>CM060832.1:124855000-126282500 GCA_030762175.1 Metallyticus violacea
CATCAAGTTTCATAACTGAAAAGTCGAATTTATGTAATGAAGAGAGAAAGTAAACTCTAGTATGCTGATTCATATTCCTTACACAGTATGTAGGCAACACTGAAACGCAAATGGAAGCAGATTGTCCACGAGTATTTTTTGCAACCGAGGCTAGACTTGGAAAAGTTTTACAGGTGAGTAAAGATCCTAAAGATCCCTGCACAAATCCAGGTTTACTTCTATTTCGCGTCGGGTCACAACACTTCTTGTCCCGAAGGATTTAGCTCGCTGGTCCCGGTTTTATGGCGCCTCATTGGAGCACGTACAGCATCGGACGTTTCTGGCCGGGGATTCAAACCCTCCCCTCTCCACGGGCTGCAGATATTAAGCGGATTTTGTCATGCAAATCCCAACAGCTAACTTTACTCCCTTCACTACATATATGGAGACCTTACTGCTGACGAACTGTGGCATACATTGGTAATGAGGGCTCCATTGCCTAATGCCTCAGTGCGTTTCATGACGAAACATTTGCCCAAAATGTACATAGCTCAGGAAATAGCAGAGAATGTTACAGAACGCACATTTCATTATAATTGCCAGATTATTATGATTAACTTCAGTTTAACTTGAAATTTAAGAGCATAGTTTTACAGAGACGTTTAGTTTTGCTAAGGAAACTTGTTTTAGACAATTTGGATGAAGAAGATATTGGTGTTACTTGTGTAAGACAGTTTATTTCTGAGGATTTTATTTTACACTATTTCGTTTTCTATACCATGCAATAAAACAGTTATTGTCGTAGCCTTAAAATGTATGGTATATTTTTAATATTATTCTAAAAATGTTCATCTTTATGAGAGAGACTAAGCCTTGAGGACATTCTCCTTTTTCCCCAGCGTATTAGGAACTGAAGCCTCAGCGATTTACGCCTATAATGAAGCTTTTACACAGCTTGTAAAATACTCAGATTCGTGTTTTATTCTTGCATAACTTTATGGTGTCAGGATATTTATATATTTAGTATTGCATCTTGTCCTCCATTTCTTCTACCAATTTGTTTATAATATTCAATTCGATACCCTCCCGCTGATGCCTAAACCAGAGTTGAATTAGGAAGTGTCCTAGAATGAAACCCCCCAGGATATGGATTTAACAATAAGCAAAACTTGATTAACATGCAAAAATAAACTTAATATTGACTCGCACATAATAATCTACTCAGCAGCATAACTTGGAAACTGAAACCTTAGCTCATATCCCATATAAAATACGATTTTAAATTTAAAAACACCAAACTAATTGTCGGGATAATACATTTTACAAACCACGTTTTGACACATTTTTAACATTTAGTGTTGCCCTTATTTGACAGCAACTTCACAAATGTTACAGCACACAAGTTCCTTGTACAGTTAAACAAAACATAAACCATAAAAGCAATAATAAAACCTTCACAATACAACGATTAAATCTTAACAAACCTCAATCAAGGTCAATAGGTCGGGCTAATGGAGAGATCATATAGATCCTGCCGATTTTGAAGAAAGGCCTAAACGTTTATTATTCCCTTGGTACCGAAGCAATCTCTGCCAGCGGAAAACAAGAGATTTTTGATTGGTTTGCTTTATTACGGACGCTGTTTAATATCTGAGGTCATCAGCATCCCATTCTATTCAGGGAAACAAGAGGAAAACTATCCATAGGTACTATAAATTATTAGTCTCCATTATGCTCGAAAACTCTCTTGCCTATTGCAACCTATAGTAACAAGACGCAAGTAGACAGAATGACGAAAATGGAATGAGCAGCGAATACTAGGGTAGGAATTGATAGGAACACGTGCAAGAACGGGTCAAAATAAATTTTAAACCTCAAAATTAACAACCAATATTTCAACCTAAAATTTCCATCATGCAACATTTTATTAACTTTACTATCAACATATCGTAGATTTGTTAGTTAAAAGTTTTATTTCTCAAAAATGGAGTGTAATTTTAGGAAAAGGTATATTCACAAGGAACGGCTGCAAGATTTTCTTCAGATCATTTGAAGCAATGAAATCGGGGTGTTCTTCATTGCAGTATCTATAGGTAACACCTTTTTCGTATACTATATAAACCGCCACGAGTGGCTGAGGTCGTTAAGGCGCGGATTCATGAACAAGAGGTCTGAGGTTCTATTCCCACCAGTACCTCCTCCCTGACTAAAGTTTTCTCAGGTTTTCCTCAGTCCTCATAAATGGCAAATTCCGGGAAGGTGCCCTAAAATAGGCCTGGAATGCTTAGTTCTTTAAAATAAATCCTTTCCCAGTTTATCATTTCAACTTATGTATCATTGCCCCAGTAGTTAAAACTGGCGTTAAACATTTTTAAAAAGTACTATATAAATAAGCCAACTTCCTTCCTTTGACCATCTTTCGGTAAACTATCAGATCATCAAAATCATTAATATAGTAAGATTGTTTTACAGTACAGAATGTAGCGTTTTACACAAAGAAAACAACTTTTTAAAACTGAAATGCCAGTCTTGAACTGCAAAGATATTCAAATGTCCTTTTGCAACCTTTTTACCTGTTAAATATACGAAGTGCTTTTGCTCATGTAGTGCACATTTACATAAATGGAAAAGAAAGAGCAAAAACATCAACAACTCGCAGAAAACGGGAGGAAGAAGATCGGAAAAAAACACACATGTACAGTTACGAATGGCAAATAAGAAAACGAAAAGCTGAAAGAGAAGAAGTAATAAACATAATAAGAATGAAGAAGAATAACAAAAATGTGAAGCAGTGGTAAGAGCAGAAAGACAGCAGAGAAAAAGGAATGTAAAAACAGTTTAAATAAAAGAGCAGAAGCACGAAAAGAAGAAATACAGAACAAGCAATTTGAGAAGGGGAATCTCTAGTGTAGTTATGACATTAAGTTTCTAAAGGATCAATATGCCATTGGTTACTGTGAGCTTTCATTCGAAATGATGGGACATAATCTCAGACGGTCTGAAGTTAAGTAAAAGCGGATACTTGTTATAACATTCGAGTATCATTGGTTACTTTTTTTATCTTTACGTGTTATATTTGGGAAAACTTCATCTTAAAATTAAAAATTAAAATAAATTAATGAAAACTACCCAGGACCCGATTCAAAATCATAATATGTCATCTTATTCATTTAGCCACACAATTAGATAAATATCTCCCTCTAGAATAAGCATGCTGTCATATGATTAGACAGTTTAGAGATTTTTATCAACAAAACTTGAAAATTCTGATAATGAGCTACTGAAAATCGAGATTTCCTTGCTCACCAAGGAGAATTGAAGACATTCTCAGGCTTTTTCCGCCATTTTGCTCTAGCACAAACTTATTAGCATCTAATTAAAAATCCTTTATCACTATACAACTTCGTATAATTTTCTTCGTTGACATAGATCCCCATTTCAAATTACTTGTCTAAGCCTCCCTACAACCTCTGAAATAATTACAATGTAGTTCATAAATACCCGGTAAAAAATTCAAGTAAATGAATAAAAAACAGGGTTTTTAAACAAATATCCTGATCTGATATGGGTGTATAACCAAATCATATTATTTATGTACACCCATATCCCTAGATGCTCATCAAAAGTAGAAAATATGCAATATACGTATGACAATATACATAGAAAGTTGAAGAAGTAGAACAAGAATGAATAATTAAATTCTATGAAACAATGGCGATTACCGCCTTAATTTACGATTGCGAAACATGGATCGCTACAAAGAAAACACAAAGCAGAACATATGTATAATTCAGAAATGAATTTTTTATGCAAAGCTAAATCTAGTACAAAATTAGATCACATATGCAACAAAAACATTAGGAAATATTTAATTGTAAAAATCCATTAATGATGAAATGCAACAAAATAGAATAATGGCATGCACCGTATTAACAGATGAGTAACACTAGACTTCCAAAGCAGACATTAAAATTCAGGAAAAAGACATGTGAAGCAACCTCTAAAAAGATGAACAGATTTCTTGAAGAGAGAAGTGTAAAAAAGAAAGTTTATGTGCATCCTGTTGGGTGTTTGCTAGTTCAAATAAAAACCGGATATTCTTTTATAAGTTCCAAAACAGTATAAGAAGACTTTGTGCTGTAATGGATATAATTTTACTTGAAATTTTATAGAATATGTTGTTCTCAAGCATAATTTTAGCAAACATAACATTTGCAATAAGTAAAATATGAAAATAATCATTATGACAGCCCAGTAATTCATAAAATGGTAAACTCTGAAACTGCCAGAAGTTATTTTCAGCCCAAGTTGCAGTATTCCAAAGTCATGCTCCGTTGACTTAACCTCATTATGTGTCATTGAATTAAGCTTACCCTGCAGATTTGTCCGTTTCCCATATTAAGCCTGAGGTACGTAATTCGCAGAGGCCAGAAACTGGCGAAGTTTACTACTCCCATTAGATATAACGTTGGCTATTGCAAAACGCTTTACCAATAAACCTCACCTCCACATCTAAGAAGATTGTGCCGATATAGACTCGGTCGGATGGCCTCTGGGCAATATAAGGGTAAAGATGAGAGGTTGAGAAATTTCTCAAGATATCCCTATGGGAGTTATCCACACAGAAAATCAGAGGCTTCTAAGATGTTAAACTTAGCGGTTTTCCATCGTGATCACAAGGCCAAGATTCAGCAAATTCAATTATAATACAAATTCGCTTTAGATTCTGTAGACTCAATAGACAACTGGCTATCTAGAAGTAAAGATTACTGTTTCCAATTTCGTACTAACTGCAGTATTTGTTCGTGAAAAAATAAATAAATAAATAAAAAAAACTGATGCAGCTCTACCGCAACATGAGTTAAAGTTGAAAATAATATGTGAGTATAATATAATGCACACTATATCTGCTCACTGTTCTAGATCACTTATTGTACAACAAAAGCTATTTAAATAAAAACTACTATATTTCAACATAAAATACAACACAACAAAGGTACTGCAGCAAATGTATAAAAGGAAAATGAGCTTTTAAAAAAGTACATTGAGGTACTTTATAACATTCATTATTTGTACGCTATTTAATGTAAATGCAGTAATGCTTCTTATGCACGGAATGACGTCATGGAAAACCGAAGATACAACAGTAGTACCATAACAATCGCTTCACGATATTCGGAGTTAAATCTGGTGTAATCAATCTAATGTGTTAATAATTCATAAACACACCAATTATCCACCTACAAGCTATAAAAAGGAGCCATACTAGTAAATTTAAATTTAATTTAAAAAAATGTTACTAAACGAAGTCGCAGAAATTATATTTAGCAAGTTAGCAATGCTCGCCGGCTCGCGCATTCTTCTGAGTTGCTAAGGGAGGGGAGCACTCAATCGACACATATATTTCTCCCCACTGTATATACTGCGCACTATCCAATTCTATTTTCCCTGTACTTACTATCCCGGGAGCATAAAGCAAACCTCTATCGTTGGCATAGCAACTTTTATGATACGGATCGCAAGTGCAGACAAATTCATTCTGACGGCATTGAGCTGTATCAAAGAAGCTGTATCGTGATCTTAGAATAAAAATGTTATAATTGTGAAACTGAGTTTTTACAACAAACTGATAATTGATATGCATAGTTCTAGTTACCCTCCAATTTTAATAAGCCAATTTCAGTTTGCTACGAAGCTATAAACGATGTAAAATAGTTTGTCTGCAATATTGCTTTCCATTAAGAATAAAAATATGCTATCGGCCTAACCACGGGAACATATTATTGGCCTCACCGATCTCCTTGCTGGTAAACCTAATAACTGGAATGAGTTTTCGTAAAGTTGCTTGGAAGAGTTTATTGTTAATGTTAGAATAATGAAGCAATATGTTATATAGAGATTTTGGAGAGCTTATTTCCTTTGGTTGTGTAATTAGTAGGGATGGGATGCTGAGCAGTCTTGGAACGGAATATTGCAATAAAGATTTTAGGTTACTTTTAAATCTTGTAAGAGAAATACAGTCCTCAAAGACAACTGTAGGTAATTCATTCCAGTCATATATGGGTTTTATTTAAGAGGATTTACCTACTTCCGTTCTGTTGCCTATAATTAATTTTAAAACTGTTATCGTTCCTACCATAGTATGTTGGTTTTTCTAGCCTAGTTGTGATATCCCTCCATGTATTTTGTTCTGTAGGTACTTTGTATAATGACACTGTGTAGTGTAAATTTCAAATTATCATTAATACCGGGTACTTATCCGGAAATTTCCTGAATATCCCTGGTGTACCTGAAATTCTGTGCATCAATGTTCGAAAGTGTTATTCATAGCATTCGTCCGTTTTATATTGTGTTCTACTGGACAACTTTCTTGTTGGGGCTCATGAAAAATGTAACTGGATGGAACTCCCTATCTGGAAGTGAAAGCTTTTCTGTTGAAGTAGCTAATCCCTAGCTGAAGGGCCCATTCTTTAGGTACTGGAAACTCGCTTTTACCTGCTCCCGTCAGTTTATTTCCATTTATAGAAAGCATTGCCCAGGGATCACAACGTGGCCGTGGAAGTCGGATTTGCTGCCAGAACTGTCAGTTATTCAGACAGTTGTTATTTCTGTAGATGTATGTAACTTATATCATGGGGTACTAAGTCGGTCCTGGTGCTGTAGGGTTACCATACTAGCCTTCTAAACCCAAGATCGCGGATTTAAACCCGGCCAGGATCGAAGTAAAGCCGTGGGTCCCGTGTCGTACATTTACGGCACGAAAAATAACCTCAAGCCTGAAAAAAAAGGTCTCTGAGCAAAATTTGTTGGCTGTTTCACGCCCTGAATAGAATGGGAGCTGATGACCTGAGATGTTAAAGAGCGTCCGTAAATAAATCAATTAATTATATTAAAATGAGGTACTAAGAGGACAGTGTTGATGCCCTATGAAGTAAATGAATAGAGAAATAAAATCTTAAACAAACAAATATTATGAAATTGAATATAACATAATACAACTTGCAATTTAAACATCATTTTGAATATTGACTGAAATATTAGGAGGCCTGTCTGCACATACCGTATTGAAAAATTCAAAATTACCTCTCAAAAAAACTATTTTCCCCCTGAATCGGAGGTATGCTATTGTTTAGAATTGTATTTTATGGGTCGTTGAGTATACAATCCTGAAAACTACAGTATGTTTAATTAATCTGATACATTGCTCTTATTGTGGGCCGATATACAGAGTGAAAATGAAATAATCGGGAAATTTTTAGGCAAATACTTCACGCTGTGGGAAGTTGATAACTTTCTCAGGAAATATATTTTTCAGAAAAGCTCAGCGCTGTTATATTGGATAATTGTTATGCATAGGATCTTTTTTTTTTTTTATTTGCTTTATTTACTGATACTTTTTAACATCTAACATCAACGTCCCATTCAATTAAGGGCGACAAATTTTGCTCAGGGGTCTCTTTTTCAGGCTTGATGTTCTTTGTAGTCCCATAAATGTACGATACAGGATCCACGGCTTTACTTCACTTCCAAAGGAATCCATACTTAGGATGTTTACGCCCGAAAAATCCATCGATCCTGGTCGGGATTGAACCCGCGATCTTGGGTTTAGAAGGCAAGTGGCGGTTACCACTGCACCACCAAGACCGACACATAGAATCCACGTTAATAGATAATATAATAAATATTATATCTTTGCCATATTTCAACATAAGAATGTTTTCATGTATCATGAAATTTAAAACATCGCTAATTTAATTTTGTTAAATTCCAAGAGTGAGGAAATTGGATATCTACGCTAATGTCCTTGTATCATATAATGAGGAGGTGTGCGTCCTGCCAGTCATTTTGTTTCTTGTTAGTTGATAATTATTGCATGTGTTTTGTCACAGGCTAGATCTTGGCGCAGTTGCCACATTTATCAACATTTAAATTTTATTTTCTGATTGTGATTTATCTGCAAAATTCTATAATAGGGTTTGAATTTGTTTTCGTGTACTCTACCGTTTCCTTGAATTTGCCTGATTATTTCACTTCCCGTATATCAAGATTACTGTTTTTCCCTGATTGATGTAATATTTTTGTTTGTAGTGCGTAAGTTTTCTAGTCTACAAATACCAAAAGCTTTCCCTTGTGACTAATGTTTGAAATAAAGCAATAATAAATTGATACATGCTATTGGATAAAGCTTATTCATAAAGTAGCTCGGCGGAACAAGTGCGTATTTCAATCGATAGGAAAATACCAAACATGTCGGTAAAAATAAAGTTTAAGGGTATGAGAGAATTCACACTGATCCAAACGATTTCACTCAGATTGCGCTACCTGCTCTTTTCTACTAATTCAAGCATCCGGGATCATTTAGTAGGAAAGCAAAGCCCTACACAAAAAATAATGTTTTTGCTAAAACATAGATTTACGTTCACAAATCTCCAATTTCAAATGCAGAATACCTTGAAAATCCAACCACATTATTTGCTCTGCTGCACACTTTTCGGATGAACAAGTTCTGCAATTACAGAAATAAAATGTAGTAACGGCAATAAATACCTACACAGATAATTGCTTCAGCAAAGCGTGAGTGGGAATAGATATTAATTATGTATGTATCTGCGAACAACATTCAGATATTACTCATACCAGGTACATTGCATTCTTCAGCATTATTTTGAAGATATTACAGAAATATGTCTAGCAACTTTTGTAAGCCTTCGACATGAAAATTAATATCTAAAAACAACATAAAGGGAGCACCTTCGGCATTAAAACGTGTTATAACAGACTGGGAATAAGACGTCGTAAGATTTTTATGTAACTAATAGAACACAGGTTGCAACTAAAACATTTGTACAATCTTTGGACATGTATTGTGAACGACGAAATAATAAAAAGGTACTATATAGAAATGTATGGCGCATATGGTTTATTATCAAAACATCATACTCACTAATAAAATGGTCATATTTTACTTCAAATTGACTGTTTATATGTATACAGGATTTTTACAAAAAATTGTAGAGTAGGAAGGCAGTACAAAACTCAGCATTTGGAGGTCGCAGATGCAGTAGCGCTGCATGAACATACTTGAAATCTGACGTTATGAAACATCTTCATTTGCCAGTCAAAATGGAATGTTACTCACTGTCTCAACTAATGAGTACTGATGACCCTTGAGCAACTAAATATTATTTGCGCATATTTAATTGATGTCCGTGGAGGCCACCGCGTCGGTCCACCGCTCGATCCGTGTGTCACCAAATTCTGTTTAGGAAATTTCGAGCTGCAAGTGAAAAATGTTCAGGGCTGCCAACATATTGGAACCATAGGTTTCAATTTATTTTCAAGACGAAGGTTCGGTTTTACCATACCAAAACACAAATGCTGAATTGAACATTGAACATTAGCGATTAGTGCTGCACAAGAGTGCAGCACTCCACAAATAAGTTGCACAATCTGAGACTCTAACATGGTGAATTTAATGTTAATGCATGTAAGTGGAATAAGAAAATCTAAGAATTGTATTTGTACATTTAATAATTTTATTACCTTTACTACTTTCACAAGCTGTATAAACATTTACAACAGTTGTTCAAAATGTCGTCCCCCAGTTTCAATGCAGGCATGACAACGTCGCAGTAAGTTCTGTCATCTGCAAATTTCGCAACCGTGTACGACACTTCGCTAGGCCTGATCTTGTGTACGCTTCAACTTGTAAACACAGACTGCAGTCTACTAAACATTCTTGTATTAGAACATTTATCCGTACGCGACGAACAGAAACATGAAAATCGGAATCACGTGCAACTCCCATTGCTATTGCAGCTCTTGCTCCAAGTTCCGAACCACAGCGGAGAAAGCCGAATGTAGTGACGCACATATATAGTTAGATAATAAAGCTTTTAAGCACAACGGCATGATAGCTCAGACGGTTTCTGCCGGAGTTAAAGGAGATTTGCCATCATTACACTGATTTACTGGGTAACTTAATACCATTTACAGAATGCTGTATAAATTGATATTTACGAATGTTTTTTTCTGCTGCAATCAATGGAGATTTACCAACATTACAGTGATTTACCCGCCCCTATCAATTTATATTTATGAAAAGGAGGCGAGGGTTGGCCGTCATGCCGTAGTGAGCCGCAGCAAATGGTTGGGTTCGCCAGTTTCTGGGATTTACCCTAGGTTAGCGTTAGGTTAGTGTTTGTGTGTGTATATGTGTATATATATGTGTATATGTATATATATATATATATATATATATATATGAATATGAATTGATTGCGAATTGGAATAAGAACAGATTTCCCACGGTTACAACATTTCACCCACTTAACAATGCCCTATCAATTTACATTTAACAGTTATGAAGGATAACGCATAGGCTACATAATTTTTTTTCAAAAAAAGAATGCATACAAAATTCACAGTTAGGACTCCTTCCGCACGTTCGGCTCTCTCCGCTGTCGCTCGGAATTTTAGCAGTAGGAGTTGCACTATGATTCCCGTGATTCCCGTTCTGCCGTTCTGCGCGTACGGGCAGGATATCAGGACTAGCCACTCCAGATGTCATGCCATGTTCATTTCAGCTCCAAAGTTGCATTGCATTAGTAGAGTTTCTTTCCTCATAATGAACGCCTACATACTGAACGGTTGCCCACCTTTATACTATTATTATATTTCCTGCAACCCACGAGAAACGGTTTGACTTATGAATTGCGAATGGGGCGTTTCAAATTAATAGATTTGTGCCCCTTCCCCATCATTATTCCTGAAAGTATGTATCATAATCGATATGTAGGCCATTTAGTGAACAAAATAGCTGTTTACGTCCCTAAAAGTGTTATGTAAAATGTAGGAGTATCTAGCTTTTCTCCTTTGGCGAGTAAGTCTGCGAGAGAGTTATTAACAGCATGAACTTAGTATATGCACTTAAATATTTATTCAGTTTAGCTCCTTTTAAAAGATCTTACGACACTTCCAATTGATATTTCTAATGGTAATTACATGTTTACTTGGTGTTTAACATCTTATCTCTAGTTGTTCTTTGCATGTTGTAGCCATGAAGGCATCGACCATCATTGCTTCCGGATTCTCTTCTGGGAAACTACACTTGTCATGACTTAATGTTCCCATCTCCTATAAAATTTATTATTTTGATAATAAATATCCAAACAAGTATGAAACCAAGCCTAACCCATCCTAACGGACAATTTCACATGTTATTTCACACGAAAGAGGAAAAAAAGAAGCTTTCGGTAATTATGGAATAATTTAATTCCGCAATTGACATTATTCTTATTATGTAGTAGCACATTTCCATTTTGCCTGTTAACATAATAAGACATTCCCAGTGTCTTTCAGGCTGCTACTCCTCTTCTAGCGTTTTCTCCCAGTAGGACAGTCAATACTTTTTCACACAAATTCTGACTTTATCTTGCTTTGGGAGAAGCAACAGTGTTTGATTTGCATACAGCAGTACCGAAAGTCACAATTCTCCAGAACTTTCAAATTCAGTCATATCACACACCTGAAAAAACTTGGCTAAAATGTGCTGCAGAAAGTAATGCACAAATCACAAGGTTTCTCCAATTGGAAAAGGCATCTGATCTGTTTAGAAGGTACAATAAACTCTGTACTGATGAATACAGCTGCTTAATAATTTATTTTATGATGTTCCTGAGAACGTATCAACATTACCCATTATCAGAATCATGAAGTTTCATTGCTAATTAGCTGAAGTTGGAAATAGATTTCCTGCTTCACACTTATTGATTTTGCCATGTTTACTTTGCAGAGTTTTGTTACTAATCACGAATCTATGCATATCTCTTTTAAGCTTTGGGAAATTCACCTTTACACTTCATGGTGTGTTCTGATCTGAAACACGTGACAAAATCAATGTGGCAAAACAAAACAACATTCCCAAATTCTGCTGGTTATAGCTATAAAAATATGTAAACGGAGAAAATTTCTTAGAAATGAAAAAATAGGCGTTGTATTTATTTCTGCAAACCTTGTTAAAATCCGTATAGTTGTAGCCGGAATTAAAGGCCGTCTTTGATTAAACTAACATTGTTATAATTAAGGCTAGTAATAATTAACATAAATATGATCTGATACATGTATGTAGTTTGTAGTCATTAGACAGCACCTGTGCTAAACAGTAATAAAGGTCCATTGTGTATTTATGTGAATGGAAAACGGTTCGGGTCGTTAAGCTTGGAAATGTTAAAAGTTTTGACCTTGGGGAAAAGGGTTATGTCCCGAAAAGAGGTAATTCTCTTTTCAGAGGGTTTAAAGAAAACCATTTGCCGAGACGCAGACAAAAGCAGAGAAACATATTCTTTCAATAACTAAGGGTAAAGGCACTAATGACTTTACGGGTGGATTTCTTTCGAAGAAGGAACAAATGTCAATCTCAGATGACAGCTCAAGTTTATATGCCCTCATGACAATAACATTCAAACGTCGACAGATTTTGACATGACTTTGCAAAACAAATAGATGTTCCTTATTTATGGCCGAGGTTTCATTGTGAGCAAATTTGAAAGGACAGAAAAGTGAAAGGATATGTCGGATTATAAAAATTTCCCAACATTTAGGGCAGGAATGTCCGTTCTTAGAAATATTATAACGTGAGAGGTATTTCCAGAAATTGGTCCCACACAACCAATAGAAATCTTACAAAATTGAACGAATCGGAGCGAGCCTGCATAATTATAGATATTAAGGAAGGACCAATAACGCAGATAGAATCGAACTGAGCTCCATAAATTTCGCGGATTTAATTTTCACGATGGGAGGTTCCTAATAAACAATAAACTTTACATCTGATATATAATGTAAGAGAGAGACCTAGAGAGAGAGAGAGAGCAGAAGGGACTTGGAGAGAGACTTGGATAGAGAGAGCAGCAGAACTTCAACAGCAGTGGGACTTGGAGAGAGAGAGCAGCAGAACTTAAAAATCAGTGAGACTTAGAGAGAGAGAGAGCAGCTGGACGTCGACAGCAGTGAAAAGTTAGCGGTCCGGGATTCGAGGCTAAGAGCTAAAGGTTGGATAGTCGGAGAACGGAACTGTAAGAGTCAATTTAAATAAGCGGGCAAAAGAATACACAATCAAAATCAAAGTGAGCGAAGTCGGTAGGAGAAGAACAATAGTCAGTCAGTTCAACACATTTCCAAGCTTACGCGAACAATCCAGTATTCTGTTAAGTGTAAATAAATGACGTTAGATAAGAACTCCAGTGTTTCCGTGTAACTTTATAGATTTCCTTCCCTTCCCTCTGACTCACACGAGTCACAAAATTCCAGAAATTCCCTGAGGTAAAGGTTCCTGATCCCGACACAAGGGGCATCCAACCCAGAACTCAAAGAAACACAATTAATCCACGACTCCTCTTCCCGCGAGCGGACTGCTACCAGCTCATATACCCCAAAAACGGCCCCATAGTATATAAATTTAATAAATATATCTCAGCGTTGTGCAGTGAAATCTGCAAAAGCAACAAATATGATCATGTTTGAATTTAACGAAAATTAGAAATTTTGCAACAATTTCTGTAAATTTAGAAAGATGTGAAAATATAAAAAGGCTAAGGAAAATAATGTGAAACTCTTCAAAACATGCGGGGATTTATCTCTCTCAACTGCTTTGAAACAAGCAACATGTTAAAACGAACCTAATTTTTTTCTTATTAGCCCCTGTATTAAAAATGGACAGTAGCAATAGCAGTAGCATAGTGTTAGGGTACTCAATTACAGTTACGAGAGCCCTTCACACATACACGCCGAGAATGCGATTATAAAGTTGCTGCAAACGTATCTCTCGAAGCTTATCCATTCACTGATACAATAACTGAACAATTTCAAAATACCTAACAGAGTGAAGAGTCTTGAGAGTAACGAGCGGGAAAAATAAACACATATTTTCCTTTACCACAGGAATGCGACGAACTGAAGCACAGCATTGATAGGGAAAATGTTGGGTAGGTTTTTCTACCTGTTTGTGACAATCCTAACAATTATTTTCGCGTGACTGGTCTCTTGCAATAATAAAAAGTACTTATTAATTTACATTGTAAGTGCAATCTCGACCTTGATCGGGGGCTGTTTTAAAGCCGTGCTGACAAGTTTCGGCATGTTCACGAATAACCCCCAGTATACAGCAAGTAATTGAGTAACATGCTGTGAGAAGAAGCAAATATAAATTGCATGTCAGTGGCCGTCAGACACAGTTGCTCGAAATAGAAACGCTTATCAAAGAAGCCAACACGTTAGATCAGTCTTTGAAAAGAATAAAGGAATTTCAGCTGAACGCTGGCTATTACAAAAAGCTTTAGGTATGCGCAACATATGATAGGTGACTAATAAAATAAAAGTAGTTAATTAAACCCAGTTCAAATATTTAATCTTGACGATTTGCCTCCTTCGTAACAGAGTATTTGTCATTATCCTCCATCAGTAAGGAATATTAAGTGTGGATCAATCTGTCGCTGATGTTCCGTCACATCTAGTTACAGAAATTTACCTTATATTGTCGCAGCACACTGTAGAGACACTCGCATCTGTATTCATTTCATTATCATAAGACCGAATATCGGAGCGAGGTCACAATACTTAATTGACTCCATTTCTATAACTAACATCTTTATTCTGGAGTTAAAACAAGGAAACAATGGACCGAGTTATTCTATGTAAGTGTAAACTTTTTAAACTTTAAATCACAAATTTTATTACTCTCCGTAAAGTTGTTTTAAACTCGTTTTATCCGTCGTAAAGAAGGTCAATCCCGGAGCAGAAAGGTACCACTATTCAAGTTACAGTTCTCGACTCTCCAAAAATCATTGAAAAATCCACACCCTACCCCACCCACGGATACTCAGAAGCTCATTTTCTCACGTAAAGATACCAACCGTCACTTCTAAATACTAACCGTCTCAATTCTACAACTAGTTTCCCCATGCCCAACATTAGCCACTCATCAAGGTCTGCCTGTAATTTGTGGATAAGTGACCTTGTATGCCTTCAAGTTTAAATTGAATGAATTTCGGAAGAGGAGCTGATGCGTGCGAATGAGAACTATCTAAAAGGATGCCAGAAATGTGTGAATGTAGCAGCACAACATTTTCATCTCTTGTCATTAAATTCATACTCATTTTCATTTTAATTGCAGTTGTAATTGCGAGAGCTTGAATCAGTTGCTCGAACACTACATCCTCTTCGGCAGATTTACCGCTGTGATTTGGACCAGT
Source organism: Metallyticus violacea (assembly GCA_030762175.1). Classification (NCBI taxonomy): domain Eukaryota; kingdom Metazoa; phylum Arthropoda; class Insecta; order Mantodea; family Metallyticidae; genus Metallyticus; species Metallyticus violacea. The sequence goes on from CM060832.1 coordinate 124,870,231, forward strand.
CAGCTAGTTTGAAACGGGTGACAAAACCATGACAGTCCCTGTACTTTCTTCGCCATTCACTTGCTCTGTACATAGACAACAATCAATTCCTATCCCAATTAATATCTAATTGACTTCCAGACAACATCTAATTAAGTCGCAATTTACGAACATAATACAAATTATTATCAGAATTACCTCGAATGTAACACAGAATTGTAATGGGAGATCTCAAACTGACACTCTTAAATTCCAACATTGCAAAATGCTTACAACTAAAGTCTTAAATTTTAAAATGACTAATACAAATGTTAATGTCTTAGAAGCTAACAAAATACACATCAGTTAATTGAAATGGATATTTTTGAACATGCTAAAAAAATACAAACTGCAATGGGTCTCCCAGGCCATTTTAGGTGTACCTCCTCACGATTACAGAAATTTTAAAACAATAATGCGTTTATACTAAACCTTTATCTAAATTCTAAATAATCAAATAAAGTATGAAATTTTCATCCTGAGTAAATCAGACCCCAGTCCCCGGTTCATCGGCGTGGCCTACTGGAATTCCATGGGACTAGGCTCCAAACCCAACCCAGGGGACTAAAATAAAATATTTCAATTACTGTACCTATACCATTATTTTATTAATTTCTTCTTATATAATTGCCTTTTATAGCTGTATTGTAGACTTGAACCTTCCAAGTAATCCTTGTGGCGCGTTGAGGAGCATCATGCACAACTTTTAGTCTAATTATTAAAGTAATTTCTATAATATGAAACATTGACAACTCCGTATTATTAAGTTTCTCGTCTTCAAAGGAAACTAGGTTGTAGGTTGAACTTTTATGTCTAAATGAACATTTTGTAATTCGCAAGTTGCTGTTGTAGCATACTATATAGATTTTTCAATATGAAAAATTGGGCATTCTGGCTGATAAAGTGTCTTTTCTCTCATGCTCGTTAACTTTATTTGAGCTTTCTAGATTTTCATAGATCATAAATCATATTTCTCATGACATGAATATTTAGAGCTGTGAAGAATGGAAAGCGATGACAGCTCTAGTTTGTAATTCAGACTGTGTAGCAGAAGCACGTCTTGCAACAAAAGCAATACGGTAGAATGTAGCTATTGTGATGGTTCCATATGAGAAACCTAACGCGCGCCATTCCGTACATGTACAATATTACAAGCTATTTCTGAAACCTCAGCCTAGGCGTTTGTAGTCTTGAATATCGCTTTGAATGCTTTACACCTGCAGGTCGATTACGATACAATATAACGATGCACGGTACAGTTAGGCTGTCATTTTATTGCTGCTTCTTTCAATCTCCTTTCGTCTTTCAGAGACATATGCACGCCTTTGTTACTTTACATATAATCTATTTTAATTTCCGGTTTGATCATATTTGTTCATTAACATTTTGTAGTTGGTCCTGTTGCCTTCTAAACCCAAGATCGCGGGTTCGAACCCGGCCAGGGTCGATGGATTTTTTCGGGCGTAAAAATTCTAAGTATGGCTTCCTTCGGAAGGAAAGTAAAGCCGCGGGTCCCATGTCGTACATTTACGGCACGAAAAAGAACCTCGAGCCTGAAAGAAGAGACCTTTGAGCAAAATTTGTCGGCCGTTTCACGCCCTAAATGGAATGGAACGCTGATGACCTGAGATGTTAAAGAGCGTTCGAAAATAAATTAATTCAACAAAAAAAAAAAAAACTGAAGATAAAACCCCTAGAAAGAGAACACTAAAAGTCCATTCGTTGAACGAATTCAGAAATTAACAGCAAAAAAATCAGATGTTAATCTGTCACCATTCCAAGATTTCCATTTTTCCATAAAATTTACAATCAATCTGTTAAATTATTTCTATCAACTTGAGAGGAAACTATTGAGATAGAACCCATCCTTAATTTTGGCTGTGCACACTGAAATAAACTGAAAATAATGTATAGAATATGTTGCTTAAGCCCCCAAAAAGTCAACTGTATTCAATAATTTTAACACTCGTAAATAGAACATTAATCTCTTAATAAATTTCATCCTTTCAAAAAAATAGCTGTACAATATAATTTCTTCCATTAATGTTCTCTGATTGTATAAAATAATATAGTAAAAGTCTGAAGCAATGAAGGAAAAGGTGGTAATATGGGACGGGGTGTACCATATTTAAACTTGCAAGGTATTGCCAGATGTCTGTAAAATAAATATTTGGGATATACCTAGGTTCATGACATCTTATGATTTAACAAACCTAGGACCGCCACCGTCATTGTTGGAGAAGTCGCGTTTCAGTTCAAAATTTCTAAATCAGCAGTTTACCTTCAAATTTTAGCGCCACGGATAGCCCAGGTCGTTAAGGCGCGGACTCGCGAGCGGTAGGTCTGGGGCTCGAATCCCGCCAGGACCGTCCTCCCTGACTGAGGTTTTTTCCATGTTTTCCTCAGTCCTCATAAATGGAAAATTCCGGGGAGGTACTCTGGAACGATCAAGCACCATAGATCGCAAGAAAGTTTCAGCATCATTGGTTACAAGCACACCCTACAACGTTGTACTTCAATTTTCTAGATTAAATGTACATCATAAAGCAAATGAACCATTAAATTATTCTGGAATTATAACTTCCGATACTGAGAGGAATGTGCTCTACCACCAGCAGAGCTGCAGTAGCAGACAAAAATTATGCAACCTAATAAAACAAAAGCCTAAAATTAGAAGAGTGAAAGAAAAAAGGAAAATGGGTTCTGAGTCGGAAAAAGGCTGTGATGTTTCCATTTCATTAGGAGGATCAGATTTATTGATCCCAGTTCAAAGTTCGGCGCCAGATAGTGAAGATACTGAATGCGTGTATTGTGGTGACACATTTACAAAATTTAAGCCTGGAAAAATGTGGAACATGTTTGTAGTCCACCTGCTTCCATTACGAAACTAGGGGAGCGGTGATTGGACCTCTGGCGTGTACATTCTCATTGAACATTGAGAGTGGGAACAAATGGTTTCAGAAGCTTCAATATGGAGCTACAGGTCATACCTGCGTTGCGAAGTGACGTTTGTTCGTAGTCAGTCAAACGATTGTCATTGGCGGAGGCGCAGTCATAAGCAGTTTGCACTACAATCCAACCACAAATCATATACCGTCTCTCAGTGTAGAGTGTATCTTCAAAGCCGTTTTGAGAGCTACAGTAGGCAAGTTTTGTAAACGATTACTGCATTTGAATTTCAATAATGTGATCTACCGAAGCAATGCTCTGTGTCTGACAGAATAAAAATAACTTATTTAAGGTAAGTTATTGTATTTTCAGCTTTTTTCCCCGCATTCTGTATGTTTCAGCTGTTGTTTTAAAATACAGTAATTTAATCTAGCTTGTAGAATATAGATAAATAAAATAAAAAATTGTAACGTTATTTCATTTTATTTTTTGTCTATCAGTTTACTTGCGAAATAATACGATAAAACATCGCGCGAGGCTTTCATTCTTATTTGTATAAATTTACTCAAGCTACGCATTAGTGAGTTTGTGGTCAAAATTAAAACCGTGTTTACCTTATGTAAACAATAAAATATTGCGTTCATGCAATGATATATTCGCAAAATCAATACAGTTTGAAAGTAATTAATTCTGTGTCACAATGATAGGGCTTCTAGAAATATATTACACACGCTTATTTAAATTTAATGCACACAACTTCTTTTGCCAAGGCATTTAAGTTAGACAAGAACGATGAAAATGAATGTTCTTTAGGGACGCCTATTTTTAATAACGGAAGCTTGCGTTCTGTTTAATTTTAGTAGCCTGTAAATCAAAGCAGGATAATTGCTCAACATTTTTTTCTGTGTGTGAGCAAAAAATGTTATGGACATCACAAATTGTATATTTTTCATGCGCTACGGAATTAAAACAGTCCCGTTCCGAAAGAGGGGGAAATATATTTTCCACAGATTTTAATTGGTCAAACCCTCAACATTAATGTTCTTATGCTGTAACTATGATAATTGTTCCATGAGAGATTTTTTCCCCCAACCCTTTCATTTGAGCTGAGCATGTCGGACAGTGTTAGAGAGGCGGATGTCGGTGACGTTTCACAGAGTAGCTTAATGGTATTTGTGACAGACGAGTCCAATCCATTGTTATCGTAGCACCCCCGTATGGGCACGACATAACAGGACCACCTGATTAAATTCATTTCTCTCTAACCCCCTCTCTTCTCCCTTTCGTCTCATTAGAGATAACACGTGTTTTATCGCAGTCGGCCGTCGTCATTAGCAGCCGTACAAACCGCCCTAAGGACGTATCTGCTAGCGAAGGGTGAAACCTCTCGCCGTGTTAACTCTTGATGAAGGACGTATGGAAATAGGCACGTCGTCAACGGTTGTAGTTAACCCGATTTCGAACAATTCCGTAAGCTCATTGGGGACTATAGGTTATTTAAATCTGTTGGGCACACAGGATGGAGGGAGGGGGCACGGAATGAGAAATTAACTCGATTAAAAGCAGAATGACTGTCCATTCAGTAATTGTGAGGTGGTGATAAGAGCTGAAGGGAAATAAAAATAAGCTACGTCCTCTGCGTGTATGTACATGGATCAAAAGTTGCCAAAATATGGGGGTAAAATATAAATTAATATTTTTATAAAAATGGCGCAAAATAGTGAAAAAAATCTTCATTTTGTCAATTTCATTCTGGCCATAAATTAATAAATTAAATGTGTTAACGATCGAAAATTGAAACTTTTTAAAACACGAAGAAATTGTTCTAGCGGCAGCAAATTTTGAAACTTTGTATATTATATAAAATAAATGTACGTAAGTAAGTAAGTTTCCGAAAATCAGCGCAATCGGGACATTAGAAGTGAGGATATACTTAAAAACGAGTGGGGGGTTAAAGCGAAATTTAAAAATCACTAGGTGCCGCTATTTCAAATTATTTTAAAGGAAACTCCGTATATACCATTTAAACAAGATAAGAAAAGTAAGTAGTTCCTGAAAATTAGTTCCGCGGGTCATTAGGAATGGGCGTTATCTGAAACCCAAAATTTAAAAATCGCTCTAGCGGCAATAATATGTGTTTCTTCACAACAAAATTCGATATATAGCATTTGAATAAAATATCTGAAAATGAATGAAATGAAGCAATAAGGGTATACTTGAAAATCGAAATTTAAAAAGTGCTGCTGTGTTAAATTTTCTCTATATTATTTTAAAATAAAAGGACAAATTATTTTGCATATAAAATGTATTTATAATGACGCATATGCTTTATATTTAACAAAAGCATCGTCGAGAAGATAGAAAATGTGAAATATTAATTCATATTTTTGAGAATTATATTTGTATGTAAGAACACTCTTTAATAACATTCAGAAAATACTTGTTTTACTACAATAACATTTAAATTAAATTTCAAGCCAATGAACATAGATGAAACTTTCGATTGTTTATTGTTGATTTTGTATATTTGCTTAGTACATTGTAACTGTTTTTAAACAGTAAAATGTTTTTGTTTTATTGAATCATGAACATCATCTACACAATGTAACTTTAAAATTCCTGTTACTTTTTTCTATTTTAGTGAATGTAAAGATGATATCAAGAGCTCAATTTATAAACATAGTTGAAATTAAAAAATTTTAAAAACACTCAAACAGTATAACTTTGTTTATCAGTGGTCATATATTTCATTTAATTAACAGTATGTCATTAATTTTTGTGGTTTAATCTCAACAACAACAACAATAATAATAATAATAATTCTAAAACTGTGGTTTCTCTTATGTGATACTTATAGATTGCAAGAATTGCAATTTTGTTCCCTAATACCACACAGCAATGCTATAACTTATTCATTTCATTAATTAAGGCCATCATTTGGATGTTATATTCTTTTTTTAAAATTACTCCGCTATATGTGAATTCGCTTAGTTTAGCAGTTCCTGCGTCATGAACTTTTGTACTGTTACAAGTTGATCCGTCTTAATCTTCCTGTGACTATTTTGTATTTGCGAAACATTAGATTATAATTATTACATGTGAAAATGTGTCTCTTGTCTCTTGAAATTGCATTGTTTTCAGCAAAACTCCGCTCAACATCACAAGTTGTAATAAGGACCACTCTATACTTGCCAATATCTTGTGCAGTTAAATCTAGAATTACGTACAAGAATTGTTCAAAAGAGACATAGATAACACTGGCAATACTATAGATAGTTTATGGAAAGATGCAACATGGTATCTGTTGTAGCAGCACAGAATGTGGCCAGTCTGTCAGGTGTCTGCCGAATAGAGGAGATTTGAAGCAACAGGGATGCGTCCAACCAAGTATAACGGGATGTGCTTTAATTCTGGTGCAAATAAGATGTCACAATCTATATTCAGAGTTACTGTATCACCTGCAGAACTTCCAAAGTGTTATCAAAAACAGACGGCCTGAAAACTCACTAGGTGTATGTATGCTCCACAATAACACTCGCCCACACACCATTACCTCTTCCCTTAAAACTATCACATGGTTGGCCAATTGAACAATGCCCTGAAGTGTAAGCTCTTAACCAAACGGTTCATGATACTGTGTAAGATATTAAGAAACTTGTCAAGCGTAGGGACAGATGCCTGAACGACGAAAGTGGTTATTGTAGACCTTCTCAAATTGTTATTGTAATTTCTCATTGTGATATAGTGTATATTGTCCTATTGCATTTGTTTCAAAACAGCTATGTTTCATTTAGTTCCAAATTTGACTCATTTCGAATGACTTTGTTGGTGAAACCGGGAATGATTTTTGCAAGTCCTTCGGCATTTGGGACTTATCATCTATGGAAACGTTAGGGAGTCCGCCTGCGCCCACGTATAGTCTCCTCGGATTCCTAGCCGCCCAGTGTATCCTCCATCCCCCTTGCCGGTCCTGGTGGTCTAGTGGTAACCATATTTGCCTCGTAGACCCAATATCGTGGGTGCAATCCCAGTTGATGGATTTTTCGAGCGCAAAAATCCTAAGTATGGGGCTTTCTTCGTAAGGAAAATAAAGCCGCGGGTCCGTGTCATAGTTTTACGGCATGTAAAAGAACCTCAACCCTGAAAGAAGAGGCCTCTGAGCACGGCATTTTGTGCCCTGAATTGAATGGGAAGTTGATGACCTGAGATGGGATAGAGATGTTAAAGAGCAAAATCTTATCCCTTCCTTCCGGAGGTGTCCCCTCGGGGGCGTATGTAGAACAGGCCCGTTAGGGCCGTGGTGCAAAAATCCTATTCTATCGTACCTGCTTATATTTATTTATCCGGCTATTAGTACTGGTTATTACGTACTGGTTATTATGTACTGTGGTTATTATGATTTGGTTATAGTTCAAGTTCTATTCCATGCCATAAACATAATAAAGGTTAGCAAAAAAATGCAATTAAAATAAAAGTATTATAATGACAATATTTGCTTTTCTCTCTCTCGGATGGTATCTAAGTCTTCAGCAGTACCGAAGGCACTTGCCAGCAATCCTCTTCTATTTTCTATAATAACGCATTCCATCCCCGTTGTGGTGACAATGGTCTGGTTAAGTTAGTAGTTCTATGTTTAAGATTTCTGTCTGTAGACATCATCATCTTTATCCTTGGGATGAAGTTGCACTTTCCAAATGTCCCAACTTCGGAAATTGGCTAAGCTGCCCTCGAATTAGGACAGAGTTCTGCCTCACAGCTTTATTCTGTTTATTGTTACGCAGAGAATTTGCAGTGGATCTTCATTATTACTTTAAAAACTGCTTTATTATTAGAAGTTCTTGTTTTTAGGACACAAATGTTAATGCTCGTTTGCTGGTATAAATTTAAAACAAATGGTACTCCGATAAATGAAGACAGTAAAATAAATTTGAATGTTTTAAATGGTAATAAAAACTGCGATTTAAACAAATACATGGACTTAAACCTTAAAACATGCAGTAAATGATCTAGAATAGGTCAAATATGTGTTTTAAAATTTTGTGCAGTTCTGCAATTCATGTGTAAAATAGCGTTCACACACAAAACTCCGCTGCTGTAGATTCAAATTACCAAAGGGGCAGCGGGGCGAAGGCTACGACACGTAAAACTGCGCGAAGGTGGACAAGGTTTATAAAGTAATAACATATCTTAAAATATTAATATAAGTACTGCTTTACTCTATATTAGCAACATCAATTTAACTTTGCGACTCGTTATGGTAGATCATAGCTTACTACGAAATTTGTCTTAAAAAGTGTTTTATATAAGGATCATTACCCTCACTTTTACATGTGGCTGGGGCTACTCCTACCATCCGAGCCCCGTTTATCGATTTAGTTCTTTGTTTCATAATTAAGAGGAAGTCAAGTAGTCTCGTTAGCACACTCTTAAAACACCTCTTTAGTGTTAATTATAGCCAAGATCTCAGACAGAAGAATATCCTCAAGGTCCGGGGTGAACAAAATGTTTTTAAAGGCTGATGTACCTATGTTGTAGTGGTGTGTTAGGACTTTTCTTGCAATGAGGTATAAATAATCAGCTTGGATACAAGAATGCCTGACTGAATAGAAGGGAGCTCAATATCATAATTTTATGGGATATTTTCATGCTATAAATGGAAAAAAAAGGCATTTACAGTGCCTGCTTTTCGGCCAAACGGAATATTGCGTTATCTTTCATGTACTAAAATGCGTTTATGTGTTTGAATTCACACTTTCCGACTATGATAATGGATGGACAAAAAGAAACAGAAAAAAACAACGATGTTTGCTAATTTTTCATAACTGGAAGCGTTTTGATGTAAAATCGCTGAAAAACTTTATAAAATCGAGGTGTTATCGCTGTTGTCAGGTTGGTGTTAATGTTTTAAAAAAATGCTAAGAACTTTTTTGCGTAGTAAGGTTCTTCAACAAATTCAATTATATCCAATACGTAATTAATGTTACATACATTTTCCATACATATAAAATGTAACAATCCATAAACACATAATGAGTACCTGCAATAGTGCATTCAAATTTATGAGTTAACCATGCAGAACATTAAACAGTGTTGCCATATGTTTCGAAGTAAAATAAATATTTTCTGAGAACTACTGAGAAATACAGAAAAAAACATGATTCAGGCTTCTTTATTTTTCCCGTATTGAGTTTTATTACCAGTTTTATTTACGGCACGAAATGCCCTTACATTCCATTACATGTATATTTATCAAGTTATTTAATAGTTTGATGCGCCCTTTAAAGAGAGCGAAAATAAACATAAGTAGCTTATAATCGCAATGGAGTTTAAGGATTGAAAATGACAAACACACATTGCTTTAATATTTCCTTAACGTGTCATTTATGATAATAACGTTATAAGCAGGCGGTATGACGTAATCAAATAAGTAATATTGCACATCAGGTGGTCTCTTTTGCTTTCTTGTTGACTTAAGTTTAATTCCCATTGCCAGCTGAGCTCTTGCAAAAGTATGGCGTTCTATTAACTGTAAAGAATTATTCTTAATTTTGGTTCTCATATATGTGGACAATATTATGGTGAGAGGAGTTATAAAGACAAGTGTAATTCCTAAAAGAAATCAGCTTGAAAAGTAATATACTGTGTTGCTTTACAATTTCAAAGTATTTATTGCTCGGGTTTGCAATTGGATTCTGTGAAATTCTGAACTTTCTTGTGTTGAGGAATAAGCGTTTAGATTATTATATGTGTTGCGTCTAAGAATACATACGTTCTTTAATATTATGTTTAATAGACTGTCATCCATTAATGTAGTCACATGATATTGCTGGGCGGATCTTACAATTATATCTGCCGTTCGGCACGCTGACAGAAAAGCGGTAACTATTATAACGACCGTACCGAAAGAGTATATTTTATTGATAGAAACCAATTGTGCCGGATATTCCGTCACTCGGCTCCGCTATTAAATCTTACCGTACAAGTGGCATGACATGTGGTTGTGCACCTAACGTGCATCATGGATGTTTGTTAAATCAACTAAGCTTTGTCTTTCACTGTTCTACTTTATATTACTACAATATCTTGTGGAAAAAGCAAACAAAATAAAATAAAGTTTAATAAAATTATTAGACTTTTATTAAAAACAACATGTGTGAAACACTTGTTCACTTAAAATGTAATGAACTAACTTAAGGTTACTACATATACTATAACAAAAAGCTGATAAATGAGTTTATATGTGCAGATTAAAGTTGTTTACAAAAGGCTGAAGGTGAAACCCAAGAGACATACACTGATTGAAGTTGTATGTAATGAACATTATTGTTAGATAGCTAAAATTAATTTGTTTATATTTTTCATAAATGTTTGTTATGACTCGCTTAACTGAAACATCATTTGGATGAAATTATGAAAATTCCTTCAAAAGGAAAGGCAATGCTTCCAGATATAAAACTTTATTTTCGGTATAAAATAAAGCAGATATTAATAAACTACGCCGTAATCATCTCTTGCCTGGAAATTTATGTCCGCGAAGAAATATACGGCGCATATGGTAATAAAACAATTGAAATTGGAAACTAATAAAGCAGTGTTAAAGCATAAGGGGTAATGATTTGCTTGCTTTGCGAACTAGGAAATTCCGATTTTCAACAGCTCATCATCAAAGTTTAATACAATAAACTTCCCTAAAATATCATACTAATCAAATGACAATGATTAGTGAACTGAATAACGGTTAACTTGTTTTATCGTCTTGAGGGAGCTTCTCGCCTGACTGTGTGTACTAATGTATAATTCTTTCGAAAATAGTAAATTTGGTTGCTGCGAAGTAGGTTTTATTTATGATGCAGTATGCTCACACATAAGATATAAAAGAAATGGAACAGGACTCGGGTTCAATAATACTGATCTACTTTTACTTAACTCAGATCTTAACCAGTGACATCTCCACAACTTTCGTGCGTAATTGTGTGGTATCGAAGTTTCATTGTCAGTAGTTTAATGGTCCTTTAGAATCATAATGTCATAACTTTTACATTTGTACAGGTAGACCACCCTATCTAAAATGTCTTGCCTTAGATCCTTTCTGTAATCCCTGAAAATACTGCGGTCTCCATTAACACCTTGTATGTTGGGCATAAGAGTGCAAAATAAAATCCAAAGTGCTGTATCTATTTCATTTGTCAGCAGCAAAAAGAGGATACGAGGGCGGATTGATGTCTGGTAAAAACATAGTAAATTTTTTGCATGAACAAAATTTTATTTTTCAACATATTCCCCTTTGACCTCAATACATTTCGTCCAGCGAGATTCCAATGTTTTATTCCCTCAGAACAATAAATAAAAAAACTAACATCCAAATTGGGCATAATACACGTTTATAGCATATTTAACTTCATCATTCGATAAATTTTTCTTCTCCCCAAATCAATTTTTAAGATTAGGAAAGAGAAAAATAGTCACATGGGGCTAAATCTGGGGAATAGGGAGGGCGAGTTAAATATTTTGAAGTGCAACATATCTCAAAGGCCGATATGTGAGCAGGCGCATTGTCTTGGTGGAGGAAAACAATTTTGCACTCCAATCTTGGTCGCTTCTGCTTCAACTCACTATGCAAATGGTCCAATAACGTTACGTAATAACAATCACTGTTTTACGCTTTCTCAATACTCAGTCATGAATAAACCGTGCGAGTTCAAAAAATCCGATCACATTACCCGCCGACAAAAGTTTTAACATTTTTCGGTTCACTTTCACGTTCTCCAATCCACTGTTTTGACTGTCGTTTTGTTTCTGGGATGTAGTGGTGGATCCAAGTTTCGTTTACAATCACTAAAGGACACCAGAAGTCATTCGGATTGTGTTGCAACTTTTCCAAACAAGATTTTGAAACGTTCTTCCTTGAGCTGGAGTTATCAAACCCGGCACTCAGCTTCTTTATATGCAGAACTTTATACAGGATGTGTTCCAGTTCATCTCAGTAATCTTAAGAATGTTAATGCGACGGTTTTCTATCTCAATACCATGACAAATTCTTCGGAAGAAATCTTAATCTGGCGTCCTAAATGCGCAGCAATTGCAGTGATTGTACTACCACATTTAAATGAATTTATCCAGTAATAAGTGGTTTTCAGTGCTGGTGCCGAGTCCCCACGAACTTCCTTCAGCTCAATTTGTGCCCTTTTTTAAATGAAAATGTTTTATCTCTGCAAAATACTTGTCTTTTTCCATTTCTACGATCGATCACTTAAGATAGCTGCCATCAAAGAACTGCGCGTTACATCGTTTGAAAAGTTGAACAAAACTGTTACAATAACCCAATTACTAATAACTATGCCGTTTAACTAAATTTCCTGCCATTTCGTTGAAATTTACAAGACTTACCAATCCGTCCTTGTATTTTTTCGTTTACAACAAACTTTGCAAAGCAGATAATTATGATTTGTTCAGAAGAACCGAGCAGGAAAGAGTAGGATAAATATTTTGTTCTGCGATACAAATTTTGAAATCTCCGTATCAATACGCAGGCTTTATATTAGCTTCGATACTTGCGAGTAGGACAAAACGGGACTTTCAAAGTACAGTTACCGATCTGTGGTGTTCCTGCAGTCTCACGTCATCGGCGACGTTTTTAATGAGAACCTGCCCTATCAGTTGCAAGGAAGCTCCATCTCTCGATTACATCTACTGGCGTCTATCACGTGGTTTCTAGTATCAAACGCTTTGTTTACGACCGGGCTACAGTTACAGATGTGCACTACGTAAGGAAAGAGTGTTTTATATCTCTATGATTTTTTGATGATTAACCATTTAAATTAAATTTTAGATAAATAACATTAGATCACACTAAGCCATTACTACCTTCAAATTAGAGTTTATTAGTTTTACATGCCGTTTAAAAGCATCACTGCCGTTATCTCCACAGACACTCTATATTGATAATCAAATATAAATAGGGCTTCAACTGTTCACACGCACAATAACTATTATTAAATTCTTTCATAGTTTTTCTTCAGAAGTCTGTGGTGTGTGCATTTCAGAATTTTCATATTCTTGCAACATTTTTTAATTTTGATGAAATTTCAAAAAGTAAATTGATTGATGTGTGTTTCACAAAACATCAAAATCCATATCTTCATGCGAATCAACATTTCCATACTAATAACTAAGACATATAGCGTGTAAATGTTTATTACCTAGCTCATTTTCTTCCCATGTTACGGCCCACTGCTTATCTAGACAGTAGAGTTGGTTCGTGTTTGGAATCAGTCAGACAGAAAAAATTCGAACCACAAACCACCGTGCCGATGCCATTACCATCAGAGCAACCATACCATAGGTGTGTGCGTATGAGTGCATCTTTTATCTGCTGTCAGCAAAGCAGTACCCAATTTGTTTTTCATAAGCAGTTATGTAAAGTATCCCATGAAATGCCTACGAGTATAATCTTCACCGCTTTAAATCGCCGGCCATATCGTGTATGTGGTTAATCGATTCTGCTTTTGTTGTTCTTTTTGGAGCTCTATCCCGCGGATAATTTTCATGGTTGACACAATCATGTTTAAATTCAAGAGTCATTTTTCTCATCGTTGAAAATGAAGGAGAAGAGCCCCGTTTTCTTCAGAGTTCATATCTTTTACAAAAAAACTTTATCACAGCACGATATTAAATTTTATTGATATTATGAAATGCCCATAGCGCGTCATTTTAGAAAGCTGTATTACATAAACTACATGATATTTTAAATGAATGCTAAAGACGAGTACAAACGTAAAAGACTATTGTTTGGGTCCGAGAAAATTTTATTCCATCCCAATAAGTAGTAGGTGTATTTTTATTGTTATAAAATTCTATATACACATTAGAAATATATTTTATGCATGAGTGGTAGACCGTACATGCTTACGTATAATGCAGAATTAGAAAGAGGAACAAATAATAATGTAAATTAAAAGCAATGTTAATAATAAATAAACATTAAAGATGGGAATAACGATATTTAATGAATGTAAACATATTACATATTATTTATAATTACACTAATTATTGCGTTCTAACCAGAAAATAAATTGCTTCTAGCTTCGTGCACTTTGCCTAGGTAAATGCCCATATTCAACCAATTAGTGTGATCCGTATACAGGCCCCAGCATGTCAATCGTCCTCTAATTGCGAAACAGCGTTTTTCTCAGGTGTCCCATATCTTTCCATACGATGAAATATACTCGTTATAATTGCGGAACACCGTATATTGAGTATACCGTAGGTATCACATTTAAGTTCCTCCTCTCGAGCATGCTGTTTGTGACGTCACGTCGTGTCAAAGAGCAATGCGGGACTGGCTAATGGTATTAAACCACATTGTTTATGTAACAAATCGCTTTTCACGAAACAGTGCACAAATTCAGTTCTAGTTATTAAGATTCAAAGTTTTATCAAATAACAAACTGTTTAAAATTAGCGGGTATACTTGGTAGCGGATAGTTTCAGTTTCTGTATTTTTTTTTTTTTCCTTGACCTTCAGTGTAGTAAATGTTCGTGTACGAACATAGTATATTTATTTCTATGTTCGGGTGTGTAAATTTTAATTTATCTATGAGGGCCTTTATTACCTTTGATTGTTTTATTTAAACCCATTCAATGGAAACTATGAAGTCGTGTTCAAAACAGATTGATTCCACTGTTTTGATGGTTTTATTATCCTTCCGTTTGAAAGCCATGAAAAACAAGTTACTCCGCAGGAAAGTGACGTTCAAGGAAGCTGTAGCGTCTGGTTTAGTTTTTTTAAATGTATTTGCCATATAGTCGGCAAGTATTTCTTGTCCATTCATAAGGTGTGTCTGATTTACAATTTATTTTTTTGGACCTCCTAGTGGTCCTGTGATAAGTCGATCAACCTAAAAATGTGGAGATCCTGAGTTCGAATCTCTTAAGATCGGTTGCCTGGTTTAGGTTTTTTCCACTTTTTTCTTTGCCCTGAAAAATTGAATGTCAGATTGTGGACCCCTCACTCATTCATACACTAATTTAATCAATCAGGAGCGATAAACTGTAAAAAAAAAGGGAAAAATTGTAGTTTGAGGTAATCTAATTGCTCAATGAGTTTGTCCACACATGAACTGATCTTCTCCTCCCAAACTTCTTCCTCATTACCCCTCCTTTCAATTTTACTGAGCATTGTTGCACCCAAAGTAGGTTTTTAATAGTGTTTAATGTTAGTGTTAAATACTGAGACATTACAAGTAGTGAACACCGATACATGAGGTGAAATGATAAAGTGGGAAAGGATTTTTTTTTCTAACGGAAGATAACGTTCCAGGCCTGAGTCTAGGGTACGTCCCTGGCATTTGCCATTTATGAAAACTGAGGAAAAACTTGAAAAACCTGTCAGAGAGGACGGAACCGCAGATCTCCCGCTCACGAATCTGCGTGTGGCGGTCAAAATAGTACCCCACACACAATTCTCAGGTATCTATACTTTACGCTGTTTATTTCTTCTAAAAGAGAATGTGTTACTTATATTTTATTTCCATCTCTTCTTGTCTTCTTTTTGTAGAACTGTTAACTTCCCGATGAAGGCTACCAAACAGATTTCAGTTTAAATGTGTCCACGCAGACTTCATAATACACTTGTGGCCATTAAAATTTAAACTTGTTGTGCATGTTTATAATAGCCATGTAGAAATGATGTCTGCCATCATTTTCGGCTGTTGACGGGGCCGTTGGGATCCTTAATGTCTGTGTGCTCGTCCTACCTCGATTCACTGATTTTATAATCGTTTCACTGTGGACTCATTTCGTCCAGCACAAAAACTAATTTCTCGGAATGACATCCCTTATTCTCAATATGCCATAATTCTATTTTGATCGATTCAAACACTTGCTGGTATTGCTGTCGCATTTTCGACGATTCATACTTGAGAAAATGTCAGGTCGATTTTAATGTGTCTCTTGTGGGAGTTGCAATTTTAATGGCCAGCAGTGTGACAGAAGAACTCAACGTGTTCGAAATAGAGCGATTACTAGTGTGACTTTCCCTTAGTGTTTTATACTTTTCTGTTTTTATAATTACTGTAAATTTATGTATATATATATATATATATATATATATATATAAATGAAACATAAAAATAAAGAAACACTATTAACAATGTAACAAATTAACACTAATAATAAAAGTAGATAAAGATAAAACACAGAGAAAGAGTCACACTTGAAACTGCAGAACTCTTTCTCTGTGTTTTATCTTTATCTACTTTTATTATTAGTGTTAATTTATATATATATATATATATATATATATATATATATATTAGTTCATATCGGTTTAACTTCTACTGTTTTGCTCCGTGTGACAACCTATGCGTTTTGTTAAAACCAAGTCTCCCATGCCAGGCATGCTCTATCCTGTTGGAAGAATTTTGAAGGTACGTTTAATTTAAATTGTGTTGTCCCTGAAAGTTACCTCATATATAGAGATAGCGGTTATATTCTTGCATAGAGAAAGTACACCACCGCATTTAAAACTTACATGTTACTATTCCCCTTTCTACTTTGTTATTTTTTCCAATTAATAACATATATAATTTATTTTTCCTATCCCATCCTTTCACTTCTGTTGCTTATTTTATCTGTTTCCAGGCATTGCGTCACCTTCGAAATACAGTATTTACTTTTACCATCTGCACTTGTTTCTTGCCTTTGATAAAGAACACAAGCTGTTGGAAATATTACAATATTCGTGTTATTACTCATATTCAAGCGTTTTATCAGTTTCTGCTTCTCTAGTTTTTGTTATGTTAGCTAGATTGTTCCAAGAGTTACTTTATTTTTTCTTTTATGATACGTATATAAAAATTTTTAGCTAATGTTAAAGCCGTTTAAAGCCGTATATATGATATTGCCTAAATGTTCTTAAATGGGTTAAAACTTAAAGCATATCGATTCCCTTTTTAATATTTTATCTATTTAGCACCATATTTATTAAAACGAATAGGAGAGTGTAAATATTAACTATCTCCTATCAGATATGTAGAATATCACGCATTATTTTAGGAATAAAGCTTCTATTTTTTTTAAGCACATTGCTTTCCTTCGTCTTTTGTTTTTACTGCGATCTACGCTTGTAACTTTCTCGAGTATTAGGCAAAGGCGAATTCACTTTGCTTAACGGTGAGAATACAAGATCGATGCCATGAAGGAGCATGAAAAATGGTCGTGTTCGACTGCAGGTCGGGATTTTCACAGGAGAAAGGTTGAATGAATGGGCGTAGGAGAATAAAAGAGAGAAGGCTACGCGTAGCAGATTGGATTAAAGCTCTTTGTAAAGATGTAGTTCAGTTGCGTGTAAACGACTGTTCCTTCTTTCAAAAGAAATATTTGGAAATACTAATCCTGAATTTGGCAACGACTGTGAAACCTGTGTTAAAACTCTCGAGCCTTCTAACAAGGCGATTATTATTCAGTTCACGTCGAAATTTGTTGCGTTTCATATAAGTAAGCAGCAAATAATTACCTATAAATTTTGATAAGTGTTCTCTATTATTCTCCTGGCCAAGAACCTACTAGGTGCGGAATGTGATGAGGCCAGTGCTTAATTTTTTCCGCAGAAGACTAAGTGGGTTAAACAGCTGCAAAATTACAAGTAATTCCTTAAATATTGCGTTATATATTTAATAGGAACAAATTTCTCCGGGGCATTTCAACTTAAGGTAGAGTATATGTTGGATGTATAAAAAATGCTTAACAGTTAAACTTGAGAACATTAATAAATAAATAAGTACATTATTATTATTATTATTATTATTATTATTATTATTATTATTATTATTATTATTATTATTATTATTATTATATTATTATTATTATATCTGATAAAGTATTTATTAAATGTCTCTAGTTAAGCGAAATAAAGATTTTAAATTAGTAGTGTCTATGTGTGGATATACCATGGCTTTACTCATAGGACGTCAGCCAAACAGGGAATTAATCAGAGCATTAACGTCGCTTGTCAGTCAGTAGCAGCTGGTAATCATCCCTCCACCTCTTGTCATAAGCGCCTTATGACTGGTGTGAAGAGGATCAATTAAACACATATGTACAAAGGGCGCGTTTAAAAAAAACAGTAAACAGAATTATTTTAATGCCAGGACTAATATTCATTTCTGCAATGTTACATTTATCATGATTGCATTAGTAATAATTAGTAATTGTCAAGAAATATGTAATTTTAGTTACTAATCTCACTTTACGACTGCACTTCTAAGAAAAGTTTTAAGCAGATCTCTTCCAAATCAAGATGCAAAGATTTCGGTATAGTCTATCTGAATTTGTGAATAAAGTTCATTGCACTCTGAAACCACCACGTTGTTCCAGATCATAAAGGAGTGTCTCTTCATAATCAACCTTAAATTGGAAGGAGGCTTCCAATTTTGTTTATTCCCAGTTTATATTTTGGTAGATGTATTCTACAAATCGTGAAGGTATTTCTGGTTCTTGCATTCATATGTACCTTAGTATTTATCACAGTATCCCAGATATGGCTGGGGCACTAGTAAGATCAACAATGATATATGGTACAGAAATTTGGGGTTGGGAACAAACTGCGGACCTAGGATTCAGTGAAGGCATTTTTCAAAGGAATTTTGAGGCTGAAGAGAGGCGCAGATAGTTGCGGAATTAAGAGAGAAATCCGGGGCCTACAGCAAAACTATAGAATGTGCAAAAGCAGAGTGGTGAAGTATTGCCCGCGAATCATTTATGGGAACCAAAATTTGTGCTACCATGAACAGCTAGGGGTGGGAGGTAACATGAAATGGGCATCCAAATCAAGAAAGGGACTGGAAACAATAGGGTTGGCTCCATTTGAATAGGGGTCAGGGAAATAGAAAGAGTGCAAGGAGGAAGGTTAAAATCCGCTTGAGGGATATGGATAGGCAGCACAATTGCGCAATGCAGAGAGGTGATTTCGCTGGAAATTGGGGCTAAAATCTAAACGGAGAAAAGTACATCAAAACAAGGGCCAGACTTACTAGACAGTGGTTTGCATAGCTCAGCCTAGGGGCAATGCGGATGATTAAGATCACCAACGACTATGACCAGATAATTTGCCCCATCTGTGAGGAGAGGAAATCACGGGAAAGTGTGTATACTGACAAAATGTAAAGTAGAAGAATAAAGGTAACAGCACATTCCTTTACGGGAGATGGTCATGTTGAGCTCTGCGGGCAGAAAAGTAAATTTTTGATGAAAGTAAACAGGCTGATAATCCGGTGAGGGGGGTGCAGGGAAACAAATTGATTGAATCTTGCTGTGTGTGTCATTCCTAGCGATAAATGTTTACTTATTTATTTGTGCGGTATATGAAATTTATAAATTTTAAAAATAATGTTTATTTATTTTTCTTTCATTTTGTTTTATTATATTTTTTATTTTATTGTAGAGTATATATTTGTTTTTTAGTTTATTGTTGAATATTTAATGTAATATCTTGTGACAAATCAAATAGGCATAGTGTACTATAAAAGTAAGTGAAAAATCTAAGCGTTGGAATTACATGTTTGATAAATAAGATATTGCGCACAGTCTCTCAGCCAGCCACTAGTTCGTTGTTTAAAATAATAATTCTTTTTAGGCTATGTCCAACATAATATGTATATAAGAGCAACTGGGAATTTTATAACTACTCTGTATTTACTATGTGAAGATCTACATGAAAATATTTAATAAGAAAAAACTACACTAGAACTAAATACCATAAAATGAGGTAATCAAACAAAATGAAAAACTGTCCAAAACGATCTGAAGGTAATTGCATTATGATTGTATATCACAAAATATATTCTAGGTTTTTTAATAGTTTTAATCTAATCCATCGTTCGGTTGAATGTGTCTGTTTCAATCCTACTGTCTATACATAGTGCTTAAGAAAGAACACCAGATTTTGACTGATGACAAAATCTTTATTAAAACATATTAATGTTTGAAACAAATTTGGAATATAAAACAATATTGGAGGTTTAACATAGTCCATGGCAATAAAGTACTGAATAGCCAATCAAATCGGCGTTGCCGTTCTCACAGCACTCATATCAGCTGTTCTGCAGTTTAACGACAGGAATGGCAACATGTTGGCCTCCACTTCCTGTATTGTTGCAAGACGAGTTTCGATAACTCGATTTTCATGAAACCCAAGAAGATAAAGTTGGGATCTGTCTGATCCGATGAACATGCCGGCTAGGGCAGCCGCCAAATCTGGAGATGAGGCGGAGCGGAATCATCTATGCAATTCTACCATTTATATACTGCCGTGTGTACGATTGCGCTGTCTATTTGCAACTGTGTATCATGTGAGGATGGCGTTGTAGCGGCGAAGCGATGAAATCTCCACCACAGTTATGAAGGATTCCAAAGTGACCGTGCATGTTACACCATTTACGTCCGAGAAATAAAACGGATCGATGATCCCAAAAGTTACTTCACACCAAATCGCGTACTTCTGGCTGTGTCGTTTGCTGATGGAATTGCTCAGAATCGCATAGAAAGGAGTATTTCTTATTAACTGGCCCGAAAAAAGCAAAAGTTCATGGCTCATCACATGCATACTGAATCTTCAGAAACTTGTTTCAGAACTGAATATGCGCCAAATTGTAGACCGGTGTCTAGTCCTGCACTTCCTGATTTTTATAGTCGCCCTAACGTAAACTTCGCTTGAAACTGCCGTAGTTCAGGAGCAGTGTCTTTGATCTGCCGCGAAGCTATCGTTTAGATTTTTCTGGATGGCTGCCTGCACATGACCAATTATTTCATGTTCAGGATTGTCCAGGAAACCCACCTTATATTGTGTATCTTTCCCCCTTTGTGCCACTACGATAGGACTGTCGGAATATTCCTGCAGTGAACTAGTTCCGTTGCACGAACGCAATCTTTCTCCATGTCAATTAAATCTTTCAAAATGCGCATGTTACCGGGTACTAGCATGCGCATGCTTAATTGTCCTCTATTTATGGACAAAGAAAAGCTTCGAAAGTGTTCTCTTTTTTAAAAAACACTATTCACAATATTCTCAAATAGTAATGTTCTCGACAATGAATCTAGTGTGATTTCTGATGAAAGACTTAAAGGGACTTTACACGTTTGTTTAACATTTAAGAAATCGGAAAAGTTACCACGATGGATTATGAAACATACTGTTAAATTTTACATGCTGCCTATATACAGTACCTTAAAATATCTTTTAGATGCTGACAGCATTCCTCAACCAGCTCTACCGCAACTTTTTGTATGAATTCGCAGGTTTGGTCGTGTTTTAGAGAGATTGTATTGCCAGTTTTTCTACGTTTCTTAAGGGATCTAAGTTCAGTTAACGCAGAGAAAGAAAAGAGAAGTAGGGAAAAAAAAAAAAAAAAGTAGGTTGCAGCATGTTTCTGTCCGGAAATTAGACGAAGCAACAGAGAATGATTCTACCCAGAGGTTTTTGCTGGAAATCTTCAGACTTTGTCTAGACTGTATCCAGGCTTAAGCGATAAAAGAAAAGCTTTTGTGTTCCGGGAAATGAGGTTCCTCTAAGGCGAGCTGCACTGTTGTTTAAAATGGCTTTTATTTTTGGGGTCCCTCGTGGCGCACTTGGGGCAGCTACGTGTTATACAATATTTCTTGGGCTACTGCACCTGATTGAGATATAAACAAAGTTTAAGTTAATAGAAATACATTTGGATACCGTTAATACCACATTCAGTTTTCTAACCTTTACAATTTTCTTCCCGTGTTTAATATACTCAAAATATAATTAGAAATTAGTAAATGCTAAAAAAAAGTTAAACAAAGAGCAGAAATGCTCATAAACTCTATTGTAATATATGCATATAATATAAACATAGAAAAAGTAAGCTTTATGCCTTAAACATGGCAGATGGGAATATTCTATCAGTAATGATAATGATACTTCTCATGAACTCCAATTTGCACTCCTTGCCATCGAATTAGATGTAAAACTTGTTCCACTATTCTCCGAATAGTCATAGGAAGCCCAAATCTCAACCAAGATTTTAAAAGCTTTTCTTTTGCCAAATGTGCTTCAAAGAACGCTATCTATATGCATAATTGTAAATTTTGTCAAGCGTTTTATATTGGCTCGACTTCTACAATTTTCTCCTTAAAAATGAATAATCACAGACGCTCAGTAAATTTTCTTTACCAGTTGCACAGCACGCGCAACCACATGTCTCGTCTTTAAACGAGTGTTGCTCTTCAATTCTCATTGATACTCTGCCTCTTTCATCTTCTGAAAGTACCTTAAGAGAAAGAAAGAGGATTGCTATAGTTTTCCATAAAGTACACACTCCTTTCGGTCCCAGTATATCTATGCAGGCCTTGTCTTGTTTATGACGCTTCTTTTGTTTTTACACTATTATTTTCCGTTTGTTCCTTCGATACATAACTAATTTCATTGTTTTTATTTTTTTCAGTTTGTCGCCTGTGTCGTTTACACTTTTACGTTTTATAAGATGGCACTACTTGCCAAATTAGTCAGTCACTTATTTCTTTGCACTGAGAATGTGCATAAAAATGTTCTTTTCGTTGTACCTTCCTGTGTGTGTTATTAAATTAACACCTACTTCACAACCACAATACATGTTTGTGTGTGAAGAAAAAACACGCCTTATACCTCAACCAGAATATCATTGATTAGATAATATCCCCAAAGGGGTGAATTTTCTACCAGGAGGATCCCCCAGGAGTACGTCCCTTTCTTTTCTTCTATCAAGCATATCACAAACATAATTTATTCTTCGTTTTATGCAACAATTAAGTCCAAATGAATAGTTACGCTCACAACACTATCCAGGCTAACTTAGATTCAGCCTGCCATTTCATCCCCATTCGATTTATTGTTTAATAACTAGGCATAGGAAGCGCAATAAGCTAAATATGAAGTTACTAATCTTTGTTTTAAATTCTGGGCTTGCATAGGCTTGGAAGCAAGCAACCGCCACACTTAAGTTTTCGAAATTAAACTTTCTGCGAGAATAGGTTACAGTTGCTATACTGGGAAATTCTTCTTTCAACACCACATAAAGCTGGTGGAGCATACGAAAAATAAAAGTCATCATCTAAGAGAATACTCTTTTAAAAGCTGATTTCGTATATCACATATCAAAAAAAAAAAAAAAAAAAGAAAGAAAAAAGAAAGAAAGAAAGAAAGAAAGAAAAGAAAAAATTTTAAAAACACCAATGAGTTTCTGGTTCACTTTAGTTACTGAGGCAATGCTTGATTAATTTTTGTGGACAGTTCTTAAATTATATTTGTGCTTTTGACTACGAACAATCTCGATTCTTCAAACTGTGTTATGGTCTTCGGAAAATGTTCAAGGTTTCTTGTATAAGTAGTTCCCTCTAATGTAGAGACATCAGTGTTTTTAAAATTAGAATAGACGCCGCCTCCTTGCTATTCAATGCTTTAATTATTTTCATTATTGTAATTATAATATTCAGCGTAATATAACGCAGCATTTAACCTTGGCTTCACTGTTGGACAATGGAGTAAGAGGAACTCTTGGTGTCATTTCACATTCTACGTGGAACTTTTACAAAAATTTTCTTCAAGTTGGCTATGAAGTTGCCAACGTGCTACATGTCGCGGGAATAGAATCATCGGCTCTATGTAGTCCATGAACAGGTTACATGCACCATGTTCCTATAATAAACTAGCTGCTTCAACAATGTATAGAACAGCGTCGGTTACATCATCATACTAAACACCAAATGAGACAGACATTATCAAAAGCTCTTAAACTGTTGTAAGGTCCACCTTTTACAAAAGTTCAATTTTGATTGGTTATAAAACTCCCAGTCATATCCCTCATTTCATCAATGGACACCCAGGTTTATTACCACGAATATGTACCCTGATGTTGTTTATTCTGTCTTATAGCAAAGAGGTGAATATATTTTACGTATCGGGAACTCACTGGGAATGTTCTAATGTGTGCATTTTTTTTCGGAAATCCTATTAATTGCAGATTATTCGGTTTATTAAATAGAATATTTGCACTCACCTTCATGTTTCATAAATCGTTAATGTTATTTTCAGTGTATAAAAGGTGATTTGCCTTTAGGAATTGGGGGTTCATCCTCCAATGATTTTCGTTGAACTCATTTTCTATATGCTTACAGTGTTTTTCCATTACATATGTTGGTTTTACCTTTTGCACTCACCATTTTGTTGCTTTTAAAGTAGAAATATGACTTTCATATTTCTATAGCATAGATTTCAGTACTAATCGAGTTGAGCACTGTATTTTCGGTATTATAGCTTTTAACTAATAACACACAGTCTAAATAAAACACGCTATTCGTTGGAACAATATTTGTGGAACTTTGAAGTGATATCGTCCTGGTAGATGTTGATGTGGTCGATGATGGGTTCTTTCTGCTGTTTTGTGCTTGTTATCGCACGGGAGGATGATTGGAGAGGAGTGATCGCAAATTAATCAACAAGAATTCGTAGACTTTTTAATGGTTTTATTTGGTCAGTGTTCTCAGTCGTGCTCGATGTGTGTCTGCCTGGACGTCATAGCGGAGACGGAAGCCAAGCTAATAGCTGTAAATTTAGTAATTGACTGAGAACGAATGTGACTGCCCGAATTAAGGCGAGAACTGCTCATCTGAGAATCTGTGAATGAAGCTGTAGCGCTAACTGTGAAACTGTCCAGCTGCGAGAGAATCTGAAGCAAACGAAGTAAAACTTAAAAAGAATGTACGCATATACCTGTGTCGCTGCCTATGTGCGGAGCAAGCGAATGAGAAACTGCTCTACCAACTCCGAACGCCCCACTGTGAGTGAAAACTGCGGAGGATGTCCACCTTTTGTATTAATTTTAAACCGTGGTAGTTTGGCTTCCCTAGTTCACCGAGTTCTTCAGCACTAAACCCAGAAGAGCCGAGTTCTTAAACCCTCGTTTCTCATAGGAGAGTTTGAGCTCACTATTCGGCGCTCTTAAACCTTCGAACATAAACTCGTGTTGGCTACCAAATAATTGTACGTTTTGATGACCACTAAGTTCATCGCAGTGTTAACGGTATCTTTAGAATGTTTAAATGACCAACAGATGGTCGCGCAACTGGGGAATACAATACCTCCATTCCTGGGCAGTCGGCACCACCTTTCCTTGTCTTCTTTGTAAAGGACAGCTTGGTCGCTGTCAAGATAGACAAGAAAGGTGCACCGAGAAGCCTTTTATTGCAAATATTCCTTTGTTTGGCGTACAAACCTATTTTTCAAAAGTATTTTATCCAGCTTATATGCATTATTTCTGATTAAATCTTCATATAAAATCCCGTATCTATCTTCTGGTGGGGAGTGGGGTGCAAGAACAGTTACAACTTGTATAAAACAAGTTAACACTGAGTTGTACATGCACTGTGACAGTTAAACATTTGTCTACGAGCCTGCTTGTATTTGAACAAAGACGATGTTTTCACTGCCGTTAGGTATACCTCAAAAGCCTTACTTCAGCAACTAATTGGAATCTTCTAAATCTAGTTGCAAGGCTTTGTCTTTTAAGCTTAAACGTTTGATTAGATGCTTTTTATGTCTATGTATAAATAAAATAGAGAAACGAGAAGAATAACGAATAAAAAATTTATGTAAATATATGTATGTAATAATAAATCATGTGTTTTATTATGTAGAATTTATATGCAAAGATCTTTATAATGAAAAAATGCTAGAAAATTGGCATAGAAAATATTTATATTTAGTTTATATTTTACAGTAGGATGTAGTAATTAGCGCAATTTGTTTTGAACCGTAAAGTCATAGCAATTGTCCAGTGCTCAATGATTTATTTAGTTATGACTACAATGAATATTTTTTTAGTTTTTCTATACCATGGAAAATATAGAACATATCAGTACCTAATAACCAAAAATATTTATGAAAAGCCTTCAAGTTACCTGGGCAGAGTTTAGATGAAAAACCAGCTAAATATAAATAAAAACAGAAAATATGAATTATTATTATAAGCAATATGGCAATATGGGGAGAAAGGCGATATTTAATTTAACGGAATATTAATTTTAGTCCACCTATTGAGAAAAAACTCACTTAAATAACTTCTGAATACATCTCCATTAATGTCTTCTTATCAGATTTCTTCGCACGTCTAAGCTCTGAATAATTCTATTAAGGCGCACTGCTGACGTTTAGATTTTTTCCAATTACCTTAATAAGGGTGTAGTCCAGAAATATATAACTAGCTCTGTTTCCTATTCGAAACAGAAAAACACATGGAGAAACAATGGAATGAAGAGATTTAATTCATCCCGAGTCCATCAGGAAGATAATGGCTTAATTAAAGAACCCTCATTTCTCCTTGTCATGAAGTCAGAACTTCAGATGAAGTCGAGAATGCCTAAATGTGGGTTCTCTTGGCCACACCTCTCAGACGTTCCGAGTACATTATGATAATTTAGTTAGTATCAGGATGTAACTTAAGTCAGCGACTACATCAGATGTATTTTTGTATTTTCACAGAGAAAATTATGCCCAGAACGACGTTGGAATTAAAGAATCTTTAAGGTTGTTATTCTTGTATTGGCCGTGTATATTTCGCTTATGATAAAAGTGTTCTTCTGCCAAATTTACAGTCTTGCTACAATCCTCATTGAGAGACGTACTGTAGTGTCCTTGTAAACATTTTTGCCAGTCTTTTTGTGTGCGGATTCCTTCAGGGATTTTGTGTCCTGCGAAGAATATGAAAGAATATTTCTTTGAACAATCTAGTACACGTGTAAATCATTTTCAATTTTTTTGAACTTTAAAGGTTTAGAGTTGCGATTATTGTTAAGTGCATTATGAGGAATTAGATTTACGGTTCGGTTACTCTTTCGATGGATATTAGAAACTCGGCTAAATAAATCTAAAACTTACTTACTCCAATTAATTCCCTTTAACTGTTGTCTGTATTAATACAGCACATAAGTTTATGACTTGTAGCTGAGCGTCGCTAACGTCGGCTTATTTGACCGTTCAACAGAAGACCCCATATTTGCCACTGTTATGCTCAATAATAATCACGCATCTGTTTGTTTCTATCTTTCTTATAGCGTTTTCTTGGCTATCAATTACTTTGAAGAAAAAAAAAGGTTGATATTTACTAAGATTTCAACAGCGACAGTATTAATTTTGAATAAACATGGCGGGGAAGCATAATAGTGCGATATTTGAACATGTTTAAAAGGTTGTATATAAGTAACGATTGATAATTACACTCATTGCATGTTAAAACTGAAACTAATACACTTTATTTCTTCCTTTCAGGTAAGTGTTCACATCATACCTATGTTCAAGAATAACCTATGTCTAAGAAGATGTATAAGTGAGTATTGTCTTGAAGTTCATCTCAGATCTGTAGTCAAAATACGTTTCGTTCCCATATTTTTATTAATTAATGATTGTTAATCATTGTTTATGTAACTGATGATGTGTTAAGGCATTATATCGAATGTTTCACTAGCTTTCTATCCATGATTTTCCGCATAACTTGCAAACTGTGGACGTAATTCAGATAAAATTACATGGGCATTGCTTGGGATATGAAAAGGTCGATTCCGGAAGAACATGAGAGATGATACTGATCTTAGCCTGGTGTCGCTCATATCCATGTAGGTTGATTGCGTATTCGTTATCCTCAGTAGCAGTGTAAAGTAATTGACTGTGCTGTTGTTACGGAATCGTCAGCAGTCATTGTGCATTTGTTGCGAGATAACATTACGTATAGTATGGAATGAACCAGTACAGATTTTTTTTGATTCGTTTTATTTAAGGACACTTTTTAACATCTCAGGTCATCAGCGTCCCATTCAATTCCGGGCGTGAAACGGCCAACAAATTTTGCTCAGAGGCCTCTTCTTTCAGGCTTGAGGTTCTTTTTCGTGCCGTAAATGCGCGACATGGGACCCAAGGCTTTAGTTCCCTTCCGAAGGAAGCCATACTTACGCCCGAAAAAATCCATCGATCCTGGCCGGGTTTGAACCCGCGACCTTGGGTTTAGAAGGCAAGTATAGTTACCACTACACCACCAGGACCGATTAGAGTAGAACAGCGCATGCTTATTGACTGCGCCTACTAGAAAATTGTCGATAAAGGAGTGTCAAAAGAAAATTTATTTCGCACTTTAGGGTTCAAAACCCAATGGGAAAACCCCACTCAAAGAAAGTTAAAACCACGAGTGCATTGTTGAGTGTTCATAAAATAGACGACCAAAACTTCCAGAAGCGACGGTGAAGGAAGTGGACAAGAAACAAAAGCTCTTTATTAAACTTTTGGAGGAGATGGAAGAGCTTCACAGGCACATGCCAACACTACATTAGCTTGAAAGTTACAAGGAAAACTCGGGGGCCGAGAGAGAGTGAAACATCCCGTATATAAGGGTTCCATGTTTTTATTTTGAATTTTCATGCATTTGAAGGCTATACATTATAACAGAAAAGATGTAGCATTATATATATTGAGCGATTATGATTATAATAGTATTCTCTTTTCTTAAAAGCTGTTTTCAGAATTTACAAGGTGCTTTATAATTTTAAATCAAATCCATTATTTAAAAAAAAAACTTATTTTAATGCTCATAATTGATAGCCAATAGTCTTGGGGATTTATCTATAGTGCAAACGTTTTAGTATGCTGCGGATTTTGATTTAATTGTATGACTAGCTCGAAATCAATAACTCAAGAGCATTCATGGCAAAGAAAAATCGATAGTGCCAGTACTACTCGAACATTAAACATCATATCGTAGAAGACCAGAGGCAGCATCACATGTGAACACACGAACTCCAAACAGTGAACCCTCCTCCACCCTTAGCTTTCTCTTAACTAACTCTTCATGCGTTGGTTAGTTTGCCAAGTAAGGGGTGCACGTGTGACGAGCAAACGTCTCTGCTTGTTTAACTGAAGCGCCGTGTATTTAATTAGCATCGACTTCATTATAGAGCGGCTGCGAAGCCAGTTCTAGCAGAGTCTTCTTAGCATGTTTAACATTTATTTGGGTTGAGGCAGAAGGAAGCCGAGATTAGAGATGAAAAAGACTACGGGAAGCAGCCGCAAGGGGAAGAGATGACATATTAAATCCCTTCCTCTAAATGACTTTAGTCTCACTTACAATTCCAGGTCCGGCCTGAATATATTAACATACGAAATTGTAATAGTAGAGGATATATCTGTACATTCTACCCGCGCAAGTTCCAACCGCAAGTAGTACATTCGATGCGTTTTAATGTATTCTGCTCTCGTAGCCGCCGCCGCGCACCTCCTTTTCCTACCACCCTCATCCACATTTTGATGAACTGTGCGGTATAGGAGCTGTGAGGCGAAATGTATGCCATGGCAACTATACAGGATGTCCAAATATTGCTAGCTTAATATTCCACTTGGGTTTTTACTAAAGTGACTGCGTAAATCGCCATAGTAGTATTTTCACATCAACTTCTTGGTGTAGAAATTTTGATCCTTTCCAACTCCAGTTTCAAATTTTTCTTTCCTCCGTTTCTTGGTTCAGCCAACTGAACTTTCCTATTGTTTTATATTCCCATGCTTGCATTAGCAGTATGGTACTCTCCGTGCGTTTATTTTTTCAAACCAATCATTTCTTAATTTATCTCTCATTTCGTTCACTTGCTTAACTTTTAGATTTTCTGTTATATTTTTATTTCTTATTCATCTTCTCTAGTAACTGCTTTCACTAATCTCAAAAAATCTCATTTCAGCTATCTGAATTTTCTTAAATATTTCTTGTATAAAGTTCATGTTTCATTCCCGTATAATCTTAGAGGTAATTACATAGTTGTATAAAAGTTTAATATTGTTTCTTTCTGCTATTTTTCAAAATTATATTTAACGTTTCTCAGATTTCATTATTTTACTATGAAATTATAAATTATCACTAATTAATTATTCTATAACATCTTTGCCTATTAAACGTGTACCTCTAATTATTTTTATTTCCTTTAAAAACAATGCACTTTGTTTATTTGCTGATAATAAAATTATAGGTATTTATATTGCTCTTTGTAGTGTTTTCATCTTTAGCAAGTATTAGTTAAACGTCTGGAAACAGCAGAGTTGTCAAAGTTGAAAGTGTAATTCTGTAAAGATTTTCATTTTAACTTTCCTTCGTCCCATTAGATCGTTAATATATAAATTAACAATCCTGTCTATATCCTACACTTATTTCAATTATTTCACACTCTTTCTCAATATTAGTGTTTATATAAACTGCGTATTGCTTGAATTAAATTTAGTGGCACACCTCTCACTTTCAGTATTTTCCACATCCCTGCTGCCTATCTTTGCTAAATCCCAGTTGTTCTTCAATGTATATTTTCTATTATTATTAATTTATTTGTTACTATTTTTATAAATTCTGTATGCACTACTCAAAATACTAATTCAACTATAATTAATTCTTTCATGTAGCTGTATTTCAAGACCGATTTCATTAGTTCATTGAGACTTGCATATCTAGTGAAACTCTTCACCATTAAATTAAATTAGCAACGCTGGAAAGAATAGAAGATAAGGGCAGAATGATAAGAATATTGAAGTAAAAGTATAGAAGAAAAAAAAATAATATGATAGAATTGTTGAGGAAGAGTGCGTAATAATTCAAGAAAAAATGGAAAGGAAACGCGATCTGGATATTTAGGATCCGGAAAACATGTAAAGAAATTGGAAATGGCAAAGTTTGGTATTAAAGCGTTTTTGACGAGTAGCAAAAGTACGAAATGAGGATATGGAAAAACAGGGTAATACTTAAAAATTTTAGCAATCTCTAAAAGTTGTACGTTGAATTGAAAACTGAGTAAAGTAGATATGTGTTGAAATTTATGAGGTAAGGAGCTGCATGAACTGTAATATCAGTTACGAAGTTAACGGGAATAAGAGAGGAAATTAATATGAAGAGATGTTCTTTGTATAGGGGAGAAGATTGCAATTTGCATTGTATATTAGAATAGGGAGGAAATGGGATATGGTGAATTATATACAATTAAATTTTCATTAGAACTAATGTAAAAATTAATGAAAGAGGAATAATCATATTAAGATAATGGAGTAATATTTTTGGTAAAGTAAGGGAAAACAGGTGTGCAAAACGGATACATAGCTATGTAGCTAACATGGTTCTGGAAGTAGATAAAGAGAAATATTCTTAAACTAGAGTTTCAAAAAATGTTAGTAAATTAACAAGGTCCTCATACATACCAACAATCACTGAACTCCCTTAAGGAACTTGAGTAGCTCAAAATTTGTAATTATGCAGGTATTGTAATTAAATGAAATAATTTATTGTTTATTCAATAAAGCAAGAAACATTTAATGTAGGTTTGTGCTATGGGAGTGTTGCTTCAAGTCTGGAAAAAATGACCTGTGCTGTTTTCATCAGTTCTGGAGAAGCTAGTGATATAATCTGGCAATAACATCACGGAACATTTCTACCCTCGCCTTTGTTTATAATATTAGTTTTATTTTATAACTATTTACCTATGCTAAAGAAACTGTTCGACACACATAAGAGTATCTGACATTTTTTAATGAAATTTATATTCACTCGCACATCTCTGGTTCCTTAATTTTTCAAATTTCTGTGTTGACATTTCACTTAAGTTTCCCTTAATTCCTGTAGACTTTCTTCTTGTCTGTTATAGTGATAACAGTTCAACACAGTATATGATAGTAAAAAGTACAGATATTTGAGTTATCTGATGTCTTAACTTCATACCACACGAACTATTATGAAGAAAACTGGCATGACCTTGTTTCAGCACTTCTGTGCTCAGCAGTCCAGAAATACCTCGATGCATTGTTGAAAAATTTCACTTCAGGCACAAATAATACGATATAGTGTATTGTAGATCTTCACCCCTTGTAAATAATGTATAAAACATATAGTTGTCATTGTTAAAATAGCTACATTTACATCTAAATATTTTGTAATATATGTTAATAGTTGTTGTGCATATATATTTATAAAAACATTTATTGAACTAAAGAGAATTATAAATTTAGGTTTTTCGAAAGAAAAATTGGAAGCTGACTTTTTAAGGCAATTAGCTTAAAGAGAAATACATTCAATGATTTACTTACATTTCGATAATCAAATTTTCAGTAGAATGATCTCTTCTGTATTCCTGTTCTCTAAGCATTAATAAGCTGATTTTACACCAATATTAGAAGAAATATCTCATTTAATGCTATAAAATTGTTTAAAAGGGGGAAGGGGTTAATTTCAGCGTTTGTACTGCCAAATATTCACGTTCTTTCGTTGTATTTAACATCATCATCTGTTTGCAGTACTTACTCCCGGGTCAGTCATGGAGCTATTTACTCTGGAGGCACATGAATGGATGATCAAGCCTATGTCAGGGCCAGTTTGATGGCATAATCACAGAAGACGGAGACATACACAGATAGATGGAATTAAAATGATGAAATGGAGGTAAATTCAGCAGAGAAAAACTAACCCAACTTTTCTCCATTCTTAAAACGGACTGAGAAAAACCACCAGTCAAGTGAGTCCGTCGCATAATTTGAACCTAATACGAGGCCCAAACTTTAGCGCCCGAACCAACCCGCTCGGTCTATGCTCTATTACATGCGCAATTATTCAAAAATGTTTTTCTATTCATTGTCATCATTTCAACATGCCACTCTGATACTCCATAGGATGCTAATTATGAATACAACAAGCCCAGACGTAGGTGGTGGAAATATTAATATCAATTATAGAAAGTACATATTTTGCCTGAGCTTGTTCTCGATATCATGGCTGCTGGTAAGTAAAATTTTGCATCTATGTCTCAGTAGAAAAAAAAATGGTTGTATTTGTTTTTCATATTGTACTTTTTTATTTTCAAACAGCAGAAAAAATATTTTCTTATAGAATATTTATATCACTTATTGGTAGCTTTGTGCTTGTGCTCTTTAATTCTCTTATGCTATGAATGTCTTTCATAATTGATTACTTTGAACAGTGTGATATTTTTCAATAAGCATGGTTCTGATATTTTGGAAATGTTACTTTACTCATTTGTCTCTCCTTAAAACAAAATTTATATTTACCTAGTGTTAGAAACACACAGAACTTGTAGTCGAAACACTTAATTAAAAGAAATTATATATAATTGCATCGTTATTTAAACGATAAATTGATAAACATTAACTAGTGCAATGGTTGTATCTGTTTGTTCTTCCTATAAATTAACACCGCCAGCTATTTGCTTTATTTACGGATTGATAGATTTTTAGGGCGTAAAAATCCTAAGTATAGTTTCCTTCAAAAGGGAAGTGAAGCCGTTGGTCCCGTGTCGTAGATTTACGGCACGTAAAAGTATCTCAGCCCTGAAAAAAGAAACCTCTGAGCAAAATTTATTGACTGTTTCACGCTCTGATTTCAATATTAAAGTGGTTAAAGGAGGCCCTTAAATAAAACAAACCTAACCTTCCTTCTCCTAAAAAGAGTAGGTTTATGACCCTTTTTTCTTATAAGTACATACATCATATCTATCAGCGGAGTGGTCGACTAAAACTATTTGTAGTGATATAAACAAAATTACATTTTGGTTTTCTTTGAGATGGCATTCTTGAAACATTTTGTTCCATTTTATGTGGTGTGTTTATTTCATTTATGTTTGTGTAAAAATCGGTTTGGATTCTCAAGTTTTGGCAAGGTATGAAGTTCGCGCTCAAATCTTGAGGAATATCTTAAATATTGTCCATCATTGGCGCTATCGTAGATCTTGTTATTAGAAGTAAACTGTAAATTGTCTGCCATTACGCAGACACACCAAAATATTTTCATATTTACCAGTTTGTCATTTTCATAGCATGACCTCTCCATGACTATTTGAATGACCCACGACAAAGCAATCTTCATATATATATGACCACCAGATAATGCTTTTGTGCATAAAGCATCTAACGCATAATCTCTGCTGTGCTTCTTATGATCTTTAGAAGCTATCACTTACAAAGCTAAGTAGATAATGTAGCACACTGTATATCATTGATGTCTCTCTTTTGCCGTGCTCATACAATTTCTACTACTGAGTATAACTTTCATAGGTTGACTTAGTGAACAAGTTGAGTTACATTACTGTCTGGTTCTTGCAGTGCAATACACCAACTCCAGCAAACTTCCGTAAGAGTGAGATGGAAACCCAGACAAAACTATGTCAGGTGCGGCGATGAATTCTGCATTATTACGAGAAAGAGTCACGAAACTTAAGCATAGAAGCTGAATTTATTGGTAATTTCGGGGGACAAAAGGCCAATCAAACTACTATATACTTCAAAGTAATGAAGATTTAAAATTCCCAGATTGAATTTTTACAATAAAATCCATATTGGTGTGTTTTGATCTGATACGAGAAGAGAATTAAAACGATTATCTACATCTTTCATGCAATAGTATTTTAATCCATTCTACGATTTCTTCGACATTTATTATACGATTATAACCAGTATAATAAATATTCAAGCATTCCTATTACATCTATATGTCTTGTTATACAGTGCGTCTAATTTGAACTATTTCTTGACGCATTTTATTGTAATTATTTATTTATAATGTTTTTTCCGTTTCATTCTCCGGAAATGCATAATGGAAGAACGTTTCATTCATTTATTTTCTTTCTTCATCGTAATCATTTTTCTATTGTGTTATCATTGCACATACTCCATTAAGCCAGCAGTGACAAAGTTTTTGTTAGCTATCCGCATGCTTTGAAATTCGCATTTTGGAACACCAGACTTCCTATAGATAGGGAAGCTAGACCATGTACAGTTCACGTATACCTCTTTTGTTTATTTCTTTTAACATAAGTAGACATCAGACAAATGTGTCCATGCCCCTGTTGAAGTGGATATGTTTCTGCATATGATATAGTTATGATCAGTAAGTGTGTATCCACAAAAGCTACATTTTTAAACCAATCGATAATTTATAGAACAGTACACCAAGCACCTTGTTACTTTAGATGTATTTTACATTGTGTTATTTCACTTCCCAGCAAGGATTTTAAAGCCAATTTACAGCGTTTTTGCTTGTTTATGAAATATGTCCTTACTCTCAGTATCTCCGCTAGGATTCCAGCTGAAATCGTGACACGCTTTCCAGTGTTAATAGTCCAGATTTTAATTATCATATAAATTAAATGTTTGTATGTAACACACACACATATATATATATATATATCCTGCAGCATATTTTTACTACTTTAAGGTGTTTTAAGTAAGATAGAAGAAAGGAAAAACCATTACTTACCTGGGGATTTAAATATTCATTACTACATTCTAGAGGATTAAGCATATTTATCTACCTCTTTATTACGAACAGGGAAGAAAGTTGCAACAGAAAATTAGGGAATTAAGACAGGTTAGCATATGTAGAGCAGAGAATATTCATAGTCACAAGAAACAGGTTTTGAGATAATGGTATTTTTAACTTCAAAATCAAATTACTTTTGCTCAGAATAAATTACAGTAATGTCAAAACATTGATGTAAAGACGGATTTCAAATGTAAATGAACATGATAGGTAAATGAATATTAAATATAAGACAAAAAATCATTCTATGCTATAAATAAACCATGCTTTTACTTTATATAAAGAGTTCCGTTGGTTAATATTGTGAGCAAATTGTTAGTTTTATACTTTCTGAATCGTTTTTTAATTACAGAAAACATACTTTAATTATTATGTGGTAGATTTTCAAAGAAAATTGCTTTCATTTTTCAACGCAAACTGCAGTCAGTTACAGCAATTCTTTTTAAAAATGTTAACGTAATTATAAATGTAGCATTTTGTGTGTGTATGTTTGTTAATGACAGCAATAGCTTAAACGTGCATTTGAATCTTAGCACATCTATCCATTCCAGTATTTCACACAGCAAGAAGCGATTCAGTTCCCCTTTATGAATACTAAAAACTTAGGAAATCACATTACCATACCATTATAAAAAGTCAACTTTCCATGCGTGCCAGTTTTGAGGTGAAAGTGGTTATACTTACTTCACAGGTGAAATGAAGGTAGCGTCTCTTTCAGAGTAACATTCGCTATAATTTACTATTATGTGTCTAGTTTTCCAAAGTTTTCATGTGGGCGCGGAGTATGAGAGTGCAATTTACCTGGGGTCCATAACGTATCAGCACCGCACTAAGATGCAAAGTGTGCAGTATAAGGGTTGGGGAGGGAGATTGTGGTTTAAGATGGTAGCAGCAACACTCCAGGCTCTCGGCTCTCACAAGGGATGAACGCGAGAATAACATGCTTCTGTAGAAAGCTTCTTTTGTATGTCTGCAACGGTGTAATTCAAGGTACTGCTTCATATAAATAACGTTAATATTAACCAAGAGAATGCGGTTTCATTACTCATGTTGAAATGGTTAATTGATATTCGACAGTACTTTATAAAAGTCTTGTATAACTAAAAAACTAGCGTATTGTAAACGCCTTTTTTTTTTTTCCTCCATACCTTTTTCTTTACCTGTTTTCTTTCTTCATACTTTTATAATGGGAAACCAATAATTTTAAACACAAATTTACCACTTTTGTTGGTATTCTAACGCCAAAATCACACTCGTTAGACAATTTTTATTGTATTTTATTAAAACAGATTTAAAATAAGGGATTGGTAGCATTTTCTACAGTGGCTTTGCTGTAGATGCTGAGCAGAGTTTTGACATAGCACTATGTTAATACAGTAATGGTCTGCACTTATGAATCTTCAAAATATTGCTCATTATGTAAAGGAATATTTTATATTCAAATTTTAAAAGTTCTTTTTTTTTCTCTTATACAATTAATTATATATTTATTTGCTTAATTTTTTATTTGACAATATAATAATAGGTTGCCAACCAATGATTAAAGAATTTTTTATGAACTTTGAGGGAAAAATGCAATATTTTAATGATTAGTCTCCTGCATAAATCTCTCATGTGCAATTCTGTGGTTTTTCAGGAGACGAATTTCTATATATTGAAACTACAAACACGGAAAGTTATTTAGAGCGTTCATTCTAGTGGTTGTATTTCAATACAGAATACCATAATAAAATACAAATTCTCTGCTCAAAAGTCGGTAATTTGCTCTTGCATTTTGACAAGAAATATTTCGGAAAAATGTTTAAAATGGAACTTCTCTAACTCGATCCTGAAAATATGTTAAGAAGTACTACTTTGCCACATTAAATTGAACTGTGTCTGGAAGTTAACCGTCCTAGTAAATGGCTTCGAAAGAGACAAATAAAACTGGAGTTACAATTATTCTTTTTAGAATAAATAAGCAGAAGTATGCATGAGATAACAGCGCTACTTGAGTTGATTTATTTATTTATGGACGCTCTTTAACATCTCAGGTCCTACTTTTGAGTGCAAAAATGCTCAGCAAAATTGAAAGTAGCGGAAATGGGGCAGAATTTTGGGAAGAGAAGAGCAATCGTGTGAGGAAGATCAGTTTTCATGTGTGAGGCAATTAATTGAGAACTAGACTACCTACAAGCGGCACTTTTCTCCCTTTTTGCTGCACATAGTTGAGTGCCCCTAGTACCAACGAAGATCTAAAGAGACAATCAACGAATATTTGATGAAATTAGTACCCAAATGTACTCGGAAAAATCACACTAATTTCAATGATGAAAAAAATAGCTGTTGAATTTAAACGTGGCAAAATTAAGCACGTGATACAGGTCCAAAAAGTGAAACAAAAGCATAATTTATTAGGCAAATGCATGATATGGTATTAATTGACCGACGAATTAATGCTCTGAGATTATAGGTATTTCAAGAAATCGTGTACGTTAAAGTTGTGTTTTATGGGCTTTGTTTTCCGTTTATTATTGAACCCAGTGTAATCACCGTCTCCCCAATGTGGTTATTCTAATTATGAGTAGGATCGTATTGCCCAGCATTATATAGTCGCGTTGTAGTGTTGCTGAGATATCACATTCCATTAAAATGATTGTGTTAATTATATGGTTCATTAGCGTTTCCACCGAAACGCTCTATATAATACCGCGGAGTTCCGAACATTTCAGTAACGAGGGCTGTTTGGTATCTCATCTAAATGGGGAATATCATCCGTCACGGTTTTACTGTTATTTTGATTAGGTAAGTCAGTGCAAGGTATGTAATCATGATTTAATTTATTCAAGCGCTTAAAGTAATTATGTAAATTAAGCTAATTATTTTGTGACAAATTTGTTAATAAGAAAAAACAAACAAAAATATTGAAGCACATATTTAGAATATCATTTCATTTCATTGTTCAGCATTATCCTTTAAGTATTAAGTATTTATTTCACGCGTTCTGATTAGGCAAAAATGATTGTCCTGAAGTTTTCTTGAAACACAGATTGAATAATTCATCAACTATTCAAAAATCGATATCTTTTGATAGGCCTTAGGCTAATTACATAGACCCCCGAAAAAGTTCCAATTCAGCTCTGTAACCAAATCCTAACAGAATTTGATAAGTGTTATCAAAAAGACTAATGGCTTTTGAAAGATCTGATAACTATCATTCGGTGTTCAGGTTGTCTTCAAGATCCTCAAAAGTCAACCACTGGCGAACGAAAAGTATGGCTAATATAATTTTTTTACCCGTTGGTAAAGAAAAGTGCTTAATGGACTGTTGTTTCTTATTGATCGCAATTGTCATTTCATACATGCAGTATTTGAAATAAAAGTATGGTGTCTTGAAATGTTTATACCAACTATATAGATTCATTTTATAGATAATGTATTACATTTTTACCTCCATACATTTACAAACTTTTCTTATCTTTAACTAACACCTTGAATGTCATATGACAAAAATTAATATACCACAGGCACCAGAACCAGAACCATGGGGCATAGATCCTTTGAGCCCCCCTCCTAAAATTGAGAGGAAGCTGAGCCCTCAATTATCCACGTTCTCTTTTTAAATCTTTAGTTATACAGATTATGGTATTTTAATGATATTATTACAGTTGTTTCCTGCTTATATTTTTGTCTTTGAAACATCCCATTGACTCTCTCTTAACTGTTTTCCTTATTTCCGAGTCTCTTAGCGTAAGAAGCTGGAAGGTTTAACTGATTATTGAAGGCGGTTTATGTTAAACATCAATCCAGCAGCAATGCCTAATCATGCTGCTCTAAGCGTTAACTACCAGCACATCAAAGACATCAGACAATGGGAGGAAGCAATATCGCAATGTGCAGCATAGAGACGTTTCTCTAACCAAGCATTCGCAGTTTGCAGCTAAGTTCAAATTATCTTGTCACATTGATTGAATGAATACAGCACTGCAAAATAAAACGTTGTACTTTCAATAAACTGTGTATATGATTTCAACGTAGAACACACTTTAAAAAATTTCAGAAAGAAGCCATTATTGATGAATTTTGGAGCAGCCTGGAGAAAAAGACTTCCTCTTATGAAACAAATCCCAAAACGAATACTCGCACATATTTTAAGGTTCTAAACAGTTCCATCAACAACAATATTTTGAAATTACCGACGCATTATAAGCTGTTTAGAATCAAGTTTTGATATTAAAGCGAAAACTTTTCTGAATCATTGTTAACAATTTATTATTAGCGAAACAAGTGACTTCATTGTTATAAGGATGACAAACACAAAACCACTGAAATTTCACCATGATGAGTTGTTGGATATACACAGATTACAAGTCAGCTCACAGCTTTCAGAAAGTTGGCCTCACTGCTTGATGTATTAAAGGAAAAACAAGAAAACTACTTTTAAATAAGTTTCAAAACTTGTTAGTTTATTGGATTAATTTTGACAATACTAACCACTATATGTACGGTAGAAAGATCACTTTTCTTTTTAAGGTCCTGCATTTATACTTGTGGTATCTAATGGAGCACACATGCCTCTGTTCTGTAGTAATTTTGAATTGTTATCAACATTTTACTAGAACTGAATCTTAAAGATATGGTTAAGAAGTCATATTGCACAGGAAATCCGCGGGTAGCATTTGCACTGAAAAAGCGATATCATTTTCATAACTTATAACTTTTGAACCAATTACATAAAACATGTGCCATTTATATTGAAATGCGCAGAAAATTTGGGAGAATAGTTGTATCACTGTAAATGTTCAGTATATCTTCCAACTGCATCCATACGCAAGGGTATTCTCTTGCATTCTCCCAAGGGCACCTCTTTAATGTTGATATCGTTTCCTGATGGTCTGTCTCAATTTAATGTCCATGGTCTATTCATATACACCCTGTCCTTAAGGTAACCCAATAGATAGAAGTCTGGAAAGATGCTCTCAGGTGATCCAGGGGACCAAAGAGTCTTTGAGGATAGACGGTCACTGAAGAATTTGGTTTATAAGATACATGGACTAGTTAGACATATGACATAATACTCTATCTGGTTGAAGTTGTCTTTTGTCACCGGAGTATCGTCGAATTTTTCCACGTGTGCGTTGAAGATGCGTCTGCAAACCTCAGGGTCATCGTTTCTTAGAAGAAAATGATGCGTAGATGAATGGATGGATGGAAAAATGGATGGCAGGCGAGGGAGGATACTCTCGGTACTTGAGCCTCCCTGCGTCTACGTCCATGAAGGCACCTCCGGGAGGCGAGGAAGAGACTGATCGCTAAGATTTACGGACGATTCAAACATATTTTTCTATAGAACACCCAGAGGCCGGTGGAGTACCCCCTAAATTGTTCGAGTCCCTCAGAAGAGCCGCCTTCATTCTAGAAGTCGGCAGAAACCTTTCCAAAACGTAAGCCACCGTCACATTGTGCCAGCCAATTCGCCCTGACACTTTCGACTGTAACAGAACCAAGAAATGATGAGTATGAAATGGGAGGGCGG
Source organism: Metallyticus violacea (assembly GCA_030762175.1). Lineage (NCBI taxonomy): Eukaryota > Metazoa > Arthropoda > Insecta > Mantodea > Metallyticidae > Metallyticus > Metallyticus violacea. Next base: position 124,911,040 of record CM060832.1, read on the forward strand.
AAATTGCATGCAGTAGCCAGGGAAAATCACGAGAAAAGCCAAGTACGGCCCAACAAATGATCTCCAGCATTTCGGTCTGAGCCACTCCACTTGATCGAAGAAAATGGGCCCAACAATTCTGGAAACTGGCACCGCTTACGAGACCACAACTTTTTCAGAATATCACTGGGATTCTCAGCAACCCATATCTTCTGTTTTTGCGTGTAGATGTAGCCTGGCGATAAGAGAATATCGGTATGTATTAGGAAGAGCCTAGAACGACTGGCAATAACGTACTCGTCTGTGCACCTCTGGTTCCTTCAATTCCTGCACTGCATGAAATCTCTATGTTTGTAAGCCCGATTTATTTGCTGCTTTCTGACTTGTACCATATGAGCGTGATGGTTTCTTTGTTGAAGTACGTTAACCAAAAGGCATTGCAAGTGGAGTTTTCCACTCTCACTGTCTCTAGCTTTCTTACTTCGACAGAATTATTGCTTTCCTTGGAACATCACGTACACCAACTTTTCATGAATTCCCATTGTGTTCGAAGCAGACAAAAAATTCTACCGAACGAAGAAATTCATATTTGTCATGCGAACCAATCCCGAAATAAGTTAACTCAGCAATGAGATACCAAACTTTCGCAGCAACTGAGATCATGATACTCCATTTCTATTCTAACTTCCAAAGAGAAGGTGTTATAGTAAAGGTTATTATGGATACCTCAGTTTAATTTTATCAACTGTGATTGTCATCATTGTCCTTAAAAGTGCTAAAAGGTTCCGGGGAACCGTGGGGAAGAAGCGCAAGTTTTATGGGTCCAGCTGTACCATGACCGCTTACTTTTCAGGCGTCGTTATCCTCCTCCTCGTGTATAAATTTAATTTCCTTCCAGTAAAACAATGAATCTGCATAATTAAATATTTGGCTTGGAATCCGGCCAAGTGCCGCTAAAAGAGGATCTGGGAGAACCTAAATTGCGCAAATACTCATTTTGCTCTAGCAAGGGTTGGCAAATTCTTATGCAGTTATCACATTTCATCCATGTCAATTGCTATTTCCGCAAGCGAGTAAAAACATTAAAGATAGCGGTTTTTCTTTAATTTGGTTTTTTCGTTATATAACTTCAGGTATTGGGGAAAATGTGCGTTATATAAAATCCCCTCTATGTGTAATGCCACAGGAACATTCAGACATTCTAAAGTTAAACAAACAATGTCAAATGGAATGGCTCACAAAGAGTACAGACAGCAGGTTTTTCGTCTTCAAGTAAGCAAGCTACTAATATTAGTTCTAAAGTTTTCTAAAGAATTTAGCAAAGCAGTAAAGCAGTCTTATTAATTTAGATGGCTAATACCACAGTAATTTTTGATTTGTGTAGTACAGATAAAAAAGTATATTTTATCACTATTAAATTAGTGTTTTTGTAGTTTTGTAAATCGGTTTGTTTAAAGTGTACAAGCAAGAATAATAATCTTCCTTTTATCGTTAATTTTGAGATTCGGCCATGTACTTTCCTTTTTGAAATGTTCAAATTTTAAGATTTTGAACTGATTAATAATCGATTTTTAACAAATACAGAGAGTTATTTTTGGCCTGCATCTGCAACTGAATCCAAACCTTGAGGGACCAAGTTCCCCTCGCATTTCTATTCGTAACTTTGCTAAATAATAATAGTATGCACACATTATAAGTCAGTCCTGGTGGTGTAGTGGTAACCGTACTTGCCTTCTAAACCCAAGATCGCGGGTTCAATCCCGGTCAGAGTAAATGGATTTTTTTCGGGCATAAAATCCTAAATATGGCTCTCTTCGGAAGGGAAGTAAAGCCATGGGTCCCGTGTCGTAGATTTACGGCAGGTAAAAGAACCTCAAGCCTGAAAGAAGAGACTCTGAGCAAAATTTGGCGGCCGTTTCACGCTCTGTATTGATCTGGACGCCGATAATCTTTGATGTTAAAGATCGTTGGTAAATAAACCAAATTAACAACAAACATGATTAGTTTTAGTAGTAATGAATACTATGTTCCAAGTGGTGTAACACATTTCTGATATTTTAAACGAAATTTGCATTCATTCACAATTGCTCTGCTTCCATAATTCTTCCAATTTCTGACCTGATATTTTCTTTAAGTTTCCCTGTAGTTTGATTCATGCAAACTTTATTTTTTTATTTGTTTTAGAGGTAACATTTCCATATAGTACAGTAAAATGTATTGCACTAACACACTGTAATTAATAATACTGGTGAATCAACAGTTTGTAATAATACGAATATTTAACCAAATTTATCTCTTCCGCAAACAGCGCTATAATAAAAAAACAGAAATAACGGTTTCTCTTGTAACAACAAACTGCGTCTAATGATCAGGCAAAAACTAACTCTTTTTTTCATATATTTCATTATAAATTTAATATTTATTAATTTCAGGAGAAGCGATATAGAATACTAAGTCTGGTTTTATTATTATATTACACCTATAACGCATATACACTTACTTATGAATATTTTTGTAGATCTTAGTGAAATTACGACCAGAAGTAAGTTTTGAAATAATGTGTTTAAATACTGTCAGCTTAGTTCGCATTTGCTTTAAATATTTACATTAATAGTAAATGAATTATATCAATATAATAAATATTCATATAGCAATTCATGCAATTTGGAAACACCTCAAATTCTCTTTAACCTTCTTAAGTTTAATTTAACGTTCTTAAGTTTAATTTAAGGGATAGAGTAAGGAGTTTACATTATAGTAAATATACTGTAAAATTATATTATTTACTTGACATTTTATAGTTGGAAACACGCATATATTTTCAAATACAAACGAATCTCTATAACATGTGTATACCATTTAAATTTAAATTAATTTTAACAGTTTATTATTACTCTGGATGTTCGAAATATTGTTGGGTGTTTTGAATTATTAGTAAATGTAAAGGCAATACTGATGTGGATTTTTAAGAACCCCTAATAATATAGACAGCTAATATATAATTGAGAGTAATGTGCATAGAGATACAGAAAATATTGCATGAACTAAGGGCAAGAAGGAAATGGTAATGTACCGGAAACCAGCATGTTAGGATTAATTTATTTATATTGGCCAAAGCATGTGAGAAGATGTATTTGGGACATGATAGGCATGTAAGGCCCCAAAAATCACTCTTTCTTCTTCATATAGACATAAGGTAGAATTAATTTATAAAATATTTTACTTGTAGGTTGTACTTGTAAAAATGTATTTATATTTTTCTTGAATGATATTCTGAAATTCTAAATGGTAAAGCCTGCCCATATCGCTTAATGCCTCGTTCCTATTTAGAGAGAGATTTGGGAATGATTCTGTGTATATGATACGATCATAGGAGGTAATTACAGGAAAGCAAACATTTTCAGTTAATTTGCACCGGCTAAAACCCTTCCAGAGGCCTGTAATCATGCTTCTAGGCATGTGATTGTGTACTCATGTTCGGTGTTCAACCATTTCGTGTGCTATGGAAACTTTGCTGTTTACTCTCGCACCTTTATAATCATACATTTTCCTATAAGCGTCCCAAATATTATCTCAAATTCGATATAGGCATAGTGGCACGACAGCATGAACTTTCGTGTCGGCATTGCGTTACGTCTTTTTATTTAACACGTTTACCAACCGTACATAAACTTGTCTATTCCACAGCTATTCTTTACCTTCAACATAATCCCTTCAGAAAAAGTTTTCTTGTTAAGTGCACCAATTCTTCATAATTAGATAACTCCCAAATATTTCCTCCGAGTTTAATTATTTTTTCTACACATTTCCACTGTTTTTGCATCATGCAATCATATAAAACCATTTCATATGAGCACACTCCTACCTTTTGGTATGTAACGTTTCATAGGATACCAGACGAGTGAATTCGTCAAAACTCCAACATTTCGCCAGTCTTTACCCTGTGGCTTTCCTCAGTACGTACATGGCCAAAGTTTGGAGTTTAACAAGTGCATTTGGCTGTTATCTCGTGAAGCTATAATCAATAATAAGTGCCGAGAAATCTTCAAATCTTTGTTATGTAAGCTAACGTGCGACGTCTATTATAGGAACGCACGTAGTAGTAGCAGTAAGTGCATCTTTATTGTTAACAATTCTGTATACATATTACAACATATTTTACTCATGGGTTGTCGACCGTACAAGCTTTAAGTATCATACATAAATAGAGAGAGAAAAAATAATACAAATATAAATCAATATTAAAATCATTAAAATTGAAAGAGGGCATTTAAAGATGTATAAGTAGTAACAACTAGCATAGTATTTATAATTACACTATTTATTGCGTTCTAACCAGAAAATAATAGCTTCGCGCACTTTAGCTAGGGAAAGTGCATATTCAACCAATTAGGGAGATCTATAAACAGATCCTAGTATGCCAAACCCCTAATTGCCTTAAAAATTTTTTCTGGGAACAGTATTTTTTCAAGTGTTCCCAGTGGGTATATATATCCAGAATTTGCACCCATTTTTCACCCCCTCCACAAGGAGATCCTCATACCAGAACTATCTGTTTTTTTTTTCTTCCAATCTCCCAGTTTATAGATCATTCCTGATCTTGCCTTTCTCCCTAGAAGGAGCATTATACCTCTTTATCCCATGTTAATTTAATTTCATTGGACAGGCTCAAGGAGACTTTCGTGTTATATTCTGCCTAGATTTACTGCCTGCTAGTAGCCTCTAGCCTCGTTCTAACATCTTCCATACATTTTTATTATTTTCATTGCCTTTTTGCTATATTGAGCCTAGGCCAATTCATCTGAGTCCTCTTTCCGCCTCTGCGCCCAAAACGTTAGTGTGTATTTTGTATCTGGTGTGTAGCATTTAGTGCGAATGTGGACTGGTCTCCCTGCATTAGTCAAATCAGTATTTCATCGTCCTTGTTTTACTATTAATCATATTTTCATAGCAACTCATCTTCTCATGACCCCACTGTTTGACATTTCTTTGGAGAACCCGAGAACTCTTTTTCAAAAACAGACTTGAATTTTATTTACATGTTCAACTCTCCCCCATCCCCATATTCACTTACATATAATAGAATAGGCTTCTCATAATAATAGCATTGTATATCTTCTCTAGTGTATGTACTGGCATATCTAGAACCCAAGTCAGAACGCGTACTAACTCGTTTAGCTATGCTTTATAGTTAGTAACAGACAAGTGCTTATGCTTATTCTATTTCCTACTCATATTAAAGGTTACCCCCAAATTATAAAAATATTTAACATTTTGTATTTCTTGTCCGCTGTAGTACTATTTTTCATCTCTACCATACACATAGCCTTTTTTAAATATCATTATTTTGGTTTTGTAACATTGCCATAATAGGTAACCCATTTATGTTAATAATCTTCTAGGATGTCAGTGCCTCATAACAGTGCTGTTATAGTTGCAGTAAAATTACACAAATACAAACTTTATTCACTGAATAAAATATTCAGTTGAATTAAATGTAATAAATCTGAAACAGGTTGAAGATGTTAATTTCTTTGGAAGTTGATTATGTTTGACAAAATTTTTTGTTTCTGTATTTTATGTCTTACTCAGTTTATAGACTATTTGCAGGTTTAAATTTTTTACTCATAATACAAAATAAGCTATTAAATATTTCTTGCTTGTGGCCACTTCTGCATTCCCCAACAGATTAAAAGTATCTTGTAATCGACAAACACTTTGTCCTTATTGTGTTTAATGTAATGTATTTGTTATTATGAAAGGCTTAAATCGAACTGAAAAAAAAAATACACCAAAGCGTATATAATGTCCTAGCAACTACATTAAATTCCTCTTAGTAGTTTTAAGAAAGAAAGAAAAATGGCAATAATATTTTTGCACAATATAAAATTTAAATGCAATTATTTAAAATACTATTTTACAATACCATTCATATTTGCTAAATACATAACAGAATCTATGAAAGTAAAAAAGGCATAGTCTAGTTTTTAAACAATTTCCGTGATTCTTTTACATCCCATTTACTTGCATGATAAGAGAAGTCAAAATGCCATATGCACACCAATGTTAAACGTAGCAAATTCATGATCAATTATAACAGAAACCATAGCTTTTAATGTGATTGATGTAAAGAAATCCATTTTGTTTATTTAAGGACACTCTTTAACATCTCAGACCTGCAGCGTATCATTCAATTCAAAAAGTGTAATGGCCGATACATTTTGCTCAGAGGCCTTTTCTTTCAGGGTTGAGGTTTTTTTTTATCTGTCATAAATCTACGACATGGGATTCATGGCTTTAATTCCCCTCCGAAGGAAGGCATACTTAGGATTTTTACGCTCGAAAACATCCATCGACTCTGACAGAGAATGAACCCACGGTCTTGGGTCTATCATGGGTGGTTACCATTAGACTACCAGGACGAACTGTAAAAGGGAAAAGTTGCATTAAGTAGTAAGAAATTAATTTTTTTATATGTGGTGCACTTTTTACTTGACATTTTTAGATTTATTAAAATATAACTGCATAGTATTTTCAAACTTTTTCATTAAATTGTTACTCATTTAAAAATAATTGTTAAAATGAGATTTATGCTTATACGTTTTTGACATAATTGGGCATCTAAGGAATAGTGCATTTTTTCATAAATTGCAATTAAATTATAAACAATAAATTAAAGCTCACATTTGTACAAAAATTAGTAGTCCGAAATTCATCTCTTCTCTTTGATTCTTACATCGTTTTCTGTTTTTTATTTGCTTACTTGCAGAACTATTAAAAATATGAGAACATCAAAATATTCAAGTCATAATAAAATTTGACCTCTTTTTAATAAACTTTTATACCTGGTAACAGGCAATACAACGCAGCAGTAATTGTCTTCTGGAACTAGACTATTTGTTCCTAATAAAAGTATACCTACTTTACTGCAGGAGTATATGAAGGAGTGTCTTTATTCTTTCTAGTGTAGTAAAATACTTAGCATACAACTTTTGACCAGTTTATCGTGCACTATAAACCCATTGTTCTTAATCATGTGATGGAGATAAATTCTATAATTCTCTTCAATTTAAAAGACTCAAGCAATATTGTCACCATTAAAAGCATGGATTTGAATAAAGCAGATCATGTATGCTCAAAGTTATCATGATTTCTTCATGCTGATTTATATGCTAGCTCAAAGTTCAATCTATTCTTCTATCGGAATAACGTTGCCACCCCTCAAGCCATTTCCGCTAAAATGTATTAAGAACCTTGCTCCAGCTCCAATCCCTGAGAAAGAAAGAATTACCAGGAGAGATTACAGTCTTCTATCCACTTAAAGAGAGAAGAGTGCTGGACTATTTCTTACCTTAGTTCAGCTCTTCAGAGAATGAATACCTCCACGTGTTCCGCATCACAGATATGCTCCTTTTCTTCCCATTCATTGAAAGCCACGTCGTTGGAAAATTGCACGGAGGAGTTCTTCGAACTGTCTTCTGTTGGAAAGCTCCTGTAAAAAGAATTTGGCATAATGTAAAAGTTATACCATCAAGAAGTTTAACCCTTAAAGAAGTATAAAAATTACAGTATTTCTTCCACATCTCTTTATAGGACTATGTTACATCGTTCTATAACTGCAACGATATAGATTTTTGATAACAAAAGAAAAATTTCAACTCGTTCAGGCTGTGTATTTTACACGAACAATTTCTAATGTTACTCTGCCATAATTTTTCATTTATTTGCATCATAATTAGTGAAAGTCACCTAAATAAATGCACATTCAAATGACTAAATTATTAGGCTGTATGCTCGAAGTATCTAACCAAAGAACGCTAATAGCTTTAATCGCTTTTGTTTCCTAGAATCATACGAGGATAGTCCAAGGAACACATCAACACTGAGACGTCATTAATGCAAAATGAAAAAGTTTAGCATTTATATGACCGTTTCGGCATGAAAGTTCTACTGTATAAAGCTTCTAGTCAAAATTCCTGCCACTACGTTCTACTAAATGCTCGATATTCTGCTAGCTGTGCTAATGCTGAAAATTGGTTTTGCAACAAAAATCTATTCATTAAATATTTCTTCTATTTGTTTAAGAAAAGTTAGTTTCCTTGAAATATAATGCTTTTATCAATGTTTTACAATTCTAGATTAGTCATGCAAGTATCCCCAATTAACAAGACACTTTCGCTGAGTGTTCAGAATGACAGATCAAACCAGTTATGAGTCAGCAGGTAATGTGTAAAATGGGTATGTTAAACTGTGTGTATTTTCTGTAGCACAACTTGTATTTAACTACGGATCGTACACATTGATATAGACACATCTGTTCGAACATGGTTTTGAACAAAAATGCCCCATAAATAAAGTTCCAAGTTGTCAAATTATTCATAATCGAATTAGTAGTAGGAGTTAACTTATTACAGTGACATGAGTACAATGCAAAACAACTTCAACAGGCGCACGGGTCCCACGGACTGTACGTGCTTTTATGATATACATCAGATATGTTCGATTTAGCTCATGATATTACATTAGATATTCACAATAAAATATAAACATATGCAAAAATAATAAAAATAAAATAAATATAAAAAGAATAATATTTAAATATATTAAATACATATAAAATATAGAGAAATACCATTATGGATATCACACAGCTGGATTCAGTCATTGTGTTTACCCATAACCTCCTTCCCAGTTATCAACCTTTTCAGATCTCACTTTTTTCATAAATTTACCTTATCTCTCCTGTCCTTTACCTGGCAGCAAAGCCCAGCGTGGCCATTTCCCTCTATTCGACCCTGTAAAGGACTGCAGTAGCTACTTTTCTCTCCATATCTCATCCTTCCATACTTTTAAATTCAAGCAAAATATGTGCCCATGATTGCTCCTCACAGATGGGGAAAATTCTCCGCTCATATTCGTCTGTAATTTTAATCATCCGCCATGTCCCTAGCCTGAGTCACGCGAGTCCTTGTCTAGTGAGTTTAGTCCCTGTTTTGATGTACTGCTCCATCCCTCATTCAAATTTTAGCCCCAACTGTACTTCCAGCAGAATCATCTCTCTGCATAGTGCAATTGTCTGCTGCCTATCCATATCCCTCAAACGGTTCCTCTAACCCTCCTCTATGCGTTCTTTCTATTTCCTGACCCGCTAATAATCTAATGAATAAATTACGGAAAAGGGGAAGCGCTGGGGATGAGAAGTAAAAAATATAGATACAAGAAACATTACATGACCTGAAAATGAGCAATTTCTTTTGTTCTGTGGGTTAGTTTTCTCGAACTTACAATAACGGCCGCGCCATGGTTCATGGTGTTCTAACGTGTAATTCATCCTATGTTGAGCATCTTCCTTGGATTACTGCTCATGTCAGAATTCAGTCTATAAGGCAGGCTGAGTTAAGAAATCAAACTAAACATTCTGGTGTTCCTACCCGCCAAAGGGCTTTTACCACAATATAGGGATAAGGTTTGTAGGTTGATTGTTAGTTAAACTTTGTAGATAGGAGTAGTACCTGTTTGAATTCTTCATTTATGGCTACATTGGCATGTTATCCAGGGTTTGCATTAAGGACAGCTATTGAGTATCCTAGGTCTCGATAAAGAGTTCTAGACTACACCACAGAGGTCCTCACATGCAATTCTGTTGAACGGTGATAATCAGTCGTCCAGGAGCTAATTATTTTCTTTTATATTTGGAATGCAATCCAAATTACTGCAAATTGACGACTAGTTGCCGATAGTAAATTTGGTCATTGTGCTACTGCAGTCTACTTGAATGACCGGAATTTAAATTGAAATTTATTGAAATGCTAAGAAAAATACAAAATACAAAGGGGCCTCCACCTATCTGGCCCAGGCCATTGTAGATGTAACCCCTCACTATTACAAAAATTGTTTGCTCCAACCCAACTCAAGGTACCAAAATAAAAATATTTCAATGACTTTACTTACATAATTATTTTCTCAACTAGCTACAGTCTCTACAAACTACTAATTGTTTATTCACTGTTCACTTACATTTTTTTAACTCTAAATAAATGCTGTTCCACACAGAGCTCTCCTTTATGAAACGTTTGTTCAACATTATTCTTTTGTCCCTTTTAAAATTAAATTTAATGAATTCATTTCTACGTTTTTGAGTTTCCTTACAATCAAACACTATATATTCCAAGTCTCCTTTCCCTCGACATAATAGAATTCCCCTTGAGTAAAGCCCTCTATTTTACCTTTTTTCCATACACGTGTTCTCGCCCATGCTCTTTCTTCCTTATTAGCTTTGTCAATATAATTTTTCCATTCCCATGCCAATTCGATCAAAAGCTTTTTTCAGATCCACAAAAGCGAAGTATAATTACCCTCTCTTGTTTTTTTTAAATATATGTCTAGTTGAGTTTTTGAAATGAATTTGTCAGTAGTTCTTCTATGTTTTCGAACCCCCTTTTGATATTGAGATAGTATATTATACGTATAGTTGTTCTTTGTAAGTAAAATAATCAGAAGACACAAAGCGGCCCCGATATATGAGTAACTGTATAACTGTAGAGATACCGCTTGTGGAAATCACTGAATACATTTAAGTACCTCATTTTATATCTTATGTAATAAATTTGTTGAGTAAACGACTTATAGTCCATTGCACTATTGACGCGGAGTAGTGACTGTTAACCAGATGTGTTAGTGATCAAAACTTGTATGGCTCTTTCTGTATATTACTTATTCTTCAACACAAACTTTTTCTTCCGTACCAGCTTCTTTCTTTTGGATTCTCCTTCCTTTGTTATTTTGTTATGTTCTCTTTCTTATCCCATCCAAGCAATTCGTATGTTTTTTTTTTTTTTTCCCCCTTCAGCATTTCATCCCAACTTAAACTTTGATATTATGCTATATTTTTGTGTGTGTGTGTTCATACTGAATTGATCTTCCTTCTTTAATCTCTTCAATATTTTTTTTTTTAACTTTCCTCATATCTCTCTTTTTCTTCTGCATTAATAGCTCTCCAAAACGTCATGAAAGTGCTAATAATATGTTTATATTTGGGCTACTTATGCTGAAGTTTCCGCTCCGTACATTCTACAGCTAACAACAACAACAATAACATTATGCAAGTATTTTGTAAAACTTCAAGCGATATGCGTATGTAGAAAAGGTTTCCCTGCCTGCTTTGCTGATAAAGAATTGTATGCTTCATTTTTGTGCAACGTAAGTGTTTCATATAGATAATAAACATTTATATTACTGAAAGAGGGGTGGTTTCTTTAAGATAAATGTGAAACTCCTATATTTTTTATCTTCAGTAATTTGTAGTTACACCAGTGGTGACAAACAATTATAGGATACAGAAGAGAAATATATTTTGAATACTTTTCTTCATAGAACATACCAAGATGGCAGGTTCAAACCCGGCCAGGATCGATGGATTTTTTCGGGCATAAAAATCCTAAGTATGGCTTCCTTCGGAAGGGAAGTAAAGCCGAGGGTCCCGTGTCGTACATTTAAGGCACGAAAAAGAACCTCAAGCCTGAAAGAAGAGGCCTCTGAGCAAAATTTATCGGCCATTTCACGCCCGGAATTGACCGGGGCTCTGATTACCAGGTAAGACTGGAGTTAAAGGTTCCGCTGAAGCAGGCTATTGATTTGCTCAGTCGTGTTTATCACGCCAACTGATTCAGTTGCATTTTATTCTTGTGTTTTTACATTGTGAAGTATGCGTAGAGTGTGCTAATCACTAGAACATTTTTTTAAGTTATGTGTAAAGTAAAGCGTACACAGGTTTATTCGTGAGGAGGGAATTCGTGCTAAATTTCCGGGGATAACATCTCTATTGGAAAGTGCAATTTCATATTTTTTAAATAGCATTTATCGCACATTTTTACTACTGGAACATTATAGGCGTGGCCGTTGATACATAAGATGAAATGATAAATTGGGAAAGAAAGATTTTTAGGGAAGGAAGCGTTGCAGGCTTAAATTTAGTGTACGTTCCCTACATGAACCTTTAATGAGGACTGAAGAAAACCTGGGAAAAAAAAACTCGGTCAGGAAGGCAGTCTTGGCGGGAATCGAATCCTAGACCTCCCGCTCATGAGTTCGTGCCTTAAACACCTGGGCCACCCATGTCGATAACTTCAAATTGGTGAACAAAGTTCAAAACCAAGGCGTTTTCAATGACAAGAAACTGGCAAGTTGGTGTATCTGATCTAGTGCGTATAAAGCCACCCATTTGCTGCATCTTCAAAATTGCTGCTGTATCTGAAATAAAACTCGTGGAAGCGCTGGAACAAAATATTCGGGAGGATGAATTACCGCAGGGTAATTAAATGTTTCGCACACTACTACTGTAATGTGAGTAAAATGTTAATCATTATTTACTACTAATAAATTACGAAAGAAACAAAAAATGCATTATTTGTTTGTATTAACTTTGACACTTAAAACAGGAAGATTCTTATAAATACTTCAACGTCTTTTGACAGTAAAGCATATAACTAGTAAAAAGAAAATAATACTATAGTAATCCCACATATAAACATATTATTTTACATGGTTTCAAAGTATCTGGTTATACACCAAAAGATTCATATGTAGCTAACAGTATATAATCATCACCGAACGGTTCCAGAGTGTTTCATCTTACGTACTCGTTTCGCCATCTTGGGTAAACTTGTGCACGTGTGCGCCATCATGCGTTACAAAATATACTTACTGGTTGGGCGATTAATCAAAGGCCTGCCAAAACAAAGGGGAGAAATCTCTCCCTTGACTTATACGCCTGCCCACCTCCAGCACCATCACTCTGATTGCATCACTTGAATATCTGTAATATCCTACCCGGAGTGATTGATATCCAGTTATATCCGCAGTCATCACAACGTTAACTTGGGCACATCATAAAACTCCGCAGCTACAACCGATTTGCCTACAACCCTGAACATCCCCTGGCTTTTTATTACGTTAGCTGTGTGTGTGTATGTGAGTATAGCATTTTTAATATTATATTTGTTCAGCTCTAATGGGTGAGACAGCTGAGTAATGGAATGGTCGCGGAGGTTGGTATACCTAGCAAGTGCCCATAATTCATACGAGTTACGCACGTTATCTAATCGCGGGCGCAATCCGTCTTCCGCGTGGTGAGTGTCAGCATTTAGTAGCGAAACGGTATTTTGAAAGCGATCCCATTTCCTATTATGCCTTTCGCTTAGTCTTTCGTCCGCTATCGATGCACACGTGACTCGGGAGAACTTTCGAGAGCATTCAGGTATTCAAATTTAATTTTCAATGATTGCTCTATCATTGTCTACGTAGGACTGAACAAAATTAAGTGCGGCTTTCGAAATAGTTGTATATGTTTTAAAAGATTAGCTTATAATCATTTAGGATTTATTTAAATAAAGAACGAAATTAGCATACATTTTAACATTTAACATTTGTTCAGCAATGCAATTTTGTTGTTCCGATTACCTAGTGTAACAAATATAACGAGTTGGGAAAGTTTAGTTGTTTTTAAAATCTTTGTCAGTCCTATGCTGCTTTTCAGCTTGTGCGAACAGGACAATTAAATTAATGCTCTGAGATTTTTCTCTGTATGGAGAAAATTTCACATCCTACCAAATTTGATGCCTGTAAGACACATTAATTTTAAAGGAAGTGTGAACCAAATTGTATAATTATTGCATGTTCATTTCCATATTAATAATTGATTTTTAGTATATTCTCTTTAATGCTTTCCTTGATTTAATGGCTAAGAAATGTCAATTGTTTTGCATAAGCGCAAATCATTTCTCTATGTATTGAAATACATTTATCTATTATCATTTTATCATTTCAAATAATGTGCCCACCGCCGAGATGCCTCAGTAGTTGAAACCGGCGTTAAACACTATAAAAACAAACAACTACACATACTAGAAACGGAAATCCCACTATCATTCTTATTTTTAAGAATATATGTTTATTTTTTTGCCAGTCTATATTCCACTTAATAAGATAAAAGTATTTTGAAAAGACAGGAATAATGTTTTATTTATTAACCATTCTATAGGTATAGGACCAATTCTCCACTTTCGATAACACCCATAAATTGTGTACATGAACATAATTTTGGGAAAACAACTTATCAGTAGACATCTGTTTATGGCATATTCATTATGTTACTTTTTAAATGTTTAAGTATGACATATCAAGAATGTCATTTATTTTTCTAAATGCATTTTTGCAAATGTTTACAGAATGCTTATTTTTTTAAAGTTCCATTTATAATAGTCGCATATCCTGATTGTGTTGATGAACATGATTAAAAAACATTAATGACAATTCTCATCACTTTCCATAGCACAGATTAGATCAATCAGATCAATTTTACTATCTCAATTCAAACGTAAAGATGAATATTTTGGTAAATGTTCCAAATGTGCTTTTGTTCTTTCTTAAATACAGTATTTTAATCTTGAATATTTCTAAGGTAACAAATATAACGAACTGGGAAATTTAGTATTTTTAAGGAATATTTGTTCTTCCTGTGCTGCTTTTCAGCTTGTGCGAACACAATTAAATTGTAATGTTCTAAAAATTTTCTCTGTTCCAAATATGCCTTTAAGACACATTAATTTTAAAGGAAGTGTGAACCAAAGTGTATAATTATTGCATATTTATCTCCGCATGAATAACTGATTTTAGTACCTTGTCTTCACGGTTTCCCTTGATTACTTAGAAATGACATTTCATAAGCGCAAATCATTTCTTTCTGTACTGAAATATATTGCTTATATATTAACCATTATTACGTATATATTAGTGGTATCGCATATATTGAAGATGACTTCTTGAATATTATTTTATATACAAAGGTGCATAGTTATTCCAAAAAATTATCTTTCAAGATAATAAACTGTACATAATATGAATTGATATAGGACTTTAAATCAGGCGAAAATGTTGGTATAAACATATGCTCAATTTAATTTATTTTTTAGTAATTCTCTCTCTCTCTCTCTCTCTCTCTCTCGCTCTCTCTGCAGTATAGTGAGGGAGGAGTATTTTTATTGTTTACAAGTTAGCTCTGTATTGTGGTTTATAGCCAAATCCAGTTGCCATATAATTGTGTGCATATTCTCCACGTATGCTAGTTCTTTTTTTTAAAACAAGAAACCAAGAGCAATTTAGCATTAATATATTGCTTGGAATAATTGGCGATGTATTAATAGGTTCTTTTATTTTAACTGGAACATTAACCAGGATGTTATGTCATAGTGTGACATTTTAACGAATCATGTAAACGTTTTGTAGGAAAAAGTTCTACTAAATTTAATATATCGTATGTGGTACATGCATGATGGGTCGTCCCCTCATTTTCGTCGTGCTACTGGATTGATTCTAGGTTAGCGATGCTCAAATAAATGGATAAGTCGTGCTACTGTTCGTTCTCTTGACCTCAGTCCGTTGGAATTTTACTTGTGGGATCATTTGAAGATGCCCCAATTATTAAGTAATATCTATATGCATTTTTATAAGAAGAACTGAAATGCTCATGACCTAAAAATTCAAAAAAAAAAAGCATTTAAAATTATGAAAATTTTACATTGATTTGAATTTTTAAATAATTGCAGTGTTAGTTGTTGATTTTATGCATATCTTTATTAATATTACCGTCTTTTCATTCAGAATCATCACCAATCTTTAAGAGCGTTGCGTAACCTTTGTTCGTTCCAGCACACGTAACAAAGTCCCTAACGCAACATGTGCAGTTCTTAATCTACTCTTCACATGATTCACAAACTGAAGAGTTTCAGGAATTTTAGCACCAGTTTTTTTTTTCTCTCTCCAGTTGAGCAATTGTCATTGTTGATAATTAGTGGAAAATCTAGTTTTCACCTGCATAGGAACAATATTGGTGTTAAAAAGTTATTTCATCAGCGGAAAAAACAAAACCCTTCGAAAAGTTTTTTTCATTTCAAAATCGCGGTGTTCCATAGAGGGCAGAAAAGAGAATAAATTATGATCAAAAAGAATCTAGTTATAAAAATTGCGCATACATTTCCCAGATCTAAATAAAGGGAAAACGTTACATTAATGTTGCCAAAGAAATGCATGTAAATTTAATTAGAATGTATTACAATATACACATTGAGTCAATGATGGAAATAAGAAGACTGAAAAAGCATATAATAAACATCCGGGTCTTATTTATAATATTTTTCCCCTGAAAATTATTAATGCTAAACAACATTCCTCTAAACCAATTTCATCACCTGCAGTAAATAAAACCCACAATCACTGTTCACATCTGGGATGACAGAACGATTTCCCCAAGTAATGAAATGCTCTGGCTAATTAGTCTTAATTAGGAAACAAGACGGTAGTTTGTAGCGGTTGCGGTCAAGGCTCATGAGGTGGAAAGGAAATGTGATGCTGCCTTCAAAGTCACCTTCAGCTGTGGTTGCCTCGAGGTATCAAGAGGAACCAGAAGAGGACATTAAAGGGAATACCATGCCTTTAACCAGCCGTTATGAAACTTGTGTAAAGATGAGCTACCTGTTATTAGGAAGAAAATGCGTGATACATGTTTCACATTCTCGAAAGTTAATGGTGTTCAGCCCTTTATTGTTCAGAGGTGTTATACTCATCTACAGTATTGATATCAGTTTTCATGTACAAGTAAGAAGCAGTAACCGAGAGTGGCCCAAGCGATAACGGGTTTAAATCCTTTGGGGCTGGTTATCCTGACTTGGATTTTATCACGGTTTTCCCTTGTCTCTTAGGTTTTACGGGTCATTAGCAATATAGATATAAAATTAAATGGTCTATACATTAAGTAAGTAATGCATTTACTTAAATTGTAAGGATAACATAAAGTGACTCTCGAAATTTTCAATGAAGAATCACCACTGAGCTTAACGGCTCAATTTACAAATTCTCTTACAACTTAATTTCAGCATATATATCCAAAAAGATCGGTAGTGAACCATGAACAAATTGAGTTATTCAGGAATACATATGTAACACAAATAGCTTCCTACAACATATTAGCAGGAAAGAACTTCTCCGGTAACATGGAAAATGTATGGAGGTGTCAGATCATTCTCAGATATAAAAGCTGTAGTATCAGAACCAAAATAAATTAACGGGCATCAGCATTCTCCCAATTCTTCCGTATGGACCAAATTTGGCGTTTAACTCATGCGGAAAAAATGGGAAGAAAAATCTAGACACCAGGCTATAAGACCAAGTTAAGAGTCAAAAATTGAAGATAACAGAAACAAAATACGCTGTCTCAAATAGATCAGCAAGTGTTATTTAATTATTTTTTATTTGTTTATTTACAGAAGCTCTTTAACATCCCAGGTCATCAGCGCCACATTCAATTCAGGGCGTTAAACGGCCGACAAATTTTGCTCAGAGGCCTCTTCTTTCAGGCTTGAGGACTCAGTAAATGTGTAGAACAATGCGTAATGAGGATGATGGTCTACCGAGGAACTGTAATTGACCATAGGGACATAATAGACAAAGAAAAGACGATTTTGGTGGCCACGGGTCCACATCCAGAACCATTCTCTTCTTCTCTTCGTAGGATTTCAGGAGTTAATTATAATTCTGATCTCAGATTATATTTTACTCTGTACTTACTCAGGAAATGCTTCAGTAAACGGGCTTTGACTGTGGAAGTGCTGAATGCTTGTTTTTAAAGCAAATTTTTGGAACTTTCTCATTACCACAATACCTAGAATGACAGATATCTCCCATGACGTGTGGTTTCTTTAAGTTTGGAATAATCTTCCTAAGCCCTAATAAAGGAAAATTATAACAGGCAGACATAATTTGTTTTCTTCCACGTCATATATTTCTGGTAACATTTTAATTAAAATACACCTACCAGGCACTATTCCTTTTCCTTCTTCATCTTTGCGGCAGGAAATTAACCGGCTTCATAACAGTAACAAACACAAATGAAAAAGCAATTTTCCCTTCTTCTGTTGGCTCCTACCTCTAATGCAGTTGAGGCGCTATAATTCCTTGCCCGCGCACCGCATTAATTTCATCTGCAGTCTAACTTTTCTGTTCACGACCTGCTACGTAGATTAATGTCATTCAACACTGTCCAGAGATGAAAGATAGCTTCCAACTAAATTAATTCTTAGTATTCTTTATTTAGCACTCATGACCAAGTATAATTCAGGTATTGTTAGAGCTGCTACACATTACCTCACTAAATGTATGAAATGTATGCTCTGTTATAAACCTAAGAAAATTACATGAAACATAAATTCCTTCTTCCGTTGTGAAACAATTACTCATACGTAACAACATGCCTAATACTAAAAATGCGTTCTGTAGATATAGCAATGAATTACTAAAAGTTGCCGTACATTTTGGATAACTAAACCTGTTTTCACACGAGTAACGGGGTCACTGTTCTGCCTTGAAGCAGAATTAATCAATGCTGTCTTTCGGTGTTTATGTTTTATTATCTCGGTATATTTATCTTCTTAATTATTTATTCATATAGTGAAATAAGCATCTGGAAAAAAAGATAGGTATTGTTATACAGATTTCTTTATAAACAGTAATAATGATATTTTTACAACTACATATGCTGTGGATATTTAGACACTAAACTAATTCAAGTGGATGTGAGCAGGATATAGCTTTGAAAATTATATAATAGGCATTAAGGTCTTAGCTTTAGGGTCTAAAAATAGATAATTGATACAGGAAATATGCCACCAAAGTAGTATACAATATAGAACTTTATCATACTTAAATCAAAATATATCAATTAGGTACTGCAAGTCTTGAAGACTTTCTCTTTACTACTGTTTAATGCTCATTTCACTATTAGAATTAAAAAATGAGATTAAAATTTTCTATTACGACAAAGTTAAATACATGACAACGCAAAATGACTATCTACGCGTCGTAGCATAAGAGAGGCGCGTAACAACGTCCCCGTGGTTAACACCCTCATTTAAACTTAGCTACCCACCCTCACTCAATTACGCACCGCTGTTGCTAGACTCCATATTGATTTAAAATGCGGTTGACAACATGTTGAAAATTATTGGCGAAGAAAATACAGGGAAGCATTTCATTGGAGTACTGTCAAAGCGCTACATGCAAAAGGCTGTTGCTCTGAATTTAACGCTTTTTTGTAATAGTGTTAACGCCCGTTTTTACTACTGAGGCACCACAGGCGTGGATACTGTTGATACATTAGATGAAATGATATATTAGGAAAGGATTTTTTTAAGGAAGGAAACGCCCCAAGCCTAAGTTTAGGGCACCTTTCCGGCATTTGCCAGTGACGAGGACTGAGGAAAACCTGGAAAAAGCCTCAGTCAGGGAGGACGGTCCTGGTGGAATTCGAACCCCGAACCTCCCGCTCACGAGTCCGCCCCTTAGCGACCTCGCCCACCCGTGGCGGTCTAATGCTTGTCCTATATTAATAACATACTCATAAGATAACAATAGTTTGCCCATAGCCGTGGTTAATCAAGACAAAAGAAGTAGCGTTGTTGCGAGTGCTGCTAATGAGCTGGTTTTAGGAAGAAAATATATTCAATTTTTCCACTCTGTAGTGACCTTAAGATTGACACGATGAATATTTATATGTAGATAGAGTTTTAGTTATAAATCTTGTCCGCTCACAGGTCTGGGCTAAAGCGTGCCCAGGCCGAAAGAACTCGTACTTCAACTCTTCGCCCCTCCTCTTTGTGATGTTCTTATAATACGAATGTCGGTTTCTGAATCTGTTGACTGCCAGTCTCAAGACAGTATGCATTCCTCGCTAAGATTGTTAGACAGGCGAATGTAAAGCAACGCAATTTTGGGTATAATCTTTATTTTACGAATCAGACCGCACGAAATTTATTCAGAACTTTCCCGTGAAATTGCCTCATCAAGAACAGAAATTTAATATTTGTACACATATTTAAATCCATTATTTCAGTAGATAGAGTGAAGAAATAAAAAGAAAATACGAGTGAAAACGTACAATCTTAATACAGTGAAATCTGAACGAAACTGGCGCAAATCTTGAACATTACCCAACAAAATCACTCAGGTACGGACGATACTAATCATGTAAATTGGGATATTTTTCCTAATAAGTGTCTGCTTAGCTCAGTGAGGATGGCAGTTCCAGCATCTTCTATGAAGTTAGTTGTAAGTAGGATACGAATTTGAAGTAAGGGCGCTGCCGGCATAGGCACGTTTAATAGCCCAAAAGTAAAACCCCGCGTTAAAACCAAATACACACTCAAATGTTTTATTATTAGAATAAGATTAATACATTTAGCCTCGTTCTAGGAATTTATAGGGACAATGTTCAGTTTTAAAGATTAGGAAACACATATATGAACCTTTAATGTGTTTCTAAACTTGTAATTTTATTAGTTGGTTTGTATGTGAAGAAATCTAGCAGAAAGGTAGCCTTATTAATTTAAAAACGCAGTGAAGAACATTCACTGCTTAAGTAATATACATCAACATTCCTTCAACGCTATAATAATATATTGAAACATTTTATCTCCAATTGACATTTTTATTGAAAAAAGTGTCGGAAGAAGTTCAAAAGCGGTTAATGATATTTATGGAACGTTTATAGCTATAATATTGCAGTAAGAACCAAAACAGACTTTACATAAAATTCGCATTAGAGAGAATAAGTGAAATATCGGCAGCCTGCTGCTTTCAAACGCAACTCGAGGCACCCTGGCTGCGGAAACATTACTTAGAAAAGTTTAATAACTCCATTTTTACGTCGGTTTAATTCGAAGGTATGTTTAGAGATAAACAGAAATATAAAGCATTTCTCTATTAGTCTACAGGATTATTTTAGCGTAGTGTAAGACATCGTAAAACACAGTTTACGCTGTTAAGTTAAAAAAAATACTTTTGTGTTTCTTGACAGTTATTTGTGATTTGTTGACTACTGTGAAATTCGTGTTTGTGACTCTCATTTGTAAAACGAAAATAATTAGTTTTAATGTAGACGAAATGAAATTAAGATAGAAATTAATTCCTTTGAGCATAAATAATTGAAATAAATGTCCCTCGAGAAGATGAAGATGACTCTTAATGAAATGAACACACTGGCTGGATGTTCTGTCAGTTTGGTAAGCTAGATTTGTCACTGTCACCACTCGTACAAGCAACAAAACGTAAAATGGCACGCCTTCTGAAAGCGAAGGCATTCTCTAACAAGTACCATTGTCGCACTGCGTGTGACTTTTCTTGTGTATTTCAAATTCTATAGGATTCGTTAAACAGTATTTGTAAAGAACAGTTCAAAAATATTTCTTAGTCGGAAAGAACAAAACTGTAGAGATGGTTATTCAATTTAATTTTAAAAAAGTAGTAACTTCACCGCTATAACCACATTCCTCTTTGAATATTTTCATGTTATTGAATTATTTTCATGATGCTTGAAGAAATAATTTTCTCTTTTACACTGCACCAATAGATAATACAACGCTGGTCATTAAAATTGCAGCACATTGTGTATGTTCATAATAGTCCTGCAGAAACGATCTCTCTCTTCTCGTTCGGTTGTTTGACGGAGCCGTTGGGATTCTTCACGTCT
Source organism: Metallyticus violacea (assembly GCA_030762175.1). Classification (NCBI taxonomy): domain Eukaryota; kingdom Metazoa; phylum Arthropoda; class Insecta; order Mantodea; family Metallyticidae; genus Metallyticus; species Metallyticus violacea. Next base: position 124,932,593 of record CM060832.1, read on the forward strand.
GTGTGTTCGTCCTACATCAAGCCACTGATCTCATATTCGTTTCGTTGACCAGACTTTGGAGAACCTTCAAGAAGTCACATTCAGTTTTAAAATTAAAAGTTTCATCTTTAAGCATAGAACAGTGCTTAACGTGCAGGGACATTGCCCTACTTAAGAGACGTTAGGTATCCTTGTGAAAGTAACTCCTATAAAAGGGGGGGGGGGGGAGCAAGGCTATACTGAAGTTATAATTAATTACTGTCCTTTTTTTGCGTGCATTTTTATGGAGTTAGATTTTAGTTTAACAAAATGCTTATTGCAATATCTAGGCTGTAAAAAGCAAATTTAAATATTGCCTTTAGGATTCATTAGAAACTTCGGCACTTTTCTGTTAACGAGGCGAATGGAAAACATTCTTACCGAAATCTGCCGCTAGTGACGTTATTTTGATGTCAATAGCAGGTCATACTACTGATATTAAAAGAGGCGTGATAGCAACAGGAATGCTATTCTTGAACAGATGGACTTTTATAATTTTGCCTTGCCATATCTTTTGCTCTTTGTTCCTCCATTTTTCACTACTTACATACTTAACTACTGTATATTGCTCAAAACCGACTGCTTCCAATTAACTATGTTAATAGCCTTTCCACAACAGAACCCCTCGATATGTATTTGCATATAATGAATTAACACGGTGAGTCTCCTAGTCCTGCGGATTGATAACTAGGCCAAACTGCATTTTATAGTCGATGGGAAATGCAGGTGCTCTCAAGTGATCCGCCACATTCACCAGATCGTCCTATAAGAGAGTTTACCTTTACTGTGTACATATTGCCACAGAACTACTATTTTTCTGTATCTCTTATGTTTGTCATTTCTCATTAATGTAAATTTCTCGTGTTGAATAATACAGGTTATTTTGTGATTTAATTTGAGTTTAATCGAAATTTACATAATTAGAATTTTTACAGAATTAAATAATATAAAATAAGCATTATTTCTCTCCTCCGTGCCATAAAATAAAACAAAAAAGGTTTACTTTTATAGACCAGTATTTGAACCCCTAAGTATTCACCGCTAAAGCCCAGCGCGCGCACAATGCAACACGAGTCAGCACGCGCCGGGAAGCACATAGTAGCCAATTCGGCCGAAATCAATACGATGCAGGAGATAGTCGATAAAAATCCGGTATTGTATAACTTCCCAATCCGTAGGATGAGAAGATTCGCTCGGTATAAGAAGCATATCTTGTGCTCTAGAGCACTTCTTCTTAGTGCACGAAACGCCGTAAGTTCGCAAATGTTGAACACTTTCTTACCCTGAGCTAGAAACAGCGCAAAAGAATCATTGACATATTTGCTGCATACACAACCCTTTTAATTCCTGCCATAAAAGCATTCCAACTGAAATCAAAAAAGCGACTTGATATGCAGAATTATGCTGATAATGGTATCGCAACATATGATTCCAACGATTCAATCAATTAGGAATGCCTTAATATACAAAAGTGACAAAACTGGCTATAACACAAATTATAATGTGACTGCTTATGGTGGAAAAAATGCAAGCAATGTACGTACACCGTTTATCACTCCCTTTACTGAAAAGTATCGCTAAGCTCGATCGTGCCTAAAAACCTTACCAAATCATTTATCCAAGAACCCGACATCTTTTTTTTTCAAACAGTTCCATGAAAAGATGCATGCTGTACAAAATTATACAACTGATAACGTAATGATAACAGCCTGTGGCGAACTTTATCGGTCGTTCAGTGCGTTAACAGAAAAATACTTCACGTTTTCCACCTCCACGTAATGCAGTTACTTTCTGAAGTTACTACAATGTTCACCAATCATATAAAAATGATATACCAGTACCTATATATTTCGTTTCTTTCTTACCCAAACAATATTGAACGTATTTATATCTTTGAAACACTAAAAGCATATTGATACAATGAATATTTTGTGATACGAAAATGATTTTAATAAGACCAAGAAAAATATGCATATTAGATAACTTAAACGTAAAAGTCTTCAAGGAAAAAATTTCATTATTAAATATATAATATTTCATCGCACAAGGACTAGCTTAAATATTCGTAAAATTTACTTTATATTTTTTTCTGTAAATCAAACGTTGTAGAAATTTCCAATAATCCTTCTTAGAAAGCAAAACATGTTAATATTCCAGTATAAGAGGGTACTTTTATTAAAATTGTTCAAAATAGACAACACTAAACATTTGTAGTGTAGATATGTTTATATGTTTTCAAGTTTTAGCTAATGTTGTAAATTTTAGCAATTGTAATGCTATAGTATTAGATATTCTTTAACATGTACGCATAAAAAAGAATGAAAATAAAAGTCAGAACAAATTGTTTGAAATGGAGGGGAAAAAGAAAAACAGTCGGAGCGGCTAAAGAAACGGGGAACAAGAACAAAATGCAAGATATGCAAACCACAAGCTCCATCTCCCAAAATGACGGGAGAAGCTTCTTACTTCAGCAACATGATACATGTTTTAAGTAATACTCCAGAATCTTACAAAACTTAACAATCTACACGATTTTCAAAGCTCGTATACCTTTCATATACCACGCTCGGAATTTCCCCAGGCGTTTTGAATGATAGCAGAGTAACTTAGGGGAACTATGAACAATTATTTCCTCTACAGCCGGCAGTGAGGTGCCATGAGTGCAGCAATGTATTGAGTGATATATTTACAATGGACACGCCTGCCCATTTTCAGATTTGGAGGAGAGCGAAGCACTTGGTTTTTCAGTCCCCGTGCAGTCCAGATTTGACTCCCTGTGACAGTCGAGTTTTCGCTGTAATTAGGGATTATATTGAAAAGTGGAATGAATTGCAATAATAGATTTGTGATACTAATGGAAATATTTGGGCAACTAACGCATTGTGCTATATCTTAATGATTAGTTGCTTTCCCGAAGAAACCTCAACAAGAACATTAATATGTAAAAATGCATATTGAACAAAAACTTCGCGTATTTTTTTTTTTTTTTCAGAAGATCAAATGCAAGGCACTTTGTCGTTTTAAACAAAAATGGATTGATTTTGGCATATGTTTTCTTTCTTTGATCTTTCCCAACAGTCAAGTACCAAGAAGTATTATCCGTTTGGAAAATTTTTATTGAGGATGAATGCATCTTATGATAGGAAGAAAATGTCTCTGTGGGTGTAAAATATTTCTGTAGTGAGGCGAGGCATTCGGTGCCATTCAAAAGTTTGGGGCCGCCCTCCTCTTTGGAATTCTTAGAATGCTTTACCTGTGGCTTAAAATTTGAAGGATTTTAATAGTATTTTACTACTACGGCATCAAAAGTGACAGGCCCTGATGATATAAGAAATTAAAATAGTAAAGGAGTATCTTTTAGGGAGAGGGAAATGAAGCGTTCCAAGTCTAAGTTTAGGGTACGTCAGCCCTTCGCCAGTGATGAGCACTGAGCCATTCTGGAAAAAAAAATTCAGGAAGGACGGTCATGGCGAGATTCGAACCGCAAATTTCCCATTAATGAGTCCTTTGCCTTAACGACCCCTTCCAGCCATGTCAGTCAGATTTGGAGAATGGCTTTCAAAAAGTTAATGACAGTTTATACATATTGAGGCTTAAGCAGAAAATACCAAACATCCATGTAGTTATTTTTCCCCTATTTTGTAAGAAAATGTTTTTTACCCTTTAAAATAAGTTTTATTGATTGTGCATTAACTATATAATTAGATTTGACTAAACAAGAAACGTTAGTACACTGAAAAAATTGTATGTCTCCGCACACGTTAAAACAAATTTACTTGTCCTAAAAGTAAAGGTTAAAAATTGTTTAATTTAATGATGGATGCTAACAATCAAACCCACTTCATTTGTCATCATTATGACATTGAAGGCGTGATTTTTAAATAGGGGGTTCTAACAATCATTTGGAGTTGTATACTTACTCTTCCTGAGAGGTTGAGGCAAGTAAATTTGCTTACAATCAGACTTACAATATTATCTTTTTCAGGAAACTTAAGTTAACCTTACTTTTATAACGAAAAATCTTACAACAAGCTGGTATATTAATTGGTGATTAATGCTCAAGAAGTAAAAGATAAATTAAACTGTAAAAATTGCTATTTTCTTAGAGAACAGGGAAAAAGGTATAAACCCCATCAAATTAGGCGTTTTCTACTTAAGAATGCTTTTTTCGCCTACAAATCTCCCAGGAAAGCTTAACTGGAAAAACAAGTTTCAGAATTCAAATTAATAAATGTTTGACATATTGTTTATGGACGTGAAAAAGGAAACACTTGGTTGGTTATGCATCGGTACTAAATAATGCATCGTTTCTCAAGATTTTGAGAATGACTTCTTCCCGTTGACATCGGCAAGCTTTTAAGAATGTGCTGGAGGATGCCCCTAGGACATGGCCAGGAAAGGTGATTCATTAGTACAGGGGAAGATATAGTAACAATTCACAATGGTCAGCACTAGTACAATATTTTAATTAAAATAATAAAGTATAAAACCAGCATAATAATTTGACGTACCATTGAAAAAACAATGTACAGAATTAATAATACACTAAATATTTTCAACGTGTTTAACGCATTTAAATAACAAAACCTCATGTAATACATTTTGAAAGGTTTAGCCCATTCAGTATATTAATTCTTGGCCAAGGATATTACAAATAATAAAATAAATAAAATCTTGCATTTTTAAAGTAATACAAGTTTTTAAAACGTTGCCAAAATATAATGACAAATAGGTTGTTCTGGAAGTGTACATACGTTTCTTAAATAAAAGTCAGCCGTTATTGTACGAAACCGTGTACGTTAATTGATAAAGCTGTTTCTTACTCGTTTTTCTTTGGCCAGTCAAGGGGTCGGCGTCGTCTCATATTTGAAGGTTATGCGATTGGTTGGCTAATGCACATTTCCCCTTGAGAGTTCCGTGAGCTAGTAAGCTCTCTGCGTGACATTTAAGTGGGATTATCTCCTGAAGATTGCTATTGAGTGTTCGCAGCTAAGAAGTTCCGGGGGATAGGGGGTAATTTGGGCTTCTTAACTAGAAATTTCTAGAAATTTCTTGGCTCTTTCGCTCTAACTCAGTTTGTGTTTAGGATGCTTGTAAATGTATGGTAATTTGTTAACATTTTGAAATTTAAACTAGTACAATAAGCATTCTCTTGAGAAACTTTGCTATATTGCTTTATTGTATTTGCTGGGGATTATTATTCTTAAAGAAACGTGTTTCAGATAGAGTTAATATTCCTTGCAAGTTATCTCGCTTTCGTTTTATTTAAATTTTATGATAAACCAATGGCCAGTTGATATATGTATGTAAAATGTTGTAACCCAGTTTAGTACGTTTCTTTTATGCAGCATTTTATGCTTTAATTATATGGGTCTTGCGTTTTTTAAAAAATGCTTGCAAGCTTTATTCTCAAGGATTGTATGTAAGTCACTATCTGAACATTAGATGTTTTGATGAAAGTTTTACAGGTACAATTTTCAAGAACGTATTTTAAAGTGCAGTTTTTACATTTAATGCATCTAAATCTAAAAGGTATATTATTATATTAAGTGTGTCTTTCTTTCATTCGTAATTATCTATAATAAAAGGGAAATGGAAACTGTTTTCTAGTTTTTAAATATTAACATATAGCTTATCTTCCGATTTAACCACATACACCTCCACAGTTCCTTTGGGTCTTTTTTTTTTTCTTCCCCCAGCACACATTCTGCGCTTAGCGCAAAGCATAACTTGATACTCTAAATACAAAAGTCACTGCAGTCGTAACAAAATGATGGCTACAGTATAGTTGTAAATGTGAATTCAAAGTCGCGTGTCACAATGTGGTATGTACAAATTGTAAATTATAAGTTGAAAGTTAGCACGTTACAAAGTAGTGGCATGCTTGTAAATTATTAAGATAAAGGTCACATGGTAGCTTAAGTGTGGTTGTAAAATAATAATATACCATGTTTCAACATTATAAAATATACTTGAGCCAAAATAATAATTAAATAAACCCTTTTACAAATAAATCCTTTTGCTAATGCATAATACCTTGGTCACCGGGTAAACACAATGAAGAAGACCCCAGCAGATAATTTAGGATTTCAACGCCGAAAACGTAGCCTACTCCTCAGCTGGGCGCTCCTTTTCTGCGTCTTATCGGAAGAGAAGTCAGTATCTGGCGAGCTTATTAGACTGCATAATCGGCAGCCCTTATTTCTGAATGTAAACTCAAAACCTGCAGGCATCATTGCTACGTGGCTGATGCATTATTAATAGATTTCTTTTCTAGTTTATGGTTTTGAATTAATAGAAGTATTAACTGTTAAAATGCATGACGTAAGATGTTGATTCTGCCTTTCAACACATCCAATTGTTTAGCAGCATTTTTTTTTAAATAAAATGTTATATCAGCTAACATCAGCGTTCATTCCAATCAGTGATGTGACTGGTAAATTTTTCTCAGAGGCCTATTTTTTTTTTTTTTTTTTTTTTTTTTTTTTTTTTTTTTTTTTAGTGCCGCAAATCTACGGCACGAGACCCATGGCTTTACTTCCCTTCCGAAGGAAGCCTATTTACGATTTTTACGCCCAAAAATCCTTCGACCCTGGCCGGGATTGAACTCGCGATCCTGAATCTAGGAAGTTAACAATGAAAAGACGTGAAAGGTTTAATCTGAAACGTTTCAAACCGCGTTGTAGTTTATTTTACATCTCATTATAAGGCTTTTATTTATTTATTTTTTTTTATTCGCTTTAATGCCTCTATGTTTGTTCAACCTACGAAGCAAAAAAGAAAGTAAAGCTGCTTTAAGTTTAATATTGATAACGTATAAGACAGAACTCCTCACGTAGTCTCACTAAAGCAGCGAAATTTAACCTACAGTATACCGAAAGCAAGATTCTGTAGTCGCGCAGTGTTGCATTTCTTCTCGCAACGTTGGCATATATGCATCTACAGTTACACGACAGCGAGAGATTCCATAGCTAACAAACTGTGTGCGACTTCAAAGAGATGTAAGCGAATATCTTTCGCATCAAATCGAATTTCACAGGCAGCATAGCCTGAATCTTTGAGCTACGAATGAGTGTGGGTATTCAAATTAAAAAATGGGCGTACAGAGAAAGTTAACTTGCAACGTTAGTGCTTTCCTTCCCAGTACACATGGAGTTAAGATCAGAAGCAGAAGAGAAGATATGTAAACAAAATACTGCCGACTTCTGTGCACTCGTAACACAGCCCCAGTTCGTATCTAGGTTACTCCCGGGCAGAATGTCTTGCACTAGAAGTTTTGGAGGAGGGGAATTTCCCTTCATAGCCTTCATTTGCTTACCAAATAATTTATTTGTAGTGTAATATTCATTCTGATATGGTCTAGTTAATATATCCTTTGATTTTTCTAAAAAAATCTCTGTAGGTTGTATTTTATTTTTATTTACTACCATAACGCAGTACTGTGTAATACCTCAATTTTTAATTGTGTTTATAAACATTTTATACCAACAAAATTTTATTTCCATAATATGTAGAAAAAAATAACTTGATGATGACAAATGGAAATCTACATAATTATAATCAATTTCCAAATGAGAAGGAGTAAATGTTAGATTCTCTTTTAAAAATTAACATAGTCGTTAATAGAAAACACAGCCAAACAAATGCCTTTGGCCTATTATATTGCCAGCGTGGTCCAGAACAACAACACGGCTCCCCACAGGGTAACAGATGAAATATTTAAAACAAAACAAAAATATCCGATGTGAACGTCAGCAGAGTCTGGTTTTACTGTGACTGTTTTTCAGCGCTGGAATTGGAGCCATTCTGGTAGAAATCCATATGGTAGTGAATAATGCATGTTGAACTATGTATTTTTTTTTTACCCCCTGAATGCTGACTTTTCTCTACCTCGTCTTATTTTTTCTGACATACGAATGTCAATACGATGGGTGCACAGATCTGGAACCGCGAATGAGGGCTACCATGAATCTGTGATAGATTGGGTTTACCCTATGCCTGCATAAATCATTTTAAAAATAAGAATGAAAAATGGACGTTTGCATGGCATTCTTTCACAGTTTCCTCTACAAAACACAGAGAAAAAGATAACCTGATGTATAAAATATATACCCTAACATTTAAAATCTAAAATTGCAAAAGACAGTATGATATGATGTAGATGAAGTTCTTGAAGTATTTCAGCTTAAGAAAAATGCAAATAAATGTAGCAAGAAGGCATTCTGTTCTACGGCGAGCTAAGAAGCACTAATAAGGAAATGAGCGAGGCAGAACCGATTGAAGACACTATTTCTAGTGCGTTTACAAGCTCTGCTTCTCATGCTTATTCTGCCTATTCCCCAGGGCTTTGTGGTCTAGCAGAACATAAGAAAAGAAACCCATAATATTACCGTGCGATCAGTCTTGTGTTCCCCCGGAGTGTTTACCTATGAGCGAGCTCGTTAGTCGGTTAGCTGACCAGCCGGGTCTCGGTGAGTAGCGAGAGGGTTACACAATAAAAAAAACCATACAATGCCCAAATCAATTTAAGAGGCTCATTACTTACCAAATTATCAAACGAGATGTTGAAACTGCCCGGTTTCATTCTCCACACATTTTTAAAATCTCTTAAGGAAATTATTCATCACTGTCTGTAGTTTATTTTAAGAAGTCCGGACAATTTCATAACAGATGATATCTTGAGTACTTGTATGGTGTGCGAATTCGTCTTGTACAAGGCAGTTTTTAATTTACTTAAGAGATAATAATCGCAGGCTGTAAAATCGGAGAACCAAGGGGGCCACTAATCCCTATTTGCAATAACTCCCGTCTTTTGGAAACACATTTTGAAGTACTTTCATAGAAGTATTCTCAGTGTGAGCAATGGCAGAGTCCTGTTGAAAAAATGCACGATCACCTTCCTGTCGGCTAATTCTCTGAAAAAAGGGGTTAATATGACATTCGTATAAGTAACAAAATGAACTGTATGCTGAAAAAAAATGTTCCTATGATTCTTTCATCATTGAATTAACATATGAATCATACTAAAGACATGCTAAGCAGTTGTAAACACACAAGACTTTATATAAACTGTCGAAGTAAGAAACGAACTACACAACACACCCCCGACTGCGACAGTCGGCAAGATGCACAAGCAAGCAAGCACCTCCTCGACTGGACAAACGCTCATTGGAAAAAAGCCGTGCCGCTGGGAAAAGCATCACTGATGTAAAGAATAAGTGCTACATTGGAAGCAAGTTACATCCCCTCAAGAGACAGATACCTCTGTGCATGAAACAGTGCAAGAAAGAAGCTGAAAACCATTGATTTTGTTAACGTATCCCTTTATTTCAGTACTTATAATTTTAATCTACATATTATCGAATTCTTCGTTATGAGAAAATTTGATGTGAACTATACATAATGTAGTATCTGAATCTCAAGTCACGTTTAATTTAAATTTCCTGTTTTTATTAATTATAACAAATTTGTTATTTCTAGTGTAATACTGGATTCTTTGTAATAATCTGTCCTTTTCTTGAATTCTGAATGTTTGACGTTAGCTTAATGTGGGAATAATTGATTGAAAAAAACCCCCACGGGTGGCCGAGGTCGTTAAGTCGCGGACTCGTGAGTGGGAGGTCTGGGTTCGAATACCGCCAGGACCGTCCTCCCTGACTGAGGTTTTTTCCAGGTTTTCTCAGTCCTCATAAATGGCAAATGCCGGGGAGGTACCCTAAACTTAGGCCTGGAACGATTCCTTCCTTAAAAATAAAATCTTTATATCATTTCATCTCATGTATCATCAGTGCCCATCGCCTGTGGCGCCTCTGTGGGCGTTAAACACTATTCGTTCATTGATTGAAAAATAAATTTAAAAAATAGCTTCAGCATTGCAGAGGTCAAAGTTTCTTCTGTCTTCGGCGCACCCAATACGGTAGTAGTAGCTCGCATGGACTGGGCAAGCCGATTTCTGTGGTAATTGTGACTTTCTGCACTGTCTGCCTCAGAGAACCATGTTCTAAACCCCACGTGGCCAAAAATAGTGAACGCCAATAAATTTAAAACCGACTTGTTTCCATTGTAAACGGAGCTAACCTTTGCTACAGATTCCGTACAATTTAGCTCATTTTTCTTTTCCTTTCATAAGTTAAAAATTATATCAATGGCTTTTTCATCATCATCATTTCTCACGCTAAGATCAACACATCCCTTTTTTATGCTCTCTTACATAACAATTTGTCTTTCTTTCCTATTCTCAAACCGTAATATGATAAATGTCACGGAAAAGTAGCCGCTCTATAGATCAGCGCATTTAGGCTATATATAATTTATAATTTATCTCGAAGGCACGCCACTAAATGGCATTAGTAAGCCATTACGACAGACTAATTGGTGAGCCAGGGAATGCGCCGGACATTTCCTGTGATATCACATGATTGATCGGTTTCCTGCAGGATGGAACGGACTTCCAGTATTCACTGTCGGACAAGCGGCGTTTCCACCAGCGCTGCCAACTTTTGCGTGTGTCTAGCTCTCATTGCTGGCTGGTCTGAAGTACGCGCGTTTTGGAAGCCTGGCAAGCAACTGATAACGCCGTCTTTGGACAGTAGAGTGATTAAAAACGCTAGCCCAGCTTATCTGATATAAACTGCCATAAATAAGGACTTTTCCATGTTTTCCTGCCTTTCAAGCTCATTTTGCCAAAAGTGGAAAGTTTGCTTTCCTTGTAGAAGATATAAGGCTGGCAAATGAAACCCGAAAAGATATATTAACCTTTTCGAAACTACTCTTTAAAATCTGCTTATAACAATGGAAGTGCAAACAATTAACTTTCCTCTATTAAAGTGAATATACTTAGATAATTTCTACACAAGGCATTCATTCATTTGTCTGTTTTAAAATTCAGTTTAGCTGCAAATATAGAAATTTTATTGGTCTCATTTTTCTTTTACTTAATGAATTAATTCTCCAGGTCTATCAATTTAACGTTTACCATTGATAGAATTTTCCTTTCTAAATATTATTACATGTTTTCCAAACGTCTTAATCTCTGTCACTTTTCATGTCAGCTCTATATTTATTTAGTTTCGCGAGTATTCTTTCTTCCAGGGTGTAATAGATCTAATCATAAGATAATTGAAACATTTTAGGTATGCTGTTATTATTATCAATAGTTGCTATTTCAATGTATCGTTGTAAGGTTAATAGGAAACTTATTTATAAGTATATTTACTTTTATGAAATAGAAAACTTTGAAAATGATCTTCTTAAATGTGAAAAGTTCTGTGGCATTGTTTCAGGAAACATTTAAAAGTAATATGAGTAAGAATAAAAATTACTTTAAATAATCTTAGTTCTTAACTTTTCACTTCCGTAGGCTCCTGAAAAAGTAAATAAATCCTATGAGGAGGATATACGAGTATAATTTAGCTCAAAACTGTTCTGAAAAGTACACACCTCTTTTCACTCACTGTGACTCATGCACTAAAGTGTCCGAAAGCAGCACGGTCTTTTACAAAACGATGCGTTAAATAATCGCATTTGTCACCTTTGTTCACCCTGACCAGAAATATTTAACCTCATTGCATATTCGCCTTAGTTGCATAATCACTTTCATGTGTCATCTGGTTTTGTGATTTCCTGATAAATAGCGTGCTAAAGGATGCGATGTGTGTAGTTTTTTAACTATAAAAGAAATACCAATCTGGTATTTGTTTTTCGGATAAAGAGAAATTGACGAGTAACCAAAGACAGCTACGACGACAGTCAACGGATCGAAACTCGAACCTTGCTAATTTTAATTTTAGACGTTATTTAATTAAGCAAGTTGGTAGGTATTTTGTTTACTTCCCCCTGCTATCGTGTTAAATGTCTCTGGCGTTTGCGTACGAAATATTTTTTGAGAAGGGAAAGAGGTTGGAGCGTAATACTGTTCAAATGCATTGTGCCTTAGGTGGGATTATTACCTACCTATCTAAGATAAGACGTACTGATAGCGATATTACATACATTTATCTAGTGGGTAACACTAAGTCGTTTTAGAGCACCTCTAGGGTCTTTCAAAAAATTATTAATCTCCTATACTTGTTTCGTATTAATAATTCTAAATTTATACAAGGCGATTCTAAAGTCCTTCCCAAGTTTCGGGGGCTCTCTTTGCCAAACACAAAAAACGTGGTCTTGTCACTAAAAACAGTTTCTCAGCAAACCTGTCTTCTGACCGCTCTTGAAAATCAACACAGAATTGAAGACGACGTTTGTAAACCTCTGCAACAGCTTTATCCGCTATGGTTTCACTTTAAGTCTTATGCACTGAGTATAATGAAGCTGGTTTCAATTTTGCATTATTGATGACATGAACTGAATTGCATCACCGTTATGAGTTGTGCAGAGCGTGCAATGGCGTTCTGAGAAATCTACGATCTTTCAATGTTGTTTGTATTCACCAAGTTTCAAAATATAAAATTCCGTAGTAAATGTTTTACAGTATTTCCATTTTACCCATACTCAAACGGATCACCCTATAGTTTTTAAAATAGATCATAGTTTAAATTAGCACTTAAAGTTGAAGCTCATTGGAAAAAAATTTAGGAGTTCGACTGTTCAGTCAAATGTTTCAATACATTGGCAACCTGTGATTTAATATCTTTCACTGAGGATAAGAGATATTAGTGCACCTACCAAGAGGGGGAAAACTAAAAATGCAGTCCTTACTTCTTGCATTGCGGCAAAGACGCCGTGCTGATGGTGTGTCTATCCATCTTCCATCAGTGTTGCATAAGTAAATTTTAAGCTGGTTCCGGTCTTAATATAGTCGAGTATGCTGCTACTAAAAGTGTCAGTTGTAAGGTTTGCAACTTAAATCAAGCTATAAGAAGCTTGAACAACATATTAAGTTCTCTTTTCAATCAATGCCTTAGCACATCATTTGCAACGTTTAATGGGTTAAGAACAGCCGACTTAGTTAACTCTTGTGATGCGGAAATCCGAAAGTGAAATGAATTGCGCTGTAAAATTTATAGTCCCGTTTAAAATTAGAGAACCGTCTGATGAGAAATCCCAAATCCGCCTACATTCAGTGAAACAACCGCAAGAAAGAAACTCGTTTCCTCTCTTCCATTTTCTCCTTTTCAAAAGAGAAATTCCATGCAATTTCCTAACGGAAATGCAGAGAAACGAAAGCCGCTGCAAGGAAGAGGAAATCTTTTATCTTTTCTTTTTCACTGAAGAGATTACTTCGGCTGGAGTGTCGTAAAGGTTACTAAGCCCAGAATATTGTAGAGAGAATCCACAATGGGAAGGAAAGACTACCCAAATATTTTCATATTCTGATAATTATTCCACAGAACATATTTTAGAAGAAGTAAGGAGATGAGATAGCGTTAGTATTGCATATTAACACCAAGCTACAATGTGTAAGGAGAAAAAGATAAGAACGGAGAAGCACATTTAATAATCATAGTATATATTACGATATAATGTGTGCTTTTTTTTAGTAGATAAGAATTTTTCTCTTTGTATCATTCCTAGGTTTTAAGTGTGCATAATTAACAGGGGCAATACTTATCCATAGAATGCTCTTGCCTTATTCGCTGCATCTAGGTAACCGGCTAAAAGTTAGCAAGTAATTTTGAATTTTCTAAAAGTTTCAGGTTTTTCCAGATTTAAAATGCAGCTTAGCACTGTTATTATTCTTCCATAACATTGCATGTAATACGTTGTGAAGCTACTTTTTGATCTTTAAAGCGTTGTTTACTTTCGCTGTCGACTGCTCTGGAACAGTTATCTAGTATAATATCCAGCATTTCGGTTTCAATCATTAACATAATCATAATGGGTTTTTATTCCTACATTGCATAGAAAGGTTACGTTGCTGTCCACCTTCATAGGCGCTCTAATGACTATACATAAGACCAAATTATGTTCTTGTAGACATCTATTCAACCTCCTTGGTCTAGTGGTTAGCGTTCCTGGCTGCTGGTCGGGAGGCTCTGGTTCGATTTCCGGTACCTATTTAGGAATTTTTAAAAGTTAGGAAGGTCTGGAACGGGGTTCACTAGCCTGGTGAGAGAACTGAGTGGTGGCGTTCTTCGATCACGAAATTAGCGTGATAAGCGACCTGCAGGGTACCGGTATGCTGACCTCCTGCAATACTGCCCTCTATCAATGAAATCGTAAGACGGGGGTAGAGGATGCAGGGGTCGCTGCGGCAGGCCAAGGCTCACCCCAGAATGCAGTGCCAAATTCAATGATGGCTTTGATTACATGAAAGCAGTAATGCTATTCCTCCATTATCGTCATCGTCTAGGAATTAAATCTGCGGCCCCTTAAGTTGATCAATTTATTGTTCCATCGGTCGGGTTAGCTCTTTGCTACCATTAAACGTATATTTTAAAATGAAATAAGGAATCTTATCTTTCATGCGTTTTAAATGTTCCGAACAAATTTTCTTATAATTTACTATTATATTATTTAGAAAGTACTTGTTCCATCGGTCGGGTTAGCTCTTTGCTACCATTAAGCGTATATTTCAAAATGAAATAAGGAATCTTATCTTTCATGCGTTTTAAATGTTCCGAACAATTTTTCTTATAAGTTACTATTATATTATTTAGAAAGTACTTGTAAACAGTTTTTTATACTTTCATTTATCTTTTTATCTTTTCTTGTCCTACTCCTTCTACTAATCTTAAAAACCTTATTTCCTGTGCTGAATTCCACATTTTTTCTTCTCAGCTAGTGTCCAATTTTTGCTTCCGTATAAAAAAACTATTTACACCATTACTTTGTAATATGTATGCAGGATATTAATTCTAGTTTTCTTTGTTCATTTCTAAACATTCCACATCTTTTACTAAAAGTTTTATTTTATGCTCAACATATTCTTTTTCTAGGTAAAAAATTACGATCTTTTTGTATTATATTTACCTTCTGATTTCAATTTCAATATTATGGCAATTTCCATCTGAAATTCATGTTTTTTTTATATCGAAATTGTGAAATTATGGCATTAGATGGCTTTATTTCATTCATAAAGAGATTTTAGAGATTGTTTTCACTGTCATAAATGAGAACTTGATCGTCTGCAAATATAATTGTTTTTACAATACCTAGCCACTAAAGCTATCCTAAAAATTAATCATACTTAGCAATATTTTCCATACACTCGCAGCTTGGCACAAATATAGGTGACAAACTGTATCCTTGTTTTACCTGTAAATTTATATTTTCAGAATGAATCTTGTATTCTTTTGTTCTTAAACTAGTACTAGTTCCTTCATATGATTCCCCAATAATTTTTGTTAGTTGTTGCAGTGTGCTTCTTTGAAACATAATATGCTAAAAGTCGTTGTCAACGTTATCGAACGTCTTTATCTAGTAGATAAACAAGAAATTGCAATTTGTCTACATTTCTGTACCAAATTCTTTATAATGTTCAATCGACACCCACCCACCATGTCTAGGACAGAGTTGAGTTAGAAATACGCTAGAAGAGAAAACCCCCTGGATTAGCCACAGAAAGATAATTTTCGAGTACGGGAGAAGGTATGATTTATTTAACAATAAGTAAAACTTGATTAAGGTGCGAAAATAATTTAACATTTTTACACAAAATAATGTCCCCAACAACATAACTCAGTGTCCCATATAAATTACAGTTTTAAAATTAGTTACCAGCACTTTACAAAACCTCTATTTAAGGAATTTTAAAAATGTTACCCTGATTTGACAAATAGTTAAAAACTAGTTACGGGCTACAACACAGAAATTACTGTAGGTAGATTGTCTTGTTATATACTTGTATGCTTAACTTATTTGTTAATATAGAACAAAGTATGATTATAATTTTTACACGCATCATTTCTCGCACTGAAAGTTAGCTTTGTTATATTTTGCTACACGTGGTACTAATACATTGTTGTTACTTCCGGTTACTTTCTGTGAGCTGTGTCAAGTTGAGATCTATTCCGTTCTGCGTGCAACAAAATGGAGGGGACATGCAACGAACAATATGCTGCTCTGGAGCTCTGCTTTCTTCTCAATAAATCTTCAGCTGAGACCTATGCAATGTTGCAGGAAGCTCATGGACAGTTTGCTCTTCCCTATAGTATAGCTCGAAGATGGTTTAAAAAAAATTAAAGGAAGGTGGACCTGGCGCTCCAGTTTGAGGTCTAATGGAAGAAAACATTAACATCACTGCTGTCATTGTGAGACGAAATGATGGAATAACATTTTCAGGAATTCTGTACTTTTGACTGGGTGCTATTCACACGTTGGTAACTGAAAACTTGAACATAGACGTATTTGTGGTCGATGAGTTTCAAGAATGCTGTTCCCGAACAAAAGAACTTTCGTCTTCAAGCATTGAAGATGATGTTACAGGAATATGCGGCATTTCTTTCAAAGATAATCAATGCTCACGAAACTTGACTTCATCATTTCGATTCGGAGAGCAAACAGCAAAGCTCTATGTGTAAAGCTTTATCATCACCAACACCAGAAGAAAAAATGGTTGCTTCTGCTGGGGAAGCTATGATCATCTCATTTTTCAATATTCAAGGAATGGTATACCCGCGTGTCATATCTGTACACACAACTGTAGCTGGGCAACTACAGAGATGCTCTGAAAACTCTACAAGGCTACACGCAAAAATTCGACCATATTTCCTGCATCAAACTGGATGCCACACCACGATAATGCAAGGCCACACATTGCAAATACTGCTGAATATCTCTCAAAAATCAACATGAAGTGTGTTCCTCACTCTCCCTGCCACTCATATTTAGCTCCATGTGAATTTTTCATTTTCCCCATATTGAATTATTTATTATTTTATTGAACAATGTTTAATGTCCGTTTTAACTACTGAGGTATCATAGGCGGTGAACACTGATGATACATGAGATGAAATGTTAAACTAGGAAAGAATGTTTTAAGGATGGAAGCCTTCCAGGCCTAAGTTATGGGTAACTCCCAGGCATTTGCCATTTATGATGACTGAAGAAACCTGGAAAAAACCTCAGTCAGGAGAACGGTCTTGGTGGGAATCGAACCCCAGGCCTCTCGCTCACGAGTCCGCACCCTAACGACCTTAACCGCTAGTAGTGGCCCCCATATTGAAGAAAAGTCTTAGTGGGAGGCATTTTTACTATCATAAGTAGTGATGAAGACCGCGGAGACGATTAGGAAGGATATGTCAAACAATGGTTTTTAGATTGACTTTTAAGATTGGCAGAAACGCTGGTACAGGTACATTGTATCCAAGGGAGCTTTTAAGAAATCTCGTAATTGAGAGGAAGATTAATTGCAAGTCATCTATATAAAAATATATATTATCATTCTTTATTGAACAGCCTTCTTAAGTTTAAAGCATATTTTGTAAATTGCCTGGTTTCTACTTTGGGAAGACTGACTGAACGTTCTACGACCACGCTCTTGAGATTTCTTAATTTCAATGCCGTTCCAAGAGAGATCACTAGCGACATAATATTGATAAGGAAGTGCAGCAAAATCTTTAGTTAAATACATGGTTACTGCACAAAATTAGGTTTAACTTCATATGTAGGTTAAATGAAAATAAACGCACAGTCGTTAAATAAGCAAGAGTGAATGTTTTAACAAATACAGAAAATAAATATATTAGTATGCTGAAGGAAACATGAATTTATTTAAAGAAGTAATACTTTGTGCACATAATGTTGCAGCAATTTTGTGAACAAACATGAATCGATGCGAAGCTAAGAACATTAAAGTCAGTAAGCAAAAGAACCTTCATTGCTAAGCAAGGCACGAAATGGAGAAGTACATGCAAATCTCGCCTGTAATGCACGATGACATATTTCAGCACGAGGAAAAGGACCCAGTCTCATAATCCCACAATGACAATCTTAATTCGACCCGGTAAATCTTTGTGGTTAGAATTACCGCGTGGTATGGAGACATTAGAAAGGTTAAATCCCGCTAGAGTAAGAGCGATAGAGGCAACAGAAATGAGCTCTCCAACACCATTACTACGACCAACCATCTTCTCACTGCAGTAGTCCTTTTCACTCCGGTATGCTGGAAGTGATTACTGTCTTGCCGTACCTAAATCACAATATGCCTGCGTTCAAAGCGCACCATCTATTAGCACTCCTTTTCCCTTTAATTCGTAACTCGCTAAAGCTGAAGCAAACGAATCTCGGCAAAGCTGGCCTTTTTAATGGCGGATATTTCCTTTGGAATAGGCAGGAACTTAGCTCATACGCCAAGCATTTTGAGGAATAGGTGTTCATCACTTGTGAGGTTTGAAGATTGTAGACACTCAATTTATGAATATTTATAATAGCAAAAATATTTTAGCTACAGCATGCTGCCAGTTCACAAGGTTATACTCCGTGACGTACTAATTAATACATGATGGTCGGCGACAGTTACTCGTATGTTTTGCACGAGTTCCATAGAGTGCCTTGATATCATCGATTGTAACTTCCCTTTCTGATACAATGACTTTGCTTTTGATTCATCACTCAAGAAAAATGTGACTATTTGGCTCCCCTTTGCAAGGGCTATTACCACGTGCGTTTTTTCTATGATATTAACAGTATCGCAACCTTTCTTTCATCGTCACACGGTGTATTCCTAGAAGATATTTCGATGCAATGCAAGACCATAAATAGAAGTAACAGCAAACGAATAAGTTAAGCAAGAGTATATAAGATGTACAAGGGCTTGTTAAAAAGAGACATGAGAATTTTTTAACGCGTGGAATATACTGAGCTCGGTCCAGATTGGTGTGGTCTTTTTCATAGTATTCTCTTTTGAAGAATGCACTTTGCCCACGCGCTGGAAGCCATCTTTCACGACGGCCTCCGAAGTTCCAAAACGTTTCCTCTTTATCTTTTTTATGAAAGGGAAAAAGATTAAATTACAGGAGGCTAAGTCTGGAGAGTATGGAGGATGGACACATTCGAAGTTCCCTACATACTTACACTCGCACCATCTTCTTTTCAGGTGAGTAATTTTGGGACCCACCTCGCACAAACGCGTCTCATGTACAAGTGGTCATGCATAATCGAAAATGTACTGCCATATGAAATGTGTAATATGTCTGTAAATCTGTCACTTGTTATTCGTCGGTCTTCACGAACAATGACGCCAGTTGTGTTAATCATGGTTTTGTTTACTGCTGTTGATGGAGCACCTGGACCGCCTTGTTTTGTTGTTGAAACACGGCCCTCCTTAAATTGCTTGAACCATTGAAGTGCTGTGGATTGTTGCAGAACATCACCATATGCCTGTTGCAACAATGTGTATGCTTCCATTACGGGTTTTTGCAAACGAAAACAAAACTTCAACGCAGCATATTGCTCTTTACGATTCAACTCCATTTTGTATGTAGGCGACAGGGGAACTGATGTGGTTTGCTCGTCCTCTATGTACAGACCATGAGCGAGCGAACTTCTGTTTTCTTCACCAATGATTTGTTCATCATGCAACATTGTTTCAACAATGTTTCTTTGCTGTGCGCGATAAAAAATATATAACTCAATGTTTTTTGACTAGCCCTCATATATGACTAGACAAATTGTCCAACAGAATAAAAATCCGCGCGTAAAACAATACCAACTTGTGTACTTTATTTTTAAGTGCAGCGTTCGTATTTGTTACTCTTGGAAATTGATTTTGCCAATGGGAATTTTGCATAGCGACCTGGGCACCTATCGAGGGAAATCATGTTCTGCGGTCGGAACTCATAGTAAGCATTTTTGTTTCTTTCGTTATCTATCAACTACATCCGAGTCCTTTAAAAAATATTTTGAAATCACACTGTAATTCATCCTTCCCAACATTGTAAACTCCTCCCGTATATTTTATTTTAGCAACTACACAGGTGTTATTTCATGTACAGCAATAATTTTATATGGATGAAGATACAGCAGCTGAGTTGCTTTATACGCACTGCCGATTGATACACCAACTTGCTGGGCTAATCTTGTTAAAGGCTTTCGAGGAGAAGTTTCTAATTTATATCCCATTTCTTCAAACTTCTCCTATGTTGAAACACAATTTTTTGGTCTCGGCTTCTTGTCAATGAAAATACCTTGAGTTCGAACTTTGTTAAGCAATCTGAAAATTATGCCTCCGGATGGACATCTTATTCCTGTACATTTAGGACGAAATTTCTCTGACATTACTAGTACATCTCTTTTGCACATAAAAATCATAAATAAATACCTTGGTATCGTATATCTCACTTTCGTCTCACTCTACAATACACAAATACACTGTAGAAAATTTAACAAGCTCTTCCTGCAAAAAAATAGTAACTGAAAGAGTAAGCACGATAAACATGACTCAGCAAGCTCAATTGCATTGTCAATGGTATTGTAACTCCAGTATTACCAGGAATTGCTCGTTCACTAAAGATCAACTGTGTCACTAGTGTATACAAACTCCGAATGCGTAGTGAAATTACCAAGCCGTATGGTGTGTGTGTGTGTGTGTGTGTGTGTGTGTGTGTGTGTGTGTGTGTGTGTGTGTGTGTGTTTATTAGTTTTCGCTACTGTGGCATCACAGATGGTGAACTCTGATGATACCTGATACAAATGATAAATTAAGAAAGGAATTATCTTGAGGAAGGAGCGAAGCGTTTCATCCCCATATTTAGGATACTCCGGTATTTGATATTGATGAGGATTGAAGAAGACCAGGGGAAAAATTCCATGGAGGATGGTGCTGGTGGGAGTGGAACTACAAACATACTGTTTACGAGTCGTGACTTACCAACCTCGGTCACTCTGTACGTTAGATGCATGTGCTAATTCAATGTGTTACAATAAGTATTTGAACAAAACAATGGTCATTAATTATATCCGAATAAAAAAAATCTCCTTTATTTCGACAGTTGCTTAAAACATAAAAGTTTTACAGTTACCCCCCGTCCGAATAAAATACTTTATTTTCTATATGAAACAAATTTTGTGCGTAAATAAAATGCTACTATGAAATATGTAGACGTGCTGCAACGGAAAGTAGGTTACTGTTGGTTAATTCTTTTTTTTTAACGACAGAGTAGGCACGAAAACTTGTGAATGGGAAAGACCTACTTTCTTTTATACCTACCTATACCTGAACTATGCCATTTTAACTCTCTTCTAATTTTCCGTGAGCACTTAGATGATAATAATTATTTGGTCACCGAGTTCGCAATTGCGGATAGCCAGTAACCTATGTCAAACCAATTCTTTTTTTTAACGGCAGAGTAGGCACGAAAACTTGTGAATGGGAAAGACCTACTTTCTTTTATACCTACCTATACCTGAACTATGCCATTTTAACTCTCTTCTAATTTTCCGTGAGCACTTAGATGATAATAATTATTTGGTCACCGAGTTCGCAATTGCGGATAGCCAGTAACCTATGTCAAACCAATAAAATGTCTTATAAATCCAGCATCATAGGATTTTTGTTACTGGTGTGCGAGTGACATCGAGCAACATATTTTATGTAAAGTCCATATCTAACTCATTTTACTTTTATTAGAGTAGGCATGTAAAACCCTTGTTTATGCAGCGAAAATTACTAGTTTGAAAACAGAGGCATCATGTTTGACGTCAGAACTTTCAACAAAGTGATAGCATTCTTTGATATTTATGTTGTAAGGGACAATTTTAACAGACTATATAACTTGTCTATTTTGCTGGGCTCACTGGACACCCTATATAATAGAATTTACATAATGCGTGTGCAGTTTTGAATGTAAACAACATTGTAGAAAGTACGTAGTCCCCGTTAAGGGTAACTTTAGCGGTACTACAATGTCATTATCCCCTCTTTAGTAGTTTTCCGGAAGATCTGCTAAATACTTCACTACAGCTACAATCACCTGTTGGTTTGATGAAAAAGGTTGACCAGTGAGGAAACCCAGACCTCCCGTTCACGAGTCCGTGCCTTAACGACCTCGGCCACGAGTTTGAGCTTTAGGAACAGATTGGAGTCAGGTGAAGGAAAACTTGAGGAGTAGGGTAAAACCTTCAATAATTATACTTCAAATGTACCAATTTTCCAGTCGCTGAAAGATTTTGACAACAGGTGCATTACTTTCCCTCTTTTATTTTCTTGCAACAAACATCTCTCCACTCACAACAATTTTCATATAGATAGTTTAAAACATTGTAATAGAGTTCTCCGGTTATGATTTTACCTTTCTAAATCTAATCAGTAGTGAAATACCTTTAGCATCTGATGATATAACCTTTCCTGCAGTTAGTATTGACTTTATACTTATATTCTTTGTTGCTGAACAACCACACCTGTCCACTTTTTTGGCTGCTGTTTCTATTGTGGTGTCCAAGTATTATTTACAGTCATTGTCGACGCACAAGATCAGTTTTGTTATTAAAGCATTCACTCTGCTGCAGCACCCATTTGCGCGAACTGTTTCGTGTGCAGTTTTTCATGTAAAACACATCTACAATGTTTTGAAGTGTCTATAGACTTCAATGTTTCACGCAATTTAGCCCGACAATCACCTAATACAGTGTAATGTAGTTGTTCAATGCATTCTGCTTTTGTTGCGCTTTTTGGACTTCCTTCACATTGTCATCGGCTGGGACGAGTATGTTTAAATTCACCAACCATGTTTTAATTGTTGAAAACAAAGAAAATTTCCGTAATCAATTTGGTATGAATTTCCTTTGGTGTTAATCATCTTTTACAAAGAACTTTTATGACTTTTATGCAATATCTGCAACACGCTTGCTTTAGTAAGTTGTATTAAAGAAAAGAAATGAAACAATGACTTGATATTGCAATTGAATGTTTAAGACACGTACATGTAAAACATGTATCAACGTGAAAAAAGTATTTTGGCAATTGTGGTCCAGGTTGAGAACTTTTCAGATCACATTCGTATACTTTTAATTTAGATAATTTTTCCTTTTACCATTTGAGCTCGGTTCATATAAATCTTCGCAGTTAGCGTCTATTTTGCTTAACTATTTATGTTATTTTTCTGTATGCGAGTAAACAAATGTTGCTGCATTTCTAATCGTAAATCGGAGATGAGTAAATCGTATTTTATAAAATTTGCAACTTATAATATTTTATAATTTAAACGTATTTATTTTATATTAATATACAATATTGCTTGTATTTGCAGTTTCATATGTTGAAGTGTAAAATAAAATAATTACTATCCTGTCCGTTTAAAGTAGAGTTTTCCAACTTTTCGCAAAACACAAACCTGAGCAAAAAGACAAGAAAGTAAAAAAAAAACTCTTGTGTGAAACGATAAAAATATGTAAATGTTATTACACGCAGTTAAGGTTTAGTGTGGACGTTTTACCACGGGCTTAACATTTGCCATATCAAGCTTCATTTGGTGGAGCTTAGAGCACAGAGCAGGGTGAAAGGAAGGAAGGAATGGGGTGGGCGAGTTTGTGTTGTAGAGTGGGATACTGTTCCAGCGTTGCCACTGATATTATGGCTAATTACCTAAGACTTAAAGCACCGAAAATCTACCGTCACCCCTGGGCGGTACTGTATAAAGCCTGACGACACCTACTGTCCCGGTAAGCCATTATCCGGCTACCTGCACTTGTCTACAGACCTCCTGCTTTATCTTTCTGCTTTAGGTTTTTGGCACGGCAGTGCAAAATGTTGAGGAAACAGGGCGCATCATCCTACTAATGTGTGCGAGATCCCGGCACTAGTAGGAGACACAAGAATGCAACACAATACTAAACGCGGAAGTTAATGGTGTGAGATACCTTGAAGTTGTTACTGCCTGCGAGGTAGATTGCTTTGCTGACGTACAGTAGCGTATGTACGCAAGCTCATAACTGCTCTGTGTTTATGATTCCAGCTACATTTGTCAGAAAGACTTGCAGCCATGTGTATTTCCTTCAACAGCTCAAATGAGACAAGGTTTTTACCCGCAATCTCTAAAGCCTGTCCAAAAATTTCTAAGGGGCTAAGAACAAAATATCCGCGAGTTAAACATTTGTTAAATTCTGTTTAATGTTAAATATCCTCCTTTTATTATAAAATCCTTTTATTTTTTTTCTGTGGGGTTGAGATAAATAGAGAACAAAATAGTAGATTGTTATAACTATCCCAATTCCTATTGCTATTAATGCTATGACCATAAAATAACTAAGAGACATTCAAAAAGTAATGGTAACAATGCTGTAAATTAGTTCTAGCTGTGAACATTGGAGTCTTGTATGACAATACATAGCACCAATTGTTTCATAAATATGCAATATTGAAAATCTCGAAGCAGCTATACTCTTTAAAACAGCGACTGTAATTCTACCCTAAGAATGTTTGGCAGATAAGAACATGAATGTTTTCATAAAACTTTAATTTGGCGCAAGAGAGAGAATTCCTACTAGACGGAACTATTGCAAGATGCGTGAAAGTATTTCGTCAAGGAAGGGAGAGCTGTGAACACCCATCACGTACTGGATGATTGCGCTATGTTGCAATTGTGATGGCATAATTTTGATGCATACTGTACCCCATCGCATAAGAGTAAATGTAGCTTACTCCTCTAATTACTTGGAAGATCAAAGAACCTCTATCAAGCATTCCCTTTCAATCCAGAGTTTTTGGATCGATCAGTAAGAGAGATATCCAGATATGATGCTGCAATCTCAGGGCGCGGTCTTAAAAAATGGCAACTTAATGTTTGTGTGACTTTCAGAAACACGATCATCAATGCAAAATATGTGATATTTTGTTTTTATTTGTTTATTTATTCACCATATTAGAGGTCCTTAATAATTTACCTGCCTGAACACGAAAGAAAGGACAAATAGCATCTGTTTTATTTTTCAGTATAATTCTCTGACAATTCAATACACTGTATTCACTTTTCCTGCAGTGACTTTAAGCCCTTAGAAAAATAATTCTTATAGTTGGCCCTAAAACCAAGAATGTACAGCAAGTAGACTTGACATCATCAGGACTAAAGGATATATGATTCAGGTGTTGAAAGCCCATATTCTTGGATGACTTACCTGACAAGCGAACTGGCGCCTTATCGAGGAAGACCAGCAAACTGAAAACTATTTTGCACTAACTTGGACGTGAACTATTCTCCAAACTGTACCTGCTGAAATGTCAATTTCTCCCAGAAAGTTTAATTTGCATGACTGTTAAAATTAAATTCCTGCCATTTTTGCACATTTCTCTGCAAGTTGCCTTCACAGGCCGCCCAGTGTGAGGATCGTCTTCAATGATCTCTCTACCTCACTCTAATGATTGCTCTAAAATTTGCTTGTATAGTATGACGGTGCAGACTCGCCTTAAGTTCGTGGATCTTCTTCGGCACTTTCCTTTTTGGAAGAAAGTTTATATTTCAAATCACGCAGTTTCTTACTAGGTCCACGGACGGATTCTACAAACATCCTGTTAAACTTGTACTAACCTGAGGCAACCGTAATCTTGAAACATGCACAGACTTGTTTCAAAATGTTTCAAGCTCTCTTTCATTCTCAGGTAGATAAATTATTGAACATCCTTTGTAACACATAGGTAGATATTCTATACTTTATAGGAGGCTTGATTGGCAACGCTTATGAAAAGCAGCTACATGACCAGAATGACATTTTAAAAGTTTTATAAAATGAACACGTAAACATATGTTTTACATAATATTTAAAAAGTTATTTGAACTAGTGCGTAATTGTAGACTAGTAAAGGTCATATATCTTCAACTTGTTAAGGCAGATTTTCCATATTTTCACTCATTGGATAGCACAAGCATAAAAGCGACAGGGGACTGTTTAGAAAAACTGATTCAAAAATGGGTAAGAAAGATGGGCAGATTTTATAAGAGCAATAATAAAGCTTAAATTTTTTTCCTGTCCTTTCCTCTTCATTCTTTATAATATTCAGTGCGGCACCCACCCACTTATGCCTGGGTAGGGATAACTTAGGAAATGTAATAGAGGAAAAAACCCAGTATATGGTTGGGGAAAGGTAGCTTTTTTTCATTACAGGAGAAAAGAGAGTTACACTATTATGATTTATTACACGAGAAATTAAATAAATTGACATTAAGTGGTTCAACTTTAAATAGCTCACAAACATAGTTTAATTTTGCAAATATTTACCCAATTCAATATATTTAAACAAACTATATATAAAAAATTAACCAGAAAATTAATATTTAGCTAAAGACTTAACAAACTCTTCATTAAAACCTTTTCAAAAGAACACGAGTGTTACGTGCTTTAACAAAAACTCCAGCAATTGCAATTACCACAAAATTAACCAAGTACTTAAAAAGATACTCCAATCTCACAATTACTGCCACAGTTACTGGGTCAAACTAACAGAGAGAACAGGCGTCCTAACAATTTCTCAT
Organism: Metallyticus violacea; assembly: GCA_030762175.1. Classification (NCBI taxonomy): domain Eukaryota; kingdom Metazoa; phylum Arthropoda; class Insecta; order Mantodea; family Metallyticidae; genus Metallyticus; species Metallyticus violacea. Next base: position 124,958,953 of record CM060832.1, read on the forward strand.
AATCAGCCACGCATTATTCCGAAGAAACAGGAGCCTCTCTGTGAGCCAAGAACAGGAGGAAAACGGCCTACGCTAGAAATTATGACGTCACGTAGTTCTAGAAGCTACCTCGCGTGTCCCAACCAATAGGAACAAGAGAGGGCTAACAAGGTTTTCCAGCGTGGACATGAGGATAAGGAAATAAAGGGAAACCAGTATCTGGTACAAAAGTAAGCAGAAGTACGTGTAAGAAACACACAAGTATAAGATAAGAATTATATGCATTGATGAATACTTGAATATTTGTTAATTACTTTTTTAATAAAACTCCATTACATACAGAAACACGAGGATGGAAGAAACGCAAATCCATGCCTTATTTATTTTTTATGTATAATAATACTTTTGTGTGGTGTTGACAGGACCTCTAAACGTTGGTTGCGTCTCTGTGCCTTGAAAAACGAAGCAAACATTTCAGTAGACAAATATTTCACCAACCATATGCATGTTTTCGTTTCCTCATTCCAAGAAACAGAGGCAGCAAGCTTCGTCAATTATCACACCATAAACAACTATAGGTACCGCATTTTGAACACTCCATTAAATCAGAAAATATATGTAACTCTGGAATGCCCCGCTTCTATAATATATTTTTAGATAGAAAATGTTATTCTGGAAATTTTCTAGTGTCATATACACAACAAACTCATCCATAGAAGCATAGATGCAATATCTCTCCCCAGATCCAATAGACACTACCGAACATTGCCACAAATCCCAGCACTTGTCGAAGGGAAAAGTTGTTCCCGCGGTTTGGCTTCGGTGTGTCAATGTGTTTCCGAAAACTAAGGGAATTTGAATGCACGGCTGCGGCGTGGTGAACTATCTAAATTTGATCGGCGACTAGTCTGCAGAGCAAAGCACTGATGCTTATTATGTTGATCCCATCTCCGGTGCAGTGGTTATTGGCTCCTCGCGCTTAAGAATCCTTGTTTGTTCTGTTTGATAACAGCATAAACGATTCATACGGTTCCTAATACTGTGTACTCCCGTGAGAGAAATTCATAAGACAAGAAAATCGCCGCAGTTTTGCTTCAATGTCGAAAAGTGTACTTCATTTAGAGCAGTTCGTTTTTTCGACCAATCTGACTCCAAAGTTTCAGTTGTGAGATCCGGAATTGCACATTCTCGATAAAGTGCCTCATAATGCCCTCTATGAACAAGACAGACCATAAGGCCAAATTCCTAAATCTAAAGAAATTATCCAGCCACTGTAATCGATCTTACTGCGCATGTCGGCGAACTATTCAGGACTATTCAGTAATAAACATTTCTTTTATGTTTAACAGTAAACGAAACGATTTCTACAACCAGTTTTCAGAAGAATGGTGACAAGCATGGAAAATAAACGTATCATGAAATTCCTGATGTGTACACAGTGCTTATTTTCTAAAGTTTTCGTTTTGCATTTAAATTCACAATGTAGTTGCATATTTTATCTTTCCTCGTTAGAAATTCTAGTGGTGTTTAACTCTGTACTACGTTTTCTGGTTAGATTAGAAACGTGCTTGGTATGAATTTAAAGAGTGTCAGGATGAAATCATAGCAGCCAAATGAAAGGAAATGTATTTTATACAAACCATATATACGGCTGTACACAGAATTTCGTTGGATACTGAATATCTAGGCTCACTCCTTTTCTGAGAAATAAAATCATTATTTTGTGCGCTTATATTAAACCAAAATCTGTTTCATGCTGAAATATTCTCAACTGAAAAACTTAATGTGGCCTATAGTAAGCAGCGTTTATAAGAATACAGCATTAAAGTGTAACATATTCCATACATGAATAAAACTACAAGGAATATGTTGAGGAATGTAAAAAATAGAATTACATACGAGAGTTGTTTGATAAGTAACTTGGTCCGCAAACTAATAGATAGCACCAGCAACATCTTTATATGTGGTCATAAAGTTGCTTTCCATGTATGGTCTATGGTAATAAGTTATTCTGCTGTTAATTTGTTTTTGCACTTGTTTAAACAAAGCGTTTCGATTGATAATAAAAAAAATGTAAGATTGGAATCCGTGGTGTGATTTACATATATTTAGAAGAGAAAAGAGTACAGGAAATGTATGAGAGAATTTTATCTGTATTGGGTGACACGTGTGTTCTTTGCATGAAATCGTTCGATTTTGGGTAAATGAGTTCAAGCGGGGCAGAACAAGCATGGAAGACCCACCACACCTGGAGCTCCAGAAGCTATTGAGGCCAGCAATCAATGATAAAGTTAATGGCTTTGTTTTGGTTGACAGACAAGTAAAGTATGCGAGTTAGCAGAGGCCTCGGGCCTCTCAATTTAGCGGTTATTTTTTAAATAACGAATTATACATGAAAATACTTTCAACAAAATGGGTGCCGCGTCTGCTCAGCCCGGAGTAAAAGTGAAATCGCATGCGAACATCGGCCAACTGCATGAAAATGTTTAGGAAGAATCCAACCGGTTTTTTGCTTGGACGAAACGTGGATTCATTACTATAAACCGGAATTGAAACAGCGAAATTCATACTATTCACTGGAAAGAAAGCCATTATTAAAGAACACTACGCATCACTTTGGGAGATCCGGCCAGAGCCGATGGAATTTTCGGACATAAAATTCCTAAGTATGGCTTCCTTCGGAAGGAAAGAAAAGCCGTGGGTCCTGCGTCGTAGATTTATGGGATATAACAGAACTTAAAACCTGAAAGTAGTGGCCTCTGAGCAAAATTTATCGGCCTTTTCACGCCCTGAATTGAATGGGACGCTGATAACCTGAGATATTAAAGAGCCTCCGTAAATAAACCAAATCAGCAACAGCCTTCGAAGAGAATGAAGAAACCAATCGCGGAAAAGCATCGGGGAATGACCAAAAGGAAGGTGCTGTTTAACACCACGGCTCCTTATGGCGTGGACTCGTGAGCGGGAGGTCTGGGTTTCGAATTCCACCAGGACCGTCCTCCCTGACTGAGGTTTTCTACAGGTTTTCCTTATTTCAAAAACGGTAAATGTCGGGGAAGTACCCTAAACTCAGGCATGGAACGCTTCCTTTCTTTAAAAAAAAAAAAACATCCTTTTCCAATTTATCATTTCATTTCATGTATCACCCGTGTCCACTGTCTGTGATGCCTCAGCAGTTAAAATTAACATTGAACACTATTTAAAAAAATTGCCCCAAGTATGCGTGAAATAGGTATATATACACTGCTCACATGGCAAAGCATTCACTCCCACCAGAATCTGCCCATAGTGTGAATGTGCGTATTTTCATGAAATCTGCTGTAAGACACGTTGTATTTTCATATTACAAGCATTTAGTAAACAAAATTATGAAATATAAAGAGTGTTCAAAGTTTCAAAACCGTTACAATGTAATATTCGTTACACTTTATGTACTTTTTATATCTTGATTATATTTTAACCACGTCTTTTATAAAATGAAATTCAATTGATCGTGTTTCTTTTTAAAATAAGAATTTCTAAATCTAAATTCTTAATTACAAAAAAATTATTCAGTCATATTTTATTGCCTAAGGGTTGATGAGTGTTTCAAATTACATAAAACTGTTAAAAAGCTAAGAGCTGTAGGTAATTTTTTTTAATTCAAAACGTATAAAAAGCAAAAGCTTGTTACGTCTTCTTTCTGGAACAGCAACACTGAAATAGTCGTCGTCGCTTACCACGAAAACATGAGTTTATAGCCATTTTAACAAAATTAATTTCAATATTTGTTTTTTTTTTCTTCTGCTTTATAATATAAGATTACAAAATAGTGTGATAGCAAGTATATTCATTACATTTTAATATAATGAGTTTGTTAACTGATGAAATATCATCAGGCTCTACCACAGACTCTTCAGAATATAAACATGGCATATAAAGATAGTTGAAAAAACACTACACACTCGTTGTTATGTATTTTTGCGATAGAAAGGAAATACAAACAAAATTAACCATGGTCATCTGAATTCATGCTTTGTTTTGAAAGTGGTTACTGCCTCTTCCACAAGTAACATCTCTAAACATCGAAAATAAATTAAGTTACTGGACTCGTTGTTATAAAACGCGATACCTTGCGATATGCCTGAGCAGCTCAGGTAATAAAGCTGTTGTCCGGGATTTGATTCCTCTCTGCCCCTCGACCTAGGTTCGCTTTGCCAAATGAGCACCTGCGGGGTTTCTGTTGTATAAACCTAGCCTCAAGGGTTAGACGGTCGGGATGTAGTGCTGCTCACACGAGCCGTTGCTTGCCCTGTCTGTGAAGTCTATCCACGGGGCATGCTTAATCTAATAGTTGGAAGTGGAGAGTAGGAACAAAAGAGCTTTGAAACATTACTCTAGCATGCGTTAAGACCTACTTAGTTATGTCCCATAAATATATCAATAGGTGCGAGTTTAACCACGAAATTGTTTGCTAAATTTAGCCCTAAAACATTTCCAAACGAAGATTCACTGTTCAAGGTGATCTGTTATTGTCCTTAACAAAACAACAAGAAATAGAGAGGAATTAAGTTTCGAAATGCTGAATAAGCTTAAGGAGTAAGTACAACAAATGGACGAATGAAATGATTACTACTTTCAGTTTTAATGAATTAATGCACTTATTTACAAACAATTAACAAACTACAGGTTTAATCACAATTGAACATACCCTGCTACGCATGCGTAAGGAATATACCGTCGTCCTTATTTACGTTAACAATTTTTCTCTCACTTTTCCAAAGAATTGCCTGGAGTCTCCTATATCTTCTCTTTTATCCAATATAATTTATAATATAATTTTTATGTACATTATCACAATTTTTATTTCTTTGCATTCAAGTATAAAGTGCAAGCCATGTCCTATTGTTACACATAAAGGACACATAATCACATTATCATCTTTCTTTAACCTCTTAAATTTCAAAACACTTGTAATTCATCCCGACTAGGTTTATCACATAACCCACATGCTTTTCCTCTGCTCTATTCTTTTTATAAATCTCAATGAAAGTTTATGTTTAAAACTACTGGGTATTTCCTGTCTTTGAATATGTTCAATCGTACCTCTTGCTTCTTTCCAAAATCCTTTTAACATTATACTCTCGTGAACTCCACATGTTGCACATTTTAATACTTTCTAAAAAAATATTTCTTTCCATATTTTTTTCTTTCAATTAACATTTACTTGCATTATTAAGCATTCTTTACTATCATTATTTAAGTTCCTTATTCTAATCCAGGATTTCAACAATTTTCAAATGCCTACCATTTTTCCCAACCGTCTCCCAATTCTGCTAATGTTATTCAATTAGGTAATGAATTAGAAAGACCAATAATTTGTATACAAAACAATCTCTTTATTATATTAACCTTCCTTGATCCAGACCACAAACTTCGGCCCTATAAAACATTTTTGCCTCCATTGCCGCATTATAAACTATTTCTAACTACTTATTTTCATATCTGGCATTTACATAATTTACATACATAAACTTATTTTCATGACAATTTTCTCTTTAGCTAACATCTTTTTCTGATAAATCCCTGTTAAGTGTCACTCCCAGATAGTCAAATATTTCTACTACTTTAATTTCTTTTCCTGTCGTTCTTATTTTCTTTTATTTTCTCACTTTGCTTCCTTTCTTAAAAACAGTAACATTGTTTTGTTTTTTTAATCTGCAACTGCATTTTTAGCAATACATTATTAAAATATTTATAGATGTTTATAATCCATAATGATATCATCTGTAAACAGTAATGCTATTCGTACTAAAGAAAATGAAAACTATTTTTTCCTTGCTCCTTTACTGTATTACCTATAACTGATTTAATTAAGATTACCACTTACACTACAATTTTAAATGTTTTATGAATTCTGATGGTTAACCTTAGGCATATCGCTCATAAAAACGAAAGCTGTGATACATTTTACTATGAGCATATTTTTCTAAGTTGAAAATATGATCATTTTCATTTGTTCAACATCAAGTACATTTCGTAAAGCAGCAATGAATGAATTCATTCATATTTGAGCACCTAATATTAACCGAAAGAATTTAATGAATAGACGTAACCTATTGCATAAAACTAATCAATTTAGTTTTCAAACGAGACCGAAGGATTCCGAAATTAAACGAAAGAATACAAAAAATCAATGCATATGAAAAACAGCGTTCTCGTTATCAAATGCGTAAATAATAATAATAATAATACTCTTTAACATTTTGAGTCTAATGGCCCATTTAGTTCAAGGAGTGAAACGGTCGATAAATTTTGCTCAGAGGGCTTTTCTTTCAGACTGGAGGTTCTTTTACGTGCCGTAAATCTACGATATAGCATCAACACAAAGGAAGGCACACTTAGGAATTTCGCCTCCCTTAAAATACAGCAACCCTGCCCCGGTTTGAACCCACCACCTTGGGTCTACGAGGCAAATATTCTTACCACTAGACCACGAGAACCGACTCAAATGCATAGAGGGTGCGAAAACGCTCCAATGCGGATTATTCAACTGTCTCTACAGAAGACAGTATTTTCAAATTATAAAAATATACAGTTTAATAAGAACATATTTTGAAAACATGTCGATAAAGGAGGTTGGATGATTTATTGTTCATATCTCAGGTATAGTTTACCCGGATTTCGTGGGAAACAACCTCTGTCAGAATCTCTGAAACTATGATCAGTTCGCTTCTGTTATCGATCGAGTAAAATAAACGTCTCGAAACATAAGGCTTCACGTCACCGCATCTGAGAAGAGACGTAGCGAGGAAAGGAGGCGAGATTTGAAGCCCAGAAGGCAGAAGATGGAGCGTCTTAAGCAGGGAATGCAGGAGCTTTCTCCGGAACAATGGAAAGAGAGAGCGGCGGAGGAGTGAAGATCTTTTGATAAGACCCATCGCCACAAAGTGTGATACTAGTGTATGAGCATGCATAATGCCGCTATAATGGAAAACTGATGCGGGCGGGCTTCAACGAAAACTAAGTACTCTTGCCATCATCATCGCCAACATTTTGATGCGTAGAAGTGCAGAGAACGGTGCGTATATGGAAAAGATTATTTTAATTACTCCCCGTAGGCTTTGCGCTTCGAGTTACCCATTAGCTCTGAGATCTAGAGACATACGCCGCAAGTATTTTGAAGCTCAGGAAACCTTTATAGGCATCAAAAGTGATATTTTCTTTCGATCACAAAGGAGAAAATAACTTTTCCTTTTCTGACAGTTTATAAAGTTTGCATACTTACTAAGCAGTTATTAATTGCATTATTATTACATTTATAATGTTACTGAAGCTGGCAAGCCAATGCATTATCGTATCTATATACATAGTTTATGTTGTGAAATCGTTGAAAAGTATATTTCAGCTGGAGGAAAAAAAAAAGTTCTAAGACATTCCTCAAAAGAAACAAAGTTTGAAATTATACAGGGTGTTTAAATGAAAGGTTCACATTTTCATAGTAGGCAAAGTTGATCGAAACTAGATGAAAGTTCATATTTCCGGAAACAAATACATTTTGAGATATGAGCCATGATGTTTTGTTGTCTATTATTCTCAACTGTCGGTGAATAGTTACTACTGTCCTACTTTTAGAGAATCACGTACTCCTGCGAACACACCTGGCTACAATATTTGCATGTTACGAATGTGTGTGTCAAAGGTCAACTAACAGTAGTCATTGCGCTAGTAAGTGGGAAAGGGAGACTCAAAGACGCTTGAATCGAATTCGATGAAATTTATACAGGATGTTCTTAAAAAAGGTTACAATATTTGCAGATACATTGGTATGGAACAAAATAAGCGTAAAAAAACCTTCCTATAAGTATGGGTCCTAAAATCAATATCTGCTGAGTTATGGTCTTGCTTTGCAGTAATTAGGTTACCAATACTACTGAAAGTAAAAAAAGAAAAGAAAAATATCTTGAGATAAATTATTTTAGTATTTCTACACTTTTGCAAATGAGGAAACATTTGGTTACAAAAGGTTACAGATTAGGTAGTATGGAAAAAAACAAGGAAAAGACTCCTGTGACCATTGGTCATAAACCTAACATCTTATGAGTTATGGTCTATATTGTTTACCCCTACTATCAATTATATTCATTGTCTTTGATCTATTCATTACAAATATGCTTGATATGATAGCCATCCATCGCAGTGCAACCTTCCACCCTAAGTCTGATGGAATCGCGCTCTCTTTGAACACCCCTGGTTCACCGGATTGCATCACAAGCATTGAAATTTTTTTCAGGGCATATTGTATGTACATAAGGAAAAACTAAACTGTTCATTTTCCCCAAAAACACGTAAATGTAATGTATACCTGTAAACATACAATCAGTATTTATTTTTTAATTTGTTGCAAAACTAGAAATTCAAATGATAAAATGTTTTTCTTGAATTATTTTGGGTTGTTAAGAAATAAAAATTATATTATGAGGAATGTTAAGTAAGAATGGTTGTTCTCTAAAACAATGTCAAATAGAAAAAGAACTCGAAGACAAAATAACTAAATTGTGCTGAAAAACTGTTATTGATATAAACTTAGAAGTGAACATTACAAGGTTTCTTCTATCTTATAATAAGAAAAGTATTCTAGGATTTACATATGGCAAATGCAATACTGGAATATTTTATTGAATTAAAAAAAAAAAACATGCACCAAACCTCGCTAAGTGCTCATCTTGATCTCCCAGACTTTCTGTTTCTTAAGCTTAGAACAATGTTGAAGAGATGTGAGGCCATTCTCAAGACCTCTCACAAAGAATTGTTTGCATTACGTGTTTGAAGACTGGCAGAAACGTCTTAGTGATGCATTCACTACGTGCAAAGTCTTTGAAAAGCACTGTATTGCCGTTGAAACACAAAATAAACGTTTTGATGGAAAAAATAGAGTCTGAAGTTATTCTTTAACAGCCCTCTTTCAATTAGCCCTCGTTTACCGTCCACATTGTGATTGCAACTTTTCATAACGGACTTATATAGCATGTCAAGGTTTTAACCACACAAAAAATCAATAAAAACTGAATTTCTCTTAAAAATTACAACTTGAAAATCAGATTTTTCCTGCAGTAAATCTTTTCTTAACTACAAATGTCACCAAATATTAAAATAACAACCACCAAAAGTTCTTTTGCTGTAATAAATTCATATAATTGCTGCACTTTGCTTTTATTGAACTCATTAGTTTGTCACGCTGATTTTAAATACTAAGATTTTGATAAAGAAAAAGGAAATGTTTTTCTTACTGCAACGGTGTTTGGAAATTTAAAAAACGACATTAAAATAAGTTTTTATTCTCTCAATAATATCAGCTTGAAATTAAATGTGCACATATCTTCCCTTCGTTTAATCTTCGCTTCCTGAATTTTCAGTATTAGGAACCTGATCCTTACCGCACTGGCCTAGAAGCCTTTGAAAAAAAGTTACTTTTCAAGCAAAACTAAGCAAAAATAGATTATGATTTCCCTGGCCTTAACGGTTTTTGTAGAAATTTAATTTGTATAAGCGCTCTCTAGATTAGTGTTAACAAAATTATAAATGTTTCTGTTACTAATCCACCAGGAAGCAGTTTGATAATTAAAACCCTTATTATGTTTTGTTGTACTTTAATTATATTATCAAATCAATAACTGTGCATACGCTCTCCTGTTTACACTTACTTAGTTCTATATAAGATCAGTTAGATACATGAAATTACTATAATAATTTTATTTCTTTTTAAACTCACGTTACTCGCATTCTGGACCATGGGTTAGTGTGCATATGAAACTCAACATGTCAGTAATATGTGGAAAATTCTGTAAACTTGTGTTGTTTTTGAATGTTGAAGAAAAAAGCTCAGTCACACGATTATACCGATATAGGTGTAACTCACAGAGTGCCAAAAAGTGAACTTGGCCTGTCATGAAACTTACTGCCTAAATTCTATTGAACTCATCCTATTCCTAAAATAAGAAATGGCTGATAGTATATTGGTAATAACAGTTGCATCTCAAAGGATGTTTGTTCTCATTTGCACCTTTCACAAACTAAAGTAAAATTCAAATTAATACTTATAGCCAATGTTGGAAAAACTGAAAATAACATAACGTACTCAATTTCCTGCAAACGTATATGTTCTATTAACCAAAGTTGCTGAACGTTTGGAGTCCTAGAGTCCCATCATTCTCCAAATACATTCATATTCGTTGTATATAGAGTTTCGCAACTACGTATTGTTCATAATGTCATAAAAAGAAATTATTTACTCAGCTTGTTCAATAAAGTGGGGTTATAATATTTAAACTTTTACTCGCCCTCATAATTGGTGATTTTTCTCATAGAATTCCCCGTTGGATGCAATACACCATTTCCAGCGTTCCTGCCAGTTCTTCACTTTTTAGACAGACCCTTTAGCTCCGCAGCCCTCACTACTGCATCTGATGATATAAAATGTCCCCCCCCCCATGAAGTTGTTTCTTCAATTTGGGGAAAAGGAAGAAGTCACATGGGGTGTATTTGGACGGTACTTCAAATTGATTTTTGCGAGATATACAGCAACATTTGCGATGTACCGCCGTGCCATATCGTGGTGTAGCATCGAGATTGTTGCACAGAAATGAGCTTTTGCTGTTATATGGTCTTGCCGAGTTTTCATGACATCTTAAAGTTGCCCAGTTATGGCTGTGTGTGCACGTGCGACATGCTGGTAAACCATTCCTTGAATATTGAGAAACAAAATGATTGTAACTTTCCCACCAGAAACAACCACTTTTATTTTTATTTATTAATTTATTTATTTATATTTTGGTGATAATGGAAATCTCTACAAATAGGTTTCCTTGTTTGCTCCCAGAATCGAAATGATAGTCTCATCAGCAGTGATTTTCTTTTAAAGAAACTGTGCATCCTCCTGTAACATCGTGTTCAACTGCTTGAAACCTGGAAGCGAAAGTCCTTCTGTTCGGGAGCAAGCACGTCTCATGTGCAACTTTTCAGCTACCAATGCGTGGGGTGGTACAGAGCGACATTTTCAGAATACCCGAGTGTTTCTTAAAGCTATTTGACGATCCTCTCTCACAATGACATTAGTGATGTTAATGTTTTCTTCCGTTAGACTACAAACTGGAGCGGCGGGTCCACCTTCCTTTGAAATTGATTGCCTCTACTCTTTAAACACTTTAAACCATCTTCGAACTGTGCTATGGGGAAGAATAAACTCTCATAGGTCTCCTGTATCATTGCATAGGCCTGAGTTGAACACTGGCGAAAGCTGAATTTCAGAGCAGCATATTGTTCTTCGTGTGTCACCTCCATTTTCATGGATGGAAATGAACATGTCCCAACTTGCACATCTCTCACAGGCGGAAACAGGGAAACTAGTACCACGTGTACATTACATAACAAAATACTGTTACGTTAAATTTTAGCTCGAAATATTGTGCCTGTACAATATGTATATTGTATATTTTATAATAACATACATAAGATGACCATAAATATGCTTCCGTTTATCTGTAATATATTTTATCTTCCTAAAAATTACTATTGAAATAATTAAATCAATTTTCATAATTAGAACGAATGGAAGATGTACCTACTTGTTAATTAACTTGGTGACATACTGGAAAATTTTCTTCTCACAAGGTAGCAAAAAAACGATGATAATATTTCAAGCTGCAGCGAAAAACGCCCCAAGCACATAAACTTTCCGCACCTGGTCTAGCTCATCTAAATCCCTTTTACGTGAAAACGTAATTACACCCTACAAAGGAAGCACCATAATTTGCATTAACAAGCTATTTTCTATTATCCACTAGCTAAACGAAATGTAAAACTCGTTTTAACTGCAACCATTACGGAGAATGGCTTGCAACATGAACTAATGAACTTCAGAAATCCGTTATTATGAGGCTTATAATGTGTTCAGCGGTGTATAGTATTAGTAACATACATAATAGGATTGGCGATTCATAGTTGCATGTATTTTCTATTTGCCATCGAGTAAAACAGATTTCTGAACAGTAAATTACATTGGTGTGGAATTAACTTCATAAACATCGCTGTCCAAACTGTCTAATCTTTATGCGTTACATCCTGTATAGCGTAGAGACGTGTTTTGTTTCAAGGTTTACCTACAGGTCTCATGTCCGATGATTCAGTGCGATAGTTACCATTTTGAGATTAAATTTTTTAGTTTAAATTTGCCTCTTTGCTATTCAAGCTAAATATATTTAATATTTTCATTTTAATTTTTAGTTATTACAAGAATTTCATCATTATATTCAAGGGTTTGCTTTTATACTTATATCAGTGTAATTCTTATGTTTTCAGAAATATCAGAAATAATTTTAAGATTGGAAAATTTACAAAAATTTTCAAAAAAATCCAACAAATAAATCAGCTTTAGTACCGGCCTTATTGTCGAACACACTTTGAATTTTCAATTTCATAGCCGAAAGGGCAGTGCATCATATTTATTACACATTGTTACAAATCCTCAGGTTTAAGTGCGGCGCTACTGTGAACAATGCTCCGATTTTATTTATAGATTTTGTGTTTTCTATGATTAAATAGCATTTTAATTATCTTATATATTAACATAATGAGTTATTTTGACAATTAGTTGTCGCGGGTTCGATTTTTCAGTAGATATTCTCCAATTATTTCACGAAGGAACAATTTTATTTATAATGTTGTGAATCTGTAAGGCTTTTTAACAATTCAAGATACTTATTAAACATCTGGAGATAGTTTTAATTCCATTGGCTGTACAATGTCAAAAGAGTAACTCTGTTATATTTTCATTCAAATTTTTTGCGTATACAAAAAATGAATAAATAGCTATCCCTTATTCAGCGTACATTTTTATTAAACTGATTAATAAAATTGTGTTTCTACGTAAATGCACTGTATTTTACATCTCCTTATCTATTTCACACAGAAGAACCATTAAATTTGGCCATTTAGGAAGTATGAAAGGGTTGCCCACCGCGTGCTGTGGCTACAAAATATGGGGTTTCCCAGGTCTACTTTTCCTGACCCTGTCAAAAGTAAAGGCACTGCTACTAACGTGCACCCAGGACCAGTTTCAGTGAATACGAAGTAACGAATTGGCTAAGTACATCTCAGATGTGCAACATCAATCTACTTCAAGAATGATTCCAACGGAGATATTATTTTGAAGCGTGGTGCCAGTTCCCCATTTGAAAATATTACAAACAGTAAGGCTGGTTTTAAAAACTGCCGTACTGACTGCACTTGAATACAATTTGTTCACTACAAATGTTCGAATACCCCGCAAGCGAAGTTAAATTATTCTATCTTGGAAAGATGAAGGCTACTGCAAATCAAAATTCCAGAGAATTGAGAGTTCATCAGAGAATCGTGTTTGTCCTGGATTTGTGATATAGACTATTATAGTGAGAAAACAATAAATAAAAAGGAGGAAGTGTGGAGACTGTAAAATTTGATGCCACGAAAAGTACTTGCGTTTGTTTGAGAAAAGTATATAGCACTTAAATAACCAAATTAATTAGCAAGTGCATAATGAATATGCTTCTGTTGAATAAAACAATACTGCAATAAAATAATGTCGTTCATTTTTGTACATTTATAAGTACCTTAAAGATATTCAAACTTGTGTTTATATGCTAATAGTATTTTATTCTGTATTTAGAAAAAGATGTATCGCTAGTAACATTATAATTGTTGGTAAATTAATTACTGGTACAATTTTAAATTGTTAGATTCCTATGACTTTAATTTATTTGTGTGATTTATCGTATATAAAGTACAATTGCATATGTGTCGTCCGGAATTAGAACCACTAAAATCAATCACTATTTGGATATGCGTTCACACTGTTGCTATTTTGGTAGTTCATATTTCTAAAAATTAATTTTGCTGTTAAAAGTTCAGCAGATATATTTGTGTCGTTATATGTCACAATACGTGGTCCGTCATTTTAACCCATTCTCCTTTACTTATTTCCATCTTTACTCCTTTCGTATTGATCGCTTTAGATCGTGAAGGCATCCTTCTTTACATACATACCTTGGACAGCGAAGGTGAGCTGGCTACTTCTTTGAATCATTGGCTACTATCAGCGCGACGTCAACGTATTCAAGTAAAACTTTCCTTGTGAACAAACGCCTCCTTGCCGGTAGCACCTACTGAACTTTTAGGGAGGGCTATTTCCTCATTTATCGACTTAGTTTCCATGTACTGTCTTTTAAGCTGTGTAATTGGGAAATTTCGTTATCAAACTGAGTAAATTTGGAATTCCTGTAGGCAAATAATTTTTATTTGTTTATGTGATAATTTGCTTTGCAGCTTTGATATTAATATGGTGTTTTATATTTCTTCAACGAAATAAGCAATTCTTTTTATGATGGTGGAATCCTTGGAAAATTTCTTTGGTTTAAACCTTCAGTTTTCGATAATGATATGGCGAAAGTAAATAACGTCTTCCTTTTTGCATTTTGGGTTGCAACCCTAGGAAAATTCTTTTGGTATACTTCAGAGAAATATTATAATATTTATTATGCCGTGTTATATTTTGTGCGTGAATCTTATGTTACGTTTTTCTCTTTTAGAGGAATATTTTTGTCTTGTTTTAGGAAAAGTGTTTGTAATTGTATTTGCTGTTTGTTTTTAATATGTAAATTGATATTTTAATAATCTTTCCCAATCTTAATGTGATTTTCTTTACAATAAATTCAAAGAGCAAAGTATTAGAAATTCTTTTTTTTTCACCCGTTATGTTGGGATGCATTTATATTTTCAGGGGTAAAATCTGCAGCATTATTTCTGTATGTTTCCTAAAACTGATATGTGACTCAACCTGAAACGCTTGAGATTCGTATTCGAGTCCTGCCGAATTCAATTCCCGTTGGGCCGGCCATCTTCACATTGGGTTTTTAGTGGTTTTCTCTCATCACGTAAATGAATGATGGGATGAACATTTACATTCCAAGCATTTTCCGATCTACCATTTCATATCATTAAATTCCGTTGGTTCTGTTACAGCATCGAAAGTGTCAGAGCAAGCAGTGGGTTGGCGCGGTGTTATGGTAGCTTGCGCTTTGGAAAGAGTTTTGTCCCGGCGTCAAGAATGGAAGGGCTCGAAACTCAGGGGCGGGGGCTCTTGCGTCAGTTTTGGTGTGTTCTATCTGGAAACATGTTAGGGACCCATATGCGTCCGCGTAGATCCTGACCGCCCAGCATCTCCCCCTCCTGAGCCTTCCTTCTGGAGGTGCCCCCATTAAGAGTAGCCATATAGGGCCAGCCTTGGGGAAGTCTCATATACCGAAATTATGCTACTGCGCCCTAGACCATCTTTCCATCCATCCACGTTTCCTAAAATCCCGCATGGTACCAGCGGGAAATTGCCGATCATCAAATTACGAAGACACCTCAACAATTTTTTCGAAAAAATACCTGATTGGGATTGGGAAAGAATTTGACAGTGGCTTAAGTTTTTGAGTGAGTTATAAGTAGACGCATTTGCAAATATCGTTCGTTGAGTGAAATGTGGGACAACACAGGGCTTCTTCAATTCCCCCAAAATATGAAAGCTAAAAAAGGTAAGGCTTTCCTGAATGAAGTATTTCACGCCTGAATTTTTAAGTATAATATGTATTTGTTGCAGTATGATGATAGTAATTGTCGTGCAGAGGAACAAGCAGCAACCAATATCTCGGACATTTTGAACTTTTTTGATGTTCATAGAGATTTGAGGAAGTTTTTGCGTACTAGACAGACAGACTAGAGGCAGGAAACTCAATTGCAGCTTCTTTTGCTCATTTTAGTGGATAAGTGGTGCTGTTAGAGGATAAAAAATAGCATAAAAGAAATAAATGCGTAAACCGGTAGGAGAACGTAATGCAATAAATTTTGGAGTTGCTGTACTTGCGATCGTTGCTGGCTTTCAAGTGGTAATCATGCCTCTTAAGCTCACAAGCCTAGAAAAATGGAATGAAAAGAATAAAAAAACCATCGAGAACATGAAATATAATCTCCTAGTTCTTGAAGATATTTTCTTTTCGGACGTTGTTTGCTTGAAGAGCCGCCCACCTCGGTGGAAAAATAACAAGAATCTTTCATCGAACGACGTATCTATTGCCGTTAGTCTGAGTGGAAAAATGTACGAAAAAAAAAAAAACGGACGTCTGGCGAGACAGAGAAAGGGGAAAAAACAGGAAAAAGATTGAGAGAACTCAGTCGAACGAAAAGGCAGAATAAGGCCAAACGTTGCGGAATGTTGACTGCTTTGTTCACATCGCCATTTTAGTACCGGAAGCATCGACGTGTTCCATTTATACCGCAGTGCTATGTATGTAAATACAGTAGAAACCCCGGTTATCCTCGTTGTCAATTTACAGAATCGCCACAAGCAGGGATTGCAAGTCGATGCTTTTGTTTTTGTGTTCGTTAATCCTATTTCTGATTTTCGATTTGGTCTACATGATCCTCTTACCCTTTGCCTAATTTCGGTCTTCCTAAATTTAACAAATTCGTGATGCCAAGATTTTAAATATTTTATATATTTTTGTCTTTAATGGCATATGCTTAAACAATTTCTTTAGTATTCACGTTTAAATTATAGAAGAAACATTAATTTAGAGAATAAACGATAATAGAGAATTATAATTGACAATTCTAAAACTAACGCAAATTCGTTCGCTTCTTCCTAATGTTTCAAGCAATAACATATTCTGAAATCCGGTACACCTCCAGTATGAGAGGGAAAATGCCAAACAAAGTAAACACAAGGTATAAAACTTAGAAATATTTTAGTAAATGTGCGTTAATTTTACAATGTGTCATTTCCATTTTTATAGAAATATATAAATTCTATCACTAAACACCAAAGCAAATTCCGAGCTGATGCATCAAATGTCAGTCACAAACATAACAGTCTGATTGCCGCAGGAGTACTTCCCAAGCAGGACAACTTGCTTATGTATTCTCAGGAGATTAGTGTAGTTCATATTGATGGACATTTAAGTAAAAACGAACAAACTTCTGTGACAAACTAATATAATGTACATATAATGAATTCCAGAAACGCTCGTAGCTTAATCAATGGTTAGTTCTTAATTTATAGCAAAACGGTAAGAAATACTAAAACAAGGGAAGAGTTAAGTCTTGTGCCATATCATATATTGTGGTTAATTAATTGATTTCACTAACTACCTTATTAGTCTAACATCATTTTGAAGTGTTTTATTTATTATATTTTCACTGATACCGACTCCTTGGTTAGGGCTGCTGACATCTATCCAGGAGGTCTCTGGTTCGATTCCTGGTACCTTCTTAGAAATTTTCTTGAATGGGGTTACCCGTCTTCGTGATGACAATTGGGGAGCTACCTCATAGTGAGGTAGCATCCTTGGATAATGAAAGCTGCCTGATAGCGACCGGCGGAGTACAATATGCAAATCACATATCCTCCTGCAACACTGCACTCTATCAACGATGTCGCAAGACGTAGATACAGAACGCAGTGATCGTACAGTAAGCCCAGCTCCAACAAAGGATGTGTGCTAAGAATTATTATTATTATTATTATTATTATTATTATTATTATTATTATAATATTTTCAAATAATTAATAGAAAGCTTGTGCTTGTGTAACACCATAGTATACGGATTATACTATTTTCCTTGGAACAAATAGCTACAATAGCACAAATTTTGTTAGCATCACAGCTAGCTAATTGTCAATGCTACATATTTCACAAGTTGGTTAAATATTAGTATTATATAACCCACCACTGTCTCTCCGGCGCTAAAGGCATAATCAGTAAAGCGTGAAATCAGTATTACCATTCTCAAACGCTCTGTTACCCCGTGTTTCTGTTAATATCATGATATTCGATCTGTAAATTACCATTTCGATACTTAAATGTTCTCTCGTTGCTGTACTTTTATTGCCTTGATTTTGTTTAGAAACTGTAAATTGTAAGCATATATTCGGAAGTATATGTTAGATATGTATCCAAGTTTTTTTTTTTTTTTTTTTTTTTTTAGTAGCAGTTCGGAATGACTTAAAAATATTATAAATTTGTATTTATATTTTCAATCTTATAGTATCTACACATTTTACAGTGTTCATTACTTGGATAGAAAGGTTTCAAATTCAGAACAGCAAAGTTGAAAATTTTCGAAGTAAATTAATTTTAAGAAACTATACGAGTTAAGTTCTTCATTTCCTTTGACAAATATGAAGAAAGGAAAAAGAACATAAAGATAGACTGAAATAAATATATAAAAATAACTATAATAGCTCATAACAGAACAAATGAAGTAAAGAAATGACGGAAATTGATTCAAGAAAATTCGTTCTAAAAGTCACAGACATAAAAAACTGTAACCACAGTAACTGGACACAGAAACCAAAATATTACAAATATATGGAGAATAAAAGCACCAACTAACTGAAAATTCAAACAGAAAAGTTCTTTAGAGTCCTGAATTTCGATAATGGAAATGAATTATTAATTTATAACCTAAACAGATTAAGAAGAAAAAGGAGATCCAATATCATTTGGTTTAGGCGGGAGGCTGGAAGGTTCATAAAATAAAATATAATTCTGGTGGAAGAATCATCCCATTTTATGGACATAAATTTTCGTTTGGGAGGGGCCATGTACAAAAGGAAACATTTTATTGTCAGGTAACGGTCTATTTGCTTGCACATCTCAATAGCTTTGAAGAACATTGAAATGTTTATAGACATAATTCGTAAGACTAGAAGCTGCATATTTAATTAAAACTTAAGAGTTGATCTACTGGTGTGTACTTGACTGCAAAGTATATAACTAAGTGTACAAATTGATACCAATACAGACGATTGTTAGCGATATGTGTAACAAATTTAGATGTTTATAGTTGCCCCGCCTTAAACCTAGGAAAGGGAATTTAACTTTGACAATGTTGGCGATACGTATTATAAAATGGCATTAAAAATAGAAAGATGCTAGAAAGAATGCATAATTGGCAAAAAATGCTCTTATTCTGAAATAGCACGCATGTAAGAGACTTGACTTCACCATCCCAAGAAATACATTTCACTTGTGCTTAACAAAATAGAATAGGTCAGGATAGAATTTATTTTCGAGAGCAAGAAACAGGCAAATCTACTACCAGCCACCTCCGAGATAATTCTAAAGTTTAAGGCATTTGTCTCTGACTCGAATCCACTAACTTCATTGAAATTGGGGATCTCAGATACAGACAGTGAACACCATTATCAACCGCGATTTGAACCTAAAAAGCCAACGACTGTATCAGGTTAAGGATTCAAGGAATACTCTATTTCAGCCTGCCAATTTTTGGAATATATGGAGAAAGAGCTACAGATGTATTACATCCCCTACATTGACATACCTGTCACCTGGTACATTGCCAATGGCTTTCTGTGCACTTGGGTTGTTCAAAAGGAAGCAAAAGATGGAACTGTATGCGGTATCTTTAGTGGAATACCTGCCCAATAATTGTTACCATAGATCGCAAACAACCCACTACTATACATTGCCAATGGCTTTCTGTGCACTTGGGTTGTTCAAAAGGGTGCAAAAGATGGAACTGTATGCGGTATCTTTAGTGGAATACCTGCCCAATAATTGTTACCATAGATCGCAAACAACCCACTACTATAACAACCGATAAATCTGATTAGTTTGAGGGTGATGAAATGCTGTAAAATTCCTTGAACTACACGGAACAATGCTTCATTACTATAGAAAACATTTCTAGACACTTAAAATATTCCACTGACAAAATTAGCATGTAAATTCCTTTAAAGAAAATCTGCCTTCAGGTCCGTAATAGATATTATAAGAAGGACTTTAATGGAGGCTCTTATTTAATACAATTTTTCTTTGTTAGCACATGACGTCTTCGATGTTTTTTCCGGTCAGTCACAGAAGCCGTTTTATTAAACTTCTATACTGACTGAGGGCCGGCTGCCAGAAAATTATGCCTAAATGGCTCTATTGTTCTGTCACTAGTCTTTCTGTACCGAATGTAATGCTTTGCAGATGAATATACGAGGACACGCAGTGCATATTTCAACATTGCACAATACTGCTGCACTATTTAATAAAATCCCGCTCGCAACTGACTGGAAGATAAAATGCCGCTGTGCAAGCCACGTGGTGAATCTCAACTACTGGAGGGGTGTAGGTCCGCTAGTCGGCTAATATAACTGGCGGGATTTAAAACTGCTCCCTCTGTATTAGTACTATTAGCTCAAAACTAAGTACCCATACATGAAATAAGGTAGAAATGTGTGATAAAATGCTACAGACTCCTTTAAACCAAATCTTGCTGTTTTATAACGTAAAATAAGTAAATACTCTAAAATATAGTCTTCTAAAAGTGTTTAAACCGCTCAAATAATGTAATTAAATAGAATAACTGCTGCTCTGTCTGCTGTAGTATCTGACAATACAATGAATGAAAAAGGCAGGTCTCTATGTAAGAAAACTACATATAATTGTAATGAACAAATAGAATATGTCAGTAATAAACGTAAGTGATATAACTGATTTTGCGACAAGGAAAATATCGGCTTTTGCGATATCTCCAGCCGGCAAACTCCTGGCCGTAGCATTTCAGATACTAATGATATGCACTGTACTTGTAAGATAACTTGATTGCACTTACCGGATGGTTTTCATACGGATATATGCTGTTCTGGTTGAATAAGAAAAGTTCTACTGGATGCATGAATGCCGCGTTCTCTCTCTCTCTCTCTCTCTCTCTCTCTCTCTGAATTACGTTTAACAGGTTATTTTTCTCGCTTGTCCAACCCCTTTTCTCTAGGGATGATTTCTCCTAGAGTTGCCCAGTTCTAACCTGTGACTGTAAATCAAGGCATCTCTCATCCCTTTTGCTTGATATTCCCACGGTAGCAATGACGGTAAAATTCAATCTTCTTGAGTGAAAAGATTGAAGTTGTCAAACACGCCTTGGGATTAAAAACGAAGGCTTCCTTTCAATAAGAACTTGAAGAGAAAGGCTGGCACAAGTAGAAGCTCTGATGAAACATTGTTCTTTAGTGCGGAGATTTTATCGACTCTGAGAAAAATGTTTCGTCCTGGGACATTGACTCTTGAAGTTTGAGTCCGTTTTAACGTAAGTGGTACAAAGGAAACTGAAAACAATTGTTAAAAGTTTGCTTTCATTTAACTCACTCAACATTTTCAGGGAGACGAAGTCTTATGTGTATGAGAACTTCCCATTTTCATTTAAATAAATGTTTCTGGAGGTGAAAGGAAAAAAAAAAAATACAGTCTACTTCTAAAATCATTACTAACGAAAGCTGACAATAGTCTATATCCTTTAGGAAGCAAGTTTAGGACTGTATCTTAAATATAACAAATTTGATAGAATTTAACATATCTTAAACACAAAAAGCCAATAGGGAAAATTTACGTACACATTTTAAAACTTTTGTAATCATTGCACCTCTTAAGTTAATTTTGTGCATGCTCAATGTCAATATAGAAGCCGTTAGTTCTTTTTAAACTTCCAAAGGAAATAAGTTCATTAGTCAATAGACTTTTCTATCGTACATATGTCAAGAAGGTAACATTTTAGCTGTGCAAAGAAAAAGAAAATTTTGGAAATTCTATTCATGTACAAAAACAATGAAAAATATAATGTTGTGTGCTCTACAACAGTTTTTTTCTTTATAATATCTTCCTATCATACATATATTTCGTTATGATTTACGCTTAACAAAATAAATAAGAATATATCAGCTGATGCACGCTCGATTGTTTTATTCGGTGGGGTGGTCAGAAATAAATATTCTATTTTTCAAATGCTGGTGTGTATATTTAGCCATACTTTAAGGCCATAGAACAGAGAGTTATTTTGTGTGCTTAAAGTAATGAAAATAATGAAAACTTAAATCACATTTTATCTTCATAATAGTTTGTGTTACAGCGAACTAAATACAAAAAATAGTATATAACAATACATTTAAGTGAAGAATACTCGTGAACTCAGTGAAGAATACTGAGAACAATCAGTTGGTACCAAAACGATTATCTGTAGAGGAAAGCATCCTGTTAGACAAGAATGCTGAGAAAGGGGAAGGGAGGATTTCTTGGGGTACAGCAGGTATATTAGTTTAAAAAGAATGTGGAGAAATGGAGAAGGATTTTCATTGTGTAGTTAAATGGTTAAAGACTAAATATTGTAGGGAACAAGTGTGGATTAAGAAATGAGCCAATTTACAGGTAGAAATTGTGATATTAAAAATTTGGAACTGATGACAAGGTTTTTTTTTTTTTTTTTTTAAGAAAATTTGATGGTTATATAGGTAAAGTAAGAGAGAAATGATGGGAAAGAGTTATTAAAGTTAAGGAAGAATATCTATGGATATAAGGAAGGAACTAAGGAAAGTAGGATCTAATACATAAACAAAGGGTATGAAATGTATAAAATAAGTACTCTAGGAGCAATGATAAAAATGTAAATGCATTTGTTAAACTTTTTGTAATGACAGAGCGAAAAGAATGCTGTTTGGTTTCAATTATGTTGGATGTATTAGATAAAAATGTATAAAGGAATTTTGTTTAAATTAATTTATATAAAATGGTAGAACTGGAGAAGAAAATTAAATAAAATGTTGTAAGATAATGGCCACAATATTATTAACGTATGGGAACGAAACTTGGCATATAACAAGTTTAGTTGCACTGCACTCTTCAAAGTAATGACCTATATACAACGAAACAAAATACTAAAGGAAATAAATATGTATATTCCCTAACAGAAAAGTAATCTTGTAAGAAACATATTAAGCATGTACAATATTAAGTTTTGTGCACAAGCTCACAAACAAAAGGTGGTGAGATAACTGAAACATATGTTGACCTACCCGTGAGTGAAAGCAGACACACACCAGTTCCCTCCCCACTTCCACCCCCTCCCCTTTAAAGAGTCTTAACATGGAAGCAGTGGACCACTTAATAAAGTGCAGTGAGTTAGACTACGAACACGAAGCCTTGAAAATCAGTGTACTTATGAAAAACAATTGGCCAACGAACAGAAAAGTTAGAAATCAGCCAAAATTAAACTGTTAAAAGTTAAAATAAATAAAACAGTAATTCTCTTCGCTCATTTTGCTAAAAATCTTGAAATCATTACAGATAATAATCTCTGTTGGGAAAACCATGATGCTGAAACCTGCATGAAAGTAAATCCTCTAATTCACACCTTTGAAAGGTTAAATGTGCCCTACCCAGAATCTTAAAAAAAAGCTTGTTGCAATTCTTGGTGATGCCTCACTTCGACTGCTATATCTTTTTGTCATTACCTTAATACCTGAAACCAAGCACATACTATCATTGTCATTGCACCAAACATCACTTTACTCATCATCATTCACCATAACCACTGCCCGTCTCTGGAATGCATTGCCATGGGATGTCAGAGACTGCCAAACTTTAGGAGAATTTCATCAGATATTGTTTAATATTATTAGAAGTATTAGATTAACGAACATTTATAATCTTTTTTACAATACAGATTTTTGTTTGTTTTGTTCTGCTGTAGCATCAAAAATTATTTATTTTTATTCGTATGTTATTACTATCTTAAATCTGCCTATCTATTTCCATAGTATTACTAATATTTTTCATTTTATATCTGTTATACTACATCAAGATTTACATAGGTTTATGGTTTTCATTGTTATGGCTTGTGCCAGTATTGTTGTTCTTTTTTCTTCATATTATGTCATATTATTCTGTTTAGGTATTACCACACATTTATTTACTGTTTTCATTTGTATATAGGTTGCTATGTACACGTGTTGTCCTTGTAAATTTGATAAATGTAATTAAGGATTAAGCCAGCAGGTAGTATTATTTCAAGTAATGGAGCATGCTGAGAAAGTAAAATAAAGTTTAAAATAAGCTTTGTACTTGTCTTGTGAATGAAAATAAACTAAACAGAAACTGCAATTTGTGTTTTCGTTGTCGAAAAGGTATTTCCACTTTGGGGGTTTTCCAAATTACGTGTATGTGAAGTCGAGATTTCTTTGGAGCATTTGCTCCATATTGAAATCCATTATTGCTTTCAGCTTTATAGCCTGTGAAATGAATATTGCTTTACACTGCTTTCAATGAAGTGTGTTCAGTGAACTGTATTACGCTAAATTAACAGCGAACCATTATCTAATGCAGAAAGGGAGAGTTGGTGGTTCTCTGTGTGAGCTCAGCATTGCTGCCTCTTGTATGGTACTCATAACTGAATAGAACATTTTACCAAAAGATGAAACGGTATATAATACATACGTTTCAGTTCAAATGCGGTGTCCCAGAACTCCAGTGGGATATTCTTGTACTTCGGCAGATTTATATTATTCTGAGGGTTTCCCTGGTTTTAAGTATGGTTCATTTGATTGCCTTGCTGAAAGAGTAACATCCAGCAATTGGAACTACCAAACAAGTACCAAGATTGAGGATTAATACTCAGAAAATGTACTCGGAATTTTCTATTCTACATATATGTCAGTTGAAGGTGAGTTGTAGTGTAAACTATCTAGGATCTAGGTAGACAGACAAAATATGCTCTTAGTTATAGCAGTAGTGCGTTGTACCAATATAGAAGAATATACTACATAATGATAATAGTTGGAAAGCGAATGTAGTCAAATGTTGTCTCTAGGCATTACTAAACTTTAACTGACGAGATATTAAATTGCTCCGTGCTTGTTCAACAATATTATTCCTAATATGCCAAACATCCCAACCATTTTAATAAACAGAGAAATCATTACAAAGACAAACTCTTTGAGAGCGGTTTCAAAATATATATTTAAGAACAATAAGAACTTGCTATCAACTTTTTCTTCTTCTTCTCTCCTTGTATTTTTATACCGGATGAACTACAATAATTTCAGAGATTGTAAACGGGTACTTAATAAACAAATTGAGTGAGAAAATCTTGAGCCACGAAGAAAAATAACGAAGCTATATGGTAGTAAAGAAGTAGAAATTAGATGTTAATAAGTCAGTGCTAAAGCAAAATAGAGCAAAAATTTACCTTATTTGTCTTAGCAGTTTAAAACCTACTTCGCTGGCAAAGAAATCCTGATTTTAAAAAATGCAGCAATTTTAAAGATTTAATGCAATAAAAGTCTTTAAAATCCTCGACTAAACATATAACAGTACGGCACTGAAAAACAGTTAACTGATTTTCGTGCTATATAACTTAGTCTAGAATAGGACTGGAGAAAGCATGTGCTAGCAGTAGTAGAAATGTATTTATTTCAGTAACACCAATGCAATAACACTTGAACAGGCGCACGGGTCCAACGGCGTTTATAATACACCAAGTCTGTTTGTTTTAGTACAAAATATTAGATAATGTATTTCACAATAAACTATAAAACAAATATATATATATATATATATATATATATATATATATATATATATATTAATTGAATTGAGCGAATTAATTATTTCAGGACAAATTTCCTCAGCCGTTGCTATTAAACACGACTTTGTAAATTCGCCTTCTTAGACAGGTATTGGTGGCTGAACGATTTGTCTTGCAATTTTAACAGTGGCAGGGATTATGCTGACAGATTATTTTTTACATCCTTACTCTAACTTTATTTTTGCAACTTTTCTTTCAAGTTTTCAAGCACTTTTTCACGAGCTACTTCACACAACTTGCCTTCTCCATTGTTCTCCTCATGTGCGATTGTGAAATGTCTCTTATATTACAATGTAATGCGTATAGCAGTGTGTTTTTACACCTTCAATATTTTTTCTCTCATTGAGGGTTAAATGAAGGCTAAGCACGTCTTGCACTCATTGTGAATGCTACTGATTAAACTTGTGCACTCTTGTCTCTTTCCTCTCCACATGTCCTCAGTTCGTTTCGCAGTGAGAATGGTCCAGGGGGAGCTATCCACCTGATGTGTAGCCTCATGAACAAGGCAACAGAATGTGGTTTTATATATAACACACTTCAAGCAAAGAAAAAAAATATTAACATAACAAAAGTGAATTCACACAAACAAAAAATGATGAGCACTAATCATCTTAGACTTTTATAGTTACTTATACAAAAGTCTTGAGATGAAAACTTTAAACTTTTCTGTTTTAATAAAACGACGTACGCTGGTTCTGCTAATCCCAGTCTTGCGTGCACATTGTTTTGTAGATGTCTGCGGTGAGTATTCAAAACGTTGCAAAATCATGGCCGAGGACGCGGGGCTTGTTGCTGTGCAAAGTCTCCCATATCTGCCTTGTAAACATAGCATACGGTACCATGAGTCTCAAATTTGTCTCGAATGAGTGCAATCGTTACTCGCGTTGGCGGTTCTGTTCTGTACATACGTCTCAATTGCCTTTGAACTTCAACAACACTCTCGGTTTTCCAATACCACTTCAAAATTACTTTTCGCTGTTCAAACGATAATCTTGGCTCCATTTTGTTGTAGCAATGCTAGGCATAACGTAATGTGAGTTACACCTGTTTACAGAACATCATACGATAATCTTGGCTTCATTTGTACATTTTTTATTTACCTGTCACTTAGCAACACTATCACAATGTGGGTCGCATCTATTTACAGAACATCATACTACACATTACTGTTGTTTTTCTGTCCAACTTTTAAATATATTAAATATATATCTATTGTGAAAGTGTGTATATATTTTGGCACCCTCGGTATATATACGAATATATAGGTCCTGGAGTATGTTGTTTGTTATTTTTTATGATTCAGTGTGCTCATACATAAGATTTATGTAAAACTAAGATACTAAAACTCGATAGCTTGATCCGCTTTTATTAATTGACGCCAGATCATACCTTCTACGCAAAAAAAAAAAAAAAATGCTCCACATCTTCCTTGCGTTATAATGTGGTATCGTTTCAGATGAACATTTCATTAGTAAGTGGTTGCTGGTCCTTTAGAAACCTAATACAATAACTTGTAAATTTAAATTATAAAACCCCTATCTCAAATTGGTCGTTTAAAAAACCCTCTACGGTCTCTGAAATCATTGCAGTGTAGTCCATCATCATCCTGTATTTCTTCTATTTATGCTTCTGCTGTTTCATTTTATTGTTTAAACTATTATTACTACATTCCCTTATCTATTCCTTTCCATTCCTTTTGCTGCTAATCTTCATTCTGTTCCTGTTTCTTCTTTGCTTTCAGATTTTCGCTTTCTTATTTGCAATCCCCAACTCCACATTCATCTTCTCTCCCCTCTTCAGCCAGTTGTTTCATTTTTTGTTTTCCTTTTTCCTGTTATGTAAATGTGCATACAGGAACAGTTCAATTTCTCGCTATCCACCTCTGGAAGTAAACAAACGGAAATGTATTACTCCGCCGGCACCCATACAACACTCAGTTGTAGACTGCAGATGACGGCTAATTCCATAAACAGAAATACACAGAGATGGGTAATGAGCGGCATCATAACTTCGGTATTTTTAAACTTTATTAATGTGCTATTTGCTTGCATAAATATGCACGATAGTAAAAATTTCACTCAGAACTGCAAGTTATTCAGTTACCGCAGTTTTTTTTTTTTTTTTTAATTAAGCTTGATGTTAGGTTTACAGTGCTGTCTATTGTAAGATATTCTTAAGACATGTTATTAAATATTAAACTTTTTTCTTTTCCTTTTAAAATAGTTTCTGTACTTTGTCTAAAACAGCAGACTGCAATAGCATAAATACAAAACCTGCGGTACGCAGATTAGAGTGTGCGCACATTTATTTTAGACGTTACAGTAATTCCAACACATTTTGTACCAACAAATCTATTTTTCAAAAGCAATGATATTGCTTTCAAATTTAATTTTAGAATTGTACTTGCAAGAATTCGTAGTGTAATGGCCAATGATACCGTCCGCAAACTTGGTTGGCGATGGGAAATCGTGCATGATTGATTTGAGGATAGATCCATTAACCTGAATATGATCACACGCTAGTCCCTAGCAGAGCAAAGCCCATGAATCCTATCGCAAAAGCAAGAGTGAGGATATGACTTCAGTTTGCCTTAGGCGCGTTATACCACTCCGAAACCTGTGGGAAATCATCGTTTTGGGATCTCATAACACTTTCACAATTCTATCCAGCTGATTTTTATACTGTCAGTTCATGTCATGTCATATTCAATCTTCATTTCTGTATGAGATAAATTGCAACAAAAGCGTTAGCTAAATACTTTCTATATATTATCGTGAATATAGAGTTGTTGGACAAAGCCTAGCGGCAAGATCCACAGTCTAGAAACATGGCGGCTTAAGGGTATGTATGAGCACATTTTTTAAAATCTTTATGAAATAACTCAATTTTTATTTTTAACGCTATAAAGTAATTCAAAACTTCCAGTATTTTAAAAAACAATAGTTGGCTTCCTTATCTCTCTTCAGCAGATTTGAAAGTCCCTTGTACCTTTAATGTGAATTGTAAGTGCAAATGGCACATTGCTATTTTTAGCATTTTTATTTTACAAAATGCCCCTTTGCTATAAAACTTTAGTTATACACTAATGACATTTGATAACAGTTCACAGATGTGATAACTAATAAAATTACTCTGGACTTTATAGTAAGTAATTTTAAGTGTTTTTGAAAATTGTTAACTCTAATATTTATATACTTTAAAACCAGAAACATAAAAACATATATGTTACAGGAGCGCGTTGAAAAAATATAGAATCAAAACGTTAATTTTATATCTCGGATCTTTGTAGCAATGGACTAAAACAAATGCAAATGAAAAAGTCAGCATTTTAGTTTCAATTTTCGGAAATTTACCTTTTTGAGACCTAACTATCTAACTGGCTGTTCTGAAATTGTAGCCCTCCAGGGGTACATAAAACCTAGAGTACTGTTTTCTTGAATGTATAGATACAACCAATGATTTATGAGAAAACGAAAAACCATACACATGTACGATGTTTATTTATTGATGTAAATTAGCATAAAATAGAAGGTGACTAATTTTTACCGAAGGGATATTATATGAATCGTCATAATTTTAATGGTAAAGTATATCTTTTCGATAGTGAACTCCCCAGCCTCTCTGAGCCGCAGAATTTTCAGGACTATACAAAGAAGGCCATGAACTATTGATGTCTTTCATTACTTCTGGAAAAAATCTTCTCTTTACTCGTTTATCTAGAAAACAAACATAGAAACATTCTGGAAAAGGTAGAATCAGAACTTAGAATACAAAAATTTCCTTTTAAGCCGTATATATCACGGCTTATGAGCGAAATGCAGCATCATCTCTCTCATTTTGAAATTAACATTGACGAATAATTGTGCATCATATATTGTTAGTTATAACTGATAAAATGTTTTACGCATTTATCTATATTTTAATGTAATATTATATAATGGTTATTAATGTTGCGTAAGATACACTACAATAAATAGGTAAATATGTAAACATGCAAATTTATTTGTTTATTTATATGCTTAAAATCTGTAAAATTGAGATAAACTTCAAAAATGTGCATGATGTAAATTTAGGATTTTAAACTTTGAGTTAAATCTTAGGGATTTTTTTAATAGTGTTTAACGCTCGTTTTTACTACTAAGGCGCCATAGGTGGTGGACACTGATACATGAAACGAAATGATATATTGGGAAAGGACTTTTTTTAAGGTAGGAAACGTTCCAGGCCTAAATTTAGGGTACCTCCCCGGCATTTGCCATTTATGAGGACTGATGAAAACCTGGGAAAAACCTCGGTCAGGGAGGACGGTCCTGGCGGGATTCGAACCCGACCTCCCGCTCACGAGTCCGCGCCTTAACAACCTCATCCACCCGTGACGGTGTAAATCTTAGGGATCCCAACAGTGATCTTTTAATAGGGGTTAGTGGTGAAGTTTCGGAATTGCTGGTCTGAAGTATATCAAGTCAATCTCTTCACAGGCTTTTTCGTTTTTTTAAATGAGTGTTAAACAGCATATGAGACGAGTCCGTGGGTGCGAAACAAATCCTTAAATGTGTTGTAACTGCAGTGATATTTTCTTCTGTAAAATAATCAATAGATAAATTTTATAATATTTTTTTTTGAATGATTTATTTATGGACGCTCTTTAACAGCTCAGGTCATCAGCGTCCCATTCAACTCAGGGCGTGAAACGGCCGACAAATTTTGCTCATATGCCCCTCATTCAGGCTATTTTTATAATCGACATACGCCATAAGGTGTGGTACTGGTTTGGGGGGAAATATTTCTGTTAATGCAGTATTGAGCTTTTTAAGAGTAAAGCAATGAAGAAACATAAGTTAATTAAGAGCTAAATGTAAGAAGAAATGCATTTGTAATAACACGCAGAAAAGAAGACAGGCACATTAACAAAATAAGGGAATGGAAGCAGCATTTTTTAAATTTAATCGTCTAAACTCAAGTTGCGAATAATGCTCAAAACATGCAACATTGATGTTTTGTATTTATAAACTTATTTAATTAATATAATCGATCGTGTGTCTTACATAGCTCTCGGTCCCTTAGATTAAATTTTGTATAGTTATTGCATCGCCAAGGACTCTATCCTGGCAAAATCTGAGCTTGCCAAAGAAATATGCAAATTTAGTTCGTTGTGGGCACTTATGTGAATCTCATTGTGCTAGATACTCTATAGCTCAATTCGGTCTTTCGGAATACATCAATGAAAGGGCGTTTAGCTGCTATTGAAAAAGTGGCATTATTAATTCCAAATCTGATATTGTCCGCCATTGCATATCAGTAGCTTATTTGAGAGCGGAATACAATACATAGATAATACAAAATTATGTGTTTGAGTTTTTCTGTTCTTTGTGAACTAAGTATAGTATGGTCTATATAAACGATGGATTCCTTTTTTTCTAAATAACGCATTTCTTATGCCCCCCTTTTGGTGTTATAGTTAAAGTACAAAACTATGAGTTTCGAAAATGCAAGGACTTACAAACAAATGATTTGCCAATACAGATAAAGTCAATGGACTTTGACAAACAAAAATGTTTGTTTTTATTGATATTTTACATCGAAAATTAAGTTTATCGTGGATATATTAGAGATGAACATTTATACAAGCTGTTTACTTGCAATATATTTAAACATCCCCAGTCGTTTCTCTTTTTCTTGAAAGAAACGTATAACGTAAGCAAAGGTATTGCAGTTTTTTTTTTTTTTCCTCCCCTGCCGATGTTTTGTTCTTTTCCCTTGGTTGATGGGACGAGAGGTAGAGGATATGCCACAGAGCCGAGCTATAAACTTGGAATAGCTAGTGGTATTTCCAAACCTCCACCACTCCGTTCTCCCTAAGTATGTTTGTCGAGTTCCTTTTCCCTCCAGTGGGAGATGTTTTTGTTTACTCAGTGTTCTATTTCCTCTGATGTAGCGACCCATCTGCCCACAGGTAGGACCGGTGTTTTTCCGTAGATAATATAAGATGAACTGGATTGATCGCAAGCTCAAAACACGTGGCTCCTTCGAGTATCAAAAGAGTTCAAAAGAGCTCTGTGTGGTCTACCTCTAAAACCTCTTACAGGTGCATATATTAATCGATTTTGTTAAAATCAGTCATTTATTTTCATTAAGTATCTCTATACATTTTCAGGGTGAGAAATCAAGTTAATCATCGGGTGTCTGTGACATAATGGAATATTAATAGTAATAATAATAATAATAATAATAATAATAATAATAATAATAATAATAATAATAATAATAACGTTGTTTACCTTTTCTTTAAGAAAAAGATAGAGATTTTACAATACTTTTCTGCTTTTCTCCTTTCTTTTTTATTCGTTTTCTATTCTTCTTACAAGTTGAAGCGAAAAACACAGAGAAATAGGGTTACAGAGGGGAGCGGAAAAAAGGGAAAGAGCGTCTTTTTAAATGACAGAAACTTGTGCTCTATGCCTGTCTTCCTCTTTTTTTCCTTTGCTCCCCTCGTTTCCTGTTTTTCTTTTATCCCTTTTTATTCGAAGAGTATGCTGCTGTTATTACCACTCGGAACATGTACTTTAGATATTCCATATTGGTTTCTGCTAATAGCCTGGAAGTATTTTTCGGACGCTTCAGCTATATTAATAGTCATGAACTCAGTAATTCCGGGAAAAAAGCTCGTTTTTGAACTCACAATAGTGTTCAGTTGAATCAAAAATCAGGAATATCTCTAAATTAAACCCCCCCCCCCTGAATATTGACTAGTTCTTGGTGCACTTTGCACCGCAGCACGGAGAAACCCTGCAGTTCTACATTCTTTGAACATACTTGTTTGTGAAAACGGTGAACACATCAACGGAAAAAGTATTTTGTGTGTGTGAATTTCATACGACTAAGTCCATAAACGCTTGAAACTCGCATTCGGGAGGTCCGGGTTCCAATCTTTTGGGGGATTAACCATCTTAACCTTGAATTTTTTCGTGGTTTCCCCTGGTAGCTTAGGCGAATGCTGGAATGGATCTTTCTGTTCTTCCATTTCATCTCATTTCGTTCCATTGCGTTGGTTCAGTTACAGGGTCGAAAGTACCAGGCGAGGTGAGCTGTTGCTGTGTGTGGCGTGGCAGTGACTTGAGCTTTAGAAAGATTTCTGCCTTTACTTTTGGTGTAGAAGCTGAGGTCTTAGAGGGGAGCTGCGTCGGCGTGGGGTTGCAATATCTGGAAACAATGCACTGCTGGGTTCATCCATCATCGTGCCTGGCAGTCCGGTGTCTCTCTCACCTCCTTCGGATGCTCTGGTACGAGATCTTTAGACCATCCAGTGGTAATGGAAAACTTTGACGCGGGTAAGCAGCGTATCTGTTTCCACACCACAAGCGGAAGGTTATTTTTGAAACTACATTACGGCCTATGAAAAAGCCCTTTAAGAAAGTGCCTAAGGCGTTTCAAAGTCCAGTTCAGCGTCGCTTTCGAGCAGAGTACGGGAAGAATCTACCGACAAATGAATATTGGACACGTTATGCCCAATTTAAAGGCTCAGGTTATCTGTACAAGAGGAAATTAACCTTTCGGCCGTCTACATCTGCACTCGACATGGAACATGTGCGACAATGTAGCCCAAAAATTCAACAATACGATAAGTGCGTTTAAAAATAAATTTTATAAATGTCATTATTGTTTGGTGGATAGATTCATTTGTGTGCATAACAGTTAACATTGTAATATTCCCGAGACATTTTGGGTTAATTCTGTATTTATATAGCTTTAAATGGATATATGGTAGGGTTAAGTGTTTATTTAGAATATTATATTATACTATTAAATTAGTATTTCATAGGTTGCTACAATCGTTTTATTACAAAGTATCAGCTTACAATATATAGTTGGACCGCCACGGATGCCCGAGGTCGTTAAGGCGCGGACTCGTGAGCGGGAGGTCTGGGATTTGAATCCCACCAGGACCCTCCTCCCTGACTGAGGTTTTTTTTCAGGTTTTCTTTCCTCAGTTCTCATGACTGGCAAACGACAGGGAGGTACCCTAAAACTCCAGACCTCGCACTTACGAGTCCGCGCCTTAACGACCTCGACGACTCGTGGCGGTATAACTTTAAAGGACCCTTATTTCATAATGAGTGAGCTGTGTAACACAACAGAACTAAGGGTTGGAGATATGAGACCAGAGTGAGCTTGCATTTCAGTATTTCATGATTGTTGTAATATTGTGAATCAGTGTTGTAATGATTTTAGTTGATATTATACCTAACTTTTGGCAGACTTTTATTAAAATTGTGTACACAAATCAAATAATATAATTTTTGATTACGATAAATGCGAGTAAAACACAGTTATTATCCGAAACATGGCAGTACTATTTGTAAAAATCTTCACGAAATGAAACAATTTAGCGCTAATCATACCTTACACATGCCATTTATATCCCGCCAGGATCGTCCTTCCTGGCTGAGGTTTTTTCCAGGTTTTCCTCAGTCCTCATAAATAACAAATGCCCGGGAGGTACTCTAAACTTAGGCCTGGAACGTTTCCTTCCTTAAAAAATTCTTTCCCGATATGTCATTTCATCTCATGTATCATCAGTGTTCACTGCCTGTGGTGCCTCAGAAGTAAAAACGGACGATAAACATCATTCAATAAAAAAAACTTTTATGTTATGATTAGCCATCAGAATGTCTAAGTACTAAAGGCAGATTAGAATGGAATAAAATTATGTTGATGTTGGATTGTAAACAACCAGTGGGTGGATGGGTTACTGTAGGTTACGAGCTACAAACTACCCTCTCCCCTTAAGACTTTCACTCATCAGTTGTATTTGCTGGGTGTACCTAACCTGGTGGCTTAAGAATTTGGATTCTTACCTTTGGAATACTGGGTGATAATACATATTATATCTAAATGTACATGTTTGTTACATAGTAAGCATTTCACATAAATGTTAACAATGTATACATGCAATTGGCAGTGTGCATACTGCACAGAACTTTACAGGAAAACAAGAATGGTATGGCAAACCAAGAAAATTCAGAGCTTTTGTATGTCAAGAAAATAGAATAAACTTCGCTGAGGTGTACCGCATTAATACGAAATAATGTAATTATGAATACTTTTATGATGATAATTTCCATCCACTGGGATTCATTTCGTTGAAATTGCTTGTTTTCAGTTAAACCGCAGTAGTACATTCTACCCACGTTATCGCGCATCAGAATGGCCCCTTTAACCAGCGCCTTGCTGTAATTACATCTCCGCTCACGTATTCCTGGGGGTCACAGATTATCAGCTGTAGCAGTGCCCTTGATACTACGCATTCATACTACCGTAGATTTAGTCCTCTCTTTGAAATGAACGCTACTAGTTATAGAGCCCAAATATGACACATAGCAATATCCCATGGAGAATGGAATGGCATCAGCTGATAACCATTGAAACCGATTGTATACCGAGTCAATGCTGGCTGTCAGTTGAAGTTTCTTTCTATTTGTCTGAATAGGACATATTTTATTCCGTTTATTCCCTTATTGACTTATAACGGATGTGAACATTATAAAAATCGTTATTAAAAATGTACATTTATACTTAGGAGAGTTTGAATGAACATAAAAATAAGATAAGCTAGAAAGTAAATACACCTTCCCAGACATCATAAATTATAAAAATAGCAAATGGCAAAAAGAAAGATATAATACTTATTGTCCCGTATGGAGTAAGGTACGCAAAAGTACTTTAGCAAATATATTTGCCAATAATGAATATGTTAACATTAATATACAATATATTTATAATAAATATTACAGAGAACATGAAAAGAAGAAAAATCTGTGATGTAAAAGAAAATGAAAATCAACATTTATTTAACATTTTAAATAATCTGAACAAGTTACATATATTTATTAGCGTTATATTATTGTTATTATTATTATTATTACTGTCATCATCATTATGCACGAAAAGCATAAAGTGAAGTACTATACATATTTTTATAATAAGGTCAATTTTACCTTAAGTATTTTGAGGTTATTGCATTTTTAATTGAAGCATTTTGCATTAGCAGTTTTAGGTTTGTCACGATTTCGTTATAAATAATTTGTTCAATATGAAGTGAAAACAAACTCAATCCTATATTATGGGCTGAAAGCGTCGACCAATCACAACCTTACCCTTCTATTCTTATTTTAAAGGACGGACTTTGTTAACCTTTTAAACAAACTGCCCTGCACTCTGTTACTAATAATGACTCTATAATACGTTAAATGTTATGTAGCATTGTCAAGTCTCATTATTAGTATCATTTTTATAATAATGGCCACAATATAATCTATTGTTAATTTACCAAAAAAATAAGGAAAATCTTGTATCTTGTATGTTTATTATTATATTAAATGTTACACAAGTACTCTCTTTTATTATTTCATTGTTTTATATTAAATGTCATATTTATTTATTTGTAGTTCATAACACATATTTTTCATTTTTTGGCTTTTGAATTAATATATGAACGTTATTATTTTTTAATTTTTCGTAAAAATATTTATATGCACATTTAACGTTAACTGTCAAATTACACATTAAAATATAATAACAAACACGTGAAACTTGGCATAGAAAAAACAGGGTATTTCGGAAAACTGCGTATCATTCAAATGTGAGCAAAATGGCATTAGACTTGATCCGCTGTGTTGTTACGTCTGAGGTACAACATCCACATCAAAATAATTTCGTCTTAACTCAAAATGATTAATTTAAAAAGTACTTTTTTTCATAGCTTGATTTTATTTAGTGATCAACATTTCAAATAAAAGTCGAGTGTTCTATAGCAGAGAGAAGTTCCAGACGAGAAAACAAACATGTACATGTATTTCTTACGCCGCTCAAACGTCCAATTATTTCCCTCGTTAGAATTCCTTCTCCTGTACAGTTAACGAACCGGATTACATCACAATCTCATTGTTGAATTAGAAAACATCGTTTAGCCGAGTAAGTATAATTGCTTGTGTGCCATCCTCCTTGCAGATATATTCTCTTGGTGCGCATTACAGTAGTGCCTAAGGTGCAACAGTTACACTGAAGTAATTAACAAGGAAATGGGGTAACGATTGTAAGCAGATGAATGTCACCGAGCGAGTTGTTTTACATCAAATATCTGAATCTGGCCACGATAAAAACCAGTTGGCATTAGGAACCAAACCAGTACTTGTCAAATGTCAGTCCTTTTTTCCCCGATTTTTCTTAGTCACGAAAACAAATGCTACTCCTTGTACCACATTTCAAAGAAAGTTTAAAAGCAAAATCTAGGTAGGTGATATGTAAAGTTATAATACTACTTTTATAGCTTATCAGAAAATAGAGGGCGTCCCACTTAAAATACCAAAAATAAATGTACATAACTGTTAAATGAAAAAAAGTATTTAATTGAAACTTAATATTTTCTGGCACATTAACAGTTGCAATTTTGAGTTAGATTTCAACATGACTACCACTTGTAGTACGGCAGATGTCAAACCAGTTGTCAACTTCTATCCAAATGCTCCTCAGCATATCAATCGTGACTGTTTGAATAACAAGGCGCTTCTGATCATTTAGGTCAAGTTGAATTGATCTTTTACAAATAAGAAGAAGTGTGTTAGATCTGGTGACCATGAAGGACAAACTGATCTCGGATGCTCTGCCAATCCATTATCTCAGAAAGTTGTCATTAAGAATCTGCATACCTGACATGAGAATTGAGCGTCTGTCTGTTGACATTTCCTTATATGTAGAAAATTGCCTCATCAGAGAAACACACATGACCTAAGTATGAATTCTTTTCGTTAGTTTTGTCCAAGACACTCGCAACGTAAGCCACATTTGTGCCTTTATCGTTGAGCTTGATCCGCTGTGTTGTTTGAATGTTGTATGCTCGCAGACGGAGCCTTTTTTTGCACAACGTTATGAAGTGTGAAAAAGTTGGAGATGCAAATCAACTTTTCGGGTTGATTTTCCTGTGCTATTTGTGAGGCAGACTCGAATGCGTTCAATGTTATTTTCAACCCCCCCCCCCCCCCCCAGAATGCTTATCAGTTCTCGGCAGCAAGCTTTCTGTTTGCTTAAACTTTGTATCCCAGGCTATTATTTTCTTAGTCAGGAATGGAACCGTGTCTTCGAAGTTTTTACCCTCGACAAAATTGGCGTTGTACATGCTTCACAGACTTTCTGTGTTTCTGCTCAATCGTTCACATAACTAGTAGTTTGTTATTATTTATTCATTTCTCAATCTCAATCTCCATGATAACCATTGTTACATAACTTGCCAAATCTGCACTATCAAACCTAAGTGTTTCTCTATGACATGTGTATTTTAAATTATACCTAATTGTATTATTAGTGTTTTAAGCGGAACACCCTGTACACTAAGCAGCTATTGACATCTGCTCAGAAATTAGTGAACCATTTGAGATTTCAATCGATCTCTAGGCAATAGATGCTATCATAAGATAAATACAGTTAAATAGACATAAAATAATCATTAATCGAAGAAGTACTACTTTTTCAATAAATTGTTATTGAATTGTGCAAATACCTCGTAGCGCCGTTCTCACATCTGGAAGTGCAGGAAAGGGAGAAGCGTTTTCGAAATGACATTATTA
This sequence comes from Metallyticus violacea, assembly GCA_030762175.1. NCBI lineage: Eukaryota > Metazoa > Arthropoda > Insecta > Mantodea > Metallyticidae > Metallyticus > Metallyticus violacea. Next base: position 124,997,028 of record CM060832.1, read on the forward strand.
CCTTTCAGAATGTTTAGAAACACGAATGTTCCGCCAGGTATTGAATATAGACAGGATATTTGTGTGTTACTTTGCAATATTCATATGTTAAAACTAATCGCAGACGAGGAAAGTAACGAAAGATAATACATGAAAACTTATACCGATCTGGAGAAACGTCAATAATACACAGTGATAGTAGTTCCTTCGATCCCACAGTTACGTTTGTCAGCCGTCTGTTAGTAGTGGTAGTGGTAGTGGTAGTAGTAGTAGTAGTAGTAGTAGTAGTAGTAGTAGTAGTAGTAGTAGTAGTGGCAGTAGTAGTAGTATTTATTATTCCAATTAAATTAGGTATACATACATGGCACTTGACAGTCGCATGGATCGCAAGACCGTTCATGCTATTGTAAAATATTTCATTTCTGAAATTAATATTTCATTGATAGAAGAAACCAATAAAATTAACAAGAATGTGTGCGCGCACACACACATGAAACATGTTTATTTTAATCAGCCACTCATTATCCTTGTCACTATGTTGTGAAACTTTTTTCTGCCTGTGCAACTGCCAGTAACTCTCTATCCAGCTCGGGTCGCTTTTTATTTCTTCCAGCCAGCGCCTTCCAATTCCTCTTCCCCTGCTCCCTGACATTATCCCCAGCATCAGCCCTTTTCCCAGAGATTCTGATCTTCTGATAAGATGGTCAAAGTACCTTAGCTTGTCCCCTCTGGCTACAGCTTCCGACGAGAGTCCCGGTTTAATTTCATTTATCACAGGGGCATTACTTCTTTTTTTCGGACCTTGGAATACGGACAACCACATCTCTTCTATCTGACTTGCTTAGAGTTCACTTTTTGTTTCCATATAGTAATCGAGCGGGATGGCTCAGGTGGTCCGGGTTCCATTCCCATCCTGGCCTTGGGTTTTGTTGTAGTTTCCCTAAGTCAATTAAGCGAATGCTGGGGATGAATATTTACATTTCACGAATTTTCAGCTCTCCCATTTCATATATTTTCATTCCGTTATTTCTTTAACAGAGCCGAAGTGCCAGGTCGAGGTGGGTTGGCGAGGTGTGAAAGGTTTCTGTCCCAGCCTCTGGAATGGAAGAGGACCTCCTTAGCAACCCGCACAACTCATTGGGGGGGGGTGGTTGTGTGCACTGGTTTCCAGGTGTTCCAATTGGAAAAACATGTTAGGGAACCGATCTGCGTCCGCGCATTCACACCTGTAGATTCTGGCCACCTGGTGTTTCCCTCCTATCAACCCTTCCTCCTGAAGGTGCCCATATTGGAGTTGTAGGTACAAAGGACAAGCAAGGCTCAAGTACCGAAAGTGCCTTCCACAATTCATCTACGTGTAACTGGTAAGTTTTATTATTCTAATTGTTTCACATCCGTTTTAGGCCCATTTAGCGGTTTTTTTTTTTTTTTTTTTTTTTTTTTTTTTGCGGTATCTGCATATATTTCCTAAGGAATTGGTTTAAGAAAAGTCGTTCTTTCTAGGTAAACGCTGCACATATTACCATAAATCAGTTGAATTCACTACTAGAAACATACCTTCATATTCAAGCTGTTATTTTTTTTTTGATTGATTTATTTAAGGACGCTCTTTAACAGCTCAGGTCATCAGCGTCCCATTCAACTCAGGGCGTGAAACGGCCGACAAATTTTGCTCAGAGGCCTCTCTTTCAGGCTTGAGGTTCTTTTTTGGACCCACGGCTTTACTTCCCTTCCGAAGGAAGCCATACTTAGGATTTTTACGCCCCGAAAAAATCCATCGGTCCTGGCCGGGTTCGAACCCGCGATCTTGGGTTTAGGAGGCAAGTATGGCAACCACTACACCACTAGGACCGACATTCAAGCTGTGCTGTGATATTCAAATTGAAACATTTCGCCTATGCTGCATAGAGAACTAGCGAAATTTTTTACAATCAAGAATAATCCAAGAATGCATTAAAAACAAGTGTTAACAATATTCATTAAAAATATTTTCCATACACCAAGTTCTTTTGTCCAACATCAAAATTTGGCAATCATCTTTCGGATGGAACATATGTTTCTTCCCGTGTACCTTTTGTCATGTTACATTTACCTCTGTTTAAGGTTCTTGGGTAGAGATGCGCCACATATATAATACTTATTTTCACTAGGACTTAAGGAGTATAACGAATAAATATTTAAATTGAATTAATAAACTAAAAAGGACGGAAATAGCATCGATAATGACGAAGCTTTGCAATATGTTTTGTGAAAATGGACAAGACCAGACGACTCGAAGTTCGTTTTTATAATCCTGTCAAGAAAGGTGATGCCAGATTATGCTTAAATAGTACGACAATATCACTGATTCCACATACCTGTAAAATTTCTGCTTAATAATTAATAAAACATGGAAAACTGATTAGTTATTGAACAAGCGAAATGAGGGTCCTGAATTCTAATTGAAAATCTCAGATGGCTCATGAAAAGTTGCATAGAATATTACAAGAAACCACTCTTGTGTTTTTGTGTTTTTATAGATTATAGCAAAGTATATTTGATGAAATATGTGGAAGGTATAATGAAGAAAATTGGAACACTAGAACACATAAACTCTTTGAGAAATTATTGTGTTTTAACCAAAAGGATAGATCAAGGAGAAACTTCTTGGTTCCTTATTGAGAAAGGCTTGTGCTCTACAAATATATTTAATATGTATGACTTCCCTAGTGAAGCCAATGTTGGGATGAATATTTCCTTTCCATGAATTTTCCGCTCTCTCACTCTGTATCATTTTTTATTCCGTTGGCTCTGTTTCTGTGTCGAAAATGCCAAAGTGAGGTTGGTTGGTGCGTTGGGACGATGGCTTGCACTTTGTAAATATTTCTGCCCTGGCGTCTGATATGGAAGGCTCCTATCTGAAGGGCTCGAAATGCTTGGAGGGGGAAGGCTCCGCTGGCTTTGAGGAGTTATATATCTAAACATTATATAATATTGTTTAGATATATTAGAGACTCCGTTACGCCCTTGCCGCCCGCGGATCCTGTCACCCATGTCCCCCTCAATTCATCCCTTTCTCCCGGACGTTTTCCCATAGTGGAAGTAAGCACATAAGATCGGCCCTTGAGCAAAGCTGAAGTACCGAAATATCCACCACCAAGCAATCCAATTCAATACATGTAGTATAGCTGCATCTCCTGCATTGAATTTATTATGAGAAATTGTTTTTTCGGGCGTAAAAACCCTAACTATGGCTTCCTTCGGAAGGGAAGTAAAGCAATCGAAAAAGTTTTGGGAAAGTGATCGAAAGGAGAGGATGCCACCAACGTCGCTAAATTTCTATCCAATGAATCTATGGGTCTCGTCAAATACAAAGCTTGCATCAAGAAACCAAGAACACTAAGGACCTTAAGGTATCAATTGAGCAGAATTTTCGCCAAATTTAATCCAACAACAGCTTTGTCAATCCATTGTCTCAGCTTCATTAATATAGAGCGGGAATAAACATTTACCATGGAAAGAAAATAAGCAATTGTAAGGTCATAATAAAAAAAAAATTTCTAGGAAATGTTTGTTGGCATTGGAATGGTTAATGCTCCACGCTGTATAACGTTCTTGTTTAGTATATCTAAAACTTAATAGGGTAATGAACCCGTTTGACAACAATAGTTTCTCGAGCCTGTCTACTTAGTTTATTAATAAATGCACACTACTACATACAGCATGTTATGACAGTGATGACAGGCAACTGTTCTGCAATATTTCTTTAAAATTTATCGCTCAGGCGCAGCCAATTCCTCCGCATTTTTATTTCTTGTTTTTCCCTGGCACAAATTCACTCTCAGACATCTAAATCTGGAATTAAGTTAGTGACACAGAAGGACACTGCAGTGACATATATTTTGCAAGCAAGCCGACTAAAGTTGACACCAGTTGGTTTTGATGTCTCTCTTGGCTTTAGATACTCACGTAGTGGAAAATCTGTATTTGATAAACCCATAAAATCTGTTCAACATTTTTAAATTTAGTTTTATTTCAACCCATTTCATGGCATAAATTTATGGTTTACATGGTCTGAATGTGTAGGCTACAAACCTTGCGCATCATATATGATGTATGACATTCGTTGGACCGTGTTGCAATTGCAGAATTTTGAGAATGCAGTTTGCAGTTTTTCCTGCAAACTTCACTACAACAATCCATTGTATACCCAAAAGTGGTCCATAAATCAGAGTACAAATAGGCGAATGAGAGAAATAATGATGAGCTTCTTCGTGTGAACTCAAACCTTTCGACAGTGGCCCTCATGTAATTTGCCTTGTGTTTACATCGATACGTAAAACTAATGAACTGAATTATGAATATTCTGTTAAAAGAGTGTAAAATGATTATGAGGTATATCTTAAAAGTTACCAAACTGAGTGATATTTAGCCCAAAATATCTCGAGATGTAAAGAATAGATAGACGGGCTGAAAAGCCCTACTAAAAAAGGAATGTTCACGCATGCGCTGTTGTATTTCTGATTGTCATTTACATTCAGACCGTGCCAGATACTAAAAATAAGTTAACGATTTTGGAACAGATATTTTAAATTGGTTAAACATTATAAATTTGCTATCATTATTATAAATTTAGTAGATCAGCGTACCAAAACTGGCCTGGAAATAAAAACAACAAAATCAAAATAACAAATAAAAGTCAAATTAACTGAGTATTTAAAAATATATGGAATTAAAAAATAACGAGTTTATTTTTTAAAAAATAGTTTTGGCAAAATCATAGTGTCTTATTACTTTTTTTTTACAAACAATGCTTGATATCCTGAGATTTTATAAAATAATAATCGTAATTTTGCTGTTATAACTTCAAGAAAAATCAGCCGAGGCATTTTACTGTGTCGAACTTTCGGCCGCTTGGGCGGTGGCCACGGAACATAAAGCGTCCGAAAGCTCGACATTAACATTATTGTCATGACTGATCTCTCGTGAAGCCCATAATTGCAAATCAGCGCCGTGAAAGCTTCAGGTATTATAAATCGTAATTTTGTTTTAACTAAGCAATCGATTGACAAAAAGCTGAAAGGAACAAAAATGAGTCAATTCCCTGAAATGTTTGTAACTCAAGAAGGCATTAAAGAGAAAGAAAAACACAGAAATATCGGACATTTTAAGAATAGCTGAAATTTATAAAGAAACGGACACTTATACATAAATGTATGAATGAGGCAATTTCACGAGATGAAGCCTTTTCGATATAAACCCGAATATAGCAATGACAATGGTAATATGCAGTAGACTTTGGTTTAATGAAATCATTTTGTCAAAACGATTTCATTTCTGTTTTTCCTGCGAATATATGCCTCATTATGTAGTAGTTTACTAATTTTGCTTCTTGTTTAAATATTTTAAATGTGCTTTACATAGTAATAAATTAAAAAAAAATTAAATTATGTCTATAAACATGTGAATGTAAATTTATTTTAGAAACGAACAGCAAACAGCTATGTGAAAATAGATAGAAATGAATATACAGAGCCCTCATTCCGCTACTTTGGATTTTGCTGGTGAGAAGCTACTGCGTAACAGCCCCGCCATCTGCCGAGGGAAATCATGTCGCGAGATCGGAACTCATAGCGCGCATTTTTTTCACTCATTATTAATAGTAATTAATTTTTTACTCACCATTATAGTACGTGCTTGAATTGCCTGTTCCCAGCTTTGAGATATGCTTATCCTTTCGAAAATATTTTCGGACATTCCCTGCAATGTATCTTTCCAAAATTTGTAAACTGCCTCCAGCGCCTCCTTCAGTATATCCAAGATTTTAAATTGACGAAGGGACTATAAACGCACTGCCGATATATATACCAATTTGCTGGGCTAATTGCATTAAAGACTTATCGAGGTGAATTTTCTAATTAACAGCACCGTGTTTTGTTCCCGACCTCTGTAAATAAAAGTGGCTGTAGTTATAAATTTGTTCGCTAATCTGAAAATTGCACTTCCCGATGGAAATGTTATTTGGAAACTTAGCAAGAAATTATACAAAAATATATAAATGTTTGTATAATTTATTTTGCACATAAGAATCACTGTTTTAGGGATATCTCTCTCACAACACACTCCACAATATATAAACATATATCTAACTCACACTTCCTACAGAAATACAGCTGAATCAGTTGGCGGGATACACCGATTGAGCAGCTCAATTGTATGTGTCAGCGGAATTTTAATTCTAGTGTTGCCGGGAATCGCTGGTCCACTGAAGGTCAACCAGTTTCCACGAGTGCATACTAACTCCAATTGCATGGACGAATGAAAGCAAGGTGTATAGAATATGTAGAGTTACAAATATATAGACATTAGAGCATTAGAAACGACAGTATGCAAATAATTCGTTTCGCGGTTCTAGAGCATGTCAATTAGTTATCAATGACGGAATTGTTAAGAAATGAGGAAGAACTTTTACCGCCAGAATAAATTTAGACTAGCTTTAAATTATTTAAGCAATAAAGTTATATATATATATATATATATATATATATATGGGCTGATCATGCTGTTTTTAAAAAAAATCAGAATATTGTTGGATTCCTACATGACTCAATCAAGTCGAAATTTCAGCAGTCATATATTTTTTTTTCGCAAGTCCAAATTCCTCCACATCTAAGTCATGTAAATTACCCAAAAGGTTATTTGTTAGAAATAGCATTGTGTTTTCTTTAAGATAATTCATGTATCAAATTACAAAGACAAACCTCTTCGTTTTTTACCGGCAACTATGACATGTCGTGAGGAGGCTGGATTTACAAACGGTTAGCATAATAACTTTTTGATTTACAATGCGTTAGTCTGCAAAGTATAAACATTATTATAGAAAATGAACTTCGGGACACATGAATAAAATGTGTATGAGGAAAACTTCATACTTAGACTTCCTAATATACCACCTGTCTGGTTCTAAATATTCCGGATTGTATAACTGGAAAACAAAATTCATGTAGATCTGGCGGATTGTTTTGCAAACAAAATTACTGAACTGTAAGTCACAAAGGAAAAAGAATGGGAAACAAATATTTAACAAGAACGAAAAGAGTATTAATGAAGCACATATATGCATACTTTCCGATCTAGGAAAGCGGAAATGTTTACGCAAATGGTGTGGCAATAGAATAGGCGTTTTATATAAGAGATCTATCCTCTTAGATATATCCCTGATTAGCAGCTGTAAATTCACTGAATTTGATTTTGACGCGCTGTGACAGAAGACAAGCTGGAATAATGAATGAAAGTCGTGCCGAAATGCATTGCCAGAATTTAGCGGTAGGTCTAAATGATGATGGTAATAAACAAAATGGGTAGGTTTGCAACGCATTTCACTCGCTAGTAAAATAGGGTCACAAGTTCGGTAGTATTTCGCTACAGCGTTGTTGATGTAATACCTCTGCCCAACGGTACGCCATACCATTAACCTAGATGGAAACGATATCGCAATGCGTGGGTGTGTGCGTATGTTGGAAGCGCCCAGACCTGGTGTCCGCGACTATTATTCCGAGCCTGACTGTCCTTCACTTTATGTAGCGAACGTAATCTGGTGATGGATGTGTTTCCATTGTAGTCATGGTGTCAGTGGCACCTCCCTGGGTTCAGAATGTGCCTTAAGCACAAACCTTCTGGATTTTCCTTAGATGCACAGGATGCTTCTGGAATGATTTCGCTCCATAGACGCGGTGTACGTATGCAACAAACTGAAGATATGTTTACATGTACTGGGAAGTAAAGTGACAGGTTCCAGAACAGCACAAGTTGAGCGAAAAACAATTTAAACAATTATACTATTATTTTATTTAGATAAATGGCAAGAACAGGTGCAACTTTTCGGCAGTTTTGTGAAATCTCTTGAATGAAAGAGGTACAAAAGTTTAAGGGTGTTCTGCTGCTCTAAATGTACATGATTACCTATAGCAGTTGTCAGTCCTGATGGTATAACTTGCCTCGTAGACTCAAGGCTGCGAATTCAAACCCGACCTGTACTCGGATTTTTATGGCGTAAAAATCCTAATTTCACGTCCTGAATAAAATGGAACGCTAATGATCAAAGGGTTACCAAGCGTCTTTAAATAAAATAAACCTAAACCAATATCCCAGGAGAGGTTTCAATGACATTACCAACTAGAGGAACAGTTATTTAGTTCCTTGGTGCGTTTTCACCATAAAACCTCTGTTTTAGTTTGAAGTACAGCTGTAGTACACAAATATAAATATGCACACTCTAAAACAGTTCAAACCTTCATCCGCCGATGATTTAAAGCAATTTAATGCATTTCTTTAATCATTTTTTGAGTTGTCATGTAATTTGGAAGTTTACTACTTTAATCATAAAAACGTCCCAGTAATCACGTTAAAATTCTGCAGCCCAAATTTTTATCAAAGATGCTGGTCTCTAACTCGCTTTCATCTCTCAATTCCTTTTCCTTCTCAAATTTTGGAATTTAAATATTGCTTGATGTTTAATTGCTGAAGGAAAACACAAGCTATTACAGAAAATTGTTTAATGCATTAATTTCAAATTTTCATAGCTGTGGTTTAAAGATTAGACTTTTAACCATCGCTGTCGTTTGAATCTAGTGGCCTCATTTCTTGTCGAAAATAGATATTTATTTAATAGCATTGGTATTTGTGCTCTGGTTTGCTATTTTATTCACAATCTATTATATTTATGGCCACATTTTTGCATGCATTAATCAGGCAAGATAATATTTTTAGACTATTTAAAAAGCTTACATAAAATTTTCACAAAAATTAACAAAATATTTGTATAATAATTTACGGCTTTCTTAATTATTATTTATGCTGAGCCCTCGTTTGGACGCGTGGGTTAGCTTGGGACCGGGAAGCACACTGTTTGCCGGCGGATTTAAGCACCCTAAATTTAAGCGTATAGATGTCTACAGCACAGCAAACACCAACTTTTTGGTCATACATCGCATTTCTTGTACAAGATCGGATTTTTACGTACTTCAGTATCATTTTGTGTTGCTACACGGCTGTATAAATAAAATTTTTCTTCGTTCGTAAAAAAAGAAAAAAAAGCACGAATAAATATCGAATATTAACATTATCCAACACCCAATTGTAGAAAATAACTCTACTCACATTATCGCGTGGTTGCAATTCTAAAACTATAGTTATCTTATAAAGTTTTTAATTTTAAAAGTTTAGTGGCATTTCAATCTGTTTGCTTTTAACTCCTGATTCCAGTGCAAGTTTTCTCAAATATTTCTTTGGACTTTGTTTTAACTTTTCTCCGGTGTTAACGAGCTTTTCCTCTATAAGAATGCAGCGTTTTACTTTCGATTTCTTATTAAGATCCCATTTCCCTAAATGAATTCACAAGATTACGAACCATTTCTCTGTGAGGCGCACAAATAGCAGGGAAACTGTTTATAAATCGCAGTCTCACTTCTCTAAGTGAGTTTGTTATCACATAGAAATCATATATGAAGATTCTGTATACTAAAGTATACGAATTTTTTATTATAACAGCACGACACTGAAAAACATGGTCTTGCCAACATTCAATGCCTATACTGCATAAAGACTTCGCCTAGCACACTCTGAGATTGGAAAGTGGAGGGAGGAACAGAATCTGTTAGAACCAGGACAGGAAAATCCCCGTTAAGCCGGCCACGCGTTCAAATGAAGGCTCTGTAGCAGAGTTCGTTGGCCAAATGCTATTCCCTACTTTCACCCAAATTTCCCATTCACTGCAACAGCAAGTTTCCATTTTCACTCTATCTCAAGGTTAAGGAAATAGAAATCCGAAAACAGTACAACCTCTAGCTAGTAGGTCATAGCATCATTTTTCATAAGCAGCTCAAAACATGTTCCATAAGTGAGATTTTTGTAATGGAGGGAAATTTTACTCGCCCTGAAAAGCCAAAAACAAGTAAATGTAAGCGCCGGAGAGTTCTGAGGTTATTTGCCTCATCATTAATTAATAATCGGATCATTTTTTCTAAAATCTCAGCTTAAGTTGGCAAAAATTTACGAAAAGCGAGAAACAGCAAACTGACCAAAGCTGTTGTGTTGTTGCGGGACTGAACTGCATCGACCCGAAATTCCATAATGAGCTGAGCATCATTAATTCCCGGATGTGTGATATTACGAATACCACTGATACGAAAAAACACTTAAAGAACGATAATTTGTGTTTCTCTCAGTGGCATTGTAGTGTAATTACAATATCCATATCTCGTGCATCAGAAAGTGAACCTAAGCGGTTTTAAATCCATAGTTTCCGTTTTTCTTCGTAAGAAATTGCTCACAGTTTCAGAGAAAGTCGAAGATGAGCACGTAGTCCCTTTTATACAGGGTGTAAGAAAAACACCGTATTACAACATAAATGAAATAAGAATGAACCTATAGCCGATTTATTGGAAATATATGCGATATTCATACTTATTTCTATAAGAAAAAAAACATTATAAATTCTCTAGGGGGAATATACATTTATTTTGAATAAGGATGAGCAGGAACACGAGAAAAAACGGTAGCTTTAGTATTTGAAGACTTCTCAAAATTATTAATTAGGCAATAAGAATAGGAATTTGTCTTCTGCTGTAAAATGCAGATACTATAAGCTCAGTGACATCCTAAATTCTCAGCACTGGAGAGCAAACTCTTATGTCGCAATCAGTTAAATTCCTCGGAAATACATTATGTCATACATATCATTCTTTGCATATTACTGTCTATATTCTGTCTCTTCAGTTTCGTTTATAAACTAACAGTAATTAACGATGAAAAGATGAAATAGTCGCCAACATAGATTGATTTCAAAATTTAATGAATGTATTCATATTATCAGTAAAATATAAATGCTGAAATAAACCAAAAGCAAGAAAAAATAATTAATGGAGAAATAACTGCACAGTGTGTTACATAAAGTTTATATTAGAAGTTCAATATTAAAACGAACATCTTGCATGCCCTGTTCTGTTGCCCCTAGCTGTTTTTGTTTGTAAACGTGGTTCTGTATATTTACCTGTTTTTCATTTGGTAAAACTGATTTCTCTTTGTTTACCCGTTTCTGGCACTGTGTGTTTAAAGGTTGAGGATTGATATGAATTCTGGCTTTGTCGCAATGTATCTGTGGCAGTGGTTTCTTCCAATGCCCTCCAGTGATGTACGATGTTCGTGATACTCAAGTTTTGAGAGCTCCAAGGCTGCCAACTAAGATCCACCCTCCGGAACTGCGGTTTAAGTTTAAAAAAAAAAGAGATGCAAAGGGGTGAGGATTGGCAATAGCCTCATTTTCCCTCTCAACTCTTATTGAAAATACAAGAAGTTTATTTTCCAATTCCTTTCGGGCAAAAAAGCGAAGCAAAATAAAGAAAAGAATATAGGAGAAGGGTGAACTTTCATCACGTTGTAAGAATAGCTCTAGGGGAAGTTTGCTCCCACTTTTCCTTCAGCTTTTATTTACGGAGTAGGTGGCATAGAAATGCACTCCCCTCCTTGCAAATTTAATTTCTGAGGATGGGAACGAAGTTGGTCGTTATAGAGTCCTCCGATCGCTTTAGAGCTTGCTCCTCCGTATATCGAATAGCTTTGAGGTGCATGACAGACAACTTTTTGTTGTTGAGGCTATTTTAATATCGATTTCTCCGTTCTGGAATAGCCACGATTTAAGTTAGCTGCTCTCGAAAGTATTCGGAGATCCTCTATTATTTATTTATTTTTGTTTTCTACCATTTTAAAACTTAAGAAACCATTGAACAGTTAAAACCCTACGTTATGAATTTCTAATTTCAAATAATTATAGAACTGTTTTGTTATTAATTGGTGTAACTTACCTTTAATGCAGTTTTATTAAAATTCACTTATTTTTATGTATATTTTAAACACTGTAGATTTAAAATGGTGGTATTTCAGGTAAATTAATTTGATTTATTATATTATATATAATACAACGGATTTCAATATTCCGCAGGTATCACTGCTATAAATATAATTTGCTGATATTTTGTACAGTCACAGTGGAACGTAGCATTAATATTTGCAGCTTTTAAAAGAGTATTTTGGGATTAGAGGTGCATAATGACTGAAATATTATCAGTAAATCGTATATAAGACCTGACTGAATGTGTGCCGGGTTTGCGCTTATCCGTTTAACTAGATCAATATTTAATTTCCTATTTCCTTGCCCTTCCTGTGCCTTTCCTCATTCGTGACGTAGAAATGGCCTCATGGTGGAAGCGTACATCTATCGGCTGACACACTTTCTCTGTTAACGATTATGGTAGGTATATGATATGCTACATGTCCAGTGAGGACTCACTTCCTAGCTTTCTTCATCAGCAGGCGCAGTCAAGACGCTCCGGGTTTGGTGCAATTTTCAGCCTTTGTCATTAGAAAGGTTTAAGGAATCTTTTGGCTGTGTATCTTAGTAATTCAGGTATTAAGGTATAAGAGTATTGGGTTTTATGTATTTCTTTTAAATTTCAATTTTTTTATTAATGCTGCGCTTTCTCTATTAGGTAATATTTGTAATAATTTGTCAGATAATTTTAAAAGTATTATTTGATGCATTTAAAGTGAAATTGATTTGGGAATGAATTATATAGCCACGCCTTTTTGTTATAAATTTTATTGTTTTGTTCTTAGTTACAAAACAAAGGCAAGCTGCACGTAAGTTAGTTAATTATTATTGTTTTAGCCATGGCTTAATGCAACCTTATTGTTAAACGGGCCAGATTATTTATAATTTACTATAACGGCCTTTGTTTTAATCCTTTCAAAATTAATATTTTCATAATTTATTGCGTTTTTTATTCCTGCCATACGTTTAGTTCATGTTATACCAAAAAATATTATGCTACATTTTATAATCACCGTTTTGTAGCATTGAATAATAATAATAATAATAATAATAATAATAATAATAATAATAATAATAATAATAATAATAATCTGTCAAGTAAATTAACGACTCATGTTTTAAGACTTTTATTAAAATAATATCCTTGAAACTTATTAAGCTATCCTTCTACTCCCATACTATATGTTACCTTGCAAAGTCATCTCTTAGGGTTTGTCTTTACGATACGTTTCATTCACATATCATCTGAAAACATTCTCGGAAGAATGTTGTTAAAATTATTGAAATTATGGAGAGGCTTTTACATAAGATTATCTTTGAATCAAAAGTATTCTGTAGTAATTTAGCATGCTTTAATATGATAATGTTACTTAGAAATTCTTTTTTCAATTATAAGTTAACTTTTTAACATAGCAGATGCATTTGTAAGAGTACACGGCTGAACATGGCGAGCATGTTGCAGTAAGAGTGAGCCGGGCATTGCTTTACAATCGGCAAGCTACATTTGGTAGTACCTGAGGCGATCACCCCCTTGGTCTAGGGGTTAGCGTTGCTTACTGCTGGCAGTGAGGCCCGGATTCCATTCCCGGCACTTGCTTAGGAATTTTTCTAAGTTAGGGAGGTCTAGAACGGGATCCATCCATTTTCGTGAGGACAATATGGAAGCTATATGGTGGAGAGGGGCGTTCCTCAATCACGAAAGTAGCTGTACAGGCGACCTGCTGGATGCTGCAACTGGTTATATGCCCCCCCCCCCCCTCCCGAAATACTGCCCTCTATCAATGAAGTCGTAAAGACGGAGATAGAGGAAGCAGAAGTCGCCGCGGCAGATCAAGGCTCACCTCGGACTGTAGTACCGAAGGAGAAGAGAAAGAAGTACCTGACGCAATGGATACTGCGCTATGAACCTTTTTTTTTTTTTTTTTTCCAGGCATATGAATCCAAATTGCAATAATAAAGAGAAACATTTTCCCATTGAAGACGCACAACTTTTTCCTTTATATACATTCAAATACAATAAACTACTGAAAAAAAAAACGATAACAAACGTGTGTCATATTATTTTGCAAGAACGTTTATGATGAGCGACCTACATTCCAAAAGTTGTATGTATCTCAAATGAATGCACATATCCTAGTGTTGATAGAAAATGTAGACATAAAAAGTTTTCTTCAAGATATGTGCCGACTTTACGACTGGTTTTCCGGCAATTTGACTACATGTTATTGTAGGTTCACCACTGCAAATCACAGCCAAAACAGTTGTCAAAATGCAACAAAAACATTGTAATTTTACTGAAGAAAAGGGGTGGGCGAGGAAAAAATAAGTTCGTCAGCAGGAAAGTTACGGCTTCAATTTTCTGGGGTAATAAGGAAATGTTGGATGTTTGTGAAACACTCTACGACGCTATGAAGCCGAAGGAGATGGTTTTTTCAAAGCGTATAGTCACTGGTTATGAATATTGGGTTCACTACTCCCAGCCAAAGACCTAGCGAGGCAGTAAAGAGTGGCGCCATTCATCATCGCCAAAACCAATAAAGTTCCATTCAGCTGTGTCTGCCGTTAAAGCGATACTCATGATCTTCTGGGACTCTGAAGATCGAATCATGCCCAGGAGATGCAATGTTAACATCGAGTCATGTTGTGATCTCCTTCAGAACCATTTGAAACCCGTAATCAGGCGAACTGTTGCTCACATCTGGTGTACTCTTAAAGTAAGTTAATGTAAGACTTCACACAGCTTGTGCTACGGAGCAAAAATTGCAGATTTTAATTTTGAGTATATACCACATCTTGCTTATTCACCTGTCCTGGCACCTTCCGACTATCGTGTCTTTAGACCACTCAACGAGGCATTAGGCTGCAAAAAGTTCTGTACTGAAACGAGGTGAAAGATGCGATGCATGACTAGTTACTCAGTCAGTCATAGGAAATGTTTTTCTTGTGAAATCTAGGCATTATGAAACATTGAAACACCTGCATTGAACATATGGGAGACTTCAAAATTAAGAACTCTTTTCAGTCTCAATAATTATTAATAATAATTATTAATGCAACTTTTTGATTCAGTCTCGTATATTTAACTTTATTTTTAAAAATATTTAGCGTAGAAGAGGTGTGCAATTAATGCAGCAAAAGAGACTTTTTTCACAGGAAATGTTTTCAGTACCTAAACCACTGAATTATTTTGTGTATATTTTTAAGATTTTTGTCAAGAAAAAATACTACTGTTATGAATATATGGATTAATGTGGAGCAGGAATTGAAAAATATATGTTGGAAAAAGCAGGAAACTTTTAATTTGCATACTTTTTTCGCTATTCAGATTTTTCTCTGCTCTACTTTTGTAATATAAGCATATTCCATAGTAAGGATTTTAAAAACCAGTTGGTGAGTATAGTTTCTAGGAAAAGCATACATGAAAATTCCCCACTTTTGGTCCATTATCTTCGAAATAATTTTATAATAAAATATTTTTAAAAAATAAAACAAAAATTATATATAAAGCCTACACATTAATGTAGTGTTGTCAAATTTTAATAAACCACCGTTGTTTCCCGTCAAAAGACTCAAAATGTACTAAGTGTGTATTAGATTCAGTTTTGGTGCACAAATTTTTTCCTGGTCAAAATTTGAATAAAATATATTATTTTTATCATTCGTGGCAGACAACTTCCCAAATTCTATAAATATAAAAATCTACCAATTTAAATGGTAATTTTGTATAATAGTTAAATGAGTAAACGCAGTGCAGCATAATTTGTGAAAGTTAAAGCATAACGTCTGTAAACTAAAGTTCAAAAGTAGTTGCTTTCGTTATAAGAACTCAAAGTTTTAAGCACTCTCTGTAAATTCGTAAACTGTTTCTGTGAAGTGCTTCGCTTGGTACTTCCATTTATGTTTTAGTGCGTACTTATTTTAGGTCTCTGCTCTTTATATTCCAGGTAGACGTCAAAAAAAAGTATAACGCTCAGCTAGGTAGTCCCAAAGGATACCTAAGATTCATATGGCTGTGGAACCTCTAGTCGTTACGTTTCTCTACTGCGCATGTAGATTTTAGTAGCAGGTGCGATATATGTTTGAGCATGCATACAAGTAGATGATACTTGAGCTTCCCTTGGCTTTCGAGTGCCATAACCGGGAAAAGGCTACCATCATAATATTTCCCCCCTGGTTTCTGTCCCTTCTGATACTGGCTATCAGGTCGAAACACGACCGTGGGGTGCCGCATCTGGGAAGAAATCTAGCATCTAATTCATACCCTAAACTTCCCGAAGTTGATTATTTACATTTGGCCCTCCCTGCGGAATGTATAGCTAAATTGTAATCTTCAGAAGCGATTTTGCTTTTGACATTTCTTAATAAAATGATAGGGCGGTCCTGTTGTAGGTACAGAGATGTTTGTAATATTAAAGTTGAGGTAAATAATATGTAGCTTGAAAGAAACGAGAGTTATTTTGGGGTTTCGTACGTAGTTGAGCGCAGTCGGCTCTGGGTCAAGGTCACGCCAATCGCATCATAATAACAGACAGTTCTCTACAATTCTCTACAATTAAACTGTATAAAAAGCAAGCATTATTTCTTTGTATTATTACTTTAGGCTCTAAAGTGGTATCTTAAGCGCCTAAAATAGGTTCTTAAAACGCTCAATTTAGGTTTTATGAAATTTAAAATTGGTATTAACATTAAGTCCACATTTGTTCAATGTGCATTAAAAAGAAACTAATACACATTTCACAACTTGAAAGCGTACATATGACAATTCACAGAAAGCGTACATATGACAATTCACAAATTGAAAACTTTATTTTCTTTACAATGTTTTTCATTTATTAATATTATTTCCATAATTTGCTTCATATTAGACGACATAGCTTTTTCTAAATATCTACGGAAAAGATGCAGTGCAATTCATAAGCAAGAAAGATCATTATTTTAGATTTGGAATTGAGACTAACTGGTGATCTAGTTTCGCCTTCGCTGTTCTCTCCCATTAAAAATGTTCGCTCTTTAGTGCCATGTGTTTTACAGCACATTATTATTATTATTATTATTATTATTATTATTATTATTATTATTGATGTTGTTGTTGTTCCTCTATAGTCTCAAGTTATTCTTAGAGGTTTCCAGTTATTTTCAAGAAAAGTAAGCAAGATTGCAAAGCATTTAAAATGAGGATTTGATACTCACCAAGTCATTTTGAACTCTAGAGAATCATTCACAGTGGCATTCGGATATAGAAAAGATGTCCTCAAAGGTTGTAACAAGTTATTTTTTTTCAAAGTTTTCGTTGTAATAGTTAACAGCCTCTAAGTCAAGTCCCCAACGAGAGATTCTGGAGGAAGAGAAATGTCTGAAAGTTTCTTCCGAAAAGCTGTACCCTTAATTGTGCATTCACAAACAGTTTCTTCTCAGAAGAGATGTTTAATGTATACCAAACGAAGTAGCCTCCCCCAAAGCGAGGGAATAATATGTACATCAGAAGATGCTTATTTCTGAACTTTGTTAATAAGAGGAATGGTTGTTATTTTCCTTGGAATATAAACAGTACAGACTTGAAACATGGTGAATATATACAAAAAATAAAAACATAATATACTCTGCTGTAAAAATAGGCATTTGAGGCACTTTAAAACACGCTTATTTGTAATAATCCACATGAAACCTAATTACTTAATCTCAAGAGCATATGTAAGGAACAAATAGGTTTTTACCTAAATTCCGCTTTATAGTTATTATAAGTCAGTTTGCGGTTAAGAGATGAGTATAACTCAAGTATTTGTGTTATCACATGTTAATGTAGGCTACTGATGTTTCATTGTTTTAATTACAGTGTGTTAGTGAAGTAAATATTAATGTAGTTTATTGAAATGTTAGCACAAGAGTGGAGTACAGGAATAACCCACATACTGTAAAGAGACGAAAAGAAAATATCGGGCCAGTAATTGGGAGATGTAGAAAGAGAAATGTTGGCAATGAAGGGAAATGCCATTAAAATGAGTGGCTGTACATGGACACCACTTCGAACAACTCTTATAGTCAGTTTAGTTCTCATAATGAAATAAAACTAATATTGTGTGCCTTCTATTATTGATCAAAGTTGTGCGAGTAGGGAACTTGTCCAGCGATTGGCTGAAACTTGATCCCGCGAGACTTTCCGTTGAGCTGCGGACTAGGTCAAAATGCTCTGTAACATATATCTTGTAAACTAGTCTTGCGGAAGATGGGTCAAATATTCTCCATGTGAATCATTACGACCTTAGTCCCAGGTATCCTATCTGATGTACCAAAACATGGCAAATGATAAAGATTTAAATGTGAAGCAAAAATATATTCAGAAACGATATAAAAGTGCATTCTAGTTTTAAAAATATGAGCCACATGCGAAGCAAAAAGTAAATATTTGAAATGCCACAGTGAGTGATGGCTGCTTTGATGAGTTTAAATTAAATAATAATTAATAATATTGTAAATATTATGTTTTATAATATACCTCATTATAAACTTGTAATTGGGTGCATAACCTTCATAAACGCTGTTATAGTATAAAGCTTCCTTGTTGTTCAAGATTTTCAAAGGTATTGGAATCATTTAACTTTATACAGTTATTTAAATGCTGAGCAGTATTCTTCGATGGATTTAATTGAAAAAATTGTTTAAAGATTACAGCTGAAACGCAACTGCCATGATTTAAATAATAATTATAAATATTCTTAATGTATGATATTTAATATGTTATCACTTATGAAAAAGCTCTCAAGTAATTGCAGAAGAACCGACCAAGATAAGGTAGGTCATGGACTGTGAACGGGAGGTCGAGCGAGGTTCCTTCCCTTCTCAATTCAGCATCTCATCTCGTGTATCATCAGTGTCCATCGCCTGTGATGCCTAATTATGTAATACGGCGTTAGAGAAGAAAAAAAAATTACAACAAAAGAAATGTTTTGTTGCAAAAGAAATACTGATATGAAAATACTTTGCTTTTTCTCTTCTGCAGCTATAAAATGCTAATGCAATACTTTCTGTTTTATAAAATACGATTATATTACTTTATTCCTCTTTATTTTAATATTAACTGCCATTCTATTCTAAAATCACGTGTTATTGAGTTAAATAAGAAAGCTCTAGAACGGGCTTTATAGATTTATACTCGCATTGTTTCTCGTTCAGAAATTTGTTTTTGGCCAGCATTCGTAACCGCTGGAGACAAGATTTACCCAAAATGTCTGCAGTGTCCATGACCATATTTCATTCGTATTTTTAATCCCATATTTGTTTCAAAATAAATAAACTGCGTTATAGCAGGGGTGTCCTTCGCATTCACACATTTCATACATCTCTTGTAAAGAAATTTTCATTCACTCGCAATAGCTCTTGTTCCGTAACTCTTACAATTTATGTCATAAAATTTCCTTCAAGTTCCTCTACAGTATGGTGGCTGTTCATAAAACTTTATTTATTTATTTATTTATTTATTTATTTATTTATTTATTTTACTGTTGTGGTGGCATATCACACAACATTAAGTTTACTTCACTAACATACTGCAATTAATAACATTGGTGCACCAATAGCCTGTAATAATAATACAAAGACTTGATATCCTAAATACAAACAGAGTTATAACAACACAAAGACAGAAATAATGCTAACAGCAAATTGCGACTGACTGCCCAAGGGCAGCCATCAGCGTAGAAAGTGTTTATTGTTATGCCAGGAGACTGGCATTACCTTGACCCAGGGTACGATGCGCTCAGCCGAGGATGCAGGTCAAAAATAGCCCTTGGTATGATTAGAATGTGCTCAAAATTTTCATATTAATTTTTCCTGAAAAAATTATAGAGAAGGTAAGATAATTTTATGTTTAGAATATCTAGATCTGGAGTCAGACAACTTTAAACAGTTTGCAATTTAAAGATCGAGGGGGGGGGGGAGGTCAGGCAGAGGTTTCAGCTTGTAATCAAACGATCTTGTTCAGAATGCATACCTGAATTCTGACCATAATATTTAGACTGTAATTAATAACAATGGCTCACCAATAGCCTGTAAAAACACAAATTAAACGCAAACGCAAGAACCAGAATAGCCATTGTTAGATTAGAATGTCCTTGGAAGTTACTTTTCATATTAATTTTTCCTGAAAAAAATAACAGAGAAGGTGAACTCATTTCGTTTTTTTAGAATATCTAGATTTGGAGTTAATTAGCCAGCTTTAGAATATTTGAACTTTTCTTTAAAGAATAAGGGGAAAATAATCGGCAGTGGTTCTAGCTGGTAATCAAAAGATCTTGTTCTGGATCTTCCCTGTACTTAATGTGTGTATACCTGAATTCTGACCATAATGTGCTAGGGAAGCTTTCACATTAGGAGAAGGGATAGTGTAAGAGCGTTGCTTGAAGGGCTGAAATCTTTTCTACACTTTTATGACATCAAAAGGCTTCGGGTGCTGCTTTTGCGAGTTTCGCATGTCTTGTATGTTCAATTCCACGCCAGTGTGCTAAAGTGTTTATATTACTTCTGAAGGGTTTCTCTCATGTTTGTTTCAACAACGTGCATCTTATGCAAAGCTCTTCTTAATTGCCTAACATGGAATTTCATGTTAAACTTCTGAAACTTATCAATTGTTTCTCAAAGAGCAGTTTCCAGTACAAAAGTATGTATGTTCCCAATGGAGAAATAATTGAAACATTAAATTTGAAACTTTAAATCTTTAGAGCTTCCAATCTTTAAACCTTTAAATCTTTGCCATATTTACTGTACAATAATTAGTAGAATTCTTGACAAACAAATACAAGGGCAGAAATATACTTAAAAAGCTCCCGCTTTGATAATGAATAGCAGACTTTAAACGCTGATCCTTGGTTGCAATGACTTCACTATATTAGGTTACAAATGCACAGTCGCTCCTAATTCCTATATTCCTATATAACATATATAACAAGGAAGCTTTTATGCAGTATAATTAATACAATTAACAACTTTAGCATTAAATGTTTTAAAACATTTTACCTGGTTTGCTGAGTGTGTATGGCTAAGAACGCTCTGACCTAACAATATGGAAGAGCCGGAACGTATATGCAACGTGCTCCTTCCGTAGACTTCATTGTCCAGGAAGGAGCCGAGAGCACGCTATCCAGAATAACTACAACGCCGGTTCCCCATTCGATCAGCTTAAACCAATGGCCCGCTCATAGCCAGTTGAGGAGGAAAGGTGAGGTAGAGGCCTGTGCATTCGCCGCGAATCATAGAAATGCGCGCAAGAACCGCACATTAAATTCATTATGTAAAGTGTTTAATTTTTAACTTATTCTCGTTTAATACATCCATATCCCCATAGTACAGTGCTTAAAATATGCCAAATAAAATAAAAGTCCAACTTATGGTTTAAAGCTATCGTATCACACGCGAAACTTCCGTATCACTATCTAATTTTTGTATTCTTATGAATGTTATATATTATAAGGTTACATTTTTCATTAAAATAAACACTATTCTTCTCTGAGACAATATATAAATTTGATGGGTTGCAATTCGTTAATCAGTGCTGCCCCTCCTTGGTTTCACACAATATTTTCTTCTAGGTTTGTATTAAAAAATTTTTGCAACACGTTCATCATTCGTTCTTATCTTTCTATCCTCTGTACGTCTAGATTTTTTGATTAACTTTATAAATCCCAAAGGCCTCCCAATTACCTAACCTTTGAGCCAATCTTTTTCTTGTTGCTTCCAGAACTTCAAAACCTCAATTTAGCCAGCTGAACTCTACTTCAGGTTCTGGAATTCAAGGTCTGAGCTTAGCTTCCACAAAAACTACACCAATGTACACCAATAGCTGGTTACATACCTCAAGGTTTTTTTTAATTATCGGTTGCTTTAATTGGAATGTCCAAGTAAAAAAAAATGCATTAAAATATCAAAACATAGAAAGATGCCCAATCAGTATTGCATATCGCTCAGGAATATAATACTGTGGTGCAGAGCAAACTTTATTTAAAGAAATTTGTTCTCTTTAAACTGACCTTAAATTTTAATTTTCAGGTATAAGTTTCCATAGCATTTGTTAATATAAACTGCAATTCAATACCATATTTTTCATATATCTAAAGAATCGTTTAACAAGAAATAATTTGGCAATTTTATAATTGTAAGAAGTGATTTTTCTCCTTTTAACATTCGTTTTAACATCTCAAAAAATGTATACATTGAATAAGGAATAAAATTATTCAAGTTAAAATATCAAAAGATAGAATATTTAGTTGGCATTTCAATAAATGGACGAATTAGTTGTTGGGAAAAAGGCATGTGATATTAGGTAAATTAACCCTATATCAGGGTATTGCAAAACCCTTTAAGTAAATTTACTTTTATAGATCAAGATCTAAAACACGTAATTGTTTCTAATCAGTCAGATCAATCGTAGAGGCATGACTGTGCATCGTTCCCTACTTAATACATCAGCACGAGTTTCGATTCCCCGGCGTTCCTTGCGGGTGGCATTAGTTCATACTCTTTCCTCCTTTGCTGACTTATATACAGCCTTTCTCACTTCCCCCTTTTGTTTTCGCCCAGCATGTTGTAACGGCGCCAAATGCTCCGTGACGTAAATATCTGCAGATATTTATTTGTTCAATAGCTTAGTCGCTTCACCTTTATGCGCCGTTTTTATGTTGCTTTCATATCACGCAGCGAAAATGGGGAAAAAGCAAAATATCTTGATGATGAGCAGCACGTGTTTCTTATCGATAAGAACGAAAACTACCTCTGCAGTAGAAAATTATTAGCTCCTCTCGTTTAATTGCAGAATATCATGAAAACTTTCAATTTAGAAACTGTGTTAACCAACATGGCAAATCACGCTTGCCTATGCTTTGTGCTGCTTCGATTCTATCACTGCTTCAGGAGCAAATTAGTAAATGCCATAAGATATTAATCACGAAAAGTTCACTGTTAGCGCAGTGGGAGGCAGAGATATCAATCCATGTGCGTTCAGAGGCTGACCTGTTGGTATTTTGCACATTTTGAAAGTTATAGAATATGGTAAATTTTGATAACTGCATTGCTACAGTGTATAGAAAATGCAAATATCATCTGTTGTTATCTCAGTCTTCAGCTGCTTTACTGGTGCAAAATGTGTCTATTAAAATTGCTTGTAATATTTCAGCAGCAGCAGCAGCAGTTTTTTTTTTTTTTTTTTTTTTTTTTTTTGAGGGGGTAGTTGTTGCTAATTTACCTCTTTAACGCAATGAATTTTACAACGGAAAATGAAAATTAATAGGTTTTCATATGCACTTTTATCTGAAGTAACCATTCTCTACACCTAAAGGCATGCACAAGTCCTAACATGAAATTTATTTTCACTCAGAGCTCTTTTTGATACTTTTTTCTTACAAAGAAAATTGTGCCTTGAGCAGCATCTGCCATCATGTTAATGCTCCGGCTTTCCTCAATTTGCGTTCTATATTATTTATATCTTGGTGAAATATTTTCCCTCTCTTCACGACTTCTGGGGAAGTAGTCTAAATAAAATCTCAACAACAAATGCACAATCGAGTTAATTTGAATTTCATCTCATGTTTTTTAAAGAATAAAATACCAGCAAAATGCACAATAGCGGCAGTAATATCTCTCTTCAAGAAAGGTGACTACGAAGATTGTGTGTGTGTGTGTGTGTGTGTGTGTGTGTGTGTGTGTGTGTGTGTGTGTGTAAGAATAAGCTTTATAATACAATATACAAATTATACACACAAATAGGGCTGAAAACTGTAACAGAAGAACAAAATGGGTTTATAAAATACAGAATACATTGGTAGTTGTTATGCAACAATTGATAAAAAAAGATGAGAACATAATTATCAATATTCAGAAGGCGTTTGATAATGGTAATAGAAGTGAGGAGAGAATAATAATGCAGGAAAATGCATTATAAATGTGAACAAAAGTTTGTATGTAAACTCAAAAGTAAAAATAAATGTATGAAAATAAAAACTAGAGAAATTGGATTTAGATGACATTATTCAAAAAAGAGAAATACAATTTTAATGAAGGAATTTAAATAAATATACGAAGTATTAACAACATTCTACTTTATGATGGGGACTCAGTAATGGAACATGCCTTAATCTTTACCGCCACAGGTGACCGAGGTCGTTAAGACGCGGACTCGTGAGCGGGGAGTCTGGGGTTCGAATCCCGCCAGGATCGTCCTCCCTGACTGAGGTTTTTTCTAGGTTTTCCTTTCACACTATATCATTTCATTCCATGTATCATCCTGAGGCCTGTGGTGCCTCAGTAGTAAAAACGGGCGTTAAACACCACTACTACTTATGCCTTACTCGTTCATTACAATTATTAAATCATATATGTACAATATAATTTTAAATTAAAAGAAAAGCAAAATAAATTAATTTTGGGGGAATGACCTGGTGAAATAAGAAAATTTTTGAAAAAACATGAAGTCCTCGAGCAATTAAGTTAAAAAATAAAATGTCATACTTCAATGGCAATGCCGGCATAATTATGCGACAAAGAAAATGTGTGGCCATAAAAACATTTTCTCTGTAATACAAAATATAGATATGATATTCTTAAGAAAAACGAAAGAATGTATCACAGAATACAAAATAAGAACAAAACCTAAGACAAAAATTAAATTTACAAGGAATAAATAATAAAATATAGAAATAGCAAAAAAAAAAAAAAAATGGTTTCACCAGATCAGAATGAATGAAAATTAAAGATTATTGGAGCAAAAAGTAGATGAATTAATACTATAGCTGTAATAATAAACGGTAATAAAAGTGAAGGATGAAAAATCGGTTTAACCAATGTTGGTATAGTAATCCAAAAGGGAAGAGAGATATAGGGATTTCTGAAGGTGGAATAGGATGCCAAAATTAGGAAACGTCTAGTATATCAGGCTTAAGTTTGTTCTTATATCCTCAGGAAAGTTTAGTCAAATTTGTTTGAACAGGTTCCAAGCTTATTAGAAATTTTCATTAATTGCCAAGGAGCAATGTCACAAAAAGTCTAATTTCATGAGAATCCCAAATAGGAACAACATCTCAACAATTGTTGTAATGAAAGTTACAGTGGGTTCTTTGAGCCATATTGATCTCTTCGACTGCAATCGGAGTAATAATAACTCAAAAACAGAATTAATGCTTGTTCTTGTAATAACAAACTGCGACTCACTATCCACCTGCAGGCATCGCCTATCATAATAATTCTGTTATTATGACAGGCGGCTGGGTGACCTTGGTTCAGCGCGCGCTGTGGATGCGGGCTAAAAATAACTAAAGTATACTATCCTACCAAACAAAACAATACGGCTCATTGTTTCTTTTAAGGGAATATTCCTATAAAGGGAATGTAGTCCGGATTTTTAATTCCTTGGGTTCAATATCAAATAAACACAGTAAATGCTGCTGCAGTGAATCAGAGAAATAACCCAGTGGGAGCTGTGGGAATTAAACGTAAACTGCATGTTAAATATCACGTCGTGCATAAAAATAGTTTTATTTATCTAAATCATAAATTATATTAAGCTGCGTGTTATATGTAATGTAAAATGTTAATATGTAACTTTTATAGTGAATGTAAAAATTCTCTGTGTTAATGCTGATAAAATGACTTTGTATTATTTAAAATACAAGTTCTTAATAAATAACGATTTTATAATGTATTTTTAATGATCTAGGATAACATTATTTAGTAAAAATTTATCCATTCATGTTTTATTTATTTTCTTCACAATATATTAAATGTACAACACTTTTCTGGACTAAAGATATAGGCAAGAGCAGCGAATTTACATTAAGTAAAAATATTTACAATAAGGCTTAATATACTGTTATTTAGAAAATTACTGCGAATATACTGCATATTTTTATTGTTGTTTTTATGCGAGTTACTTAATGAAATTTTACTTTTTCATAATATGCTCTGTGATCTCATTTCTGCGATTCATTGCACAACACTCGAGTTCAACCTTGGAATAAACGGACTAGAAATTCGTACTGCGTGAATGAAACAATAGATTTAAACAATAATACAATTATAATATGGTATTCGATTAGTTACAACCGATGGAATGATGCAAAGCTTTATGAATCTATATTTCCATCAAATTAAATTTTCTTCTTCTAGTACAACGATCAGCAAACTGACCTAGTTGGTTTGTGCAAATCAATTGGCGAGAACAGAAGGCGGGACTGCTGAGGTAGCAAGGATACCGGTTCTTAAAAGGTTTCTTACGCCTGCGCAGATGAACGATCCAGCAATAACCAAAGAACAAGTATATCTACCGATTATGCGATCTCCGAATTTCTCCACTTTCCTCTTAACCTGGAAAGTATATTATTTATGAAATAAAGCGTAGTTTTGTAATATTCCTCTAATTATATTTTCTATGCAAATAGTGCCAGTTACAAACCCAAAGAATGAAAAAAGTAAGCAATCGTAAAAATGATATTGCATTCTTTCGTTTTCTTTTCAAGGGAAATAACAAAAACGTGCAAAAATTTTAGGATTTTTTTGAGGTAAGAAATCATAAATAGAAGCAAAGAAAGCAATAGTAGGAGGGAACTGAGAAAGAAATAGCAGAAAAAGTGCATTAAATACAAATAAAGGAGAATGAAATAAATAGGAAATCAAGGAAAGGATGCAGCTCTTTCTATTTTTTGTTTCTTTTCTGTATTTAAATGAAACGAGTTGTCTTCATTCCAGAGTAGCAATCAGAGAAAGGAAGATATCGAGAGCGAAAATATTCTTATTTTCTTTAAGAAATTATGTTCGGTATTGTTTCCTCTTTTTTTTTCTATTTTATTGTTATTTTATTATAAAAGTTTTTAATTTTTATCGATTTAATAGTGTAGCCTTAGTTTCTTTATTATTAACTTTATGTTGTTTACTCACACAGATACAGCAGCAAATAATTCATTCATTATATGGCTAAGAGTAAACCTGCAGTAATGGTACTTGTTAAGCACTGTTATTATAAGAGTTGTCTTACTCTTGAAATTTAAATTACTTTAGTATAACCATTGAATACCAAACATCTAAAAACAAAATCATCCTTTAAGTTTCATGGTAGTTCTCATTTTCCTGGCCTACCTTAGGGATAAAGATTCTCATTGGAACATTTTCAGTTAATAATTTATTTCAAAATCACATTAAACAAAGGTTAATGAACCTTTAAAAAATGGCATTTAAATCCAAACCTAACAATGAATTAATAAAGAGGTAAACTCAATAAGCTTCAACTTTTTGAGTACAATTTCATGTTACACAGATATTCCTCAATATGGGAAACGTTCCAAAAGCTTAGTTCAATCCCCTTAATGAACCATTCTATGAAACGTGCTGCAGGGACTGGTCAGCACGCTCCAAAGAAAACCAAACCGGCTGTTACTGTTATTACTTTGTTGGTAAGGCCATGTTTAAGAGTCATTAACTGTAACACCGTGATATTTACTGTATACCGTACATGTCCCTGCTGCTCCCGGTTATCATATCCACGTAACACGACAACTCTACCGCAAAGATTCATGAGACAAGTCACACGTTACACGCTTTCTCTTAGAGAGATTCTCAGATAAGCAAATGCACGTGGCATGCTAAGCGGACGTTGGCCACGTCGATATATTTATACACGAAAAAATAAATTACCTTACTGGCTCCAAACTTAATATATATTTGCGAAATCCTTAAATAAAAGACACTCGTTTAATTATTTAAACAATATAGTTAAATTTAATTACTTTGCATGTGGTTTACTGATCATTAGATCCTGAAAACCAGGAAAACACATGTTTAGATCTGACATACTGTTGTGTTGAATATGTAACTATTGACTCTTTAGATTTAGTTGTAAACTTTATAATTCTATTTCATTTTCCGTTAAGGGAGAAGTTTGCACATACATGTGTCGTAACCAAGTGTATAGAAATATAAAATAAATAAATGGAAATCCTTTTTTTTTAATTAACTGTACAAATGGCCATAATGTGAAAAAAATTAATTTAAATTTTGTTTTAGCTTTCACGCCGCGGTATGTAGAGGTGTATAATCATAGTCGTTTTTTAAAGATTTCATAATCTCGAAAAATAAGGTATGCTCTTTTTTAAATTGAAATCTCTCTACCCTTGTTTTATTTCTCCAAATTTTTTGCATTATATTAGTGTTGCAACAAATGGCAATACATTTCAGTAGCAAAATTTTCAGAAATTTGCGAACAAGCTTACGTGCTTTTACTTCCAAAGAAAACAGAATTTTTCATTCCTTTTTTCTAATCTTTATTGCAGGAAATATACATATTGGTATGTATACCGCTATTGCAGGGTCGTCAAACACGGGTTCGTGAAAGAGAGATCTGGGATTCGATTCCCGCTAGGACTGTCCTCCCTGACAGAGGTTTTTTCAGGTTTTCCTGGGAGATATCCTAAACTTAGACTTGGAACATTTGCATTGTTTCTTTCCTTATAAAAACATTCGTTCCCAATCTCTCATTTTATCTTATATGTGTGTGTGTGCGTGCGTGTCCATCGCCTGCATCGCTTCAACAGTAAAACTGGCGTTAAACACCACTAAAAAACATTGATAATCTCAGTTTACATAAGTATGCAGCTTTTTTAGACGTTGAACTGTGCTGCAGATACATGGGTAAATTTATTAAATCTTTTCTTTTTATTATTATTCTTTCTTTTTAAACATTACCATCTTCCAGTATTAAGAGGGTTGTTACTCAATCATTTTAAGACTTTAGGCTTACGTTTGTAAGAGACAAGGTTTACAAAGCAACTTATGATTTATTTTTATGTTATAGTTATGCAATCGGTTTTTCATTGTGCTTCCCTTTCTTCATTTTTGGTATCGGAGTATTATGTAGCATATTCGTGTTTATCCAAATTGCGTTGATGCTATATGACAATCTGGAAATTTGTTCTGCTGAAGTGAGGCATTTTTAAAGACGAGTAAATTATCAAATCGACCAAAAATTAATTGAAGAGGGAAGCGAGAGCCTTAAAAGTTAGGCGTTAGCTGCTTGAAGACTATAACCTACCCACTAACGTTTAAACATTTTATTTATGCAACAAAAAGTAATTGTAGCTTTAATTTCTCAAGCACTGTAAACGCATGTGCAATCCTTGGATCGATACACAGGAATTAAAACACAAGATATAAAATTACCGGTTTCCTGGGAAAATGCATTACAGTAATTGTGCGTAATAACAGAATCAAAATGGAGCAAACTTTTATATTAATGCGAATTTTACTTAATAAATAAATAAATTGAAAAAATAATATTCAAATCTAGATTGTTATTTTGATTGTGTGGCTTATAAAAATGGTTAAACACAGCCCCTTCATGGCCTAACTAATCTAACCAAAACATGCATTTCTTACTGCAAAGAACTTCGTGCTAAGTAGGGGCTACGATTTTAAGATTGTTCAATGTAGATCGCCAGCATGCACCGTTAAAAGTGTAACCTCTAGCTTAGATGTGAAATGAATTAACTAATTGAAATAATCCACATTAGGTGTTGCTATTTGCTTGTAAAATGCCCCTTGCGGTTTTTTTTTTTTATTATTATTGATTTATTTATGGACGCTCTTTAACAGCTCAGGTCATCAGCGTCCCATTCAACTCAGGGCGTAAAACGGCCGACAAATTTTGCTCAGAGGCCTCTCTTTCAGGCTTGAGGTTCTTTTTCGTGCCGTAAATGTACGACACGGGACCCACGACTTTACTTCCCTTCCGAAGGAAGCCATACTTAGGATTTTTATGCCCGAAAAAATCCATCGCTCCTGGCCGGGTTCGAAACCGCGATCTTGGGTTTAGAAGTCAAGTATGGTAACCACTACACCACCAGGACCGACCCCTTGCGGTTGTGGCGCACCTAGTAACTAGAAGGAAATGTTATTTTTCACGTTGTCTTTTCTCAGCAGGCATAAAAACCAGTGTTGCTGCTATTAAAATCTCTTTGCTAATTGTAATGAAAGAAATGGAAATATATTATTGTGCAATTGAAGGAAAACACGAGGTGCGGTCAATAAATTTCCAGTCTGACCATATTAGGTGATAAAATAAAAATATATGTATCATTTTTAACGTAATCTCCCATTACTTCAATGCATTTCTCACGTTTCCGGATCAACGTTTCAAATCCCCCCCCCCAAATATTCAGAAACTTTTTCTGCAAGATGCTGGAAAACGTCTTTCAACTCAACATTCGTGGAAACTCCGACCTAGAAGGTCAAAGTTCAGGGTCTGGGCTGTACGTTGGATGATCCAGTTTCTGGAAGCCATAAGTGTTCACAGCAGCCATATGACAGATGCGTTGATATAGCTCTCGACTCAGCATTCCACGTCTCATTTCCTTCATAGCATTGTGCAATTGAAGCAGCTCAGCCTAGTGCTTCCCCGTAGTGATTCTTTCTTTGAAATATACAGTGTCCCTCTACAGTTTTCGTGAACCTTGGTATTCCTCCTTCTTCGGTTACTCCCTCGATCCTCTTTATTTAAGAATGCCATAGTACAGGACCTGTCCCTGTGACGATGGGTATACTGCCCTCACATTACCACAGTAAAGGCCCAAACTGCTCTGACAATATTCCACAGCACTTGTATTTGAACTGCTGAAAGAATTCGGAGCATCCATCTTGCACTGACCCTTTGCATACGAAATTGTCGATGAAGGGTGCGAAGTTGTTTTAGAAAACCCCACTCTTGCAGCTATTTCTTTTGTCTTTAGACTCCTAGACGGAGTGTAGCACAACGTGGCCTTACCATCACGTGGGTTGTCTTCAAGGTTCTTTGTGCCCAAACAAAATAGTTTTGACCGCTCCTTCACAGTGCAATTTGAAGGGGAAGCTTCCTCATCCACACTGTTAAGGCGTTGTTTAATATCATTGATTTTCTTCTTTAGTAAAAATTTAATCGTTGCTCTGTATTCATTTTTGAACATCATGCTGTATTATACAACATGTCTTACTTGAATGAGTTTATCCAAGCAAATAAATGACCTGGCTGGAAATGAAATGCAGTGTTTATACTCCTGAAAAGTGTATCAGATAGCTTGAAAATTGCAACAATGAATCATGGTCTTCTGGATACATTCTCCTTAACTCTACAAATACGCTTCTAGAAATAAGTTAATATTCAGATCTACATTGAGCCAGTTTAAGTTCAGAGCCTTATTAAAGGACAAGAAAACTCTAAGTAATGTGGATTCTAATATGTAAAGACAAAAGCACTACTTCGAGTAATAACATTTCAGGAAAAATACCACAATAATCCACACGCTTGAATAGGTATCATTCGGGATATCTGAATTCGACACACCCAATGTATTCCAATGTGATAAGAAGTTTATGCAGTTTTTCTTAGTCAATTAGGAAGTTCGGGGATTTGTATCCCCAATCAAGAATCCCACAATTAGCCAGTTTACAGTCAAAAAGTAATAAATATGGCAAGTGTTATTATGCAATTAAAGCCATCTATCCAGTAATGTGTAAACTAGACACTAACTCAGGTTGTAAGCTATAAACGACGATTGAGATAACATTATCTTCTTTCATAAGGAATAGGCCTGTCTATATGTTCCGTTCTCTTCTCACTTGACAATATCCTCTAGGTTTAAAATTTAGTAAACTTTTCGGTATTCGTACAACGTTAATATAGCTTCGTTTCAGCCATACAGTAGCCAGTTTATTATGAAGGCCGTACGGGTGAAGTAAAAGGAGATAATAATTATCGTGCCTCTGCCATCCTTTTTCCCAGGTCTGACCTTTAGATATAGTCTATGCGGAATGAAGTGTTTGACATTCCCGTCCACTCAAGGGATTCTTTGTGAATATTTAATAATGTTCGGTGCTCGCCAAGCTCTAAGTAAAAGCTTTTAATCAATTGACTCCAAAACAAGGGTTCTTTTTGTTAACTCTGTACATTTACATGGTATTTTGTGTATTCAGCTAAAAAAAGATGCACTGCCAACGTGAAAATGAGCCAGGCATAGATGGACAGGTGAACATAATATAAGGAAATGTGACATATGAATCTAGTACATTTTAATTGATGGAAAAATATCAATTATTAAACCATGAAATGAATTATAATACAAGTCTCTAGAAGTCATAAGCTGAAGTAACTTTATAAAATTCTCTTAATTTTTAAATGAACGCATTGGATGACAAAAAAGAATAAATTGAAACAGTCCGTACGGCCCACTCTCAGTAATATATAATTATCACATATATTTACGCAAGCCCAATCATCATACCTTAGTATTGTAATTAGTAATATAAATGTTACATGTTTATGTCTTAGCTGTAACTCCAACTTAAGAATTGTAAATAGAGAAGGCCTTTGCTGTTTTTCTGTTCCAATAGCTTGAAAAGCCCACAGGGTAATAAAATCATATGATCGAATAGAGTCGCTTGCGGAGCCCCTTTCTTCTTTTTAGAAGAACATCTACTGCAGGGAAAATCAACTGAGGGACTTTAAACCATTGGGGCTTTGACCCCGATCGCTATTGTCCAGCTGGCCTTTTAAACCATACAATGCTGTCATATGTTTTAAAACTTTCAAAAAATAGCGAATAGAACGCAAGGTAGGTGAAATTGAACCAGCCAAAGAAAAATGTATGTTTGAACTTTTAAGACTAGGCTGGAAAATCGCGCCTGCCTGTGTGAGTTCATTGGCATCGTTTAGATCAACGGTTTTTATTCGAATTTAACATGTAGAGCTTGCTCTATGAGACATGTAGTTTAAGTTTTACACGCGGCTAGATACCCGCAGTTCACCACTGGCATTTCCTCAGTACGCAGTTATAAGATCCATGCGCAGTTCGACTCAGTTAAGCAGTTCGCAGTACCCATCTTCTATCATACGCAAAAACACCAGAGGAAGCAAAGAATTTGGACATAATAAAACACCAATACACATTATGTCGCATCGCGCACTTATTTACACCATCGAAACCCTCCCGAACCTGTTCGGTACGAGTCAACAAAACGCCGAATATATCCTGAGAAACTGTTGTCATTGAGGGGTGGGCAACAACACCGAAGCGACGAATAACCAAACTACAAAGTTGGCATCACGAGTGAGGCAGCTCGACGTGACAGATCGCTTCAAGATGGGTGCCCAACATGGGACACATAGCCGGAACCGACTAAGCCTGTCCGTCCTGGTGGTGTACTGGTAACCATACTTGCCTCCTAAACCCAAGATCTTCGGTTCAATCCCGATCAATATCGATGGATTTTTTCGGGCATAACAATCCTAAACATGGCTTCCTTCGGAAGGGAAATAAAGCCGTGGGTTCCATGTCGTAGATTTACGACACGATAAAGAGCATCAAGCCTGAAAAAAGGGGTCTCTGAGTAAAATTGATCGATCGTTTCACACCCTGAATTGAATGGGACGCTGATTACCTGAAATTTTAAACAGCTTCCGTAAATAAACTAAATCAACCGACTAAGCCATCTGAAAATCTGGTGCCCAACTTGGCTACCATACCAAACCGCTTCATAAATTGACATACCAACGTGAGGCCGACAACAACATCCGACCACAATACTGCTTCATAATTTGGCGCCCAACAACGACAATGAAGGCTACTACACACTCGCCCGTAAACTGCTTCAAAATTAGATAAAAACCTAATCATTTTAGACATTTATAATCCTGAAATACATTTATACTTTCAGAATACGTAGTGGCATACATTTGTTACCTAGTTTATTATATTAACTAGCACAATGTTACATATTGCAATATTCTCGGTATGATGCACATATTTTTGGTTTACGCCTGCAGCTGAAGAGAAACAGCGAGGGATCAAAGCCTTGCAATTGCCGGCTCCATCCCTCCATTTCAACATGCACAACTTTCATCAATAACAGCATGCACACAGTATCAGTTTTATGCCATAATGAGTATTAATCTTTGTTATAGAATTTCCTCTACAGTATGGGGTTATTTCTGTGTACCTTGTTTTTCTGTGTTTTAGCGGACACATTTCTATACAATACACTACAGTATAACACAATAACGAACTGGCGTGTAATAATATAAATACTCGAGTTGTACGGATCTGTTAACTTCAAATTGAGTTACAATAGCACAAATAGAAATAATACAGCAAACTGCGTCTGATGTCCTCGTGCAGCCGTTTGTGTGGCGTAAGTTAGAGGAGGCGCAGGTCAAAGCTAACTCTCGGTATTTTAAGATTAACTATCATCAAATGAACTGATGGAAAAGATGAGTGTATGTTATTTAATCAGTAGCAGGAGGAGAAGGAAATAAAGGACGAATGAATCGATTGAAAGAACAATTGAGAGTATTTTCTATTTTATAAACCAGCATGTAACTAAGACGGTGCCAATAAATGAATATGTTATATTGAAGAATATAGAAGCTTGTTATGTCCATTTTGATAACGAAGCTCCTATGGGAGATACCAAAATTTTGCTATATATTTAAAAACAAAATTTCACCTTGATTTTATAATAAGTTTTTGATTCTGATATCAAGATTTCAGTGTTACAGGCTTTTACGTGAGACAGTACGATAATTTTGACACCATACTTTTAATATCTATTCTTAATTCATATTTTGTAATTTTCAAAGCGACCATAGCTCCAAAGAGTTGTTTGGGACTGACAAAGCACAAACGTGTGTACTTTGTTTCTGTGTTTTATTGGAATTCTTTGATATTAACCCGTACTTCAGTTTTAATTGTGCCATTACAATTAATAATTTGCTTTATGAATGTTGTAAAGAAATGCAGGGTCTAATATCAGCTTCCTCCTCAGATCAATAGTTACTACATTCAGACTCTGAGAAATCACATCGCTGTGTGTGCAATTCTTATGCAGATATCCTGAAGAGTATGTAAGCAGTGTCTGGAATGCAGTGAAACAGAAAAGGAAAATACAATATCGCAGAAAATTGTAATATACTATTACTAATTTTATTGTTAAACTCGATAGAGTAGACAAGGTAATACACAGTCTATCCCAATGGAGAATGGTACAGTAGAGTCCAAAAACATACCTTTAACTTAGGTGAGACATTTTATGACCTTGGTGTCCCCTAAAAGAGAAATGAAAGGAAGATAAAATGTTTAAGCCTTATTTAAAAAAATTAATAAAATCTTGAAAGTTAATGTTTTTGTAGGATCCTCAATTATTATCGCTAAAACACCTGTACGAGGTATATCCGTAAAGTATGTCTGTAGTATTTAAGTCTTAATCCTCATTCGCTTTCAGAAACATTGTGCTGAATATTCTGTCGAGATCAGCAATTGCCTCGTTCCGTTCACGGTCACCTTGTATGTTATATTCAAATAACAAGAATAGAACGACAAAATAGAGTAACCCTTTACTTCCTACACAGTTTGATCACTACATATTTATATTCGTTTGTACATTTTTTATTTTGTTCATTTTTTTTTTTTCGCTTGTACTTTAATTCCGGCCCATCTCTTGTGAAATTTCAACAACCATCAGCAAGAGAAGGAATGCTACACTTGCTCTATCTTTTTTTTTTTTTTTTTTTTTCCATCGCTGAAACATCTGGCGGAAGTACTACACCATAATATACTGCAAGCTTAACTGTCGGTAAGTTAGAAATTAATTACAACTGCAATGTATTCACCTCTTCGATTGTCTAGGAATTTAATGAAACATTGAAGGCTGTTTTGTCATTCCTTTGAAAAACCAAATAGATTAAGCAGTTTATGAATCTTTCGGCCAAAAAGATTCTTCCTAGATCTTAATTATGGGACTTAAATCTTCAAATATTTTAACTCTCTTTCATCCTGATTCAAATTATTGAACTGTGTTGTAAATCATTTGGACTCAAAAGTTTTATTTAAAAGTGCTTATTGTCAACAAATCTGAAGAAACCCCATCTGGTGCATAAAGATAGGAAGTAAATAACATTTGAAAATGTTTGCTTTTCTTTTCGTTACAACAAAATTAATAAGCGCTCCACGTCTGACGTACGGAACTTGATTCAAGAGCAATGTGCATGATTTCAATAAGAAACATAAGAATAGCAGTATTTATTTTGTTTAATGCTCCATGTCAACTGCCAACGCTGAATGAATTAATGGCGATAAAAATTATTTCCAGTCCTAAGCGCTTAAAATTACGCGACTTAACACTTTTTTATTTGAGCAAAATCCCGCAAAAAGCCCATCCAGGTAACATGGCCTAAGCATTATTCTAACCTGTGACCTCGCAGTTGCATTTGATAACGGATCAAATTGTCAGTTGCTTCTGCCTAGCTACATCAAGGGCGCCTGATCAGTGCAAAATCTAAATTATTGGA
Source organism: Metallyticus violacea (assembly GCA_030762175.1). NCBI lineage: Eukaryota > Metazoa > Arthropoda > Insecta > Mantodea > Metallyticidae > Metallyticus > Metallyticus violacea. Next base: position 125,033,213 of record CM060832.1, read on the forward strand.
TAAATTTAGCATTTTACATTCGGAACGGAAATGATAAACCGCTTATGAAATAAAGATATGTTGGAAAAAGGCAAGTAGAATGGGTTGATAGATTGGGGAAATCCAGCTTCCTCCTATTTGCAGTTGCATCTATAAAAGCTATCCCTTGGCGGAATATATAAGGTTAACTTTTCACTAAACAAATTCAGTACATCACTATGAGTAGTCCAGAGTTTGCAGGAGAGGAAGTGACAGCTAATTAAACAACCTCAGAACCTACCTCAACTGAAGTTCACTGTTGTGTTGCAACCGCACAGGGCTACATAAGTTGTTCGTATCAGTGTCCACTTTATATCAAACTCTGAGAGCACTATAGTAACCTGCCACAAGTACAACTTTGCCATTATGAGTGTCTGTAGCATACGGTTCGTGATTTTTTAAGTGTGCGCGTATTTCTGTAACGATTAGAGCATGTTTACTACCGTGTGGTTCATATAAAGCTGTTGCCTTCTAGCGGGCCGTGCGGCGAGCATTTGCTAGTGAGAACTGCTCTCTAACGGTTTGAATTGGACCGCAATGTAATTTCAGCATTGGTCTCTGTATAAGTCGACGATGTTAAATATTAGGAATATATATACGGATATATTACAAATATTGCTAACCCCTCTTAAGTTAACCAGATAATATCTCGGTGTCAAGTTTTCAGTTTGTTTTTAAATTACTGGATCATAACTGTAATCGTATCATTCATTTGTTTGGATCTCTCTTTCCGAAGCAGGATTCGGTTAGTCGATGGTTACACGCGTGAAAGGACAGCTGATTCAAGCTCGGTGATAATCGGGTGAGAGTCAGTACATCTCGTTTATAAAAATCAAATCTTATTTGTAACTTTAAAAGAAAGTTATGAATCATATTCCCTAATATTATACTAATCAAAAATAGCTAACTTTACCTCCACGCTGTATGACAACTATCTCGCAGCAAGCAGTATAATTTTGCAACGTTTTCTATGAAAAGATAAGATATTTAGGCTTGGAACAGTGTTGCACTATTTTAGCACAATCCATTTATCCGTTAATGCTAAGATATTTCTTTGTCAATCACCTATAAGTCCGAGTGTCTGCATTTCTCTCCTGTGTAAAGCAAAGCTCAAACAAATGGATGACATAATATATCCATATATACCTGACTAATGTATACATATTCTCACAATTTTAGCACAAAGTATCAATGCATCTTTTACAACCTCTTATAGTGTTTTTATATTTTTTGTAACCATCTATGCCTCTTCTACCATTTGTTTTCCTAAGGGATGTATATTTATGAACAGGGAAAGAAGGAAAAACACTTGCTGTTTCTATACAGCTTTATATTCTTCACGTTACTGTTTTACCGCAGGCATTATATTCTTATGCTGCTGCTGCTTTATTTTTCTGCTGTACCGCTTTTCCATGCCCTAATTTTCTACTGTATGTTTATATTATTTTCCTATTTTTCTTACTTATTTTATGGATATAATTAATATACCTTCTCTATTTCGGTTTTACTTTATTCCACTTGTTAACGTCAGAAACCATTCGTCCAGAAATGAGCTTCTGTATTAATCAGAATAAATAAATAAAATAGTATTACCAACAGGTATTCAAAGTAAATTCTTTTAGCTTGACTTGCCATTTGTTTATTTATATTTCAGTTAAATAATATATCGATGGCTTAGTGCACATATGTATTAAGTGCAATATTTTAGAGAAGATTTATTAGAGGATTACCTTTATTGTGCACAAATGAGCTAATTACAGTCTACGGAAATATTAAATTTGGGGCAATGGCAAACTGTTGTATTTACTATAGGCATGTGCACAAATGTGATTAAAGCACTTGACAATTTGTACACTTTGGAATCGGTTGACAAATGTGGTAAGTGGTAAGTGAAATTTAAATAGTACTTACCACATTTGCAATAACCGAAAGAAAGAGAAACCATATAAAGGTGTACACAACTCGTGGGGAGGGGCATTTTTTATTTCAGCAGCAATAATTAATCCTTTTACATACCAAGTTACCTTAATGCGATACAATAATGAAGTTTGACCTAAAGAAATTGGCAGAGAAAGAGCAAATCGTGTATTACACAGTACAAATACAATATCGAAGAAAACACTTTTTCAGAAATTAACATCAGGATGCAAGAGCAAGAGCCAGTGAGTTGACCAAATGTAAAACCTGTGCACAGCCACATATTGTCCATAAGTAGCCAAGAAAGGAAATCTGTTATCACTAAGAGTACATGCATTTCATTAGAGAAATTCCGAAGGCAAAACGATTCACAAATGAGGATACATCCGAAGATAATAAATACACTTATTAATACTTACATTTTTTTCACTTATAATGTTTTAGTTATTTTCACCTTTAATTATGACTTTGCTGAATAATACATAAATGGGTGAAGTGATTAAAACCAGTTGCCAAATGTGTTAAGAATATGCAACAATAATTTTTAATTCTTTGTCACTTTTCAGGAATTGTTTAAGAAACAGATTAATGCATTGAATATTCCAAACAATTCATGTATAATTGCATTGTAATGCTTACTTCTTAAATATTGAATGACAATTTGTGTTTAATTAGCTATTAAAGCTTAACATTCACTTAAGTCAAAATGGAGGAATTCGTACTTACAACATGTGTGTACTAAGCCGCCGATATTTTATCGCCTGTGGTGCCTCTGTAGCAAAAACGGGCGTTAAACACTACTCATTCATTTTTTCATTCCGCCGATATTTATATCTCAATAGTTCTGCCCGTATTCCTCAATAAAATATAAAATTATAATAATAATAATAATAATAATAATAATAATAATAATAATAATAATAATAATAATAATAATAATAATATAAATTTTGCTGGTAGATTTTATCAGCACTTATTAAATATTTTATACATTACTGAGAACTGTTCTCATGGTATATATTGTCGGTCCTGGTAGTGTAGTGGTAACCATACTTGACTCACAAACCCAAGATCGCGGGTTCAAACCTGGCCAGGATCGATGAATTTTTTCGAGCGTAAAAATCCTAAGTACGGCTTCCTTCGGAAGGGAAGTAAAGCCGTGGGTCCCGTGTCGTACATTTAAGGCACGAAAAAGAACCTCAAGCCTGAAAGAAGGGGCCTCTGAGCAAAATATGTCGGCCGTTTCACGCCCTGAGCTGAATGGACACTAATGACCTGAGATGTTAAAGATCGTCCGTAAATAAATTAAATAAACAAAATACTTCGTATATTGCATATAAACGAACTTAAAAATAATCTTAATGTTGCATGTCTCACAATGTATGCTGATGATACGCCAGTGGCTATGAGTTCCATTGATTTGAACTCTTTGAGGCTTAAAGTGATGTGTTGTAAATGAATCTAAATGTGGATGTGCTCCTGATAATTTATTAGTGAATGTATATTTTTATACTTTTTTATACTTTTGCAATAAGATTAGTATACATTTATTTTTATTTGCGATAATTTTACTTTCAGTAACAACCAATTTACACGGTCATTTATCTTGGAAGACTCGTCGTTTTAATATGTAATAAATTTAATAACACATACTTGCTATTAAATATTTAAAAAGTACTCATGACATATTAATAATTTAATAATTACTTAGTATTAGTGCAATCTTTTTATCGTACAATATACTAAGATGTTCAGACGGTATTTATAATACAAAGGAGAGACTAAGGATAATGTTTAATCTTAAAATAGGGAGACACAGAAAATGGTTCTTAGGGAATATAAAATACTTACCGTAACTTGCTTATTGATAAACAAAGAACAAATCGAAAAGATTTGTCAGAGAGGTGCAAAACTATTTTTCGAGGCAAAGAAGTAATGCACTTATTTGCAATTATAATACTGTTACATTTTACAACTCACCTTTATGTCTTAAAATTATAATTGTTGACAAACTACCTGTGGACATTTTAAATGTATCAAATTTGTATGTGTTAAACCAACATTTAACTAAAACACATTTTTTTCAAGTTAACCTAATTTTTAAAAAAAATTATTGGAGTCTACCAATGGTAAAAAGGCAATGTCTAATCTAATCTAATATCATTTTATATTTTCTGTCCATACATAGTACTGTTTGAATGCCTGCTCAATCAACGCAAGTTATTAATAAGTACACTGCGTTTAGAATTATAACGCACAAAAAATGGCATGATCCCAAAACTATGCATAAAAAGTATCGGCGTGGAAGTGGGCTGTAAATTAAATACAGTAACCAAGAAGTTACTGTAGAGTAACACACACCAAGAAGTGTGCTATAGGAATATGCAACAAAGAGGAAATCCCTCTTCGTTATTCTTTGTTTCTTTTCACGGTCCCTTCACGATTAATTACAACGCAATTTGTGTGTACCGTAGGTGGTATATAAAAGAAGGAAATGAACCCGCTTAATAAAATACAGCTCACCACGAAGTTACATTGATTCAATTAACTCGGTATTACATTCTGGTTCGGAGATGCAATTTAAAGGCACAAAGTGTAAAATTGATATTGCTGTTATATTAAACCAGCTGAGGAATAGTCCACATTCATTTAAAGGAAAAATAAAGTGATACAAAAACCATTCTTTTTTATCAATGGGGCATATTCTAGTCCTCTTGAACACTGTTACAACTAAACAAAACAGAGCTTAACTTAAAGCTTAGAAATCTGTTCAAGCAGAATCTTTAATATTTGGGACTATAACTCAAGAGAAGATTAAAGTTTAGACATTCCAAGACTACTACCACTACTACTAAAGTTATTTTACCATTACCAGCGACTGGTGTTGCCACGTTTGCACGCGAATATAGGATGGCTTATGTACTCTTAACCTCGGAAATAATGTACAAGTTGAAATCAGATCTCCGGTCTCTAGTTCACACCAAACTAGTAATATGTTGAGGTTACTCACGCTTCACCTTCATCTACTACTGTCATTTAACTTGCCAATTGACCTAGTCTCCAATAAAGCTGGAATATTACTTTTCCGTGATACATAATTAAATTTGACCTAGTGACAAACAAGTAAAGAACATCTCAGCAAATTTTAAATCATCATTTAACGATTTGCACATCATGATCATGCAGCCATGAAATTTCTCTGAGGTTGCTGAATCAGTTCTTGCTCCAAGGGATATGCGTGACTGTTATATTTCCTATTGTAGCATTAACCCTTCAGGATGATAGAATGTTTGCTGACATACAAGTAAAATGCATGTTTGATAGTTCTTGCTCCTAGGGGTGTGCGATCTGTTATATTTCTTATTATAACATTAACCCTTCAGGATGATAGAACGTTTATTGACATACAGGAAAACACATCTAGGAAATTGATAGAGGATCTACAAATAAGAAAAAATAATTAACATAAACAAATGTAATTGTCGCTTAGATTTTATGGTGCAATGTTTAGCCACCGGTATGTTTGTCCTTTACAAATTGATGCTGTGTTGTGCTTTGTAGTAAGCCATCAGTAATCTATTACACTTGCAATGCAGCGACTTTACAATATTCGTCTATGGGCTCACGAAAATATCAATGTTGTAGAAATAAGATACCAACTAATTTAGTGTGTATGCATGGTCTGAAATTATTAGCAACACATTAATTCATCCTTTTTATTTTTTCTGCAATATTTACAAAAATATTATACTGCGATTTGTAACAAATTATTAAAATGGTTTGTTGAAATAAATTCCACTGAATTTAATACTCCATAAGCGTTGGTACAAGATGGGAAACCAGCTCATTTTTTTCTTGCTGCTAGATCACCCTAGGTCTTTGTTTCCTAAATTAATAGATAGGTCGTGGGGAACCGACATCCTGATCTGCTCGTTCTTTTGCTTTCAATCCATGGACTTCACATATAAAGTAATTTAAGACTCTTGTATATCCGAACAACGTAGGATTCCCAGCTGACATATTAAACTACGATATAAGCCCCAAGTAAATCAGCCCATGATGCGGCGCTTGGTAGCCTATCTTAAGAGCTGATGATGGCAATTTTCTATAGGACTATACATTGGGGGGGAGGACTAAAAATATAAGGCAAAAGTGAATATAATTTACATATTTTAAAATGTTCTTGCTCTATCAAAATCTCAGAGATTTCCCATATCAAGTAATATACCATATAGTTCTCGTGTACATTTTGTTGTCATATTATGGCTACTGTAAGTATTTCGTGTGATAATTACCAGTATGTGACAAGCTTTAGATTTTGTCTGTATTTTGAAGGAGTATGACTCTCACCACTCTTGTTACATAATCAAAGAAAAATTACAAAATTTGAGCTAAATGCTACTTCAAGCTTGAATTCAGCACTTAAAGGTAGTGATTTTCCATTTACCTATATTTTAGGACGCGCCATTCTTCGGAGTCTGGGGGACTGGATAAGGATCAAAATATTAAGGTTGATCCAAGGAATTCCTATTTTTTCTATATCGCTCCTTTTCGGAGTACCAAAAACTAATGTTTAATTTGAACTACACATGTATGAAAATACGAAAGAACTGAATAAGTTAATATTCAGAGTTTTTAGTTGCGTAATTTATTAAACTTCTTTAAATGATTTAACGTTAACAACATTGGTTGTGTGTATGTGCTGGGTGTGCGGGTAATGAACATAAACTTTGTTGCAGCCATGGAAGTGCAAGAAAGCATTATTTTAAATATTTTCTTTTAATGTAAAAAAATCTCATTAAAATAGAAATAATAGAAACGAGGGTCAATTTCCAGCCTTAATTAATTCAAACTGTGGCGTTCTTGCAATTGGGGAGCGTGCCAGCATGTATTGTTCTCGGAACCGTTTTTGCACGCGTGGGAACTATGCAACACTTAGCTTGTACTGGCGCCTGCGCAATGCTTCTAGATGAGTGACGTCTCATCACTGAGAGAGAGACGGGCTCGGGGACTCGGCATGAGTAGACGAGAAGATACTCGGACATAGACCTTTTCTTCCTTCAGCTGCGGGAACATTTCTTTCCAATTTCCAAATTTTGGTGGCGAGTTAAAGATATAAAACACTTTATGGCTAAAAATTCCTACCGCAGAACTAGAATTTAAGTAATTCGGAAATTTCGCTCTTTGCTATTATGAATGGAGCAAGGACGTTGGGTAGGTTGCTAGGGGGAAATTGTATCAATATTTTATTTGTCGCGTGTTCTGAATAGTTGTGCCTTTCCCCCTTTCATTCTTTATGATAATTGTATCGCACATTGTATAGAAGGCTGTTTTAAAACTTGTCACTAACATTATTTTGTGTGTAATTGTATTCGACGCGGTCCCATTTTACCTAGGAGTTAATGTAAAGCAAATTCTTAACCTTTTTAAACTTATTTATTGTGGCTATAGATATATGGCTTTATTATGAAATTATTTGGAGCCCTTTCGTCTCGCTTGCATATGTAATATTTAATCACAGTCTTTGCCAGTCAACCAACTAGTCATTATTAAAGATAATTCAACAATCCCACCCCCAAGCGCACATTCTCCCGATTTCCAGTTCCTACTTTGTTGTAAACATGACAACGCGAAGCCTCATACAGCAGCCATAAGCCGGGGAATCAATTAAGCAAAATTCACTAGACACCCCCAGAAGAATACCCACCTTACAGTCCCGATTTGTCCCCATGTGATTACCACATATTGGGTTTACCGGAGGGGGCAGGAAGGAGGAGGGAAAAGTCTCAGCGACGATCACTTTGTTGACACGCCCATCTCATTTGATTAGGGAATAAAGAGAGAAAATTCATTTCTGTCGAAGGAAACTATAAAAAAATAATATATTTTATTTTCAAGTTGTGTATATGAAATAATAAATTTATTTTAAAAACTCATATTTATATGTCAATAAACTTCGTATATTAAATATTTTAAATAGCAAAGGATGTATGTGGTTTATGATACAACAAAGTAGTTCTTTTTTATTTTAATACACATTACACTAATTGGTCAAAAATATGCAGGGTCTCATATGAATTAATTTCATGAGGTTACTGTGAAGTACATATTATGTTTAACGGATTGAACGTGTTTTTGATTAATTACTTATGCTATTAATTCTGAATAGCACTAGTAACTTTCATTATATGCACCATTAATACGCGTAACACGATAGAAGTCAAAACTAAATTCAGGAAAGCTTGCAGTAATGCCTGCAACGTTTCTCTGATTCTTTGCTTTAGGTGGTCAAGATTCTCAATTATTTCACTATAAATTTTCTTCACAAAACCTGACAAGTAGAAGTCTAATGGAGAAAGATCGGGATCTTGTGAACCACGGAATAGGTCCATTTCTATCAATCTACCCCGGTCTGAAAATCTTTTATTCAAACCTTCTCACATACAATTTGCGAAGTGAGGTTGCGCTCCATCTTGTTGAAAATCGATCTATAAATAAGTGTAATACATTTTCATTAGTTCAATTTCAAAAAATAAAGTTCTATAACATGTCCGTCTGTATCACCCATTGTTTTTCCTGGCCCCAAATTCGGCAGCTTTGCCGATTTTTACAACCACTCATATGGAATGTAGCCGCATCCAAGAAGAGGATGTTTTCTAAGAATTCTGATTCAAAGTCAAGTCTTTGTAACACGCTAACAGCGAATTCAAGCCTACACACCTTGTCCTGTGATTTGATTGCATGAAAGGCTTGAATTTTAAAGGGATGCAACTTCAATTTCTTTTGCAGGACGTCATGCACAGGTGACTTAGGAAGACCTAAATGTAGACTGTTTGTACCATTATCAGATATTGTTTTCATGTAGTGTATCCTTTTGTGCTCTCGTCTGAACCAACGTTGTAACAGAATTGCGGATTTTAGCTTCGCCAGTCATAAAACACACACATACATACCTTGTAATGTAAACACCTTAAACAACACACACACACACACATTTATAATGTTTGTATACAGCTTGAGCAATTTCCATACATATGTTGTTTTATTTTTCACTGTACTTATTTCGGCATACAATAAAAAAATAATACATTTGACAATGATTTTATTATGACGACAACAACAATGGCAAAAAATTAAAACACATATACTCGATCCATATTCATTAAATTAATTAAAAACACTTTCAGTTCATTACAGACCTAATACATGCTTCACAGTAACTTTATGAAACCCCACCATTTATTCCCGAAGACCTTGTTTTTGCTTTATTTTTAACGTTGATGTAGTACATTAAGAAATATATTGTTCATACTCATATATGGCATTTTTCGTGATTTTTTATATTCTTTTATCCCACACTTGAGAATAACAAACTTGTTGTTTTCAATATATTTAGTCAATTGTTATTTTATGCTCCATCTTTTACGTTGTACGTGTTTCGACCTGCTACAAGAGACGGGATTAAAATTTGTGTCACTCCATTATTTTGGGACGTCTCTGTTTCATCGCCCTTAACAGTGGCTTCTTTAAACCCATATTAAAGGGCGGTTACCCCTCTCCCTACGTAAACAAGCGAAGCAACTTGATGGAAAGTAATGAACTGACGTCCAAACTAATGAACAGTCCGCTAACCCTCACACTTTAAAACCCTCTTCAAGTGTCCTCCACTAATTTATGACGCAATGAGGATAGGAAGCTTAAAAACGGTAGACAAGGGATCCGCTGAAAGAGAGCGCAGAGAATATTTAACTTCGGCTGTGGGCTAAGCCTAATATTTCAAAAGGATGGCGTAACACTTTTTTTCTAATAGCTTTCTGCCTAGATAAGTGAGCTCATTTATTGTAATGGGCTGAAGTAATTTTCAGGTCTACCGCATATGCAGTTTGGAAAGTAGTATAGGCTTATCTTTATTATTATTAAAGTCTATATACACACTACTGATATATTTTATGCATGGGCCGTAGACCACACATCCTTAAATGTGATAAATAATTTGAAAGAGGAACAAATAATAATACAAATAAAACAATATTAATAACAAATAAATAAAAATTAAATGAGAAGAACGATATTTAGTAATATATGAATGGAAACATATTACAAATTATTTATAATTACACAGTTATTGCGATCTAATCAACCAAGTGCTTCGCTCACTTTGGCTAAGAAAATTCCCATATTCAACCAGTTGATTCATAAACCGGTCCCAGCACGCAATCGTCCTCTAATTGTCTTAAAAAGTTTTCAAGAAAGTTTTTCTCAGGTATTCCCAGTGGGTATATTCTGCGAGAATATATATCCATTCCTCATACCCTCCACAAAATGGGCAGATTCTCCTACCACAACTATCCGTTATTTTTTTAGCGTTCCAACTTCCTAGTCTAAGGCAGCCATTCCTGATCTCGCCTTCCTCCCTAGAACGAACATATATAACCTCATTACCCCATGTTAGTTTAATTTCACTCGATAGGCTCAAGTCTCTTTCGTGTTTCATTCTGCCTCTATTTCCTGCCTGCTGATACCTCTAGCCTTGTTCTATTCTTCTTCCATATGTTTTTATTATCTGCATTACCTCACTGCCATATTGAATCCAGGCCAATTCCTCTCAGTCCTCTTTCCATCTCTGCAGCCCAGAATATTGTAGTTATATTTTTCATCTGGTGTCTATAGCATTTAGCGCGAAGTGTGACTGGTCTCCCTGCATTAGTCCAAGCCAGTATTTCATGTTCTTGTTTTACTATTAGCCGCATCTTCAAAACAACGCACCTCCCTCAAGACCCCACAGGTTTACGTTCCTTTGGAGAGTCCGAGAACTCTTCTCCAAAAATTGAATTTTATTTACATGTTAAGCTCTCCCCCATTCCCATATTTCACTCCTATCTAACAGAATAGACTTAATCATAGCATTTCATATCCTCTCGAGCGTATCTACTGGTATATCTGAAACGCGAGTCAGAACACGTAGTAACTCATTTAATCACCTCGCGCTTTATAATTAATAATAGATAAGCGCTTATTCCATTTTCTTTTCATATCTAAGGTTTCTCTATCTTTCCATTTTTCATCTCTGCCATACACGTAGCCAAATTTTAAAATTATGCGTGATCAGATCGATATGCAAAATGTCCCGCAGCTCTTGAGCTCTCGATGGAGACTTAAAACTCTCGACTCTCTAGATGAGGACCTCTCATTTACGTAACGTAAACAGAGGCCGCAACTATTTGTAAGTAATGATGTGCAAACACAAAACAAATGAAGGCTACATTGCGGATTCTCGTTTTAAAACATTTTGCTCTCCCGTTTACGAGATGATCTGACGATTTATGTTGATTTTCAAATTTTTATTGGTTACTTTTATTCACGTTGAATAATACAGTGAATAATTTTAGAAGGGTAAAAGATATAAAAAGAGTAATTATTGTGAAACTTCGAATGATATTAACATTCATTACCCTAAAATATTTCTTAATATATTTCGGTACTCCTATCACCCTATATCTAGTTATTCTCTTTATATCACAAGATCCAATAAAGTCACATGTCTTTCTGCAATTTAAACATGGATATTAAGAGGTTTTCTAGGTACATTAAGTATAAATAAATGAGTTCGCTGTGGTTAAGCACTTTATATCGCAACATTTTTCATATAAATTTCGTACTTATTAATACACTACACAGTTAAAGTTTACGGTTCTATGCCAACATTATCGAGCGGGGTTGGGATTCGCATTCAAGAGGTTCCGAGCTTAAACTCTGTGGGCCGGTCATGTTGAACTTATTTTTTTTATTTTTTATTTATTTATTTATTTTTTTTTTCCTGGTTGCTTAGGTGAATCCTTCCATATCGCAAATTTTCCACTGTTCCATTTCATATCATTTCATTTCGTTGGTTTTGATACATACTGATGTGTCTGATGAAAGTCTCAGGGCGAGGTGTGCGGTGTGGCGGTGGTTTGCGCTTTGGAAAGTTTCTGCTCCGACGTCCAGTATATCAATGGCGCTTCTGAGTGGCTCAAACTCCTTGGAGGGGGCGTTCTGCCTATATTGGCATGTTCTATCTGGAAACAATGTTAGGTACTCCGTCTAGGTCCATGCCATCCACCCTTGGATCCTGGCCGCCGGTCACTACCTCATTTCATCCCTTTATCTCGGAGGAGCAAGGCCGATATACTGCAATATCCAGCTCCGTCTCTAACAATCCAATTCAATCCATTTAAAACATTTTGTTAATAAGTACATTTTGAAAAGTGGCGTTTGATGAATACATTTCTCGCAACCGAATGAAGGCAATGACTGTAAGGTTCAAGAAGCTTCCATTTCTTAAGGGTATATAGCAAATGAATGCTTATATCATCGGCAGTTACTAAAAATATTTGAAAGTTAAGAGTAAATAATTCCAGCATTAGCTACAGATTGCACAAGCAGTAGTATAAATAATATTTACGGGATCAATAATATTAAAAAAATTAATACAATTCAGAGACATACTTCGATTTTGTAGATAATGAAAACTGGTTTAACCGAGAATCGGTAAATTCAAGAGATTAAATATGTCAAAGAGTGATACAGAAACGCCAACTTTCTCCGATATCATTTGGACGATAGATTACAAATGTAATAAAATGTACCAGAACCTCTTTTTCAAACGTATATGTAATTCGAGCCCCTAATAAGCTCCGCTTCCATACCAAACTGCAAGGAGTGAAACTAAACTAGTACATCTATTTAGAACTTTTATAAAAATTAGTGTCATAATAATTCTATGAGCAGAAAAGTAGTAAAATATAACAGCATTATATAATAATTTTTTTAAAAAAAATTTAAAATAATTTCATACGATATAGACCAGCTCAAGCGTTTCATGTCATTTGATAGTTTTGTATGCAGTAAAATACACACATCAGAAATCTTTTTATTTGTTTATTTATTTATCACAGAATTCACAGGGAAGACGTGCGCGCGTACATACAGCTAATTCGAGCTTAGGGGGCGCATGGCTAAAATTAATGTTTATGCAGGCAAAGATTCCCGAAACAAGTGCTAAATTATGAATCAACAGAAAAGTCTTTCATAGCAAGATATCAAATTATACCACAGAAAGATATGAAGTCGGAGACCTCTAAAGTTATTCATGAAGATAAACATAAGCTTTTATTAACTTGCAGTAATACTTTCATAAATGAACTCAGAGCTGAAAGTCAAACACCAAAACCCGATGAAAAAGGCTTACAAACCGGATATACGAATAATAATATTACATACTGTCGAATCTTTTCTCTAGCTTATACACTGAACATACCAATTGCACATAGGTAATGCGCAATAGGCTTAAATTGAAATTTCCAATTTCTTCACGTAATTTCGGCTCCCCCTTAACTGACTAAATAAATTATTTTTTTTTGTAATTTATAAAATATATTTTTAACCAAATATATTGAAAGAGAATGGTTTCCTTATTCTGGTTCTTTTAGTGTGGCGTCCTTTGAGATGAATGAATAACATTTTATATTAAATTATTTTCAAAATCTTCTGCATGGTAATACATTAAAAGGGCTCTTTCTCTTGTGCCAGGTCAGAGTTTTCTCTACCAACATTGCTGTTACTATTAGACTAGACGGAAAATATGTTCACGGAATTGCAAAGGAGCAATTATAATCCCAAGAATGGGACCAATTTATTTTTCTGAAAGCCGCAGTATTTTTTTTTTTTTCTAGCGGCATTCCGGGCATGAAACCCATGTGAAAAGAAACTGTGACATTCCTACTTTCATCGGTATTGAAAAATTCCTGCACTTGCAACGCAGCTTTCAGCTTTTGTGAACATGTGAAAAGTATTGTAAAATATGCCGAGCGAGATAACTTTCAACCTTGAGTTTTAGAATCAGCCTAAGGTATGAAGAATATGAAGTAATTTTTAAGTCATTTCTCCTATATTATTTAGGATTATATGTGCAGTGTAGCAAAAAGACATGTCAAAACTTTGGGGACACCTTCACACATATAGGATAAAAAGTATAATATGAACATAAATTAGGAATTGCTGTATTTCCTTGTTGGAACTCTCTTTCTCTACCTGTGCCACAAAAACAGAACTGTGAGATGCAGAAAATCATATGAAATGCTCAAAATATCCTCCATTAGCATGGATACATACATCAACCTGCGGTCACATAAGACTCCCTGGTGCGCTGATGTATCCCTGAGTATCTCGTATTGTCTGACCGCCTTGCAGAATACGAGTAGAAAACTCTCCACACTTTCGGCTAAACAATAGATCATATGAGCATCTGCCAACTCCATATTTAAATACCTCATTTTACTGTGCCTGGAAAAAGATCGGTAAACACACAAAACTGACACTACCTGCTCGGTGCTATGTCAAGCAATGAAGTGAGTAGCACAACGGACTACGTGATTCAGAACGACCACAACAATGGTGAATCTAGGAACTAAGAGCAGTTACAATACCCCACCCCATTTAACCAGAGATAAAAGCGAATGTTTACTAATGTACATATTAAGCAACTGTTTTGTTGTGGACTTATTGCCACAGGACAGCTATACTGGCATTCTAGCTTGCATATCACACCATGTAATAAAGCATTATAGAATCCATGTGTATATAACATTTTGCACCTTCTATATGCAAGGAATGTTTCCCCAAAGTTTTGACATATAATTTTGTTACATTGTATAACTGTTGGAAGAATTGCTAAACTGTGTTTTTAATTTTCTGTGTTCGTGAATTGGTATGAGCCTTTATGTAATTGTACTTAAAAAGTTTCGTTTTGAAAATCTCTCTAGGGTAAGAAAATGAGATGCTGGCCATATTATTCTTACAAGTGTGCACTACTGTTTTCTAATTGGAAATAAAACGTCCTAACATCATGGTTAACAAAAATATATGCAGAGAAATAAACATTTAAGAGTAGGCTGTGTAGGATAATTTCCTTGAAGAGAGATTAAGGTAGTATAACGACGTGAGAATGAAAATGTAAAATTTGAGGAAATAGTCAAGACAGAATAGGAGTTATTATATTTGGAATAAAATTCTCAGAGACTTAAACTTAGTAAGGCAAGCATGATAAAGATGAATTGGTTAAAATGTTTGCCTCTCACAGGTTCGATTCCAGTGGCCGTAAGTGGTAAGTCCGACGAACAAAGCGGTATGATGGCAGGTTTTCACATTGTCCTCTATTTTCCTCTGTTATTCATTCTGCAATTATCCCATCATCTCACCCCCGTCTTCACCTTCATCATTCATAATATAGCACTCCGCCAAATCTCGGTGCGCGCATTTCAAATGGATTACACTACTGCCCTCTGGATTCTTGTGCAAATGACCAGCCGTAAAGTGAGTTGACTTTAGAAGTCACTCACTTATTAATAAAGTAAGTCAGGAAAGGCATAAGAAAGTTTACACAAATTATGCAATGCGAAAATTAATAGTTGTCTTTAGAATTTATGTCGTTAATGTTAACGCTCTCAGTGTAACTGTAGCTACCTATTTCTTAAGGTTAGGTTTATTTCTTGAAGTTATTCTTTTTTTAATAATTTCATATACCATCAAATGAATATAATGGGTGCATTTCTTAAATTGGTTCCTTTTAATAATCAATTTATTCTTATTTAATAGTTAATAATAAAAGGCGGAGCACAAAGTATGAGAAATTCAAGACAAGAATCAGCGCACCTCTAAACTAGTATATTTCATTGAAAATAATTTATCTTACGTGATAATGATATGCTTATGTCAAGAGATTTACCCATAGTGAAAACTGCACTTAGAATAATCGTTTGAATTAAAATTTAATCAACTCTGATATTTATCTCCAATCCTGTTATTCTTTCTACCGAAGATAATTCTATCCTTAACATAAAAAGATAAGAAAAACTATTTTTATGTTTAATTCGCTTTGCTAACATGGAGTCAGATATAAACACAAACGTTTGTTTCAATTCTACGCCTGCAGCAAGTTTACTTTTGATACTTCTGAGCAAAAAGTTATTCCTAAACTGATCCTGTATTCCGAGATGCTATTCAGACTCTCATAATGGTTTTGACTGTAATGTACACCGACGAAATGGTGAACTCTAAGACGCTGGATCATTGTCTGTGAAACAGAACACCAGTAGCGGAATTCTAAATCCTCTGGCTTCCTAGTGAGGAATGGACAAGTTTCTTGTTAATAAGATAAGTTTGGAGACTAGCGAAGGATTTACATTGTCCATAACTGATCACCCTGGATGCAGCGGTACAGAAGCAGATAGGAATGCGGTGTGCACCACTAGCGTCCTCTTCCGTCCTTTCTTTCCTATCCTATAAAGGCACATTCGCGTTTGCTCGGTTGATCACAGATACAAGAGAATGCCATCAGGATATTGGACCTCACTCCGTTCTTGCATCGCTGTGGGGGAAGGAAACCCCGGCGGTTTTCGCGCATTGTAGCATGAATACCATGAAGCGGAGAAGCGAAAGGGGGCAGACGCGAATGTTCGTTGTAGGGAATTTTTCTGTTATGCATTTCATCTTCTCCCTCCTCTCTTCGACATGCAGAAAGTACCTCACAATTCCCAGAGTAGCACGATGAATCCTTGGCGATATTTACACTTGGTGGGATTGATCCGCCATGAAAAGACAAGGTTCTTTCTCAACTTACTGTTCACCTCACTTCTGTTTGAAAACTGGATTTAAGATTAAACGATTTGGAAATTACAGTTATCTATAAAATTTGCATTTTATGAATAGAGCACAATGTTCTTGGAACATATGATGCTACTGTAGCTTTTAGTAAACAACGCATTTGTTTCTCTCTGGGTTATTTGAAGCATACTTGTATCATTAAATGGATAAAGGAAGTATTATTTCTACTATGGCAGCATGCTGCTTTCTCCTCCCTAAAGTTATACAGCATTAATATTTGGAAGATGTTAAGGAGCACTTTGACCTAAAAAATCCGGAATTTGGTCGTGAAAAAATGTATGCAATAAATATCAGGGGAAAGGGAGGAGGAATTTTTCAATACGATGCTCTAGATTAAAAAAATAAATGTGCATCGAAATAGTAATTATATAAGTATTCATACTTTTGAAAATCTTGACCATAACACATTAAAACCAATTAACGGCAAATAGGGTCCCCAAATATATAATATTAACAATCCCTGGTTTCAAAATTGATAAAGAAATTCCTTTAATTAGTGAATATTACAAATACATCTTAGTTACCAAAACCATATATGAATACCTGGGTCACTGGCACAATAATTGACATAGTCGACCACACTCAAAAAATATGGTAAGACGAATAAATGTCGCGGTACTCAATAATCCACCGAACATGGAGGGATGACTCATCCGGTTGTCAAGTCAAGTACCGAAACATCCTGAACTTACCAGGTCCAACTTTAACTCCCCATGTCTGGCAAGCTACTAGATACGGGAAAAAGGAAAATGATGTCACAGGTTACAAGTAATCAGCACTCAGTCTCTTGCTTCGTCCAAGGAGTGATAAGTAGGGTTTTAAGGAAAATTTGAGAGAAAGCGCATTCTAAGAGTAAGGAAATGAAACAGATGGAAAAGGCAAGGGAAAACGGATTACAAACATGACATGTGATAGCATAAGTTCAGAAGTCTGATATAATTTTAGGATAGTATCGGTGCAACGAACTGCAATAACGCTTGAACTAACCAGCCAATTAAGAGGGCTGTACTAGTTTCTTGAGCCGCGTAACAGAAAAGGCATATATATTATATCATATTCAATATAAAGGAGCAGGAAACAAGAAGGAAGTGAATACAAGAGGGTTTCTTATTTATGTGAACTATCTTGAAGCTCTCGGTTTTTCTTGTTTGCATTACTCAAAACCTTTTTTGCCCCGTCCGTCTGTGTTTGTGTTGATACTGTTGTGCGTTATTCCTGCTCTTGTTTGGAAGGCTATTGTGAAATATAAAACTCCGAGGCAGACTTTTATCAAAATTCTCTTCACTATGTAGAAGGATTGTGTGTGGGAAAAGAGTCAAGAACATAGGTTTACAGCCCATGGGAAAGCTTCCCTCCCACTCTGTCTCTCCCTGGGATCTCCACGTCATAACTTTTATGCCATTGTGCTCAGGACTCTTCAGCTCAACTCCCGGGGTAGACTTACGGCATGGACAGAGTTTATGACCAGGACTTGAGTTTGGAAAGAATAAGAAGGTGATCGAGAATCGTAGGAAGTGCATGTGTGAAAAGGCCCTTTTTTCTGTATGCTAACATAGTGCTGAAACATTGCAGCCTACATTCCCACTACTAAAAATAGCAAACTTGATTTTCAAAATGGTGTAGGAATTATATATGAAATGTGTAACTGCATAACTGACAATGCCCATTTTGTATATTAGTTGTGGTAACGTTGTTATTTTTGTTTATTCCTAAACTTTCCGCTCAATTTTTACGTATACAATTTTAATAAAATTAAAAAAAAAATGTCCTCAAAAACGATTTAACTATTTCCTACCTTCCTGAAAACAGATTCTTTTGGTCCTTATTATGTTTGGTTCATTATTCAATGTGCATACATAATCATTTTGTTAAAAATACACTATTTTTAAAACGATAGAGCTCAGCCCAAATATTTTTGCATACAGATACACAAAGGATTAATAAATTGTCAGGCACTTTCAACCACCAACAGAACTCTAAGAGTTAGTCCTGGTGGCATAGTGGTAACCATACTTGCCTCCTAAACCCAAGATCTCGGCCAGGACCGATGGATTTTTTCGAATGTAAAAATTCTAAGTATGGCTTCCTTCGGAAGGGAAGTAAAGCCGTGGGTCCCGTGTCGTACATTTACGGCACGATAAAGAACCTCAAGCCTGAATAAAGAGGCCCCTGAGCAAAATTTGTCGCTGGTTTCACGCCCGGTTTGGAATGGAATGCTGATGACCTGACATGTTAAAGAGCGCTCATAAATAAACCAAATCAACAACAAACAACCCTAAGAGTGTAGTAGAATCTATGCAACAACGAAAAACAAAATGACTTACTCTCTGGATTGGAAGAGCATGTTTACTGGGTTTATTACTTCTTACCTCGTAACTCAGTAAAGCAGAAAATAAATTGTTGAGCGACAAATCCGCCAACTGAGCATGGGAACTAGAGATTATCTTTTTCCCTTCGCGGGACTGCTGCACGAGTGACGGCCTGTCGGTGTGTTCAAGCTGGTACAGCTGTGAACGGCGAGCCAGAAAGACCGCAGTCATGCTTTTCGCGAACGTTAATACTAACACTTAAAATATACATTTACTCACCATTTTCAATCAAGAAGACGCCGAAATGTCTCCGTTCATTTTCCATACATTTCTGGCATCGGCCTATGAAATTAACCTCCGCATTTTCTCTGAGAAATGGAAGAAATTTCTTCATGAATGTAACTTTTCAGTTCTAATGTGTGTGGATTATTTTTTTTTTTTTCTTTAATGCTCCTCAGAGATAAAAATTGCAGAACGTTAAATTGAGGGATCGAGGGGACTCTTGTGTCATTAGTGATCACTCTATCGTCGAATATTTCATGAATTAAATGCAAAGAGACATGTGCTCTACATACCATTGCAGAATATTCATTTATGATATTAGAATGAAATTCTAAAGGTATAAATTAAAATAATTATTAAGACTTGGATAGATCTATTTTTGACTGTGAAGGATATTAGTTTATAATTTAATTTAAAGTCTTTCGTTAGTAAATAGTTTTGAAATTCGCGAACCTACGTTTCCTCATAGTTAATTTACGGGGAAGTGGTTGCAAAATATTCTGCACATATCTATCACTATTTCCTAATTGTTTCTTTTAAAAAAAAAATAGGACTCTCTCGCCGCTAATGGTGCATCACACATCTTTTGATCATGAAAGGGGTTCTTCGTAAAGCATGTTAGGTTTTTCTGAAAGCTTAGTAAATTAAAGCTAGTCTAACTTCATGAAAAATATTTTGAGAAACAGATCGTAACCATCCTAATAAAGCATATTTAGAATTAGAAGATAAATCAGCAGTGAATTTTGTTTTGTTAATTAGCATATCCACTAGGTGGAACAAAGATCCGTCGTAAAGAAAACTAGTTATGGGTAAATTTTTCCGTCATGCACACTATTCAAAATCCATTAAAAAATCTACTCCTGGATGCAGGGTCACCCAGTTTAAGTTTTGCTTTACAGTAGTTTAATTGGGTGTTAATTTCAGTAGCTTTGTAGCCGTTCGAACAGAGGAATAGAAAAGTTTTCCGAGAAAGACATCAATTTTTTTTAGAAGAACGTTCCAGGGCATGTCCAATTTACCTTAAATTTCTTCTGTGATTACTGCACGTGTCTGTGGACACTTTCCCCTTTACAAAATATATTTACCAATCTGTGAAACGAACTTGAAATTGGAAGTTGAATAAATTGAACTAATCTCCGTACATCACAAGCCGATTTTGTACGCTCGTATGAATCATAAATACTCTGAGGGGAATAGAATACCTGAATTGATCCAGATTAACAGCTCTCACAAGGTTTAATTTTTATAGACTTGTGTGAATAAAGTAGATAAAAATAACGATCATATTATGCTACCAAATCATTTAACATTACAAGGAACAATGGTTAATTTTATCAAAATAATATAAAATAATAATAATAATAATAATAATAATAATAATAATAATAATAATAAAGGCTATAATTCTATCTGCACAAATACAGGTACTGTAATAATATATAGTTGATCAAAGTCATTATTGAAAGGCATTTCCACGTACACTACAATATTTTAAACAATACACTGTTGTTTTGTAGTTTATAGTACGGTGAATATGTGCTATACCAAGGATAAATATGGAGTATAAAATATGTTTTAAATCATAGAGGAGAAGGAAGAAGAGCTTGATGATCTCGGAGTGCAGTCGCTGAAGACGGATAGTGAATGACGGGGTGTGACAACAGCTTACTGGCATGGCCACGTGGCAGTAGAAACCTCAAACACAAACTAATTTTTCGCCTACTATAATTCAATAATGCTATAGATCACCTTATTAAGAGTAAGAAGAACTTTAAATGCTTTTCTTGAAAGGAATAATATTTATTAAGATATATTTTTAAAAAAATTAATTCATCATATGGCAAATATAGAAGACTTTCTTTTGCAGGTTACTACATAAAAGAACAATTGAATGAATATTTTTTCAATTTTATAAAATTTGCGTAAATATTTGCTGAAAGAGCCAATAAAATCCAGATATTACGAATTATTGTATAATTGCTTGTTGGCATTTTACATTTCATTGCTTTACTAAATTTAATTTGCAAATATCTGATTTAGGTGCTCATATAATTACAGAGAAAAAGAGGTTTATTGAAATTAACATTTAAAAGAAATACTTTTCGGTGGATCTTGTCGTCTAATGTTGAAATTAAAATCACGAATCACAAATTATATTTAGACATCTTACTTTAAATTATGCCAATCATATACTTACTAACTTACAACACAAAACTTTAAGCATACATAGTAACCAAGAAAAACAGTATTATGAAAAGAATGGCGTTTAATTTTTCCAAGATTGTGCAATGTCTTGGTCAAGTAATTTTGGCTGCAATGCTGTCAGTTTTCAAAATAATCTTTTGAAGCTGACGAGTGAATATTAAAAATTGTTTTTAAGCAATAAATTGATCCCGGTGTAATATAGGACTATGATCTATGAGCTATAAATATGATCATAAATAGCTCACTCTAAGCTACTGGGTATAATGCTGTAGAATATTTTAATACAGTTTATGAAAAAACACATTTAAATGTTGACACAATATACCTTTGTGAAATTGTTTAATAATTTTTAAAAAAAAGTCGTTTTTTGATTAACATATTTAAAGGAATAATACCCAAGAATGTATTATATTTTTAGCTATTGTTTCCACTTTTGGAGTTAATGATTCCCAATGTTTTTATTTCTAAATTCTGCCTTTTTACGAAAGACTATTTTAACCTATCCTTATATTTATTTTCTACGCTTTTGTTTACTCATCTTTTGTGATAGCCTCTTACATCGCTGCATATTTTACGTTTTATTCTTCTTCTTTTTTTCCTTTTCTGTTGTGTATTTCATAATTTCATGTGTTTCTTTTTACTAATTTATAGTACCCACCCTTACGAAATTTTATATCATATAATATTTCAAGAATCCTATGATGCTACAGGTTGCTTATTATAGTTTAACCTTGCATAGCATATATTTACTTGGAATAAAAAAAAATTAACAAAACGTGAGCGCTGAAATAGCGAAGGAAAGTGGTCTTTTAACAGAGAGTTGATTGCCCAACATATTAATTTCTACACTCCCACCTTGTTTCCAGTTGGTGTTAGTGTGACATTTATTCCCTTCAGAGATACTGTGATTTACAGTAGTCGAATTAAGAACCTGGGCTTTACTGAGCATATATCTATGGAAACTGTTTATAGGTAGATATCCGATAATCTGGGATTTTTTAATAAAATGTGCTGTATGCACAAGAAATGATGGAGATAAAGTTTTATTTTCTTTATTAATATTTCCAGATTTGATGCTATTTCCTGCCCTTGTCTTCAGTAATTGTGCCCTAGCCTCTGTCATTTAAGTAGCGATATGCAGTAACTCCCTCGCTAAGTTCTTTTACCTTCGCGGTTTCCCAAAGTTTAGGTTCCCCTGGAAGTTTAATTGTTCTCTCCTCTGCGTATTTAGCTTGATGGTCTTTTCCTACATACTCGCTCGTTCTCTACTAATGACCAGTGTTATCTCTTCGCCCATCAGTGACCGTATTTATCTGGCAACAAACCTTCAACCGCACTGGACTCTGTTACAGGGAAAATCTGTTCTCGATCTCATTAACTGATTTTCTAGTCATTTGGTTTCCAGCTGCGAGAAAACTTCCCTAAATGACAAAAAGAAATTACTGTATTTCAAGGTATTTCAATAATAACTTCATATTTTCGCCAAAAATCTCAAGTTTGCGTGAATAGTGGTGACGTTAAAATATTGCTCCTGCTTTTCTGATTCAATTACTAAAAGAAGAACTAGAACTCACCCCCCCCTTATTAATCAATAACAATTTTTAAACCAAGCTGATAAAACTATAAAAAGCATATAGTCACAGTAGTTAGTTCTTTTTTATATTTTGAGAAAAGATAGGACTCATAAAATTACCCTTTAGATTTCAGTGCGTTGATTTCGTAGAACGACACAGCTGCTCCCGTCATCGCGTTAAGTAAAGAGGTCCAATCATTCAATTAACAATCTTCAGCAATACCAATGAAAAGTAACAAAGAAAAGAAGCATAGGAACGTTTAGGGGTAAACTGGTTCAATTATGTCTACCAACATTGACCATTCTGCCCTGGTTAAAGTAAACACATATAGTAAATGTGCTCAATTTATCGCAAAAGTGAGAAATTATTTAGAATAATTTTTCTGTTATATACACTTATCTGGCAACTTTACAATTAATAATTAATAACATTTACTGTATTTCCCATTATCACTATAGCATATAGACCTTCGTTTCAGTAAGAAATGCCAACCTGCGCGATCTATTCATACAGAGAAATAAATAAATAAATAAATACTAACAAATAATTTGACTTTTCCTTGTATTAGGAAGATTACAATCAAAGCTATTGCGATGTTTTTTAAATAATATTTAAATGAACAATTTGGAAGAAATAGAATTGCTATCTATCATTGGATCTATCCCAAGCTTGAAGAAGTTCCTTCTCATTTTGCGATTTTTAATGGATACTGCAGACATTCAGCACTTTTGAGAAGGTACGGCAAGTTGTTACTGCATTTCAGATGTTTATTCACATGTATTGGGTAGTTTTTACTTATGTATTTAAAAACGGTTATTTAAAAACAAATGCTTGATGTAACATTTTAACAATTTACAAAATGTTTTTATATCCTGAATCATTTTCCACTTATTGGCAAATGACTTTAATGGATATGAACTAAATGAAAAATTACTCTAAAAATATTAAGCTGCTAGTATGAACAGAACATTATAAATAGAGATAAGAAAGAACCAATAACTTAAATGTCTACCGCATGTGTGCCTTTAGAAAGCAAAGTTACTCAATTTCAATGCATAGATCTGGTACAGAATTTCATTTAGCTAAGGGCTCAGGTGTTCTACCGTTTTCGTATACACATCTCAATCTTCTCATGGCCTAATTCAAGAAACAGCGCAGTGAGTGAAACTGTCGTACTTGTTAGATATGATGGGGGCCTTCTGCAATAAACAAGCGAATATAGGGTGGTTTGTGCGTTGGGGTGGAACATCAGGATCCGCGTTTAATTGATGACATCCCTTGGCCCGGATTCTGAGAATCTCGGTAGCTTAGTTCATAATCGTGCTAATAGTTTACAGGATGCAAAGATAAATTCACTTAAGTCCGTAAAAAGGAATAAAGTATGTTGAGGCCAGGGATGCACAGCAGCTAGAAAACGTCGAATATTGTTTCTTGCGCTCACCGGCCTAAATTTGGGTAAGCAGCTTACAAAACCATGAAACAGCACTTACGGCCCACAAATTTAAGTATAATATAATATGCATATGCAATCCTAATCATAATATTTTAGTAACGTAGATATCAGGTATATGTATGTGTGTGTAATATGATATGAATTTTAACATATGAATTGTAGGTCGACAAAAGAGAAAGTTCTCTGCTGTTTTCTGTTCACTGTAGCTTGGAAAGCCAAAGAGGCCACAAAGCTCTATACAAAGGGCAAGAGTAAACCCAAGGGTCGAGTATGATGCCACTTTTAAAATGACTACCGTTGGAGGGTTAATAAACCCAAGGACTATTAAATTGGTTAGGGCTATGGACCCGACAGGCGTTTGTACAGTTAGCCGTCAAACTAGTCAATGTCAACAAGAGTTTTAACCTTTCAAATAATAACGAATGACACGTGCTGGCAGGTGAACTTAAACCAGACAATAATAAATATATATTTTGAACTATTAAACCCAAGGCGTGAGACATGCGCTTGCTTGGGTGAACCCCTTTGGCGTCATCAAGCCAACGATTACTAGATTTGAATTTAATATATAAGGAGGCGTTTGCTCCGCTGGGGTATCAGATAAAGTTCTACTTCAGTTCAAGCAGTTATTTGGCGGTTCAGGCAGAACTTCTATTTAAGTAACGCATTTTCAAGTTTCTCTTGAAGCCTGCATTCTTGAGGGACGTGTTCACATATTGTTACGTCTGCATGCTGCGACGCACGTATTTCTAATTTCTATAATCGTTGAGTTACATGATCAGGCATTCGTAATAAATTCAAATTCAGACGTGGTTTTCAGATTCAGTTCATATCCGTGGAAGTCAGGCAGTTTATATTCGATATAGATAAATGCTATCGTACACAAAGCACAAGACGTGAAAGATCTTGAGCATAATAAACTACACTACACACACATATATACAAGATGAGTCATTTATAGTGTCGCGGCCATTTTACTCCGAAACGAAGAGAAAAATTAAAAAATGTTTCAGACTAAATTTGAAGTGCTCTTAGAGGGACCTTATTTAAATAGCGACCTTATTTCACCTTGAAATAACATTGAGAATGGTATTTCAAGGTCAAATGTTTTGTTTTTTTTTTCAAATGGACACCTACATTTTTTCCAGGGATGGAAAGACCATTAAATTTTCAGTATAAACGTTCTAGTACATCTATCAGCTAGGGGTGATAGATGAGGAAAAATTTGACAAATAAGACAGCAAATGTTTTTCGCTTACTTTCACTTTACTGGCATCAATTTACGTACTGTACAGTTATAACCATAATTAAAACAATGTCATGTTCACATTACAAACAATTTCAATTCAGTAAATGCTCGAAAATAATGACCATTAACTTCCATGCATTTCCAAAAACGTGCTTCAAAAGATCAATGAACACGTCTCAACATTTCTTCGCTGATTCTTGCACATACATTCCTAATTTATGAACTAGTTTACCAGGTGTAATTGGTACTTCTTCATGAAACTTTATCTTTAATGTATCCCCATAAGAAAAAGTCTGGAGAAGTGAGATCAGGTGTACGAACAGGCCAATGGACAGATAGTCCTATCCATCGATCAGGATACTCTCTATTTTAATATTTCTCGAGCTACAGCTGAGGAATGAGATGACAACCGTCGTGTGGATACCATATTGCAGCCCGGTTCACAAGGGGCATGTCTTCAAGCAACTCTGAAAGTTCTTGATCCAAAAAATTCTGTATTTGTGCCCATTAAGTTTACCTTCAATGAAGTATGGTCCAATTATACGGAATCCCAAAATGCCACACCAAACGTTCACGCTTCATTCCTCTGATGCTCTGCTTCCCGTAACCATCTTGGATTTTCCATTGTCCAATAATGCATGTTTTGTTGGTTCACTTGAGCATGATTGGTGAAGTCGCCTAATCAGAAAATAAAATGTTGGAAAAGTTACAGTTTTGAATTTGTAGTAGGGCCCATTTGCAAAATTCAATACGCTTATGAAAAGCATACCCATGAAGGACGTGGTGTAGGCCAGTGTTATATGGATGGTATTTGTGACGCTGAAATATTCGAAAAACACTCCTTTGAGAAATTCCCAAATCATGTTGCAGTTGACGGGAACTTGCGTGAGGATTAGCGGCAACTCTGCAGCTAAAACAGCGACGTGCGAATTTTCCGCATTAGCACTTCTCATTCGATGGTGTTTTCTTGATGCGACACTTCCCGTTTCGGGGAATAAGTTCGCAAACCGTTGAAAATGTCTAACAAATGCCTGCTTCGTTTCAGAATATCGATCTACGTATAAGTTGCAAGCTGCTCTAGCGTTCTTATGAGCTTTGCTATAAATGTAAACCATATCCATTCTCTCATTGATCGTGTATCGAACATTCATAATTGAAAACGAAAAGGAACTGACTGAGAATAATGTTCTTTTAGGTTTGAATTCTCAATGATAAGCACTCGTTTGTGTACCGATGTCAACAAATGAGCATCTGCGTATAAACAAATGATTTTCCTTCATAGCAAGAACAAAACAAAGGAGGGAAGCGAAAATAAGTGAATAACATTTGCTGTCTTATTTGTCCAATATCTCATCATCTATCAATCATAGCTGAAAGTTGTACTAGAACGTTTATACTGAAAAGTGAATGCTCTTTCCGTTCTCAAAAAAAGAAATACACCATTCCACTTGAAAAATACAAACAAATTTGTCTTGAAATGATTTGAGAATGGCATTTCAAGGCGAGCTACGGTCGCTGTTTTGTGTCCCCCTAGGAGCACTTCAAATTTTGTCTGAAGTATTTTTTTGATTTTCCCCTTCGTTTCGGAGTAATATGCTGCGACACTATGAATGTCTCATCCTAAATATATATTTTGTCTCATTCTGTCGTAATTTATGCTACTGGTCTCCTCTCGTAGTTCTGTTGCATACGAATCAACAAAGCGGAATAATCCCCTAAGAAATTGCTGTAACCTAAGCGTAAACAACTAAACGCCAAAAGCGCTTCATAATTTGGCTTCACTACGACGACGACAACATAACCCCACCAAACAAATCCATGTCATAATTTGACTTCACCAAAGTGACAGCAACAACGACGACGGCGCGACAATACCACCGACAAATTCATCTCACAAATTGGCACCCAGCATGGGACCGCTCGACGACAAATCCACCTCAACCAAGGAAATTGATTGCGTTTTTATGTATCTAAATTTCAGTGTTTCATATCTACAAAAACATCAAAGTATGCCCATGATATAGAAATTATAAAATATTTTGTAGCTGCTATTACGTTTTCATTGTAAACAACTGAACATTTTAAAGGTTTCATTTTTAATTTGAATGCGTTTATTTACGAGATATAGCAAATGCAGAGGTCTTTCTTGCTTTTGGTAAAAACCATCTTCTGAAAACAGTGTAAAAGCTGTTGGGGTGCACTTTAAAATTCTCCATAAGAGAGACGCCCCTGCAACATCGTTGACAACGAAAAATGTCCTAATGCGGGGGCAACCATACAGATTTTATCGTCACTGTAACTAAGTAATGGGTACCCCTTTTTGTTTTGTCTAACACTAATAACAGAAGCATCACTTTCGCCATCACCAAAAAAATATAATCGTGAATCTCATATAAAGTGTTAGAAAACACTTTACAGTGTTTGCTCTGCAATTACGTTCTCATTGGTGATCACTTGGCTACTGACTAAAATGAAAAAAGACAAAATATTATTTTTCATTACGTTTGATCTAGTCTTAATCAAGCGCCAATCATCAGGTCATGTTTATAACACTTGGATAAACATGCCTAAACTGCAACATCATATTTGTGATGCATATTAAAACTGTACAGTGAGTGGAAACCGAACATGCTTTGAAAACTCATATTTGCGTCATCCGTACCAACTTAAGTATGTACTAATCACTCCTGTTAGCTCACTCCAGATTCATGTTATTAAATAAGCATTGCACTGACTCAAGATGTATTACAAACTGTGAACTTTGAGCCGGATATCTGGAGAACGCATAAGCCATTTAGCGGTTTAAAAGAGCCAAGGGGAAATTGCTTACAATAGTAGTGTTTGCACCTTATTTATTATCAACATTGCACAAGGAAGCTATTATCTCCCCACCAATGTCATTGCACCCTTGTCTGGTAGCTTCATTATGGCGTCGTGAAACCATTGTTTGGGAGTATTTTGCCACTTCTCGTGAACAGCTGCCAAAATTACCTCACAGTGCATCTTTCATGTTGTCGAATAAAGTAAGTGAGATCCGGACGGGGTGAGTCGGTGAACATGTTGCGTCACAACAATGAGCCGCAGTGATGCAAACTTTGCGGTCTAAGTGTTGTTGATGTGGGGGCGCCCATTGTCATGATGCAGGAACACTATCACTTCCTTTTGCGCCGTTGCTGAATACTGCGTCTAAGTTATGTAAGGATCTCGCTGTTGATAGTCGTTCCTTAATTAAACCAGTCCGTTCAGCAGGTAGGCCTGAAGTTTCCCAAAAGACGGTGATCATCTACTTGCCGCAGGTGGAGCAACACGAACTTTCTTGGGCCGGGGACACCCTGAATGTTTCTAGAATTTCTTCTTTGGTGTGTGGTAGTGACACCATGACTCGTCACCAGCTTCTCCAAAAGCATGCAAATGTTCATTATGCATTTCCAGTAGCCGACGACAAACTTCAACCTTTTGTCCTTCTGTGCCTGTGTTTCCGCACAACTTTTTCACAATCAAATCTCGTGAACAATGGTGTGCAGCGTTGTGCGGCCAAAGTCTCTCTAACATTCATCAAAGGTTATACCGCTATCAGCAATAGTCAACCTCAATGTACCTGGGAGACACTGCGATATTGAAGGACGGCCGATATGCACTTTTCATATTGCCTGCGTCTTTAACGAGCATGATCGTTCACTACAAAATCTGCTTACAATCGCCATCTAGCGTCTGCATTGCATACCAGTATCAGTTCATCGCCCTGTAAATGGATATGCCAATAGATAGCGAGCGCAGTGTTTGTAAATGAACAATATTGTAAATTTCCGAACGCCCCATATAATATATTAGCAGGGGGAATACCGCTGTAAGCTCTCAAAATTTCTTGGCTTAATTTTTTTGTCCTGCATTCAGAATCCATAGATAACTGAATGTCGATGAAAAATTCGCGTATCGCCGTTTTACAATGTGGAAATACAACATTTTTTTTTTTAACTGCAGCAATTCTGACTTAGCAAAATGTGTGAACACGAAAGATTTCCTCTACATCTATAAATCACGAAGAATGTAGTGATTGGTACTCGTCTGCACCTTTAGAGGGAAGTTTCGGATTCCACTGTGGCTTATAAGCTCAAGGTGATATAGCCCGGTAAGATTTCCCATGTGACACACGCCGCCACCAAACTTTCCAAAACTAATTGGTGGAAGGAGAGGGAGATTCTCTCCAACTAACTAGATATCCGGCTAATGGGAGGGTTCCATTACTTCGTATAACGGTCCAAACGCTATTGGCGATATTTCATTTAGTAGTGCAGAGAACTTCTACTTTAGCTAAAGAGTCCTCTGGTTCCATGGTGGCTAGCGTTCTGGGCCAAGAAAAATGCTAATGCGCTCTAGGGAAATGACCCTCCCTGTTTTGCAAATCTCTGCTGTAAAATTTCAGTAACCAAGCTTTACGTAAACTATCTTCATTATGGATTTATATCGTTATCTTTACCATACATAGCTTAGATCAGTTTTATTTTACTTTCACAATTAGTCTATATAAGTAAAGTCAATTTGGGAAGGGGAGAGAACGTTACAATCATATACATTTGCATATTGACACAAATTTAACAAACCTAAAAAATAAATCTCATTTTTACTGACTTACTAGGATGTAATAAATTGTATTGACAAATACTGTGGTCTCATTAATGTGGTTATATTTAAAAAAAATTACATTAAACATGGTTAATAACTCTGAATCAGATGTTTGTTTCTTTAAAATGGTGAATATTAGAAATACGATTGTTAATACAAATTGTAGATTAAATGTATAGCTGGTATAGGAACATATATAGTAAATGTAAAAAAGATCTTTGATTCTGTGATAATTGCTCCTTCTTTCTGAACAAAAGCAAATGCGTACTCTTCGTTTCCACAACTAGTTCTGTCTTGCGATTCTACGAAGGATTAAGTAAGACAACCTTTTTCTAAGCCCATTTATCATGCAAATGTACATTTTTTTAATTGTAGTATCTTTGAACGGCTGTACAGTATATCATGTCGTTTAATCTTCGTCTTACACATACCATAGATGCAGTTAGCTTTCAGAATAGAGTCTCTTAAGTAATTTGTACTATAGTGCATACATTTTGTCTTCCCACTCTCGCGACAGTACACAGCTCAACTGCAAACCCCTCCAGCCACGCAACCAGCAAAATGCAGAAGACTCTGCTGAAAATGTTCCTTTTGCTGCGAGGCAGAAGTTATTGCTCCTGAACATATTTTGATTTGTTGCAGCTTAGCTTCCGAAAGGTTGGCTATTCCCTCTCGTATGTTATGTTGCCGTTCAACCAATATTTGCGATTGAATTTATAAACCACGCATTTTTAACTGTCCCATAGAGTGTCACGTATGTGATATACAAATATATTGCTCCAAAACTCAATGCAATACTGCAGGCAATAACAAGTAATCGTACTTTCAGTGACTGCGCGTCCTTGAATGGAAGAGTACAAAAGCCTTATTTGGGTAAGGTATGAGGATTTCATTGTGAGTAGAGCTGCAGAAGAGAAAATGAAAAGCATGTAGCACTGATAGCCCTTCATTAGGAGGGTAAATCAGCTTCTGAAATTTTCACTGTCCTGAAGAAGTTGAAAATAAACATGTTTGTGTATCAAACCATTAACCGATTCCTAGAAACCGGGACTGTTGAAGAACGCCAGAGACCAGGCTGTCCATGCAGCATTAGGGACAAGCAGGCAGTTAAAACAGTGGCGTCTCGTATTCCACGAAATCCTGTGCGAAAGCAGTCTGTTCTGGCTCAAGAGCTAAGCATTTCAAAAATGTCAATTTCCCGCCTGTTAAGTGATGACCTAGGGTTGAAAGCTTGAAAGCTTACCGGCGGAGTACAGGTCACCTTCAAACCCAGCGTCTGAAGGAATTGAGGGTGATATAATCAAAACGCCTTTTTCAGCGCTACGCAAACAATGGCCAAAGAAAAATTCTTTTTGCAGATGAAAAGATTTTCCCAAATGAGGAGGCTTTCAACCGGAAAAATTATCGTGTTTATGCTAAATCATCTCGAGAAGCTCTTGAGAAGATTCCAAAGATTCAAAGAGGCCATCATCCTGCCTCTATCATGGTTTGGTGGGGAGTGGCATATGACGCATCACCAAATTCCATTTTTGTGAAAAAGGGGTGAAAATCTCTGCCAAAGTGTACCAAAACACAATGTTGGAGACTGTTGTGAAGGATTCGAGCAATACTTTGTTCAGGAATGAACAATGGAGCTTCCAGCAGGATTCAGCACCCACTCACAAGTCTACCCAGACTGGCTGCAGAGAAATGTTCCGGACTTCATTGCTACAAAGGATTGGCCTTCCAGTTGCGCTGACTTCAACCCATTGGATTACAAATTGTGGTCCGTGGTCTGTAAGAAGAGACACCCCAATGTCAACAGCCTGAAGCGCTCCCTGGTGAAGGTAGTGGCGGTATTGCCAATGGAGACTGTGTGTAATTCCATTGATGCGTGGCCAGAGAGACTTAGGATTTGTGTAAAGACCATAGGCAGCCATTTTGAAAAATGATTACATCTCTGTGTTTATAATATATGTAAATTACCATTATTAAAAGGACATTAAATTATGTTTAAAATAGTGCAAATGGCTTAGGTTCAATGTTTTGACGTTATTTATGGTAAGAATAGGTATATTTTTACTTGATTTTATAGCCTTTCGTTCGTTCAGTAAATATATCGAGTATTGTACCAAAATATTATTGGTTAACATTTCAAGTCATTGTAAACATATTAAACTTAAAGAATTAAAGTATCACCAAATTCTAAAAGATAAAAGTTAAAGAGAAAACCAAAACGCGACTAAAAGGGTGGGACAACTCGGGAAAGATTCGTTTTTTCTTGTGGCCTGCATCGAAGATACTGCCACCATG
Source organism: Metallyticus violacea (assembly GCA_030762175.1). Lineage (NCBI taxonomy): Eukaryota > Metazoa > Arthropoda > Insecta > Mantodea > Metallyticidae > Metallyticus > Metallyticus violacea. The sequence continues at coordinate 125,065,838 of CM060832.1, forward strand.
CAAAATTTGTTACAAAGTAAAGTAGCGGAACCCTCCTTGAAAGAGATGGTCACTTTTTCTTTTCTGTTAGCTTTAGCACGAGGAACACGCAGAAATGCTTTATGGCATAAAGAGGAATCGTGACTTTACATCTTTTTACGGGATGGTTTGGGGCGAGAGTTGGACACGGAGCGGAAAAACTGCAGTAGGTCAAGAGCCGTAAGGATGGAGGAGGTCGGAGAAGGTTTGCTCGGGGCGTGGGGACAGTGAGAGTGAGGGGAAAGGTTATTTGTGTGTAGTGCAACGACAGGAACAGATATTTCATTAAAAAGAGAGAGGGAGAGAAATCACCCTGGATATGGGTTGGGTCTCCAAAGCGAGCAAACGAGTTAACGAAAGTCGTTTCAGAGAGTAACAGAATGGAACATAACGTTTATTCTTTAGTTTCCCGTATGATTTACTAACCTCACTCTGTGTCTTTGAAAGTGTTCATAATAAAAACACTATTTCGCTAGAACCAAGCACAGGAAATATTTAATAGATAGTTTCCATTTCTAAAGGAAAAAGTATCAAAATGAATGATACCGTGGAAATATTCATAGTTTCTATAGAATGCTGCTTGCTGCTTGTTCATAGTTTTGTATAAACTGTGTTTACTTTGCTTCTCTCTTTTGTTTTTGTGTTCGTTTTCAAACGCTTATAAGTGGTGTATCAGCGTGTATTATAAGACGACAAAAAACTAACAGCAATAACTAAGGCAATACAGAAGGTATTCAAAAAGTTATGCAGTGCCTTACCAAGTATGCTGAGGCATTTAACGTCAAAATTCTTCAAAGCATTCTACAATCTCTCTCCACATATAGTTGTAGGCATTACAATCACTTATCTACGGTACAATGACTGAGATTGCAGCGAGCTGAATTTACGTATAGTTTGGGCAGGGCCCTGAACTCATTTATAAGCATTTTCAGAGAGCACAAATTTTCTTGCAAGCCCCCATTTTTTAACACTGTTACCTTAATTCCTCGAACAAAGAAGGATCCAACACTTTAAGTGACATTGTTGCATTCATCGTCATTCATTTTGCATGGAATCAACTACTAATACTACCAAATAGCTACTAAATTAGGAGCATACACTTCCGAGAAATGTCGAAGATCAACTAGTCTTTGGTCGCTTTCAGCCAGTCATAAACAGTTCTGAGTTTGTCTCATTAGTTCGTTTAGCGGAAGCCTTCTCAGCAAATTCCTTGTACATTTCTCATCTTCTATTAATTGGTTTGAAAATGTGAAAACCATTTTGTACAGATTTTTTGCAACTTTAAACATTTGTAGAGTACAGCGCCAATGCTGCTAACACTGGTCCATATACAGAATTTCAATAAGGATTTGGCAATTTTTTGTCATAAAGTGCTTTACCCTGTAAATTGTTCTCTCTCTCACAATTTCCGAAGTTCGACCAAAAGTTTTCAAATTCATTTTGCTAGTATCAAATGAACATACTACCAGGTCCTTGTGGATTTTTTTCTCTCTTTTATTTAGCTTATGTCCATTAATTTTCGATAATAATTATTGGCATAAGACTGAACAACAAACTATTCTACTAAACGTGCAATATGCATACTTTTATAGCTTACTCCATTGCTGCCTACTGTTTATATGTTTTTATAACCTTTTGGAGTAAAATAGTTCTCAAGGGAGCTGATAACTGAAATCAGGCGGTATGGTGTTTGGTAACTAATTTAAAACAGCCGATCGCAGATGTCATTGCAGCTGCTGCAGAGCACCAACTATTCCTCCATGAGACTTTCTCCAGGGCTTTCCGCTGAATTTTGGAAGCTGAAAGCTTGCCAGCACTAAGTGCAGAGGAATTAGTGGTAGACACCAATAACGCCTCGTCAGCGTATTTTATTATATTAATCCTGCATACATTAGGGTCTCGTGTCGTACCACTATGAGACGATAGTTTGGCAAACAAGTGTTCCTGTTATGTTCGACTAGTTAAAAGCTGTACTGTTGTTGTGAGGTTGTAACGCTGCACTATTGCTCCCTCGGACAGTTCGAGTATTGGTTGCTGTTTGTGTCTCGGCATGACTGGTGTTGAAGCCGCGGACTTAGGCGAGGCTGCTGTCATGGAGTTTGCGTGCTGAAGAATCGGAGACTACCCAAAATGCATGAACCTCCTGAACTGCCGGGCGACACATCAGCCTTACAGACAGTACAATGATGATCCGAAGACAGCTCTGCCATGTAGGAGTCTGGTCCTTATATACTTAATAAAAACTGACCCATGACGACACACCCCAAGCCAGGTTTCGCGCCAGTTTTATATCAGACTCTCTCATAGGCTACTACTGACGTCATGGAACTCTACTATGATTTGCCATACAATTTGTTCAAAGTACCAGCTTCACCATTCATTCTCTGTTTGATTTCGAGCAGCTATCATCCGTTAATGGCGATAACCAGTAAATGGACCACAGGTGCTATCACCCCCGTCTCCAGGTAGCTTGCCCGCCTGAGAGGTGACAAGCCCTTCACTCGAACACAAAGAAAGGATTTATGCCAAACTTGCCTTACTGTGGTTGAAGAGAGAATTCAGGTTTCCATGAGTATTTCTGCAACATCACAAGCCCTTTCCTAATGTGTAACTGAAATAAAATATTATGCACACTCTGATCAATCTCCTATAGTTGTCAGGGTACCGGGCACCACGGGCGGTATTACATTGTATAACAATTTGTAAACTGACTGCAAAATGTTTTAATACCACACACACATACTAACCTTTTAAAGTAGTTTTACATAGATAAAGCTGCAGGGAATATTGTAAGCAACTGAGCACATTGCTCTTTCCAAGGCTGTATATCAAAGATATATTGATTCATGTAAAAAATAACCTTGGTAACCCATCGTAAATGCATATACACACTCGCGAAACAAAATTAATTGCATATAAATCATTATAAAATCAAACTATTTCAACAATCTTTTAAACGTAATGGCATAAATTATATAATCAACTACCTGATTATTAAAAAATATAAAATCCGTAAGTATATTAAAAATGAACTACATAAATTCTTAAAACTTAAACAATTGAACTTAAGTGATGAATAGAGCCAAAACTGTAAAGAGAAACATACGAGGGCTATTCAATAAAGAGTAATCATAATATTTTTACAGGCATAATTTATCGTGTTAAAAATTAAATGTATAATATTTTGTACACATAATACAAAACGTATAAGTGAAACCAGTTTCATTGTTGTCATTTTCTTTTCCCGCCTGTGAGAGATGTGCAAGTTGATACAAGTTCAGTTCCGCCTACAGAAAAATGGGGGTGACGAACAATATGTTGCTGTGAAATTCTGCTTTCTTCTCAGTAAATATTTAACTGAAGCCTAAGCAGTGCTACAGGAGGCCCGTGAACAGTTTCCTTGTCTACAGCATAAGATATTCCAATTACATTAAGAACACTTCCAGAAATTCATAAAATGTCACAGGGTGGCACCCACATATTGGTAACTAAAACGCTGCACATGAGAGGTGTTTGTGCACGGTGGGTTTCAAGACTGCTAATTCAACGGACGTTCGTATGCAGGTTTGCATGAGTTCAGATGTTACAGGATAATTAAAGGTAACCGCCGTTGTTAAAACTTGGCTATCATTTCCATCCCGAGGGCAAAGAACAAAGTTCTGTGTGGAAAGCTCTGTTATCACCAACACCAGAAAGAGCAAAAGTGGTTTCCGCCTTGAAAATTATTCGATATTAAAAGAAGCGTTTATAAGTAAGTCCTATCTGTGCACGCAACTATAACTGGGCAATACTATAGTGATATTCTGACTCTCACATGCAAATGGCCACATTTTTGGCAATACTGCAATGGATGCTGCACTGCGATAATGCAAGGCAACACATCGCAAATGTTGTTGCTGAATATTTTAAAAAGGTCTATGTGAGGTGTAACCCTCACCCTCCCTATAATCCAGATTTAGCCCCGTGTGACCTTTTCCTTTTCCCCAAATTAAAGAAACATCTTTTTGGGAGGCATTTTCCAACATCAGTAGCAGCGGTCTTCAGGCTGCGGAGGTGATTCAGAAGATTTTGTCAAAAAATGGTTTCCATCATATCTTTGAAGACTGGCAGAAACGCTGGGACAGCTGCAATATATCCAACCGGGACTACTTTGAGAAAGAACGTTATAATTATGAAGATGAATAAAAGTATGTTGTCAGAAATAATTATGATTGCACAGCTCTCGTAAACAAAACAAGAGGTTAAATAAATTAAAAACAAATCATTAATTTATGTGAAAGCTATAGATTGAATGTGGCGATATCTTTGGAAAATATTGATGACTGGTATTTTCTCTTTCTTATATAGCATAGTGCTGTGAATTTCTCTGAAATTAATTTTATAAGCCTAACAGCTTCACATATATATTGGTACTAACAATCGATAATTATGCTTATACATTGAATAGTTATACTCTTACTATTGTACTTATTATCGTATTGTTACATTATGATGCATCCCATATAATTTTTCTACTAATTAATTCTGTTTTTATATCAATGTAGTCAATGCTGATATTTTGAATTGGCCATTTTTATGGATACTTATAATTCTATTGACTAGACACACATCCTCTTGTAAAATGAATAAAAAATTCTTTATGTTTGTAAAAATATATCAAGCCTAACTATAAATTGCTACCTCTTCATTAAGATTGGGATCAACTGGTCTCTGTAAATGCAAAAATAATTATCAATCAACTGTGGAATGCTATGAATCCCTTGGGATTTCAACTTGTGCTATAATTCTGAAAATTCTAATCTCCATAGTTTGTTTTATCTTTTACTAGCTTACACATATTTAATTTTGTGAATGAATGCTTATTTTTTTTAAAAAAAATCTTCTAATGAGAAATAGTCTACTGGGCTATTTTCGAATGTTATCGAAAGAAATTACTTGTAATGAAATGATTAATCAAAGAATTAAAAGAAATCCCCCATTAGACTTGATTCGACAAAAAAGAAACCTAAACCCGTTAATGAAAAATGGGTAACTATTTTCAAACAAAAACTTAATTTCATTGTTTGTTATGTTGAAAGGTGTAACAATAATATAACGCTCGGATTTTAATAGGAAACCCACTGATTACCTCCGTTAAAGCAACTATACTTTTAAGAATGCAGAATAGATTGCAGTTTGTCCTTCAGTTCCAAGGCCATCCTCAATTCTAAGTATATCTTCTAAACCAATCAATACAATTAATAAGGAGACAATTATAAATCAGGGACAAAAATGAATTCATCAAAGCGCAGCATATTAAGTTGAAATGGTCTAGCCTGATGCTACCTGATGAAATACTGCTTTTATACTTGAAGCTTGAAAGGGCTGAATGTGGCGATAGAAGTTTTAATAAGGGATTTGTTTCATTTCCTGAGCTATGATAATAAGATGTGCTTTATACACGACGGAGTATCACCTCATTTTTATCATGATATAAGAAAAACTGAATTATAGCTTTGTACGAGTATTACAACGATAAATTTTTGACTAAACCTCAATATCACTTCACTTGTACTATTAAGAATAAAATAAATGCAAGTAAATGTATTAATTACCTAATGCAATTATAACAAAGGAGACAAGCACGTATAAATGTAGTCAGTAACATTTAGAAAGAAGATTTGTATATTTAATGAAAATAAAAGAATACCATAGCTTTAACTTCTAAAAAAAAAGTTGGTTTTTATGTTAATTAAAAATGTGTTTAACGGGATAGATTATAATGAAAATAATAAAAAGGTTGTGTCATGTTTATACTAAGCATTCTGTTCGATGCTACGTAAAAGCCTTTGTGGCAGATTTATACTGGTGTAAAGATTGCATTTTTCTTCTTGGTCTTGATAATTGCTGTTCTGAAGTGTTTACCTTTAACAAAGACAAATGTAAAGCTTTTGAATACTGTAACGCACTGAGAGTGGTAGAGGGAATTCCGCTCAATGATACTTAAAAGCCACGAGTATTAATTTCCGTGCCAGAAATCCAGGCGGTTCTATCACCGCATTCCCGTCCATCCGTTCACATTTTTCTCCGTTCCCTTCTTCACCCCGATGGTATTTGTTGAAGGGGTGGAAGGTTTGTGGGATAGAGGGGAATGGAGTTAGAGGGGTAGGGTGGAGTTTATTTGTTATCTGGCAGATCGTGAAGCCAATGGGGCACAGCAAAAGGAAACCATAAGCCAGGAACGTTCGTCTAGTTTTGGCGTATCGCGAATTTCGGGGTTGTACAAATTACTAAGCTTGAATTTTACACTATTTTAAAAATGCAAATTAGCATATTTAAGACAAATTTCCAATATAGCACTGAGACCGTGATGAAATTACTCTGCAATATTATTTTGAAAACGCACGCTAAAGTATGACAGTGCAACAGTCCTCATGACCTAACTCCAATGAAATATAAATATAATATATATTAAGCACAATCATAATAGTTTATGTATGGTAATTAGTAATGCAGATATCATGAATGTTTATTTATATCATGCGGTATAACGTTAACATGTGAATTTTATGTCGACAAAAGTGAAAGATCTTTAGCGGTTTCTATTTACGGTAGCTTGGAAAGCCAAAAAGGCCATAAAACTCTATACAAAGGGGCAAATAAACCAGAGATTAGAGTGTCATACTACTTTTAAAAGGATTATCGTTGGAGAGTTAATAAACCTTGGATATTTTATATTCTGAATTCGACAGACGGTTGTTAAGCTAGCTTTAAACTAGCCAATGTCAACAAAATGTTTTAAACTTTCAAATAATAGCGAATGGTACGTGAGGTAGGTGAACTTAAATCAACCAATAGTAAATGATTGTTTGAAATTTTAAAACTAGGCGCGAATCTTGCACTTTGGCGTCGTTAAGCCAACTTATCTGAATTTAATATATAAGGAGGCGTTAGCTCTATTGAGACACGCAGTTCACAGAATTAGTCAGGCATTTCTACACGTGGCTAGAAGTAGTTTTCACTTGACATATGCAGTCATCAGGCAATTTTAAGTGGGACACTCAGATAAGGCGCAGTTTTAGTTTTACAAGCGGCGAGACGCAGTCAATTTTAAGTTCTATTCGAGTCGAGATACATACTGAACCATTCGTAATAAGTTCTATTTCAACGCGGTTGTCAGATTTAATTCATGTCTGGAGAAGGCGCGGCAGCTAAACTTATATTCGACGTAGATACATTCTATCGTACGCAAAACACCAGAGGATGGAAACGATTTGGAACATAATAAAGTATATATATCGTACGCAAAACACCAGAGATTGTAACCGATTTTGAACATAAGTATATATATATATATATATATTATAACGCATCACGTGCTTATTTATACTACTGAACTCCTCTCCCAGTACTGTTGAGTTCCAATCAGCAAAATAACAGAAGTTACCCTGAAAAGTTTTCATTGAGACGTGGTCAACAATACCGAAGCGATCATTAATCAATCTACCAAACAGCTTCAAAATTGGCATTACAAAGTGAGGCCCGACAACAAATCGCTTCAAAATTGGGGCCCGACGTGGGACAACTCATCGAATAGTCTCAACAGTTATCGGAAATATATATTGTGCTGATTCAAGTAATACAACCCACTTCGACAAAAATTATTCGATTTATTGCTAAACAAAACTTTGTTTACTTTCGTTACATTTTCTTTCATTTTATGTATTTAAAACTGTTTGTTGTATCGAAAATACTAAGAGAAGAAGTATATCGCATTTGCGTGTAATAGCGTGCTGAGCAAAATAGCATGCAGAACACATTCGAGGTAAATCTGTAGTTAGCAACAGACGCACACAACTTACACCATGCTGTGTTATCTTCAAAAACACGTACTGCGCAGTTATCAGACTACGCCTCTGCATCTTTCTTGCGAAGCATGTACAGATAATATTAGAAATCAAAACCTACAAGCTCAAAAACAGTAACACCGAATCTGATCTTCCATAGTCAATTTTAGAATCCATAATTCGAAACTTTTATACTGGTGTGTCAAAAGAAACATAATTTAAATTTAATTAGCCTTTTTTATTTATTTATTTTTTTTTTTTCAATTTTAACAATATTTAAGCACTTCGTGTTGAATTGCATTTTTCAGTTAAAATAAATAACTTTGTGGTCACAATTGTTAAAGCTATAACGTTATCACCAATGTTTTAAAATTACATTATTGTTGTTAATATGTCATTGGAAGATCGTTCCATTAAACAAAATAGGCATTATTTTCGGAATTTATTAACTTTTTAATGATGCTTGTTTTAATTTTGGTGCTAGTGAAATTGTATTTAGTTTCAATAAGGCTTAGCATCGTGCGAGATGTCTGGTGTTCGATTCCCCCTAGACAATCCTCCCGGAGATTTATTCTAGGTTTTCCTCAGTCCCCATTAAAGACAAATGCCGAGGAGGTAACCCCATTTTAGGTCTGGAGCGTTTCCTTCCTTATAAAAAAAAAGTATTTTTAATTTATCATTTCGTCTCACTCATCACCATTGTCTACGCTAGTTATGCCTCAGCACAGAAAACAAACGTAAGCACAATAATAAAAAAAAGACACCACAAAAAGCCCGTTTATACATTTTCAACTACTATTAGTGATATTTGATATTTTACTGTCTTCGTTTTCCGACATCAAATCTTACCATCAACACAATCGTAATTTTATCTTAAACACGTTAGTTTATGTTAATTTTAGTAGTAAAAGAACTAATTACTAGACTAATCAATAATGCATTTTGTTACTGTAGTAGTATATGCTTCTACAAGTGACCCAATAAACTAAGAACTAATTTTCGGCATTTGCATTTAGGCGAAAGGAAGAGAATATTTTGTATCGTTTCTTCCAGGGTATGTGGGTTTGCATTTTATAAGATATATTTTAATTTACCCCAGAAATAAAGTCGCAAGCGGCTAGGTCCGGGGTAAAAGCGGACCATAAATCGTTACTAATAACTGTCATTCTGAAACAGTCTTTCAAATTAACTCATCAAAATATTCGCTGTGAGCTGGGGCACAGTTTTGTTCAAAAAGGCAAAATCGCGATCTCTGTCAATTAATTCTATAAAGGGGGGGGGCACAAAATTGTATTCACGCATGTCACATTTTATATGGTTTTTAACTTTAACAATTTAGTAGCTCTTTGCACAGAGGCTTTAGAAAGTCTTGTTTGCTGTGAAAGTGATTTTGGGGGAAATTCTCCACTCGTAGTAAAATGTGTTCATAAAAATATATATCAATATGTATGAGCGTTTTTAAATAAACTTATCATTTATTTTTAATTGAAATTGTGTACTTTTATTTAAATCTGTCAAAAGGTGTGGCTCGTTTTACTGAGAGATTCTGTAAGCCCGCAAGACCACCACAAGTGGTTGAGGTTGTTAACGCATTGCCTCTTAAGCTGGAAGTCAGGGGTTCCAATCCCACAATACCGTCCTTCCTGACAAGTTTTTTCCAGATTTTCCTCAGTCTTCATAAATGGCAAGTGCCTGTGATGCCTAATTGGTTGAAACTGGCATTAAATACCATGCAAAAAACAAAACACAAAATAATTACTCTGCCACGCTTTGAAGTTTTTGCCCAGCAATCACCGTGTATTAAACGCGATGCTGTCATACTTCTTGAACGCGTAAGTTTTGTCAAAAAGTTAATCGCTTAAACATTTATATGAGTTGTAAATATTTAAGTTACGATGGAATCCAGGTAAATTAAGTAACAGGGATACAAATTAAATGTTTAGGTATACACAGCAAAAAGTAACAAATACACATTTCTGTATGTGATTTGGTACATATTTCTTAATTTTTTATTCTGATTCAACGATATGCGGTAAGTAAACTTTAATACGAAGATGTTAAAATGTCGATAAATTTGATTTTCTACAGCCTAAAACTAGTGGGGGAGATGTAGAACATCTCAACCATACTTATCAAGTAATGCCATAGTTCTTGAAGACGATTTTCGTTATGTAGAAGTTAATTTTACTAATTAATTATATAAGTCGAGGCGTGTGATTCTTTTTTGAGCATTTCGCTGCACTTGGGGCAAAATGTGCACCCCTGTGCTCCGAGGGGTTCGGTAACCCATGCGTCATGTTCTCATCCCAACGGTTGGTCGGTAACTAACAGTAATGGCGGCGTCGGTCAGCCGGGCAAACATCGGGCGCCGATCTGCACTCAGGTCCGGCAAGAAATACATATAGCGTCAAACCCAGAATATCATCATTTAAGGGAGTTTCCTTCTGCAATATACGTAACGATTGCCAATGTAATGTTGATTTATGGAACGCAGAGAAACGATGGCAAAGTAAACTTATTAGAGGCTTAATAGGCATATATATGTTCATTTATTCTGTATCGATAATATTCATTGTTCTAAGTTATATGTAACATGCGTTTGTTTACTTCCGTTATACCCTGGTGTGTTAAAGTAAATGTATACATTTTCTAACATTTTCCAACCTTAAAGTAATAAGTATATCTGCCTTTTCCTTCTTTCTAAAACCTTGGTTTACAGCATAACATAGACTGATTGCCTTTCATGTGCCCATAAATATTTTGTATGACTGCTAGCCTATCCTAGCGTTATAATGTGGCAAAGTTCAGAGACTAAAAATCTAAAATGTCAAAAAGAAACTTGCTGTAAAATACACAATGCGTAAACATGTTTGGATTATCGTAATGTCCGAATGTGTGCAGTAAGTTGTTCTCTCAAAAGATGTCATTACTCAAATGAATGCTGGATAGCATCTCCACATGATAGAACATTCCAACAAAATGGCCAAGGAACGATTGTTGTTCAAGAAGCTCAAGAGATTTTAAATGAGAATGTTGAAGTTCCTTGACAATGGAAGCTGAAATTCTGCCCGGACCCTAAAGGATGTAATAAATAGTAGAAAACCAGCTGTACTGACGGCCTTTTGAGAAGAAATTGGAAACGCATGCGCAGCAGACTCATTAGAAATTCCTCAAGCATTACTTCACCATAATCAGAAGTGTTTGGAGGTAAATGGTAACAATTTGAGCACCTCATATAGTTATTGTATTTATCCCTTGATGTCTTAAACAGTTTTTGATGCACAGTAAACCCGGGAGAGATGGCGCATTTTCTGTAATTTAGTCATAAGCCCCAACTTGTGTTACAGAGCAGAAGACATTTTCAGTAGCATAGTAAAGGGACATTGTGTTCCCAGTTTATTGGTTTTCTAGCAACTGCAACTGTTATTCTGTTCATAATAAAACCCATATTTGCTATAGTTAAGGCATAAAATAATTGCCTTTTTAAATGCTTTTGAAAAAATGGATTTCATGGAACACGTATACATTTCCGGTAAACCGCCGCGGGTGGCCGAGGTCGTTAAGGCACGGACTCGTGAGCGGGAGGTCTGCGGTTCGAATCCCGCCAGGACCGTCCTCCCTGACTGGGGTTTTTTCCAGGTTTTCCTCAGTCTTCATAACTGGCAAATGCCGGGGAGGTACCTAAACTTAGGCCTGGAACGCTTCCTTCCTTAAAAAAAAAAAAATATCCTTTCCCAATATATCATTTCATCTCATGTATCATCAGTGTCCACCGCCTGTGGTGCCTCAGTAGTAAAAACGGGCGTTAAACACTACTCAAAAAAAAAAAAAAAAACAATTTCCGGTAAGTCAGGCACACTTGCGCGCCATCTATACCTGAAACAGACCGGTGGTTCTAGTGGTAACGCTTGGTATTCGCCTTCGGGAGGTCCCGAGTTCATTTACATCCTTTCCAGTCGGCCTGGTCTTTTCGTGGTTTCACCTTCTCGCTTAGGCGCATGCTGGGATAGATCTTTTCCTTCCAGGAATGTTCCGCTCTCTTATTTCACATCATTTCATTCTGTTGGCTCTGTTACATGGTCGAAGGTGCCAGGACGAGTTGGGCTGGTACGGTGTGACGGTGGTTTGTCCTTTGGAAAGGTTTATGGAAGCGACCCTTCTGAAGAGCTCGAACTCAATGGAAAAAGAAATCGGAATGTTCTGTCTGGAAACATTATTAGGGACCCCGTCTTTGTCCGTGAAGCCTGGCCGCTCGGTGTCCCCCTTAACTCATCCTTTTCTCCCAGAAGTGCCCCAACATGGTACGCAAACACAAATGGCTAGCCGTTGACAATCAGAGTACCGAAATATTCTCTTCCACACCTAACAATTCAAAGAATAAACTGTGCACAATGTTCTGGAAGTAATGAAGCTCATGCTTAATCTGCAGGATTATAATAAAGTTGCAGATAACACAATAATATGTGAATAGATTGAAAGAAACTGAAGCTGCAGTGAAAAGTGAAGTAAATATGGTTTGACGAGATCAAAAGTGGAGTACGCGTGGAAGAAAGTTGCCTCCGTAGATCAGTAGGCAGGAAATCGAGGTAGAATGTAACACGAAAGTCTACTTGAGCCTATCGAATGAAATTAAATTGGGATAAAGAGTATATAGGCTCGTTCTAGGAAAAAAGGCAACATCAGGAATACTGGTTTAGACTGGGAGGTTAGAATGCTCTAAAATAATGGATAGTTCTGGTAAGAAGAATCTGCTCGTGGAATGGGTACTTCCACATCTGAGAAAAAGTTCTGTTTACAGAAAAAAAGTTTAAGGCAATTAGAGGTCGATTGGCTAGCTGGGACCTGTTTGCAGATTACACTAATTGATTGAATATCGGCATTTTCCTAGCCAATGTGCGCAAAGCTAGAAGCAATTCATTTTTTTAATTAAAACGCAATAACTAGTGTAATTGTAAATAATGTGTAGGATGTTTCCTTTCATATATCTTAAATACCGTTCTTTCCATTTTTAAATTGTTATTTATTGTTGTTTTATTTATGTATTTTTTTCTCTTTATTGTGAATCATGCTTAGACTTTTATTGCATTGTGAATCCCATTTCAGATGAGGTTCAGGTTTCATCATTGAAAGTGAATCAGCATCTACCAATTTCCCCTCGGCTTCTAATGAGGCCAAGGTTCCTTTGTAGGTAGTTCTGTTCCAAAGTTGCTGTTTAATATTGAATACAAGGAAACCACCAGCATCGGAATTGATTTCACCCGAGAACATTGACAAAAAGAGATCTCTCTTTAAGAAAAAGAGAAGAAAAGGAGAGAAAGAAAAGGGCAAGAGAGATGAAGAAATAAACTATCCCAGAGAGAGAGAGAGAGAGAGAGAGAGAGAGAAGAAATAAACTATCCCAAAGAAAGAGAGAGAGAGAGAGGGAGAAAGAAAGAAAGAAAGAAAGAAAGAAAGAAAGAAAGAAAGAAAGAAAGAAAGAAAGAAAGAAAGAAAGAAAGAAAGAAAGAAAGAAAGAAAGAAAGAAAGAAAGAAAAAAGATCAGCTTTTAAGTTCCAAGCAAGGGTAAAATCTTTCCTCCTCAGATACAAATAAATGTACTAATGTTGGAAAAAGTATAACAAAAGAAAAGATCACTAGAGGATGAAACGTGTTAGGTGCCAGAATTGATTAAATAAAGTACAAAAGGTACATCTGGCATAATGTTGAGGAGAAAATTACATAAACCAATTAAAATAAAATCACATGAAAGAACATGTAAGTTAAGTTATATGCTTTTGTGAACTTTAGGTAGCAGAAATAAACCGATTTCATTCGGTGACAGTCTATTCTACACCATATGCCAGCCCTCCCCAGCATTATTTTTTTTCAGAATCATGTTTTTCATAAAGGTGAAATGTTTGTAGCTGTTATAAAGTAATATTATTAATAGCATTATTTCGGAACGCTTTAAAGAAGAAATCTCAATGATTTACCTCAAAACAAAAGAGCATGACAAAAAATGCGCTGGAACTATTTTAAAAGCAAATCCCGGAGTACTGACACGTACTGTTTAAAGAAATCTTACAATGGGAGCTTTCTTAAACCTTCTTTTTCAATGCAACTGGAACTGGTTATTTTGAGCTTTTATATTGGGTTAAGATGTAGTCAATAGCTTGTTACTGACCCAGAAAACCTATTAACGTTTGCACATTTTGTGAACCAATATTTAATTTTTGAAATAGTAATTCAATCTGGGAGAATTTCAGAAAACAAGTTCCTTAGGAACAGTATTCTTGATACGGGTATATTTCTTTCATCCTTTGAAGTTGCAACGCGCAAGCAGTTCTCGGATTGATCTCAACCGTTCATGAAATGTTATCAAATACAGGTATTTCATGTTTAACAAAGGAACATAGCACACATATCTACGATAACATCAGTTCTTAGAACTGCTTCATCTACCTTTATACTCGTACACCACATTTGTAACTGTTCGTAGAGCGGTGCCTTCTTGGCAGTACTGAACTCGCCTACGTGAACAAGCACATTTCAAGATGCTTGCTTATATGTGAAGGATTAGATAAATAAATTATAAGATTATTAAATCCAAAAGATAGCCCAAACAGCTGAAATGGCGTACTTTGTGTTTACGTATGCAGCTTTTGTAGGTAAATATTATATCAAGCTGATAAGATGGCTGTAAAAATTTCAAAAATTGTATTATGAAAGCAATGCTTTGTAACGCTGGTCATATGAGGTCGAACATTACCATGATGAATTATATCTTTGAAGGCTTTCCACTTTTTAGATGTGAAACACATGTGACGGGCCTAAGAAGTTGTAACTTTTTCAGCTTTGATTATGAAGCTAATCCAAATGTACCCACCATTTAGAACTCAACAGCTAAATAATCAAAGTTCGGTTTTCCCTACTCACGTTTAACTTCCGCTGCTCTTTACTTCTCAGGTTTTCAAATTCTTCTATGTTGATTTGCGATCACGTATTGTTTTGTCATATGTCATGTCAATAGTTAATTAACTCGTGACAATAATTAATCACCTGCCTAATAAAGTCTGGTCTATATCAGATGTGATTGACATAAATTTGCATAAAATATGCTTCCCCATAATTCAATGTGCAATGCAAGTATAGCAGCGTTCATTAGTATAGACTAATGCGATCAGCATTCATCTAGGTATTCACATTAGAAGATTGATCATTTGCTACTGAAATGAGGTGAAAAAGCCGAAAGTTTAGCAAAAATATTATAACATGTCGCTGTAAGGAATTAAACAAATCACGCTCGTGATATTTTATCCGCCTTAGCATTACATCTTAATAAGATTCACACGAAATCTTTATCCCGCCAAGCATTTCATTGACAATTGAAAAAAGGGAAAAACTTTTTTGAGCCCATTGCGCCATTCTAATAACTAAATGTAGTAGTTACAGTCGGTTGCATGTGAATAATTCCGTCTAAAATTGGACAAGATGGTTAAAACAATTGACCTAATATTTTTTTAATCAATAGATATTTGTTAAATATATGAAGCATCAAGAGATTACAGTTTCCGCAAAATATGAATACCCTGTACATGTTATTACAATAAATGTTAAATATTTGTACATTTAAGAAGTTTGAAAATAAATAATCTGGAACTATGCATTGCAGAAACACAAATTAAAATTCCATATAAACTATTTTTTAAAGTTTTCTTAATGGTATATAATCAAAATTTCTTTGTTTGTTTAACCAAAGAATTGTTATTTCATTATAACGTATTTCAAAGAGTTGTATTCATTTTAATATATTGAAATACATGTTAAAATATTCTACTTTAAAAATTTTAAATTGTCAGTTTTTAAAAATGCTGCCCGGTATCAGAAACAGTTTATAAAAATTAAAACTTATTGTACAAATTTACTTAAGCGTGGTGGATATGGTTGCGCAGCCTTTCTTTGCTTATTACAGAAGGTAGTTTAATAGTTTCCAAAATCTAGGATTAATAAATTTATAAAGACTGCCTCCGTTTTTAGTGTTAGAGTATGCAACTACTAATTCGAAGGTCCTGGGTTCGAATTGATCAGGTCAAGCTGTCTGGGTAGTGTTTTTTCGCAGTTTTTCCATATGCTGAGAAGGTGAATGCTAGATAAAACGAATGCACCAAGTATTCCAAGGTCATTTGCGCCATCATTAATTCATTTCATTCATCCCTACAGATTTACAGCTTTAGTATTCAGCCCACAAATCTGCAGACGTCGCGAGAATACCAATACAGTCCAAGGGTCAATAATTAAACCAAAAAAATCTAAAAAATGGTATGATATTATGACAAAAATATAGCTGTCACAGTAACGTTAGCGCCTGAAAAAAATTAATGAAGATTGTATATAAAACAAATGAAAGTGCAGGCTGATTAAAACGAAGGCGCTCTATCAGAAAATGTGAAAAGAAAAGCAAAAGCATTGGTTCTACTACATAAATTTGTTCGATGATGCCGTAGCTCATGCAGAAATGACTACGTAATAGTTTCACGTTTATAAAATAGATTCTTTTAAGAAATAAGGTTTGGTATGTCTGCATTTTTTCTTAAATATTGCATGTAACTGAAAAAAAATTATTTGTCACTTTTGGAAAAAACATTATATAAACTACAGATGTGGTTAATAATATGGTAAAAAGTAGTGAAGTAAATAGGAAAACTGCAAATTACAGATTAAGACTGGTGTTAAAGGGTAGGTAATTTAAGGTGTGAGGAAGTATTAATTTAATTTTTTAATTATAAACAGAAAATTCAAGACTGCACACATTTTTAATTTTATATCAGTAATCGTATTTTATATACAATGCTTGTATATTTATTTATACACAAACACACAAGGTGGAAAACAAATTAAGCGATGCTCTGAGAGCTTGCCCGGGGTACCAAAATAAATACTATATTTCCCTAAGAGGGTTTTTCTTCACCCAATACAGTACTTATGTACTAAAACGAAGCGATACATCTGAAGTGAGCTAATGGACATGGTTTGTACGTACTTAAATCAATGATACACCTCTCTCCCATCTCTTTATTTGTCTCCTCTAGATATTTTTGGGTGGGGTTGAAAGCATGGTCTTGTTTTCGAGAGCCCAATTGAAATATAAGGGGATCTGGTCGCAAGGATAGTTGCAGCAGTAGGGAACATTAATAACATTGCAGTCACTGCAGTATTGACCGCGTTAATCAGATCTTGTCCCGACAATGTACTCTTTGTGCACAAATTAACGGGGACAGTTTTAAGTTTCTTTTGTAAAATAAAATAATTGTATATGTTTTGTCAGTCTGTCAAAGCAAATGATTTAAGCTACATAAGGGAAGTATTAAAGGGAAGGAAGGGGTCAAAAATCATATTTTTGTTTTAGTACCATTTTAATATTTGGATTTTAATGTTTGTTTTCATGTGATTTTCATTAATGTTCTTTGGTTATAAGTATTTTTAATTATGTCACTGCAGAAGGCATTTCTTTTTTGTATTTTGCGAGCACATGTTCAGTTAAAACAATTCTGTATCTTAGAATTCATACATTTTCAGCGTTTATTTCCATGACAGTTTTTTTAACAATGTTGAAGGGTTTTAGCTGGTGTTTCCTAAAAAAATGATTTTCCCTGTAAAATATTTTTGGCTGCAATTATTGAAAACTACATTCTTTTACACAAGTTTCCCATTTTTTAGGATCTATATAAGTTAACACTTTGAAACTTTTACGTTTTATTTATGATATTGTGATGATGTGGAGCTACTATGGTAGAGCTAGGACAAAATGTGACAACGCAAAAAAAAAAAAATGTTGGGGAAAAAATAGGGGGAAAAAAGCAAAAATGAAAACATTTTTTGTTTCAAAATCATGGTGTGGTGGTGACAATAGATCATCAAATTTCCATTATATGCATTTGCATGCTGTAAAAGTTTCATTTTATTGGCTTTAATAGTCCTCGAGAAAATGGGAACTGAAGTTAGTAAATTTAACATTACAAGAATAGGCCTTTCATGCTCCCCTTAAGACGTGATGTCCTCATAGGAAAATACGGTATTAGAAAAAAGGTTTGTTTTGGTACCCATACAAGCTGTCAAAGTTTGTCGGTTTAATTTGTCTCCACTCTGTATAATGCAACGTTCCAGGTATGTTTTCATTTGTCTTACTTTAATAATTATATTGTAATATGTGTATTTAACATTAAAATAAGAAAGCTAAATAATTGTTTATTATGGCATTCATCAAGAAGAAACAAATGCTGAAAGGAATATATGTTATGAAACTTGCTTCATATTGCGTGCGATGAGGAATACTTTGAGGAAAAGTCCGTTGTTTTTATTATATTCTGATTACATCAGTATTGTGCTTACTGTTGAACATTTAACTATCTGAACTTTTCTAGTTAAAATTCCTAGTTAAATATGTCAGTAAAACCTAAACTCTTGTTATGGAATTAGATAAAAAAAATAAAATAAGACCGACGTAAAAGAATAGCAGGGGCAATAAAAATGAAGTGAAAATATCCGATTTCCTTTTGAACTACTTGCATCCTTATCGAATGATTTGATCAAGAGAAGTTTTCCAAAACTTATTGAATCGG
Organism: Metallyticus violacea; assembly: GCA_030762175.1. Taxonomy (NCBI): domain Eukaryota; kingdom Metazoa; phylum Arthropoda; class Insecta; order Mantodea; family Metallyticidae; genus Metallyticus; species Metallyticus violacea. Next base: position 125,084,280 of record CM060832.1, read on the forward strand.
TCTCTCCGTCTCTGATCACTAGCCGCCTCTAATACTATCGATATATCGAATACCGATACCCGATAGTTCTTCAGCCACGTCAGTCATTGTTATCCTTTTGGGATAAGGTCCAACCGACGGTTTAATTTCTTTTAACCACAATCATTGTCCAGACCATTTGGTGTGCTTTACAATAAAGAAAATGCGTGTGCTTCTTTTAACAGGAAAAGCGGAATCATTATCAATAATAAATGAGTTATAGACTATTTAGCATCCCGCTCCATCTGATCATCGTTGTGTCTTCGTCATGGTGTTTTACACACAGCATTATGGCCACAAATTTTATTTTTATTCACTTTTTTATGTGTTGGTACACAATATTTGAGAAAATGTGCATCTCATAAATTTTGTTTCAGATGTTTCCTGAAATATATTTAAGGCAAGAAAATGCTTTTCACTTTGATTGTGACTTTCAATCTCATTGGAATTAATAGTAATTATTTTACCTTTACAGTTATTAGCCGCCCATTTTCATTAATTTTTTCGTTTAAAATCCATTTCCATTTAAATAGCATAGTTTGTATTTCTGCAGGGCGCTTGCTGTCAGGCGCGCATTGTCCTTAAAAACCGCTCCTGGGCAACATACACGTGACATCTTTCAAATTTGTGCTGAAAAAAGGACAAGCTAAAGCTTACTAGATTAAGATTACTTTTATGTATGACCTAAACTAGATTAATTTAAAGCTTCTCTAAAGATTGGTCTTCAAATCAAAGCTAGAAAGAACGGGTTTTTAACATACGTTAAAATGAATTGTTGCAGAGGAATGGTAAAACGATTTACAAGAAAAGATCTTGGCAATCGTATTTTAGATAGAGAAACTGTTCGCCAACTTATTAAAATGTTACAGGATCTCTTAATCACAAGAATCTTGTTCCGAACGCTGAGAGGCATATTTTTCTCTGTATCTTATAACACAGGTGTGCTTATTATTGTCAATTTTAAATAAATTGTCATTTTATGCTTTCAGTAAAAATAAAGATACTAACCTTACACTCCGTGACTCGTCTCCCTATTCCCAGATGCGACATCTGCACTCCCCCAGTAAGAAGCTATGCTCAGGTGGCCCGCAACTCATACAATCTAGCTGTAATAATAAATAAAATTGGGTATAAACTAAATCATTGTTTTATTCACAAAATAGCATCATCTTCAATTACATTTTTTTTCTGATGAATAAATATTTTGACACATTTAATCAAGAATTTGAGAGATAAATTCTCAATTAACTGTGTTATTATTTTTATGCAGCAGATTTAACTATCTACAGTTTCAAATCTGCAAACTATGTACCTGATTTTTCTACTATGAAAATTATTTTTAATTATAGTGTAGGATTAAGTAAAAACAAAAAATAAAACTGCAATAAATACCAGTTTATCGTTTTCACCAAATTTAAATTGAAAATACTCCGTGTTTCCTTTGCCATGCTCGTTTGTTTTAACAATTAGTATCTCAGGAGGTAAGCGAGCAGGGTTCCTTAGGTAATAACGCTTGCGACTCGGGAGGTTCCAAGTTCAGTTCCCGTTGAGCCGGGCATCTTGAACTTGTGTTTTTTGGCTTCCCCGTGTCACTAAGGCGAATGCTGGGATAAATATTTGCATTCCACGAATTTTCCACTCTCCAATTTTCTTTCTTTCACATCATAGTTTCAGTTACAGAGCCTGAGGGCAGCTGCTGGTGCGGCGTGGATTGTTATTTGGAAAAGCTTTCGTCCTGGAATCTGGTAGGACGGGTTCCTCCTGAGGGGATGGCCGATGTCTGTATGAACTTGTCGTCTGACGAACGTTAGGGATTCCTTCTGCACTCGTGCATCGCCACTTCGAATTTCTGACTGTCCTATGCATCCTTCATCTCAGCCCTTCCTCCCGTAGGTAATGCGTCCATCTAGTGGTTTCCTTGCGCAATTCTTCCTCCGTTGACCATCCTAACCTATCCTATCTCAGTAGGTGCATTCAAATAAATAGTGAACCCCAGCTGAAAGTGGGTGCTGGAGTTTGCTTATTCCTGGCAGTGTGCTGCATGACCGAAAGTTCCTTTGTAAAGTGTATCCAAAACCTAATACAAACTGCTTACTTCTGTCTTTGAAAATATGCTGTTTATTCTTTTTGAATGGCCTTTTAATTTATTTGAATATAGCAGAAGACTTTTTCTGTGCTAGAGAAATTGTAATAAAATGACTTAGAAGAAAACTTTTCTTGCAGACTACTATGTGCACTAATACTGGCTGTAGTTTCCAGCCATAGAAGTCTTGCATGAAGGCTAAAACTAACTTCAGAGCTTGGAGAAGTCAATCACATCGCCGGTTCTGATACCAGTAAAAAAGACGGTCAAGCAAGTTGCAGCGCTGTTGTTCCCAAACCGCATCTTCATGCTGTAAACAAGAAGAATAAAAGTTCTTTAGGCCACAAGAGCGTCGCAAATGGAACGCCAAACAATGGAAGAAAGTTCCCTGGGCAGATGACAGCAAGTTTGAGCTGCATGTTTCCGAGAGAAGGCAATGTGTGTGTGTGGAATGCATGATGAGAGGGTCAGGGGGTTCTCTTTTCTGCAGAAGGTGGGAGTAGGATTATGACCTGGGATTGCATTAGCATCGCCATGCTGTGCTTCTACAGAAAAGTTTCGTCCTGAATCATGACATTGCCACTGAATATTCGCGTAGAATTTGGAATGGCATTTAGATAAAAAGAAAGAAGATCCAACAAAATTTCCATCCCCAGTTCGAAACAAAACTTGAATGGGCTAAGAGTCATACAGGGTCTTGTATTTTATATATTACTGCATTCTGTGGGCCAAGTTATTCATGTTTATTTCTTAAAAAAAAGCAGGTAATGGAAAATCACAAATGGATTTTCTCATAGACATACTCCTTTATGCTTTTCTCTGTTTCACTTGTCATACTCTACTACATATTCCTCCATCTGTTTCCTTTTTAGGCGTAACCTTTTTTTTTTTTTTTTTTTTTTGGCATATAAGGTGTAGTTTATTAATTTGTTAGGTGATCTCGGTGGCGTTCATATTATAACCTAATATATCTAGATTTAGTAATTACTTCTCTAATCTTCCATTTAAATATTATCTCCTATTTTTAATTTTGGATATACGAAAATTCTTTTTCAAAGTTGTCATTTCATTTGTGTGGGAGCTTTTGTTCCTCCTTCCCCCTTTGTTTTACCGCATTGCAACGAAGTAAGGTTTTGTGGTGGAATGTTTAGGTCTAAGATTGTTTCTTCATAAAAAAAGTATAGTCTAAATTTATTGACATCTGTCTGCTCTTGCTTTAGACCATGGTTCAGAAAGCAATATGTAAATTTATACAAATAAACAACTCCATAGGCTCTTTGCATGAAATATTCGAAACGAAATTTCAATCATTCTAAAGTGTTTTTGTTATATTTGCTTATTTTATTAGGAAGTGTTTGGCTATAGATTTAAAATCAGATTCGAAGCCACTGCCGGAACTCTAATTATCTTCAGCGTAACATACTAATGCTCTTACCATCTGAGCTACCGTGTTCTGTCCGACCATAATCGCTAATCTCCCCATTTGAGCCTATTATATCCTAGAGACCTTATGTTGTTGCAGATTTTATCCTTAAGAGGCGACCCAAAACCTTGGAATACTATTTGTATGAAAAAAATCACATTTTACCTAATTTAAAGCTAACAGCGCAGTTAACTATAAACCTGGTCCATGAGACCCGGAAATGTTGTCGCTCCTTATGGATAAAATATCTGCAATGTGATATTGTGTCTCAAGAGAATATGGGTTCAGATGAGAAGATTCGCGGTTTTGATCGGACGGTAGCTCAGAGAGCAAGTGCATCGGCACAAAGCCGAAGACCCTTGTTTAAGTCCCGATCTTAACCTCTCTTACTCTGGATCCAAAACTTGACCTAACAGACGGCTTATGTAAAAATATCCTATTTAATACGTTTGGTTACAGGCAGGTTTGAGTCTTTTTTTTTTTCTACCCTAAAGTTTGTAGAACTTGAACTAATTACGCACGCACACACGCACGCACGCACACACACACACACACACACACACACACACACACTTCCTGCATTCCCATTTTAGGTTTTTTTTTCCCCTCCCCTAAAACTTGAAATGGGTGAAGGGCAAGAGAACTCTTTCATTACATTTTGCAGAGAATGGCGTTACAAAGGGAGATGCTGTCGATTCATGATAAGTTACTATAGGACACACTTCTTGAAAATACAAAGAAAGGATACAACAACATACGAACGAAGGATGTTCTAAAGCAATGTTTGTTTTGCACTATTATGCAGGACGATAGATGGAAGTATAAGACCACCATGGGAGACACGCATTTAGGCAAACAACACAGAGGCAGACAAAGACGGAGATGGAAAGACTTCTACGCAACACAGGCAGGTCCACAATGGTTCATAATAGCAAGAAGCAGGAATACATGGAAAATCATCGAACGTCAACTTCGAAATGAGTGAAATCTGAAGAACAAAAGTGCATACATAGTAAGACTACTGTGCACAACCCTAATATGAATCAGCTCATCGCATTAGCGAATAAGAGCTACCCTCTTGTAGGAGGCCTTTGCCCTTCTTAGGACATTCGGAATCGTTGTTGTTATTGTTATTATTATTATTATTATTATTATTGTTGTTGTTGTTGTTGCTGCGTAAATGAAAGTGTCATTTACATATCTAATATATAAAGTGCACTTAATTTCCAGCATTAATCATTTTGCATTGAACTATGCGTATCTGTTTAATTTCTTTTAAATGTTTTAATTCTTCAAAATAATAATAAATGAAAAGTTGGGGGTACTGTTGAAAAATGAATTGACCAGTTACATGGTCTAATGGTCAGAGTTTCTGGTTTCTACTCCTGGAGTTACGGGTCCGATTCCCGGAATTTTTTTATTTATTTATTTATTTATTTTTTTATTTTAATGCCTCCTTTTATTACTGAGCCACCACAGGCGGTGGGCACTGATGATGCATAAAATGAAATAATAAATTGGGAAAGAGATTTTTATTTTTAAGGAAGGAAGCGTTCCAGGCCAAAGTTTAGAGAACCTCCCCGGCATTTGTACTTATGAGGACTGAGGAAAAACTAGAAAAGCTCCAGTCAAGAAAGACGGTCTTGGTGCGAATCGAACCCCAGACCCCCCACTCACGAGTCCGCGCCTCAACTACCTCGGCCAACGATGGCCGTTTCGGATTTGCTATGAGGATTTTTTCTTCGATAGGATGATCTCCATAGATACCGTGGTCTGGTTAGTTTATGTATCTATAGGTTTAAGGTTCTGCCATATGTTCATGATAACAAGTGCCTATCATTGGAAAAAATGTTTCGATCCAGCAGGCAGAATTATAGAGCATGGATATTTTTTAACTCTTTACAATTTTTTAAGTTGAAATTTGTTCTTTAATGTTCTTATCGATAGATTACAAGCTAACATAGTAAGTATTAATCCCACAACTCTCAAACTTCGTACATTGTCAACCTTTTTATCTGAAAGAACATTAAAAATGTAACTACAAAGCAAGTCTGTCACGTTGTGAAATTAAATGTTGAATTAAAAGATACGGAGAAAATGCATGGCATAATCGTTCGATTACGCAAATATTGGCATACATTTTAACTTTTCGTATGTTACATCACAAATCATTCTAAGGTCGTTGCAAACTGAGGAATGATAAAAACTACACTATTACACTGAACATGCTTGTATGTCTAACCGGTTTTGCGTAGCATTGACAAAATATATGAACTAAATAAATGTAGTGAGTGAGTTGTTTCGGTGTGATGTAAATAATTATGTAACCGAATAAAGAGATTTTGTGAATGTAACGGAGATTATCTGTGCGAATGTTTTTCCAGTATCGAATGAACTTCACGATGATTGCCACTCTCTTCAGCTGGATGAAGGTTCCAAAGCGATTTTCATCTCTATAACATTCCATGTTGAAGATCTTACAGTACAAATTGGACCCTAAAGGTGCATTCAAACTGCACATTTACTAGCATTAAAGTTGGAAGAGGAGAATACTTCCCTTGTAAGATTGTTTTGGTTAGTCAGATATGTTAGCTTGGCCTAGTGGTACCAACTCCGAACATTTCCGTGCCTCTGGGCGATCCCTTCATCAGAGAGTTAGTTAAATTTACAAAGCAGAGTAAATTGAGAGCAATAGAGGCATTTGGGACATAAATTACTAATTGACGCAAATATAAAAACAAACACAGGAACCCCTCAATGTCTTCAGGCTCATATCTCAGTTGGGAAGCAGGGAACAGCTGCCTCAACGGCGAACAAGGGTTAGCAAATACCATTTCGACTAGCAGTACTTAATACCATTAATAACATCTGTAACACTATTAACAGGGGAGCAAGTCAAGGCGCTGCGGGGAAGTTCTTACAGCTAAATGCGTATCCGGACAAAAGGAATAGATCTTCACCCTAATAAGATTTGCGGTCACCGCGTTCATGAAGCGTCAAGAACCTTGCTGGGGAAGGAGAGCTTTACAAGGTATTTGTAAGGGGTTTACTTCACCGGAGAAGAGGGGGCCCGCAGCTAGGAAGGAAGCGATCGTAAAGCTGTACCCCACGTCGCCGACGACAGCACTAAATTAAGTGCACGGACAAGCTGGACCTTAAGGGACGACCCAGGGACAGTATTTAACAGGCGGCGCTTGCAATGAAAAGGTCCTCTGCAGACAATGGCTATTGGCTAACGTTCTTCGAATCTTTATGCGCCACTTTAAAGGTGATGGTTTCGCCGAAGTGAGCTTTCGTCAATTCCTTTTATTTAGCTTGCTTTGCGCCATGCTCTTTTTACGACTAGTAAAAAATTTATTCTGTCAGCAGAATAGGGAAATATCCTCCAAGAAAATCTATTTAGACCTGCTTGGCGACGAAGCGGGAGTGAGTGAATATTTTCAAAGACGTATACATAGTAGTAAGCTTTATAGGGTGATCAAGTGCAACACGCTGTCACTGTATTTTAAGGGCTCTTCTTAAATAGCCCAAGTAGCCAGAGTCCTTTCGAAATAGTTGATATGCCTAATAGTGTGCTTCTACAGTAGGCGAGTCCAAATAGAACACAGAAGCCCTCAATGCTCAGTAACAATAACACATAATTTTTATTTTTTACACATACACGATGTTAATGAACTATATTGCAATAATGAAGATTGTAGAGGGGTCTGCGACAAGCAGAATGGAATAAGGAGTCTATCATCTGTATGTTTAAATTGAAAAGTTAATGTATTCATTTTCTGAAGGACCAGTACGTCACTTACTAATGAAATGATACCGCACAATAACAGGCGGAAATTGAGGAACATATTCCTTTGGCATAGTCGGTATGATTCTAGTGTCAAGTAAAAGCGGATCATTATTATAGAGTTGGGGTCTATATGATCCGTTTGTTAACGAGGGGAGAGAGCAGTGGCAGTTGATTGATTGATTTGTTTTATTTACGGACGCTCTTTAACATCTCGGGTCATCAGCGTCCCATTCAATTTAGGGCGTGAAACGGCCGACAAATTTTTTCTCAGAAGCCTTTTCTTTCAGGCTTGAGGCTCTTTATCGTGCCGTAAATCTACGACACGGGACCCACGGCTTTACTTCCCTTCCGAAGGAGGCCATACTTAGGATTTTTGCGCCCTGAAAAAAATCCGTCGATCCTGGCCGGATTTGAACCCGCGATCTTGGGTGTAGAAGGCAAGTAAGGTTACCACTAGAGCAGTGGCAGTGCTAGACTTTGCTGGCAGATAGGAAGGAATACAAATCTGTCTATACAAAGCGAGACAGCTCAGATTGGTAAGGAAAGTAAGTTGTTAATTTGGTTTATTTACGGACGCTATTTAACATCTCAGATTATCACAAAAAAGCCGAAAAATTTTGCTAAGAGGTCTCTTCATTCGGGCTTGAAGTACTTTTACGTGCCGTAAATGTACATGGGATCCATGGCCTTCCTTATCCAAAGGAAGCCATATGTAGAATTTTTAAACCCGAAAAAAGAGGGCAAGAGAACATTAGACACACTAATTTAGAAAATATTTATACATATATCTGGAGGTACAAGTTATTATTTTGCACTCTTTTCGTTTTATTTATATATTTGAAATGTTTTATATTTTTTCCTTTTTTCATTTCTTTATTTTATTTTAATATATACATATATTAATGTTATTATTATTTGTTTTTTAAGAATTTCATATTGGGTTGCGAAATTTCATGTAATTCTTAAGCGTATGGTAAAAGCAGCTGTTTCCAGGGCCCGTGCGACATGGATAAGTTATATTTGTAACGAATATATTTTGTAAATAAATGCACTAATACTACAATTATTATATTAAGTATAAAATTATTTCGTCAAAAAATAAAAAACAATAAAATATAAACTACTCCTCAATACTCCGAAACATGATCCTCGAAATCACGTTTGTTCTCTTGATTCCTAGGCCAGGTTCCTCTAGACTAAGCTACACAGCGCAAATCAGAATAATTATTCACTACCATACTGTCATATGACAAGTTCGAAATTTTCAAGTGTTGAACTATTGAAAATCGAGATTTCCTTGTTCTCGAAGCCGGTTTGAGGACATGCTAAGGGAAATGAAAAATATTAACATAATGATGATGATGATGATAATGATAGTAATAATAATAATAATAATAATAATAATAACAAAGACCACTAATACACATATAAAATATGTAAAATCATAAAAGAGATGGAAATAAATGTGCTAGTAAAACTAAAAATGGAGATAAATAGCTTTATTATGAAGGAAATTTCTAATCAGGTTAAACACTGTTTCATGAAGTACTCTTTTCGCTGTCTCTTGACAATCTGGGGCATACCGGAGGCGAGCAGTAGTTACCGTGAAAGATGATTAAAGTGATGTTTGGTGCAAAAAGGATAATAGAAATGAAGAGAGAAGTAAATAACTACACATCAATTATAACATCAAGTACGAGTATATACAATATTTTTCCACTAAACGGATAAGTCGAGACATACAAGATAATTGGCCGGAAGAACAGTCCGAATTCCGTTCTAAATATCCAACAATAAACCATCTTCAAACATAATCACAGCTCAAGGGGGGGGGGGAAGCAGAAGAACACAATCTCATCTTGTACATGCATTTAAAATGTTTCTCAAGTCTTCGATACAGTAGAACATATACCTCTGTTAACATCATTAAAGAAACAAGGTGTGGATGATAATTATGGCCAGTTGAACTCCAATAGTATGGCAGCATGATCTAATGTCTCGTAAATGTTTAATTTACCTATTAGAAAAAATATTTAGGAATATCACATGCAATTATGCAATAACATAGACGGAAAGTAGCCCTTTAACGTAAGTATTGTTGACGAATAACTCATCATTTCAAGTACAAGTCAGTCTTAGAAGTAATTTTGCAGCAAAGAAATGGATTTTAATAAAAATTCCACGAAAAATAAAATAATGACAAATGTAAATAGATGTAATATTAAATAAGGAAAAATTGGAATACCTAAATGAGTTCATATCTCGTTTAAAATTTTTCATTTGGAAATATGGAATAAAAAGAGGTGCTACGAAAAATAGCTATAGCATGCAAAATGTTTAGAGTTGAACATTCTTTAGACAAGAGTATTAAACTAACAAATACAGCCGTGAACATATGCATCCTACGAGCTTTCACATGGAGTTTCACAAAAAATACACGGAAAAATTAGCAATAAAGAAAGAAAAATGGAGAGAAACGTTTTGGAAATAAGATTCAGAGCCTATATAAGGAACGACGGCATCAAAGGCGCAGAGATCATTGTAAGAAAGACAATGAAGTTTGGAAGGACATACGACGAAATTTCAACAGAGTGTGTCATAGACTGAGAGCTTGAGACAGATATATGGGACTTAAACGTACAAGAAGTTGAGACGAATTGAAGATCTTCGGAAGCCAGTGATCTACGAAAACATAGTGGAAGCAATGTATTAGAAATTAAATTTGGTTTATCTTTTCCGAAGGGGCTAAACGGGTCTGCTAACTTAAGTCTCCTCTCTTCATCGAAAGAGGGTTTTGCCCTAAGGTATGGTCTGGGCTATTCTAATAAAATGTTAAAAGCAATCAATCAAATAACAATGCATCTGGAAATAACATTCCATGCAAGTATAATGGAAGACAGGAGGAAATTATTACAGCAATTCGCGCAAAAAGACTTGTCTCTAAATCAGCAGATGATAGATGAAGGTTGTCTTTTAGTGCCACAGAAAGAAATATCCGGATATCTTAAATACAATCTACAAGCGCTCTATTACCACAGCTGTTCAAATGACATCTCACAACTTTCAGGATAAAGCCGCCACTGTGATCATTTATAGTTACCTATATAGCCAAGTTGTTTGATTACAGCCATAACAAATTAGTGCAGTATTATTTAATAAAAAATTCTTTGTTTCGGCTCATTCTGTAATCCTCAGAAGTTTAATCTTGAATTCTTAAAGCCCCCTATATATAAAACATGATAATATTAAAGAGATATCGAACTAAATGTGCGATGCTTTGGAATAAGGACTATATATATGGTGCCTGGACAATCTTTTACTCTCTATTCAATTTAGTTAATATTTGCATGGGATATTTAATTATTCAAAACCAAACGGTTGAAAGTATCCAAAAGTACAATTTACATTTAGAAGACAAACCAAGATTGATTATTCGTTTCGCTTTTTTCTTTTATCTTCAGAGTGTAATATATGAAGCAGGAAAATTTGTCTCTAAACCTTTTGGTGACGTATTCGTTATAAAACGAGAAATTAGATTTGATTGACTGACACCAGATAGTTCTAGCGTGAAGTCATTTATACCACTTTGGAGATTTTGCAGCCATTAATGAATATATAGTACAAAAGTAATCTCTTTCTTTCCTTAGGTTTATGCTTTTGAAGCTTTCAAAATATTTCGTTGGACATCAAAATTATAGCTAGTTATCCAAAGTATTTTCTCCATTATTATTTTTCATAATATTTTTCTCCTTTTTATTTGTATTCTAAAATAAATTTCATGTTCTTGTATTTCCTCTCCTTTGCTTCTTTTTCTATGTATTAAGTAACCTAAATTTCTACAGTTACCTCCCCTAAGAGTCTGTTATTATATTTACTTACTATTTGGAATTCTTTTGGTTTGATCTCCTTTATCTGCTAACTGCTATCTGTGATGTGGATCAGGAGTAAACAAAAAGAAATTCCTGATGTTAGGTTTGACACTCGCCACTGAACTAAATGACGCAAACAGCACTAATTTTATTCAGAGATTTTTAAGAATGTGTAAATGATAAGCATTTAAGGATAATAGCGATGGACAAGCTTTATTATTAATCACATTAAATCCATTCATGTACATCAGTTGTGTTTCTTATAGAACGATAAGTGATAAGCTTGGCACAATGCAAAATGATCACGGTTAACTAGATATAACGGAAGAATAGAGATTGGAAAATGATTGATTGCTCAAACTTGAATGAATGGCATTGATGTATAGTTGCAGACAGGATTAATGAGGTTGATGCGATTATGTTTTGTTTGTGCTTGCAGTGAGGCCACTCTGGGTTCGACTCCTGGGAGAAAATCGTCCCCTCTCAGCGGACAATACCTACGAACTGCAGTGCGAAGCTGTGGGGGCTAGACCGCCCCCAGTTATGAGCTGGTGGAAGGGTAGCATCCCCCTCAGGAACACTCGGGAAACCGTAAGTACATATTTGATGTGCGTTACCTGTGAATTTTGGCGCCATCTGTTTCATTGCTTTCAGGGTAGGTATGTTTGTTCTACAATAACTGGCTTAGTTGACTCTGTAGCTATGGGCTGCCTGAATGGATTGAAATGATGGTAGTATGTATTTTGCTTACGGAATGGACAAACTTTAGTGGAAAATCCTAGAGATCGTGTTTGTATAATGTTAATGGAGATAATTTAGAAATTCTCTCTCGTACGACAGAACTAAACATTATGAATACAGTGTTAATTCTAATTTGTATATAACTTTTAGCAATAACCATGTAGGTCAAATACATAAATATACATATACATAAATATTTAATCTTAAAAACGCAGCAAATGCTTAAGTCCTCTTGCAGACTGTATCCTTACTCTTAGTAAATCAATGTTCTTAAATGTATACTCATAAAGGTCATATTATCGTCACTTGCCGCCCTTGATCTCGAGTAAGAAGCTTCTCAGATCGATTTGTGTTAATAGTGTTTAACACTTGTTATGTCACAAGCGGTGGACATTGATAATGTTGAAAGAAAGGGGGGAAAAAGAAAGAGAAAATAAGTCGGTATCATCGGAAAAGTAAAGTAAACAAAACAAAATATGAAACTCTTAGAACTTTATTCTTTCACATTTCTAGAAATATCAATTAATATCTGCAACCTGTTAAGCACTGTAAAAATATTCGTTAATTTTTAGCGATGATTTTAAAAGGTTATAGATGAAATTTTACAGTGACTTGCCGATCATTTCCCTGGGATAGAGTGATGAAACAAACAGGCGGTGCTCTAACCTCGACGCTCAGAATGAAAATCTACTTAAGATATTAGCTCATCTAGGGTTTCAAAACTGAATTAAAGAGGAGTTAGCTATAAAACAATCTAGTGTTTTCTCGTTTTAGCATAATTATTGTTAGAGTATATTTCTAAATCAAATTCTCGACTTGTTTTAATGACATTAATGAGGCCAAAGATCTGTGACTAAGCAAGTATAGATTTCCATCATTCGTTGATGCTGCGTATTGCTCTTTTTTGCACAACCCTTTCTTTTTAGACAAAGGCAGCATCCTTGTTATTTTATGAGTAGAAGTTGTGATTTTTCCAGGTTTTCTGGTTTCTTCTTTGCAAAAACATTACATCTTTTATCTTGTTGATATTTGTGCTTATCATTGCTTTGAAAACTGTTTTTGTTATCGCGTATTAAATTAGCTTTCAAGGTAGCGTATTTTAAAATGAGCTTTGGGAAGAAAAAAGTGTACAATCACGATTGTTTATTTGAAGTAGAAGGTTTAAATGTAATAGGGTCAAGTTTATTTGTACGAAAAGGAGTTCACTTATCCTTCAACATTTTCCTCTAAAGTCAAATCTTTTACTTTCATCTAAAACTTTTGAGCACATACTCCATTTTTATTCATATGGGTCATCGTCTTTACTTATATACTTTTTAAATTTTTTTAGACATGCCTATTAAATGATAATCAACTATAAAAGTTTCGCATACATCTTTCAAGTTAAACTTTAACACTGTTATTGGTTGCATATAGATGTTTACAGCTCTTACACATATATTTTTGAAAACAGAAAATGCAATTTAACTTCTGGTAGTAACGTTGAATAATTGCTGTGAAAGGTATCAGAGAAATGGCCAAACAATTAGCCGTAAAAATATAACGTCTTACCACGTCCTGAATACCAGGAGAGCTAGGAAGGTCAGGAACTGCCCAAAGGATATAAACAGGCAGCATACAGTTGTATAATGCCGGAAAAGGATTTCGTTGGAAGTGTTAATGGGATTAAAATCTGGGTGGGAGATGGAGCTGTACATCAAAATAAGGGACTCGCGTGCTTTAAGCTCGGGACATGGCGGCAGATCAGGATCTCAGGTGAAAGTGGCCTGAGCATTTGCCCTCGTATGTGGAGAGGAAGAATCGTGGTCACACATCCTGGCGAACTGTAGCTGCACCGAGGCGTGGATGAAGAAGTACCTGCAATTTTCCTTTGCTGACTCTAACAGAGGACAAGGGGTATGCTGGGCATTACTGATAGGCAAGGTTGAAGAGCAGATAAGAAAATTTCTGCCGAAGGTGAGACATCGGGTCTGAAAAGGCTGAAAACCGGGACGAGGGTAGGAGGAACTAAACTGAATTAAAACGTGTATGTATAGTTACGATAGTGTATTTACTTATTCTACTGACATGGGAGATTCCATGTTCTGAATGTTTATATTAAGCTAATAGTGGTGGTGGTAGTGGCAGTAGCAGTGGCGGTGGTGGTGGTGGTGTTAGTGGTGATAGCAGTAGTAATATTTCATCTATGTTAAGCAATTGAAATATTAGAACTTATTTACTACACAAAATTTATTTAAGAAATATTCCTTTTGAATATTATGATAGACAATACTGTCTGGTTGCCCTATACGAAGGTTATAAAGATAATTGCGAAGGTTGCAAAGATATTACCATATACGTTAATTTGAGTAAATATAATCATTCATTCATTTACATCCTGCATGTAGTAACATCTTACTTGGTATTATTAGTGCATGACACTGAAAATGAATGTAGAATAGTCAGAAAAGAAAAAGTAGACACGAAAATGGAATCAGAGGAACAGAAAGAAGGTGCTCTGTATGTGTCTGGAATATGATTTGGCTAATTTGGCTCTTCGTGTTTTAAGGAGGTCTTGAAAGTAATTAAGGTCGCAGATCGATTTAACGAGCTCCGCGCAAGGAATTTTTAAATTGTGAGTAGACGTCATTTGAATGCGAACTATGTGATTTAGTTCCTTTCAAACGAATGCATTGCCTTTCCTGCTTTTCATCTGACCAAAACAAATACTCGGTTAATAATGACCAAGTTTTATCTACAATGAAATGAAATAAGTATTTTTTATGATAGATATCGTAAAAAATAAAACACCAACGTTATTAGATTCAGTAGATGTTTTTACAAGATCTTCCAGTTTATATCAATGCTAACTATAGAGAAATGGAAATTCTTTACTTATGTCTCTTATGCCTGGTCCCTGTTATATTCAGCTTTCTTTACAGAGACTTTATCATTTGATAGCTAGTGTGATTTGTGTTTCATTTGATGCAGAAATTTGTCTTATGACAAAAGTTTTTCCTATATTTAAATTTTCAGCATACTTTTAGAAAAATATTTATATCTGAATCTCTTTCATTGATGATTTTTTGGTACACGCAACTTTTAAATCCGGTTTTCACTTTACTCATTGAAAGTGTTGGATTTGTTGCCTTCATCGAGTAAAACAAATGTTCAATCTATTGAAACATTATTGGCCATTCGTTGTAGTTCAGCCATTGGAATGCTGCCAATCTGGCACTATATACCCTCGTTTTATTCCTACAATATATGGAAGGTTTTGCATACACTTTGTCTTTCAAACTACCTCCCAAGTAAAAGTCACGCGACATAAAATCGGAGAATCGAGGGAGAACAAAACATTACCAGTAATCATAATCATCAAACACTCGCGTATTTCGTCTGTGGAATCAGCAGCTGAATGAGCAGTAGCCCAATCCTGTACGAATCGACCATTTTTCTTTCTTGCGTCAGTCAGAATTTGTGAACGTAACGGTGCGAATTTATTATTGAACAAGTTATCCTCTTTCACTAACAGCGACGAGTTTCCGCCTCTCGAGAAGACAGCATAACTAGCGTAATATCGAAAGCATTGGAGCGGATCGTTAACAAGTAACTTATTATCTTAAGGAGCATAACATGTGCTTTATTAAGAAAATATTGGAAATCACAGGTTTAAATTGCTTCATACTTGAAACGAATGCATTAAACAGAAAGCGAATATAGAAACAGGCTTGTCTGTTAGAAATATCCCCATATTTGCAACTGTAACAAAAATAAACATAACTCATTAGCTCGGTTAATGAAATAATGTGAATTAATTTCTTGCATTTAAAACATCGATTCTTGCGCTCAACTGTAAACATTGTGATAATGAAATTAATTTTAAAGTTAAAATAATTAAAACAGTATACCTGTAATATGTAATAATTGTTTTCAATAAAAGTTCCTAATTAAATATGCGTATGCCGCATTCTGTTAAGCAGTTGTGTCAACAGCTTTTTCAACGTTAATTTTTCCGAATTTAGCAACTTTTATAATGTAATATAATAATAAAATAATAATAAACATGTTTAGAACTCCTCGGAAGTTCATTATATATTGCAGTAATATACTTTTTTCAAATTTTATGTTTTTGCTTATGTCAGATTATATAAAACTATGTTCAGTTGCCGTTATTTGCTTCAGAGAAAATATTAAAGTGTGGAACAGATTAATTCTTTTGAATCTTTTTCGTGAGCGAAAAGTAAGCAAATTAAAAACGAAGATAAAGGACACACTATGCAATTCGTCTCCAAAAAGGACAATAAGTAGAACTTTTCAGCAACATGGAGAGCTATGGACATCAAGGAGATAATTCATGATATAATTTGTTAAAGTATTTTGTAATTGGTCACCGAAATTCACCAGTACGTAATATAAAGTGATATATGAAAGCAAAAGTGGGAAACTTGCCATCGCCTTCAGCTGAGGATTTCTATCTGAAAGTATTCGCTGTACCTCATCAAAATTAAATCAAGGGCTCTAACATATCCTTTTGGATGATGCCCTGTTCTTGCTGACTTTGTTCACCCCTAATGAATCAAAGGTTCTAGATGTAGGAGTGGAACTACCAGGCGAATGAAACCATGCATATTATATTCAGGTGGTATGGGCTGGAGGAACGCTGGACGGTCCATTGTGTTCAGTAATTAGGTCGTTGTCAGATTGTTCTTGTATTCGGGAATATCACGGACAAAACTCTGCACCGCAAATTCTGTCCGTACAAATCTCGTTCTCCCTATCCGAACTTCAGCCTCCTTGTACTCTTCCAAGCATTAGAATCATTTAACGAGCGCTTGGATAGAGAGATGAATGAATTCTGTAATTGGCCGCGTGTGTAATTGCGGTATAATTGAATGAACGTCAGTTGAATGATTTGGTTGCTAGATTTATTGATAGGTAAATGATCAGCCATGAATATGTAATTTAGTTGGCAGTGTTTCGGATAACTTTATGATTAAACGAGTGATTCTGGATCGATATTATTAATTGCATGATTTGAACGTATGAATCTGATAAAAACGAACTCTTTAAGTTATTCTTGCTTCATCTTTAAGGTTCAGTGATTAAGGCGTAATATTAAACCGGGATTATATTAGCAGAGAGAGATTTGTTATGTGATCATATCGTATAATTTTCTTGTGAAATGCATTCATATAAATAATATTTGGCAAAATTTGGGGATTTTTTAACAAAACAATTAAGTTATTTAAAATTCCAAGTAGAATTTAATACAACTTCTTGTAAAGTCTTCTATTTCGTTTTTTTTTCTTGTCAATGAAGTGCTGTATCTTGCCTCTTTTTGTGCGTGAAGTTTCGGGAATTTATATTAAAACACTGCAACCACAGTACACAAGACTTTTTCAATCTGGCTAGGAGGAAGGCATTGGAAATAGAACATCCAAACAACTTTAACAGAAACGGCGGGTATCACCCACGTAGTACATGGAAACCAGTTTTTAGAAACAAACAACCACCCCTCCCCCTCCCTACTCTCCATTTCCATCATACATGTTATATTACATATTCATTTACCTTCTAAAACCAGAGATATGGACCAATTCTATCCTGTTTTATCAGTCAGTTATTCATCGTCCATTGATGATGCCAACCGCAGTACTTGGTGAAAGCTGTGGTACAATATTAAACCATGGACCACGTTAAAACAGCCCGGAAGATTTTAACCGTTTTGATTATAACACCGGCCATGAAAGCCTAAGAAATATTATAATTATATTGACGTTTCATCGATGTAGATATTTTCTTTCAATTTCCTTAGGACCTGATGGAAAAACTCCCCTTTCTTCGCTCACAAAGATAGCCCGGGAAAAAGTCCTAGTCTACTTAGAAAGTACAACTTTAAGCCCAATACTTTGCACTTCTCTATCATATTCCAATTCTGTTCACATAATCAAGGGAACGCCATGGGTAGCCGAGGTCGTTAAGGCGCGGACTCGTGAGCGGAAGATCTGGGGTTCGAATACCGCCAGGACCGTGCTCTCTGACTGTTTTTTTTTCTCCCATGTTTTCCTCAATTCTATAAAATGGCAAATGTCGGGGAGGTACCCTAAACTTAGGCCTGGAACACTTCCTTCCTTTAAAAAAAATTCTTTCCCAGTTTATCATTTCATCTCATGTATCATCAGTGTCCACTGCCTGTGGTGCCTCAGAGTTAAAAAAACGGGCGTTAACCACTCTTTAAATTAAAAAAATCAAGTTCGTTGTTGTTTCTAGAAATTTTGTCCTACACATTTGAGGGAAAACCAGTCTCTTTTTCAACTTCAGTTATTATATGTTGGAAATTTTCATCTATCATGTATCGGCCTATAAATATGTCTGCTTTTAATTTGGCTTCGGATGAAACTTTTAGCAGAGAAACTTGAGCAAGTTTCATTTTTGGGCAAAGCTTCAATAAAGTTTTTCATGACGCATTGTTTGATATGAAGTTTCCGAAGTGTTCTGTTTGAGTCAAAATAACTTTGATGCAAAATGTTCCTACTACCTGATTTAAGGGACATTCTTAGTCGTCAATGTTTTCTTTCTCAGTATTGATTTCTTGCTGTGCTATCCCATTCATAGATAAAACATGGAAATATGCTATGTCTAGTCTCTTGTCCAAGTGGCATGCGCAATCTTATAATAGTACTAAGTAAATTAATTTTATGAAAAAGGGCGACGTAATAGGGAATTTTAACTCCATTTTTTTAATTTGGCATACAAAAATACTTATAAGGAGAGGAAATTTTGAAGAAAGGGTTTTTATTGTAAGCCTGTATTTTTTTTTTTTTTTTGAAAAGTTTAAATTTTAAAAAATCTGAAATGTTAATATTTTATGCTATAAGATTTAAGTAAAATTCTTGCAATGTTATTAAGAAAGCAGAACAATAATACTGTCGCGATGGGCGATGGGCGATGAGGCCAAAATCTGTTTTTTGTACTTTAACTTGCACCGGAGAAGATTTGGAGAGAAATGGTCGCCAATTAATCAGAGATGATTAGTAGATTTCTAAACGTTTGTTTCCTTGATGCTCTCTGTTATGTTTCTCGACACATGTCTACCTGGACCACAAAGATCTTGGTGGCGGGCGTGCGAACTGCATCGGATATGTATGCAGAAATTATTGTTCAAATTTTGTATGTTTTACTGAGAACAAAAGCCGAATATTGACTTGTCGCCAGTTGTTCTATCATGTCTCAATTAAGTGAAGATTCTACTGTTTGCCGGGCGATAAATGATGGCGAGTCTGCCTTGCCTTGAAGTTGAATCTGATTGACGCTGAGTACCAAGCTGGGAATATGAATGCCCAACAAACTGCCCCGCTGAATGACTTCGACTTAGAGTGCCCAACTGGAATGGAATATTATCTACCGCCGAAAAGTGAATACGGACGTGACCGCGTGGGCCAACATCTCCGCGTAGACACCAACTGAATAAGAATGCCCAGCTGAATGAGTGCCTGACTTAGAAGTGGATGCCTTACTGCGAAGGAGGTTCTTCCCTTTTATATTGGGTCTACACGTGATGGTTTCGCTTCCTTAGCACAAGAAGAGTCTTCACAGCCGAACCCACGGCAGCCGAGTTTTCAAAATACTCATTTCTTATTGGCGAGTGTAAGCTCATTTTTAGGTGCTACTCTTAACTTTTCGAAATTAAACTTATGTGATTCGCTACTGAGAGATCGTATGTTTTAAGTTCATAGCCTCGTTACGGTATCTCTTTGGAAAGTTAAAGCACAAACCCTCCGCTCTGCGACTGCGTAGACAATAAGCTAGTTTCTCTCTTTTGTTTCAATGCCTCTTGATCGCTTCCAGGCAGACAGGTGTGTTAAGACGCATTCCTTACCAATATTTCTGTTTCCTACGTGTAAAACTGTTTCACAAATTATATTATAGAGCACACATGCGCTATTAGCAATTAAATATTTGTATATTATATATATATATATATAAATTAACACTAAAATAAAAGTAGATAAAGATAAAACACAGAGAAAGAGTCACACTAGAAACTGCTATATTTCGAACTACTGCGAGTTCTTCAATGGCAAGAAGCTAGACAAGTGAAGGTGATAAAAGTAAATATTGAGTATCGAAGGTAACGTTATGCATGGAAACAGATGAAACTAGATATGAGAGTGTGGGAAGAAAACAACTAATATGTAAGATTTAAACCAGGTGGTATACGCGCTTTATGTAAAAATATAGCTGCCATTTCTCTATCTCTGAGTAAACTTTCACAGCATTGTGTAGGTAAAGCATCAATAAGAGTTAGACTAAAAGCATCATCAAAATCCTTACAGTGAGATAAGGCATGTTGGGCAACAGGCAAGGGAGACTTGGTTTTAACAGAACGTCTATGATTGTTCATGCGTAGCGAAACAACAGTAGAAGTTAAACCAATATAAAATGCTTTACAAAGCTTACAAGATAACATATATACGACATTCTTGGAAGAACAGGTAGCAAATGAAGAAATGTTGAATTCCTTGGATAAATTAGGGCTGTGGAATGAATTGCACGGCATAATTAGTGCACAGGTTTTGCATTTAGGACGTTGGCAAGGATACGAGCCAGCAAAGGGACGTGGTAAATTCGGAGAGGATAGGTTACGGCGAAATATACTTTTAAGGTTAGGAGGTGTTCTGAAAGTAAGGCGGGGTACAATTTTAGAAAAATCATTTAAAGATGGATACATTAACAAAGTATCGTGACATTCTTTCAAAATAGGTCTGATGCTTTCAATTCCAGGTACGTAAGTGGTAACAAGGTTGATGAAGTTCTTGTTAGAGGTTTTAGGTTTGCATTGGAAAGTTTTGTGTGATGGGATTATACGGGATTTTAAAAGAGCAGAAGGATAATTTTGGTTTTGGAACTTTTGAGTAAGGTTTTTAATATACTTGTCAAGAGATGAAAAGTTGTTACAAAGACGATGACCACGGATTGAAAGAGAAAAAGGAATAGATCTTTTGATATGCAATGGATGACAACTATCAAAATGAAGATATTGTTGTAAATTGGTAGGCTTAATGTGCACAGACGTAAGGAAAGAGCCATTGCATAAAGAAATATCAATATCCAGGAAAGTAGCAGCATTGGGAGAGACAGAAGAAGTGAACTTAACTGAAAACTTGGAGTTAAGATTAGTAAGGAACTGCTCGAGAGATTCTGAGCCATGAGTCCAAAGCACAAATATATCATCATATATTATTAAAATTATTCTGGCATGTTCCCCAAAATATATTACTTGTCAATATTTGCAGCAATTTCATTTGTCTAAATTAATTAGTTTTATTAAAATTATTCTGGCATGTTCTCCAAAATATATTACTACAGTTAATAGTATCTTGATGAGTGCTAATAAGTTATTAAGTTCCCTCAATCAGAAACATCTTCTTAAACTATCGCGGTTATATTTACAATATTTAAGAGCTGGTATTCCTATTCAGTTTAATGCATCTTTTTTCCAAAACTTTTCCCCGCCGCTCGTAGCGTCAGCTCCTGACTTAGCTTCTATTTTCAATTTACCTCGTCCATCTAAATTTTACTCCGGTACTGCATACCAGCAGCCCAATAGCAAATGTACCCCTTGTACTTCTCCTACTAGTAATATTGCTGTTGTTAATTTATCTTCTATTTCACTTTCCAACACTGATACATTGCTTTTACAAAAAGGATTATCTTTCGCCCCAACTCCCAAATTTAATCGCCTTAAATTTGTTTCTGATGGCGTTAAATTTTGCCGTAATTTAAGATGGCGTTACTATTGGCATACTAAATCTTCTCAGCCTACTTCAAATGTTACTCCTTGCCTTCTCAAGTTTCGTTCTCCCTCCAAACTTGAACCTCCATCTTTACCTTCTAGCCATCCTTTAGAAATGTTTATTAACAGATTTTTAACTTCGATCAGTGATTCTAAATTTCTAGATAAGATCACTCCTAAAGACAACTTAACTTTAAGTGAGAAATCAGCACTTAAAAGATTATCTAATAATCCTGATGTTATTATCCTTCCAGCTGATAAAGGGTCCTCAGTAGTACTACAGGACATTTCGTCTTACAATGCTGAAGCTTACCGACAGCTTAAGAATGTCACTTATTATGAACTATTGTCTTCCGACCCAACTGTCAAGTTTAATGAAGAAATAGCTTCTTTTATTACTTCTTCTGGTACAGCAGAAGGACTTAGTTCCCAAGATATCACTCTTCTTACTCCTCATGTCCCTCGTACTCCCACCATATATTTTCTCCCTAAAATTCACAAAGAGAACTGTCCAGGCCGTCCAATAGTAGCCAGCTTCGATTCCCCTACTGAACGTATTTCCGCTCTAGTAGATTTTTTGTTACAGCCTTTTGTTACTTCTAGGCCATCCTATATTAAAGATTCCTTCCATTTTTTGAGTTTGCTTAAGAAAGTTGACCTTACGGCACACTCTGACATACTTCTTGCCACTATTGATGTGACGTCACTATACACTAACATCCCCCATCATGAAGGATTAGCTGCCGTTAAACATTTCTTGAATTCTCGAGCACCTCCTCATATCCCATCCACAGGTTTCATTTGCCATCTTGCTTATCTGGTCCTCACTCGCAATGCTTTTAGTTTTGATAATAAACATTATCTACAAATTAAGGGTACTGCGATGGGCACCAGAATGGCACCTTCTTATGCCAATCTTTTTATGGCTCGCTTAGAGGAGGAATTTCTTAAGTCAGAACCTTTGGCACCATTATTATGGCTGAGATATATTGATGATATATTTGTGCTTTGGACTCATGGCTCAGAATCTCTCGAGCAGTTCCTTACTAATCTTAACTCCAAGTTTTCAGTTAAGTTCACTTCTTCTGTCTCTCCCAATGCTGCTACTTTCCTGGATATTGATATTTCTTTATGCAATGGCTCTTTCCTTACGTCTGTGCACATTAAGCCTACCAATTTACAACAATATCTTCATTTTGATAGTTGTCATCCATTGCATATCAAAAGATCTATTCCTTTTTCTCTTTCAATCCGTGGTCATCGTCTTTGTAACAACTTTTCATCTCTTGACAAGTATATTAAAAACCTTACTCAAAAGTTCCAAAACCAAAATTATCCTTCTGCTCTTTTAAAATCCCGTATAATCCCATCACACAAAACTTTCCAATGCAAACCTAAAACCTCTAACAAGAACTTCATCAACCTTGTTACCACTTACGTACCTGGAATTGAAAGCATCAGACCTATTTTGAAAGAATGTCACGATACTTTGTTAATGTATCCATCTTTAAATGATTTTTCTAAAATTGTACCCCGCCTTACTTTCAGAACACCTCCTAACCTTAAAAGTATATTTCGCCGTAACCTATCCTCTCCGAATTTACCACGTCCCTTTGCTGGCTCGTATCCTTGCCAACGTCCTAAATGCAAAACCTGTGCACTAATTATGCCGTGCAATTCATTCCACAGCCCTAATTTATCCAAGGAATTCAACATTTCTTCATTTGCTACCTGTTCTTCCAAGAATGTCGTATATATGTTATCTTGTAAGCTTTGTAAAGCATTTTATATTGGTTTAACTTCTACTGTTGTTTCGCTACGCATGAACAATCATAGACGTTCTGTTAAAACCAAGTCTCCCTTGCCTGTTGCCCAACATGCCTTATCTCACTGTAAGGATTTTGATGATGCTTTTAGTCTAACTCTTATTGATGCTTTACCTACACAATGCTGTGAAAGTTTACTCAGAGATAGAGAAATGGCAGCTATATTTTTACATAAAGCGCGTATACCACCTGGTTTAAATCTTACATATTAGTTGTTTTCTTCCCACACTCTCATATCTAGTTTCATCTGTTTCCATGCATAACGTTACCTTCGATACTCAATATTTACTTTTATCACCTTCACTTGTCTAGCTTCTTGCCATTGAAGAACTCGCAGTAGTTCGAAATATAGCAGTTTCTAGTGTGACTCTTTCTCTGTGTTTTATCTTTATCTACTTTTATTTTAGTGTTAATTTGTTACATTGTTAATAGTGTTTCTTTATTTTTATGTTTCATTAATATTATATATATATATACATGTGTGTGTTTGTGTGTGTGTGTCATGGTGGGGGAAGCGCTGTGCAGGAACTGCTTCAAATATTAATATAATATATATTTTAATAATTATATTTGTATGTAAGAGCTCTGTAATAACCTTCAGAAAACGTTGGCGTTATATCTTTTACTGCAATAACATTTAAATTAAATGTCAAAGCCAATGAAAATCGATGAAACTTTCTATTGTTCTTGACTGATTCTGTATATTTGCTTAGGACATCAAATTGTTTTCAAATAATAACACGTTTTGGTTTTATTCAAATATATATGGAACATCGTCTTCTTAACTGCAGAATGTAGCTCGAAACTTTGTTATTTTTCTCTAATTAAATGAATGTAATGTGAAGATATTAATGGGTAGGTTGAAACACTGATTACATGTTTAAAAATACCCACGCTGTATGGCTTTGTCTATCAGTGGTCATATTTAATTTAATTAATAGTATGCCATTAATTCTGGTGGTTTCATCTTATTATTATTATTATTATTATTGTTGTTGTTGTTGTTATAAAAATGTGGTTTCTCATTTTTTATACTTATAGAATGTAAGAATTCTAATTTTGCTCCCCTGATACCACTCAGTAATGCCAGATCTATTTCATTTCTTTAATTAATAAGGCATAATTTGAATGATATATTCATTTTTATTAAAAGTTATTCAATCGGTGAGCAATTCGCTTAGTTTACGGAGCTCCTGCGTGACGGACTTTTTTAACATTTAAATGCATTCCTTTCATTACAACTCGTGATAACTAAGGAAGAGTATGTGGTTCTTACACGGTGGGTCACCCACCCTTTTCTACCTGGAGTTCGACTTCAGTAATAATTTCAATATATGAGATTTTTCTGTTTCTTTTTTCGAAATAACAATATCTAGGATTTGTTACAAATTTTCTCATTTACAATGCTGAAAATAGGAATCAGAAGTTGTATATCTCACCTTATTTATTATAGAAATCTCTTAAAAGTTTTAGCGAAATTTTGTTGAAGGAGGAAATGACGAACAAATGGATAATCAAATCTTAATCATTAAAATGTGACTTGCCCGCATACTTATGCATAAACTTTGTATAGCCTCCAATAGTCAATTATTCAGTGGTAGAAATCTTGTTAAATGCGTTTTCACTTTTATGTATATTTTTTGAAATTTTTCTTCTGCTAGATTTCGTTGTAATCAATTCTTCAAAAATAATTTTAATCGATAATGCCAGTCTTTTTGGTTCGTTACCGCTATAATACATTTTGATAGAATACAAGTCGACAGATAGTTATTGTATAGAACGTTAATGAATTAATTTCAAAACAGCTCCATTACAACGTATTTTCAAGGACAAGGGTTAGGTAATTGTATTGTTTTCGGCATTAATATATTATATACATCTTGCAATTTTAACAAAAATAAAACAATTTTTACCGTTTTCATAAGTCTAACATGGTATATTAGAGAACCTCTGAAAGCGATTATCAAGTTTAAAAGATATAATAGAGTAGCTACTATGCCTTAATGTCTCTCTGTGAACTCAGCTTATAGTAAAAATAAACTTTTAGACGAAAAGAACAAGGATAAAAAGTTCCGAATTACCGAATTGCTCTCTATGAACTTTCATCTTTTAAAGCCTGTTACTGCTAAACTGTGTACAGACCAACCATTCGGTGAGTCAGCAAGGGTTAATTTTTACCCTGAAAATAAAAACTTGTATAACGATCAACTCAAATGCATTGTAATAGTATAAACTCACATGCGGTACTGATATGCGGAATAATCAGTGTGTGCATCTACGTTAAAAGGCCGCGAGATTAACTGGAATATGTAAACACATATTTTAATTAGATGGCTGTTAATTGTTAAGCGGTTTAATTTGCTTGTTTAATAGTGTTGCATGTTTTTATTTTACTGCTGAGCATAACAGGTGGTGAACACTTATGATATACGAAATGATAAATTGGGAAAGGATTTTTATTTTTAAGGAAGAAAGGGTTTTAGGCTTATGGTGCCATTTTATGAGAATTGAAGAAAACCTGAAAAATACCTCATTCAGGGAAAATGATTCTGGCTGAAATCGAACGCGGTCCTCAACAACCTCGGCCACCCGTGGCAGTAATTTGCGTGTTACTTTGTTATCTGCACATGACTCTTTAGAAAAAACGTTAGAGATGATACCATAGAATAAATTATTTACATCCTTTTAAAATATTTTATATAGAAACATTAGAATGGTGACAAAAGGTTTTTATACATAGGATATCTAGTTTTTTAATAAATTAAATTCATTTAGAAGATATAAATTAATTTATTTAACATGAATGTATTTTATGCTTTTAATTTTAAGGGAATAAAAAATGAAATTAATATTAAAATACTATAACTACATTTACCTCACAATTTTATTAATTTATTAAATGTTTCCGTATTGATTCAAATAAGTAGGAAAATAAACATAAAAGATTCAACAAATAGAAAACTGTCTATAAAATAAATACCCTAGTGTAGCCATTAATTAGTATGTGTGTATGTGTGTGTGTGTGTGTGTGTGTGTGTGTGTTTATAGACACACTAGTTAAAGATTACACTGGGGAATTAGGGGGGGATGTCTTAATATTGGCAATGTAAAACATTTTTGAACTTGTAATAAAGTGAAGTAAAAATATTAAAATGACCAGATAAATATAAGCTAACATGTCGCTAAAAACTGTATCATGGGATAATAAATATTATATTCTAGTTTAGGACTGAAGATAGCTTTAGCATTTATTTTCCTTTGTACGAGTTTAAAAGTTAATGTGTTACAAATATCTATTGACTGTGCTAAATTCATTTCGCATAATCTTGTTTCTGAAAGAAGTGTGTATTTACAGTTGACGCAATTCCAATTGTTTTTAATTTTCCAACCCATTTCATATAAACTGTTCATATCAAATTTAAATTTCAGAAAGTTTGCTTTTATTAAATTGTCTTTTATTTTAAGGCTCTGCCAGTAAAAGTAATAACTTCAATATTTTTTTTATAAAAAACCTTTATACATTCTCTATTTAAGTTTAATCTAAATCAGTATAAAATAGCCTAGGAAGATGTTGTAGAAGGCAATTGAATACGAAATTCCAAAAATATGCAAAGGAAATAATAGTTGCCTTGTTAAAATAAATACTGATAGGCTCACGACAAAACACATAATATTAATTTTATTTTTGAAAATTATTGTATATCTGGTTGATTATTTAAATATTTCAGAAAGCGAAATAAATATTTCCCTGCAGTACAGATATGATGAATATTTATGTAAATAGAACGAAAGATGCATAAATTACTGATTGCTAGGATTCAGCATATCTTTGTTTCTTTCCCCCATTCCCCCCCCCTTTTTAACCTCCTTTGCTTACATATCGAACGAGGAGATGCATAATAAATTAGCAACGGACAAATGAACCAAGGGAGCTAAGCGCTAATGATACTTCATATTCATCCTAAGGAATTTAAATCCAACCGAAACTTGAACCCAGGCCTGTAGCGTGGGAGGCAAGCACGCTGCCCCTATAGCAACGAGTTAGTTGCAATTTGTATCCATCATAATACAGGAATGCAGGTGCTTTCGTTTACTTTTATGTTCTATATTTAATTCCAAATCCGTTATATCTGTTTTATATTTTGTTTAAGATTAACACCTAAGAAATCCAGACGTTTCTATCAACGATAGTTTTCATTTGCTATTACCTTCCCACAGTTCCCATGGAATCCTGGTGAAAAAATGCAAAAATGTGCACTTTTTCCGTCAACTTAACATTTCTACAAATGTTTGGGCATTAGCGATTTATTTAATAAAATGGAGCCATTTAGCGTAACATTAACATTGCTCGAACAGAATTTGTTAACAATTAATTAACCTACATAAACACATTCTAAACTTTTCAAGAGGTAGTTTTCTAAGCTATTATAAATTGCAATAACCATGATACTCCACTTGACGCACGTGACCACAGGCGATAAAATAATTGGCGATATTGCATAGCTAGTGCAATACAAAGTTGCACGCGGGAAATTCCACATCAGTACTTCTCCTGCCGCAAGCAAATTCCGCACCAGTGCTTACAAGTGTAACTACATCAATAATGTAACATCTGAGCAGCAAAAAATGATCGAAGGCAGTGTTTTCTCAGAATGAAATTACTTAAAGTCGCATAAATTTTATAATTTGTTTTGTCGGACATAAAAACGTATAACTGTTTTAAATCAAAACCCATATATAACGATGCAGATTTTAACCGTATAAGTATTTTTTAATCACGTCAGTCAAATTGGGAAAAACAGTGAGAGCCTTTTCTTTTTCCTTTTAATCATAACATTGTAAGAAATTTTATCTCCGTTCTCAGGAAGTCTGGTGTAGAATTTGCCGGTTTAAGTGCGGAATATAATCTGATTTTCTCTATTTTTTTCCGTTTTCTTTTTCCATGTTGAATTAAAAATTATAGTTCACAGCCGTAAAAAACTTTAAAACGAGGACAGCAGTATGAAAGAGTAATAATATAATTTATATACACTTATAGTTATATGCTACTTTTGCCCCTCCCCAAAAAACAGAGTATGTAAAAGTTTGCATTTTCAATTAACTTTATATAGCGTTAAGCAGAAAAAACCTTCCTACAAATTAAAAATTTTAAACTCGCGATATAATGAAAATAATAAGTATGTTTAATAATCATTTTTTGCAATCGTTCGTCAACCAACTTGTAAATTTTTACGACATAACTGCCTATCATGATCGGAATAATTCACTTGTATTTATTTTTTCTCTTCCAAATAGCTGGATAATTTTTACGTATTTATTTTAATAAACGCCCTTTAAGTAGCTTGGATAATTATCATTGACGAGATAAAATTAATATTATAGCAAAATAAAATGAATGAATAAAGAATGCAAATGTTGCATTCACATAGCCAGAAACACACGAATACAGAGAGAAGGCACTTTTTTTAATGCTTATGCCGTTACATTTCTTAATATTTCAGTGTGTTGTCCCTTAATCGTCTGAGCTTTCAGAAGTTCAGAATTTTTCACTCATAGGGACTGATTGCTGAAAGGAATCTTAATACATTTTCTTTTCTGTCTGCATCAAAGTCTGTTTTTATATTAAACTTATCAGCAGGAATGTTCAATGTTACCCTGGTTACGCAATCACAAGCAGTTCCCGTGCCAGATCTTGCATTTGTGGAATAGAAACTTCCGGCTAGTTTGTTTTAAGATAATCATTACTATTCTGTCAGAAGCCTGCCATTTTTTTTATACAAAACTGATACTTTATAACTCAACTTCATCAAGGATCAAGGCATCATTAAGTAAACTCAAACAAGAGAAATTATTTAAAATTCTGATTAAAGTTTACACTCTATAGTCTCTGTCCACTATGTATGAAATAGTTTCCACATCAGTGGTTATTACAATAAACGTTTAAAGAGTTTAAAGTTGTATTTTAAGGCGTTACTTTCGTTTTGTTTTAAACCTAATATTAAAAAACCTTTCTCTTACAGCCCTTGAGTGCCGCATTACTTAAAACTTATTCAAATTTATTATAAAATAAAACTTATTTTAAATTTATTATAAAATAAAAATATAATTTTAAGAAAATGTCAACTATTCGTTATTTTTCTGATACAAAATGCACTTAACAGCTAACTTACCAGAAAATTTAGGAAATTTCAACCCTTAAATCTTTAATAAATGCATCAACTTATGCAGGTGTCCATGAGGCAAGTTTACAATAAAATTTCAAAATATTCCAGTTCTGAATTGAATATTCTTAAAATACAGATAGGTAGTGTCTCTGCATGAAGTTATTAATGTGTATTACTGCTATTAAATTTTGTTATAAATTTATTTAAATGTTGAAAATAAGTGGACTATTGGTTATTTTAATCTTAATTTTTCTCCATATACCGTATACATGAACTACGCTTAGTGGTAATGAAATTGCTTTAACATGCTTATAATATTTTAAAATGTTTTTGAGAGAAATGGCTTAATTTAGAGCGTTTAAAATGCGGTTATTTTTGGCCAGCATCTATCTGCACTAATGCATTCCTCACGTAACCAAGTTTGCACCAGTCGCCGGTTACGTTGCTTAATAGATTTCCCTCGTATTTCTACTCACACAACTTTGACCATTTACAACATTCACACAGAATCAATTGTATTTCATAATGAGTTGTTATAGAAGTGTTTGATATAGTGTTCATTTGTAGACATTTTAAATAAAATGTGTATTCTTTCGCAACAGCTTCTTCAATTCTTACATTTTCTGATCTAACATTACCTTTAAGTTTCTCTACAATATGTGGATTTTTGTGGATTTTTTTTTAATGATTTATTTATGGATGCTCTTTAACAGCTCAGGTCATCAGCGTCCCATTCAACTCAGGGCGTGAAACGGCCGACAAATTTTGCTCAGAGGCCTCTCTTTCAGGCTTGAGGTTCTTTTTTGTGCCGTAAATGTACGACACGGGACCCACGGCTTTACTTCCCTTCCGAAGGAAGCCATACTTAGGATTTTTCCGCCCCGAAAAAATCCATCGGCCCTGGCCGGGTTCGAAACCGCGATCTTGGGTTTAGGAGGCAAGTATGGTAACCACTACACCACCAGGACCGACATATGTGGATTATTTCCATAGACATTGATAATACTGTTCCAGGGGTAAAACTTCTTCACTAATGCACTGTAATTAGTCACACCGGCACGACAATAGTTATAATAACACAGAAAAGAATAAATGCTTAGGTATTTATGTGCCGTAAAATGTGATAAAATATTTTCAAAGAAAAAAGTAGCATATGCGTAGATTAGAATTTACACGTTGCAGCTTAAGAAATTCGCACTTAACAGCATTTATAACCTGTATGTTTATTTATGTAACCCCCAAACTAGAACATTTAATATATTTACAGTTCGAATGTTTTCGCCTTTTGAACAGAAAACATTTTAACTACCGTATAGAGAACAACATGGCAGTACTGATGAGCATTATGTCCAAATGCGCTTTAAAAAATGCAGATTGAGCAGTTGACAAAAGAGAGGAGGTCTAAATAAGGTAGCAGCTTTGGGACGCAAGGGGAATAAGTTTCTGTAACTTGAATCATCAATGAAATACGCTCACTCGTTAAGCGCCTTTCGAAAGAAAAAAAAAAAGTTGCTATAAATATACAACATGAAACACCTTCTGAGCGAAATGTAAAAATTATAAAACAGTGACATTTTAGTTTGTCATTCTTATATATTCATATATTCATTTTTGTGCACTTCCAAACATTCATTTACCAAATTTCGAAGATATAGATGGAAGCGACTAGGATAACTATATTTTAACCAGAGAAAACTGTAAATTGCATAAATGTTTGAGAAATGTCTAATGTTAGTACGTTAGATATGATCTTGTTCAGAAAAAAATATTTAAAATATATTTTATTTCTATTTAAGGCACAAAGATCGCATAAATCATAAACAAAGAAAGCACATAGTTTATGTTCAACATATTTCAGTTTATAAAACTTACAAAATCCACTTTTTTGTGCTACCTTAACCCCATTCATATGCAAGCAACATTTTTTTTCAATAATTGGGGGAAATACTGAAAGAACTCTCGTAAACGACAACTGATCGTTTCGTTTGCATACAAATTAAACTCTTAATTACAGATACCATGGCCAATTGGGCCCAATATTGGAGAATTTTCATACAACACAACGTGTTAATAAAGTATTCGTAACCCCTTTTTCATGGCAACATAGCCTTATGTAAAAGCGAGGAAAACAAAGCACAAAGTGGTGGTACTCAAGCTCACATTTTTTATTTTGTTTATTTATTTATTTATTAATATAACAGTCAGAGCATAACGGTCACACAATGCGGCAATTAAGGAAAGGGAAAAGAAAATAATAATAATAATAAGCATTGATTGATCGCTTATAATATCAGCAATTAAATGAAATATGTCAAACTGTTCGAAAAGCCTCCTATTATTCAGTGAATTTATAGCTTCATTTCTATTTAGAATGGTGTATAATTGTTGCCAACTTCAGCAGCCTCGGCAACATTCTATCAGCAACACATTTGTCAAGTAACAGGTCTACATTTTAAATGAATAATATATTTGTATGTATAAATTATAATATTTGGCAGGTAACGACACACTGTACAGAAGATTCGTGAAAAAACGCCATATTACAATAACAACAGGCTGGTCCTCGAAAAAACGGCCCGTGTGGCCTTGGTTGCATACGCGGTTTGAGATTGGCGCGCGGTGTTTCATTGGGCGCCCAATACAAGTAATATGATATCCCGCTAATCAGAAAAAAGGAGCAGTCTCACCTAAAAATATAGCATATATGAAAGTTACACGTAAAAATCATTTGAAGAAGTAGGGAGAAAATAACTGCAGTAAATTAATGTATTAATGCTGTAGCAGTATACTTGTGTACACGAATTTCTGTTCGACAACAATGGGGAAAACGTATATTTTTAATGTAGACTTTTTTTAAACGTTGCTGTCAAGCTTATATTTCTGTGTTTTCTCTAGTGTCAATTCATCTCAAAGGAGACTTTAAGGAATCGTTTAATTATTTTATTATTTTATTTTTAAATCTACATATTACGTAACAAATCGAAATTGAACGAACATTCAACCTGTGTTTCCTTAAGAGGCTCACAATGCATTGATTGTGCAAAAGTCAAGCAAGTTGATATGCTTCTCATTTATGACGAATTCAAGTTAAGAGTAGCAGTACTATAATATTGTGATAGATATATCCAAATCGTGCTACATCTTCACGATTTGCCTTATGATTAAGAGCAGATGAAATTCGACTTGCACTATCGTCCGCAGCGAATTGCTTTACTGCGTTAATCAACAGTCAATTTCAGCATTTGAATATATATTATGATGTGTCTGTTTCCAATATTGTTTATCTATTCCTAGATATATTGTATTGTTCATCATCTACCCTCAAACATATGCATTGTACATTTAAGTTAATTAAAATTTACTTGTTATATCAAGGGAAAAGTCCAGATGGTAATCGCTGTGCTTGAATTAGTTTGAAAACACTTGATTTAGCTTAGGTAGCATGCAGTTAGACTGATTAGATTTCTGAATGAACATCAAAGACACATTTTGATAATAAAGCTCGGGACACAGCTAAGGTAGTCTTATGAGATGGTATAATGGAAATATCAAGAGTATGCAGAGTGGCACGCCATTTGGTTGAAGAAACAACCGACATTTTTTGGAATGCAAAAATAGTAGTAGTAGTAGTAGTAGTAGTAGTAGTAGTAGTAGTAGTAGTAGTAGTAGTAGTAGTAGTAGTAGTAGTAGTTGTAGTAGTTGTAGTAGTAGTAGTAGAAGTAGTAATAGTAGAAGTAATAGTTGTAGTAGTAGTAGAAGTAGTAGTAGTAGTAGAAGTAGTAGTGGAAGTAGTAGTAGTAGTAGTAGTAGTAGTAGTAGTAGTAGTAGTAGTTGCAGCAGTAGTAGTAGTAGAAGTAGTAGTGGAAGTAGTAGCAGTAGTAGTAGTTGCAGCAGTAGTAGTAGTAGTAAGTATTAGTAGTAGTAGTAGTAGTAGTAGTAGTAGTAGTAGTAGTAGTAGTAGTAGCAGTTGTAGTAGTAATAAGTAGAAGTAGTAGTAGTCGTAGTAGTCGTAGTAGCAGTAGCAGTAGTAGTAGTAGTCGTAGTAGTAGTTGCAGCAGCAGTAGTAGTAGTAGTAGTAGTAGTAGTAGTAGTAGTAGTAGTAGTAGTAGTAGTAGTAGTAGTAGTAGTAGTTGCAGCAGCAGTAGTAGTAGTAGTAGTAGTAGTAGTAGTAGTAGTAGTAGTAGTAGTAGTAGTAGTAGTAGTAGTAGTAGTAGTAGTAGTAGTAGTAGTAGTAGTGAACTTTTATTGTACAAAAGTTTAAAGGTACACAAAGTAAGTACAATTATCGCATGGACCTTACGGTCATACATGTTAATACTGTGCTTGTAACAATCAAAATATACATATATATATACAGACATATATATATATATATATATATATATATATATATACACACACACACATAAACGTGTCGATATACATACATCACACGTTTTCTATGCGTAATTTTATATACATATATACAGGCATGAATAGAACTCTTACCGTCCCTTCCCTTATCTCACCCTCCTCCCGAACTCCCCTCTCTTCTCCATAGCCATTAGCCTTCTTTGTGAGGTCTTCACTAGAAATATTCCAGATTTGTGTGTGGTTGTATCTCTCTAGCACCAACGATCCCCGACAGATGTTCAAACTTATGTTAGAATTCAGAAATTGTAGTGGTAAATGCTCATTTCTTAAAATCTCCATTTCTTGCATTTGCCAGAATATGCCTCCTGGTATAGCTTTCCCCGCAGTGAGCAAATTCTTTCCCCGAGAGTATTAACTGTTTTGTTTCGTTTCCAAGCCCCTAATCTTAGCCATGCGAGACCACTTCTTTCCTTTCTCCCACAGACATCTAGATATCCCCCCCCCCATACCTGATCTATTTGAGCCTGCAGGTTAAGCGATGCTTTTTCTGTGCATTGAGCCTCACCATATATCTCGCAAACGTCTGTTAACTGTTTTCCAACTATTGCGCGTAATGTTCTCTCCCCTTAACCAAATGTACCCTAATCCAATTTTGTCCAAGCCTTTCCTTATTTTTGATGACCCGTCCGTGTCTCACCCTTCCCTTATTTGCTCCCTTAGACAAACTGCTCGAAGAAGAGTTTCGTCCCCCCCCCCCGTATTATTTTTAACCAGTATTGTTCTTATTTTTAAATTCACACCTTCGTTAGAGATCCCAAACTCTTTAAGAATCTCACAATTTGCTATACCCCTCCCTACTTGTAGCGTTTTAGGAACTGCGTCTGTATCTGGTTCAATTACTTGGTGTTTTCTTACCTCCACATTTCGCCCCTGTACATCATAATTGACCTCATAACCGTCCTGTACACCATCTCTGTTGTTTTCAGCGTGTTTCCGGTATTTTTACCAAAATCTTTAAGGCCTATATGATTTTAATTGTGCACTTGTGTTTTATGATGCCTATATGTTTTGCCCAGCTCATAGCTAAAGTGACCTCCAAATAGGTAAATTTCTTACATTTTCTTAATGCCTGACCTGCTGCTCCCACCTCTCTTTTCTGCTGTACACCGCACCGTTCTTGAATGTCATTCTTGGTCTTCTCAGTAGCTCTCAATTTGCTGTTTTGAATAAAAACATCGCACTAACTTTTTTTATTGGTTACTTGTACATCAAATATAATGCAAGAATATAATTTTTTAACAATAATGATTTCTCTTGATGAAAAATAAAAATAGTTTGAAAATAAATGTCAGCAGATGTATATGCAGATATCAGGAAGCGTTTATGGCACGAGATAAGGACAATTGACATCATATTAAGTTTTGCATTTTTTCGTTTTACACAAGATACATTTTTCGCGTATATTCAATTTATTAGAAAAAATCCTTAACAAATTCTCCCGAGATGCATCTCCTAGAGCAGCGTTTAAGAGTTTTGGAGCTGGAATGAAGTAAAAGTAATAAAAACCACAGAGCTCAGAGAAGAGAGCAGATTCATGCAGAAGAGTGACCATCAAAAGACCATAAACGAAGAGAGTTTTGTCTCTTGACAAGCTCATGTGTTTTGTTTGGTACGCAGTGCAGTCACGGTCAGGATGAACCAGACGGTTCTGGGATGTCAATGTAAAGAGTTTGTAGAATGGGTTTGGGGCAATGCGATGTCCCAAACGGATGGATGCACGCGTGTCAGTAGAATGTGCATGGATGGATGGTTGCACACAACAGCCGGCAAAGGCTCGAAAAGGCGGTATGTGGACGGGTGTTTGTGGTGTTTGGCGGTGCAAAAATATACATGTGGGTAACACGCATGCTTTCAATAGCACGTGTGCATTTGACCGTTTTCAACTTTTTAAACGAAGGAATAGCTTTAGCTATTGGGCGGTTTCATGCTTATAAGCCCCCGCACAACGTCAACATATCTCTATTTTATTCTGAGCAATTTACATTCAAACTCCAAAGTACTGAACACCAGAAAATGTACGATTTCGAACTGTTTATCTACCAATCAAGATCTTTTAAGTAGGAAATGGTCCTAATCAACTAAATACTTGTGCTGAAGGCTAAGTTTGAAACTTTTTTCATAAACTGCCTTGATACATAAAACAATTCATCCAACTCCGCCAGGACCGCAAAAGGTAGCCAAGGTCGTTAAGGACTCGGTTTTTTTTAATAGTGCTTAAAGCCCGTTTTTACTACTGAGGCACCATAGGCGGTGGACTACATAAAATGATAAATATGGAAAGGTTTTTCAAGGAAGGAAACTTTGAAGGCCTAAGTTTAGGGTACCTCCCCGGCATTTGCTATTTATGAGGACTGAGGAAAACCTGGAAAAAACCTCAGCCAAGAAGGACAGCCCTGGCGGGATTCGAACCCCTGACCTCCCGCTCACCTTAACGACCTCGGCCACCCGTAGCGGTCCACGGACTCGTGAGCGGTAGGTTTGGGGCTCAATTCCTGCTAGAACCGTTCTCCCTGACAGATTTTTTTCCAGGTTTTCTCCAGACCTAATAAATGGCAAATGCCGGAGAGATACACTACACTTAAATGTGAAATGCTTCCTTAAAAAAAAAAACACCCCTTTTCCAATTTATAATTTCATTTCATGTATCCCCAGTGCCCACCACCTGTGGTGTCTCAGTAAAAAGGGGCGTTAAACACTATTCAATTTAAAAAATATTTATATTTCAGATAATTTTGTTTATTTATTGTTATTTCATATTTATTTATTTTAGCAGAGGCTAAAAGTATAAACAAAAAATAACTGTATTTGTTAACACATCTCTGCAGGGTATACATTAAAATTTTCACTAAAATGGGAACAAAATTTATGCACAAGTTACATTTTCCATATTGAAAAATGTATGTAAGAGAAAAATTGAATTTTCTGTAAACTTGCATTGTGCATTCTACGGTTACTTCTGTCCTCAAACCACCATTGTAGGATTTAGGTTATTGATTAATATATGGTGAAAATAGCAACAAAGAATGCAACAACTGACAGTAAATACAGATGGAATACGTAATTTTGTAGAGAAAAATAATATATTGCAACTAAATTGCATTATTTATTTCGAAGCAGTATTGAAAATGCAATGCATAACTTGTGGCTCGCCACCAGATAGCAATAAGCAGACTAGTTAGTAACACAATATGCAGAAAAAACGACATGAAAATGTAAAATCTAATGAAATGATTGGCTTAAAGTATTAAGAAGAAATAAAATGAAGTGCATAATGTCCATAAAGCAGTGCTCATGTAAAACTTCAATGTTGCATTGGAGCTTTAAAAATGGCTGGAAATGCAAAGGTATTCATTTATTTGATCCCTAATGCTCATGGGTAATTTTATATGCATTTATTTAAAATTATGCATCTTGTCATTTTAGTCCAAAGTTCAGTCTTAATGTTTCTTAAAGGAAAAAGTGGCATTTCAATGTTTCCCAGCAGTAATATATTTTACATTTAATAAAGACCACTCTCTCCAATAAAAAGGAGTAATTATTACTTACCATGCAAAATACAAGTCATAGCAAATTTTTCCACACAGGGCCATCATTCCCGAAGCGATTTACGCCCGTGATAGGCCTAGTTAGGTGATGCATACCTTTTCGGAATTGCGCTCCTGGTTTGTTCTCATTTTCATTTGGTTTTATGCTTTCATTTGCTGTAAATTTTATAAATGTGCTCAGCAATGAATAACAAAACACGTTCACAATCATCGTTACGAATTCTATTAAAAAGAGAAAAACCGGTGAAAAGTGACTCTCGTTTCTGTTACATTCAAATTTCAGTGCAACTACCTCTCTCTAATTACATAGGTTGTCCGACAAATATCCAGATTGATTTATTTTCTCCGAAACCAAAACAAGTAAACAACAGTTCTAAACAAATTTATCACCATATTCCCCCATGACACTTCAGTTGTTCACTAGCAGTAGAAAGGCCTGTTTCATCCAATTGAGAACAGCATTCAGTACGCCATCTGCAGGTTCAGAACGCTATGAACCTAGACCAGCGTCTCAAGGTCAGCTTTGTCAAATAGAGCAGTAGTGAGTAGCGTAGCCAGTGATAAAGGTGAAACCCGTGCGAGATCTACAAGAAAATAAATATACGCCACTGCACTGATTCTCATGAAATGCGTATATATCTTAAGCAGGGTCAACCGATCTACGCTCTGGTCTGTACTTATTATTGATGTCAGAAAATGTCATATTGCTGTTGAACAATCGGAGCAGAGCTGTACAATGCGCTCGTATAATAAAATCAATGTAGCGATTAGTGACGTAACGCGAAAATACACGAAGTGAATTCCCACTTCCTCTGCCAACATAAAAATATATGAAGTTAATTCCCCCTTCCTCCGTCTATTCAATGCTAAGTAGGAGGCATGGTCCCCCATCTGGCATGTTTTGAGACCTCTAACCTAGATTGCCTTCAAGTTCAAATCGGGCCATTAGGAGGGGGGTATACCTGAAAACCGAAACTTAAAAAGCACTTTGGCGTTTAATTTTCTCTCAATTGTTCAAAAAAAAAAATATATAACTCATAATTTATAACAATACATATGTTTTATTTTTGAAAAAAGCATTGTCTTGAAGATGGAAACTGTGAAATATTAATCTTTACTGTCACCCTCATCTTATACCCAGCCAGTATCAAAAGAGGCAGCGAACGTTTGGTATGACCGTTCTCGATATTTATGTTTATCAATAAAACTAGGCATATAACGATCAATTAACAAATGGTTCGTGGAGTTCAAAAACCAGAAAAAATGGACCATTAAGAGTGTGTGTGTTGATGCGACCGCAATTTTTGTTTTGCTCAATGAAACTCGGCATATAATGATCAATTAACAAACGACTCGTCGACCTCGTTAACCAGTGAAATTGCACCATTGGAGTGGGGTTTAACATTAAGCGAAAATTTAAAAGTAACTCTTGCGGCCCCAATTTTTGTTTTTTCTCTGCGAAACTCGGTATGTGCCATTGAAATAAAATATGAAAAATAGTTTCTGAAAATCAGCGAAATAAGAGACTAATAGGAGCGGGCATTTACCTGAAACCCAAATTTTAAAAATCGCTCTAACGGCACCAATAATTGTTATTCGCAATAAAACTCAGTATATATAATTTAAATAAAGGAAGACAAATAGTTTCTAAAAATCAGGAAAATCGGGCCATTCGGAGAGGAGTACACCTGAAAACAGAAATTTAAAAAGCGCTCTAGCGGCACCATTCTCTCTGCTCTAGGGCTCTTAATGCCTTTCACAAATTACACTAACTGCGGATTTTCTTTAGTTTATGAGATCCTGTGTGATAGACTTTTATGGATATATTATTTAATTTTCATAGCTTAATTCGCTATGGTCAAAATAAATACAATTCGAGCTCCGAATATTCTCAATATAAATTCTAAATAGCTCGTTATATTATTACAGCTAAACATGTACATTCTAAAGCAACGTTCCTAAGCGATACCGTAATTAGGAACTACCCTTTTTTTTAAACTTGAAAATGTAGAAAGTGGCAACAGACTCCGCATGGAAAAATCACTCATTGACAGTTCCTTGAAATGGGGGCTGTGACTGGTAAGTTATGAGAGGGGATGGGGTATTTATTTGAAGTCTCCGTTATGATATGAACTACCAAGCTGCCCAGCCGGCATTCTCTTGCACCTAGTGCACTTCTGGTCACTGAATTAACTTTATCTGATGAAGAATTATACTATGAAATATCTAACTCCTTTAAGATTAGAAGTTTACATTATTTCGTGAGCAAAAGTTGTACCAAAGAAGTACACACTTCAGTTTAGCGAACAGTGATGCTACAATCTTTCAAACTGTTCTCTTCCGCCTTTGTAGTGATATTACATAAGAGCGTTCAGAATATGTTTCAACTACCATCAATTCTCATATGTTGTTCTCCGAGCAACAGGCTGTACTTTAAACACTTTTTTTCAGTCAGTCAGAGCTATTTTTGTAGATCTTGGTTATAATTTGCTGTTTTGTAGTTGGATCAGTTTGAAAATGCCATTTTGTATAACTTGATTCCCTTAATTGTTGCGAGATTACAGGACAGTATACCACACATTTAGCCTGATTCCTGAAGTGCAGTGCATATGTGCGATGTATGGGTCAAATTTTCTTTTAACATTTGCTTAATAATAGCAGTGCGATTTAAACACGTAACAATCAGGAATTAAATAATTTTTGTTTTAATTGTAGGTGACTTCAAAACCAATCCATAAAGCTTTTACAGCTTAAGTTCTATCTCTGTTAATTATTTTATTACAATCTACTATATGATTGAATGTTGTAATGGAAGAATGCTTTTTATCCTAATTGTTAGCTTTTCATAGCGTAGATACTTTATATATAAATTACTGCTTACCAGTAACATATAATAAAATAGTAACTAAATTTCAGTTTCACAATTCAAGTAATTTCTTGAATAGGCGTCATTAAAAAGTGTTTACTTCAATAAGATATAAAAAGTTTAATAGATGATCGAAACGTGTTCAAGTATTTTCCACCTATACGGATGGCTGAAGTCGCTAAGGAATGGATTCGTGAACGAAGGTCTGTGGTTCGATTCCGGCTAAGGTCGTTCTTCCTATTTTGCATTTTTATCTCATTCAGCAATGTCAAATGCCGTGGCGGTATCCTAAAAGTGGGCCTTAAACTCTTCCTCCTTTCCCAAAAAATTCTTTCCAGATTTTTGCATAATCAGTAACTATCGCCTGTTATACCTCAATATTGAAAAAAGCGGTTAAACACTATTAAAATAGCTCTTTCTATACTCTCATAACATTTTAAAATAGAGTTACTAAAATGTCAGTTTTTCCGCCTATTCTTCATCGACTCTCAGAGGCAGATCTTAGTTCTAAATTAGCATTAGCAAAAAGGCTTTACTTCTCCAATATATTACTTTAGGTGAATGTCATTCAGTCTAAATGTGAACATATTGGTGCATTGGACTGAAGAATGGAAATGCAGCTGGTATGAAATCTGGGCACTGAAAAATAGCTCAACACAATGGATCAGTGAGCCGGGAAAAACATGAATAAAGGTTTTGTTTCATACTATATGGGTTTTCGTTTCTTTCAGTTTTGAAAACAACATAGGAAATTGAAATTTACGTTATAGTTATTATTTTTGGACTCCAATTTTGCCAACATATGAATACACCCAAAATCGCTGGTATAAATACCCATAGGTAAAACGTTAATATAACTGCAAAATATAGGTTAAAAACTTTGCAAATCTAATAGGTGTGCTAACAACATGGTTGTTAACTTGCTTGATAGTTTACTGTTTTCCATGAATCTGAATTTCCCTCTCGATTCTGTGTGTTTCAGCTGTTTGTATGAATGACCCGAACTATTGAACCTGTAATTTCTACGTACACTTTTAGCATGCAATACAATATTTAATCAAAATACATAGAATGAAAACAATTAAGTAATAGGGAAGTATCTTTCCGTTTCGAAATTCTCTGTTTGCATACGGCTCACTCGTACCATCCAGAGTCGCTTTATGTAGTAATTAAGTCATAATCATCATCAGCAGCCTTCATTTATTAGACGTTTCTGCTTGTAACAATTACACTTTAAAAATATAATGGTTTTATAAGACTTCAATAACCCACTGGGTGATATTCCTAAAGTCTGCATGAAAGTCTGGTGGTGTTCATTTTTTCCAAATTTGATTTCCAATTATTTTATATATCAGCTGTTTCATTTATTAACATTTTTTTCAGATCTGAGAGTATGTCTTTATTTCTTTTGTGATCTAATTTCGTGTAACCTACAAATATACCTGGGAAATTTTATTTCATTTAATTTGCTAGTAATCTCAACTTATGCTTTTATCTCTGATCCACGTTTCTATTTCTCGCAAAAGACATGGTACAGATACTACTTTATAATTGTTTAGTATTGTTTCTTTTCGTACTTTATTACAATGGAATCTTTTAATTACACAATACACACAACCGAGTATTATTTTGGTCAGTATTTCTTAAACATGCCATTTTTGCTCCGCGAAATTTAAATTAATTATTTTTTTCAATTATTTTATTCTCCATATTTTAAATCGCATTGTATTTTACCTGAAAAGTCATAGTTTTATTTTTTCCAGATATATTTTCATATTATACGTATTGGGTATATATACTCATATAATCCTTG
Organism: Metallyticus violacea; assembly: GCA_030762175.1. Taxonomy (NCBI): domain Eukaryota; kingdom Metazoa; phylum Arthropoda; class Insecta; order Mantodea; family Metallyticidae; genus Metallyticus; species Metallyticus violacea. The sequence goes on from CM060832.1 coordinate 125,126,609, forward strand.
CTGCATATTATTCTCATTATTTGAGATGACATCTTGATCATCTGCAAAGATCATTGTCGTTATGCCATTTCTATTTTTGTTGTTTATATACTGTAATCATTTCATTATTTATGTACATGTTGAATAATATTGGCCACATGTGGCAGCCTTAACAGATACCTAGATTTCTTTCTTTCGCTGTATTTGGATAAGTGCTGCAAAAGTAGACTTTTGAGTTTTTGTACATACTTTTAATGACTTCATTAAGCATTACTTCTTTAAACTGCTCCATTAGTGCTTGTTTTAGTTTATCAAATGTTTTTATGTAATCTATAAATAAAATTTCTTTCTTGTTGAAATCTTTATAACTTGTTGCAACGTGAATAATTATGTTATCAGTACCTCTCCCCGTTCTGAAGTCTGTTTATTCTTCCAATAATCTGTTTTCCACTATTGGCTTTAGTCGATTTATCCATTATTTTACAATATATTTTATAGAGATGCATTTTGTAGTGACATACCACTAATATTCTCACTATTTGCTGTGCTATCTTTTTTAAATTTTGGTTTTATTATTGAGAGTATCCATTCTTCATGTATTTGTTTGTATATTCAGAGTAGTTAATAGTTCAAGACATCTCCTTTTAAATTATGCGGAAGAACATTTTATTAATTCATTATTTATTCCAACACTACAATAGCATTTCTATTCTTTGTTTTATCCAATTCTAGTTCTAGTTGTTCGAATTCAATATTTAAGTGGCTATCATTCTGCTGTTCAATTTCCTCGGCAGACCGTAGTTCTTTATGCAGTTTTATGCATTCTTTATTCATTATTAATTTAATGTGTGTCACACCTCTTTCTTTGTCATTTAAATGCTTTATTATAAATTCTAGTACATATTACGTAAATAACGATTAAATCATTCCACTTTAAGCACCGTACAAATACGAATGTTTCAAATCACAGCTTTATTTCCATCCACAAACAAACAATCCTCCAGAAATTACTGGAATGGGACAACGGAGAGCAAAGCTCGCCATGCTTAGTATTCACCTCGTGTTACAACATTTTTATTACAGAGCTCAATTTTTCAACAATGATGCAAAAGAGAAAGAAGATCTGTATATACATATGGACCCAATTTGAATAAGCATTGCGCATTGTGAGCGCCCAAAGGAAAGTATTTGTAACTGATGAAGCGGATATTCAAGCACCGTCCGATTTGAATATCTTGTAGAGGCTTTCTGTAGAGTTTTCTACCACTGATCAAACGCAACTGTTGGATCATCGTGTAGACTAAAGGACACAGGAATCGGCAAAAAACCTTCATTGTATGAAATGTAGTAAAACACTTTTTAATTTTCAGATGTTTCATTTCAACAGCTAAAATACTAAATCGGCAAGCACGGCTATTGCAAACACGATGATCACATAATAGCAAGGTTACGCTTTGGCTTCTCATACTAATGGAGTAACCGTACATAAAAACCATTGTTGAGCATGCGCAACAATGGTTTCAATTCCTGATTGGAAATGGTTGGATTAAGTTTTAAAATAATTAACTATTTCCCGCATTCTATATTTTAAAATTCTGGCGATACTACATTAAGGATAATGGATAAATATTAGAATATTTTGGAACATACTAGGATGAATACGTAATACTTTCAGACCGATAGCTTCAGATGTATATGTAGAAGCGGAAGTAAATAATAATAATAATAATAATAATAATAACAACAACAACAACAACAACAACAACAACAATAACGTACACTACTTACATCGCTTTACACATATTCTTAATGCTTGTGATTTGAATCTGCATAGACTTAGTGTAAAGTGCAGTGCTTAAAAGCTATGATGGGCATAGAATGAGCATTTTACAAATATACATTTTCTGTTTCAATTTACCATGAAAATGTTGATTAGAACAATAATGGAATATTTTTAAAATTATTTTACAGTTGTAATTCAACTTTTCTACGATTTGCACGTAATAATAAGTACTTTTATAAGTAACAGATTCCTTCGAGTTTCACACTGACTTTATAGAAAAGTAAGACGGATACTATCATATAACAGAGTTACCCCCGAAAACGATACTTGTATTTTATTGAGACTGTATATAAAATTGTGCGATATTAATTTTTTCCCGTAATTTTTATCTTTTCATTAATGTACCTATTTTGTCTGTCGGAAATATATTTAATTTATTTACTTCAAAGAGCCACAAGTTAAAAACTTCCAGTTACTTATTTTGTGCTTTGTTTCTACATGAAACGTTTTATTATATAAAAGTTTTCTTAAAAAATTAAGGAGCATTTTAAATGCTCATAACATTTTTTATTTTTCCATAAAATTTTGCAAATTCTAGCATTGCCTCTTCAAGTGTTAGTATCTGTTAATATAACTTAAGTAAAAATGCTGGGTGTTTGGCACTTCTTTATTGTAAATTAGCAGCCTCTCTTCAAAGCTATAAACAGTTGCTCTGCATTCAGAAATTGAGCATCTACTCCACGTTGTAAGATGAAACATTATTTTCTGCAAGTAAATACAATGAAAAAAACTCATAGCATATGTTTGGCAATCTCGCTATGAATTCTTTTCCGTGGTTAAAATATGAGGATGGGCGTCAACTTGCATGAATATTATAGGTTAATGTTTTTATTTCGTAAAACTGATATTGCATAATATCGAAGCACGTTAAAATAATGTTATCCATTAACTGTAACAATTTTCATTAATCCACTTTCAATATTTTCAAAAATATAGCTGTATTATAACATGCTTTTTGAAGCCGTATATACAAAATTTTAAGTATCTAACTTCTTGTTCAATCATGAAATACTGAAAGGTCAAATTCTAAATCTACCTATCCCAAAATGCTTTATTAATTTTAAACATATTATCCAATCACTGTGAATCCTCGTGAATTTGAGTTTTCCTTTGTAAGGAAAAATCTTTCATTCTATGCTAATTCTTTCTTTAACCCCCCCCCCCCAAATCTTTTTATATGAATACAGTTCACGTTACCCCTTAGGTATTCGCAGTAGCTGCTGATCTTCAGTTGCTGTGTTCCTTTAATGACGCTACTTACGAGTATATCGTATTTGTTCTATTAAAAATATAACATATTCGTTGTAAATCAGACTGCAAAAATTGCATCCATTGCCACTATAGCGGGTTCTTTGGTGTAACGGAATCAATTTCTTTTAATTTTTTAGAAGTTAAAGAAATAATTCATACTGCAGTGACCAACTCGTTAACAGCTATAGTCCCAAGATCGCGAGTTCGAACCCATCCAGGATCGATGGATTTTTTTCGGGCGTACAAATCCTAAGTATGGCTTCCTTCGGAAGGGAAGTAAAGCCGTGGGTCCCGTGCCGTAGATTTACGGCACGAAAAAGAACCTCAAGCCTGAAAGAGAGGCCTCTGAGCAAAATTTGTAGACCGTTTCACGCCCTGAGTTGAATGGGACGCTGATGATCTGAGATGTTAAAGAGCGTCCATAAATAAATCAATCAAAAAAAAACAGCTATAGTGTAATTTAATTGAAAGCCTGCTGCGAATCAATGTCTAAATTATAATATAAAAAAGTACTAATTTGCCAAAATGTCACTTCCCCCTCCCCACACAAATCCTTTCAAGTAAATTTGTTGAAGAAAACAAACTTTATTCAAACATATATACAATTGTTAACATATATAACAATTAGTACTTCTGAAATCCTCCCTACATTTGATTAATCGAGTATTTAGATAAAATGTGCAAGTATCGACCACTAGAAGGCATTTGTTTCCACAGTTGGCAGGATTACGTTTGGTGTTAAATGTCTATGACAAAATTAAAATGTACCTGCACATGTACATTTTGTTGCACAACAGCACTCGTGCCGAGGTCTGGAATTCGATTCCAGTCAGTACCTTACTCCCTGACTGATGTTTATTCCAGATTTCCTCGGTCCTCATAAATGGCAAATGCAGGAGAGGTACTTAGGCCTGGAACGCTTTCTTCCTAAAAAAAATAATTTCGCAATTTCTCACTTCATTTCATGTATCATCAGTGTACATCGCCTGTGATGCACGTACGTTAAACAGTTTTCTTTTTAAAAAAATTTTTAGTGTTTAGCTAAGATTCATACTTGTCAAATTTGAACACATATTGATGTTAAAAGTTTCAAATCTCAAGTAGTGCATAATCTAATCGTAGATTGCGCTTTCGTTTGTTTCTATGAATAACTATATATATATTGGAGTAATCTTATTTAAAAATTGCTGAAAAACCACTTCGTTTCATTTGCATTATCCACATTGAACTATGTTCAGCGCAAATAGTCGATACTTTAGTTCTTTTTGTCTTATAATGGTAAGATACCCTTATATTTTTCTTTCATATCCTATCGCTATTTATAAAAATATAATATATAGGAGATATTTACTTCAAATAAGTTAAATGGATCTATTATTAACATTTTATTTTCCGTGATTATTTTGAATGGTATGTTTATGCGCTTTTGAGTTTAATTTAATTTTATTTTCTTGTGCAAGTTATTTTGTGATAGTGCGTGGATTCTAAACATTTTAAACCCTCGCTAAATTAACTGCGCACATGGCTTATATTTATTTCATTTGTATTTTTTAAAACCTTTTTTACACTGAAGGTGCAATATACTGTCTCGAAACAGACACTGTGTTTATTGTATGGGCACCATGGATAACAATAAAAGCGACACAGTATAGTAACCCAGCATACAATTACTAATGCTGCTCTATTCTCGAATGAAGCAAAATTCTTGTGTTCTAGGTTTGCGAAAAGTGTGTTTAAAGGACATACTTGGTTATATAACTATATTATTATTATTATTATTATTATTATTATTATTATTATTATTATTATTATTATTATTATTACTGTGTGAGAACACGATAGAAAAACAAAAAATTAAGCATCATGTAAGCACTCAAACTCTTTAATATGGTTTTACACATGTAAGAGAGCATTTAACACTGCCATATCTCTCTCTATTCATTGAAATCCTTTATGGTTGTACAGAAATGTTGGTCGATGTTGACCAAATTCTATGTTTGTATATGCAGATATATATCCTGGAAAGCCATTTATGTGGTATCTCGATGTTTTCCGCCAAAATGACTGCACGGAACTGTTGGCGTGGGAATACAGGTATTGTTCAGGGGGTGGCAGTGAGGAGGTCGGGGGCTCTGGCTTTACACGATTCGTTGGAAAGTATGCCATGATCACTGATCAACCTAAATTCAATATAAACTAAAGTTTGATTTTTTCCGCTTTATTGATGAAATGTATTTAGCACGTCAAAAATTGAGCGTAATCTGCCTTTTGGAAGAAAAAAGCGTTGTTTTGCAAAAAGAGTACAGCCTAGCTTAGCTAAGTTCGTATAAACATTACTGGCCATATCTCGTATTTGTTTTAAAAATCAAATGTCAAAAGTAATCAAATTGTAAGTTGCTTCTTAGGAGAAAAACTAGAGGTCTCCAGAATGTGTGGACAGATGCTAAAAGCGACTGAAGAGGATATGGTTGCTTAACCGTAAGAGTATAGGCACGGTAAGTCCGACATTAATGATTCGAATTTTGGTCGTGAACTCCAATTTTTCTTTCTGCATTTAAAACATTGTTATTTATTTATATGATTTAAATGTTAAACAATTAATTACAGCATATTTCTCCAAGAAAAAATTTTAGTCTAAACAGATTATACTAGGAACTTTTGTTTAAAAGCATGCATCTTACACCCTAAATATACCAATGATATTAATAAAATGGTAATTTGAGCTTTGAAGCCTGCTTAATGCATATAATATAAACTAAACGTTTTACTAAGCAATATGCACTTCATCGGTAGTATAGGGATGACGAATTCTGCCCTGCACCCAAGGTTCCTGCGTTTAGTGCATTTTTCTGCACTTAAAAATCTCGAATGCAGCTCCTCTGAAAGGTACTCTAGGCCTTGGGTCCCGTGTTGTTTAAATTTACTTCATGTTAAAACCTCCATATCTGAAAAAAGAGGTCCCTGAACAAAATTTCCGGCCGTTTAACATGCTAGTAATACCGTAGAATACTATTAAGTGGCATTAGAGGTGTTACGTAAACCACCTACTCTTCTGACATCTTTATGTCCTAGACACAGCCGAATTCGGATACATCCAGAATAATACAGAGAAAAAGACGGCACAAGAAAAAGTGAAAGAAAAAGTATTAAGAGCATCAATGTGTATTTTTATAATTATGAGGCGTGATTAACTGAAACCTGTCTCATCCCCATTGCTCTCTTAGCTTCGCGTACCAATTCAACCAAGTACGGGGTGGGAAAAGAAGCAACTATATAATCATACCTCGGTTGTAGGTGCAGTTTGCATCATTTGCATGTGCAAGTGCCGGTGATTCCGAACCCATCAAAAGTGAATAAACATTCTGTGAATCGGTTTTTGACGGCGGGGGGCTTCAGCCCAGTGATATTCATTGCTTGGATACACTTTCTGGTGAACAATGTGTATTAAAGACACAGTGAAGGATTGGACATGCATATTTGGGACAGGACGTCAATAAATGACCGAAGAAACAAGTATCAAGTCTGTTCGCAATGGGTTCCGCAGACGCATAAGATTTATGTCTGCAGCACCTGTGTCGATACGACTCCCTGTGCATAGTGATCCTAAGCCCTGTCCTATAACCTCGCCACTGGTATCTCTCAAGAAATTTCCGAAGGGAAACGCGTGCACAATTATGAAGCTAGTTCACGTAGCAACCACGGATGATACCCGTCGACGCTTGATGAAGCAATGGCACGAGTGCTTGAATGCCTAGGGGGGAGGGGCTTCTTCCAAGAAGTATACTTCGCTTATATTATTTAAATATCTGCTTCTATGTGTGTTTAGTTTTAATTCGTTGTTTATTTATACTAATAAACTGGCCCGGACTGGTTTCATTTAATCACGCTTGGTACAAGTAACCATTAAATGAACGATTTTATAAGCATTCTTCTTACATTTGGCCAATGTAAAGTTAAACATTGGTGTTCAACTGAGGAGCAAAGACAAATGCATTTGTCGCTCTTCGTATTGCTTAGGATAACAAATAGTTTTTATTAGAAACATTTGGCAAACAGCTTTCAAAAGGCATATTATTGTATTATTAATATTCATTTGTAATATATAAAATACCTTGAACTTTTCTTCTGTTATCACTTTAAATTAGAATCATAATCACATTAAAATCTTTATTTCAAAACAATTTGAAGCAGAAAACCATGAGAGGTTGACATTTTTATCGCTTTCATCCCTTTCAAAACAAATAAAGAGTGTCTTAAGAAGACGTGTTTGACTATACAGAGTGTTATTTTGGCCCGATTCCGCAGCTGAACGCAAGTTAGTGGATCCGAAGTCGCGCATTCGCCGGCTCTGAATGGACATGCTCTCTTCGCATTTCTATTCGCACCTCTATGATTAATAATAGTATGCATGCAGTATTACTTTTGTTTCATAACGGTACTATCCTGCGTTATGGTTGTTCGAAGTGAGTCAGTCTGTATGTATCTGTCATTCTCTAATTAAATTTGTATTTACTCGCCAACAGCTGCTTCTGTATTTTTCAGATTCCTGTCCTGATATTTTAAGTGCCTCTAAAGTAAGAGGGTTATTACTGTATACTTTATTTGTACTGTATTCTAGTGATATCTCAATACAATTCACTACAGTAACATTTATTTCACTAAAAACTAATTTATGGCACTGGCGCAACAATGACCTGAAATAAAACAAGGACTCTAGTTATATTGATTTGTTAACCTAAAAATAATAACAAACACAGGGACAGAACTAATGCTTTCTCTTATAAGAAGAACAACAAACAGCGACCGATTGTCCGCTACAGCCATCAACGCAGGAATTATAGCAGTCATCTGGCGAAACTTTAATACAGCGCGAACTGTGCTCAGTTCAGGCGCAGTTCCAAAGCAAGTCTATTAATGATATTTAAAGAACAAAGTTTAAATCTTTCGAAATAAGATTTGTTTGTTCCGTGGTTGGTCATAAATTGTGTTCCACACATTATGGTTTGCTTCAAGGAAGTTTTTATTCGAACTAGAAGCAATGCAGCAAAGGAGAAAGGTACTACCCATAAGTTGACAACAACGGTTCTCCCAGAGTGCAGTCAGTTTAAATCCAGTGAGCTTGAACGCAGATATTGTAACGGAAAATATTCTATGGATAGGTAGAGATGGACTAATTTCTCAGCCTCGCCAGATTTAAACCTAATATATTTTTATTTATTTATTTATTTATTTTTGGGGGAGAGAAGATATTTAAAACATTTTACGTGTTCGACTGCAGTGATAAGCGGAAAATTTCCATGACTGAACTAGGAACTTGTATGAGTTTGGAATCTAATGAGAAGTTGAAGCTATTTTCAATAGTTTGTCTAGATAATGTATCAGTTAATTCCAAAATGATCCACTGGTATATTTATTTTATTTATTTTCTGCGTATGAATTGTTCATTTTAGAAGATTTATTCTATATTTAAACACTTGAATAAGATTTAATTAAACAATGCATAAAAACCTACTCGTCTTCTCTCCAACTGAATGCATGTGACAATTACTATGGTGCAAAAACCTTGTGAAACAGATGATAAATAATCAGCTGATTGTAGTATTATTGAATTACAAACTATTAACCAATAGCAAACCTTGCATACTAAGAGATATTTGTTCAAAAATAGAACTGATTGCAAATTGTGCTGTTGATAGGAATTCATGGAAGGTAATGTTTAAATTACGACAGCAGTTTTGGTGGGAAAAAATTGTATGAACTGCACATAACATCTCTTTTTCCACAGTAAATAAATAATCATTCCTAAATTACTTTATTGTGTCGTAACGTTGTTAATATCATTACTAATTCGAAACGATGTTATCAAACACATCAGTAGAGCGGCAACATGAATCTCTTTAAATGGCTTTCGTTTCAATCCACAATTAAATTTAAAAACATTGCAATGTGCATAAAACGGCATTATTAGTTACAATAAAGCAGTTAAAACGAATTATTGTTTACTTCCCCCCCCCTATCAAACGGGCTACATTTGTTAGTTTGTTTGTTTGTTTTTTTTATAAAGCCTCCGGTGATTCATAGATGTTTTTATCTACGCCATATGTTTTCGACGAAAGCTTAGCACTTTTTAACCCACTCTACAAATTGAGTTCTAGTACTCCCCACTTTCCATTAAAGGGCTTCTTTTTAGGCTATACAGAAGACATGTGACCAAATGTTGTATTGCTTAGAGGAGGCGTGCTTTGTAAATAAAATGTGATTTTCATTGTTCGTTCATATGAAGAAATATATGGAACGCTGGCTCAGCCCGGCTAGTTCAGTAGCAAGAAGGTAGAACGGTGCATGGTCCTAGCCCTAGCACACACATAATAATGCAATATACCCACACCAGCACAGACTTGCACGGTTTGCCCAAGAAATTAATCTAGCTTCAGATATCAGGTATCCACTTAAAACAGTGTTACCAAACATATTGCTTTTAGAGAATAATAAAATACTCTCAATTCTTAGAAGTCAAATATTTAGTATTGCATGCAATCTCAAGTGGTTCATTAGTTTAAAAAGAAACATGAATACATCCTTGATTTGTGATGAATTTCAGTATTTTGTACAATAATGAACTTTCTTAATCTCAATTGACTGTTAATATAAATGAAAATGTGTAAGCTCTAACATATAATATTCTATAGTAATAGAAATTAGTAGAGAAAAAAGTATTTATAAAATTCCATCTTCAATACAAAAAAAAAAACGCTTTCACACTAAAACTTACATACCAAGGGCTTTTCCTCTTCACGCGCCATGCCCCACACAAATTCCCTATCATTGCACCATCCCAGCACTGCTCTTGTACTGGTCGACAAAATTAGATTAAGAGATGAAAGTGTAATTATCCAACTCAATTTTTCATGCCAATTTCAGAAACATGTTTGCTTTTCTTCTATCACATATAGATTTTAGATTATATATTATGCATTAAATTAATCAAAATAGTAATATTTTGTAATAACAGCAGTAAAACGTTTCATTGCCAGACTTTTTTTTCCACATAAAAACCATTAATGAATTGCGGCACTTGCAATACTATTTAACACTTTGAACCTAACCTGAATTTGATGCAGAAATTAAAGTTAGAAATCAATAGCATATGATTTTCGTGTTTACACTTTATATGAATTATCACGATAACATTAAAAAAGTATCTGTCATCGTGGACTCTCACCAAAAACAGGTTTTCCATCAATTAAATGTCTTGGTGAAATCTTTCATCATGTCGTCACTGACATCAGGTCGAGAAAATGTGTAGTAGGAGTGGTTTATTACAGTGGCGCCAATACAGTACAAAACAACTTCAACAGGCGCAAGTGTCCAAATGCTTTTATGATACATTTGGTATGTTTGATTTACCACATGCTATTACATTAGATATTCACGATAATATATATATATATATATATATATATATATATATAAGATATATTACGCAATGAAAAAAATAATTAAAAATAAAAATGGAATAAAACAAATAGCAGAAGAACAATTTTTAAAAATATTAAACCTACATATAAAATATAAAGAAATCCCTTTATGGACGACATATGGGTGGGTTCAGTCAATTTTTCTCCCAACCCCTTACCGGATTATCAGCCTTTTCAGAACTTTCATCAGAAATTTACCTAATTTCTCCACTCCTTCCTTGCCTGCCAGCAAAGTTCAGCATGACCATCTTCCTGTTCGGTCCTGTAAAGGAGTGTGGTAGATACTTTTCCCTCCATTCGTCCGTATCTTTACATCCAGCCGAATATGTTTCCACGATTCTCCCTTCTCAATGATGAAACAATTCTACGCTCATATTCGTCAGTGACCTTAATCATCCGCAATGCCCCTAGTCTGAGTCACGCAGGCGCTGTCTAGTGAGTTTAATCCAGAGATGCACTGTCCCATCCCCATGCAGATTTTAGTCCCGATTGTACTGCAGCGAAACTTCTCAGCATTGCGCAATGTCTACTGCCTATCCATATTCCTCAAGAGGATCCTAACCTTCCTCCATGCGCTCTTTTTAATACCCGGACTCGTCATCTAAATGGAGCCCAGTTCCATTGTTTCTAGTCTCTTTCTTAATTTGGATGTCCATGTATGTTCTCTCCCATCTGCAATTGTTCATGATAGCACAATGCCCTAATTAAAATTTGCTTTCCATGAGTAATTCGCAGCCAATGCTTCACTGCTCTGATTTTTCACTCTATGGTCTCGCTACGGACCCCAAATAGTCTCTTAACTCCGCAGTTCGCTATGTACCTCCCCAGCACCAAAAGTGTTTTTAGAAAAATGTTCTCACTATTCGCAGTTTGTTCCCATCTCCAAATGCATGATTCATATGTCATTGTAGATCATAATAGTGTCATAGGCGGTTTCCAGTATACCTACAGGTATGGGATTCTGCTACGTAACAGTAGAGAGAAAATCTGCAGCTTTAGTGACATGCAATAACCGATTTTTTTATAGATATCTAATAATTTCTGTACTCTTTGTCTGTAGTTTTATCCAGGAAGTTCATACAAAGTCATTTAAAGCTTTTGCATGCTTTCATTTTGCCTCACTGGCTTAAAATTATTGTAATGTGAGTTGTGAACATAACTGGAAGACGAAAGAATAACAAACAATAAACATGTCTCTAGACTACAGCGCTTCACTTGTTTACTCCAGATGATAACGCGACACCCGATATTAAGCTTTCACCTTCCGCAGTGACCGCTGCGTTCTCTAATTCCTTGCAACATCGTTGATAGAGAGTAGTACTGCAGAGGGCATATAATCAGAATGCGACTTTAGAGATCAAAGGATGCCACCTCTTTATCTTTATCAGGCATCTAACCAATTTCCCTCACGAGGTGGACTACGTTCCAGCCCTATCTGACTTAAAAAATTACTAAGCCGGTAACCATCAGGTCAATGAGGCGGCTTTGCACGATTATAGGTCAGTAATTTACAAGATATCGTCATATGTAGGACTTGGACTTTCTATCCCTTTTTTAGAAAACCCATATGATCATTAAAAAAAAGTAATACATTCCCAAGATTGTTAGGTCAAAAATACTTGCCTATTCGCATATACTCTATAACTTTGAAAAATTATCAAGGGTATATTGAGTTACCCTGGATATCTACCTGAATACCTCTTAGGATAAACTAGGATATTTGCTTTTCCATCATTTGTGTGTAATACCATCTTCTCTAGCATACCCTATTTCTGCGGCATATCACTATTTATAAAAGGGGACGTTTCACTATATTCCTTGTTAAAGAAACAAAATATAAACATGTTGTAGCAATAGGCAGGAATGCGCGGTACATTTCCAAACTACTAGATTATTTTCCCTTCATGGAACCGCTTCACGTTCTTTTGGCCACAGTTAACCTAACTCTGCAGCTCTTGTCTCGTTCCCATACTTGAAAGCCGGCCGGAGAGCCGAAGGGGAGGTCAGTACGTACGTGTTCTTGTGTATTGTGTGACAGAGTATTAAGTATTCACAATACAGTGCATTTATTACATTTGTATGGCTCGATTCAGATTTTCTATTTACCAAAGAGTATTTATTTTAAGATTCGTAAGTGCGTACATCATGGACCGATTTCCAAATCTAAGGTCAGTTCATAGATAGGTAAATAAATTTCGTGAGATGGTAATTATTCTTGGTAAAAAAACAGCGTTCACAGCCACATACAGTACTCACAGAATAAATTTGAAATAACATTGGAGATACTTTGGAACATTTCCCTAAAAATCACTTCGACGTCTTTCTCAGCAAACGGAAACTTCATATTCCGCTGTTCGAGCGGGTACAAAACTACTGAAGTAAAAACCCTATGTAATTACTATAGTGCAAGAACTTAAACCGAGTAACCCAGAAGTAAATTTTATCATTGGATTTTGAATACTGTGCAAGATGGGGAATTAATTTAATTTTCATTAGATCAAATTTTGGTCGCGGACCCAAGATCGGGGGTTCTATCTCAGAAAAGTCGATATAAAAATCCTAAGCATAGTCTCGTTCAGAACAGAAGTGAATCATGGGTCCCATGTCGTAGAATTACAGCACGTAAAAGAAACTCAATCCTGAAGGAAGAGACCTTTGAGCAAACTTTATCGGACGTTTCACGCCCTGAATTTAATGTAATGCTGATGACCTGAGATATTAAAGAGTTTTTTAAATTAAACCAATCAACAACGAACCTTGGTTCCACAAGACAACTGATAAAACACAAAAATATATTAATAAGTTAATTGTTTAAGAAAACGTTGGTTTTGTTTACTAAAATAATTAAAATTAAAACCTCAAAGAAAACATTAAATCTATCTTATCTTTAATCTCCAAAACTAATTTCTTTAAACTATCCTCAGAAAAACCTAACCTGCTTCACGACGAACTCCTATATGATCAAAAGATAGACCTGTGGTGCGCCATTAGCGGCGAGAAAATAATAGGCCCTATATTTTTAAAAGAAACAATTAACGTTGTTAGGTTTGTGAGAATTTTGTAACCTCTTTTTCCCTGAATTAACTATGAGGAAACTTAAGTTTGCGACTTTCCAACAGGACCCTGCCACGTCCATGTCTCCGCAATGTTTAACGTTTGTTTTTACTATTAAAACATCACAGATGGTGGATACTGATGATATATAAGATGAAATGCTAAATCGGGAAAGGAAATTTTCTTTTAAGGAAGGAAGCGTTCCAGGCTTTAGGGTACATCCCCGGATTTGCCATTTAAGAAGACTGAGAAAACCTCAATCAAAAGGGCTATCCTGACGAGAATCGAACTCGAAACCTTCCGCTCATGAGTTCGCACCTTTACGACCTCTCTCACCCGTGGGGGTTTGCAAGCAATTCATGAAATAATCAACGATACAGTCATCACTAACAACATATGGACCTCCTTGTTCCCTGATTTAACGCCCTACAAGTTTTATCTCTGGGGGGGGGGCATTAAAGGAACAAGTGTAAATGTCAAATCTACACTCATTAGATAAACTGGAAAATAGCATCCGTGAAGAAATGTCTTCCATATCTCAGAGGGAACTGCATAGATTTGTTAATTTCATAAACCGATGCCAGAAATGTATTGAAAATGAAGGAAGGCAGTTGCAGCATCTTCTTTCGTGATAATGGTAAAGACACCTTTTAAGTGTTAGTAATAACTAAAACGACAATCATAGCTGCGAACTTTCCGACTCTCGTTAGCCGTGGTACCAGCTTGAACCGTCCGACCGGCCTTTACGCATGGAGCGGTCCCGCCGAAGAAAAATCACCCATTAGTATCTAAGCGGATAAGTAGAGCAGACTACTTTTTAAAAGTTACATAATATTAGGTCACTGAATTTTAGATGCATCCAGGATAAACTAAAACACTGTTGATCATTTGTAAACGAAATACGAACAGACATGAACTGTTTTTGCGTAACAATTGGAGGAATGTATTGCTGTTTGCTTAGCTGCATAAAAATTCTCTAAAAAGAGTCTTAAGTTCGAGCTCTTTTTTATGAGGATGGTTTTATAGTATTTGTCCTAGAATCGAGCAAGAAAGGCTAATCTCGTCTGTTTTTATTTTTCTTGAAGGCAATAGACATTTTAAGTAACTTTGAGCTATAACTGCAATTTGTAATCATTTTTTTAATTTCTATTGGCTACATTGTTGAGCTCTTGTCTGAACTTCAATCCGATGAAAACAGGGCATCAAACGTTTCAGAAATATTCGCGGTAGTAGTTTTAGGTGGTGTATAGAGTGGCCTATGGGTATATGTCGATGTATTGAAACCTTCTACTCGTACCTTAACACTAATGAAATTGAAACTTAACTTGACTGCTAATCACTTTGAGCTATTAAGATTTCCAGAAAAGGCGGTTAATTTAAAATAAATGAATATGTAGAATATAGAAAGTTGTTACATTGGAAAGAAAAAGTAATGGTATATTCGTGTTAGACACCTTCATTTTAATTAATAAATACTAAGAAAAGAATAAACAATGTTTTGTTACCTAGTGTAATTTTCAGACTTAACTGAACAATTGGTAGGTATGCTATTAAGGTTTATAATGCCGTAGAATCTACACAAATACTGGAAAGTGTTTACATTTCGCTGCTTATTCTGAACTTCTGTGAAGTTAAACAGTGGCACCGTAAGGTTTACCAACAGTTTTGTGCTCATTGTTTTTGCCCATTAACTTACCTTTAGAATCAACTCTACCTCTGCCAAGACAGTTTTCTCTCAAAACGCCAAGTTCGTACAAGGTAGCTGGCCGAATATAAAGTTAATTACAATAATTACGAAGATACTAACCTCTTTCGTGCACGGCTGTCAGAAGTCACGTCTGTCGTGAGTTTCTTTTCCGTCTGCTGCCTCTGCTCCTACAAATTACACCTGACAGCGCTGACAGCAACATTTCTTCCTCCAATGAAAACAAGTTAAAGACAATGGTAAACTCGGTTTTGTATTATAAAACATTCTAACGAGGTTTATATCTGATGTAACTCTTTGAGTTCCCACAGAAGCAGAGGGAAATGAATTTACTGCCCCATCTTTGCACCTTAATCAATTCTGTGGGATTTTGAACATCGGGTTAAATATTGTTATAACTCTTGGGAGTATTTACTAATAAAGAAACATGTAAATGTCTATTCCTCATTGTATTATTTTACATTTGGTTGAATTATTCTCAATTCACGAGCTATAGTACTCGTATATATCATGCATTCAAATTAAATTAGCGGTTCTGAATCCTTTCAACGGTTTTTTAAAATGCTTTATACACTAAAATTCTATTGGTCCCTGCGTATAATTATGTTGATTGTGTCTAGGAGAAAGGTTGCGTGAAAATAATGACAGAAAGATATCACAAAGGTTATTAAAGGTATGCATAATCTCTATAAACGTGTATATAGTTGCTTCTTACTTAGGTAACAAGTGTACAATATTTTAAAATGTATTATCATTATCTCATCAAAATTTCCATTTGCTGTGACAATTTTATAACAAAATTGACTATTCTACTTATAATGCGTTATGCTCTTAAGGGGCGAATAGCTGCTGTTGTCTACATTAGGCATTCAGCCTGGAAGAAGCGCTGAGAACACTAGAATGCAATCGTATTACACATGGTTGCAATCAAGTAAAAATAACTTCTTTTCCTCCAGTAAATGTCTGTGATGACTTTACTTATAAGAATTCTGATGAAGAAAATTGCAATTTATCTGGCAACAACTTAGAAAGAACAGTGTAATCAAGTTATATTTATTAGAAATGAAGCTTAAAATGAATAAGTGAATGGAGAAGAAGAGAGAAGAGGAGAAGAAATAAATAAAGTAGGAAAAAACTATAATAGCGATGGTAGTAATCAAAATGCAATACACCGCCACGGGTGGCCGAGGTCGTTAAGGCATGGACTCGTGAGCGGGAGGTCTGCGGTTCGAATCCCGCCAGGACCGTCCTCCCTGACTGGGGTTTTTTCCAGGTTTTCCGCAGTCTTCATAACTGGCAAATGCCGGGGAGGTACCTAAACTTAGGCCTGGAACGCTTCCTTCCTTAAAAAAAAAAAAAAAAAATCCTTTCCCAATATATCATTTCATTTCATGTATCATCAGCGTCCACCGCCTGTGGTGCCTCAGTAGTAAAAACGGGCGTTAAACACTACTCAAAAAAAAATGCAATACAAAAGAAAACGCAAGTTTACCACTGATAGAAAAAAAAAATAACTGAAAGTAGCAGAGTCTGGGCTACAGAATCTAATATGTCGCACAACCTCAGCCCAGCATAAGTATTCTTCTTGTTTTTTAGGATGTTATTGATTTTATAGTAACTTAAAACATTGTGAGCAATAGATAGCCGGCTAGAAGATGTAACCACAACAAAAATTGCAATTCTTCTTCCAAAAAGTGAACTATATTAAAGTGTCGAGACGTCATATGTACTGGTGAACTAGTTTGAATTGTGACAATCCCCTAGTTGCCGAAGCCACGTCTCAAGATATATTTAAATGTACAATATGAAACGTAATGGTAATATCAACAGATCAGATAAATATGCAAAAATTTGAACCAACATTTTCAACAGAATCACCCATTGATAAAAGTCAGCATAAATAAGGCAATGGCGCCATACTTCGGCAAGCTTGGATGTAAACAATTCATTTGTGGAGGTTTCATACGCTATACGTATGAAATATGAACCGGTACCACTAAAATGTCATGTGACTGGACCCGTATCAAGAATCTCTACAAGCTTGACTCCAAATTACAAGCAAGAGCGATTATCACATATGCGATACATTGTTGAGCTCAGATCAGCTTCCATTTCACTTATATCGAAGGAGAGGTCATCAAAATCTCATCATCAAGATTCCCGTTTTGAGTCGTACCTCAAGAAACTCGTTGTAGACAATATCACACAAAAGGCAACAACAAAATGGCAGAAATGTGACGTACAGTTACATGTAAAATGTTTTATTTATCATACCAAAGTATAAACTTGAATTGAATTTTCTTTCACTTTTTTTATTTCACATCTTATTTGCATTATTAGTGTTCACATGTATTAAATTTTATAAAAATTAATCTGCGCTTTATATGTTGTAAATTGTACTAATAATTGAGGTGCTGAAGTTCTTGTATAGGTTGCCACTTTGCTTCAAATATACGCTAAAGAAAATAATAAAAGTACTTTAAGGAGCTATCCATGCCCAAAAGATTAAATAATAAATATATAAACAGAAGTAATGGAAACGAAAACGAAGAGAACAAATATCAAGTAAAGCAAGTACTTGCAAGAAATGAGAATGTTATAAACAGAAGTAATAAAAATAATTTTAGGCGCGCGTGTTGAAAATTTGTGTGCGTGCGTGCGTGCGTGCGTGCGTGCGTGCATGCATACATACATATAAACGCTGTAAATCTCTTTTAAAAGTTTTGAATTGATTACAATAATTGCGTAGCAAGAAAACAAGTATATTGTATGTTTTATTATTTTACAAATGAAATAAAATAAGTAAGGTAGAATACAAAAAGAAAGTAATAGCTCTTTTTCTTAACAGTTTTTGTTCATTAACACATTTCTGCATCGTTTACTTTTCTATCTTTTCTATTCATGTGCATTTCTCTTTTTTTCTTTCACTAGGGATTACCCAGGAAATCTTTTCTTCGGAGAAACGCCCTATTAAAAAGCACAAGTACTATATCGTTTCTAGTTTTAGTACACATTGTCCTGTTGAGGCACAACAGGCGGGGAAACAGGTGATGCCTGAAATGAAATTATATATTGGGAAAGGATTTTTTTTTTTTTTTGAGGAAGGAATCGCTCCAGGCCTAAGTTTTAGAGTAATTTGTAATATATTGTGCAAACGGAGACTTTCTATGTGAAACAGTTACGACCTACCGCGCTAACCAATCATTACTAGACATTATGTTCATTAGACCTCCTTTGATTCGTGTCTTGTCAGCAATCATCCCCGAAAAGTGTCGCCATAGTTTTTTTAACACACTATACAGTTTATAGCCTTTAAATTGCGATATTGTTGGCAATTGTATATAATGCGTTGGATTTCACAAGAATTTTAATGAAATAAACAGTTTTGTACCAACTTTAAGTACCTCAAATTTTGAAGTATGATTTAGTGCTAAGTCTCTATTTGTTTGCCACTAATCTTCATATGTTTAATTAGTCTACGAAATCAAAATCCAGCATCGACTAGATTCATTTCCCGAAAATTCTTTTCTGAAGTGTGTTTATTACTCTCATTTGCCTTATATTCTGAAAACTGGTGTCATTTTCTCTTCTCTATATAAACTATTGTGTTGTTGCCTCTCAACAAACTTATTGTTTACAACTACCTTATGATAATAGCTATAATGTATACCTCTGCCACGTTGATCTGATTGTTTAGGAAATCAGTTAGCCCATAAAAATATATTTATGGCTTTAAGCTGTATCATTCAGTTATAAAACATGCTAAAATATGCTCCTTTCTCAAATAATACTTGGTAATCATGTTGATATACAAAGCATTCTTCGTGTGATCAAATATGACATTTTAGGAGGCAAAAATGTATTGATATTACTGCGAGAGTGAATATGGATTTTATTACTTATGCACTAGCATTTTCTTTGTGAAAAGGGGTGGAAGTTACTCAAAAACAAATGCTTATTAAATATCTTCTCTGAGCGTGTGAAAAAACGGATCGATAGTTGCTCAACTCAACGCTCCTAAATAATGATCTGGTGGGTTATAGGCAAGTTGGCACGATGCGTGTTGAAATAACTCGATTACTGAAAACCAAAAAACATGTATCAATTAATTAACTGTAGCGGTATATACCAGAATATACACAATCCGAATGGAGGTTATTATGCCACAGACGCAGTAGTGATGTGGGTTAATGCTGCGTTGTAGCTCATGATTTATTGCGTTGATGATGCAATGAAATTCTGATAGATCTGGTGGTACTGTAAGTCTGGATTTGGCGTTTTTATATATACAGTGAGCCCAAAAATGTACAAAAAAATAACGGCTCAAACTTGTGAAATACGTAACATGTATTTATAATGCATGTACTATTTGAAAGTGTAGACTTTATAGATTAACAGAATATATTGTTATATTGAATCGAGGCTAATTTAAAAATTCAGGGAGGTTAACATAATGTGATGGAAAATAATTTATTTTTGGAAACGGCTTATTAATTAAAAACACAGGAATATAATATTGGTAGTTAAAATATGTAAATTATGCTCTATGTGGCCACCATTTGCCTGAACAATCATTTTTAGGCGTTTCTACATTTCCCAATAACAGAAGGCATTTATCTTTGACCAAGTCGGTCCCAACTTTTGAAAAGGCATTGTTTTAAATATTCATTATCACCAGTTCTTATCCCACAAAACATAAGATTTAAGTTATGGACTACAGGGTGTCCGTATCTTGCTCATCAAATTGCAACTTGAGATAGACCATTATAGCAGAGCGTATTTCTTCACAGTTTTGACAGGCTATTATAAAAAGTCGAGTCACGGGCGGAATTCGACTACGAATTTTCAAACTTCCATGCTGACGCTCTAACCAAATGAGTTACCGTATCCTTCAGGAAAAGAACCACGAAACTGAAACCAAGGTTAAAAATATTCGTAACATTGGTTGCATCTTAAGAAACAAATCACAGAGAAAACCTTAGGTAAGTCTCGAGGTATATACAGAAATAGATGAGATAGATTCATGATTCCATGCTTGGAGGATTTGGTAGCTCAGTTGGTTAGAGCATCAGCATGGAGGGCTGAAAATCTGTGATTTGGATCCCGGAAGAGACCTGAATTTTTCAATTCTTCCTACTAATGCCCTACACGTGACTAGTGGGAAAGAACTATTTCTATACGTAAATGAAAATGATGCACAACAAATGATATGTCAATCTAAAACAATTGGAAATGTTGCCTTTTTTATTAGTTGGATGGTCCTGGCGGGAATCTACCCCAGACCAGTCACTCACGAGGCCTTGCCTTAACAAACAGAACCCCTGGCGATATAAATTTGCCTATGAAATAAAATATGAAATGCAATCATTAGGTATGAGGTACCCTAAACTTAGGCCTGGAACACCCTTCCTTAAAAAATATCTTTTCCCAATATATCATTTCATCTCATGTTGCATCTTTTTTTTTTTTTTTTTTTTTTGGAGTGTGTTTAACGCCCGTTTTACCACAGGCGGCGTTAAACACGCTCAAAAAAAAAACTTCACCAAGATGACAGGCGGTAAACAAGTGTACTTTCTATTCATCCTTAGAGTGATCCCAATCAAAATGGCAAAGAAAGTAGTTCCAGGTTCTAAATTTAAGGACAGGTTCAGTAATAAATAACATCTACTATACAAGAAATAATGTTTAGAGGTGGAATTTAATTGCTGCTGACTTAATAAAATTGAATTTCGAAGTTGCAACTTGATATACTGCAACTCCCAAGATGCAATTCAGCAGTTGTTTAAACAAGGCAAGGCGCGAGCACTTTCCGCTCGTTATTATGATTGACGCTAACGAACCAATGTTTGGTGTTTCTACTGTGACATATTATATAAAGCATAAATCGGGTAAGCTTTTAACTAGAATGGCGAGAAAACAATTATTTTAAACGTGTTTTCAAAGTTCAGGGAAAAGTATCCGGTGCTCGCAATAAGGGGGGTAGTAAACCTAACCTCAAAATTTAACCGTGTTTGGGCTACGATCATAAATGTGCTCGAAAGGGGAAAAAAAAGTGACTCCAAAATAATATACATGTTAACTTAACTTACACATGTGCAATTTACGAGAAAATTGGTCATGTTATGTTGTCGTTATGTAGCTTATACTTGTCACGTGTTTCTGATAACTGGGCAGTATTCTTGGCGCGAATTGGAAAGGATATATTGTTTGTTCATGTTAGAATCACTCTAACAGTGAATAGATGATAGTTTCGAAGTTCTGGTTGTGGAAAGTAACGTATGATACAGGTTATATGAATGTTTTGGGTTCTGGGTTCCTGTAACATCTTGGTCTCCCACAAAAACAAACAAAGGAATAAAGGAACCAGTTATTTCCGTCATTCTTATTGAACTCTTAATGCAGAATCTGTTAATAACCGCAATGAGGTGTGAATAACTTAGAAGACAACCAAAAAAAAAAAATTATGTATAAACCAAATTCTGGCACGTTAGAGAAAAACCACATTATAGAAAATCTATTTCGCTTTTCTTGCAAATCGCCCAAAATTAGAAATATAGTTTAAATGACAAGACCCCAAACAAAGTATTAATTTGCACCAAATAAGAGGATGGGGTAAAATGTAATGTAACTTAAGCTCACTGTGCAGAAAAGCTATCCATTGAGGGTAGAGATTATATTATAATCAATAACCTATGCCATAATTGAGTTCTCGTTCCTTATCGGGTTAATGGTTTTCGAAATCAGGCAACGAAAAAGCACGAGATATAACGGGCCCCCGTGACTTGCTTGCAACACAGGGAATTACCAGGCTGGGAGCTGCATCATTATGAATTTAGTTTGGAAAACACGTGCATCAACTTAGATGAATAATTTGGAATTAATTAGATCTCGTTCCCCAAGCGGTAGCGGAGAGGGGGTTGCGTTCAGTTGGCCGTGTCTTGGCGGAACACGCTTGTGGTTATGGAAATGACTGGGGAGAATTAATTCACAAACGTACCTCACAAGGTGAGCAGCTCTAGGCCTGACAGACCGTAAGAAGCCTATGATCAAATCCTTCCTCCTTCCCTTCATGAATTTTGATAAACTTGGACATACATTAAAGAGATATCTTGCTCTGCTACCGCTAATTTTTAGCATGTGAGTAGCAACTTGTGCTCAAATACTTGAGGCCATTAGCTACACCAGTAAATTTGGATTGAATCTACAATACGAGCTCGGAAAAATGTCAGATGGTGAAAGGGAAATCGCAGTGCTCATAAAGATATTAGCAATGGTAGGTGAAGTTAGTTTAATTACGCGCCGGCAGAGTGCGGTTACGTTGGAAAAAATCAGTACTCAAGGCCTACAATGCATATGCATGTAGCAGCTTGTAGTTGGTTGAGGAAGATTTTGACAGTGAACGTTTATGCATCACACGCTGTTTCGTCGTGTGTACTAACTATTTTTCATTAGTTACATAAATATAGTCTTTAAAAAGCGGGGTTTTATGCGAAAACGAGTTCTTGCAGAGAAGCGGTAAGGCTATTCCTAAGAAAATCCGATATGTTAAAGAGCGTCCATAAATAATAGACCTAAAAATATATCTCTCAATAACAATATTTTCCGAAGGCAATAATGCTGGCAATCTATTGCCGCTGAGGGGTATCGCTTTCAACATTTCTTATAACACAGATTAGTGATTATCATTAGTATTATTATTATTATCACTATTATTATTATCATCATCATCATCAGTATTAAACACATGTAATCAGTATGAAACACAGGGTAATTTTATGCTTTCAGCAAAAATATAGATATTAAAAATAAATCCACTAACTTTTCGCGTGGCATTTTTCTGGTAGAAGCGGCTGCTGTTCTCTAGTATGTAGCCGCGTTCAGGCGGCCCATAACTCTAATAACCTCATGTTGCTCTGAAAGTGAAAAGGTTTGGTAAAATACCTAACACTAAGCCCCTAAAAGTACCTATTTTTAAGATAGCTGTAATCGATCACAATTCTGTCAATAAACACCATCATTGGTGCGGTATTTTATCGATAAAGTGTTTGACACCTAAGGCAATTTGTTCTATTGAATTTTGAAATGCGCTTCTGTATTTCTTTCCAAATGAGTGAATGAGCTAAATACCTTAAATTCATCTCTCCGCGCGTCATTTTCCTTAAATTTGATTTACAATAAAGTGAAATAGTAATGTTTGCCTTCTTTAACAGCTTGTTTTAAAGTACAGTTTATATTCTTTAGTGGAACTAGATGCTATCACAAAGTACTAAGATTAGGTCTCTATACAACAAAGTACATACATGCTTTAAATGTTGCTACCACTCCCTTCAATATAGTCCCCTTGTGTACGGTCACACCGTCCCCAGCGTCTTTTTCGCTTTGTGAAAACTCCTGTTCTATTTCCCGAAGCGTGTGAAGTATCTTCTGTAATTCGCGCTAGACCTTGTTTATGGGATCCTTCAGAAGAAGAAGTCCCAGGGAACCAAGTTCGGTGAGTAGGGCAGATGAAAAACAAATCGTTAATAATACTCTGTGAGCGGGTTCATTGTCATGGTGGAGTATTCAATTCCTCTCGTTGCACTGTTTCTTATGACTCATTTGTGCTAGCAGTGTTCCGAATGATTCCCCAACGATCTTGGGATAGATATCTTTTGATTTTTTTCCCCACTTTTCCGGGTTGTCTCCCGGGTGGCCGCTCTCACCTCTCGTCTTTTTCAAGCGGTGTTCCGGCATTCTGGAAGCGTCAGTGCCAACCAAAACACCTCACATTCCCTTACTCTGCTTGTTTTCGTACTATAGGCTTGGTCTTTTTGATAGTACCTTGTATTATAATTATTTTAATAGCAAAAGTGCGTTATTAGGAGACATTAAGCACGCACAAAGTAAAAATTGGGATCATTTTTAAATTTATCTAAGCTCAATAACTATTAATATGTAGCAACATGAACAATATCACATATATCGGAAGATATATTCAAGCTTATCATATAAAGGAAAGTTCTGCAAGTATGAACAACAACAACAAAAAAATAATCTACACTTGCCATCTGCAAGGCAAACTAAACTCGTGACTAGGCATCGGAATTCTTAAGCACTTAACATCAAGCACTAGATGCACTCAAATACAGGTTGTGAGTCATCGTCCGTCAAGTAAACAGAAAGTGATAAATGAGAGGCATTAAGGGGAGAGAGATTTTTTTTAATAGCTCGTGACCTGTTGTAGCCCTCCGACCTGTTGTCTACAGTTCAATACCACCATAACTTCATTCGCTCTATTGTGGCGTTAGTGCTTAGATATTCCGATGCCTACTCATAAGCAGAGCTAAATGGTTATTTAATGAACCTCTGAATCCCTGATAAATGTGCAATTGTTTAAAGGGGACAAAAAGGCATTTGTGCTTCTGTTTCTTTATATTCTAAGAATCCGTTCTCAAAATTTTAGAATTGATATTTATATACAATGTGGTCTTTTTGGTCATCAACTATCAGGCGGTATTTCGACTGTGTGCACCTACACTGCCGCTCACAGGTGTGGCTGGTGTTTGCAGCGCGATCGCTGTTTGTGAATATCTCCCATAGTGATTTATATATGGTTTGCACAGAACGATCGCTTAGAACGTGTCTAGGAGTTCATTAAGTAGCCTTTTTAAATGACAGAAAAATATGGAATGGCTTCGTGAAGTTGATACCAAATTGATTTCTGTCAGGGTTTAGATATGTTTGATACACGAAAGAATCGTGGACATACGGGAGCTGTAATGGAAATTACAAATACTGAAAATAACAAACAAAAAACGCAGAGAGAGCGAGAGGTGTGAGGAGAGAGAAAATATACAAAAATGCAAATCTGTCGAAAACTGAATTAAAGTTTGCATGCACCATATGAATAGTGCAAACATGGCAAACTTTTGTAATGTAGAAAACACTTAAAGTGTTTTCAGGAAGTTTATGTTACGCGTATGCTTTCTAATTGCGTGTTAACTGAACCTGACATATTACGAGCACATTTAGCAACATTATTATAAAAAAGTACCGTCAACTCTTAAAATAAAATAAAAATGAACTCAAAAATGCAAAAACATTGTTGTACAAGTACAAACAGGTTTTTTTAAAAATGGTTTTGTATTTCATATTACCTTTGTTGTTTCTGTTGTTTGGACACGGAGTAGTTAAAATGCGTTGCAAATGAGCTTATATTATGAACAATTTGCAATGATTTCCATCACTTTTAACAAGTGCTGTAGTCAACATTTAGTCAACATTATCAGCGAAATTGCATATAATGTTTACTCTTTCTTACTGAGTAAACAATTATACAAATATAGGGATATAATCACGTTAGGTAAAATTAGTATAAATAGGTATTTTCCGAAGGAGAGTTAGTTCATTTTAACAAAATACTGCTAGGAATAATTGTCATGGCGACAAAAAAATTACTTCTTCTTTCGCTATATTTACCCCTTCTTTGTAGGATTTACAACTCCTGGGGTTAAGGCATGAACTCATGAATGGCAGGTCTGGGGTTTGGTTCCCTCCAGGATCGTCCTCCCTAACTGAGGTTTCTTCCAGATTTTCTCAGTCATAAATAGCAAATGCCGGGGAGTAAACTAAACACATCACATATACAAAAAACTCAGTCACATGAAGATGAATGATGAAATGGATGGCGAATTCGTGATAAAGAAAAGACTAACTTTGTATTTGTCCTTCTGAAAAAGTAAAATTACAAAAAACCGCAGAGTTTGAAACTTGGACACTCCCCCCCACGTTTCAGCTTCAGTCAACCCGCTCGGTTTTTTTTTTTTTTTTTTTTTTTTTGAGTAGTGTTTAACGCCCGTTTTTACTACTGAGGCACCACAGGCGGTGGACACTGATGATACATGAAATGAAATGATAAATTGGGAAAGGATATTTTTTTTTTTTTAAGGAAGGAAGCGTTCCAGGCCTAAGTTTAGGTACCTCCCCGGCATTTGCCAGTTATGAAGACTGAGGAAAACCTGGAAAAAACCCCAGTCAGGGAGGACGGTCCTGGCGGGATTCGAACCGCAGACCTCCCGCTCACGAGTCCGTGCCTTAAAGACCTCGGCCACCCGTGGCGGTACCCGCTCGGTGAAGTTGCATGGCACTTAATGTACTGCTTGGGAATCTTGAACAATTAGAAATGTGTTTATGAATTAACAAAAATGTCCAGTAAATACAGGATTGCTAATAAATCAGAACGTAATTAAAAAAAAAAACATTTTTAATTTATTTAGATATTGTGTTGGCACAAAAATATACTCTTCTTTAACAGCCACTGGCTGTCATTTAGGAGAACTCTTTATCAATTGGAGCATTCTGTTTAGAGCCCTTGCTATCATCTTCATCACATCTAAATTTGGGTTATACAACTGCACATCATATAACGAACAGATGTGTTAACTCTTCATTGTAATAATTATCTGCATTCTTATAGTTTAGGCTAAAGACAAATTTGTGTTTATATATCAACAATAATGAAAGCAAGCACACTGTAATTGATACAGCATATCTATCTATCTATCTATCTATCTATCTATCTATCTATCTATCTATCTATCTATCTATCTATCTATCTATCTATCTATCTATCTATCTATCTATCTATCATCCATCCATCCATCCATCCATCCATCCATGTATTAGGAATCTTTTACATGTTGATATAACTTCGTTTAAAAAGGACAAAGTCATTTTACTGAATATTTGTCTGAGAGTGAAGAAGCACTTTTGTTTTTTCAATAATGTGAACGGCTTATTTCAGACTTTGGGAGGTGTACATATTCCACAAGACTAGCGCTCCCACCAAACTAAGTCTAAAGGCAGTATTTTTACTAGGAATCTAGGAATCTTCTGTATATTCTTGTTTGCAACAATAGTATACAGAACAGTTTTTTTTTTTTTTTTTTTTTTTTTTTTTTTTTTTTTGTTCCAGTGGATTGTCGCGACAAATCAAACCATTACATTCGTAAACAATGACCTGCAAGACAATCCTTCATTCCTGAAGTCAGAAGCATTCCTCAAGAGCCACTTTGAATCCTCGGACTGGTGAAAATATTTATGAAGAAACTAGACTGAGTCTTCAACACAGGAATATATTCCTAAGCCTAAGTGATGAAAAGATAAATGAAGGAGTGTTAATTAGTTCACAAATAAGAGCAGATATGCGGCGTGAAAACTTTGAACATACTCTTAGAAGAAAGTAAAAAATGCATTGGCTTGCATTTTAATTAATATGCACAAATTTCCTTGGGTAAAATCTGCAAACTAATGACTGTTTAGTAATTTTAAGAGATATTTTACATTACATTTTTATGTTATGGGATGCAATATGTATGAAATTACATTTTCTATACTGTTGTCTGGACTTCTTTCCAGAAAACCTTGGTGCTGATGAACAGGCAAGAAATATCAGCCTTCGAAAAGCGCAGCAGCGGAAGAGAAATGCAAATATGCTTGGTGAATATTGCTGGTAAGATACAGGCCACAAGCTCTTCACAAGAGAAAAAGACCAAAAAAGGAAATTTAATATTTGTGTTAGTTATTGTAACAAACGTATATATCTATGTTCAATAAAACTGGTCTATGTTAGAAAAGTTTGCATTGAACTAACTGTTTCTAATATTTACATTTGGTGTAATGTGTAATTACCAAGAAAGCAGCGAGAATAAAATAAATTTGAGTTAATATAGTACCGTGAAAAATAAATAATTTCATTAGACTCTTCCTAAAAGTTGAAAAAGTACAAGACATATCTGTTATTAAAAATAGCTGAATGTGACTAAATAATTACAAAAACCAAAGCTTATATTTTAAAGAGTTGCTACGTTATTGTTTTATTTCCTTAATTTATGCCTACATTGAAATATAAAATAACTAGTAAAGATTTATGCAAAAGATCTATAGAATGCATTTCCAACGAATTTGCATTTGCAGTTTCCATAAGTAAAGATAAAGCTAAAAGAAAATGCTTTAGTTCACGGGAGTTTTCCTATATTTCTCTAAAATATATATTTTGTATTTGTATGTATTACTAATCACAATTTGTAATTAAAGTGTTTTAAATATACATTTGCATATAATTGACACGTTACATAACAGAAAGATTATGTTCCTCGTTTAAAGAACTTCAAATTATTAATCTTTAATTACACGCTGGTTTACATTCTATAGATTAATGGTAAAAAGAAGTTTTAAATATATCTGTTATTATAAGCGTTGCACTTTTCCTCAAAGCAGGCAGTTCCCGGAAGCATTAAAAGGTTCCCTAAAGCTGGACTCTCCCGGTCTCTCCCATGCCGTCAAGCGCAAAATATACGACGCAGCTCTGTGGGGGGTGTCAGTTGCATCCCAATCTATTTATAGCGGCAGTTGGACCATAAACATTCGTGCAAAACATCAACGACTTCCCGGAGAACCAGCCCCCGAAAGTTTGATTCATGTCACAGTTTACTCTGGGCACCGTCACTTTTTCCGCTTCCGTTGCTTCCAAAGTTGAAATTCGGAAAGATAACGTTGCGTTGGAGCCGACTTTTCTCTCGCGGCCTTAGCATCTCAGCGTTCGACGTTAAAGAGTAGATGTCTTTATTGCCCAAGACCAAGAACGAAGACTGGTAGATTCCTACGCTTGTATATTTAGCACATTATTCTGCAAAACATTTGAAAATATCAAACTCCGTACCTTTTCCATGAGTATATCGGTAAAATTATATATATATATATATATATAAATTAACAGTAATAATAAAAGTAGATAAAGAGAAAACACAAAGAAAGAGTCACACTTGAAATTGCTATATTTCGAACTACTGCGAGTTCTTCAATGGCAAGAAGCTAGACCATACTATATATAGTGCGGCATTTATATAGTATTGTGGCCATTTTTCTTCCGATACTAAGAGGAAAGAATGTTTCACACAAAATTTAAACTGCATGCCAACAAACATTTGTCAAATTAATCTTGTACTTTTAATATGAATATAGTCAGTTTCCTTAAGCACAAGCGCATCTCTTGTGCTGCAGTACCTCAGAGTTTTATTATAATAAATTAAAAATAAATGCAGAGTGCGGAATATATACACAACGAAATTTACGAGTAGAAAGTGGGTCGAAAAATAAGTACCTAAGAAAATAAATAAATGGTCTCGGATGCTTTGTTGTGGTGCTACAGGCGATTATTCCAAAGGTGTAAATGTTTTGTAGAAGTTCAAGAGAACCTGAAACATAAATGCTTGTTTTATTCTGCAAAATACAGCGCATTACTTCAGTGCATCACATCATTTTAAAGTCGAATTAAATTATAATTCATAAATCATACCTACTTTATGTGTTTGTCAAAATGCCTTACCGTTCCTCGATCTGTACTCCGTGACTTTTGGTTAGATTAAGTTGTATCCTGCTTATTCGCCAATGAAATCGGGTTACATTTGATGTGGTTATAAACGAACGTCATTTTGCAACATAGACAAAATTGAACCCTACCAATACCTGTAGTTCCTTATTGAAGTGTGAAGTGAATCACCCGTCCCCATGATCATGTCAATCATCATATCTTCCCTTCAATATGAGTGTCTTTTTATCCAGTGTCGAAAATACGCTTATTTCATTCAGAGTAACTGAGTGCACCCATCAATAAAAGCAATATTGTGATGTGACATTGTATTCGGGTTTCTGGACTACATGTCAACAAGACTACTTGGAGTGAGATAAATGTGAGCTAATTGCAATATTTATTACACTATCTTGGTATTAATATAATCAATTTTGAAGATGATGCTATGATATCACTAATATGAACAGGATATATGCGGGGTTGTAGGTTTTCAACACATCACTCTATTTATTGAAGAATAGCACCAAAGAGTAACTAAGCTACACAGATGAAATATCGTCAGATGGAATGCAAACTAGCACAATGTTGGACGAATGTACAATTTCTGCTTTAGAGCATAATTTTGTACTGTTGTTGGAAGTTCGTATACCTCTCCTTGCCTCCAGCCACTCCGCTATATGTGTAACTGCTGTAATGTTTTGGATAGATTTTATGCCAGTCTGGATTACCAGCAGGCACCTCTGAGAAGGTAAACTTAACCTAGTTCTCCCCTTTGAAGTGAAAAATTTACCACAGTGTAGAATTCAACTTACATTTGCATATAACTGGTTACACCGCTTTGGAGTTATGCATTACTAACGGGCAGAAGAAAGTAAACACGCGTTAGACGTAAATGTACAAAAAAAAAAATTATAAAGGAAAGTGTTTCGCGCAGCTTAAATTTATTTACGGACGTTCTTTAACATCACAGGTCTTCATCGTCCCATTCAATTCAGGGCGTGAAATGGCCGACAAATTTTGCTCAGAGGTCTCTTCTTTCAGGCTTGAGGTTCTTTATCGTGTCGTAAATCTACGGCACGGGACCCACGGCATTACTTCCCTTCCAAAGGAAGCCATACTTAGGATTTTTACACACGAAAAAATCCATCGATCCTGGTCGGGTTTGAACAGCGTTTCGTGGATACTGTTAGTATTTACTGTGATCTGCTATGCACTAAGACAGCAATGGGAAGCTGGGAATACGTTGTGTATGTCTCAATAATCGTAGTCAATAATTTTTGTTTTCACCATCTCACCTCACTTGAAGGGGGTAGAAAATTTAAGAGAGGCGTTTCTCACGGTTGCTGTATGAGATATAAGTAAAATCTTGTATTAGTGGCACAAACATATTGAGCCCAGTCAGATTTTGAAAATATTGCTCGCGCCCTAGTTCCTTGTGCAAAAGCTCTGCTTAAACTTCATTAAAGCTTTTTTGAGCAACATTGATCAGCACTATGCGCAACTGGACGCAATTGTCAAGTGAATAACGTGATAGACAGCAAAGCTGAACAAGACAACCATGAATTAAGTATAATAGCAAAAGATATCTGTGACTAGTGTGAAGTACGTAAAAAAGAATCTTCACTGCTTGGGAGAACTCTATAAATAGAAATAAGTTCTATGTGTATTAATATATTTTAGCGAAAACCTTTGAAAATAATAAAACTGGTTTACATTTGCATTGTGATCGGACCCGGTGATATAGCAAAGCATTTGCTAAAGCAATACCAGTTTTTTAAAATAAATTGAATAAATACTAATCATATAAAAATATAGTGAGAGGTAGAAAAATATTATGGAATAATAAACTCGTCAACTTAGAAAGGAGTTCAGTTCACAAACATATAACCTTGTTAACTATAAAAATATCGAAGGAAAAAAAAACATGCTTGCTTTCAGCATGTTTTGTTATTTCTCAACGCTAAATTTCATTAATTTTTTTTTTTTCCTGCCAGCTCATTGCTAATCCTGAAGGGAAAAAACTACACTAAGTCATGTCACGGATTTGTATCAGCTTTGTTCGTCATATGCAAATAAAATCAAAGTCTCCAGGAGGAACAACTCAAATACTTTGTGTTTATCTTACAGATACTTTTTACCTCTTTATCAAGTGAATCGGTATTCACATCATTGTTACGCTATGTCTATTTTGTGAACACCTTGTATTGTGCCGTTATCTAAGTGAATGTATTCTGTTAAATAGCTTAACTTTCTCCGGAAGCTATTGTTTCTGACAAAGAGGTCAGCAAATAAATCCGCGCTGTTAGTGTTTATTTATATCCGCTAAGCGAGTTTGTACTCTTGCCGTTTACATTTTGTACATCCCTAGACGGTTTTGCAAGGGACATGGACAGCCGCAATAAATTCGGCCTTGATAAAGTATACCTCCCAGCAGTAGCCCAAGTTAAATGTGGATACATGACTGTGAGGATAAAGGGACAAGTGAAAATTCAGTTTCCTGCCTAAAAACTTAATATCGCGAAAAGGAAATTGAAAAGCAAGCCAAAATTCATGTCGTAACAAAAGGCGAGCGGTATTCCCCGTCTCACTTTTTATCCTCTCTCGCTATGCAGTGGACTTTTTCCCCCTCGTGGTTTCGTGTACATTTTCGTATTTATTACCTCGTGTAGACTGTCCAGCAAGGGCGTGATGGATGCTAGGAGGCAGGACTGGCGCAAGTCCAAATTGTCACTCAGCCCGCTCTCCACACCCACGTTCACTCAACAGCATTAGCTTCTGGTTATGGTGATTGCATTAGCCCCTTGGCTAATCCTGTTCCGTTGTCTCTTTATCTTTAGTCCACAGAATTCTGTGCATTGCGTACAACTTTGTATTTCTTGTAAGTACAGCATCCCGCCTAAACAATTATAGGCATTACTGCGTCCAAAGTGGTTTATGTTGGTTACCGGGATTGATAAACCTCCGCCTTCAGAAACTTAAATCAAATCGCTATAGATGCAGTTTGGGACGTAACATTTTGTGAAATGTTCCATTAATTTCAACAGTATTTACCATAAGTGTGCGAAAAATAGATGTACAAAGAATTTACGAGAAGAAAGAGGATCGAAAAATAGACATCTCAAGAATAGGAACAAATAATCTCGGACGCTTCGTTGTGATACTGCAGGCTTGTACTTCTTTTATGGCGCTACAACCCGAGACCGGACCATGGCCTGCAGCAGTGTCCTCTGTTTCCACTACCTCCATCTTACGACCTCTTTGATATAGAACGGTATTGCGGGGGTCATGTGATCAGCATGCTGGCACTCCATTGGTCGCCAATTTCGCGACTTTCTAGATCGAAGAACGCCATCTCTCCATCAGTTATTATCCTAACGAGGCTGGACGGAACCCGTTCCGGACCTGCCTAACTTAGAAAATGTCCTAAGCAGATACTGGGAATCAAACCCGGGTCCTTCCGATCAACAGTAAGCAACGCTAACCACTGAACCAAGGAGACGAACTACACGTGTTATCTCCAAGTGTTAATGAATGACTGAAAACTCAACAAGCTTAGATTATATAATTTGTCCTGTCAAATACAAAGTACGGATCACATTAAATAAAAACACAGTATAGTATTCATTACAATTACCTTCTGTAGTTCGCAAAAAAGCCTTAACTCTTCCACAACGACCTATACAAAAAGTGACAATGCGTGCTCGTGAACGCCTCCGTCAGTAACATAATTTACATTTCACCGGTTATGAACACACGTCACATCGCAACGTAGCTACAATATTTATCTACATTTATGCATATAGCTTCATTTTGAAGCGCTTCAGAGCATTCGTTCCTACTCTTAAAATACTGTCACGCCCCTTTTCTACTCGTAAATTCCTTTTACATAGGCTGGATTAAAAGTAATGGCTGTAATACCTAGAGGGTTTTATTATCAGAAGAAAACTATGCTTGTAATCTCCTGTCATTTCTACCACCTTCTGCCATATATCTGGAAGGCATCGTACACCATCAGCGCTTCCATATCTGTTAATGTTCTGAAGTGACAGCATCGAAGTGGTTCTTTCATTTTCGCGAAGAGATCGTAGCCACACGGGCTCATATCATGTTAGTATGGTGGATGTTCCAATATCTCCCAGTTGCATTGTCTTAGGAGGTCCGTGACAATGTAATAACTCGCATTATCATGGAGGATGATGGATTTCACTGCTAGCGAGAGCCGTAGCTTTCTCCTTCGTGCTGGATGAAGGTGGTGTTACAAAAAATGTAATAGTGTACCCTTTGCCTTTCAGTACAGCATGCTGCAGCATGAATGCCACAATGATCATCACTTTCACACCATGTTCAGAACGTACTACCTTCGGATAAGGAGATTCGGGGGCGTTTCCATTTATTTGATTGTCGTTTCAGTGTGGTGCTTAGAAACGAGTCCAGGTTTCATCCATCCTCTCAAAGAAGCCATCATCTTCTCCTTGGTAACAATACAGCATTTCTGTACATTTGCAGAACGGTGCTATTGTTGCGCTTCCGTAATGACAAGGGGTAACCAAGGGGTAAATATATCAACTGACGTTCAACATATCACTTGAACAAGAGGCTTAGATAAACGTCAACAGAAAAATTAAGCAAATTTAAATCATGTGTTTTCATCGTTGTCTTTTATGCAAGTTACAGAGGGTTGTTTGTGATCTATAGTTACAATTAAAATATCTTATTTGTGAAAAACCATGCCTCAACAAGTGGTGATTTTTGGCTTCGAAAACGGGCTAATGTTCTACATTCCGATTTCTACAGCAAACTGTGATAAGTACAGCATATTCATTTTATTCCATTCTTCTTGGCAGACCGCCAGTAACCCAAATATTAGCGATGCATCAGCTGATTTAGCAGAGATGACGCTGTAAGGGATGGAATGTATTTAATTTCTTTCCATATCCTCCAAAAATATCCGGTTGGAGTAGACGTTTGGCTTGAAGTCTTATCCTGATGCAGTCAACCCGTTTTTAGGTTCAAATCTCGGTTGACAACGGTGTTCACATTTGTAATTAAAATCCCCAATATTAGTGAAATAACTATCTGTGTTTTTGGATTCGGGCCAGAGACAAGAGCCTTAAATTTTCCGAATTATCTCGGAGAGTACCGCGATCATGGATTTACTTGTTTCTTGCCCTCTGGAATAAGTGCTATTCTACCCTTGCGTTTTTTGTTAAGCACACATGAGATGCTTTTCTTGGTGGTGGTGAAACCAGCCTCTTAAACTGCTGAATAATGTCGTAATAAGAGTACTTTACATCGGAAAGGACAGAACGAAAGAGCACTGAAGTACACAATCTGCATATCGCTCAAATCCCACAATTTGGAATTCGCTTTCATTGGTTTGAGTGCGCGCAGCTATGAACCTCTAAACTTGTTACCAAATATCGGAAACAACCCCATATATTCAAAGGTAATAACGATCTCATGACAACAAATCTGAATCGTAGTTGACAGCGGTTCGCCAGAGCCTTTTATTTATTATTGTTAAATAAAATATTGTTAACCATGCTCACTGTTGATTCCTACAGTATTTTGATAATGACATATAAAGATCATGGCAAATAATTTTATAGATTGAGACCTACAGATGATTATTTACTTTTTTTACTTAATTCTCAGTTCTTTTCCTTAACATTCTGGAACCTACTACCCATGAGATTGTATTCTTTCTGCTGTCGAAGGCGGTGATTCACTGCCTTGTGGATTGCATTGTTTGTCATAACTAGGGCTTAAATCAGCTCCTTCGCATATCCAAATATATACTAGACGCAGGATACTAGATTTGTATTGTACTAGGGGGAAGAAGCCCTTTCTCAATTTTTTGTAACATATAAGAGCGAAATAGAACAGCAGAATTACCTTTCTTCCAGCCTGTTTAACGTGCAAAGCTTGATGAAGCTTATGCAGTATTCAGATATAAAGAGTAGCTTATGATTTGTGCAGGTTCGTGATATTTCTTTTACGTCCGAAATGTGTCACTGTATTGAAGAAAAAAAGCATTTCTTTTTCAGTATCCGCGAAGGAATTCTGAACTGATGATTTTATGCTGAAACTTCTAGTATTTTATGCATCAGCGTACGTAGAATCCAGAAAGCACTATTTTTCCGGTAGCCTAAAATCAATTACATATTGAATTGCATTGTATCTATTGCAAGTTTTGTCGAATTCAGTTGACGTTATTAGAGTACCACCATCTGTATATGCTGAAGTTCAATGAAAACAGTCAGCTTTCCTCTGTGATGAGAAGTTCAATGACAACACTATGCAAGCTTGTTTATGTCGTAAATCATTCGAGCTATGACAAGAATCTTTCTCCCCACGATACTCATTCTTTTGCTGTTTGCAGATTTGCAGTTTTGCTAATCACAATGCAAAACATTGGTACTTTGTACAGTTTGCTGAACTTTCGAGATAGGTTTAGTAAGTGAGCAAGCATAGAAACAGTTTTAAATATTGCCAACGGCATACTATATATAGATATATATTGTTGTGTTTTATGAAATTAGTACTGCTCGTGTAAATAAAAATCGATAATACACAATTACTACAAACAGCCGTTTCAGCCCAATTATTATTCCCGCGAGAATTTTCCTGTGCATGGTGCGTTAATTTACGTGTCTACTGTTTTCTAACCTATAAGCACTTTTAAATTAACCACGCGAAGTAAAAAAGTGCTAAAAGTTCGTGTCAAAATGTCATTTATAACTTAAATTGTTTTGAACCTTTTCACAGCCTAAAAACTGAAAGTTTGCAGTTTACAATTTAGTTGAAATTGTTTTGACCTACCTAACACGTTACAAACCTACGTTGCCCCTCTGAACCCATAGTTCCCCAGGGCACACAACGCAAACGTTAGGAGCTCTTAACTATCTGTTTAACCTGGCCTTTGTTACGAACGTACATCTTGAAAGCAGACAGACCTCCCATACCGTTTCGAAATGATTTCGTAACGGGGAACTCAAACTTCCTTCAGTCCTCTCGCTCTCTGTTTCCCACGCTGTACATCACTCAAAGGACGGGGGTCCATATGTCAGTGCCAACGTGAAGGGTAGGTAGTTCCGAATTGTTTCGAAATGGTAAAGTTTCCCAGTCATGCATAGTAACATAACAGAGTAAGCATTGAACGACCAACTTTATTGCAGCCATTAAAATACAAATATTAGTTGTTGATTTCGCACAAACCAGAGAATTGAAAAATGTGTCTAAAAGGACGTCTTTATACGAGGAAAAAGCATTAAGTTATAAATTGTTGTGAGGTACTACATGTTTGAATGAGGGTATTGCCACTAGATGGCAACATTAGTCCGTTGACAATAATTGGTGACATTCAAAACGAAACAATCGGGCTTGACGCCTCTTAGCCGATCGATTTTTGTTGGTAAAAGGTATGGAATCAAAGAATGTTCATAAAGAAAGATTTCCCATGTGCCTGTCACGTCAATCTGTTTGCATTTGGCTGCAGAAGTTCTCTGAAGAGCGGGCACGTATCGAATACTATATTGGTTATTCGTCTGTCTCATAATGCATGACAGGTTAGGTTTACGCAAAGACATGTACGATAGGTGCCATAAATGCTGACCCTACTACACAAAATGCAAGTAATGGGCCTGGCATTACAGCATCTCAATCGCTACCATAATATGCTAGCCAGAGTTTTGGGGTTTACCATTACGAGTTCGAGATAAAGTGTGCGTCAGTGTAAATTACCTGCGTTGCCTGAGAAAAAAACATTTTTAAGTAGATCATACGCCAGGAAAGTTATGCTCACACTCTTCTGGGATCACGAAAGCATATTACACACCGCATTCCAGCATCAAATGCCTACTCCTACTGCACATTCTCAAAAAATGTCGTAAGACCACTCAACGCAAGTGACCAGGACTCTTCACCAAAGGCGGTTGCTCTTGCATACAATGGTTGTCTTTATACAGAACAAAACAAATGAGAAGCTGAGTAATTTCATGCAGAAAGTCGTTTAGCATCCTCCATATAACCGAGACCATGCTCTAAGTGGTTTACATTCATTCGGTCCTTTTAAACATCACCTTTTGGCTAACACTTTTCGGACAATGAAGTTGTAGAATGGAAGGTCACCGTTTGGTTCCAACAGGAGCTCAAAGAATTGTATAGTGCTGCATTTCAGATGCTTGTGAAAGATGGGGCAATGTGCAGGGAAATATGTTGAGTAATAAAAGTATTTTTAAATCAGTACTCTTGTTTAGTTAACTTCTATATCCATTTGTAGCTTACTTGACGACTTACCCTTTATTAAAGACAAAATCAGTGCATTTGTGATTATGTATACTTCAGGGAGAACAAAACAAAATAGTTATGTTGGGGCTAAAAGGCTTCAATTATTTTAGAATGACAAATTGTAACTTTAGAATTAATAAGTGGAATGTTTAAATAGGGAGGAATATGATAAATGTAGAACTAATAAAAGTTTGCTTCTTCAGTGGTACGTTTTCATATTTGGATATAAGATTGTCCTCAAAAGTTTAAACAACTATTCATTCCATTAATATATGAAGGAGTAGCTTATATATACATGTATGGATACAAAGGTTATTTGTGGTTTTCTTAATCCAAGAACGACACAATCGTCATTATGTCTCTCTCCTTATTACAGGGGCATTTATATATTTTTCAAACTAACCCCCATACTATACGAATATTTTAGACGCAAAAATCAACTGGTTCGGTTTTACGGTACGAGGGGTCAATAAGTTTTATGAATTTTTTACCTTTCAACCTTTATAACGACTGCAGCTGTATTGGAAGCGTCTGGACTCACATAAAGGTATATACAGGGCGATTAAAAGTGTCGCACATTTTAATGCAAGTAAAGCTGATCAAATTTCTCATGAACTTTTTCCAGTAACAAATAACTAACTGGTGATGTAAACACACTTCACTATTGCATAGCGTCTATCAAGATAATACACTCTCTTCTCTGGTGAGATGTGGATTGTCCTTCTGTCTCTCGACTTATTGGCCTTTTCTTGTTGTTTGTGTTTACCTCTGCAATGCATTAGCAGTAATGTTAAGTTACTCCTGTACCCAAAAAGGTATGTCATTCATGTGCAATAGTACAATTTCATTTTTTAACATATTGTGCGACAACACCTAACACATGGATTGGTGAGAAAGCCTAGTAACAAGGTATCCATGGTTCACCTGACGTAATTCTTTGGATTTTTGGTTATGTCACATGGATAACGTACACCGCCTGTCGTGCCTCAGTAGTTTTTTTTTTTTTTTTTTTTGAGTAGTGTTTAACGCCCGTTTTTACTACTGAGGCACCACAGGCGGTGGACACTGATGATACATGAAATGAAATGATATATTGGGAAAGGATTTTTTTTTTTTTTTTTTAAGGAAGGAAGCGTTCCAGGCCTAAGTTTAGGTACCTCCCCGGCATTTGCCAGTTATGAAGACTGAGGAAAACCTGGAAAAAACCCCAGTCAGGGAGGACGGTCCTGGCGGGATTCGAACCGCAGACCTCCCGCTCACGAGTCCATGCCTTAACGACCTCGGCCACCCGTGGCGGTGCCTCAGTAGTGAAAACGGACGTTAAACACTATTTAAAAAATGGATAACGTACAAACATTGTATACATTGCAAGTTGCCAAGTGCAGCGGGATATGTTCTCACGAGTGCACGAAATTCCTGAAATGTAGGACTGAATGTGCAATAATTTGCGGTAACCATGTACAGCAACTATATAATAACGAGTACTACTAAATGGATAGTTGAGGATGGAAAGCCACAATACAAGGCCCATATCTCAAAAAAGACTAGTTTCCGTACGTATATGTTCATAGTACACAACTCTAACTACTATTAAAATATGCGAAATTTCATCTAAATATTCTGTACATAGGATACTTTTTGCGACTTGACTCATCTTATAATGGAAGTTTGCTTGCATATACGCCTCCATAAGGGCCCTAATATTTTCCTGTAGAACATAGTTGTACTTTTTTCCATAGATAGAGGATTGAAATGTAAATCAATCTTTAGGGCAGTACATCTGATGCCATCTAGTGAGAAACCAAGGAAATTCTCGGACGTGAAACGGCCAACAAATTTTGTTGAAATATGGGCTTCTTTAACTTGTCGTTAATCTCGGGATCCAAGGCTTATATATCCCTCCCGGAGAATTTGCGCTGCGAATTTTTATGTTAATCGACTTCAGCAGGATTTTCATCCCTAAACATTAATTCCGTTAGCGCTATATCAGCGAGGCTAAAGACACCTTTAATTACTAAGAACCTCTTACAGAGATAGCCTTTTAGCTGCCGGGAGTGCCGACACAAGTGATAGGACATTTATAAATTGCAAATGCTGCATGCATAATAATACATTGCTAGTAAATCGCTATTATATTCGAATGACTATAACCCATGTTTTCATCTAAGTCTGTTATTGCTGAGTTAATAAATATAAATAGTGAATCTTCGAATAGAAAAGTGAGCGGGAACGTTGATATTTAGTCGCGTTTATTTTGTTACCATACATAAATGTACTCCTTTATAGATAAGTTGGCAGTTTCACAAACTTCTTTGAGTTTTGTTGACATGATAAACGGAAATTCATTTAAGGAACTGTTGTTCAGTTCTCTTCCAAATAGAACAGTGAGTTGTTTGATCATTTGTATTTTTTCCCTTTTCTTTTTGGCATGCAGCGTATTTAACAAGTGATAAAACGCTAAAAATAGACTTCTAAACCTGTCCGGCCTATGTTCAATTTCATGCCTTTTGAAGTCCATTAGGTTGTCTCCTAAATTTTTATAAGATGCACCATGCCTGGCAGTCAATAATAATAATAATAATAATAATAATAATAATAATAATAATAATAATAATAATGCCTGTGTGCTAAAAATAAATCTTTATCTGTCATCTATTTTTACAACCCATTGGAATCATTCTTCACCGGCACAATTTAATTGCAAACATTTTTAGCAAAAAGTGCTTGGATGTAAGTATACGAGCGTTATTGTGATGGACAGTATAAAAAGTTTGGAAAACTATAAGAGTATTTTTCCATGTCATTATCTTACACTCACTGAATTTATGAGAGGGGCTTCTGATCTTTATTTTAGTAGCATAATTTATGTTTGTAATTTTTAACGAGGTTTGTGCGTTGTTATTTTTTGCAAATTACTCGTACTTTCGCAAAGGCTCTCGAAATAATTTTAAATAATGGAGTGCGGGAGATGGGAAATCGCATCATATCTATATGTTTTCTAAAGAAGCGAAAAACCACAAAACACGTAATCCGTGAGACAGGAGATGGCGTTTGTTTCGGTTCGCTTTTTCGACTGTCTAAAAAAAATGCAGATACGATACATATTTCATCGGGACCATTATAAATGAGATAAAAGGTCACAACTGAAATGTTAATGTTGAGGTTTTCAGGTTTTTTGTCTTCTTTATATTTCTATGAGAATATTTGCTTCTGAATCCATCATTTTCAATCTACAAGACTGTAAAAAAATTAC
Source organism: Metallyticus violacea (assembly GCA_030762175.1). NCBI lineage: Eukaryota > Metazoa > Arthropoda > Insecta > Mantodea > Metallyticidae > Metallyticus > Metallyticus violacea. The sequence goes on from CM060832.1 coordinate 125,167,811, forward strand.
TGTTCGTATTTTAATACTTTTGGGGACAGCATATCGCACTTTAATATTTTACAACTATGTCGGTTGCTAAAGAAACTATGTTTCGTTTCATAGCGCTATTCAGGAGATAAAGGTTTGACCGCTAGATGGCACTGGAGTTGATCAAAAGCAGCCCATTGCCATATTCCACGACAGTTCTGTTACACCTTTAAGCAGCTTGTGTTACACTGTTGCTTGTTATGACTAGCCTTCCATTCTCGTTTCTGTCAAAGAGCGTCCGCTGCTTTTTACCTTATACAACTGCGAATGGAGTGGATCCTTCTTGCATTTCCTACGGAAATATCACTTGATTTAGAGAAATTCTTGGGCTCAACCTACCTCACTAACTCAGCTGCCATATTGCAAACACTGCCATTTCCAGCTAAAGGCTACAGTTATTACGGAACAAATCTTTTGAGTTTCTCCAACAACTGGCATAGCTATAAATGTTATATATTTTACATTTTTCCAAAAATGATTGCAACCCCGACAATGTGTTTGAATAACCCAGTTGTTTAATAGTATTTTCAGGTTTGAAGATTCCTTAGCCAAGTTAATTTTCTATGTCAGCTTATCATCGAAAGTTTATTTTGATTCCTCTGCTTTAATTTAAACATTTTGAAAATATTTATTCTTCTAACTCATGTGAAAACTCATATATTTATTTCTTATACTGGTCCTAGTACCTATCTATATGTTAAAGTGTCTCCAATTATGCTTGTAAAACGTTTAAATCCCCTTGAAGGGAAACTTTTAATTCATTTTTGCTTTGATAAACCTTCGGGTGCTATTGTGTCAAATTGTAAGGCATTTTAAAGTTGTAAATGCACAAATTCATGTAATTTATGTTCGGCATATTAATATGTTCGTAAACAATTTTTAGCTAATAGCTTTATACAGAAGTTCCGGCCAGAGGCGTCCGACATGGCTGTTTACGTTACGCTACGTCAACATCTGAACCCGATTTCGATGATGCACTGAGGCGAGATTTCAGTACATCAAAAGGCAATCCAAGGAAAGCCTCAAGGTGTATGTTTATCCTTACCGCACCTCCACACGATGATGGACATTTGACAGCTCTCTCCTTGCGGTATTGATCTCCGCGGTGATGCTCATACGTCAAGAACCTGAGCAATGTAACATTTGATTAGTTGAGGAATTGAACTGTCAGACAGCCCACCTTGAAAGCATTTCCTGCGGCTTTCATAGCCACATGTTAGATGATTGGTCAGAAATTATCTTTTGTATGAGTATCATTTTAACATTGACTGTTGTAATGCACACGGAGTACATTTCACGGGTTAATATTAGACCTAAAATAAATTTAAATTCACATAGCATCTGTCTATACCGTTTCCTTACGAATTAAGCTGTTGGTTTGATATGTTCTCTTGTATTTTCTCATATGCGTTTACAGATCATCTAACAGTTATCCGCAATAACTGGTTATTTTATCGCTCTTGGCAACTCCTCTCTATTTCTCACATATCTAGATGGAACCTCTCGCCTTACTTATCAATGATTACCTTTGTTGTCAGGAACTACATCCAAATGTGTTATTCGAGGATCATGTTGCATCTCAAAAATGAGAATATTTGTAGCATGTTGCTCAGCATAATCAGGATGTGTATTATTTCCTAGAAACTTTTTATTGCCTTCTTTAAATGCAACCCAGACTCAGTTTTTCTATACAAATCATAGTATTTTCAAATTTCCTACTTTAAAAAGAGTTCTGATTTGCGGACCTAGAAAAATTCTTTCTTTTAATTTTGCATCCGAAATAGCAGAAAATTTGTCGGTAAGACATTTGAAACTGTCACCATCTTTGTCATGCCCTATCACAATTTTTTTCATCACACTTAGTTTAATATGAAGAGAGGGTGAAAGATTTTTTAAGATCCAATGGGCTACCTTTTACTATATTTTTATTACATAGTGTTAAACTAGTCCTTTTATATTTTGTGTTTATTTTTAACAGTAAAACTACTATAAATCTTGTATAACAAAAGGATTACGATTATTATTTAAGCAACATCTCCTTTCCTTTTTCTCAACCATATTATACTTAATAAAGCTAGAACATTTTAATTATTTGTTTATAAACAACATTCTTCCTTTCAACATCTATTTAACTACCTAATAATTGAACTCACAATAATTGGACAGCAAAATTCCTTCTGCTTATACGTAACCGAAACTTTGTGAACTTCAAAGATAGGAGAGGGTAAACCTTAATAAAATAAAGGTAGTAGGATAATTTACACTAATAGTTGCTACGTTAGAAGGATATGAAGTTGAGAGTATTTTGAACTTTTGAAATAAATAACTGAAATATTTCGGAATACATAAATTAATTGCAAGCTCCTGATAATCTGCTTTCAGTAAATAACTCTTAATTAAATATTATTTCATTCTAAGGCGTTGCTTTTAGAAGTAATTCATTTCATCTTACAGTCAATTTAAACTATTTTTAAAAAGCATGTTGATTCCTTACTTATACAGAATAAGATAACATTTTTCATATTACTGGTATCTTTAACAAAAGGTGATAAAATAAATACGAAATGAAACGGTAGTTGTTTCAAATCACTTCTCCTCGCGCGGTGTTTCTCCAATGCCCTTTTCACAAAAGTATGGTCTAATAAATGACAAGTATACAGACTGGTAACTTGTAGTTATTAGTGGAAAATTTCTGCTACGCTTGTATTCACTACTCCATACTTACAAATGGACAAGTGAATTTTCGTAGTTCTGTTCCACAAAAGTATTAGTGTTATTCGGGCACTGGTAGTGTGTATAAATTTCTCTACAAATGTAGCAACATGGTAACTTCAAATACTAACATAAAATTTATTGTCTTTTTAATGATTTTGGTAGCCAGTTGACTCGAATATGCTACGTATTGCCGAAAATAATGATAATGATGAATAGGAATATGTTTAAAGAAAGAATAAATAAGTATTTATGTATAATGATAAAGTTAGGTTAAGTGCAAATAAAGTACGGCTTATGATTGATATTGGTGTTTCCTGTTCCAAATGCATATTTTAGAACAGCATCTTAGTTGATGTATTTTTAAGGTTCTTGCTATTTGCCACGAAAATAATTTCTTTTCATTCTTCATTTGTAATTTTTAAATTTCTTGGTACATGCCATGAAAATAATTCATCATTTATCATTCTCTTTTAAATTTTTTTCTTTAGGCACAATTTTCCCGCTTTTTTTCTTATATGAACGTGATTGTCAAGCAATATAAACACATCGATAAATATAAAGAATCAAATGGACTAATATAATGATCCGAGAGAAATCGGGAAGTGCGGTTCTTCTGCCTCTTTGGACGGCTGAAATTGGTGCTGCTAAATGTAGCCTTATGGGATCGTCGTCTCAGAGTGGATTATTACGCTTGAATATCTATAAATACATAATAAAATATTTAAGTTATCATTAATCTGAGAAAAAAATCAGACTCATTTTAAGAAATCACAATGATCCACTCCATGCATTAAAAATCCCTAAAGAGTGGACATAACCTAATTCAAGGTATGGCGACATATGGTAAACAGCTGTTCCTCCATCTTGCTTTTGTATGACGTGGACATACGTCACTGGTAACTTTTTAGTAATACTTTACCAGCGTAGCATTTCTTTCGTGGAAGAATGTGACAAGACCATACTTTACAAGAACCTGCTCTATACATTTGTATGTATTAGAATATACTTTTGTGAAACAGGGTCCAGGAAACACAGTGTTTGGTTGTTCTGTGGGAGAGTGCTAAACGGTTACGTACAGTGCGAATCTTTTTGAACAAAAGAGCCGCTCCATGTGCAGCAAGCATTAGCAGCATGTTTGTTACAAATTTAACTCATTATGTTGCACGGGTCCTCGGATCGTGTGTGCTTTTACAATATACTAAAAATATATGAAATTGCATAAACTGATATTTAACTCTTATGAGACAAACATATAAACCCAAAAAATAGAAAAATGTGTTAAAAATATAAAAATTAGAAGAAAATAAAAAAGTAAAAAGAAATAATGCATTACACCCCACACATACACGTATAAATATTTCCAAAATAATATATGTATTATATATAATGTTTCCCTATTTCCCTTCCCGGTTGATAGCCTTTTCAGTTCTGACCTGTCTCACTTTAATAAAAAAAAGATCTTATTCCCTCCTCCTTTTCATGTCTGTCAGCGAAGTTCAGCGCCCTTTCTCCCCGTTAGGTTATAATGAAATAACAGCAACCTTAGTTAAATAAATTAACATTGTTATATACCATTAAGTAAGCTTAAAAATGAGCAGGTGTATAATTTTTATTTGTGTTTCTGCAGTGCATAGTTCCAGATATGTTTATTTTCAATGGCACAATTTTTCTTAAATTGTAATCATTTAACATTTAATAATAAATATACTGGGAACAGTGTTTTCATATTTTGCCAGTTTTTTAAGTAATTTTAACGCCCATTTTTTATTGCTCAGTCATCACAGGCGGTGGACATGGATAATGCATGAGATGAAATGAGAAATTGGAAAAGGAATTTTTCCCTTTAAGGAAGGAGGCTTTCAGCCTAAGTATGGGATACCTCCCCAGCATTTGCAATTTACGAGGACTACGGAAACGTGTGGGAAAAAAAAAACTCAATCAGAAAGGATAGTCCTGGCGGGAATCGAACCTTCAGGCATTGACCATGCTGGAGGTTTCAGCAGAAAGTGTTAACTCTTGATACTTCAGATACATATAAAATTCATTGACTTTCAAAATTAAGGTGTCAATTTTTTAAATCTATTGGTCGATTTGAAAAGGGCTGTCCCACATGGAAATTAACGCACAAGGGCTTCAAAATCTATAACAGCAAAATCAATGTGCATTAAAATTGAAAATGTATATACTAAAAGCTTTCGTAAATATTTCCATTTCAGACAAGTCCGGATGGAAATACCACCACGAGCACGGTGACCTTTGTTCCGACGATGGAAGATAGCGGGAAGATCTTGACATGTCGTGCCTCTACACCACTCATTGACGACAGCACTCTTGAAGACGGCTGGAACCTCAACATCCACCGTGAGTATCCGCTGCACGCACGTTTTTAATATAAAAACCGACTCTCAGCAATTAATTTGACTAAAAGAATGTTTAGTGCATTTCTCTAGGAATACAGCTACTTATATTATGATCACAATATCAACATAGCTTTATTATGCATGTGCATTCATAGTTCTAGTTAACAACCGTAAAATTTGGCTACTCAGAAAATTCTTTTCAACCACAATAATATTCAAATTAATTGGAACATTCAATTAAAATATAAAATCTGCCCATGTTCACAAGATTATGTTTTACTGGTGTTTTAATAGAAAATATGGCCACACCATTGTTTACAAACATTAGCAACGTCTACAGTCTGGGGCTTCTCAGTTTACGGCTTGTACCCGAGAGAAGCTGTGTTGTCAATTTTGTATCGTTCTTATAAGACTCGATTTTTTCTGCTTTGATTCTGACGAAACATAGTGATGATGCTGCAACAATAACTATAACAATAAATATAAGATCTATAACAATAATAATAGCAATAAATCGCTCCTGTACAAAAGAAACCAGCTTTACTTGAACCAACACAACAAACAGGGCGCAGTGCTTCGGTTAAAATACGAGTTGGCAACTTACTGCAGAATGCAGCACGAGAGGAACTGGTGCTAGCAGAATGCATTCACCATCGATGCGCAAGTAATCCAGTAATCCCCAGTAATGCAAACCGTGAATTAATTCTTTAGCGCGTAGTAAAGCTCGAATGTTGTAGCCGAAAATATCTTTGAAAAAAAGCGTTACAGGATATCCAACCAGAATGCCGGTTTTAGAGTATTTATGGGTTAAAACGTTTCAAAACAGCATCATGTACTCTAGAATTTAGATGTATTATGTATGACATTTTCCCTCTCTTTATTCTCACGAAACATCAGGGCCAGGCTGTAAGCATGGATTCACTCATTTTCGGTACATTATTTGCATTTCTTATAATGAAATCATACATTTATTACTGAGGTAATGAACTTGGTTTTATTTATAAATCTATTGATTTCAAATAATTCATAGATTCTCCACGATATAAACGAAAAGATTTTATAAGTAATGAAAGCAAATTTATTTTATTGTCGAGGTAACATTTATTGCATTTTTGTGAAATTTAAGTCATGAGACATGAAAAATTCCACCGCCAACTGAAAAATTTTCCTTTTTTGAAGTATAGCAATATATTGATCATGTCGATCATTCCATTGCCCTAAAGGATCATAAAAAGGGTGCTATTTGGAGCTGTTGATTGCTTGAAAGAGCATAAATTCTACTCCGTGGTCATATACTTCAAAATGGGTGCTTTCAAGAAAGCAACTTTTTCTCCCAGGCATTTGTGTCCTTTTTTATAAACTCAATTTCTTCTAAATATCACTAGCCTTTTCTTGGCTCTGCTGCGGAGCATATCTCCTGCTGATAACATCATTCTGATAGCGCAGGGTTCATTCTTCATTAACAAGCGTTCTGACTACAGTGACCCAAGTTTTCCTTTCTTTGAAAGGACAAGGTATCGTAGTTATAAAACTATATTACAATTCTCATAATAGTCGCTATACCAACCTAATATTCACGAAAAAATTCTCTGTGATACTCGTATACACATGAGGTATTGTGTCCATCTTAAACAAGTAAACCCCAAAAATAATAATAATTTTAAGAGTTGATAAAACTGCAAATAAACGTGTAAAATTACACCAGTAGTAAAACCAATTAAGTGTTTAGTGAAATCTTTTAACAAAAATCACTGTTTGTATTATGAAAAGCCAGAAGCTACTCTCTGCAATTAACTGACTGCCTAATTGAACATTTTGCAAAATAGGTCCTGCTTGTGGACGCCATTGATTTATTCGAAAATCCATTGAAGCATTTTAGACTATATTGCAAAACACGTGTAATGCGTTCTTCAAAACACGACTGAATTTCATGAATGCATCTATAATTCCTATATGATAATGCATAAACTTTACATGACCACAAAATAAGCAATTCTTATAGGTGGCTAATGCAGCATGCAAAAGTTCTACGTTTATTGGTATATATGTACATGCATATAAGTTAAAAACTTTAATACTGTGGAACAAGCCTTTGTGGGTTTTTTTCCCCTGGAATTAAGCGTATAGCTACCCAGCTGCTTATGTTACGTTGATATGAAACACGTGAGAAATAAGGTGCATCAGAGTTCGCTCAGGAAAACAACGTTGTCGCGGCTCAGCAGTGCTGCTATCTGCTTTCAGTACCTATTTAGTGCTAACAGAGATCGGCTGTGGAAGCGAGAATAGATTATTTATTAATTAAATCAGGTAATCTTAAGAATATGACAAACAAAATATTCATACTTTCTGCTCAATCTTTGATGTACGAAAGTAACAATAGCAAAGCTGAGAATTACGAGGTATCTTGTTGCAATATGTTACTGTCTAGTCAAAAGCGATAGCACCTTGGTAGAATGGGGTGACGTCATTAAAGTTTGTCCCCCACTTTAACATCAAAACGAGAAAAAAATCTGATTCGGCAGTAAGCGGTGCTCGGGAAACCTAGGATAGGTTATTCATGTTTCATATTTTGTGTTTTTCGCTTGATAATGCATATTTTAGGTATTTTGGCATCTTTTCTGTAGACATCACATTCCGGAAGATGAGAAAATTTAGCATTTGTTATATGCAAGTAACGGACGTTAATGAATAATATCGCAACAGGTGCATCTCACATGTCCATGTGTTGACAGCAAGGCACCCGTGACAATGCTCATTCTTGGAAGTTCGTGTATCATGTAACAGTATAACAGAGTTAGGCTCTCACCCCTCTCCATAAATGACTATTCTATTCCAGTAATATTGTTCTCAGTGTCTCGAAACAGGCTGCATGAGTTGAAGTGTGACTTATTCCCTGTGATTACAGCGAAGAAATCTATCTGTTAAATTCGAATGTTCGGAGTACAAAGATTTTCATCAACCAAACGGGTATGTAAGTATTGTGACGGAGTTGTAATGACAAGTAAAAAGCAATGAATTCACCAGCATTTTCAAAAAGCAAGAGAAGCTGAGAGAACATAACTTCTATCTGAAAAACTCGCCTTGTACCTGCAGCTTTAGTCAAACCTGGACTAACACAAGTAGCCAGTGAAAAGCTGTGTAAAACATTTGTCTCGGCAAACGTCATTGGCTAAGGCTAACAAATAAGAACTTCGTCGTGTATCTTGAGACGAGTACCGAGCAATTAGTTTTAGATAAGTCAACAATGAGAAACCATTACTTTTTATATCTTACAAACTGACGCTAATAAACTCACAGAAATGGCTAATGGAAAACGGATTTGATTCTCGCTGGATGAAACTCACAGACTCACCAATGCACAGCCATGGGAGGTCTTGGATATTTTATCACAAAATCACATAGACATGTACTTCATCAACACACATGACTTCCATTACCAAAATGAAGGTCCTAAAATTTACAGATAATGTACTCCTAAAGACCCCAAGTTGTGAAGAGAAATTCATTGAAACTATCGATAACGTTCCTTGCTGCTTTCACCATTCGTAACAAAATGTATCTGGAATGTTAACATTAATCAAACTAGTCTTGAGATAGAATTTTCATTTGATATCGATTATTCCAAGCAATAAAAAACATATTGTTGGAGACTTCAATCCTGATTAAGCTATTTAGACCAAAGAAGCGCACAGTGCGTTCATGAAAGTAGCCCTTCATTAATCGCTGCAATTCCATATGTGCATCTGCAGCAAGAGAGAGGATGTCTGCTAAAACCAGCATGGACTTGCACAAAAGCTCTCTAAAGGAAATATTAATCGATAAAACGCACATTGAGTTAATAAGAGCCTCGAGTCGAGACGAGCACATTTATAATAGTATTCTAAGAGAGCTGCAAAATAAAGAATGGTCAAAAAAAATTGAACACACCTTTTCGCATCCTCATAATTTTGATATTTTTTTTTTCTAAAAGTAGTCCCCATTTATTGCAATCCACCTCTATCAGGTTTCTGCCAGAAACAGAAAACTTATTTTTGAGAGATATTCAGCAACAAAATTTGCGATGTGCAGTCTTGCTTTATCGTGGTTCCGCTTGTTGCACGAAAATGTAGTCTTTTGTGTGTGATATGGGTCTTTAGTTTTCGGGTCATCTCTGTAGTATTATCCGGTTACAGTTGTATGTGTAGATACGACATGCGGTATATCAAAAAAATGAGATATCAGCAGAAGTAATCAAGTTTCCTTCTTTTGGGGGGGGGGGGAGATGACGGATATTTCCACACAGAGCTTTGCTGTTTGCTCTCAGAATCGAATTGATATAGCCAAGTTTCATTAGCATCACTTTTGAAAGAAACTCCGCATCTTCCTGCAACATCTTCAACTGAAGCGAACATCCTTTCATTCGGTAATCAGCAGTCTTGGAATCCACCGTAGATAAAATCTTGTGCAATTTTCAGCTACCAGTGTGTGGGTGGAATTCATTGGAATTTTCAGAATTTCTGAAAATGTTCTTAATGTTGTTCAGCGATCCTCTCTTACAATGACAGCAGAGGTGTTAATGCTTTCTTCCGGTAGAGTACTAATGGGAGACCCAGGTCCACCTTCCTTTCAAATTTATTGCCTTCTCTCTTAAACATTTTAAACTAGCTTCGAGCTGTGCCACAGGGAAGAACACACTCTCCATAGGCCTCCTGTAATGGCACATAGGCCTCAGCTGAAGATTTGTCGAGACGAAAGCAAAATTTCAAAGCAGCACATTGTTTGTCACATGTCACCTCCATTTTGCTGTAGACGGAACTGAACACGTCTCAACTTTCACATCTCTCTCAAGCGTGGAACCGGAAATGGCATCAATGAAACTAGTACGACGTTCACATTACGCACTAAGCTAACAAATATTGTAAACTAAATTTTAGCGTGAAAAATACTGCTTTTAAAGAATTATGATCGGAGGTTAACTGTTATAAGAAGTCCCTGTTATGTCTCAGAGCAGACAATTATTGTACCATGCATCAGCAAAACAAGAATTTTGAGTGTGAAACTTTTTGACTATCTGAAGCATAAGTTGATAAGTTGTGAAACCAATAACAATTAATCTCAGCATATTTAAGGTGTTCAAAATGTACATAGAAAATTTGATCTTATCTGTACTTGTTTTTAGTGCATATTTGGTACATGTTAATGCATGTTGTGCTGCTGTAAGTAAATAATTATTCAAAGCCTGTTAGCCTTAATCACTAATGCAAATATCCTATTTGTTTCTACGAGCCATCATGAACGTCAAGAGAAACAATTTAGAGCTGAAAGCAATAAAGGCAAGGCAGATGGAATAGATAGTTACGCAATACTAAATCAATCTCTCCAGCTTAAAGTGAACCGCAAAATTAATTCAATGTCTAGTGTCGTTAAGGACAATGCACTTTAGTGACATAAAATAATTTGTTTTCAGAAAATTGAAAACAGGAAATCGTGCAAATTTTATTTTAAAGCCTACCTAGATATATTTGTTAAAATAAAAGGTAAATTCGTTTTATGAACTAATTATGAATCTATTAATTTTATGTACGAGATATTAAAGAGAAATTAATCACATTTTTTCATGAAAAAGGCACAATGCAGATGTAAATTATGTTGAGAATGTTAACTAAGCTCTCATTAGTTCCCGTGAAGTACATCATTCGACAATATCATAACGAATCTTAATTGAGCACTGTAACTGTTCAAGGCATTACACTTTCTAATCCCTGGACGATCTATACTTGCGTATTTAGACACTGACTTAATAAATTGTCAAACATTTCTGTTTAATATGTTGCAACCTAGAAAATTTGCCCATTTTTTCCCCTTTCTTTTTTAATTGGAGCTGAGAAACGTAGGAAAACGTTTAGAATTAACGTATTTATAATACTAATTTTAAAGTGTTGGAATCAGTATATCAACAAAATTATAAAGCAATAGAGACAATCAACTTTGGCACTGATCAGATGGTATTTTAATATAATGAAATATATGTTTGGAATGAAATATGATAGAAGCTAAAATAAAATAAGTATTTATATAGAAACAATAATGAATTCTTAGAATAGATTCCTGTTGGTGGTTGTAGTAGGCCTCTTAGTAAATTTGTCCACTGTAGATCATTCTTGAAAGTATGTCACAATGTTATCTGTTAGCCATATGTTTTATTACAATTCAGGTGTTACTTACATCTCTGTTTCTTTTCCCTCTGTACTATCCCGTTTTCTATCTAGTTTTTCCCCTGTGGATTCCTTTCCAGAGCATTATTTTATTTTTTCATCTCCGAATTTCTTCTGTCCACTTTCATTTTATATATTTAATCTCTCTCGAATTTTCATTTTCTGTTGTTCTTGTCCTTTTCCATCAATCAGTGAAATAGTTTGTGGCCAGCATAGCGTTGAGATAATTTTGAAGTCCTGTCAGTTCTGTTGAACTTAAAGTTTTATATCCATATATAGAATATATCTTAGTATTAGTTTTTTTAGCAATATGCCTAAATAAGGGAAAAGTTATTTTTGCTATTTGGATTTGGATTCTAAGCATTTGCAGCATTTCATGTGGTATTTCGTATCAGGTGAGGTTTAAAATGAAAAATAACGAATATAGAAAAATATTGAAGAGAATAAACGTGCTAGGGCAGTCTGAATAGTTCTGAGTCTCAACCATAGGTAGCCATACAATTGCTAAGATAATTGTTTTATACAGGGTGTTTCGGAAATACTTTTACAAACTTTTTCCGTAATAACTCGTGAAACTAACAATTTCCGATATATGCTTATATGGCTTTTTCCCTTTGCTTTGGTTTATTAATAAAAACTAAGAATTTCCGGACATATGTTATATGGTTTTTTTTTCTTGTTTTGGTTTGAGGAACCCGCCACCAAAATTTGTAAAAGTTTTTCCAAAAAATTTTGTAAATTTTTATTATGAAGTCATTGTTTCGAATAGTTTATTTAGTACGGCTTTCTAAAGCAGACTTTTTGTGAGTATTATATAACATATTCTTAGACAAAATTGATTATCTTATAGTAATTAAGTTCTTTGTAAAAAAAAAAAAAAGAAAATGCATGTCAAATTTATAAAAGCTTATGCGTACTCTTCTTCATTTGTAGCGATTAGAATTGCTACGGAATTTAAATATAGCACTACTATCCTTGATCCATGTGAAGAACGTCCAAAAATTGTAACACTAGCTGATTTCATTTAATAAATGCATATTATTATATTAGATGACTAGCGAGTTTAAGTGCGTGACGTTTCTGAGTTCATGGGCATTTCGTTATAAAGTGTAGGTTATATTTTACAGGAAGAACTGCATATGCGGTTTGCGCAAGTTGGGTTTCGCCCTTGCTAACAATAGATCAGAAACGCATTTGTTTGAAAACATCGCAACTGTGTTCGGGGTGTTTCAATAGCAATAGTACTGATTTTGTGCTTAAACTGGGGATAAGACTTGAATTCATCACACACCAGAATCGAAAGGCAGCCAAGACAGTGAACAGTTTGAGGAAATTTACTAATTGATTTTCTTTAGAAGGATATGACAAAACCGGGGAATTTAATTCCATTTTTTAAACTAACTAAATGGAAATATTTGTGAAAAAGACTTGGTTTGCAGAGGGGGGGGGGCATTTTTATCAAGACAATGCACATGCTCAAGAAAAGGTTTAAGAGATGGGAAAACTAAGTATTTGAACCATGAATTGTTAGAATATCCACAAACTCATTAGATTTGGTTCCTTTTGACTTCCATCAGTTCTCAAACATCGAACTCTTCCTCGCTTCTGAGCGTTATTTCATCAAATCAAGAATCAATTACAGATGCACAGGAATGGAGATTGCAGACCTTCCAGAAAGCTACATCACAAACGGACAATGGAGTGTCGCTAGAATAAATGTATTAACCTTAGGAAGTTTGTGTTGAAAAATAGAAACCTGTATCTTCATTGTCAGGGCGGGAACATTTCGAACCGCTCTCATACATGCGGTTTCCGTGATCAAGAAGAAAGAGAAAGAAGGTTAGCCAAGTATGAAAAGTTACTGATATATTGTGAGTCGCTTTGTGAATAAGTGAGAGAATGTACATCTATATGTATGAGTTCAATTATTTTGTGCTTAATTGTAATTAGTTATTGTTATACAAAATGAAGCAATTGAATTAATTTGCATTTTTATCATGCACCGAAAAGCAGTTTATGCTAAAAGTAGTGTGCACACATATTTCCAAAGGATTTCGCAAAGCAATAACCTGTAGCTTTAATTCAGCTTAATTTTAAAAATGAGAGCCAAATTTCGTAAATATATAATACTTAGGATGAAGAGAGCTTTTCAACCTTGAGGTTCAATTTTGTGTATTTCCTTTTTAAACACAGCAATCCCATCTTTAAAATGTACAGAAATAAAAATTTAAGTAGATATTCGCAAATATACTCATTATAAACATTTACATGTATAGGGTGAGCACAAATGATTGGGACGGTTTCCGTTGTTTTTATGGCCATATTAATGGAGATATGGTGATACTGAAGTATCCCTCCCTCAAAGTTTCTTTTGAAGTCCCCGGCATACATTATGCTGCTTCTTACTGCCTCGAAAGCGCAACAGTTGCATCTCCTACTTCAATAGTTGTAAGATGGCAACGAACAGTGATAAAGCTTACGCTGTTCTCGAATTTCGCTCTAGTCAATCGTGACAACCGTGCGGCGAAACTTTAGAACGAAGTTCAGGAAAGATCAATCCAGTGCTAACTCCCAGTGTCGATGGTATGAACAGTTTACAATGATGGGATACCTGCGTAGTGGAAAATAAACGGGTCGGCTGAGTATGTCTGAAGAAACAGTTGCGTATGTGAGAGCCAGTTTCACACGTAACCAACAAAGTCAACTCGTTGATAGCGTAAACTTCATCTACCAACAGAATGGTGTTCCACATTATCCCATATTGATGTTCGTGACTTCATGAACACTAAACTTCGAGACCGATGGATTGGTCGTACCGGAAATGAAAATTACTCACTCATGTCATGGTCTCCACGCTCTTGCTATCTAATCCCTTGCACGGAGTTATGTGAAAGATGCAGTTTTCATACCATCATTACCGGATGATCTGCCAGAACTGCGGGTCCGCATCACCAGTGCATTCAAATTGACAGGGAAATGCTAAGTCTAGTGTGGGAAGAAGCTGATTACAGAACTGATGTGTGCAAAGTCACTCATGGAGCACATATTGAGCGTTTGTAAGGCCTATAAAAACTTTGTGAGAATTTCTATCTGATTATACAGTTTTGTATTGGTACGTCAAATAATAAAGCTAGAGTAATGTTTTGAACCCGCTTCAATCATTTGTGCGCACCCCCGTATTTGGACGCTACATGATTTTCATAGCCCAATTATCAAGTAATTATTATTGAAGTTGTATTATTACTAATAAAATACAAATCAAACATAGTCAGAAACGTGTTATGAAATAAAATGGCCTTATATAACATTTTCTTTTAGTGATTATAGTCAATCGGTAATATATTTTATTTATCTTTTCTCTTCTGAGTCTAACATTTAGCGAGTTAGACATACATACATTAAACTTCGTTTGGACGAAATTAAAGCCAAACTTCGCATTCATCTGTTTTCCAAAGAGATGTCATATAGCTCAAATTTAATTTTTTGTAAGACCCCAAGAGTCCAACTAATTTTTATGTGACGCAAATCAATTTTAATGTAATGCAAATCAAATTTGGTTATTCGTTCTTCATTAGTCTAATATCGCATAGGACCCTTTCTGTGTCTAAATTGTTGGTAGTACCAAGACAAGTTTTCGTCGACATAATAAAAGCACAAAGGGCAATTGCGAAACTGGAGATGGCAGGTTAAGGATGGGAACAGGGTAGTCTATTGTGTTAACCTCAATTGCTCTTCTGGCTTGTATGTGCGTTCGCTCAGGAGATGGGTTTCAGGTATCAAACATATGCAAATAGGCTTCTCTAATGTGGGAAGCCACCACGCTCCAAAAACAGGCGCCCTTCCTTCACTTCCTGCATCACAAGCAAGAAGGTGCCATTGCCTTAGATTGCAAACGCTTCTTCGCCCATTTCTTGTCTATTAGCAGCTTTCTCATCATTAGGTGATATCTAGTCCATAAAAGCTACAAGTGAATAAATATGACTACTAAATGATGCCATATGTCAAGCTCAGAACAACTGTTGAAGTTCTTTGTACATTTTTCACATTTTGGTTTCTAGAAAACAAATAAATCTTAACTGAGGCAATATGAGGAGAGCGAAGGAAACAAAATTTTCCTGTATTTTCTGAAAATTTTTCTTCCAGATTTCTGAAAATTTTATACAGACGTTTTTTTCTGTTTTTCTTAAACATATAACGGATACATTTACAAATCTTATAGAGATTCTACCAAAACTTTAAGGCACTTGCACTTGCCTGAAAAAGTGTGTGAAAATTATAGCTGTTAAGCAACCATTATTACAATATATATATATATATATATATATATATACACACACACACACACACACACACATACGAGGGGAAGTCCATAAGTTTCCGGCCTCGCCGATAAGGATTATCGTCTTCACAAAATCCCTATCTGGTGTCATACCTTATCTATTAAGTAAATAATTGAAACTGTAACTTCCGCTCCGCTTTGTTCAGTTGTTCAGATATAGTTGCTTAAAGAAGGTAATGTGTAGAAGATTGTGACATATTTAAAATGCAGTATCGAGTTGTTATCAAGTTCTTAACTAAAGAAGGAATTACTCCAATTGAAATTAAACAGCGATTGGACGGTGTATATGGGGAAGTATCCCCCTCATATTCTACCTTAAAAGTTTGGGCCAAGTTTTTTCGAATGGGTCGAGAAAGCATTGAAAACGAAGAGGTGCAGGTCGGGCCTTGGAGGTGCTCGCTCCTGGAAACATCGCTCTTGTATGGAAGAAGGACGGGTCAAAGTTAAAAAATAGCAGCAAGGTTTGACCTTTCTAAAACAATAATCCTTCGAATTACTCATGAGAATTTAAACATGAATAAGGTTATTGCGAGATGGGTGCCTAGACTTCTTTACTCAGTCCAAAAGCAGCCACGAGTCATCTTAGTCAGGCATTTTTGGAGCTCTGCCGTGGCAACGAGAAAGAAGTTCTGCAAACCATTGTTACAGAAAATGAAACTACGGTCTTCTACTATGATCCCTTGTGCAAAAGAGGTTTGCGCCATTCAATGGAATGGCGCAAACCTGGCGAAGCACCGCCTCTAAAGGTCAAGGTCACTCAATCAACCAAAAAGATCGTGGCCACAATCTTTTGGAACTGTGAAGAAATATTCTTCATTAACTTCAAGGAAAGGAACACCACAGTACATGGGGAGTACTATGCTGGCCTACTGCACAGACTACGTGATTCCATCAAAGAGAAAAGGCGAGGGAAGCTGAGTGGTGGTGTGCGTCTTCTTCACGACAAGGCGCCTGTGCACACAACTCTGTTGAATAGGAAACTTTCCAACTCTGTTGGAAAGGAAGAAATGTGACTTAAAGGAGATTGATCGTCCACCCTACAGCCCAGATCTAGCTCCCAGCGACAATTTCCTCTTTTCAAAACTCAAGAAGGACCATCGAGGAAGGACATTTAATTGTGACGAAGAAGTTATAGATGTTGTTTATGTCCAGACGAAACTTCTGACTATTTGGGGGGGGGATTAAAATGTTAATTCAAAGATGTGAAAAGTGTATTGCAATAAGAGGTCACTGTACTGAAAAGTGAAATATAGTTTTTGTCTTTATCATACCTAGAAAATGGTTAGGCCGGAAACTTATGGACCTACCCTCGTATGTATGCATAATATACATGCACCGAGAGGGATGATTCAAGCGTTAACGCCTTTTATTCGCCAAGGAAGGTCCTGGCCCTCCTGACCCTGTTTTTGTTTGTTTGTTTGTTTTTTTTATGTCTCCTGGTCTCTTAGGCGAATGATGGGCATTTAGTTTTCTGTAACTAATTTCATTTCCTCATTCATTGTTTCAAATTTACAAGGCCAAACTCCGTAGATTGGCGGTGAGCAGCGTGCAGTTGTGGAATTTGCTCAATGAAAAACTACCTTGGCGTCTGATGTGATAGTAGCCTTTCCGAAGTACTTGGACGCCTTAAAGGGCCCCGCTGGTGCCGTGACAAAAAAGTACAACTCTGGGAACATTAGGAGTCCCACCGGTATCCGCACTAAAACCTCTTTAATGCTTCCTCCCGAATGTTCAGTACGATAGATACAAAGAATCCTCGTAGCGCTTCCGAGTCTGAACTACTTGCTCCCTCTCGTCCATTATATTCCAAAGTAGACTATAGTGGTATGCAGTTTGTAGGGCACAGTACGGATACACCCTTGCGCAAATTAATGTGAAAGAACACAATTGTTATGTAAACTAGTTTTATCAAAGTTTCGGACTTTTCATGAAGCCAGCTTTAATGTAATGAATTATTACTATTTTATACATTTTCATTAATCCTTAATAATTTGGTGTTTTCTGCTCGGCATTGAGTCTACAAAACGGTTGCCCTTTTCTTGAATTCCTTTGTCGTGAAGCCACATGCATATGTTACAATAGTGGAGCAATCAACTTTCCTAAAGCAGTCTTTACATATTATAGTACATTCTCTACAGGATTCATGCTGGAGAATTGCGGTGCCTATCCAACTCTTGAAAGTCTAAATATCTCAAAATTTCATCACTTTCTTGTAAACATGACAATCGGCACTATCTTGCTGGAAAACAGCCTCTCATGGAGAACACAATTTCTTGTTCAGGCAACGCACTTCTCTCCAGTATTTGTATATACTTCTCATTGTTCTTTATTCCTTCACATGATGCCATTATATGACAAACAACCCTGTCTGCCTGTAAAATAAGCTGGGGTGACAGCTTTTTATTGTCATACCTCCGCATATGCCCTGAACGTAAAACTGCGAATCATCGGAGAATATACCTCCCTCGGAGATTTCCCTCTAGTCCTTAACAGTCCATTTTTTCTATTTTCTTGCCCATTCCATTCGCTTCACTTTTGCTGTCAGGAGTTGTCTGTTTACCGGGCTTCTAGATTCTCGACCAAATTCTAAGAGCCTGCATTCCACTGTCGAGCCATATATCGCGATACAGCTTAGCTCCAGCTCCAGCTTTGCCCTTCTAGAGGGCAAGACTGTTTTTATGGGGGGGGGGGTGTCTATTTTGCTTTTCCTGAAGAGATAGGCAACGTATCTAGCAGTTGTAATTCTCTTTCTTCCACGTCGTCCTTTCCTCTTGGGGCTGATTCACCCGGTTTCTGCCTTCATTTTAATTATGCTCTCAGCTACACCAAGACTAATTTTACACCTTTCTGCAATCTACCATTGGGTTTTCATGCAATGTTCTATTACTGATCTTATTTAAGTATCAAGTCCATCTTTCAACAGCAAAGAGTCGGTCCTGGTGGTGTAGTGCTAACCATACTTGCCTTCTAAACCCAAGGTCGCGCGTTCAAACCCGGCCAGGATCGATGGATTTTTTTCGGGCGTAAACATCGTAAGTGTGGCTTCCTTCGGACGGGAAGTAAAGCCGTGGGTCTTGTGTCATCAAGTATCACGACACGATAAAGAACCTAAAGCCTGAAAAAAGAGGCCTCTGAGCAAAATTTGTGGCCGTTTCACGCCCTGAATTGAATGGGACGTTGATGACCTGAGATGTTAAAGAGAGTCCTTAAATAAACAAATAAAAAACAGCAAAGAAGTGTGCAATTCGTAACTAACACCGCAAAGGATAACATTCTCTCAATATTCTTAACAAAACTCAAACAACATAACAATAGAAACAGAATATAATAATTGAGTAGTAGTTGTGGAGGTGAAGGGGGGGGGGTGGAAACGAAACAAATCATGAAAACGAAAGTGCAAACTTGAAATAAAGAAAAGGTTATTATTTGTTCACATTTATTTGCACAAGTATAAAAATGTTTCAAATGTAATACAATCATAAGAAAACTACGTTTATCTGATTTTAAACAATTCAAAATAGTTAAATATTACAACACTTTAAGCTGAAAATCAGCAATACATGAACTGTGTTCAGTATTTGTCTAAGATGGTTTGAAGAAATCATCAGAATCTTTGCGAAAGAATGAAGAAGGGTAGAGAAAAAATAGAAATATTAAGCTAATTGCTATGAGCAACAGACTATCAAGACACAAAAACCGTCTTATTGTTAACAATATCCGAAGAGGCAAGCCAATGGAAACACAAACCCTGAGAATAGAACAAAAACTGTTATAGTAAAATAAATAAATTCCACTTGTTTTCCCTCGGCATAAAGAAAATATCAGAAACAGTCACAAGCGACCTCTTTCCATTCCTCTCTTATTAAAAATGTCCATGTAAAAGCAAAGACATAGGTGGAAACAATAGGAGCTGGATGAGGCAGAAGGGATAGGATTCTTGTTAGTGTATTATCGCTTTTACTACGAAAAATCGGCAATACTTTTGCGATGCATTATTCAAACCATTAAAATATATTGAAACTCTGTGGTTGAAAAACCATATGAACTCTTTGGAACTTTCGGCTATTCCTACAAATAAAAATTGCTAGGCGTCAGATCGAAAGTGTGCGTTGACCAAGCATCCGCAGCAATTATTCTGTCTCACTAAGCAATGTACATTTCAGTTACTTCATTTGTGCCACATGCGCTGTGAAATTTCCACATCTGCTACACATGAAAATGCATACATGCTGCATATTTAAACGAGTCTTCATTTCCAGTTTTTAGAGACCAGAGAGAACATTGCTCTAGGAGAAGTATATTTATTGACAGTATAGCTACAGAAATAAGCACTCGTGACGATTTGAGAAATCGTTCTCTGCACAACTTTAAGGGACAAGGGCATTGCTAAGTTCTTACGAATACACAAGGTGAATGCGAAACTGTACCGGCACTGCGCAATCTTTGAATTGTATGAAAGAGTCTGTACTTGATTCATACGTTGTTTTGTCATATGACAATGCAAAGGTAAACAAAACAATGCATCTTCCGCAACTCCCCTATCTAAAAATGTTCAATAGAGCACCTGCTATTCCCTGTTTAATTTTTGCACGCTTTTACTGAAACCCTCTGTATGTGAGATAGGTAATTTCTTTGAACATGTTAAATGACGCAATACTATCTCACTTGTTTAATGATTCGATTGTAAATGGCGTATGATTAGATTTTGTGTGCGTTATAGATTTGTTTAGGTACAATGGCGCTTCGTTTATATGTTATAATTTAAAATAATACATTCAGAAGCTTACACAAGTTGAAGAAAGAAAACAAAACTTTTTTTTTTCTAATAACATTGCCCCCCCCCTATTTTCCGGTCATCATCGTTCATATTCGTCCAACTTCCTTTTAGATTTTTTTTGATTTTGTGATAGACAGGTTACCTACCCTTCAATGAAATTCTCTGAAAATGAAGTTAAAGGTGGTAGTTTTTCTGAATGTGGATCATATGAATTATTTACTATTTTATTTGCGGACGATCATGTATACTTACTGAAAGTGAAACTTATTACAAGAAGCATTATTAGAATTAAAAAAGTATTGCATTATATATATATATATATATCCTCTCAAAAGACAAAAGTTCGACCTTCTAGGGGTGCTTCATAAAAAAATAAGATTATTATTATTCAAAATAAATTAATTCAGTTAAAACGAACTGTCCTATATTACGGATGTGATACACATAAAATGTTTATAAAATGAAACAAATTAATGGTACTATTAATAGAATTTTTAAAAATAAAGTTACGAAAGTATCAAAAATAAAATTATATAAAACTATATTGCTTCCTACACCAGAGATATGACTTCTAAAAATAGATGAACGAAGACTTATTTATTTCATTTTATGTGAATGAAAATGAATAAGTGCAATACTTAGACCATTTGTAGCCCCCGATTTCCAATGTTAATGACCGACATCGCACTCTCACCAAAGTTTTCTTGATTTTTTGCCGTATTCTTTGTCGTGAAGGAGTCTAAATAGTTTCTGTTTTCAACGCTCTTCTTCCATATGCCCATACCATCGCAGTTTTTTCCTTCTGTATAAGAATTACAGTTTTTATAAATTATATTGTCCTTAATATTATACTGAACAGTTATTCCAAAGCCCCATTTCCATGGCTTTTACTTTTTGTTTAATTTATTCATTAATTCCCGTAAGTTGCTGTGCTTTCTATTATATATTTTTATATACTCTTCCTTGTTTTGGTTTTCATTGTAACATTTTTATTGGAAGTTACTAATACTCTCTTAATGCCCGCATTGCTTTTACAGGTTTTATTAATTGTAAATCCAAGGTAATTAAATGAATCCACCCCCTAAGCATGGGATTACATAAAACTGGGTTCATCAACACATCCCGAGAGTAACGCGTTCAGTTTTATCTATATTAATCTTTAATTCCATTTTTTATACTCTCTGTCCAGTTTTCTGAGCATTCTGCTACTAAAAGTATGCGTTAACCACCATTTTAAGCTAGAAATTTCTACAAAAATACGATAACTACAACATATAGTACCAACATTAACAATTGTAAGGTAGACGGTTTCTCTCAACATTTACTGTAAAAGTTTTATTTACACATTTAAAATATAAACAGATTTATAATTTAAGTTGGTATTTTTATAGAAAATGACCTACTCTCTGACATATTACATTATTTAATTCGTGTTGCTTTAATTCCTACAAAATTGTATATGCAGAGCGTATTTTAAGTATTGTTATACTCTTAAAAGATGTGATACTGTTTAGTCCAAAAGATATTCAATGTCTCTGGAGTTTGTCATATGTTTCTAACAACAGCAAAACTTTACCATTCAGGTTTAACTATATGACTTTAGTTATAAACCTTGACCGCTCACCCGGTATATTTATGTCTTTGCTACCAAACATGCTGCATCGGAATTTCACTCTGCATTTTAATGTCTTGTTTCTGAACCTATTCTATTTCGATCTCATCGCAGTATACATTCATTCACGAAAATGGTTGGACAGTTGACTGTAGAACAGGGACACACCTAGTAAAATCCGAGTTTTACTATGCTCCAAACCACAGCATGGAAGGATCCCGTTGCCTTATCGATCGATGGGGTTAGGTTATGGCGACTGTGGACTGCTGCCCGCCACTTAAAAATGAATCGTTGTGGCCTGCAAACCTCTATTTGGCTAGGCATTGCCAACCCCTACTATTTTTGTGTATAAACGTCATGTGCGGGCAGAAATGATTCACAGTTTTCTGATCAACTATTGTTTCCTTCCATAACTGCAATTCACGATATTGTGCACCAATTTAAATATGTTGGTTCCATGCAGAACAAAAAAAAAGAAAACGAAAAGAGCTAGCCAGTATTTATAGCTTTAAAAGAAAAACTAAACAATGACTGGACGACAATTTTAGCATTTTCTATAAAGTTAATATTTAAACACATTTCAGGAAGTGGAAACGCTAAGCCCAGGTATAATACTCTACGTGTGTTCTGGCAATGTTTATAACTAAAGCCCGGTATTCAGGCGTTATGGGTAGGACCACTCTTTGTGTGTATGTGTACAGGATTCTCACTCGGAAATTGATTGGCGAACTGTAACGGACTCGCAACCTGCTGAAGAAAGTCATTTCGCGCTTTCGGAGCTCATAGTGCGGCAGTGTTTGTTTCTTTTGTTATTTATTCGCAGTTACTAGTGATTAATATTATTCTCGCCATGTAGCAGATGTTCCAAGTGCCTATATTCCGCTATGTCTTAATTCTATTGAAAAGATTAAGGGAAACTCGCTTCAGCACATCTTTCTGAATATTTATTACAGCTCCTACACGAGATTATTTCTAGTAAAGCAGTAATTTTATATGCAGCAACTGAGTGTCTTTATACGCACTGCAAACAGATATACGAACTTCCTGAGCCAATTGTGTTAAAGACTTTTGGATAGAGGTTTATAATCGATAGCCTATTTCATTAAGCTTCTCTTATGTTTAAAAAAAAAACCGATATCTTGTCTTCGGCCTCTTCTCAGTGAAAATGCTAAGGACTCCAACTTTGTTCTTCAATTTGAAAATTGCACTTCCCGATGAAGATGTTACGTATGGAAATTTAGCACTAAATTCTCTCCTCCAGTTCTTGTAAGATTTCTTTTGCTCATAACAAACATACATATTATTTGTTCTAACATATATTTCACTCCACAATACACAGTCGTGCAGTAGAAAGCGTAACACATACTGTCTGCATAAGTTATGACCGAGCAAGCTCAATTGCTGCCGGAACTTTTAGCTTCAGTTTTAACGGGAATCGCGCGGCTACTAAATCAACAGTGTAGATTCGTGTATACAAACTCCGATTGAGTAGCGGACTGAGGTCAAGCATGTATTAATTTCATGGAGTTTATACTGACAAGAAACTAAGGCTTTGCAAATGCATGTAGCAGCAGTCGTTAGCATGTTAAGGTTTGCAATAATTAAGAAAAAGTGTATGCAAATATTTTCATTACTATTGTTTTGATATTATATCAATGTAAATATTCTGATTACTGTGTGCTGGAACGAACCTCCATTATAAAAAAAGAAAAAGAAAACAGTGTTCTACCTCTGTGCTCTCAAATTATAATAATGCCGTAGCAGCTACGGTAGAATTGAATTTCTAAAGTCTTACTTCTCGTAAATGACACAAAGCCTTTGCAATTATATGGAACTGGCTAACACGTCAGAACTCGGAAAGGTCGTTGGCTGAATTTTCCATCAAATGATACAGCGCTACAGCGCTAGAAGGTAAACGCATTTGTACGGTAGTTCCACACTTCAAAAAGCGAAATACAAGCGTTACTGCAATGAAAATGTCATTTGCATGACCCTTTTTTCTAAAGAATTACTTGCACACGGGAGTGTAAAAGGCAATGTGTGGCATTTCATAGCCTTGTGTTGGTAAACTTTTGCCAGTATAACAGAAATTAAAATATGTGCTTTTGTTTTTTAATGTTTTCTTTAATGAAGGAATGTAGAAAAGCATTTGTCCTATTGTCAGATGTTCTATGAGGCTTTATGCTTATAGCGACACTTGTAATACATAGGTTTATTTTTTAAATAAACCGTATCCCATTAGATGTTGTCGGAGATTATTCTTATTATTTTGCCGTTCGGTTCCAGGATTCCGGGCAAAATGGGAGGGAAAGTATGTTGTATCCCCCATGCTTATTAGTGGAATGTTTTAGGTATTTAAACGTCGAGAAAAAGTTGCTTGTTCCAACTTTTTATTTTAACAAAGCGGCGACATATTGATTTGTTTAGTTAGGTCAAGTTTAGAAAAACACAAAGTTAGCCATCAATGATTCGCATTACCAAGATGTGAGTTTTCATCTCCTCTCTGGGCCTACCTACACAGATTTTTTTATGGTTTACCCACAGAAAAAAGTTATAAATTGAAAGGCAATAAAAAGAGCTAAATAGGGCAGAGAGGCGATTAGTCCACTAAAACTGAGAAAAATTGCATCGAGGTTATTTGAGTTATAGGCCGCTTGAGCATGACAGTTTTCTGAGGAAAAATGGCGGTAAAGCTGTCGTGCTTAAATTTTGTATTTCTATTTTAGTATTAATATGTTTACTGAAAGCATATAATGATACTGCATTTAAAACTAATAATGATGAGCAACAAAACAGTGCACCGGAGTCTAAATGGCTAGTTTGGGAAGGCGGGCAGTGTGTATGTACGCAAATCATGCATATCTGAATTTCGTACAGTCTGTAATATTCCATTATTGCCTAATTACCAATCCAAAGGATGAGTTGAACCACCTTATACACGAGTATAAAAATTAGAAATCACTGTACAGAAAAAAATATAACTAAAATAATATATTCTTAGTAAAATAAAAGCGAAACGCTGAAATTTCGTAAAAAAGAATCAATTTTCAGCTTAACGGTATTTTTCTATCAATGTAATCGAAGCTCCACTCCACGTAGATTAATTGAAGTGGTTCTTATAAATAAAAGATTTTCTTTGTTTTTCCATATACAGAAAATAAAATGGATTAGTGAGTTGAATTATTTTCATGATTAACGGATAAGCATGTACTGCGGTTAAATATTATCATAAGTAACACGGTTTATTCTCTCAGCTCATTCTATCTTCAAGCTCATCTTCATCTTCAATGCTTCATATTATATTATTTGAATGCTGCTCTATTTCTAAGATTTCTCTTCTAGCCAGATAATATATCCTGCTGTTGTTGCAATTACTTCTGTTTTTTTTTTTTTTTTTTTTTTTCAAATGTTATTCCGGGACAATTTTGAATGGCATGTTCTGTAATTTCCTCGCTGATTAAGACCTTTCACAAGAATGTGTCTCTTGGTCATACCAATGTATACTTTCCCACATTCGCACTGTACATTGGGCTGAGAGGATCCCTTGGGTCTTTCACGCAACGCTGTTTCTGATTTAATTTTGCTGCTGTTGTGAAAAGGATTTTTATGTTCATCTTTTTGTTCATCAACCGGAGCAATACTTAAAGACCCAAATAATGCATCTTAACTTTATTAATTTTATCATAATCACCCCCTCCTACACTTTCAAAGTTACTCTAAACCTTAAACATGTTTCTAGTATATGGCCTTTCTACTTAGTTTATACTGCATTTTGTCGGTCCTGGTGGTGTAGTGGTAACCATACTTGCCTTCTAAACCCAAGGTTGCGGGTTCGGCCGGGATCGATGGATTTTTTCGAGTGTAAAAATCGTAAGTATGGCTTCCTTCGGAAGGGAAGTAAAGCCGTGGGTCCCGTGTCGTACATTTACGGCACGAAAAAGAACCTCAAACCTTCTCTGAGGCCTCTCAGGCCTTTCAGAACCTCTGAGCAAAATTTGTCGGCCGTTTCACGCCCTAAATAGGGCGTGAGGGACGCTGATGACCTGAGATGTTAAAGAGCGTCCTTAAATAAACAAATCAAAAAATAAATACTACCTTTGACTGTAAACTGTTGAAATGGTATATAAGAATCAGAAAATAAAGGTTTGTTTTACCTACTTAGGACATTTAATTTCCATAGTGAAAGATGTTAATATAAAATAACATAAACACTACGAATTTAACGAAATCGTACATTAAATGCCATTTTGAGAAATATATATGATAGGTTAGCATTCCAGTCAGTAATTATAATAGCGAAGTATGGATTTAAGATGAAAAAACAGAAGCTACATAGCGATAACAAGGATTTATAAAAATACTGACTTACATAGCAACTTAAAGTGAACAGTGTTGTGGATGACGAATGATAAGAGTGAAATGGCAGGCTGAACTTTAGTTACCTGAATGGTGTTGCGAGCGTACCTAACCACTTATCCACTGCGTAGGATGAAGTATGTAGGATGCTTGTGCTGGTTTCAATAACTAATCCTGTTGATATGAATCCGTTTCCTTTTAACCCGATATCCGTACTGTACAGTTCATATAGATAGATCACCCTACCTGCCCTTTCTCTGCATGTTTTGCAGTGAGGTTATTTGAATAATGGGCCGGTAGAGCGCTGCTGCGTACTCTGAAAAATAGATTGAGGGATATCTTTGTCAACTAGTGCTTGTGTGTCCGTGTGTTACTTGGTGCTTTCATTGTGTGCTAAGCTTTCTTCATAGTTACCCACTTTCCCAAGAAAATGTCCCGTCAATCGTTTCCAGATAGAGAAGCTGTTCGTCAACGGGTTAAGGAGTTATGAGAGACAGGATCTTTCAATCTTTCAAGTTAGATGAAATACAGGAATTTTCAATGCAGCCGCTGAGGGGCATCATTTTCAACTGCTCTTATTGCACATGTTATCATATACTTTTTAGTACAATGATTAGATATCAGCTTTTCATAATGCATATCAGGGGTTCGCATAGCTGCACCAGTTATATTTATTCTTATTCATGTGTTTTTTTAGAACATTCTAGATTGACGAAAGTTTCCGAATCCTGTTTCTACCGAATGGAATACATACATAGAGCATTTTACATATCTACACAAGCCCCTAATTCCTTAATAAAACCTGTTCATGATCAATGCTATTTGATATTAAAGCATATTTGCATATAGCAAATTATTCAGTGTTAGGTTTTTATCATTTTACGTTACATTTAGGTTGCTCATATGAAAAAATAGTAGTTTTATCCACTAAAACAGATTTGAAGAGTTATTCATTCTTGTAGTTTAAAATAAAATGCATAGGACATAATTACTTTTACAAACAATTAAAATCTTAACTAGCAGCTTGCATATAATCTTAAATAAAATAAAAATATACTCCATCGGTTGAGAGTTGAACCCCGCTGCTTCGCAGCGAAACAATGTTTAGAGCAGGATGAACTCAATCACCCCATAACTCGGGATACGAAACTGGAAAAAATACACATTAATCTGTAAAAATACTTAAAGAGTTTCGGAAAACTAAAACTAGTGAAAGTAATTGTCGAAAGTATTTGAAAGAAGGAAATACATCTGACTTTATTAGTAGGAAAAGGGAATAGAAAGAACTATGATTAAACTAAATCATAAAATAAATAAAACTCCATGTTAAATTCCCATTTGACGCTGTGATAACTATGCCTTACTGTATTGTTTCTTTCAGAACTAAATCAATAACCACCTGAAGAAAGAAATATAGTATGAAGCGAAGAGAGTTCAAACACAGCTTAAATTAGTGCGTAATATAAGGAAGAGGGGGGAATTCTTCGTATATGTTTATAAAAGTCTGGGGTCATATCTGGAGAGTATAAATCTCTCTCTATTGCCAATTAAACTCTCGAGAGAAGTTTAGATTGGATAAAAACAAAAAATTACAAGAGAGCAGAATTCCATTTGGGGATGTTTGGTTTTCTGGCACGTCGAGTGTAACCACCTCCCATTTGTTTGCATAATTCCCTTCAGTGTTAAAAGCTTGACACAGAACATACTCAAAAGCATCGAATCGCCTCGGGGTTTGAACATTGCTCTCCTGGAACACTAACATTGGTTTCTCCTCACCTTTGTTAAAAGAGTAATGTCACCACTAAGCTTTTGACATTATACTTATTTCCACTGAAGCATAAATATCTCAAATATTATATGGCCGGAAAATGCAAGAAAGTTTGATGTATATAACATGTTATGCTTATGAATGCCCGTTCTATTCAGAAACCGTGAGACTAGAATGGACAAAAGTCCCTCTTACAATCGCCACCGTTCCATTTTCTAATACCAAATGAGAGAGGGAGAAAATAAAAGATAACCCACAGTGTCTCTATTTTTCTTTGTATTCTGTGGTTTGCAATTCCTAATGATAAGATCAATTTGCACATTTGACGCATCACCGAAACGCTTTGAAAAACCCTCCAATTTGCGTTATGATTGTCGATTGTCCGTGCTTTAGTTGCTATCAATAGCTCTCCGCCGCCTCTTGTAAAAGCGGCCAGTGTTGTGTGTTCGTGAGTTATACAGTTGGCTACACTGACCAGAATGCAAATGCACGTCGCGTGATAAAACGGATTTTTTTTCGATAATTTCACTGGGTAATCCGACTGTGGTTGGTCTAAATTCAAAATTTTGTTTCGTTTCTTCGGTCCAATTTAAGATGACGTCACATGAGTGAAATAAGTGTCCATAATATTTTACCATGATCTCATGAGCACGTAAAGGATTTACGAAGCTTCATGCAATTTTTATGTTAATGCACTGCCTCGTGATAGCGTGCACAACACACACAAAACTGTTGCAAATAAAATAAGGTAATACTGAGTGGCAAGCGAGAGGCGTTTCATCAAATTGAGCTAATCTAGCAATTTTTGCTAGTACAGTTCTTTGGCGCAGCACTTAGAAAGTTCGGATATTTCTGAACCGACCTCATAAGGCCAAGTAATATAGTCAGTAAACCACCAGCGTGAATATGACTCATTCACAAAGTGTTCAGAGAAATCTCACACGCTTCGGCAGAAATCACATCGTGCTCAGCATGTCGCGTTATAGAGTTTTGACACGATTGTGAGCACAGAGAGATATTTTCAAATCTCTTCAAGCAATACTCACATTTTCTTGAAAAACGTGTACTTCTTTAACCAGAACTGGGAGCATAGCACAAGGCTCACGCTTCAATGACTTTTCACAGCAGAATGTACAGTTAATAAAGATAGTGATCATCACTTATCTTCAGATGTCTTATCTCATGGTAGAATTTTTATTTCAGTAGAAACATATATTCTCAAACTCTTGTACATTTACAGCTGTAAAAAATCACATATGCTTTGCTTCCGAGCGAAACAGGGTATTACATCTTCAACAAAATACTATCATTGAATTGTATAACCGTCAATAAAGGTATTCAGCAAAAAATATAATCTCTTATCTGAACTTACTGGTTTTAAGTGAAACACCCTGTGTTATTTTGAAAATGCTGTGGAGATGAAAGGTTGCTGCCACAAAGTGTAATTATTCTGATATATGAAATGACACATATTTCATTCTGAATAACCAGTGGCTAGCTCTCTGCTTTAAATATGTATCGTGGTTGGTCATGTAACCCAATTTTCACGGGAATAGCTCTCTCACAGAGAGCTAAAGCAAAAGCTTTCCTGTTCATAAGTGGCTTGTGGCTAGAGCATCAGATTACTTGCTCGTATTTGCATGTAGCACAGGAAAATACCTGGCTTAGATTTCAATTGGTTTCCGTTCCATTCTTTCTGCCAGTCACGGTTTTGATTAGTGGTTAAACAAACGAGGGAAAAAAAAGTTCCCAAATTAATTATCGCATCTCTCCCTCTCAGTACTCTGCCTGCTATCTACAGAAAGATCCATGTGAACACTGGCAGTCTCCAATGCAATCTACTTTTAGTGGCATCCCTTTCGTTTCGGCATTAGATACTAGGGAATACGTATGTGTTCCGCAGTAGCTAGCAAATATTCTTTTTAATCCATTTAGAAATCCAAACTGCAGACAATAAATGTATAAAAAAATGTATCTCTTCATCTGAATATTTGCTGTATGAAGCCATTCCTTATCTTCAAACTTTAAGTTTCGCAAATTCTTGATATTTTTTTACCATGATATTGTTATGTTATGCTTTCATTACAAATTTCGTTTTCGCCAATCTCTAAGAAGGTGTGGATCTCTCAAAATGCATAATTGTGTAATTTATTGACAATGAACGTCAATGATGTTCAAGAGACAGCGCATAACTCACTTTGTGAGACCGTGTCTATACTCGAATTGCCATGTTGAATGATGATGATGATGATGATGATGATGATGATGGCGGTGGGAAAGGTGTACTAGCAGCTAAATAGCCGGAGTACAACTGCCCAGATTTCGCTTTTGTGGGCCAAAGTGTAACCATGGCCCTGAGATAGACTCCAAATTGCCTCACATGGTTAAACGCTAATATCTAACATTTCCAAATTCCGCAGCACCAGTAGACCGTTTTTTATTTTGCTGTGAAACTGTACATCCACTCTTCCACATTTTTCTTGAAAGATTATAAGAAATGTTAATGATTGGTGGCCCCTTACTGATTTTGTGTCGACCAGTTTTCAAAATGTCTCTATAATACATGCACAGTGGTTTTAGTGTTTAAGGTGATGTTCGTGTCTACAGTGTTTTCAAACGTTTTTCCAAACTGGGGGGGGGGGAAGCCACGGTTGGTCGAGGTCGTTAAGGCGCGGACTCGGGAGGTCTGGGGTTCGACGGTCCGCCAGGACCGTCCTCCCTGATAGGTTTTTTCCATGTTTTCCTCTGTCCTCATAAATGGCAAATGCCGGGGAGATACCCTAAATTTAGGCCTGGGACGTTTTCTTCCTTAAAAAAATCCTCTCCAATTTATCATTTCATCTCATATATCATCAGTGTCCACCGCCTGTGGTTCCTCATTAGAAAAAACGGGCCTTAAACACCATTAAAAATGAAAAAAAAAACGCTTAGGAATAATAAACACTAGAAGTATACAATAAAAATAACGCTGGACACTTACTGATGGGCCGTACAGATGACCAAGGAAATGCTGAAGCAGGGTCATTTCTCACTATTTGCAGCAGTTTGTGAAGAAACTCACGCAGTAGGATTAGCACTACAATCTAGTCTTGTTTACAGGTTGTAAATATAATATTCAAAGGAAATGCAGAACTCCTCAATTTATATCCTATGACTAATAAATTCCTGGATGCAATGAAATTTGAATGCAACAAGCCAGCCGACGTTCTACAGAGATAAGCTCCCTGGTGAATAAAACACCATTAACACTGAATGCGTAAAGACATTATTTTACAGGCTTATTGTAAATTCACTGAAAGCAAGTGTCGTGTCTAGCGCTGAGCCAACATATATCCCTTCATTTTTAAGTGGCGGACAGTAGAGCATAGATCCTTGGCTTCTGTAATTTGTGGGCATAGTTTAACTCGGATTTGTTCGGCGTGACCACCCCTGACCTAGAACTTCGAGAAAAGAATGGAGGAAACCATTAGAAACTTCTTGTACCCTCCCATCAATGTCAGAACCATCTCATCTATTCTTCGGCATAAAATCAATTTTCATATACTTAATGTATGATAAACGATCATGAACTGAAGGAGATGTTCAGTTTTAACGCACAATTTTATTAATCGTTATTTGGAAGCAAGAATTAAAGTTAACTACTTGTTAAATATGATATAAACATGCAAAATTAATTAACTCTATCTTAAGAATTTCAAATGTATAATCCCGTTTGCATACGCCCTTCTTGGCACCACAGGCGGTGGACACTGGTAATACATTAGATGAACTGGGAAAGAAATTTTTTTTAAGAAAGGAAACGTTCCAAGCCTAAGTTTAAGGTAACTCCCCGGCATTTGACATTTATGAAGGCTAAGGAATACCTTGAAAAACCCGGTCCTCGTGGGAATCAAACCCCAGACCTTCCGCTCACGAGTCCTTGCCTTAACGACCTCGGCCAGCCGTAGCGGTTTGCTACGAGCATGATATAACAGCAAGAGTCCTTGAAAAATTAGGAAAGTGCAGAACTTACCTTGATTTTGTTGCAGTGATGACGTAACTATGTTCTCTTTCTATTTTACTCATTTTACACAGAAAAAACATGACAACTTGGATATCAAGAAAAATAACACAAAGGAAATTACTTAGGTTTTCTCACTAAATGGAAAATATTCTCGACAGGATGGTGGTGACAATGTTTGGGCTAACGGTACGTATGGGCTCTTCTAAATAAAATAAAGAACAACTTTCAACCCGGCAACTCCAGGAAAAAACCTTTACATGGTTGGTCGTGCGATGAGAGAAATTTTCACAATACCTCGGGATCTTAAAAAACTCCTAATTATGTGCTGTTGGTAACGCATTAACTTCCAACTTAACCATCATATGCAGGAAAAATAGAAAGGCAGTTAGAAAATAAGACAAACTCCTAACATACGCAATCTGAAAGTGTTTAGGCCTTTAAAATCCATTCATATAGATGTCACTTCGAGGTTAAGGTAATAAACTTTCGAATTAACAATTTATAGGTTTAGAAATATTTTCTGGGAAGACCATTACTTGATTTAACAATGCTCAAAACATTTCCTTAGAGAAATATATGCTCTGTAAATATTAAGTTAGAAGGACTATTCACTAGTATAAATGCATCTGCAAAGCAGGTCGTAGCTATTTCGCGTACAAAAGGAAGTATAATACATTTGTATTTTCAGTCCGGTAATCCAATTACCATTTGTTACATTGTTACATAATGCATTAGCTAAACACAGAGAGGATTAATATTAATTACATTAATGGAGTCGCCAAGTGCATTTTGTACATTGGATTCTTTCCACTAATTACATGAAGTTACGCTGTGAAAAGCTGTTTGTTGTGGTTCTGTTATTTTGCACCACAGACTGCATGCAGTGAGGTGCAATCGCCAACTGACTCACTATATTTCAGCACCACGGCTTATGAGCAACTCTTTCGACTAATCTCTAAGTTAGTTTTATTCTATATATTTAGATTATGAACATAAAAACACGGGATTATGAATTTGGAGCGCCGAATGGCATTTATGCCGATAATGAAGGCTTCTTATTCGCGAAACGTTAAATAAATTGCTTAAATAAGTTATTAAATATGCTATTTTTATTCCCCTTGATAAACTAATAAATTTTAACTGTCAACCGTCATGTTCCAAGAAATGTTTTGAAGTTTCTTTCGAAAAATGAATGCTATAGCATAAAGGATGCGTATTTCAGTACCTAAAGTGCCAGAACTTATTTAAATCATGCGAATTCTTTTCTTGTGTGTTTTATATTGTTTACATATTGTATATGTTTTATATCTTGAAAAGATTTTGAATACTAAGTCCATGGTCTTTAGATTATACGAATCCTAACTTAGTGTCAACTGATTTCGTAAGCACACACAAATCGTATTTACGCCCTTTGACCTAAAAAAAATTAATCGCCAGATTGTGTGTGTCCAGCGGAGAACTTCGGGGACGCACGTAAACGCTGCATTCACAAGTGCATGCAGCGAGTGCACACTGCAGTGGGCGCTTTGCATGTAAACGTAATGGTCATAATCGTAAGCATCTGGAAAGAAAACGTTAGAGTTGAGTAGATGTGGCCGAGAGGTTTAAAGAGCATTGCTCTTTTGCGTAAGTTCCTGGGTTCAAATCCCACTCATTTTTTTTATTATTGCTTTTATAAGTGTATATGTAGAACTTCATATCGTGTTATATTTTAGCCGTAATATAATATTATATTTTAACTATCAATTGAGTTTAATGATATTACTTATGCACTCTCTAAAACGTAATCACAATTACGCATTCTTTACAAATAACTAAATAAATACGCGAACAGGAAAATTTTTCTTCTAAAGTGAAAACACATATAATTAAGCACAATGAAATCGTGTATGAACCCTCAGCATGTATATGTATATATGCATGTATAATGAGGGTTATAATCTTCGGGGCATAACAGATTTCTACATTAGTGTGGACGAGAGGTTACAACATCCGAGGCTTCTTGAATTTGTGCCCATAAGGCATCTTTTATCCATGTGCAGAGAATACGTGTGCAGCATATTGCATTTAAACAGAACAAATAAGAAGGAAGTATTCACTATTCATTATAATATAAATATATTATGAATATTGAAATATAAATCAAATTATATTATTATAATATAAATATATATTATGTTTTGTTAACGTTAAAGTTTGCTGTCTATAGGAAGCAATATTACAGAACTACTTTGTCATAATATGATACAAAAGTTTATTAAAAAAAAGTGCTTCATCGGAGGCAAGCGTGCGCTCTTAACCACGACAACACTGCACACACTGCCACAGATCTAACAGAACACACATACTAGACAGCATCTTTAATGCATGCCATATAGCACATAGCCTTGTTGGGTAGCATGTAAATCGCACGGTGTTAACGAATAGGACTTTAGCGTTTAAAAGAGGACACTTTTTTTTTTTTTTGTCAAAGGGTGTACATAAAATCTCTGAAAGGGAATACCTAATCGTTTCACTTTGTTTACAACGTATTAATACTTGTAGAAAGCTTTAAATATCTATACTCCTTCAACAAACTATGCTTTTTATTGAGATGCTGTGCTCAATTGAGAGTTATCAACTTAGAAATGAATTGGGTTCATGATGGGAGGAAGAGTTTAAGCCTTGTTCAAGGGCTGGCCGTTTATGAGAACATCTCCGGGAGGGAAGGTTGAAGTGAGACACACCGGGCAACCAGAATTCAGGAATGAAAAGGGCGCACATAGACTAGGTGCCTAAATAATTTCCAGATAGAATACGCGGCGCCCCTCCTCCCTTTCTAAAGAGATCAAACTTCTCAGACACGTCGCCTCCATATCACCCACTGGAGCAGAAACCTCCCAAAGCGCAAGTCACTGTTACACTGCTCCACACCACCTTGCCTGGCACTGTTGATCCATGATAGAACCAATGAATGAAATGGAAGAACGGAAAATTCGTGTAAAAAAGGTCCCAGGATTCACCTAAGTGATCAGCGGGCAAGTGTGAATTGTTAATGTTATTATAAATATGAATTAGCTCGTCGCGTTCCTGGGGAATTTTTTCGGAAGTTCCCGGGGCAGTAGCCTCCTCGAACTGCAATTCTCGATCATGTGAATAAATTATATAGTACTTCAGTGCAATACAAGAAACTCGCTCGAAGACACAGTTTTAACAAAAGACAAATTATACGAAATTGACGCAAATTCTGAATCTTCGCCAACAAAATCACTACCAAATTAGCACAAGTTGGGTTTCAGCAACAAAGTTGTCAAAACTGAAACCTTGCAGGTGTACACTGACCATTGTCTACAAGGTGATCCCATAGCACGTGTGGATTATGAGTGTGTGTTTAATCAGTGACTGAAGGGTTAACTTACCCACTGATTGCATTCATTCCAGAAGATGCGTGGTTCTACCAAATTGTCGTGGGATCACAACACTACTGGTTTCTGAAAATTCAAATTGTATACAAGAAAACCCTCTAAATAACAAGAAATTTGAAGTTTTATGTGCGATTAGCGCAAGACATAATCGATCCGATTATTTACGATCAGACAGTAAATAGAGAGAGGTACCGAAATGACATCTTGACCCCATTTTTAATCAGCTGACGGAAGAAGAACAATCATATGGTGGTTTCAACAAGATTCCGTCGGTCCTGGTGGTGTGGTTACCATACTTGCCTACTAAACCCCAAGATCCCGGCCAGGACCGATGGATTTTTTCGGGCGTAAAAATCCTAAGTATGGCTTCCTTCGGAAGGGAAGTAAAGCCGTGGTTCCCGTGTCGTACATTTACGGCACGAAAAAGAACCTCAAGCCTGAAAAGGAGGTCTCTTAGCAAAATTTGTCGGCAGTTTCATGCCCTGAATTGAATAGGACACTGTTGACCTGAGATGTTAAAGAGCGTCCGTAAATAAAACAAATGAATCAAAAACTCAACAAGATTCCGCTACTGCTCATACAGCAGAGAAGTCCATGGGTATAATTAGGGAAGTGTTTGAAGATAGAGGATAAAGCTGATATATGGCCCTCTTGCTCCCCAGATCTAACAGTATGTGATTATTATTTGTGGGGCAACCTGAATTGCAAAGAATACAAAACAAATCCTCACACGTTGAAAGCACTCTAGAAAAAACATACGAAATAAAATCAGAAATAGTACAGTGGTCGAACTAAATCAATCAGAAAGGGTTTACGGCTACAATGTCTGTTTATTTTAGGGAGGACATTTCCAGTATTTGCTATAAGGTAAGATTTTATACACAGTTTTTAGAAGCGAAGCCAGAGTATAGGCGCAGTGACTATGGCATGTTCAGTTCCAGAGACGTAAAACGCCATGCAAGCGGTGACAAGATTCTGGAAACCCTGTTCAACATATTTAAAGGACAATCTTAAAATGGTTAGAGCTGGAAATTAATCAGAAGACAGTTTTAATGTATGCTAATGACATAATTAGGATATTTGTAGTGAAATCAAAGTAATTGTTTTATGGAAACAGATAAGTCAGTGATTTGTTCCATAGTAATAGTAGACAGGACTGTATATTATTTTAAATACCTGGTTGTTACAGTTAGTGTATATAAAATAATATAAATATGACAAAATGTTGGACATTTCAAAGTATGCACAGATTAATAACAAAGTTTGAAATATTACTAAAAAAATACACTAGAGTTAAATTATATGAAATAATAACAACATAATGCTGTTTTATGGCAGTTCACTTCGGGTTCCTACAAATAAAATAAAAAATAAAACTCAGTGTGCATAAATGAGCGCTTTAACAAAAAGCAAAGCATATACAAAATTGGATCGCATAAGAAGTAAATATATACTGTCAGAACTATAGGTATATTCATTTAAAAGGAAGATTGCAGAATACAGAGACAGATGCAAAAATAATTTCGAATCTTTGAAACATATAAAATCTAGGCAAAAGAAAATAGATCAGAACAGTTTTGACCACAAATCGTGAAGTGCAGATTAAAAGATTATTTAAGTAAATCACTGAATCGTTATATGTAATACTTTTTTACGAAATCGTTAGTGCTTAATCTTCATGTCGGCATCTGCCGATTCACCCGCCAACAGGATTAAGTATCTTGCGACGCAGAGCGCCGAAATGGTTTCCCTGTAATTTTAGTTTCTGGTTGCCATCGTTAATCTTTGAATAAGGAAATATGCGATAATATTGGCAATTTAAGTGATTTTAATAATTTTGTTTGTTTTATTAACATTGTTAATAAATTAATTAGTTAATATTAATTATCTAATTAATATTTGGCCAATTATGTATTCTGGATATAATAAACATACTTGCGCCGTGGTAATATATAGTAGCACATTCGTTTAGATGTCTTAGTTCCTGATATACAGTTAGAGTTAAGCGGATTCCGCCACTGGGAATCGAACTTAAGCCTCTTGGGTGAAAGCTGCTTGCCTCCGTTGATGTTCACTGACCGTCCATTATTCGCTTGTCATGCCCCTGCTACTCGCTGTTTGCCGTTACTCCTGGCTATCGCAAGAGCCACGCTTTAGTGTACTGGCGGATGTTGTAGACTTTGTACTATGAAAATGAGAGACTTTCCAGGCCAGTGCCTATGAGCGGAGCTAAGAGAACTCTGAAAACGTTCTATGCCAAATAGTCTACCATCTGTCTTTAGGAACAAATTTAATATATCCTTTTCTATGATAAAGTATTAATATCATAAGAATAGGATATCATAATTAGAAACTCTTCACACCAGTAGCTCAAACTTCCCATAATCGCAGACCCCTCTAAAGATCGCGAACTCCCAAGATTTAACTCCTAAATTTGCATTCTACACTTTTTTAAAGTTGTCACTGGTTTACAAAATTTAAAGATATAAACCAGAAAATAAATGCACAGTTTTTTCAACAATTGCCCTTTTATTGTAGTATCCTGACATAGTATGTAATAGTAACTATAATGTAATTACATTCTGAAAGTAAATAAATAAATACGGACACTGTTAACACCAGTATTTTTATAGTTTTTCAAATATTTGTGCTCAACCATTTATAGTTTTGTTACATATCATGCCTCGTTCTTTGCTTTTTTCCAAGAATTAAATTCCAGTCACTTTCCTCAGTGTTATTATTTCACCCTCTGCAGTAATGCTGAACAAGCATGGGGTCGCTAAGTTCATCGTTCAAGAAAAACTAAGTTGCTGGAACTCGCTAATATATATATGGGATGAATTACATACATTAAAGATCCAAGCGTACATTACTATGCCAGAGACGTAGTCGACACCGACTTCCGTCGTACACGTTAATATTACGATGGTATATCGACGAACGACTGCAGGACAAAATTGCTTGCTAACGGGGAACAGCTAGATCTGAGAGAACAGACTTAAAACTTGCATTAACTTGACATTCATATGTCCTGTGCTAGAAGGTTTTTTTCTTAGTTAGATGTCTCAACAGTAATTTTAGCAGAAACGCGAACCAAATGCGTACAGAAGTTTGTTTAAGGTGTCAATTTTTCACTCCGAAAGCATTACCTTGAGTGTTAGAGTAGAAGAGGAGAAGCAAAATTGCAAGGATGTGTGATGACGATTTTTGTAGGCTTCACACTTGCATGTTTAATATGTAGAGTATTGCCTTGAAAACCTTTTTGAGATTTGTGTTTTTGTGTATAACATTCAAACATCTAAAACCATCACTTTGTTCAGTTATATTGTTAAAAAAAAAAAGCAGGCCAGTTTACAGAAACTTGTCAAATGTTTACGAGCATAAATATTGTTGAAATTACCTGAGCTGCTCTCTCCAGGAGTCATTCATCATGACTGTTATAGTTATCAAGGCATTTATCTTTCCAAATTTAGATTGGAAATACTCCAGTATTATCTGTGTCTGTCATTTTTTGGGAAATTGAGAAAGCACCCTTGGGACCACGCTTTCACTGGGAAAAAGGGAAACGTGACACTGTTTAGTAATGGTTCCAATATCACGAGAAATTAAACATAGAATTTTCACATTAAAATAATTATCTTACGACCTACTGGTATATATTTTTAATGTGCATTATAATTTGCAGACTATTTCTCTCTCTCTCTCTCTCTCTCTCTCTCTCTCTCTCTCTTCTGGTTGTAAAAGTTCAATTCGTTACAGTAAAAGTTCACGTCTAAGTGTAATAACACAACTACTTGAGTTGTGTTGATCTATCAGCCATAAACCGAATTTCAATAAGAGAGAGAGAGAGAAAAAAAATTGTCCAAACAGCAAACTGCGACTGATCGTCCACCTGCAGCCAGCCCATTAGCTTAAGAACTATCTGTTTTTACAATAGGTGACCGGAGTAACCTATGAGTTTCGCTCAGTTGCGGAGAAGGACAAAAACAACTCAATGTGTTCTAAAACTTTATAGATGCTATTTAGTTATTGCTTTGAATTTGT
This sequence comes from Metallyticus violacea, assembly GCA_030762175.1. Classification (NCBI taxonomy): domain Eukaryota; kingdom Metazoa; phylum Arthropoda; class Insecta; order Mantodea; family Metallyticidae; genus Metallyticus; species Metallyticus violacea. The sequence goes on from CM060832.1 coordinate 125,207,401, forward strand.
ACTTTTCTATCGTTGTTAATTTGACAAGCTTTCAATTCATAAGCACATAACATAAACGTGGAAAGCATTTTCACTTGGAATAAAAAATTAATAATTTAACAATGAGCCGGAAAGCTTTCATTCTCAGCCATTCCATTCCAGCCCCTTCCATCGTTAAAACCATTTCACTCTACCCACACACTGAGAGGAATTAAAAGGATTTTGGATTACCAACGGTATAGTTTGGAACATTTGTGAGCAAATACATTGAATTGAATCCTGAAGATGAAACAACACAGAAGTACGTGACGATAATGACAATGAAAAAGAGCATTAGTATACCTATAACTCGTAATTTGCAACAGTTTAAAGGTATTTCTAAATAAAAGTTTTCATTTCAAATTAGAACAGTTTCTATTAACGTTAGTGTTGCGCCTATATAAAGTTAATTATACCAAATACATATATAAGATGTTTAAACTTAGACATTCATTTATCGTTTTATATTTTGTGACAGGTCCTCATACCCACGCACGCCCAAGAGTGAATGCATTTAAATAATTCAAATAGTAATAATTACTAAATATTATAGTAGCCTGTAGTAACCAACAAGAACATTTAATGTATCACGAAAATGTATTCATGGCTACTTGAACGTATAATTCTATGACAATAAGGAAAAGGTTGCCTTTTGTAATCTTCTACTGATAATGGCTACAGCAATGGGTCTCTCTATTATGACAAGGTCAAGTGCATACAGGTGGCCGAACAATAGATCCTTTGTATCTTAGTTGCTGGAGATGTCTCAAAATTCGTTAAAGGTACATGTTTCGGCGATGACGTCCTTACATTGTATGATCATGAGCACCCCAATAAGAAGTCAAAGAGGTGAATTTAAAGTAAGCGCGTTTGGGAGCAAAAGAGCTCACTAATAATATGTTGATATTTTAAAGGCTCGGACGCTAGTGTGTGGACCTCGTAAGTTCTTACAACCACGTTGAATTTGGTATATAAGGGGAAAGAACGGTTCTTTCGATCGGACGCTCGTCCTGATGATCAACATCCCTTTACCAGAGGTAGTAGACGAGAGGCACACAGATGCAACTTCAGTCATTAGTCATAGAGTAAACGAATCAAGTGGTCGATAACAAAGTGTAGTGTGATTAATCATCTCAATTCGTTCAATAAAGCAAATTGTGTGAGTTGAATCACCTCCTTCCATCTCCCTCCTCCTGTGATCACTAAGACACGAAAGACGACTTCGGGTCACTGAACGACCGGGGTTAGAAGCGAGACCCTCCAATACATCCAACATCAACATCTGCATAAAAATCCACTTCAATTTTCTATGAATTATAATTTATAAAATAAATTTAGTTTATAGAAATTTCAGGCATTTAATTATTTAGACTACAAATGTAACATATACTATTTTAGACGAATAACCGGTTTTTCTTGTTAAGATGTAAACTCAACATTTATAAATGATACAGTAAGCTTTGCCATACGCTGATACCTCCAAGGCATTAATCAGGATTTAAGTTCTTTTAAAAATATAATTAAAGTTGAAATATATGCCTACCTAAGAGTTCAAATCGAGGGGTGTAGTTTTAAAAGAAAAGCAGTCTTAACATAAGTTGACCAATACATATCTTCCTGAAATTTTCCTTTTATTCTATTTCGTCATTTTCATAGTTGAGTCTTTGCTGCTTTAAGAATGTATTTCGCCAAATGATGCTCAAAACGAAAGTTATTGTATGCATAGATCTACTGCCGTGTTTCATTGCAAAGCCACCATTTTGAGACTAAACTCTTTAGCCAATTCAGATTAATTATATTGAAATAATTATTGATTACCATGTTGTACCAAGCTGTAAACGCTTAATCAATTAAAGGGCAATTATTTTGTTTTTCCAAAAATAAGCGAGGGAGAACAAAATTGCTTACGTCAAAAGTGGCAGTTTGTAAAACATTCGTAGTATTTGAGATTAATATAAATTTCGTTTCCTGTTAAACGAAATGTTCATATTTGATTTCGAAGAATCCTGGTTTCAGCTGAAGAGAGCTCATAAACAAAATTGCTTAATTTGTAATAATTTTTAATTTTCCAACAAACAGAGTAACGTTTTAGAAGCACGTCTCAACTTTTAACTGCAAAAAATGTTACAGAGAATCTCCTGAAATAACTTGGCATGCTTTAATTAAAAACTGAACAATGCTTGGAAATATAGTATTCTCGTAGCGTTCGTAATTAAGTGTTTTAAAGTACATTTTTAACAAAAGCTCAACAGCTAAATAGATGTGCACAAGAAGGAATGCATTCATCACATTTTTTCACATTTATTACCGCTCATTAATTTCAATAAGTATATCATTTCTTGTTAGTTTGATGAGGAACGCAAACGAATAAATTTGCACAGAAATGTGTTTATAAGGCCAAAAATATGATGGAGGCAAACTACATATATTCATCACAAGAAACATGAATCAAAGTATATATCTTATGCATCAAAGTATATATCTTGACCTTAACTGCCCATCAAATTCTAATCGTTTGGTTTATAAGTCCTACTAGCTGAATAACTTGCCAGGGATACTTTAATATTTTAAATGCATTTACTGGATACCGCTGTGCACTTCGTCCCCATAACAATCTATGGAGTAGCATGCGAACTTTGGAACAGCCAAACCATATTTTTCAGCGCCCTACACATTTCTTCAGATGCAATGTACCTCACGCAGTATCCAGATCAATGTTTAAAATTAGCTTACTGCGAAGTGAAACCTTCGCATACCTATACACATTCCAGATTTGTTTTGTGCAGTGCTTAACGCCCGTTTTTACTACTGAGGCACTATATTCGGTGGACACTGATGATACATGAGATGACATGATATATTGGGAAAGGATTTTTTTTAAGGAAGGAAATGTTTCAGGCCTAAGTTTAGAGTACTTCCCCGGCATTTTCCATTTATGAGGACTGAGGAAAACATGGAAGAAACCTGTCAGGAAGGACGGTTCTGCTGGGATTCGAACCTCAGATCTCCCGCTCACGAGTCCGCGCCTTAACGACCTCGGCCACCCGTGGCGGTATTCCAGATTGGTGTGCATGACACTGATGAATTGTATAATATTGTTTCGGATGCATCTGTCCATCATGCATCAGGTTTTACCGCGAGTTAGTTTGATTTTGTAGGTTGATTTTTAGGTCTGGGATGAGTATACAAGGGAGGTAATGTTAGGACTCCTCCACGGAAGGAATGAATGGCCCTAGTTTCCGGGTTTTTAGCAATATGGGCATGCTCCGGTTAACGTGAATTATATAGCATGGCCGAGAGCATGTGGCAAGTTTGGCGAGTCATCCAAGAGCTCACCAACAGCTTGCTACTGAGATATTTGTTGATTAGTTGCATTCGAGTGATCACCCAATCTTTTATTTCATTGTGGATTTACTCTTTGAAAGAGGGAAACTATTGTTATCCAGGGTGTTCGCAGCACAGGCGGGGCACCTTCAATTGTGATCGCGCTGTGGTTCTGTAGTCATAATTACCTAATAGATGGACGAAGCACTCTCTGGTAAGGTAATTTATCGTACAGTTTGCTGTTGGCGTTTAATTTCATTCTGCATATAAGGGAGGGAAGAGGCTTCCTGAAGTAGTCGGGTAGAAAAGCTGCTATACACAGAAAAAATGCGTAGCCCTTTATTCTGAGCATTTTGTAGAAGGCGCAACCAACTGCCTACGACCATTCACCAGACTTCAAACAATTGCCTGCGGTCATGCCCCAGACTGCACAGACTTAAAGCATGATGGGTATAATCAGTATTTTGAAAAAGTGTAATTTAGGTGACGGGCATCGATGATAAATTAAACACCGGGAACAGCTGAGCCATTGCTCCCTGGGCCCTGTGCGCAATACCCTAGGTGTATTTTCCATTAGACAGACCTTTCCCATTCTATAGGTGCTTGCTGATATGATAGCATGGCTTTTTGTCAGGATCATATATTGTTTTTCAGATACCAAAACTCTTATATATTTTGATCTATGAAAGCTACAGACCAATCGGCAAGTGTAACCATCTGGTCGATGGATTGTAGTGAGTAAATATCTTAGGTATGGCTTCCTTCGGAAGGGAAGTAAATCGGTTGGTCCCGTGTCGTATTACGTAAAAGAACCTCAAGCCTATAAGAAGAGGCCTCCAAGCAATAGGTATCGGTCTTTTCACTATCTGAATTGGATAGGACACTAATGAGCATAGATGTTAACGAGCGTGCTTAAATAAACATAATAATAATAATAATAATAATAATAATAATAATAATAATATAACAATAGTTTCAATGTTGACTGAACATCGGAGTCGTTAATAAGCTTTATCAATGATTCCCTTATAGCCCCATGCCCTCTCCTGAAAGTTTCGTTGTACTCTTGCAACATATAGGTTCAAGTTCATTTCTACTAGTTTTGCATATATTTGTGGTGCAATTTTAATTCTATTGCTTTAACTAGTAATGTTAATGAATTTATTATCACTTTTTTGTATTTTTCCATGCTACGTATTCTGGTCGTGGTAAAGTTTTATTCTTACCAGTATTTGTATGGTGTTGCATTCTCCCAATAGATAGTCACATTCTTTAGCAATTTTTTGAATCACAAATCCTCAATGCTACACTCGCAACACGTTTTCAAGTGATATTTATACTCAGGGGCTATAGCAATCATGTAACAACTTTAAGTATTGCCAACATACAGAAGGTTTTTCTAGCCACACGACCCTGATGCACTGTGTACTACAGGAAACAGCACCCATGCCTAGAGTATACGTACATTTGACCCATTCAATAAAACATGCAGTTCCAGGTTTCTATAATTTATGTTACTCCAACGCTTAAAATATTTGCTATTTATTTAGTTATGAAACATAATAGTCGACATAATAATAAATCCTAAATCATTTAAAAGCGAAATTTAATGTAAATGAACAGAAGTATTAAAATTAATTAGCGGTAGTGTAAATAGAGGTTTTCCATAAATTTATTTGAAATGTGTATATTTTTGTTTCAATATTTGAATCGAAAATGTATATTTCATTAAATGAAATTTGTTTAAAGAATGCCAACATTGAATCAGTAACGGCTCCATAAATAGCATCGCTAACCAGACCTTACGAAAATAGAAGACATAACTGACATCTGTCTACCAAATGCAGAACTAGAGCTTGGATCAGAAAAGTGAATTGCATTAAGTATCGTGGAAGTGTTCTATTGCTCTTCGTCTATCACTGAAGACCTTCTCGTTCGCTTATGAACGTTCCTTCTAGAAAATTAGCTTCTTTGTTTGTACTGCATTATAAAGGCAAAAGTAAATATCAAAAAGCTAAACATTGTACATGAAACTGTAGTGCAGCTAGGGAACCGAAACTATCGATAAAGATATTCAGTTCACATTTCTAATTCTCACATTGTTTTTGGTTATGTAAAAAGGCTATATCTTCCTAGTGTTTCATGCGCTTTGTTTTCTAGACTCATGTTTACAGCATTTTAACTTTTAATAACAACTCTTTGTAAACTCTAGACTGCAACAGAAGCGCCCCAGAGCTCGCACTCCAAATATTTACTTTGTTGTTTTACTTTTTTACGCTCAAGCCCTGTGTTCATTAGTCCATGATATAAAAAGTTATTTCATTACAGAGGCGGTATTTTAGACATAATTTATTAACCTACTCTCAGTTTTAAAGCCTGTATGAGCACACAAGGGCAGTGCAGGAATTTGACAAAGAAAAACTCGGATTACGTTCAAGATTGCAAAGAATTAGTACAACAATGACAGGAGCACAGCGTATATTTTATTACAAAATTTGAATATATGAAATTAATGCAATATGATATAGTACTAAACAATTATTATGCTCTTTATTTTCTTAAATCTTCGTCATAAATATCCACAAGCTAGCAAATATTTCTGGTCGTGTAATTTTTACATTAAATGTTTTTTTATTTCCTCTCAATGATATTTTCAAAAGAATCTAAAAAAAGCTTAAAATGCAAAACCAGCAATATGCAGTGCTAGCTATACTATAATCATAAAAATAAACATAGCATGTGCAATTTCAACATTACCGACTTCATATATTTGACTCGTCGAATCTCCATTATACTGATCAGTTATATCTTCTTCGCCTGATCTAAACTCCTATGTTTTAAATTTTGTTTTGGTATCTTAGTATTACCTATTCACTCTAAATGAGCCCACCATTCACTCTTCGTCTCACTATTTTATTATGTGTGTTCTCATTTTTAAATTCCTTCTTGTATCTTCATTTTATATTCCTTTCACATTTTTCAAAAAAGTTTTTTCTTCTGTTTGGAGTCTACTTCTATCTTCTTTAAGATTCCAAACATTTGCTCCATGTAAACGAATAGGAAACGCAATAGTTTTGTATAATTTTAATTTTCTTCTTTCCTAACACAATTTTAATGTTCTTTAATAGTAGTATTAATTTGATTCGTTTTATAAATATTTTAATGCATAACTTATAATTGCAGAATATTTCAATCAAGAAAGTTAAAGGATGTAAGTTGTTCAGTTCATTTTCAGTAACAATCTCACTTTTTAATGTCAAAATCCCAGAAGACCATTGCTTTTGTTATATCATATGTTTTGGGAATTTTTTCCAATTCCAATAACCTGTTTGTAACACATTGAAATAATAAAAGGTATCGTCCATAAATAATGTAGTGAATAATTTATTAAATTCATATTCAATAAAAATTCTAACTTTTAACTTTCCATTTCCGTAGAATTTCGTCAGTGTAAAAATTGAAAAGCAGAGACAACAGCCTACAGCTTTGTTTTACTTCCTTATTTACAATTATGACTTTTGTACTTTATTTATCAATGTTATTAAAATCCTTGTTTGCTCATATATAGGCTTATACCTGAATTAAATGTAATGTATTCCTCTTTTATTAAAAATAGTAAAGTTGTCAAATTCTCTATATGCTTTTTTAATAATTGATTAAAGTGAAAACGTCTGCAAAACTTTGTCTTTATAAAATCCCGTTTGTTCTTCTCGTAGAATATTTTCTTCAATACTTTGTGACCTTTTAGAAAATGTCTTTGTATATGTTATATGCGCTGCATTTTTTATTATGGGCATAACAATTTGCACCACTACTTAGGTATTTCCTTCTTAAGCAAGTAATTGTTCAACAATTTAAGAAATCTCACTATAAATTTATAACGATCGCATCATGCTTATATTTTTATTTGTCCTTTCCTTTAAGGGATTTCTAATCCTAACGTTTCTATTGAAAATATTCCTAATACTACAATTCCTTCATATTCTTTATTATACTGATCACTTTTACTCGTCCGGAGCTTTGTACAGTATTCTTTTATCTTTTTATGTAGATTGAAATGATTCTCAATGTATTTTTCTCTTCTTCAGACATTTTATGGTCGTTTCATCGCGACCTGAAAATCTGTTGTTCCAGATGAAGGATGATTAGGTAATAATTTGGCTGAATGAGTTCAGGAAACTTTGTAGCTTAAGTATCACAGGCATTCACCTAAAGAACTGAGGGAAAACCCCTAAAAAAATTTGTCAGGAAATCGAACCAGCCCGCCGCTTGGGAAGCGCAAGCGCTATCACTAGACCACAGCGGTGATTAAGATGTTTTTAATTACTTTACAGATTTTTTTTTTATTTGCTTTGTAAATCAGATATGATTTTATTAACTTATACTCGTATATAGTTTTCCCAAATAATTCTGTTTAGTTTTCTTTTTTCTTTCTTTCTCTCTCTCTCTCTCTCTCTCTCTCTCTCTCTCTTCTCTGTTATTGCTCTGCATTTATGATAGTCTGTTTTATTTTCTAGTTTTACATATAGCAATAGAAAATAATATGTTCATTATCCCCCTTTTTTGTTCTTTTTAACCCAAAGGCTTCTGTAATCCTTTTATAATTAAATATTTTAATTGTTTCATTCAATGAACATCGTTACATTTTTCTCCAATTTCCAAAATGTAAATTTTCATTGACCATACATAATAAAATGACTTTCTTAATTTATAACGATACCTTGAATGCTATTATTTCTGGTCATCAAACATCAAAAGTGAATTTATTTAGTGAAAAGGAAAGAAAAGCAAACGGTAAACGTTTGTGTGCATTTCCAAACCATTACTGCCGAAATTGCAGCCGCGGAGTATCTGAAAAATGCCAGTGGCTGCGTTATCATGCAGACTGCTGAAACCATCACAATTTACATTCCGTGTTGTAGTATGATTTTCAATAAGAATACTTTTTAATTTAGAAAAGTAAATATAAATGTTTCTTTCAAATAAAGAAAAATTGTCCTTTGGGTTTTTTTTTTTTTTTTTTTTTGTATTTTCTTCCATTTCAAACAGTAGATAAGTAATTAAACATATTACATTGTTTTCAATTATGTTACTCAAGTTTTTCTTCTGATATATATAATGTGTACTGTTTTTACTTTATAACGTTTTATTTAGGAAGAGTGTCTTCCGTTCACAAGAATTAGCAATACAGTCTGGAAATATTTGTAGAATTAAAATCACAGTTTACAAATATATAGTGCTACATTTATTATCCTATAGTTTATCTGCATCATCAAACCTCTTAATTGTGCTAAATGTTGTTCCTTAGCAGATTCTACACATGTTTTCCTTTTTGTGCTGTTTAGGAAGGGGAAAACGTCATTCCACAACACACTCATAATGGACGATGTAGAATGGCGATCAGTACCATCTTAATGATAATGGTGATTTTTAATAGTGTTGAACTTCGGTTTTTACTGCCGTGGCGGCATCTCCAGGGGGACACTGATTATACATGAGATGAAATAACTTGATAAAGGATTTTTTTAGAGAAGGAAAACGTTCCAAGTCTAAGTTTAGGATACCTCGCAGGCATTTGCCATTTATGACTGAAGAAAACCTGGGAAAACCCTCAGTCAGGGAGAACGATACTGGCGGAAATCGAATCCCTGACCGCCCGCTCGCAACGATCACGGCCACCTTAGCAGTAATAATGATTATAATGATAGTAATAACTGATCAAGTTCTCACGATTGCAGTACAATTACAATGAAAATAAGCACTTACCATATGCGATGTTGGAAATGGTGTTCTCCTGCATCCAAACACTTATGGCATCGTTTAAGGAAATTTTCATTTACACGTATAACTTCATCTACAAAATTGAGTCGTCTTATCTTTTCTTTCAGTTATTCTTATGTAGGGAGATTTGTTGTAACGCTTTAATTTTTGTTTCCCATGGATAAAAATGTCATTCAGTTCGACCGGGATTGTAGAGGTCAGAAACCCTTTCTCCAACATCGCCCTGGTTGACCTCAGTAAGCACAATCCTTCTTACCCTTAGCTTCTTGTCGAGAACAGACCCGCTTTCTTTAAATTTCTTTTCAATTTTTCGCAAGTATTTGTGATGCAGTTCATCTTATAATTACTTCTCTGCAAGAAATTGTTTTCACTGAAGAATCGCAGGTGCACTTTTTAACGCCCGTTTTTACATTAATGATACGTGAGATGAAATAGGTTGGGGAAGGATCTTTTAAAAAAAGAAACGTTGCAGACTTAAGTTTAGGGTAACTGCCCCGCATTGGCGTTTATGAGGATTGAGGAAATGCTAATGAAAGCCTCAGTCAGGGAGAATGGTCCTGACAGGAACTGAACCTCAGACCGCCCGCTCACTAGCCCGTGCCTTAATGACTTCGGCCACCTGTGGTAGTTTTGTTGTAACGTATACATATGTTCAGGCATTATGATAGCTATAGTTAAGTGCAAATAACTTTGTAACACTGTACAGTATATCGCACTGTATAAGCACCACCACGTTTACTACTGCTGCTGGTTCGAAGGTCACAACGTGCGCCAAACCATGTGCGAATACAGCTGGAGTTAACGCTGTGGCTGTTCGCTGAACCAGGCAGCCGTGTGAAGCAAGACTCGGTACTTCATCCTGTACAGTGATTAAATTCGCTAGAATTTCCTAGCTCCATACCATTTCATCATCCTCATATCAAGAATATGTTTGGTATAAAAACAGTCACATTATTAACTGGCAATATTACCGAAATATAAGTAATTCATGCATTTTAATTTTATTCTTTCACTGCCAAAATAAGCAGCTATTGCAAGGTAAAATAAATCTTTATAACTGGCTTTGAAGCATCTTCAAGGCTTGGACGCGAACCAAAACAAATTAAATGTGAGGCCAAATGGTTCATTTCCACCACTAATCGAGTAATAAGAAAAGGAATGTCAATTATGTAGTTACAAGTAAAGTGCTGGGAATATGACTGAGTAAATTAAAAAAAAATTGTACTTTTGCCAAAGGGCGTCTTTAACAAGCAGATATAATCTTGATCTGCGAGAGAAATTACATAATTTAGAGCCACGCTGAACTCATTTCAGGAAGAATATCGGGTCAGATAAAAAACTAAAAGGAAGTTATGTAATTATGAATTTCAGAGAAATGTTAAGACAAGTTTTTTCCAAAGAATTAACTGCTTGTATGAAATGGCTCTGTGACCTAGCAGTAATTATTTTTATGTTTCAATATAATGTTCTAACTCCTGTGAGCTGTGGCTTGTTTTTTCTGCTACAAAGTTAAAGTACAATTGCTATATTTTTGTTTAAGTTCTGAACGTTTCCTATCATGCAGTAAAGCAGCAATTCTAAGGTGTTTTTAGGCATTTTTCATTAGATTTCTTCGTTTGCTTTGGTGTAATTTATTAGATTATATAGGTGGAAAATTATAACCCTTCTAGTTTTCAGTTAGGTATATCGTCATATGGGAATATAGATGCTTATAATAATCTCCCTATTTATGTTCAACAAAATAAAAATAAAATATTGTCATACTCCGGGTACCACCCATATATGCATTACTTTTCAGGTATGATTCATTTAAGTATGATTATCAAAAAAGTAAAATGTTTTCCTTCAGAAAAGAAAATCACATTTTCTGTTAAAAGTTTAAAATCCGTGTTCATGAAATTATTTAAAAATATTCTGTATTATATACTGTAGGTTCCAGTAATATATTTATGATCACATTTTAATATTAGATTAATCATATAGGGCCGGATTTCTTACCTAAAAGGAAATTCGTAAAATTCACTAATCAGCTCCAAAAACTTAAGAGTGAAAAATGGTAACATTGTAGCCAAATGGTCAAAACAATGCAAAATCTACAAAAAATAAAACATGGTTCTTTAGTTCGGTTTTATTTCTTTTTCGGGATACCACGAATCCCGGAAAAGAAATTTAAAGTAAAGTAAATATAATTTTGACTTGTGTACTTTAAGGTAAACATTCAAGTACGAAATCCTGCTAATTTTATTTCTTTAAATATTATTTTCAATGAACAGTTATTTATGTAATAGGCGCGGTTACCTAAATAAGATATTTGCAAACTAAACTTATGAATGAATTCTTTCGTTTAAAATGTCCACAGGCTATGAGAAAATTGTCAATAATTTTTAAAAGAGTGTAAATAAAATTGACTCCTTTTTGTTGTTCCTTTCTATTGCAACTTCAAATCAGTGAACTACAAGAGAGCTTAGGTAGTCTTTATTACAATATCTTGCGTTTTATTTTATCACAAAAATGAAATAGTTTTCGTAAATATTTGTTTGTTTATTTATTTATTTATTTATTTATTTATTCTAGAGCTAAGGCCATTAGGCCTTCTCTTCCGCACTACCAATCTAATAGTTACACTACGTTTCAATAACAATATTACAATTATAAAAACGGTAACAAAAATAATACTCCTAAACATATGTAAAACATGAATGAGGTAGTTATAAACGACGTCTACGACGACACATAGATAGCGTTGCAAATTTGACACCCAACGTCTACGGCATCATCATTATTAAACTCCATTACAAATTTGGCCTTCACCGTATCGGCGTCGTCGTCATTTAATTTTCGTTACAAAACTTTGAAAACGAGTGGTCATCGTCTAACCCGTCAGTGATCAATTTCAGCATATATATGATATCGCTTCAATAAATTGCTTACATAATGTTTATAATATTTTTTTTCAAGATCACATAAAGCAGAATTATTATTGGTGTGTGCGAATTTAAATATTGTCAAGCAAGAACATTTCTAACACTTTGGGTTATATAACATCATCATCAGCGCAATTCTTTCACTAATTAAAACTGAATCTCAAGCACTTATTTACCATTACACAGACATTAACAAAATATCTACTAACGTTCGTTTTCTTGGACTTGTTCAAGAATGAATAACATCTTGAGATCCAATTAAAACATGTGTAGTAAAAGTCATAACAACAATAATTAACATAACACCAGCTCTTGTAAATCTAACCCAAGTACCTTCATTTATTTGATCTGAAGCTGGAGAACTCCATAACCATATATCTGAATATATGTATTAATGAGCAAGTTTGTTTGTATAGGTGTTCCATAAAGCTCTCTCAGTTGCCTTAAATGTAGCTCAGGCCTGTAAGTGCATCTTCCAGGTAATGAATTCTTTCTACTGCTCAGTATGAATCTGCCACCCGGTATGGTATCGTAAAAGTTAATGTACAAAAACCGGAAATGAATTGAAAAGAGCTAATGAAAATGCCGTCATGTAGTAATTAGATTCGCTGTCTCTCACCCAGGAGGCCTGGTTCAATTGCCTTTGAGGAGTGCCAGGTAATTTGTTGGCTCCGGTCATTGTTCGTTTAAATTATTTTTCTGTCTCCATGGACTACAGGACGCAGAATTCGAAAACTATGAGAAAAATGTCATTGTCCTGCTGTTTGCGGTAATAACACCCCATTTAGTATATATATATATATTTTTTTTTTTTTTGAATAAGCTAATACATTTGATTTACTTTTAACTTTATAGCAAACTTATTTATTTTTACTTGTTATATTACCTTACTTTAAGATTGTGCATCAATATATATATATATATATATATATATATATATATATATATATATTCAGTTATATAAATGCATAGCTCTTTAATAACCATCAAAAAGTTATTTCAGCAATTATTTTTCTTGTTCCACTTTTAGCACATTTTCAAAACCAAGAAAGTTATACCGTAAATATAGATTTACAAAGCAATGTACACCATCTTATTTTTCAAAAAGGCCCTATTCATTCTGCATATAAATTGTAAATTTAATGTTATTTTCTACTACGTTTTTGCATTTATTGAAAAAGAGATTTTATATTCTTTGATATTTTCAAACAGCAAGAGATCATTTACTTTGATGAAATTGAGTTAACAAAACAGTTAACTAATGTCTCAATCATTTTTTTATCATTTTTGTAACACGGTTCACAACCATCAGCTGTCCCTTCCCTCCCTTAATAATCTTGGTGGATATCTGGTCTCTTTCAGTAGCAAAAAGCTAAACCTGAGCTCTAAGAGAATGACAGAAATAGCTGATCCTATGTTCTCCCAAAAATCCTGTATGACATCCCGGTTTGATGTCAAAAATTAAAAGTTAACTTAAGACCGTTACGAGGTATTTTGTGAATCTAATTTATAAATTAAATTTGTGATATTGTTCGTCATTCACAGCTGTATGCAGTTTGGATTAATATGATGGATTTAATAAATGTCATTTATTTACAATACAGCATAAAATCTAAAGCTTTGTAAAAGGCATTCATCCACAACTATAAGAAACTAACAGGAAATGTTTGTTGCATTATAACAAGATTTTTCAGCTAATGAATGCAATCATACTAATTTGCTTTCTTATTTTACAACTACTGTTCCCATGGCAGGAAAATTAATGCTGTAGTTACCGAATAAATATGTTTTTAATATTTACAAAGAAGGTTAACTAGAGAGCATAACTGCTCAAGGGATTTATATAGACTGCAAGGGCATTTGACTGTTCTTTCAAAATGTTTTGACATAATGGGAATAGTGAGCTTTTCTTCAAATAGTTCCATTCTGCAATATAGTAATTTTTCTTCTAAGCATTTCCATAGTGTCATATATGACATGTCCTTTTATAGCAGAAGTTACGCAAGGTTATGGTCTATTTAACTAATGAATATAACGGCTCTTACATTCTTTTTATTTTTCTGCATATATGTAGCTTTGTAGTATATATATTTTCAATAGTATACATTTTCAAGTGAAAATGTACGAGTTCTCTGAAATAGGTTAATATGTCCATTTGATTTCTCAGCAGAAATTGTTATTCTTATTATCGAATTACTAAAAACAATAAGCTACTGTAAAACAGAAAAAGAAACCTCATCCGGGAAACATGCTGAGCTATAACCCAAAGGTTTGTGGGTCGCAACTACGCTCTACTATTAGAATTTGTGCCAATGACGTGAGCGCAGTTGAACTTCGACTGCATCCATGCAACTCAAGTCCACCCACCGAAGTTAAATTAAAATTCTTAATAGAGGAAGAGAAACCTTAGACGGCAAAATGCAGGAAGATGTGGCGTGTTAGGAGGGAAAATACATGAATATCGAATAGTATCTTAATGAATGCAAAAATGTATTATAAATTTAGCAGATAACACAAGCATAATGACCAAAATGTAAAGTTACTACAAACACGCCAAGGCCATAAAATATTAATGGATTATATATTCAATGTATTGTTGGCATTACACGGTGGCAGTGGAGAAACAGTAAAGTTTAATATTTACAACTTGTTGACATGTCAATCGTAATTAAATACGTTTCAACCTAATGAACACATGTCAGCCTAATTATAAACATATAATACATTTCAACTTGATTAATATGTGGCAACGTAATTAAATACATGGAAATCTAATTAATATCGTATCAATTAAATCAAATACATGTCACGTAATTAAATACGTGATAACACATCAACCTAATTAAATGAATGGCAATTTAATTAAATGCATACCGACCTAATTAAATATATGGCAGTCTAATTAAGTGCATATTGATCTAATTAAATGCATGTCAGTCTAATTAAATACATTTCCATCTATTAAATACGTGTTAAATTAATCTAATACATCTGAACCTAAATAAACATATTTCAATTCAATTAAATACATGGCAGTCTAATTAAATGCATGTCGGTCTAATTAAACGCATGTAAATCTAATTAAATACATTTCAATCTATTAAATACATGTCAAATAATTCAACACATTTCAACCTATATATATATTTATATATATAGGTTGAAATGTGTTCAATTATTTGACATGTATTTAATAGATTGAAATGTATTTAATTAGATATATATATCAACTTAATTAAATGCATTCTAACCTAATTAAACAAGTGTCAATTGCAAAAGCTAATCTACATAACAAAGGATGTTAGATGGCAGCCCTCAAAGACTGCTGCAGGTTGTTATTCTGATAGTTCTGTTTAAAAACGAAAATTTTCCTACGTCTGTCCTCTCTTGGTTGTTTTCGTTGAATTTTAAACGTATTCTTCCCTTGAGTAATATCGGGATATGTTAAGTTTAAACCCCAGTTCCTCCCATGTTCTATGACTCTTATACGCCTTACAAAGTGCATCAAGTCTCGCTTTTTATTGCGTCTAGCTCCCAAGGATTTGCACCCCAGAATCCTGCACCTTTTCAAACCCATGTTCTCTTCTTTCTTTCACGAAATTGGTTACTCTCTGCACTCTCGAGAGAGAGAGTTTTATTTGGTTTTACCATAGGAATTCCAGCAAGATGCTCCATATTCCATTATCGGACGAACAAGGGGTTTTTACTCAAGTTTAAATTTACTTTCAAGATTAGAAGATAAACTGATGCGCGTGAATGATAATTTTCTAAAAACAGCCAGAAATAAGTGCATGCAATAGGACAAAATTTCCATCATTTACTGTCATAAGGCGATTATTTTCATCATAACTGTTGCAATTGCGAAAACTCGAAGAGTTGCGCGAATAATACATTCACGTCGCTGAGAATACAGCTCTGGCTGCTGTCGACCGGCCAGTTGTCGTGAAAAGGGCGACAGAACTATGAAAGACCCCGTAGAGTATGTTGCTTCTCATATTAAAATTGTCCCCAGCACGATGTGCCAGTGGTGTGAACAAATAAATGTTAATAGTTTTAAATAAGGAATCTGGCAAACTCATTACAAGTGCTTCTCTTCCTTACAAAGTTCGTGGCACGGACAGGATGGCTTTGCAGGTGATGTTGAATATGATGAGGCAGAGCAGTCAGTCCATTTCCATTTTGTGCATTCTATTTCAGCCGTCTCCCTCTATCGCATTATTTTACCAACTAATTGGAACTTAGTGACCTAAGATTAAAGGGAGCTACTCAGATCCCATTTCCTGAAACTAAATGCGCTGACATTGATGTGCCGGGCTACGATTGGCTGTGCGAAGCATCGCGTTTCTATGATGCTATCTTAATGGACGGATAAGTGGCATCGGTAAAGTTACTCAGTTCCCGAACCATTACCCCTACCCTAGTAGTCAATTGATATTCAATAATTCTAATGATGACAACCTATTGTTGATTGAAACATTTATATGCGATAAAACGCTTTGTACATGGTTCAAGTCCTGTCCCCTATAATGTTCGGACATCAGAACCAATAGCAACAGAGGGAATTATTAGAAAATAAATACCATCATACATTTCACTAGCTTAATGGTAGTCCTTTATTAACTCGTGCGCTGTTGTTCACACTTCTCCAATCAAGCTCAAAGTCTCTAATAACGTTCAGGTTTTATAGTTATAAGTTAATGCACATTAAAATTGTTTAATTAAAATGCGTCATGGCATTAGTTTTTAATTTAATATATTATTACAATAGTAGCATCCTATTACTAAAGATAAAATTAAAACAGGTGGAAAATCGCCAGATATTGACAATACTGGAAGCTGAGATAGATACAAAGGAACAAGAGAAAATCACCCTGGATTGAGGAAAAGGTATCTCAGTTAAAGGTTCAAAGAAATGAGACCTAACTGTTTGGAGAGACTTTACATTGATATCTAACAAAATTTTACGAGATTTATTTTGAATTACATCGAAATAAAAATTGATAATTAATTAATTGAAATACAGTTTGGTGTGGGCCACAAATTTCTTGCACCGATCTTATTAATACAGTTAGAGTAATTGTGAAAATTTACCACGGGGTTTGATTTATTGCATAGGCAAACAATATGGAATAAATTATTACAAATTAGAATGCCAAAGACACATTAACAATATTAACAACATGATAATTATTTGTGTTTTGTATCACATCAGGGCAAGTGAATATTTCCTTCCTTGGGTGGAGTAAAACAAGGCTGTTTATTGTCACTAATATTGTTTAATTTAGTTTTGAAAGATATACTGAAAAATACATGTAGTCGGAGGACAATGGAAATTCATTACCAGGTTACAGGATGTACATTATGTTGTTAATGTTTACTTAGTGGCGCACATATTCTCAGACATTAAAGGAAAGTTGTCGTGCAATCAACTTTGTTTTCCCCGTATGGTTTGCCTATGGGCGAGCATGCCGCTCGTTAGCCGGTTAGCCGGCCAGTCGGGTCTCGTTGATTAGCGGGAGGGTAAAACAAAAAATCAAGCCAACCTTACAACAACCAATTTAACAGGCTCATTACTTACCGAATTATCAAATGATGAATTGAAACGGCCTCCTTCATTCTCTACACATTTTTGGCATCTGTTTATGAAATTATTCATCTGCCGTGGTTCATTTTAAGAAATCCGTTAAATTTCCTGATGAATATTACCTTTGAGTTCTTGTATGGTGTAAGAGTGCATCGTATGCACAACATTTTTTTTTTTTAAATTAACCCCAAAGGTAATCGCTGGCTGTTGAATCGGGGGACCGAGGGGTCCACAAATCCCTACTTATAACTCTATCTTGTGGAAATACATTGTGAATTGCTCTCATGAAATTATTTGTAGTGTGAGCAGTGACAGAGTCCTATTGAAAAAATGCACGTCATGCTTCCTGTCTGTTAATTCTCTGAAAAGCGGGTACAGATGAATTCACATAAGTAACATAATCAACTGTATGCTCAAAAAAATTAGTCCTATGAATCTACATAAAGACTCATTGTGCCATTGTAAACACATAAGCCAGAATACACTATGTAAACTGTCGAATTGAGAAATGAACAACACACACTTTGGAACAGAAGCGCTACAAAAACAGTGTGTGAGCCTCTTAATAGCTGGATAAAAGTTATTTTCTTAATAATTTGGTAGGCTAATACTCTGCAGTTTACAACACTAGGCCTGGCAAAGTTGAAATCTACCACCTAAAAGTTGGGTTGACTTATTTTCTTTGTATATACGAACTTTAAAGTCTGCTATTAATTTTCACTACTTCAAGTTTCAATTTTAAATACTCGCGTTTTTCTTTTAAGGAACGAAGTACCAAGAAAATGTAGATAATGCCAACTTTACCCAAAAATACCTATATGTAGGATGATGCTGGCGCAAAGCCATTGCACTTTTTTTTTTGTTGTTGTTATTCTAGTCTCAACTTTTGAAAAATAACACTTGGCAGAAGTAATTCGCCCTTCCTCATTAGTGTACCTTGTCGGTGATTCTTATCCCATCTCAAATCTCGAAGCCAACAATTATAAACCTACGGATAAACGTGAAGATATCCATGCTCAATTGTATCTTGACTTTAGCACTGATATTGTCTCAGATTTGAGATAAAATTACATAAATCACGGATGAATGTTATTCCTTGCCTTTTTCTCTGCTGTAACCCTTAGCATCTCCACATTCCAGCCGAAGATACTTTCATTTTGTTTCTTTTTTCGTACCCAGAAGGGGTAATACCGTACATGTATGATATAGATGAGACGGGAAACATAAAAGCTAACGACGCGTTGTGCTGGGCTGGCCTGCGAGCTAAAGCCGAAGTCAACCAGCAACGCCTGCCTATACCGGGCGGAGTATGGTCGTCTGGGGTGTTCTTTGTTAAAGGAAGTAAAACGGTGATCTAGGCTAACGAAGGAAAACAACGTTTTCAATAGGCCGTTCTCGCCGTTTTCTTAACGAAATTTCTGATTTTAGATCCTAGTATGTTATGGAGAAACTATTTTGAAAATATCATCAGACATTTTGAATACACAAGACTTTTAAATGGCAAAATTAAACCAAGTAGTTAAGCCTAATACACATATTTATTTAGATATATTTTTACACAGGGCTACTTTTTTATAATCCAGTGATAGTTAATTTGATAAATAATAAAATGTGAAAATAAATATGAACAGAATTAAGTCAAGTCGAAGCTTAGTGCATAAACTTATAGAAATAATTATACATTTTCTTGAATTCATGTAGGTGTTTTTAATTTTTTTTTTTTTCAGTTTTTTCCCAATAGAGTTTTAACACAATTGATATACTTTAACCAGACTGAAAAAATTATGAAAGACAGTAAAAAGTATTCTTAAAAAGAAAAATACATTAATAAGCTTGCTGATATGATTATCTAATATATTTACAGCGTGTAAATATTAGAGTTAACTATTAATTCTGAACATTAATTCTTTGAAATGTTATGATTCAGTAAACCAATAAAATGAATTTGAAGCCCTCCCGTAGAGGCCTAGACAAGATTAACTCTTGGAAGTATGCTGGAAGGAAAAACCCACAGTATAGCCGGATATAGATAATTTTACTGTGCTGAAGAAGAATGCTTTACGACGATATTTCATTCAGCAACAATAATTAGGTATAATTGACATGTTAAATGGAATTCAGCCTTGAAAAATGAAACTTGCGTGAAAAAAGAATACAGCAATATATCATTTAAATGAGCATAAAACCTTGAGAAATAATTACCAGGGCCCAAGCATCTTACAACTCTCGCACTTAGGCAACGAATAGAGAGTTTTAATTCCGCCCATAAATTACAATAAATTCAGCACATTGGCTTTAAAGTGCACTAATTATCAAATTATAAATTTTTAGTCAACGTATTCAGTGTACATTACAACAAAATATGCTAAAGCCCCACGTTACCTGGGGTCACTGGATTCAACGGCTAGAGAAGGTTCGGACTCAACGATTTAGAATAACAGGAGACAGAAACCAAGCCAGTTCAGGACGGTTACATCACCGGGTTCTAGAACTATTAGATAGCCTTACCAGTCAATAGCAAACTGGTAAGCCTTCATGACGTGAATCCCTAGGAATGGAAGGGGAAAATTAAGTTAAGTTTATTTTATTTAGGACAGGCTTTAACCTTTCTGCTTTTTAGCGTCCCATTCAATTCAGGGCCTGAAACAGTCTATAAATTTTGCTCAGAGGCCTGTTCTTTCAGTCTTGCGGTTCTTTTACATGCCACATATCTACGACATAGGAACAACGGCTTAACTTCCCTTTCGGAGAAAGGCATGCTTAGAAATTTTATGCCCTAAAATCTATCGATTTGAACCCATGACCTGGGCTTACGAGCCGAGTATGGTTACCACTAGATGTCCAGGATCGAAGGGAAGGGGAAGGAAATACATTGGGAGCAAAGAAATCATGTGCAGAAAGGCATAGAAATAAAATTTCATGTTTAATATTAGAATTTTTGTAATACAGAATGTCACATTACATAATACATACATCTGCAATATATTACTGCTATTTGCTGTAAATGCATTTCAGAAAGCAAAAACCAAAGCTTGTAAATCAAGCAGTTTTGAAATGCTGGTGCATCGTTGGAAAAGCACATGCAATTGAAAGTAATAAAATTATTTTTTCATGAAATAAATGGAAGAAGGTTTTATAAAAATAAAGGAATTTGTATTTTAAAGATGAAAGGCGAATAAAAAAAGAGTGTACCTGCTTCAGAATGAAAATGTTTAAAATACTTTATTGATACTTGAGAAAATATAATGAAATTCGAAAGGAAGAAGAAGAAAGGAAAACGCATTTTGTTGAAAGAATGTGTGTGTTATTTGAACACTTTCTTTCTTTTCCTTGTTGTATCTTCTTTTTGTTGGGGGTGAATGACTGTAGTATGTCATTTAATTCTGAAAAATATTTTCTGAAATTGAGGAAGTTCTTTAACAATAATAAATTTAGGTATCTGGATCGTGCGCTCTGCTCACATCTATTATTTTGTGTACTCATTGTTAAATGTTAATTCATTTTAATTAAAATTGTGTTGATGAAGTATCGGAAAAGTATTAAGCCTAGATACATCTTGAGTAATCGAGGTAGCGAGAGTATGGAAAACCCCACAAATTTAAAAATCGTTGGTACAAAAAGTATAAAAAATTGAAAAAAAGTTTTTTTTTTTACAAAAATACAACTATTCTAAAAAGTTTATTCATAGGAATATATATTGGATAAATAAAAGCGAATGAAAACGAAAAACCAATCTACTAACTTGTTTGTGCTGACTGTAAAACATTCCAGTTACAAACTCTTTTATGAAAATTTGCATAATGTTTACTCAACTAATGCTAGAGTTTACTAGGATATGCTGGAATAAAATTATTTGCACTTTTCTGTCGAATAAGTAGTAGTTTTTGCCGAATTCCTTTTATTTACATTCGTGATTCAATATTTGTACTCAAGCTATGCAGCTTTCTTTCATTTCTAAACTTTAAAATTTGAACAATTTCAAATTTAAAATACGTTTAATTTAAACAAAAAAACATGCCAATTTAGATAATATGGGGGATAATTTAAAACCACGATTGATTACATTTAAGGCTTCACTTCTCGTTTTTAAATTTCATCATATATGTGTATTATTGTTGTTTGAATTTGGACTGAGTAAAGAACTATTGAGCATTTAATGTAATAGTTGTGATCTGGTAATAAATTGTTTCAAATTTTATTATATATACCCTACAAGAACAAACGGAATTTAAGCTAATTAGTGGACAGTTTGAAAATATATTGTATTTCTTAATAATAATAATAATAATAATAATAATAATAATAATTGCAATGGTATCCAAAATTAATTTCGTCTACATCCTCGTACGATTAATTGACTGATTTATTGTCTGACCTTTTGCAAAGACATTAATATTTTTAGAAACAGATGAGATAAATAAAAAAGGCTTTTTAACAAATGAAATTGTTTTCTTTTTTCGTGTTTTACTGTTCGATACTCGAAATCTGAAGTTGAAGCAGCATAATTACATTAAAAGTAACCATATTTATAGCAATGCCGAATTTTATGGATGTTGAGTGCAAAATTATGTAATTTTGTCATATAACATTGAAGAAATAAACTGAACCGAATTGTTTGAAACGAGTTTTATTTATTCTGTCCAAATTCAAGCAACAATAACAATCAAAGTTATCAGGCAACGATAGAAAACAAATACGTAATAATCAACTCAAAATTTGAAGCCGTTTCCTTGCTCTTCGTTTGCTATATCTTACGTCGCGACTAGCCGCACACCTTTGCGAGGCACCGCCGTCCTCCGGCTCAGCACTCAATATACCCAGTCTCCTTATTTTGTATTGGCAGCATAGGGAAAGAAAAGTGATGACTGAGGTTCGAATCTCAGGGCGCGAGGAGTTGAAATTTACAATATAGTAATGAATATTTGTTTCAAATTTCCCCCATAATATCTCGCGTATGTTTTTCGTTCAAATAAATGTATTTTATAAATTTAGATTGGCAAATTTTGAAATGAAAACTCGGTCTCATCTCACTTGAAGATGGAAAGAAAGTGGCTGAATACAGAAAAAAAAAAAATTTTAAGGAAAACTTTTTTTTTAATTAAACGAAAAGTACATATTTTAAAAATATCCCGCGTCGTTGTCCTGCATTATACTGCTGCTAATTTTCCTATATCAATTTATTTATCTTGATGCCTGTGTCTTTTCTTGGGCACTTAGTATTTCTTCTTCCTTTAGTTCTGTTGATTATTTATTGAAGTAATTTCGAGGTGTTTGTGTTTTCATTATTCTTTAATTTTATATTTTTACTAACTATCAGGGAATAAAACTGGAAGAAATAGGCACATTATGCTTGCGGTCAGGTACGGCCGCGGCCGTCGCTGGTGAGTGAAGAGTTTGCTAAATTGTCAACATTACATTAATAAATTGATTTTCAATTTTGTTGAGACAAGTGGAGCCCAATGCGTTTACAGCCAAATTCTCTTTAAACGCAGGTTCGATCGCTTATTTTTAAGTCCCAACATGTGTCGATGCGGAAGTGGTTGAGGTGGGAGAGCGAAACTTCGTGAGTGCTTCACTCTCCCTCCTGGTATCGTCCAGTGTAGTGAATGAATGTAACACTTGCACATCCGGCAGTAGCAGGGGAGGGTCCGGGCACCCGCAATGCCGCCGCAGCTTCCCGGCCCGGGGCCCAGGGGTCGCTAGCCCCGGCGTTCGCTCGTTCGCCCTCTGCCTGCCAGGAGATCGATTCTAGTGACGTCACGGCTCCGCCAACCAGCGACCAAGCGACGGACCGACCGGTCTAGGGGAAGCCCGACTAATTGAGTACCACAGAAATTATTCCATACCACTCGCATCTCAGATTGTCATCTGTTATCTGCCGCGGAATGGGCCGGAGAGTTAGCGATGCTAATGTTTTGCATCTTCATGTCATATTTTTTTCCGAAATACTGCATGCTGTATTTTACATGAACGTCATTTTAGGGAAGGGACGACTTTGGATTTTGTTATCCGATTTATTTTATGTTTAAGCTCGTAGTGTGTTTTGAACGCTCATTTTGTTTGTTTAATTTTGAATGCACCAAAAGAGTTGCCTTAAATTAAAAATTCTCTATAATTCCGTTAGCAAAATTGTCATTAATACCATTACAATATTTTCATCTACTTTCGATATGTCATTTTATTATTTATTCTCAAAATGACTTTCCTTTGCACTCAAACATGAGTTAATTATTCATCCATAGCACCACGTACTATCTCTAATGGAAAATCCGTCAATGCTTATGTAAGGCCCACTTGAAGCTCTGAATATTATATTCATTTTCTTGCAAACTATACCCTTAAGCAATGAGTACAGTTTGCAATCTTTACTGCTAGAAGGCCAATCTTGAACACTAATAAAATCACCAGTGTTCTTCTTATGACAAGCCTTACCGCGTGCGCTGAATCTTACTGAAAGCAAGAACAGAGTCATTTTCTGGTTCTTCACCTCAGGTTCCAGCACAGAGGCTTTGTAGCAGCTGTCATCAATCCCTTTTGATTAAAAAGAAGTTCAGTGACACCATCGGGCCCCACTCGCCACGAAACCATTACTAAGACAGAAACCATCGAGACCTTTTCACAATCTTCTGGTGAAGTCAAGACATACACTTTGTTGTAGCTTTCTTGAATATTAAATACTTTCTAGCCAGTAAAAGAAATTTCCAGTGATCGTTGTTAGCGCAACGCTGTAGTAGTCATTTGTATCTCAACACAACGCCCTCTGCCGCTTCAGTTCTGCAGTTGAAATATGCCCAGAACTGCGACGAAAGCCACCAGTCCAAAGACTAATCTAAAAACTCTGGACATGAATCTCCTGAATTGATTCATCTCACTGCCCGCTTACAAACTGATAGCTACTGCTTTGACAACATCTGCAATCCTCGCAGACCTCAGGCATCCTGGTCTCAAGCGCTGATTAACGATACCAATCACGTTGAAGTTTTGGATAGTTGTAGCATATAAAAATCCTACTGATTTTTCAGTTTTTAAAGGATCTGGTAAATCTCGCTTAATGAATTTTCAAATTTATCACAACATTGTAATATAATCTCCCCATTCCATGGGAAACAAGTAATATGCTCTTTTTGCTGCACCTGAACTCAACAATGAGCGTAATAATGTTTGGCAGAAAAATGTTATCTGATCGCCAAAACACCTCACACCGTTCCTTTCAAAAGTATTGGTGGTTCCATTCCCATTTATTGGAGATCTTCCATTTACCGTTAGATGGTTGTAACGTAATCCATTTAAATGTGTACTGGAGAAATCGGCGGACGCTTGACGATAGTGAAGATATCAATGGCGGAAGAATGACAAGAGAAACCGTAGATCCATGAAAGAATTCCCCAGAAGCCATTTTGTCAGTTTCTGCCGCTGGGATTGAGCCTGGGTTGCCTCGGTAAAAGACGAGAGGGCTAACACACTCTTTCCAAAGTTCAAATGGCGTTTATGGCCAGACAAGGTATATTATATTAACAGAAACAAAATTTGCATTATAACTGCATTCTGATGTTCTTAAATTGCGTCATAAATTTTAAGACATACCGCATCCATAAATGCTATTTGTAGTAAGTGATGTTCACTTTAAGAAGCAATTTGTTATTAAAATCTGTTGTTCTTAAAATGTTGTTAAAGGAAATAAAAAATGAAGGTTTTTACCGGTTACATTGGCGTGTTGTTGGACTGGAAATCTACGCTTCAATAACCAGTGATTTCAATAGGATGGAGGGACATGTGCGGCAATAGAAATAACGTGACTTCTATGACCCAATACCTCTTGATATTTCCTAGCTGGTAAAGAATGTCAGACATATGTTGCTTCTACTTCGCGTGATACAATCATTGCAGTGTTGGTGAACCTCCAAATATTAGAGATGTTTCTAGTCGGATAGTGCACACCTAGGGCATGTGTTGTAATTTGCAGAACAAGTAAGCTCTTTGGGTATACTTATTTTCGGCCATATTTATTATATATGCTGTTTCCTGTGCTATATTACTGATAATCGTTCAAATAATAATGAATCAATTTTATGTTTTCTTCTATAGTGATAATTTCCCTAATGACCGCTATGCTCACCTTCACAGAATGCTCTGCCACATTTAGATCCACGACACCATCCTTATATTATATCTTAAGACATAACACATTTCCCCAAATTTGTGACACATTCTGATGGATTTCAGAATAAGACATTTCCTCTTTTGCAGATATTTTCATCACTGCTGTTTGCTCGACATTCTGCATTTTCTTAGTAAGTCAGCAATTATAATTTCAGTGGTTGCTATAATTAATACAACAATCAATAGGTTGATACGGGGCGTTTATACATTTCAGGCTATTATGAACTGAAAATATTATATAAATTAGAAAAGGTGTAAAGTATGGGTCAAATCAACCCTCGTAGTTTGCAGTTTAAGCCTATATTTACTTATTTAAAATGCCAGTTTCTGTGAGTAGTTATTTATATAAGACATACTTTTTTATTTTTTAGGTATTGTAATATTACAGTTTTTAAAAGAATGTGCCCATGAACTTTTCTAATCAAAAGAGTTGCTGAATTCTACACGTAATAATCTCCTTCCGTAGATGTAACAGCAAAATGATAATTAAGCTCTGAGTAACACAGTTGTAATATTTCACAACTTTTCTTCCTAAAATAATTTTCATTTTCAAGGTATAAATATAAATAAATATTTATAGATATTATAAAATTAGAAGATCGTTATATAAAGAAAAATATAGACCCTTATTGATTACTATAACCAGTTTCATGTGGATAGTGGTAAAATGTTTTGCGAAGTTTGATCCATAAGTTTCCGACCTGACTATGTTGGATATGTGCTAAAATTATTTTTCAACGTTACCTCTTTCTACATCAATGCATTTGCTCAAAAGTCTTGCTTGGGGCAAGATCTGGGCGTTGCTCCCGACTGCCTTGTGTTCACAGCATACATATGGAGTGATGCATTGACTTACAGCAGACCAACTCCTGAACTAAGCATTTCATGGCACCGCACAGTTGATGCACTAAATCTACATAGTACTTCCCAGTCACCGTTGTCATTCTTTCTTTGAAGTCTGTCATTATAATTCCTCTGCAGTCCCAAAAAGGAGTCGCCATGGACAGCTTTGCGGACTGTGTGACTTTGATCTTCCTATGGAATGCTTCGCCCACTTCTTTGATTCTCTTTTTGAAAGATCATAGTTTTGCCCATCTGTGATGAATTTCAATACCACGGCAAAGGCTCAAAAACATAAAATTCCACTCGCACATGCATTTGAACTGCTGAAAAGATTTGGAACGCTCATCTTACTATGGTCTTGTGCATGTACAACTGCTGATGAACAATGAGAAGCACCGTTTGTTTTAGAAAGACCTGAACTTGTAGCTGCACGTCTTCAGACACTTGTCACTCACAACTTCCTCCTTGATAAAGGAGAAGTTTCTACAGTCAACACATTCCCGGTTTACCAACACGTGAAGTCGCCTTCAAGAGTCTCTCTACCCAAAAGAAATGGTTTTGACATGCTCCACCACAGTGGAATATGAAGGGGAAAGGTTGCCCATACCCATAGTAAAGGAGTTGTTTAATATCACTAGGTGAGGGTCCTTCTTTAATTAAACATTTAATCATTGCTCAGTGTTCAATTACGAACACCAAGCTGCATTATGCAACACGCCTGATTTAAATGAACTTCAAGAAAATTAACTGCGTAGTAGGAAAGAAAATGCAGTTCATGTATCAGATAGCAGCAACATTGCAACAATGAATCAGGGCCTATGTCAGTCTGGAAACTTATGGACTACGCCTCTTAAGAGCAGGCATGTGTTTTTGTTTTTTTTAATTGAAAATACTATTATTAGTAATATAATGATAAAATAAATAACGAAAATAAAGCAAATGCAATCTAGATAAGCCCACCTTTCAACAGCACCGTTGAATTGCACATAGACCTGGAATGAAGCAATATATATTAAGATATATTGGTTTTACATTTTTTATAACCACACTAGATGGATTACTCTACGTTTAATTTTTAAATAAAAATTGTCCAAAACATCTTCAGCAGCTTTGTGTATACATTTTATATTATCATATAATAAGCAATAAATAAATAAATAAGCAATCAAAATATAAAAATTTAATTTTTATTATGTGCCAAACTTCAGGACAGAGTAAATTTTGAGGATTGAAATGAGGAAGACTGTTCCCTTTATCTTTGCCCAGAGGATTAGTTTCAGACAATACTTATGAAAATAAACGATTATACAATCATATTGTACAAATTCAGGAGTAGAAATGGGGGTAGTGGTGTTGTGAGCTTGTAAAATCTACCTAATACATATTATACGTGTTCCATGTCTTGACAAACCCCCATGTATTGAAATTCATTTTACAAAGATGATGTACCGTAAGGATAAAATTTCTGCACTGGACTAAAGATCAATTATGAAAATTAATCCAGATTAGTTTAAGTAAAACTTTGATTTTTCATTTATCAAGGAGATTAGATTAGGAGCCCGTGGTTTACTTAAATGTTTACAAAAAAATATAAATAAAAAGGTTGCTGATCCGAAACTCTCATATATTAGATTTCTCTAAAATAGAAAGACATCCATTTTTTTCCTTTCGTTTATCTCCCCACATGCTTTGGAGAATTGTGTTATAAAGAAAAACGAAATTATTCACATGTTTCTAAAGGGCAAATTTGATAAATTAATTAAACACCCTACGTACGACTTCTATTGAACTTTGAAATTAGAAAAGGTGTGTCTTATTCAAATTTTAATGCGACCTGTATATTTGCCTGGTTCTTGTACAAAAGGTCATCCAAATTAGTAAAAGGGTTTAAAATGCGTAGAGAAGGCATTATAGATATTTATTAATTTATCTTTGAATAATAGATCATATATTTTCTCCTTTTGTGCACTTTTTTGCATCTAAAATCATATTGAAAGCAAAACGATTGTTGAAACGTAAAGTCATGTGCATACAGTCAGAGGATGTCATAACCGACCCTGTGATGGATGCAGAGAACAAGTTTGCTGATGTGTCGTTCTCGGCAAATCCATCAATCATGCATTGGTGGTACAACGGGTGACGTGCTTGTAAATTTGAGGGATATAATTAACATCAGCTAAATTAACTGACGTTTATGAACATAGCAGCTTAATCCAGGCAGTTTTATTTTTATTTATTTTTATGTAATTGTTTTCTATGCCCGCTGCAGCACTATTGGACAATTAGTGCTTGTAATATTCCTATTTTTGCAGCATTATGTGAAAAGATTTAATCTTATTAGATGCATGAAAATTTTCCCTTCGTTTCTAACAATCTTTGCTTTTTCAAGAGCGTAAAGGATGACTTATCATTAAGTTATAAGGCAAGTCATACAAGGGCAGCTTAAAAAGTTCTGGGTTTGCAATTGACGGGATAAATGGTTTTTTTTTTTTTTTTTTTTTTTTAAGTTGGAACAATTATTCTTAAGCATTCACTTGAACTATCGAGTCTTTGTTTAAAATAATTTGCTTAATACAGGTTTCTAAAACATCATGTTATGTTTATTTCATAAAATGGATAAAACTAAGTATTGTGCAGTGATTAATAAATGGCTCAACACCTAAGTGCATTCACACCAAATTTGTGAAATTTTACTGGAACTTGGCTCCATTTTTAACGATTAAAAATTGACTCATAATGCAACATGACCGTATCAGCCTTTAAAGTGACTAACGTGAAGAACGTTCAAACCCGGCATTATTCGCGGAAGACAAAGTCAGTTCCATCTGCAAAAAAGGTATTGGTACCGTATTTTGGAATACTAAAATAATGTTTCTAGTTGATTTTCTTCATAAAAGTGAAAGCATTACCTCAGAGTACTATTCCAACATTTTGAACAAACTGAATGAAAGAAATCGTCAGAAAAGACCCTGTTTACAGAAGAATAAAGAAAATATTTAATCACAACAACACACATATTCAGAAAAATGTTTTAACAATAGAACATTTTTAAAAAAAATTAAATATGAATTGTTGAAGTATCCCCCCTTTTCCTAGATTTGACTCTCTCCAACTTTCATCAGTTCCCAAAGATCAAACTCTTCCTTGCTGGTCAGCGTTTTCCTCAACCAATTAAAAAGTGCAACAGTAGAAGAGTATTTCATACACTTCGAAATAAATATATTGATCTTAAGGAAAGCAACGTTAAAAAATAAAAGTTAATGTTCAAGTTGAAAACTAGTTTCCTTTATGTTTATTCCCAGAACTTTTGAGACTACACTGTCACTTTTATAAGGCCCGAGCTTCGATGACATTTTCTCCCCCCCCCCCAGATACTGTAGCAGTGCTTTGTTGAAAATAAACATAGCTCATACCATAACATGGGTGAAATAAAAACATTTTTGTGTTTTTTTTTAAATTGTTTCTGAAAGAGTGTATTTTAAAGTTTGTGCGCAATTTTAGAGTTATTTTTAAAAAATCCAGGTTTTCTCGAATATTTGGCCACTTTTAATTCAAATCATATTGAAAAAAAGTAGTAGAAATAATTTTCAGAACCTTCAAAACTAAGCTGTTCACAACTCTTGGAAATCTGTGACACTTTATCTCTCTTACATTTTGCAATTTGAATTGATCCTTAAAACTATCTCTCACTATAATACATTTTAAAATCCTTTGGTTCACACTGTGTGGATCCTTTTTCATTTTACTTTTGCTTTTTTCTTTCATTTTTCTTTCATTTTCTTCCTAAGGAGGATATTTAGATGGTTTTATATGGCATGTTTCATCAATTTCCGCTTTTGTCTTTCTACATCCTTGACAAAGGACATTGTCATTTATTTGTTTTTCGAATGCAACATAGACAAAGCCCCTAACGCAAGTCTTTCGCTCTAGTCGAAACGTACATCTTTAGAACGACAATCAGAGAAACTTTGACAAGGCAGGTCTATTTATAGATATTACATCTTTTTACGATGCCGTCTTTGCTTTCAATGTGACAGTGGCAGATTTACCGCAAGGTTTTAGGAATTTGTATTTTCTCTGTGTGCGGTTCGTGTTCTCGCATGTTAACCGTAATTAATAGAACGCGAATTAAAATATCTTACATTGTACACAATGTGCACAGCATGATACAATTTTCCATTATTAGCTGAAACTACTCCCTACTGCTGCCCTTATGGCAACTCAACTGTCACCATTGCACCAGCCTAGAGCGCCTGGGTGTTGATGCGTCCAAATATAAATGTTACTGTAGCTCAAGTGAACTGATTCATTTCTGCGTTACAAAATTATGTTACTGGTCATACATATTTGAAACAACAGATAACTAGGTATTGGAAACTGCTAATCCCTCCAGACAGGCCTAAGGTGGCATACGGGTGAAGAACTTGAGCAAAATATGAAAATGAAATAGAAGGTTCAGTTAAGTGATGCAAATCCTTTCAGCAATAGCTGCTTGTAGAAATGAATATTAAAAAAAAAGTTGCAATATTTATTAAGGAACTTTTCAATAATTCATGCATCAGGTGCATCAAACATCAATTACCAATAATGCTTATTTACAAATGGTACTATTCTTAAAAAAAATATCTACGTGCGGAATATTGTTGGTTAATTGTTTTTCCCCACGAGAAATCATATAAGAATGTTTCCTTAATGAAAACCTAGACTTAGTCTGTAAGCGTGATAGCTTAAATATTCCTGAAGTTCATTATTGGAAGAAAACTTTGATGTCAGTTTTTCTTGAAGTAATTAAAGTGTTTGCTTCAAAGATGAACGTGGTGTATTAATGTGGTCTTTATTATTTTATCTTGAAAAATGACATCGAAATATGAAGAGTAAATTTTATAGCTTTTTACTGCTCGTTATAAAATTATACGCATTTAGCAAGAACTAAAAGCAAAATACCTTCCAATACAAAATAAAAAACTGTAAAACAGCCACCTTGGGTCATGGTTTAATAATGTAATAAAGAAAAATAAATGTTATATGATAAGAAGGAATAGAACCAGTATAAATTAAAGAGCTAGACGATCATCTAATAACGAAAAATAGGAAAATGAAATAAAGTAATATGGAATTGATAGATTAATGTTCAGGATTACTGCTTAAATTGCAGCTATTATGTTTCTATAATTACTAGTAAAATGCACATTCTGCAAAATTTTGAAAACCGAAATGATGAAATTTTTACTTAAAAAAAAAGGAAACAGAAAATAATATGCTACCTATAGAGGTATTTTATTAATAAATACAACATGCAAAATATTTACAAAAATAATAAATAATCAAGTGAAAGCTGTATCAATCTAGCACGTGCTGAAGGCCAGAGCGAAGTCTAAGACATGTGAAAAACTCAACTCTGGACCTCATATGGAAACAGAACCGAAATGAAGGCTAGTAAGGTATCGTTGTGCTGACTACATAACCCTTCTGTGGCATCCTTCGGGACGACCACGGATAGCGACCAGTCTCTCACATACTGTTGTGCCAAAGGTTTAATTTTGATTAAAATATAACATCGGCAAATGTTCTTAATTAGCTTTTATGCCTGTCTATAAATGTAGGCTTGGTCAAACACGTTATTACTATAATGATATTTGTTCAAAACATTCTGCCAATTTTAAACGATGTATAGGCATGTTATATATGAATTTCTCTCGTGTTAAATTGAACGAAAACAAACATCTATCATTCCAATAAATGATAATAAGATGCACTTATTTATTTTCAAAAGAGCAACTCAATTTCAGTATATTCCCCATATGCCCAGGGGTACAAATTATTTTAACTAAAGAACAGAGGACTACATAATGTCCATTGATGGAAGAGTATGAGCGAAAACAAGGTCTTGCGTATGCGCGTGTGTTTGTTTTCATATCAGCATCAGCTCTCGTATTTGCTTTGGATAATTTACGCAGTGAATAACTAAGGCCTGTTTGTTCAGCAGCTCAGTAATATATGTTTATACTTGTTAGCTTATAATCGCGTTTGAACTCTATATGAAAACAGCATTCAATGTCCTCTGCGTTTTGAAAAGTGCACCCATGATAATCCCCTGATTTAGTTCTCAAGCGGGTATTAGCCTCATGTTGCTGCACTAGAAAGGGACTGGTAGTGTTAGTGGAAGAACCGATAGCCATTTGAGGTTTAATCAGAACCATCAGATGTGAAATAGAATTTTAAATCGAGCGCCACTATTCCACTCTGCTATTAGCAGCAGATGGTTATTATTTTGTGCACTTACTCCTAATGAGTTGGAAATTTCTGTATTATATTCTTGCAAAAAGTTTTCCACCAATGTAAGTAGTGTAGAAGAGTCCTCTTTCACTTCTTATTCTTATTGTTACCCATTAACAGAGCTTAAGCGCGAACCGGTAGTCAAATTAGCAAACATCAAATTTTTGCTTTCGCTGTTGATCTAAAGATTGAAATTTATTTGAATTATAAAATTCGGTCACTAGCTAAAATGGAAGGTGATGTATATTAGTATTTTTCTTCTGTACTTATGTTACATTTTAAATTGCCATTAAATATTATTATTGATCTAAGTTCTGTAATAACATTTCTGAAATGTTGACGAACTTCATCATAAAATTTATTTGTCACTGGATCATTATTGTAATTGTGAATTGAGATCTTATGTGACGAAGGCACTTTTTGGCTGTCTTCATGTCCTAAAACAATTTTTATTATCCTTATACAGAATGCTTTGTGCCAGCGGAGGCAACTCAACCTGAACACATCAGAGTCAAAGAGAAAAAGTTACGGGCAGGATTCGAACCGCGCAACTTTGACTTACCGTGCTGATATCTTACCTTCTGAGCTACCATGTCCTGTCCGATCATAAGTGAATCTCCCCTATCTAAGTCCATAAGCTCTGGAAAGCCTTAAGTTTATCTCGTTGCAGACCTTTAAGCATTAAGATGTATCTCGACCACCGCCGTAATCTAGCGACAGCGTTTGCACTTCTCAGAAGTGGGCCTGCGTTCGATTTCCGGTTGGTTAGTTTCGGAATTTTCAGGAGTTTTTCCCTTTCTCCAGTTCTTTAGATGAATGTCCAGGGAACTTGGACTAAAATGTCTCCTAAACTCATTTGGCCAAGCTATCATATATCATCTTTTATCTGGTAAAATAGATCTTTGGGTAGCTGTGCCATAATCACACAATTGAAGCTCGTTTCAGGCTTAAATGAAAAATTAACCCTAATATTATGATTATAGCCTGGGTCACTAAAGGCAATGAAAGCGAACTTTTCTTAAAAATAGTTACTTCCAAATGTCTTTGCGCGTGGTCCCAAACTAGCATTGTATGTCTGCAATAACTTTCTTGACCATTATTTTTGCAAATGTTACCATGGTTACTTGTACTGGCTAGCTTCATAGGGGCGGTATACTCTCCGCTTCAACTCTGATTTTAACTTTCCCTTTCTCACTTTTGAGAA
Source organism: Metallyticus violacea (assembly GCA_030762175.1). Classification (NCBI taxonomy): domain Eukaryota; kingdom Metazoa; phylum Arthropoda; class Insecta; order Mantodea; family Metallyticidae; genus Metallyticus; species Metallyticus violacea. The sequence continues at coordinate 125,241,515 of CM060832.1, forward strand.
ATATGGAAACAGGGAACAAAAAAGAAGTTGAAGAAAGTGAAAGCGACGTGCAGGAAAGGAAATCTGGAACTGGCGCTAGAGTAAGTGGAGCCATAAACTCATACCACCATCTTCCGAAACAACAGCAAGGCTGCGATGTCGTTTAACTTTATCATATTTATGCAAACATTTCAGCCTTTTTTGCTCCTTCTTCTGCACCCATGCCTTCTCTTTTTCTTGCAGTGTCTCCACCATTTTTGGTCTTCTCTTTTTCCTTTCATTCCTCCTCTCTTGACGCAGCCCTCTTGCTAAACATCTTGAAGTATTGCAGTCCCTTCTCGTTCAAGATGAAACTTTTCATCGGTGTATGTCACGAAGTAATATAAAAGATAATTAAGCAAGATTGTCTCTGCCTCTCTTGTATACCCAAGAGGAGAATAATTACCTTTCTGTTTACTTTTTTAGAACTGCGCTCAATTATGTATTTCATTTAACACTGACGTTTCCTAGAAACATATACCATGCTAAAGTTTTAGGACAGGACTTAGAAGGAAATACTTAGTTTATCATTGTTCACCTCTTAAGGCATGATTATATACTTATGGTAATGAATTACTTCTTTCTGGATATTTAATGTATTTTCAATTCTATAAAAATCCATTATAATAAGATATTTTAAATTCCTGCAGTTTACTGTGTTTGTCAGAAAGAAATTGAAATTTTCACTCTTTGTATATGAACTATAAATTGGTTAATGACAATATATACAGGTGATTCAGGTATCGAACGGGTTCTGAAACAAGCCACGTGATACAAAAAAGAGGTATACCTTACTTATGTTGTTGCTCTCTTCTATGCTATCATATTTTGATCCCAAAATTTTGATTATCTATACAATTTGAAAACAAAGCTAATAAAGAAACTTGGCAATAAAAATATAAGTTTTAATGTATTCGAATGCATATTAATACATCTGAATATCGGAATTAAAAGAATATTTAAAGTTACGAATATCCAAACATCCGAATAACGCAGCGAAATACGGTATATGAGGATTAATGTTCCACACTGACTCGTCTGTATTTAAGCTAAACTTTTTATTTTCACCCCATTTTTCGCTGTCCTTGAAGACTTATGCAGTTCTCCCTGCGATCCTGCGACATTTCTACGGTGTTCTAAAAGTATTGTCCAACCTCTGCAAGCCTTTTTAGCATTCTGAAATCTCTGGGAACAGATTTGCAGAGTAAATAGGATGTTCCAGCAGTTTAATTGCTGCTGTTGTAACATAAAACGTGTGGTTTGAAAGGTTACCTGAAGAACTCTGCTAATGTTTTTTCTTAATTTTATCATGACTTGGATAAATAACTGTTTTTATTGTGTATGACGAGGAGCAAGTGACCATCATCTGTTTTAGTATTAAGACATAATTTTATATTTATTCAAATTATGACATTAAAAACGCAGATTCGGGAATGCTCGTAATTTATAAAGTTCTGTATAATATTTGAACACGAGTAAAAAAAAATTAACGGTCATTAAAGGAATATTAAGCGATGATCTCTATAATACAAGCAAAATGAGAATATTCTGGCAGAGCAAGCTAAAATGACTGATATGCATAATTTCACAATCCACAGGATGAATTGAGTAACTCGGTATATAGCAAGCTTAAATCAGTGGAGTAATTCATGTAAATAATATAATCACGACAACACATTTTTTAAAGTGAGCTTTCTCTGGAAAAACCAACATATTAATAATTTAAGTGGTACTTCCATAACTTTATTTTACTAAAAGTAAATCCAAAGAAGAATACAAATTAAAAGATAACGCGCTCAATTATGTAGCGGTGTATAGATATGGGCACCTAGCTAAGTTTGTGTGCGCTCTAGCTCCGCTAGGAATCATGTATCCTCTGGAATCTTCAAGATTTGTGTGCACTCTTGCTCCGCTAGGAACCATCTATCCTCTCGAATCTTCGAGATTCTATTACCACTAGATAGCGCCATTGCTTTCCTACTGTTATTATTTATCGTGCTACTTGTCGGTACAACATACATTATATCACTACTTGGATGTAATTAACTATATAAATCGAGGCTTGTGCTAGCTCGAGGCTATCGTCTGGCTGGGTGGGAACTCGTTTTGCATGTTCTGCAGCGATATCCTTCAGCAAAGCTTGCCCACAAAATTTTCTTTGAACTGTGGTAAATTTGGGGCCTTGCTTATTTTCTGTAATGCGAGCAGTGAATTGGGTAGCTATTAATTATTTGCTATAGCATATGCATTCATATTTTCAATGTCTTGCAATGAAGTTCTGGTTGTAATTATATATTATATATATAAATATATATAGGCTTTTAGCTTTTAGCTCTTGTTATGCTCAATATGGAAACTGGTTTCTAACGCATTCACCTACTATTGTTTCGTTATCGGGAAACTTTTAAAGAGCATTTTTACTCTAAATACTTATTGTTAAACCTATTGTACTGATTACTGTTTTCATCCAAAAGTACACTTCTTGTTGAAATTCTTGTCTATTGTAATTGACAACCGTGTCTATCGCATTAGCTTAATTTTATACATTAATTATTGTATAAATGAATTTCCATTGTTAAATTCAAATAACACGAGTTTTTCTCTTTATGCTCAATATGGAAACTGGTTTCTAACGCATTCACCTACTATTGTTTCGTTATCGGGAAACTTTTAAAGAGCATTTTTACTCTAAATACTTATTGTTAAACCTATTGTACTGATTACTGTTTTCATCCAAAAGTACACTTCTTGTTGAAATTCTTGTCTATTGTAATTGACAACCGTGTCTATCGCATTAGCTTAATTTTATACATTAATTATTGTATAAATGAATTTCCATTGTTAAATTCAAATAACACGAGTTTTTCACGTGATAGGTACAATTACTTGGAGCGGATTACTATTCGACTAATTGAATGGGTATGAAACTCCTGCAAAAATATTAGCATAAGTAACATTGCGTTGAATTCGGCTTGAAAAAATGTCAAATAATCTTAATCTATAATTACTATGGTTTAAAGAAGTAGAAATGAAGGAAGAAAAGGGTTAAGCTAGTGAGAATTATGAAAACCCTGGAAATCTTAAATCAACTGTAGAGCACATTTTTTTTTATCAGAGCAAGAATATTCTAAAGGCAAAACATTAGGGATTATGTTAATACCGAGGAAGATTTCTTCATTGGAAAACTTGGTAGTAAATGGCGTGAAGTAAAATCAAGATTAGCTAGCTGTACGGACCCTTGCACACATCACAAATGTGGGCTTAGAAACGGTGTTCTCGAAACCAAAATACCATAAGAAAGGGTTTCATTTTTTGATGAAATGATAAATTGAGTGAATAGTGTAGAGTTAGTATACAAATATGCTTGACTTTCTCCACCATAACTTTATATTTAAAATCAACCAAACAAGAATAATACACAGCCCTTGTGTTGTTTTTCTTGTCCGTTCGCCCCCATTCATTGTGGCAAGTATTGTTAGCCATGATTGTTCACATTCTGAAGATAAATATTCGTTTCATGAATAACATTCTGAAATTCTTTTAATGTCAGAATATTTTAATCAAGGTTTAACCTTCATAGGCAAATTTAAAAAGCATGCATACATGGAGATAAGTGTCTGTGTAAACTGTGAGACAGCATCAAAGAAAATGTGGACGAGTACCTATGCCCTGAAGCTTCTCTAAACAAAGATGATAAAGGCATAAGGCCTGTGTAATGGCTACGTCTTCCTGTAGAGAATTATTTATGAATCAGTTTAGTCCCGGAACAGTACTTTATTTACATTTTTTATTGCGTTCTTTAACATCTCAGGTCATCAGCTTCCCATTCAATTCAGGTGGTCTAGTGGTAATCATACTGCCTCGTAAACCCAAGCTCGCGGATTCAATCCCTGCCAGGACTGATGGATTTTTTAGGCGTAAAACTCTCCTAAGTATGGCTTCCTTCGTAAAGGGAAGTAAAGTCGTGGGTCTCTTGTAGTAAATTTATGACAGATAAAAGAGCCTCAAACCTGAAAGAAGGGGCCTCTTGAGCAAAATTTATCGGTTGCATCACGCCCTGACTGACTCCGAACAGGGCCTTTAGTCGAGTTGCGTAATGGCTTTCCTATACCATCTGCCTCGTTTTGTTTACTATAAATATGTTCTTTTTGCTACTCGTGGAATAAACTAACTCTACATTTGTCATAGTGACTAAGAAATGTTAAGAAAAAGACCCAACTTACGTTAACTGGCACTGGAATTAAACTGGAAAATCCCTAATGCCTCATTGCTCAGAATTTATTTCCAAGTCAATAAAGTTCTCGCTAATAAAGTAAAATGGTATCATTCGCTTTTAAAAAATGCTCCCTTTCCAAGTTTCTGCGAACTCTTAGGTCCTACTTATTGATATTTTGGCTATTTGTTTTAAAAATTGGATTGAAGAAAATGTGTTTTGTTGCTGGTAAGAACTAAGTTCCAGTATTCTTGGTACTTATGCGCTATTCTTATCTTGACTTTTAGGCAGTGTCAAATAAGAATCATTTATGCTAACTAGTTTCATTACTTTACAACATGCTCAGGTAAATAAGGAGAATCAAGTTCCAAAAGTACATATTCAGCTAATAACAAGTAATGAGAAGCAGGAAGAATCTGAAAGTACACGTAAGACAATGCTGATCAGATGAACAAAATAGTAACTAGAAGAAGCGCTATGAATAACATGGCAGCAGAGGTAAATAAATTGACACGCAAATGGAAAGTTCACATCACACCAGTGGAAACTTACATAATCACAGTGCCTGATTACAAGGTGAAAAGTGTCAGGCTATGTGCTATGTGGCTGGTGCAATGTGCGGGGTGGCGGTGGCTTCGTGCTTTGGTAAGATTTCAGTCCTGGCGTCTGAGGGGCTCGGATTCGTCATATCACTAAATCTGTAAAGATGTTCGGGACCGTCTACATCCGTGTCTCGCCGTTCATGGCTTCCGGCCATCTGGTATCCCTCTCATGTCATCCTTTCCAAAACGAGATGCACCTTATGGATGAGATACCGAATTTCCTATCCAATCCAATCCAATCCAATCCAATGTACTGTACTGTAGTGAGAGAAAGCTAAAGGAAAGTGTCTGTATCAGTACTTACGAGCTTAAGTTAGAGTGGTAGGCTAGTTCTCGTGATGAGGAATGGCAGAAATTTAATTTTATTCATTTTTTTTTTCACAGATTTTCCATACCTCGATTTTATCCCACCAATCCTTTTAGTTTGCTTTACTCCATTCCTCACTTTTTCATTTTTACTATCATTTTATTAAAAAAAATCCTGTGACAACAAAGATGCTAATGTTAAATGCAGATTTCTCGCCTGTCTTCCTATATCCTATGCTAGTTTAAGGTAGAAGTGATAAAAAGCCTGATTTGAGAAGTGGAAAATTGCTCTGGACTCACTAGGTTTAGATGCTGGGGCCGTGAACCACTGGGATGTCGGATGCGGCGTTGATTGCCCTGGGATCACAGGGTCACCGAAGGGCGATGACGGTGCCGCTTGGATGTAAGTCATTCCGGACCAGAGGGGCGGGGGCGGGAAAAGAGGGTTTGCGGGTGACCCTATCAGGTTACAGTTACCTCGTCTCATCGCATTCCACATCGAGATTGGCACAGTAGATCCCAGAGATCGCAGAGCTTAAGGACTCTCTCCGCCCGCTTCAGTTATAGAACAGAACTGGAAAGATTTCATTTCATGATGGTATCCAAACGTAAATCACTTTCGATCAATCAATACCAAATACCATTTTATGTGATGAATACCAGAAATTACGAAACCAGTTGTATAATAATAATAATAATAATAATAATAATAATAACAACAACGCTGATAAACGTCCTTCAAAATTTTGGGCAAACATTTCTTCGAAGGTGTTTTGCTCGCTATGTCGATTTTATACAAATGGATTATATGAAAAATGAGTCACGGAAGTTACAGAAAGTATAAATTTCACATTTTAAATTATTTCAAAGTATAGGTACTATACAGTATAGGAAATATTACACTGAACCACATGTTCCAATTTTTTTTTAAATAAAGAGGTGAACTTTTAATCATTATTTCATTCTGAAATATTGTAGGTATTGCATAAAATTAGTAGTACATGTAATTTTTTTGAAATACTTTGCTAAATGAGAACAAAATGATTGCCCTGGTTCTACAACATCCTCATAGACAGTGTAATAAACATATAACATCAATTCTTAGAAACGAGAGGGATAACAAATCTGCTTGAATGTCGATAATGGTGAAACATACACAGAATTCTTTACGTACTTATAGGTAGAAGTGGCATTGTGTTAAGTCACTGAACGGGAAGGCCAAGATAAATTCATCTGAATGGTAATTAAGTATTTAAGAATTTTTGAATATGTAGAAGTGAGATACGATTTTGCTAATAGAAGAAATTTGCAGGTAAATTCTGAACGCTGCAGCATTAGCCAAATTTATAACATATTCCATCAAAATTGGTTCTCAGAAGAAGAACAGAAGAGGTTGATTTTCATGAAATCACAAATAAACTTCATGTAAGCCTGTGATTTTTCCTTCTTCATATTGTCATATTGTGTCTGTGAGCAATCCTCTCAAAAAAATGTATCTCAACGTTGAAGACTAGTTCTGGCAGAAGTCATCTTCCACCAAGGAAGCGTTTGTGGAGCTAGGAGTTTGCTGCCTATTATACTCATCAGCCTTTATCATTTTTGCAACAACCGTAGACGGTATGCATATCTTCATTTTCAATAGTTTGCCTATTGTCAGGGGGAGATTTCTGTGGCTTTCGCGGTAAATCCCTCCAACGTGGAGAAGTTCATGAAATTAGTGGTCAACCAGAAGATTACTCTCATACAAACACCCCCACTGTCAACGAAAATTATTGATGTATAGTAAGGTCAGACCGCTCAGTCCTAGGCGTAATGTCTGCAACTTCAAATCTGCTAGCGGCCGCGCTGTGACATTACCTGCAAATGCAACTTTTGGAGATGTTCTTTTCATGTTGTCATTGTTGGATCATTCATGGCATAACTATAACAAATTCTGTAAATAAGAACAATAATTTTATATATACTATATGTAGTTAACCTTATTTATAATACAGAGAAAATGTGTGCAGCATTCCAGAGCTCTAATATGAGCAATCGGGACATTTTCGTCATCTTTGATATAAAGTGCCAGTTTGTGATCTTGGCTCCTTCCTATGGTAAAATATTGCATCTAATAAGAAAATTCCAAGATTTCCTTATAAAATATCGGCCAAATTTCACGCGTATCGCTTGTAAAAGGGTAAACCTTTTAATATTATAGATATTATATTTCGCAACTTTACAAAGTATAACGTGCAGCATAACAAAGGCTGCTGTTTCCGACTTACAAGGATGATAACGTGCAAATTTGAATCTCTAGGCATTATTTCCTCACATTTTTAACAACATAAAATAGTCTCAAAGGGTGTAAATTTTTATCAAAAATCACTTAAAACATCAATAGCTGCAAACTTCACTTTTACTTACACAAATTAAATAAATATAATCGTAAATACTCGCATATGCAATATAAAGAGGCGGAAAAATATTTTGAGAGTTGGATCGACTGGTCTCAATCGCTTTATTACGGATCAACGTCATATTACTTTGTTGCCTGTTGATAGCCATTCAGATGTCATTGGAAAAGGCGTAGTCATAGCACTCAATCTAACTGCAAGTCGCGTACAGTCACTCAGTCTATAGGTCTTCGTTAAAGTGATAAGGCATTTTGATAACTACATTAGGTAAGTTTTATAAACAATTACTATACCTGAACTTCAATTAATATGATCCATTGAAGTAATGCTAGGCATTTGATAGAATAAATTATTTTTAAGATAAGCTATTGTGTTTTCATTTATCTTAAACACATTTGTAGCTTTGGAGTTAACGCCTGCATCAGCACAACAAAGGACCAATTGTCCCCCTATTCTTGAGCTACCTATTTCTCGACCTCCTCCTCTTCGTAAATTCTTTGTATATATTTTGCCTCGCTCTGTATATATTTACAAGATATTTAGGTAAATTTTCATTATGAATTAGATCATTTCGTTCATGCAGCCGCTTAAATGCTACCAATATTTATTATACCGGATGGAAGGGGTATAGGTATATTTTGAAACAGAAAGAGATCTCGATGAAGAATGTGAAAATGCTATGAACACTTGCCTTCTATCCTTCATAGATTTGTAGAAAAACATTTAGGAAATAAAGTACATTCGGCAACTGCACCTTCATCCTGTAGCTACTATTCGAGGATAAAAAGTTCTGACCGCTGCCTATAGCGCAGTGAATGTCAGAAAGCAGCCGCGATTACATTGTAACAGTTGCATTACAGGTATGGCATTAATGTTGACACTTGTATATACTCCCAAAACACCTCTTTCGAGTATTTGCAGCGGATTAGCATTTAACGAAAGTGCCTAAAACGAAACACTTGTTTTTTTTTTTGTTTTTTTTTTTAACTTTGAATGAAATTAAATGTTTTGCCCTTAAATTTTGTTCCAGTTCGTGATTATTACATAAAACCCAAAACAGATACAATATTTTTGTTGAAGTATCATTGAAAGAAAATAAAACATTCATAAAAATTTATATAATAATTTGGAGAAATATAATAAGTTAAAATAACTATTTCCTCAACATCAAGTGAATATGGCTATAATTGCGTGCATATATGCAAGGATGCAAGTAGTAACTGGACTAGCAACCATTGTTATGTCGAACTCCAGTTTATAACAAGCACGCCCTTATGCCATAGCGGTTTGTAGTGTATACAAGGTCAGGGAGCACGTGCCTTCAAACTCCTCCAACATTGTCACGTGCCTTCAAACTCCTCCAACATTGTCAAATACTGCTAAATTGTGACGAAACGAGGCACTTGTGGAAGAAAGTGAAGAGAATAAAAATGGCTAACCAGCTTTGTTTCATCATTCCTTGTCGTAGTTATTCCGTAGTTAAATTACAAAGCCATAAAAAGTGCGCAAAACTTCTTAAATGCTTTTTCAAGTCTAAAATGAACTTGATATATAATGTATATATATTTTTCATTGTGTGTGTGTGTGTGTGTGTGTGTGTGTGTGTGTGTGTGTGTGTGTCGAATAATCTCCTTAGCAGTTGATCTCTATACTTCTTTTAACCAATATATTTATTACCTAAATAATTTCAAAACTATCAGAAATAATTTAATGAAAATGTGCGTGTAATAGCACATTTTTAATCTTTATGAAATTTTATTTTATAATCGTAAAGGCAGCTTGAGTTCAATGCGAGAAATCAACTTATATAAAATGAAATAAAATAAAACGAATATAACACTTTTCGGAATGTACATTAAAAAACAAAACATTCTCTGTGAGAAAGAAATAATTTCTAGTAAGCGATATGAAAGGAAAGACCATGGCTTAACAAGGGATACTACTTCCTATAGCATTTCACGTATCTCCGCTCATTCTGCATTGTGGTATTGGTCTTCCGATACTTTAGCTCCAGTGGTTACCGAAAACAGCTGCAATAATACCCTCCACTCTAAAAGACCTTACGGCATCGCTTCAGATGTCATGTGTTGTGCGAGGTTGCCTGGTTCGCAGGATACTGCACTCCATTCTCTAACCTCTCACTCCAAAGACTACCCATTTCCACCGCGGCCAAACCGCTGCCTACGGGAGGCAGGGCGAATCAGGGTCCATCCAGAGAGAGGGAGAAATAGAAAGAAAGAGAGTCCAATTGGAAAGGACACCAAGAGATCACAGGAGGAAAATTGAAAAGGACGGCTAGACAATGGAGTGTCAAATGAAGGTTATTCAGGAAGTGGGCATGAATGTTAAAAGGTCTTTTGATCGAAATACTATCTAACCGCAAGCTGAGAGTGACTGAAGGATTAAGGCATCGGAAAATTTAGATCTAAAAGCATTGAATGAAGGAAAGAAACAGCAACAGTCGCTGGAATGAATTTAGTAGGAAAAAGAAAAAAGAAAGCAAATGGTGATGGAGTTGAAATAGGAGGCTGGGGCGAGCCAGCAAATCGAAGAGAGGATGTGACAGTATTGCTGGTATCTTCTTTTGCTTTAAAATATCGCATTGCCAGGAAGGTTAGAGGAGGTAGAATGGGAAGAGAAAAAAGGAACAGGAAGGAAACGAAATCCAATTTAAGACCTTTCGACCCGAGATGTCTCTCTTTCTTCCATCAAAGTTGTGAGAGAGTCTGTGCTTGTGTGTATCACTGATGTGTAGATCTGAGCGTGTGTTTGTGCGAAAGGGTTGAGGAAGTTGTACTAACCACAGAAATGACATCGAGCTGTTGATTCTTCCGCACTGTTTACAAGTTTATGTACATTATAAAAATAACTCACGTTTCGTAAAACTGTTCACATTAAGGAAAGAAAGCGTAAAAGTTGTCTAGACATAGTGTTTTCAAAGTATGAAACGTTTAAAGAAAATAATATACTAGAAATTTATACTGATAGAACTACTAATGTGTCATTCATTTATTTGGACCCCGTTTTACACAGCAGATTCATCCCGGCAATTGTCAGTCGAGTGGACTACATTTACGGCACTGTCGACAAAGAGCAAAACTAAATAAATAACAGTCTTAGAATTCAAGATCACGCCAAATAACTCTTAACATTTATCGATGAACGGGTAGAGCTAAATAAGTGAAATGTTCATGCAATTGAAATTTATGAACATGCTTCAAGATAATTATATTTTCAATGCGAATGTCAGGGCACTCTGCTACATAAAAGAGATAACCAAATGGATGGCATAGTATTTTGATATCTGTGATTAAGAAAGTTTCATACAGGTTGGAAGGAAACCTAGTACATAATATTCACACAGGCTATAGATCACATTTTTACGATTAAAATGTTAAATAATTTTAATACAATTAATATTTAATGGAATATTTACACTTTTTGAGAAAATAAAAATAAACATAGGAGACTTACTCTTATAGCTCACTGACATGAAGTCTTAGAAAGGATCAAATTAGCCAATTTTTCTTTACACTTTTTTAAAAACTCAAGAAAGTATTAACAAACTTTTTCTGTTTGTCGGCATTTTATGTGAAAGTTTTCATCGTTTTACTAAGTTTAATTTGCATTAACTGATTTAGATAGCCACATCAATTACACAAAAAAATGTTTATTGAAAATAACATAAAAAAATAAAAGTATAAGGATATACTAAAATGTTTACTTTAAATTATATGTCACAAATTATATTTATTTTACTTTAAACTGAAAAAAATTATAAACGAAAGTTTACAACACAAAACAGCAGGCATATGTGGTATTATGGGAAAAAAGCAATGAAAATAATCTTCCCTATAGTGCTTTATTCCAGTACTATTGCCTGTGGTTTTGCCAGTTCTCACATTTTGAATTTTTTGATCTATGAGGTGTTTTATAAATTCTTTTTTGACCTTATACATTTTATGGCTAATCAAATATTAAAATGTGATCATAAATAGGTTGCTATAACGTATAAATTCTCTTAAAACAGTTTCATGAATAGAGTAAAATATTAATTTTCTTCTGAATCCGTTCAAGAAGGAAAAACAGTACTGTTAATGCTTTTTGTACCATAAGAATACCTGAGAAGAAATGTATTACATTTCTTGCATTCTCTTTATTCTGGCATAACACATTAGCGTAAAGGGTGCATAACAAATATAAAACCGATTGCGAACTATATATTAAATATAATTGTGTAGTAATAATTTTAAAATGAAAAAGTCATTCAAATACTAATTACTAAGTTGTATATTCGTAAAAAAAGTTATGAAATGCAATTGTTTATTGTTAAATATGAATTAAACTCATAAGAGAATTTAAAAGAAAGTATAACCAAAGCTAGTATATCTAAGTATTCTTTAAACTTGTCTTGGATTGCGGTTCGAATTTTTTTGCAATTTCATTTTTGAAAAAAGAAAACCTGATAGCTTAATACAAATGTTCAAATATGCTTACTACTATCCTGCCAATGGTTGTTAATTTACCGATAATCCAATATTGCCATAGTGTTTATTTGGTTTCTAGAGACGTAAATACGCGATGGTATCTAGATTTTGACCATAATTGTTTTGGAACTTTATTGAATAGTAATCCTAAATAAAGAAGTTATAAAATTAAATTATAGAACAGTTTCAAAACTTATGATTTTAAGATATTGTTTTGTCTAAGTCCATAGTGCAACACTATCCGATTAACCGTTTTTAAAAAAATAGTTCTTCCCTTCATAGATAATGAAACGTCACTTGATTTTAAGTGGGAAAATAAGCTGAGAAAAAAATGTTTGCCTCCTACAAGCTATGGTACCCTATTATTATTATTATTATTATTATTATTATTATTATTATTATTATTATTACTGATATTTAGCATAACATACAATACAGAAAATGGAACTTGGTCATTATTTTTGAAAAAAAGATATTACATGTTGCAGCATCAAAGAGAAAATTAAGAAAAAAAAATTCCCATTTTTAAAAGTTAAAATATTTTTATAAATTTTTAGAAGAAACTAGAACATCATAGTATAAAAAAGAGAAAGTGGAGTGGCATGCCTGTATCCGCAGCTGAGTGCAGCGCGCGCAGAGCCAGATCACTCCAGTTAACATACTTCCCACACTGCAAGTAGACGTCATTCGTACTTTCGCTGGTACGAGAAAAAATTGCTCTTTTTGGTATTTAGTAGTTATCACATCAACTTAGCTGAAGTCTTTATATTCTTACGTGTTATTTCAGCTATTTGCGCACCATTGTTATTACTTACAGTGTATTGCTGAAGCAAATTATATTATTTTCTATTGAAACATTACCACAAGTATAGAAACAAAATCTAGGGGAATATCCATTGCTCTATAGAACAACTTAACAAAAATACGAGAGCACAATATAAAAGAACCCCAGAAACCAATTACAAAAATGTCATTAAATATGTAAGAAATCTATGACAACAGACGGACACCACTTTGAATGATTCCTACAGATAACATATAATAACAATTATAAAATAAAACTGGCATTGCATGCATACTATTATTGAACAAATCTGTGATAGTATAAATGTGAGGGCAACTTATGATGGACAGGTGACTGCTGTGACCGTGACCCCGTGAGTCTCGCATAGTTGGAGTCGCAAGCCAAAAATAACTGCTAGAATATATAATGAAGAAAGAAGATTAGTTTGATTTGGACATCCATAACGTGAAAATCCAGAGTTCAGTGGAAAATGAAGAAAAAGAAAGCCCAAGGGACAATGAACGGAAATACAAAGAAAAATATGGGAAGTAATGTTTTAAAACAGAATAAAGTACATGAAGAAAAGGTTAATGGATTTTAGAAAAAAAATTATGAATTATGGACAGGTCTGAAATAAATGCATCATTCTTTTATTAATGGACATAGACTATACCCTACAGCTTTTCGAAATACAGCTACTTTTTGTGGATGCTGTAACCGGCACATTTTACAATCAACTAATCCTGTGAACGAATTGGTGCAAATCTGAGCACCGTTTCAGTCGTTTTTATCCGACTATTTCGGCCTCGGTTACGAAATAAGCCCTTAAGCCTTAGTGCTCATAAATCAAGAACTAAGTACACAACCCCCTTTTGAGTGTGATAAGTCGTGTGGAACAAAATCGGAGTCTTAACAACTTAGGCTAAAATTGCCGTTGGTATTAAGCTACCACATAATCATCCACTGATTTCTGTAAGACATTTTAAAGCAACTTTTTCTTTCCTATTGCAGATGTGCCCATCGTGAGCCTCGAGTTGGGAAGCAACTTGAACGCAAGTTCGATACGGGAAGGAATCGACGTTTACTTTGAATGCAACATCAAATCAAACCCCTGGGTGTACAAAGTTAGTTGGAGACACAATGTAAGTTATGTTCGATATACTCGTATTTTATATTATATCTATAATAATATTGTTTGTCGTCATTGCATCTATTGCTCAAAATGTGCTCTGGTTAATGTGAAGAAATTGAATTGATTCTATGTATTTTAATTGTTAATTTCTAATTTTCACTTCCATATAGTAGCAGTGATAAAATAATTAGTTCATATAACTATAATACAATATATTTTCAAAAATTTAAACGAAGGTCTGAAACGGTTTAAATTAAATTTACAAATCTTGATTTTATATAGTATGTATAAAAAGTAAATGACTTAAATTTGGAAATGCTTTCCTTATATGTATATAATAAAAACCGCTTATTAGCATAGATTCGGCGGTTTCCGAGGTTTTATGATCTGTTCACGACATACCTCTAAATGACTATTTGATTTATAGATATATGGCTCTCTATTTACTCCTCTAAGGCGACATAAAAGTCTTGACTTGCTGGAGATTATTTGACAACTTAATACAAATCTATTCAGTAAATTTACACATCATCCACAGGAGATGTACATACCAATTAATTTAAATGTTTAGGTAGAAATTCGATAGATTTAAATCAGGAAGCTGTAGAACAGGCAAAAATTGCTCTATCTACTCCTATTCAACAACCAGGATATATTCGGTTCACCAGAGTCGAAGTTGTTTATCGTACAATTAATTGATTTTTAATTGCTGTACAGTTTCTCTAGGATTTGAAAAACTTATCTGGTATATTGTGACAACTGAAATCCTCTGTAGGACTTATATTTGATTTTACGCCAATTAACCTGAGAATATGATGTTAAACAATATATCACTGTATGTGTAACCTATTTTAACAACAGTCTGCAATTGTTTTGTTTTTGTTTTCAGGCACTTATCGAACTATGTGGGTATAAACTATTTTTGTTGTCCAAGTATATAAAAGCTTTTCCATAAATTATGAGGGGTATTTTAAAACATTCTGTGTATAGTATAACGTAATATACGTTATTTAAAATATTCGTCTGAACCAACATATTTCTTTAAAAGATTTGTTTATTCTTTATTTTAATTATTTTATTACTTGTCAATATGATTACATTGCATAGTTCTTTATTTTATCCGATATTCTTTAAAACGCTACAAACAATTATTTTAAATAAAGATATATTAAAAAATGAAAAATCAATTAAACATTTTCTGTATATTTTTTTAAATTTAACTATTTCAATTCGCTACATTCTTTAGAAAAGTTTATATATTTTGTACTTTTATAAAAGAATAGTAATAGAGTTTAACGACTTTGACATTAGCTGCTTAAGTTTTTTCTTTCCATTTATTTTACAAATATGAAACCCTTTTATGTTTTAAATATGGCAGAAATTGTGAATTTGTTTCATAATAATATTTATGAAAATTTTCTTGCTGAAAAAATTAACTTATATCCGATAATTACTTTCAATTTCAAAAACAACAAAAATCTGTTTATCCGAGGGCTTAAAGCGCCTATATTGCACGGAGTGTTTGTGACTGTTCTAAATATTTTTGACACTAAATCTTAACTGAGACGCCAAAAAAAAATGAAATGGATACGCGATCGAAATAACTATATTCCGTGCAAACAGCTTTACACAGAGATAAAACATTGCAGCGCGACAGCTGTTTATTTCGTGGTCTGGCCGCGCAGTACACAGTAAAGTTGTGTCACGCACAGTAAACAGAGAGAGAGAGTTTATGCTCTGAACCACACGTCTGGCACTTGTATGTGGCATACAGGGACGTTCAGTAAACTCAAAGAAGATTAAAATAAATAAATAAACATGGCATACAGCTTATATGAGAGCTGTTATATTTGTGCAAAATTTATTCTCTAATAGTAACTTATAATTAGAGTTACATTTTCTCTGAGAAATGACAGCTAATTTATGCAGTTAGCAAAAAGATATGTTTTGTGTGTGTGTGTGTGTGTGTGTGTGTGTGTGTGTGTGTGTGTGGCTGTTTTTCATTGAAAGTGTGGAATTTCAAGCGTTGGTAACAATAAAATAAAGTTAAGGTGAGAACGAATTGTTGTCGAGAGTTATACTGTTAGACCGGTAGGTTCAAATTTTCCTAATGTTAGTCAGTATTCGGAGAAGTGCAGTCAAACATGAGCACCACGAAAACTACTTTAAAAAGTTTGTGTACTCTATGAATCTGAACTAGAGAACATGCAACTGCAGCGGCGCGGAAAATGTGCCAAGTTTTCAGTACTGATGCTATAGATGAGCAGATGGTGCAAAGGAAGTTCACGCAGTTCTACGAAGGCAAGGAGCCCTTCAAGGATAAACTAGGAATAACTAGGCTCTCTTAGCAACTGTTAAAGCGAACGAGAACCAGATTTGTGAGCAACGCAACCTCATGAAGAATCCTTGCGGCTCTATCAGCTAGGAAAAATATATGAACTCGGTCTCTTGGTTCCATACATATTGAAAGTGACTCAGCACCAGCTTTATTGTCATGTCAGCTGATAAGCTTCTGACATGCGTTAGAAGAGGATCCTCCACGATATACACGCTGATGACCTGAGAAGTTAAAGATCGTCCGTAAAGAAACCAAATCCACGGTATACCAAGAAATCGTCACCACTGGCGGCAGCCTTTGAAACAATCTCAAACAATCGAAACTGCACCAAAAGAAGGTTATGCTATGTTTAGTGCGTTGTGCATCGTGAACAGCAGCCAGTCGGCCAAACATTCAGGCCATATGTTAAGCTGAAAACATACGCTTGGTTGGAAGTCAAGTTCATCTACCATACTTTCCAGACATTGAACCATCAAGTTGTCTTATTTTTGTTTCTGTGGATTATCACGTTTGAGGACAACAATTTTGAACATTTGCCATTCTTGAAACTGCTCTGGATGGATTTTTGCTTACCGCATTAGGGGATCTATCACATTGGAATTTATAAATCTTCCATCACTTTGACCGAAGGCCCTGATAACCATGGTGACTATGTTTGATACAAAATATATTATTTTATTCAGAATATGAAGTTTTAAAGTCTCTTTCTGAGACCGAGAAAAATGTTTATATCACTTTATATATTCTAAAGCCATCTCTTTCAGTATTTATTTATTTATTTTAGAAGCAAATAAAACGCTAAAAAAGCAACGAAGCTATTGCAGTAAACATAAATAGGAAGCAGTTAGTTATTTATTCTTAAAACTTATACATTAAATTTAACTAAAATGGAATTCTACGGTGTTGTTAAATAACATAGAATGGTGCCCAAATAGTTGACACATTGTAACATTCAATAAATAATGTACCTTTTCTTAATTTCATTCAAATTTCGCTCCAACGTGTACTATTTCATGGAAATGCCTGCATTATCTCCAGTCGCTTGCGTCTCAGTTAGCGCTTCGCCATGGCCGAGAACGGACGTTTGAACTTTGAGCAGCGTGTTAAAGTAGTTCTCCTTTACGCTGAATTGAAAAGTGTTATAGCAACTCAAAGAATATTCCACACGCGTTGGGCTCCATCAAGAAACACAACTCTTCGATTACACAGAAAATTAGAAGAGCCTGTTCGTTTTCCTGAAAACATCGCAACGCTACGGGACACCATGCAACGAATCCAAACAAGTCAACCCGGCGGTCAACAAGGGAAATGGGGATATCGCGCCGTTCAGTACAAAGAATTTTATATGGTGATCTCAAGCTCTTCCCTTACAAATGTATGTTACACAAGCTGACAACAGAACAAATAGAGAAGATTGGAATATGCGTTAAGGGCAGAAGTAAAAGTTGAAATGTTGTTCAGCACATGATTATCCGACGAAGCTTATTTCCACCTAAACGGAATAGCAAACAAATAAAATGTCCAACCCCCCCCCCTCATTTTCCAGTAAAACTGTCAATACTGTCCGATATAAGGCTAGGTTATAAAATGAATTTTTGCCACAGCTTCTTTCCTCCAATCTTCCATTTAACTCTCAGTGATTCGTGCAAGATTGCGCAATACCTCATACAGCTAACGCTGTATTGGATTTTTTGCAGGAAATATTCGACAATCGTGTGATGTCCCATTGTTACCCGCAGCACCATCATGTTCTTCTTTAAGTCCAGATTTAAACCCACGTGACTTTTTGTGGGCATATTTGACAGACAAAATGTACCCTATAAGGCCACTGAATGTTATGGAAATGCGTGCCCGAATTGTGGAATTGTGCAATGAGATAAATGAAGACTTGTCCCAAAAGTTGTTACTATGTGACTGACCTTCGCGAAGTTGACCGCTGCAATGGCGGACACATTGAACACATAATGAAGTGAAGTGCATTCCATGGATTATACTATCTGTGGGTAAAATTTGAAAATGTTCATTTCCGAAATAAAAATGTTGTGACAAGATGAAATATGTCAACTCTTCGTGCACCACCCTGTACCATCAGAGAGAAAAGGAACAGAAACTAAACGCTTATACTGTAGTACTAATATAACAAAATAATGTTTACAAGTGTTTAGTTTCCACGGTCATTAATTTCTGATAATCTTCAGAAACTATTATTTGTTTGTTCTTATGGTATATCGTTGCTACTGGATGTATCTCTGCAAGTTCTCTGTTGGTGGTAGGATCTAACAGGTAATTATGACTTGCCTCTGAAGCAAGTACCAAACACGTTCAGCTGGATTTTGATCTGGTGGGCAAGCTAAAAGTGGAGGACGATTGATGTTTAGATAATTCAGGGCTTCCATTGCCATTGCAGACCAATGTGGATGTGCATTATCATTATGAAAAAATGAAATTCCGTTACAACGTGTATCGTCATAATCACGACTTAATAAACATGTTGTATATTAATGTTGCATGTTCTATAGTTTGATCTGAACAAAGCTAAGACTAATTTATTATAATACAACCATTCTTTTGGGATTGAAAAGAAAATTAAGTGAATGTGAGTTAACACTCCAGGGATGAAGGCTGCTTGCTGTATGAGCTTTATAATGCCCATAGAAGAATTTGATTTAAACGAAAGGAAAGTTTAGTATATTAACAAATGTAAATTAAAGCTGACACAATACATTCGGACTTCACTCATTATTGTCTTGTCACTGGTTTTTTCTCTCATGAAGATTTTTAACTGCTGCTAATTAATAGGCCTTTTCATATAACAGAAAAGAATGGCGTCCTTTGGAAAACTAATATAAACCACTTTCTAGACATAAAACGTAAATAGTTTTATTCTAAGGAAAATACAACTCGTACGTCATCACAAAACCCATTTCGCGAAAGGCATATCCTGCAACGACAGGTGGCCGCTAAGAAGAACTTTTAATATGATTTATTAGCGGAATTTAAATGCTGTTTTGGTTTCCAAAACTTTATTTTTAATATGATTTCAAGGGATGCTGTCGTTGGTTGAGTTTGGAAATATTAGCATTTAAACCTACGCTTACTGTCACTGCAGGAAAGTAGAGTGCGAATATTTTAAAAGGCTGTTTCACTGCCAAAAGTTTGACGACAGTATTCTGAAGCCACTTTTATTTTTTCCTCGTCGGTTGTTCGTACTTTCATGCCATTGCCCTTAAATTCTCCCTTGTTTAAAGGCGTATTTTAATAACAGATGTAGAAAGGATTGAAGAACAGAAAACAGCAACAGCACTTTTGTTTTACATTTTATTTTAGTTAAAGACAATATTGCATCTCTTCTTTCCATTAAGTTTAAGATAAACCCTTTAAAAGATGTTTGCTGTTAAAAGTGTCTTTTTTTCATTTATTTATGAGCTACATTTTTTTCCATTCTCCTGTTTTGAAAATACCTTAATAATACACTGCAATTTAATTAAAATAAAAGAAGTGGAAAATGAGTCAGAAACTGTGGATATAATCCAGTACTTTCGTTTGGTGAAAACATGAAACGAAGAAAATGAAGCGATTGGTGCAATAAAATCCATTTAAATTTATGTTCTTGTTTTAAATATTCATCGCAGTTTAAATAGAGTGTAGAAAAATGCTCACGTTTTTTAATTTATACTCGATGTAGTAAAGTTCTGCCGTACTCAGAACACCAGAGGATGCGAAAAATCTAACTATATATATATATATATATATATATATATATATATATATATATATTGTGTCGCATTCTGTAATAATTAATTGATATGGCAACACAACGGAGCCACTGTGGTGCAGAGATGAGAAATTTCTTAAACAAGCAATTGTCTATCATGACATACAGAATGGCCACCTAAGTCATGTGAATTCACGCAATCTTTGGGGTATCATGAGAGATAAAGATATATTCAGAAACTGCATATGGATCTTTAGCTATGTCGTACTATCTGTAAATCGGTGCACAAACGATGTGAATTGTGTATAAAAAATTATCGCACCATTTCTAAGAAGCTTTTGAACAAATGTAGGGAAAATTTTTGTTCTTTGTTAAAATTCTTGCAGAAAACTTGCGTTCGATTGGGTTGTATTGTTTTGGGCGGAGGAGAATATTTCGGTACTTCAGCCTTGCTCACGGCTGGCCGTTTGTGCCTACGCTTACATGGGGGCACTTTCGAATGGAAGAGATGAGATGGGGTAGGGGACGCTTAGAGGCAAGAATCCACGGACAGTGATTGCGCGGATGAACACCAGGTTCACGTTTCCATTTAGAACGCCTCGAAGCCGTTGTAGAGCGCCCCCCCCCTCCCCTCATAGAGTTCGAATCCATCAGAAGGTCTGATTTTATACCAGACGCAGGATCAGAAACGTTTACATAACAACAGCCACCCATCACATCGCGCCAGTTCACCTCGTCCTGGCAATTTCGACCCTGTAACAGAACCGACGGAAAGAAATAATAAAATAAGAGAAAATTTAGCAGAAAATTTGTGTAATGTAAAGATCTATCCCAGCATTCTGTGAAGTGGTTTGGTCGTGGGGTGTTGTTGTGGTTTTGTTATTGGCCCCAAGTTGGTGAGCCAAATAATGAGAAAGTTTGGTATGGCACAGGCTATGTGCCCCAGGTTCGAGCATCAACCTTTAAGCGATCTGTTGTTGACGGTGGGTGGTCTCTCATTATGATGTCAATTTTGAAGTGATTTTGTAGATTGACGCTTGGTCGCTTCGGTGTTGTTGCTTATGTTCAATGACAACAATTTTCAGGGTATTCCCCTATTTTGTTGACTTGTACTCAACAGGAATGGGAGAGGGTTTCTATAGTGCAAATAAGCACGCGATGCGACATAATATGTAATTACGTATTTTATTATGTCCAAATTCGGTCGCGTCCTTTGGTGTTTTGCATAAGATAGACTTGGCTAATTTGAATATAGACTTAGTTGCCGCGTGTGAAACTTATGGAGTGTCGCGGCTTGGAACTGAAAATCGAACTTATAATGAGTACTGAGAACTGCTTCTGCATCAAACTAAATATCTTATAACTGCATGCTTTGCGCGTAAACTGTCTGTCTCGCGGCACGTAGAACTTGTAAACTGCTTGCTGGGCGATGAGCTTATGCGAACTGAATCGAACTGAAATGAGTGCCATTAGTCAACTGTACCAGCGGAGCGATGGCCTCCTTTATATATCAAATTCAAATAAAAAAAATCGTTGGCTAGAAGACGCCAAAAGGCACGCGCAAGCCTCGCGCCTATCTTCAAAAGTTCAAACATACGTTTTCCGTTGGCTGGTTCAAGTTCAGCTGCCTCGCGTTCCATTCGCAATTTTTCGAAAGTTCGGTTCATTGTATAAATTTTTATGATTCTTTTGTTGGCTTTCCAAGCTGCCGTAACAAAATACCAAGGAGCTTTTATTGACATTCAACTCAGGTTACAGTTATAATGTATTATTAACAATACATATAAGGTATCTACATCACTAATTACACAACATAAAATGTTTTGATTATGTTTGTAACAGACATATTACATTGTATTTATATTTGTGGGGGTGGGCCATAAGTGCAGTTTCATCTGCTAGGCAACCAGCCGAAAGCATGAATTTGGATTTGAACTCAGGACCGCCCTAATGCGAATCCCAAACGTTACTACCTGATCCACCCCGCTCGGTTGCGGAAAGGTACTTTTATATAGGATGGACTAAAACCTTAAACCTTAATAAACCAATTTTCTTTCAAGGAGAATGAACGGATTAGCGGATTAGTGCGTTAGCATGATGAATGTATACTGCGAGAAATGCTAATGAAACAGTAGCCTTTAATATTCGAGGTAAGTATGAGAAATAACCACGCAGGGAAAAACGAATTTTGTGTTATGCTAGCCGAGTGCAATTTGTATTCTACCTAAGGTGGGTTATGGAGAATGTTATGAAAACCCGCCGCTCCAAACTGTACCTGACAATAATTTAAAAAGTTTATGGAGACTGGTATTGTGGGCAAGAGGATCTCGACAGCGAGATTGAGGAAATGAGAAAAATACAAGAAGAGGAACACAAAAGTCGATCTCGTGTTGTAGCCAAATAGCTTGCCGAAACTCAGAAGTCCCGACTTATACTTTGGAAGCAATGAAAAAAAATAATAAACGCGGTGGGAAAAACAGACATTTAAATACGTATCTATGGGATAGATTCGAGGAAATAATGCCGGAATTATGCCGGTATCCTTGATCGATTGTGACCATGATTGATTTGCATGATGGTGTGTGAGGCATATACCCAAATTACTGAATAGATAAAAAGATGGAACTCAATTGTCATTAACAAAATTCATATTACACCTTATATAAAACATGGTCTAATCTGTAACATCCTTCTTCAATACTCTTTAGTTTAGCATGGGCAATAATATTGCCATGGGACACCTTCTAGCACCTTCTAGCTTGCTGTTACAAAGTTATGCTATTTAGTAAAACCTCAGATTAAGTTTTGTGTTGCAGACACGCTTGACACAGATTTACTATGGTAACTCGGTAGCCTTTAGGAGTTCCAGCATTTTGTAATCCCGCGGGCCTTCCACACTGTCATTGTGAAAGACCTTTTCCATCTAACTCCAGAGCAAAATTGATAGATCCAGAGATATAAGCAAACCCATTTTTCCGCTACACTGAAAGAATTTGATTGATTAGTTCACAGGGGAAAACCATAGCAAATCCTGACCAACCTGTCATTATATCGCTGGAAGCAACCTTATCTTCTTTGTTGTTACCTAAATTTAGTTTTCAATGAGAACGGAAAATCTCTGACTAGTAATGCTTCAATTTTGAAAATCCTATTAGAAACTAAAGACCTCCAGAATTCTTAATGTGTAAACCCTATGTTTTGTTCGATTAAATTGCCTAAGGTCCCGTGGAAAAACTATGATTTAATAGCAAATAAAAGCATTCTCACAAATTGGGGTCGTTATTGAAGCTTTCTGTGTTTCTAAAAGTTGTACCAACCATAAATGCTTTATTTCACCTGTGCTAGGGTAAAAAGATTAATGTGTACTCAGGAGAAATGTTAACATTTAAACACATCTCAAGTTTATTCTCACAAACCATGTTATATTAATATTAATTTACTTTTCAATGGTGAAACTTGCTGCCGACAATAACTGAATCAAAAACACGCTTTCAAGTGATTTTCTTTTATTTTTGAAATCAGTTATTCTGTAGAAGTCATTGGGATGGACGTATGTTTCAAAAAACGGATATATTTTTCTGAAATGTTTAGACAGCAGAAAATACATGGGCAGCTGAAAGCGACCAGCAAAAAGTAAATGTTTGTTTACACGAGATGATTGAAAAAAAACTGCGCGACCATTTCAAATGGATTGAACAAGGAAGTGACGATAAACGTTTGCAAAACAAAAGTGTGAAATAGATGCAGTCATTCTGCAGAACTTTTACAAAAGTATATATTGACTGATGAAAATTCCCATGCAATGTTGGAAACAGGTCACTAACAGAAAGTTCACTCCATTGTATGGGCTGGAATAATTGGTTACACATTAATCGGTCATTTTATTATATTTAGAACCTTTGACAAGAGCTTCATTTAGATGTTCCGGCTGCTTGTGTAATACTTTTTCTTTATATATCCCATGTGATATAATTAAAACACTTTAAACATAACCTACTGAACTATAATAGTATGTTCTCAAAGAGAACAAAAAAGTATGAACTTAATGCCTCTGAAGCTTAGTTCAATCACTTAAATTCTGGGCAGCGTTTCTTGGGATACGTGTTCTGCAACTAAGAAAAAACAACTTAATTGAAACTATGCAAAAAAAAAAAAAATAGGCCACGAAGGAATGTAGTTGCATAATTTCGACTATAGGTAAAGTATAATTGCTTAGGGATGTATTACGGCATCCAGAAAGTACGTCCCAATCGCGTTTAGAGATGGCACCGCTAGTCGGATAGGAATGCGCATGCGCAGGAATAGAGAGGAAGTATGTGGTAATAATGCAGTAAAATTTCAGCCTTGTGACGGCCGTGGTTACCGCGCTGTGCTAGGGTGCTCTGATATTGTCTCCCGCCAACTGCGAAGTTCGTGCAGTGTCATCCGAGGTTTGCACGCTCAAAAGCAAAGTCCAGCAGAGATCCATCGCCAATTGTGTCAAGTGTATGGAAACGACATTATGGTAAGACGATGGTGCAGGCAGTTCACTGAAGGACGAACCAATATTCACGACGACGACCGTAGTGGCCGACCGTCCCTGGTGACGGCAGAAGTGTTGGAAAGTGTGCGGCAAGCAGATGTCTCGCTCCCTTATGCACGAAATTGTCTCCCGGAAGCTTGACAAGAGAGGCCTGAAATTGTGAAGCGCCGGTTCTGCTCAATTGCTTGCCGCACACTTTCCAACACTTCTGCCGTCACCAGGGACGGTCGGCCACTACGGTCGTCGTCGTCGTGAATATTGGTTCGTCCTTCAGTGAAATGCCTGCATCACGTCTTACCATACTGTCGCACATAATGCCGTGTCCATACACTTGACACAATTGGCGATGGATCTCTGCTGGACTTTGCTTTTGAGCGTGCAAACCTCAGAGGACTGCACGAACCTCGCAGTTGGCGGGAGACAATATCAGAGCTGCCATTTTCTCCTAGCACAGCGCGGTAACCACGGCCGTCACAAGGCTGAAACTTTACTGCATTATTCCCACGTACTTCCTCTCTATTCCTGCGCATGCGCATTCCTATCCGACTAGTGGTGCCATCTCTAGGTGCGATTGGGACTTACTTTCTGGATGCCCCTCGTACCCTTTTAGTATACATAATATACATTTCAGTTCTTAGTACATACATCTGTGCAGCTTATACGAGACCATGAATGAAAAGTGTACCGCACTAATATTTTAAATATTAATGTTAATTTTAATATATGTGCAATGTTATTGCCTACATATCTTTTAGCATGCATGGAATAAACAATGTTCTGAAACGATACATTAGCAGAATTTATAGATTTCTTGAGATGTGTAACTCTGGATGAAGAATAAACAACTTCTCACATTATCCGCAGATTCTACAGTCGTGTTTATTTTAAAGCAACTGCAAGCAAGGAATGCGACAGCAAAGAAAAATATAAAAGTACACATCAATTAAAGCTTAACTGCCTCCGTCACCTATAGGCATAGTATGGATTACCGAGTAATTACCGAGCCTTGTGAATGGTAGGTGACAAATTCAGCCTCGAAAGCCAAGTGCCTATTCGTGGACTGTTTTACTTTCTCATATTCCAAGTTCCTGTCGTATCTACTGACATTTTAGTTCAATACGTTGGAGAAAAATTTCAAGTGACTCCATGAGCATAAATCTAACGGGTTGAGGAGAGAAAATAGACCAAGATGACAATCCACCAAGACGTATTCATTTATTTGCGAATCGCTGACCTATAACCCCTCTAGCAGCACGAAAAAATGAGATGGTGCCCCATCATGCTTGAACCACATGCGGCATGTTTATTAAATTTACTGAAATGTATTCCAACAAAACAACTAAATGAGGCTCTTTCAACTTTCCAAATAAAATAAAATGGCTGATTGTCATCAATTATGGTTGTTGGTGCCATGTTTCCAACATTACATGTGGATTTTCATCAGCTCTCATATACTTTTGTAAAAGCTCTGCATTGCATTCTACAGCAACCATGTAATAACTATGATAGATAATAAGACTGCTTTGACTGCAAGCTACAACACAGTAAAAAATTTCATAGAACAAAAGCACATTGACTTGTTTATTAAGTACAACATAAAAAATAAGTAATTTATAAAACCTAAACCAAATCAAATATATTCATATTCGCTTCCTGTTTTCTCTATCTGTTCTGCGGGGATTTTGCATACGTTAAGCTACATCTATATATGAATGGGAAAACTGTACAAATATTTTAAAATTACTAAAAGTATTTAATACAATTTTCATTTCCATACAATCAGTCGCTTTGTTTTCTTAGAATGGGAATGGGCTGATTTCTTCTTTACAAATCAGGAAAGTAGGAAAAAATATAATTTTAATAGTTGCTCTTAAACTGGTATCACAAGCGAAAACTCTGTTCAGGCATAACTTTTACAGCAGATCTACTGAGGATATACTCTGCCTCAATTACTTTACTTTTAATGTACGAGTATATAAGCATTAAACTCCAAAGAATGTGTAAAACAATTACCGAAATAATTTTAGTTAAATCAAGGACTTTTAAAAGAAAAATATTAAATAAAAGCGAGGCCTAAATTATATTTTAGGGTTAATATCTAAAATTCTGACAAAGAAAAAATGTAATATGTATTCAGGAAACAAAAGCCCCAAATGCTGCGTGTTGTTTAATTTGTATAGACACGCCACTGAGGTAAAGAGGTAAACCTTTCTACAGATACTTCCCCCTTCTTTCTCACCCTTCCTCTTTGCTGCTTCGCACTTTTCGTAGCATCAAGACGTGACGTCAGATTACGAAGAGTGGTCCAGATTCACATCCTCCCTGGCGTTGACTACGAGTGAAGAGATTTGCGAGAGGCAGGAAATATTCATGACATGTTGAAGAGTTTCTTACAGCACATTACTGTCATGGCTCTTCCATGAAAAAAAAAATGTTTGCTTATCAACAGAACCAAAATATATCCGTTACAAAGATGTTCCTGTCGAAATGTTGGGAGTGGTGGTTTCGTCAAACGAGATATGTGAAAACATATTTGAGTTGAGCGAAATAATGCCAACATATCTAAGGTATGTAAGGCTGTGAGTATGCACGAATTATTAGATATGTTGGCTAAACTGTAAATGATTTCCCGTGTTGCTGTCGCTTGCGATTAGTTTTCAAATTATTTTGATTATAATTTTGTAACAGTGCATGATAAGCCCCCTATGTTCAAGGTTTGGTTTGAATTATATTGTGGTTGTTTTATGGCAAGGCAAAATTCTTGCTATGATGAGATTATTCTATTTGTATTGGTGCTTGTCTTTGGGGAATAGTATGTGATTTCACTGTAATGGCGGCAAATCTCCTTTGATTACAACAGAAAGTAAACCCATAAACATCAATTTACAGCGTATTCTGTGCGTGGTATTAATTGGCTTGAAATCCTTATCATCTAGCTATATCTGTGGAAGTCACTACCTTCAGCTCTCTTCGCCGTCGCTCGGGACTTCAAGCAACAAGCAGCAAGAGTTGCATTTGATTTCCGTGTTCCGCGTAAGGATAAATTCCACCATAGAGCTCTACAAACAGAGCAGCTGTGTTCTGATTGGCTGATTTCTTAAGTTTAAGTTAGACAGACGCAAAACCTTGAACCTTGCAAGATTTTGAGTTTACGTCTAATTGTATGTTAATATTTATGTTTACGCGATTTATTGTGACTGCTTACATTACAATACATAACATCTAACTTTTAAGTTTAAGTTTACGTTACGTATAATTTTCTTTGTGAATGGGATGCCAAGAGAACAGAGTACAGTGATTGAAAATTAACAGCTTATGATTCTAAAATGCGCACAAAAATTAAAAGTTTCATCATTTTTGTATTGCAAATTCATTCACTATCTTTGAATTCGCTTACATCCGGCAGAAAGAAACCAACTCACAACATGTCTAGCCTAAGACAACTGCTGTTCAGGTTAAACATAAAATTAAGATTTCTTAAATGAATGTAACAAATAACCTACATTTTTAGGCGACACCGCAGCTACAAATAAAAATAATTCATTTAATTAATTGCCTTTATAGCATCTACATACTATTGTGGTTTGTTCCTCTATGTTACCGTCGAATATTCCAGTACTCTTTGTAGAAAGGTTGTAATACTTAAAATGCTTTTAAGTGTGCATTCCGAGTTTCCTATACCCTACACATATGGTATTATTATATTTCTAGTCAAATATATAGAGGGGCGGAAACATACAATAATGAAAACTCTCTCGAAATAATTTATTAAAGGATATTTGCGGCATGCGGTATTTTACATTTTAATAAAATAAAAACATTGAAATTTAAATTAGTAGGTATTTCAAACCTATTGCATCCACTCCACATTGACTAAACAAAACAAAATATGAGCATTATACATCCCTCTAATTCTTGATATACATCTCTGGGAGGCAGGGAAAACGAGTTAACAAAATGCTTCTAAATAAATATTTATATAAACAAATGAAAACTTAATACAAATTTGAGATAATGAGCAAAACTTAAAAATGTCAAAGGTAAATATAAGTGTATGTAAATTGGCAGTATCAGGATAAACGGCAAGACAGGCTCTCCAGCTTCCAGTAACGGGAAAGGCGGTAATTACTTGGAGTTGTAGAAGGGGTAGCATTCCTAAAATTCCTAAAATAACACCCCCTCCGTTCTAAAATATGCTATAGAAATGCAACATAATATACAATTAAGTAACTTAATGGGTTCTTCATTTTTTACAGATATACTAAGCATTCCAGAACGGTATCCCAATAGCGCGCACCAGTAATCGATTAGTAAACAAAAAGGATGTCTTTGATTTTGTTCAGTTCAACAGCATAATCTTTGCGCTTGTGGCCGGAGTTTGCTTTCTTCTATAAAATAATATCAGCACCCGTCTCTTGATCGTATTGCATCTTTATACAGTGCCAAATAATTAAAAGTTTTAGAATCTTGGACTTGACACTCCCTTCAATGTTTTCTGAAGTGAAGCTGTAATTACAGAATGGCATTAAAACACTCAGCTGTCATATATTGCATATATGATGTCTACTCCCATTGGCTGAATTGATGGTTCCTGGGCTTCTACTGCAGATGGCTACTTTATTTCTGTCCAGTGTAAGTTTTGTTCAAGTTGTGGTTTGATACTCTACAATGCACAAATAACAGTCGCATATACATGGTCGTTAAATGTCGTACATATCAACATTTCCCACACATTGTATTCGTTTCTGTACCATATTTTGGAACGGGGAAAGTCTTTATCTTGCCTTTTGGTGCTTAAAATTCATTAGTTGTTCGTGTGATGTGTTATGGCAAGTGACAGAGAGTTAAATGCATTAACGATAGGGTTCAAGCAACTTTGTGTATTCTGCACATCTTAATTTATATACACGTACTTGTTCGTACCTCCATTGACCAGCCCTAAAAAGCGCTGTTTACAAGGACGCGGTAGAGTTGGTTACACTTATGTACGTAATATTAAGCCTTAACACTAAGCCATAGCTCTAACAAGGGAACAGATACACCAACTTGCTGGACTAATCATGTTAAAACTTTCGAGGGGAAGTTTCTAATCGATAGCCTATTTCATCGCTTCTCCTGTGTTAAAACCCGAGTTTTTTTTTTTTTTTTTTTTGTCTTCGGTTCAAACTTTGTTCACCAATCTAAAAATTGAACTTTCCGATAAAGAGCTACTCCTGAAAATCCTCTACTGCAGTACTTGTACGATTTCTTTTGCACATAACAATCATAGTTGTTCTAGTGTGTATCTCACTCTCTGCATACTCCACGATACACACACAAATACACAGTAAAACCTCTAACACACGACATCTACAAAATGCAACTAAAACATTTGTCATGATAAACACGACTGAACAAACTAAATGTCTGCTCAGCGGGACTTGAAACTTCTGTATTTTCAGAAATCGCGCAACTATTCAAGTTCAACCGGTTTCCATTGTTGTATACAAACTTTGATTGCATAGTGGAACGAAATGTAAACTCCACATTTCATAAAAAGTTCTAAATAGTATCTCAATCTAAATTGCAATAGGTTTGTATTTCTAATAGCTTGTCTAAAATAGGGGTATTTTATGCAATAAAATTAGGTAAATCTTGTGGTTTTTCAGTGACATTTTCGAATATCACAGTACCTTTTTATTTTTCAAACTGTAATTGCAGGAGTAGCCACTTGTCAGAGGTACACGGCTATAATACACCAAACGGTATTGGAATACTCGATAATGCTATAGACACTTGATAAGTGTTAACGCTTTGGCCTGCAGAGGTGGAAAAGGACTCAAGAAATTGGCCTGGGCCCAACATGGCAACGAGGTAGTGAAAATAACAAAAGTTCATGGAAGAAGGTTAGAGGTTATCAGCAGGCAAGAAATCGAGACAGATTGCAACACAAAATTCTCCTTTGGCCTACCAAATCAAACGAAATTAACCTGTGGTTTAAGAAATATATATGCTCGTTCTAGGGAGACAGTATATGGATACTATATATATATTATATATACTATATAATATAGTATATAAACTAGTATATTTAGTTTACCAATTAAACAATGTTTAATTGATAATGGTAATATGAGAAATAGGTACATATTCTGGCCGAAGGTACCCACTGGGAACACCTGAG
This sequence comes from Metallyticus violacea, assembly GCA_030762175.1. NCBI lineage: Eukaryota > Metazoa > Arthropoda > Insecta > Mantodea > Metallyticidae > Metallyticus > Metallyticus violacea. The sequence goes on from CM060832.1 coordinate 125,272,191, forward strand.
AAAAACGCTCTTTCCAGAAAAAATGTTAGAGCAATTAGAGGTAATTGGCATGCGCTAATCACACTAATTGGTTGAATATGGGCATTTTCCTAGTCAAAGTGCAAGAAGCTAGAAACAATTTATTTTCTTGTTACATTGCAATAACTAGTGTAATTGTAAATAATATAAAATCTGTTTTCATATCTACAAATTTGAACCATTCTTCCAATTTAAAAGTTTGTATTTATTTATTTTAATTGCTCCGTATTTTTATTATTTTTCCTCTCTCTAATTGTACTCGAGCTTTACCACGCAAAAAATATATTTGTAAAGCGTATATAGAATTTTATAATAATAAAGATACACGTAATACTATTACTACTACTTTTTCCTCGGTGCGAACATCAGTAGCAGACAGCACATGCAGGCTCTGGAAAATGAGCTCTGCAGCTAACGTCGAATGTTTACCATTTCTCGCATACTAAGTATGAGAGAAAAAGGAGTGCCAACAGGATTTAAATCGTAAAAGCAAATCAAATTATAAATCACGTTCATCAGTACTCTCATTCGTTTAAATTCAATATTCATTTGTAACTTAATGAATTACCTCATACTGTCTGAATTATAAAAGTAAAATATCAGGTTTCTATTAATTTACATTTAACCCAAATATATCTTTAAGAAATGTAATATTTGCTATTGAAAGAACAAAACATTTCCTTTTGCAGAAATAAACGCTTAAACGACAACTTCCAAAGAATGCTAGCAGCAAAGTTTCGTCCAGATGCCTCTCATTGGTATTTCCTTTCATAAATTTTACTCTGTCAATGAACTCTGCTCTAAAGCACTCATTCCATTTGTCTTAAGTTCTCTGATGTATTGTTGATATTTTAAACGTTCGCTTTTGTTCACAGGGGAAGACTTTATACAACAACGCGAGTGTTGGTACCATTGTGAGTAACCAAAGTCTTGTACTACAGTCTGTAACGAGATCGCGAGCAGGTCTATATACGTGCGTGGGAAGCAACCAGGAGGGAGATGGCGAAAGTAATCCAGTCTATTTAGACGTCAAGTGTGAGTAACCAACTCTTGCTAATTTGTTTGTAGTATTTACACTTATGGAAAAGTTTGTGTATATTATGGGCCTTGCCATTGCCATTTTAGAAATATCCTGCAATTAGTGCATGAAAAGTTAAAATATAATTCTAAAATTACATATATCTTAGAAAAGAAAAAACATAAGCCTATAAACATAGAAGAACGCATCAGACTACAATCTGCTCAAGGTGCATTAAATGTTGTTAATTAAAGAAGTATATTCTTAAATTCCCTTGTATATCATAACTTTGAGATACCTCAGTAAATAAAGTAAGATCTGGGCTCCTAAGAAGCAAATCGATGGGTCCTCGGCGTTCATTCCAATACATTCCACCAAGATCAAGGTAAATGCTATGGTTCCAGATTTATTGAACACTAAAAATATATTAGATATAAAAAAGAGAAATCAAGAAGGGGTGGTGGAAGAAGAAAAGCAGGTGAAGGTAAGAGGGGAAGATAGAGAGATAAGAAAGAGAAGGAGAATAAAGTAAACAGAAGAGAGTTGCTCTTAGGAAAAGAGGAAGAAGAGAAACAGAAGATGAGAATAGTCGAAACTAACACATGTAGAATAAGAAAATGCATCGATAAGCTTTCTGTTTAAATGCTTTAATCTTTTAAATTGTATATTTTGGCACTAAAAATATATTGTATCGATCGGAATAGAAAGTTGTTTATTAGACACTATTACATAAAAATACCATGCAGAATTCACGAAATTTAATGAGCGTACGCAGTTCAAATCTTGGTGTTGGCTTCATTCAATATAGTCACCATCCTTGCAATATGAATGGTCTCTGTGGGATGAATTGCTAATAATTAAACATTAAAACTATTTTACAGTTTCTGAGAAAGGTATGGAACTGCAATCGGAGCAAATCATGGGGAAGAAATCTTACTTTTATCACTATTTTCTTGTTTTCTCCTGGTGTTCAAGTTTCCCCAACATTCATTTCACCATTACTCCATTATTATATCCCTCATCTTCACCTTCATCATTCAGCGTAGTGTAGTCCGCCAATTTGAAATGGACTACACTACTGCCTTCTGGCGCCCCTGTGCAGAACTTTCATGCCTGGTCTGCAAGTGAGTGGGCGATAGAACTCTCATTTATTACTTAATAATTATGTTTTAGCCAGACGAAGTAAATTTATTAATGATGATACAAATGTTCGAAGCCTGCGACGATCTAACCTGCTGGCGCTCGCCTTTTCGGAAATTCGGAGAAATGTCTCATTCAGGCAATTTATTCTAATTTAAAACAACCCGAACCCGAAGTAATGTCTGGAGTAACTAAGGGAAAAAAATGTCGGCGCAGACTTAACGAAATTGAGCTGATAAGATTGAGTAGTGGCAGTTTGAGAACTGCAGTAATTTGAGAAAAATTTTATACAAAAAATAGAAAATAAGTTCAACTGTTGAACATTGAAAAGAATGCTAATTATACCCGTTATTTGTTACTAAATCTAAGTTCAAGTAAATATTTTCTGATTTTGTTAATAACAGTAATTTGGATTCTTTAATTTATGAGTTAGCAGCAGCAAGACTTAGCATATCTATATTTAAATATTGCGAAATACAAATACTAAACAACAAATACAGAAACGCAAAAGCACATTTATTTAAAAAAATACATTTTTTTCCCCCATTTCCGTCGAGTTTGAGAGCGGGGCCATAATTAAAAACAGCAAAGCAGCGAAAAGTTCTGCAGGTTTAGCATGCTAGAGGCTTAAAGAGCTTTTGCGAAAGAAAAGGTCAGTAGATATCATTTTCTGTCTACAGCCTTAGTACTAGAGAATTTTAATAGCAATTATCTAGATTAAGAATATGTCATGTTCTTTAAAGCGTAAAACTGCATTAACTCTAGCATCAGAAAATACATTCCTTTGAATTTCACCTGTTTTATGAAAAACACCCACATCTTTTATTTCCATTAGTAACAGACGTTAATTGTGCAAGCATGGGTGTGGTAGGATGGAAGCAAATTTTCATCGCTGTAATTGCAATTAACGTCAAAACTGTTTAATGCTTTGCGCTGGACTCCACCCTTTCGGAAAGACAAGTGTGCTTTCGGTTTGTGTCATAGTGAACATTACCTTTTAACTTTTCCGACAAATGTTTCCATGAACCTCACTTTAGCAATATTCAGTGCTACTACCTCTAAACAAGAGTAATAATTTTAATTATGTTTTCTCTTTGTATAACACTCGATACTGTTCGTTGCTGCAAAGCATTAGGATCATCAACCTAAATGAGTCCAAATAGTCGCCACTGAGAGGTTCTGTTTTCTGCTCGTCATCTCTGCTCTCTAAACCTGTTTTCCTACTATACAGTCAGTCAAATCTCTTACTTATGACCTTCAAAGGCTTAAGACTTAAGCGAATCGTAGTCATGCGGCTCTGTCTAGTCAGAATTAATATCTCCGTGCTACTGAATACAAATAGTTTATTGCAAGTAATGAAAATGGATTTGCAAATATGTACGAAAGAAAGCATCATTTTAACTTGAACCGTTTCCTTTTTACAAGCAGTTTTATTATAAAAATATATGCTCCGAACGACAAAAAGCAAGTATACATAATAAAAAGAACAAAATTGTCATTTAGCATTCGATTATCACTCACTGTTATCGCATCTTGTTGAAGGGAACTCGTCACTTTTGTTTCTCTAGTTTACTCTAACTGGATGTCTCACAAAGTGCTCGATACCACAAGACGACGATATGTTGCACTCGTCCCGCTAATTCTCGTTGCCTTTCCTTTAACTTTACTTCCCATGTAAATAGAACCTCTTTTCCTTCTCCTAAATGGCTAAATCTATTTGCGCCAAAGGTGTGGGCTTGTTGAGCACGTAACAGACGAGACGATGTAGGAACTTGCCAGTGTGGGTGTGTGTGGGTGTGTGTAAGTTATAACCTAGAATAGCGAACTGTGTTAACAAACTGAAGACATCACCTATTCTCTCCGTTTGAGTGATAAGCGAATGTGGTTCTCAAATCGCATGTGTCATGTCATGATGAAGCAGAGCAAACTTGAGAAGTAATCTCCCACATAGTTCACGATAATATGTTATCTGAACTCCGGATGCGTCAACGCTATCACGCACAGTACTTCATATGCTAATGAAAACAAATGTTCCTTAAATCTCTTTAAATATATAAGAAAAAATATAACAACCAATAGTTTAACATCGCAAAAAGTGATTCTGTGACCTTCAGCCAATGAGGAATGAAAAATAGCATGTGGTATTGCTCACATTCTGAGTAAAGTAAAGGGATTAACGCAGTACAGATTTGATTTAAAACCAGCTCTTTCTTGACGGGCGCAGTCAGCATCGTGTAATGGCAATTTCTTTTTAATCGTATTTAAGCCCGTTTTAACTACTAAGGCACCAAGGCGTGGACACTATGATACACGAGATAAAATGATCAAATTGGGAAAGGATTTTTTTAAGGAAGTAAGCGTACCAGGCTTAAGTTTAGGGTATTTCTCGGGCATTTACCGTTTATGAGGACTGAGGAAAAGGAGGACGGCCCTGGTGGGAATCGAACCCCAGACTTTCCGCTCACGAGTCTTCACCTTAACAAACTCGGCCGTGGCGGTGCTATTAAATGATGGGTTATTAATATTTATCTCTACAATGAAAATGTACTGTTTTAATAAACTATATAAATTAACATGTAATGGGTTTTACTCGTATAATGTTGCAGGTGACGTTTACGGTTGAGTAAGTGCAATGATAGCATCAGCTTAAGAAAGGTCCTACAAATGCTCATGGTTGAGCGTGTGAAGGCAAAATTCGAAAAACTCGCTACTTCACAACTTAGACATTTCACGGAGCAATTGTTCAGAATGGTTACTGAAAGTATATCACAAACAGTTGCAAGATGTGTCCTAAATGTTGACTGTCGGGCACAAACGAAAGGTTTTCAGACGGATGACCTCGTTGAGCGTGTGAACGCAGCAATGGAACTTCCAAGCACTTCATCGAGTACATTGTTCAAAATTACCAACGAAAACCTTAAATATCGTATAATGTGTGCAAAATGTATTCCTAAATTGTTGATTACTGGGCACAAAAACCAAAGAATGTAAGCTGCAAGTGCATGAAATGTTTTCTCATATCGTATTTTTTTCATGTCGTATCGTATGTAATTGCACCATTCAACTTCACCACAAAAGAGGGGAAAAAAATCCAGCTCGACGTCAGCACTCAAGATTATGATCACTCTTTTCCTTCACTTCAAGAAAGGGGTTGGTTCTTAAAAGTTTGACGACTGCTATAATTTAAAGCGGCAGTTAACTTCCAAGAGACGAATTTTTATACACAGGCCATCCAAAAGGTTGTCCCTGGGTACACAAATCGTGCTAACTGTGTAACTTTTGTGTTGTATCCGTTGACTTGAAGTGCTTGGCGGATATATTGGAATTCCTCTTCAAGATATTCTGGTTCATTGATGGCTCTTGCTTTGTGTATCAAAGTTTTATATCTGTTCTTATTTGAGGAGGTTGGTGGCTAGAGCTGGAATTTAAATATCATCCAAGTGTTCATATTTTAAAATCTTCGTGACAAGGGCTTCTGGTATTTCTTCAGAACTAGAATATCAAGAAATGAACATTTTCTATTTCCATTGTGGAAGTGATATTTTCATTAACCCAATTTAGGTGTTCTAAATATGAATGTGCTGTTCATTATATTGTCTAATATAGGGGGAAAACAAAGAAAGCGCTATCACAAGCACAAATGTGACTCATAAGCCAAATTTGATTGACGTGATGATTTCTAATGGGTATTGTCGTAGTCAATGTGCATCCAAGATCTTTCTAATTGAAACCCCCTTTAGTCAGGAGGTTGGGTGTTCATGTATGTTGGGATTCGAATAAGGGGCTTCCTGCCAAGTAGTCAATCGCGCTGACCACTAGACCTTGAAAGCGGTTCATCTTTTTTCTTAGTCTTTCAAATTTTGTTGTTCCTAAGAGCTTGAATAAATGTTTCAGTATCTTTGATAATTGAATCAAACACGAGTAGTTGGATCACTTTTATAATTGGTTTTTAAATAATTTCACTTTTTTATATATAACCTTTAAACTAGTTTAAATGCAATGTGTATCATAAATATCCCTAACATGCTAACAATTTATCTCAATTTTTAACAAAACACAGTTTTTTATCATATGAATAATATACTTAATATTTATTTTATTTAATTAATATCTTTTGATGTTTCGCTATTATCAAGCTTTATTCCAGATTCCTACCATATCTGATCATATTTTCCCACAGTTTCTTTTTTTAAAAAAATCTCCAACTTTTTTATGCTTCGCTGAGGATTTTTGTAGCGTTTTCTTTCTTAAGACTGCTTTATTCAGTTTATTTTATTATACACAAGATTTTTTTCACTGCTTTTAATTTATTTCAATAATATTTTTCTATTGATCCATTCTAATAATTATTGAAATTACTAATATGATTAAAATCTTAATCTGTCATAACTACAGAGTTCAACTGCATCTTCCACTGATCACTTCTACGACTTATTTTCTTCTCGGCTGGTTTCTTTTCTCGTTGTCTCCTTCGTATAACAATTGTCGATGATAATACAGAGAACCAATGCCAGCCTAACTGGTCCTCCACAAAGAGCATCACATGGTCATCGACAATCTTAACCTTGGCATTCCACACCGGATCATTACTCTATCGAGTACTTCCACAATTGGCTTCACGAGATTCGATGGACCCCAGTCCAGGTCTACCTATTTCGTAATGATACCTCAAGTATACTTGGAATTGAATCGGAGAATCAGCGAATCAGCAGGCGGACACACCATAAAGGAGGGGGGCATAGTGTACTTAGCTCCTTTCAATTACGTTTGTCCTGGTTTTCCTTTGTCTTCGTAATAGTAGATCCACAGTTTTTCTTCCACTTCATAGGATCAATTCTATCTAGCTTTATTTCTATTTCTATATTTGCAATCAAACTTTTATAATTCAACTTGGTTGCATTGACTTAATTTCGTCCAGTCTGATCAACGTGCGTCCATGCCCACCACCTTTGGTTCTCAATATAATTAATGGAATGGCATAATGGAACTGCAAATGAACACTTGTAGTTACTTATATTAATTTTTTCAGGATAAAAATCTCCAGCATCTTCCTTCATTCAGGAAAGTTAAGGAATTTGTTACATTTGAAAATTTTCCAGTCAGAATTAATTCTGAAACCACCATTTATATCAATAGTCTAAGTAACACTTGACTGTATAATATACACATATTATTGATACGTTATACAGTTCGTGTGCATTAGAATAAAGAACCCCCCAGAGAATGTATGTTAATTAAAAAAAGTTTTATCCCAAGTCTGGTTAAAGTTGATCAAATATTGGGGAAAATATTGATATGCTGAACGACAGATTAAGATGCATATCTTACAACAAAAGAGAATATGGGGAGGAACGTGTTTAATTTAGGTTTCATTGTGTATAAATTTCGGAAAAAAATGTTAACGAATATTTAGAGCTCTTTGTTTGTAATCCTCTGCATTGACAAGCGTTTGTTTCGGAGTTTTACTCCCCATGAAAATGTAAATTTCAGGTAAATTTAAGGTCAACGAACATGGTGCTCATTTGCGTCAGTGTTAATTTGTATCATTCAAAGTCCGGAGGTCAGCAGTACAAATGGAACGTTAAAAGTTTTAAAAATATGGGATGCGGGGCAAAGAAGTTTTCAACTGTAACATGAAACGCTTTATGTGCAACAAATTGGCAATTGTTATGATGTGTAATAAGATTATATCTTGTCAATATCGATTACATATTGAGTGAAAAATACATAACCGTGGATGTGACAAACCACATTTTTATTCGTGCAGCTCATATTGGGCGTCTCGCTACGTTCCACTGAGTAGAGTATCATCAGAGGTAAAATACATTACTTTGATTTATAACCAATTAATCTAATATTCTTTTTATGCATATATGTTATTTTATTCAGGCAAGGCTGTCGGCAATAACCCTCAAGCGTTCGCCAATATTATCTCTTGACCCAACAAAGCCTTCAAAGGCATACACATTTATAATAATATTAACCAAAGAATTTTATTATTGTTTTATTTACTTCCTATATTCGTATAAAAGCTCCATTAATGCTACAATGCACACAGAACGATAATATTTTAATAGTTATTTATTGCTATTTTAATTGTTTTTGGTTTTATCACCACACCCGTTATGTTTTTAATTACATGAAACTTGAAGTACCACTTGTTCACTAATGATCGGTTAGATGACTTCAGTCAAAGAGCACCAGCATAACTGTAACATTTACCTGTTTACTGTTGTCATTTAACTGAAACTTTTTCTCCCAATTACAAGTCTTAGGCACCACCAACTTGCTCGGTCTGATGACTTTGTGGCAGTTATATTAGAAATAACGTTCTTGCCAAGTTACAATATTGTTCCTTTCACTTATAAACATGAATCAGTAATAAAGAACGCAATGCATTGTTATATTAGTCATGTACCAATCTTATATTTAGATTTCTTGTATCAAATGGTAACAACACCTCCGAAGAGAAGAAGCAATATATGCCTTCTGTGAAGAATTCTGCCATTGTGTGAATCAGGAGTGCATTAAGTAAAGGATAAGACGACAACCTCTACAGCGTCCCTCTTACTGTTAAAATTTCCAACGGTTCGTAACAGCGAGTGATATCATGCGGCACCTCATATCGTCACGCCTGCCTTTCTGCAGTGTGAGGCTGAGCATTCTTGTACGGGATAACGCTCACCATGAAGTCGTCTACTAAGTACATGGTCTTTTGTACAGTGCAGTTAAAGCGGAATTCGTCCAAAAACACTTATTGTCAATCTTTGCGCCATTTTCTGTGTTGAATGAGCTGACTTTGATTTAGTGCTCTTCAGGGAGAAGATATCTGTCATACTGTGGTCTCTTCGTGGTCATTGCCAGATTTTTGATGCGTCTATTTCTCTTCAGTCTGCACGAGCGGCAAAAATCCACCCTCACGCAAGCCACTCATTCGCTCCCTTTTGAGCTCTGTCGTTTGATTATATTGCGCCACTTTATGTCGACGAGGCAGTGACTCCTTGAGAAATGTTTACTGCTCGCTGAACACGACTTGCATGGCTCCCCAGCCGCCGTCAAAGTATTTACATGTCTAACAGACAGTTCAAAGAGCTGCTGGGCCCATGCCTGCTCAATCTCGGTGAAATTTTATTCATTTGCATATCACAGTCATAAAAATCACATGTTTACCATAATTTCTTCATGGTGTTGTAATTTTCACAAACATTGGTGTATAATTAGACAACTACGAAATGTTTTGGAAAGCAAGTTAGCCAAAAAGGTCACTTCATTGCCAGAGATGATACGTTCTGTAGAAATGTTCCGAGTATGAAACTATTTGGATAATACACACATTTTATGCAAAAATAGGGGAATGTGGAGAACTAACGTTGAGCTGTTGTTTCTGGTACCTGTTTTGTCCGGACTTCAGTATTAAAAAACTACCACCACCACCATTTTTAAATGTGAGAGAGAGCTTTGCACACCCCAGAGTTTAAATAATCATGCAGGGCACTTAGGCCATTTTGCAGACCTTTTACTTACATAGAGAGAATTACTATATCGTCGGCATATGAAAGAATACGTATTTTTTGGTTTTCAGTTACCGATTCATCTATGACCACATTCATCATTACATTGGCGACATCATCAATAAACAAATTAAAGAGCAAAGGTGATAATATACATCCCTGTTTAACCTCCCTCTGCGCTATGTTGCATCCAGATCAGTTATACCGATCAGTCTTAATAACAATTTGGACTTCCTTATACATTGACATAAGAGCGTTAATCATTTTATTAGAAAGTCGTTTACGTCTTAATTTTTCCTATAGAGCTCTTCGTTCTACTGTATCGAACACCATTTTAAAATTTACAAAAACTTTCCTCCTTTCCTCCTTTATTACTTAGGTTCTCATCATTTAAAGTTTTCAAAACAAAGATATTGTCAGCGGTTGGAAAAAATCAGCCTAAAATTTAGAAATTTTATCATATACCTTAACTCAAAATTTAATTCGTTCGTACAAAATAGTTTATTAAAATTTATTCTATATAGATCTACCATTTTCCCAATTTGTTAAGTATTCTTAAAGAACTCAACTGACAAGCGTTCTATACTCGCTGACTTCGCGGTTTTTTTTAACCTTTTATCGCTTGTTCCATCTCCGATACTTTGTCGTCTAATATAGGCACAAATGGTGCATCTAGCATTCCCTCCGTGTACGTAACACAGCACTAGTCCCGAGTTCTCCTTCGAAAACTACTTTAAAATGTTTAATCCATTCCCTATCTGAAATATTTGCTTTCGGCTTCGGATTTGCCTAATGACCCTCCACATGTCACTAATCTCTCCGACCTCAACTACCTGCCATACCTCTGCTGTCTTTGTATCTTGCCATTCAGTTTTTCTCTGCAAAGTATTCCTTTGTACTTTTTTCCTTAGCTTCGCATAAGAAATGTTGTGTTCCTCACCCCGTTCCCTTCGGTGCTTTTTTCACTTTTTTACATTCAACGTTGCACCAACTGTAGGAATTTATGCTACTTATTTTACCGTTCCTCCGAATTACCGTACTCACACTAGCTTTGCGTATAGTATGTGTTCATTTCTTTATAAAGTCAGCACCCTTATGTATATCATCTTTAGTTCACTTTCTACAATACTAATAAAACATTCTTTCGCATCCTCTCTCCATCTATATTTCCGTAAGGGTCAGGGTTTTAGTTATATGTTTTCCTGGTGTATTCGAAACATATGTATTAAAAAGCTATATTAAATAAAGCATTAAAGTCGGTAACTATTTAAAGTAAGTACAGGCTAGTTAAAATTAATTGTTGCGATCTTACGGTAAGACATTTAAGAAATGGTACCTTTTTTTAAACCGTACATAATGAATATTTACAAAAAAAATAGTGCGTCTGTTTTTTTTTTCTTTCTTTCTTTCTTTTATCGGCAGAGTATTACAGTTAGATAATATAACATTTTGCAGACATTTGAAGTATATTTACTTAAACCATATCACGAAAATAGAGAACAAAACAAAGTCGAAGAAATTTTCTTCCTCTGGTTCTATCTGTCCCTATCTCTCCCTGCCAGTTTTTCTCATCTAGGTTATAATAATGAAAATATTAATATAGAATTCCCACATATTTTTATAGCGTGTTCTAAAGTTTTTGTTGCATAAAAAATAAAACCAATTTAAAAGTTAATTGCTTTGATAAGTCACGGCTTAAAAATTTGAACGTCTATGGAATGAAGCTAAAAAAACATTTTATGTTTTTTCACGACTTTAAAATGGATAATATCGATATAAATTACTAAATAAAATATAACAGAAATAATGTACAGAGACAGTGAATATGACTAATTTCTATATTTACCACACATTAAACCGAATTGTACAATAACCACTCTATGCGCTGTAATCGCCCTTCTGATTCGCAGATCACGTGATCAAATGCCGTTCTCTATGCATTCATTGCACGCAATGCCACACACGGTTTGGAAAATAGCGAAAATTCATTCATGGTATCGCCCTTTCTCCTTCAGTAAACACATATATGGACATACCTGAAGACTATATATAAGAGTCATGAATGTTAGGTTTTTTTTTTTTTTTTTTTTTTTTTTGCAAAATATAGATTAAAATGTCTAATTTTAGCATAAAGAGCATAATTTTTAATCTTATATACGTTCTAGTTTAACATACTGTAATTATGACTGCAATGTTATTAAGTTTACATATTAATGATAGACCTTCGGTTAAATTCAATTTCACAGTAAACTCAATGTTTTACAGCAAAGTCAAAAGCTCTTGAATACCAGCAAATACTTCTATTCATCAGAGCATGCCTAGCTTTTTAAATGATCCTAAAGGTACCGTAATCAGGTTCTTTAAATATCTATTGGGTCTCTGAGACGCAGTCGGTCCTGGTGGTGTAGTGGTAACCATACTTGTCTCCTAAACTCAAGATCGCGGGTTCGAACTCGGCCAGGAGCGATGGATTTTTTTCCGGCGTAAAAATCCTAAGTATGGCTTCCTTCGGAAGGGAAATAAAGCCGTGGGTCCCGTGTTGTACATTTACGGCACGTAAAAGAACCTCAAGCCTGAAAGAGAGGCCTCTGAGCAAAATTTGTCGGCCGTTTCACGCCCTGAGTTGAATGGGACGCTGAAGACCTGAGATGTTAAAGAGTGTCCATAAATAAATAAATCTGAGACGCACAAATATTTTACTTTTAAAATTAAAGTTGCTCCTAAAATGTAGTGACATATACATTTTTTTATTGTTGTGATGTGTTCGTTTATTGTTGGGGGAGGAGTCCTTTAGTGAAAATGTTTGTTAGTGGCGGTTGGTTGTCAGAAATCTCTAGAAGCAAGTATTGTGTTTTAATCTGATTAGTGTGAGAGTTTCTAACCTTGCAGCAAGGCATGGGGCATGCTGGGGAAGAGGTAGAAACAATAGGGTGTCTTTCCCTCAGTCTAGAAGCATATACAGCTGAACTCATTATTGTAAAATCAGGTATGTAATAAAGGTAACTTCACTCTTTGGTAACGCGGAAGAATATAATAAACTGCATAATGTGATTTAGTATGAAAACAGGAATTTTGCTTTAACAAATAATTCCGGACCGTCTCGTTGGTCTAATGGTAGCGTTTGCAAATGCTAATCCGGTTCTGGGTTCTAATCCTGGCCAGATCAATCTCTGTGGCTAAGGTTCCCCCCCCCCGGCGTTTTTTCTTACCCTGAGAAGATAAATACCAAATAACTTTACGGCATAAGTACTCCGAGCTCATTTGCACCGTAATTTTCATTTTATTGATCCCTACAGACTTACACCTATAGTATTCAGTCTACAATCTACAGACATTGCGATAAGACCAAAGCGCTCGAAGCGACAATAAATAAAACATAATAAAAATTCTTCTAAATTTCCTTGTCAAGCAATTTATGTTTTATTAAGTGAAATTTTATAGGGCTACAATTTCACGATTTCACTAACGTAATATTTGTAAACAAAGAAATCAGATTCGTGACAATATCATGCCGATCATATTTCAATAACAGTTACACTTTGCTCAACAAAAGTCAGTAAAATATAATTTATATTACACATGGTGAAAATAAAAATCTAATCTAAATTAAGTACCAAGAATCAAGTTTCTAATTAGGCGTTTTAGAGTCAACAGACTTCTAAATGCGCAAAGTAACAATTAACACATCTATTAGTAGAGTACAAAGAGGGCTAAATAAAGAAGAGATTTAAACTGTTCTCAACAAAATTATAAGAAAGGCCTAAAAGACTGTGAAATATACATGTAATTGCTTATTAAATCTATTAGTAGTGAACGAAACAAACCGTTGTATGATACTGTAAAGTATACCCTTTGTTTATAGTATGAAACGTTGGCAGTGCCGTTTTTATGGAGGAATATCTATTACTGGCGCTTTGAAACACAAATTAATTATATAAAGAAGTTAAAAAGCTGGAATCCTGAAACAGTGACAAGAAAACAAAAAATAATTGCTGGTAGAGAAATAAGTTCTCCAACTTCCCCGTGTGTAGACTATTGTTTTTGCCCTTAAGAACGCAATGATTAACATAAGCAATCAAACTACAAGCAATTTTCTTCCAAAGGACAGCCAAACCGCTAGAGATTAATTCATTTCTTGAATGCTGCCCACCTCTAGCCTAGAGTGGAAGTGATCACCGAATGAGAAGGGTAGACTGGAAGGAATAATAAGAAAGTCAGACCAGTATTTGACTTAGTTGCGGCCCCATCCCACTTTTTTGATAACACAATCTTTATGGAAATGAGCTTCTGTCTGGGAATGGAGGCGACTCCCCGATATAACGAAAGATCGAAAAAAGGAGAAAGAAAAGGAAAAGCAAGAAGAACGTAGAATGAAAAGAAAGGATAGCAGCAGTTGGGGGACATTATTATCTCTGTGGTGGAAGAGAGAAGTTTGCCAAATGTCTCCTGCCTGTAGTTTGTATATGTATATTTTTTCTTCGCATTTTTTACTCAGTTTCTCTATCTCATGCTCCTTAACATTCCACGTTTTCATTCGTATTCGAGCGTGCACGCCTTCTTGTGCGTAGTTAATAACTGTGGAATTCTTTTTTATAATGTTTTTTTCAATTTAGAACAGGAAATACTTTACTTTCTTGTTTCCACCACTTTGCTGTTCGGCGTTTTCTCGTGCCGGCTTGCTTGCCAGTACTTGCGAAACACGCTGTAATGTATGCTTGGCTTTGAGTTTGTTCTCCAGGGAGAATTAATGCATCCCTTCCTCAAGAGTTTCTACATTTATCTGTGCTAAGCGGATATCTTGCATACAAATCTCGACATGAATATTGACCTTATAAATATCCACACATGTAGGGCGACAAAAATGCAAATGTAATGTTTGTTTTACTTATACAGGGAGATCCTTCTCATTTGAAGGTTACTAACACCTCTTCAATGTCGAAAACACTACCTCAATCATTTTTAACTAAAACCAACTAAATAGTTACTTACCTATGTTGAAACTGCCCACGATTGTAGTCTGCAAATTCCTGTAAAAAGAAAATATGTGTTCAAATTATGTGGCTTTAACCTTGAGAGTGTGTAGCTAATTGATTTTCAAAGGCGCCTATTTATTTTATAGGAAAATGTTTTCAAAGATGACTAATGTGACCCATGTTTCGGCGACAAACTTTGCACTGGAAAAGCTTTATTCAAATGGTGTTGGTGTTCGTGCCCGAGTATGTTTTAGAAACATAATCGTTGTGAAAAAAATAAATATGCAGATCCTTAACGTACTTAGGAATTACGTACTTCGCAATTTATTATTCCCATATAGCAAGCGATTGGCAGCTGACGCCAATGCTTAGCGGACATGCTTATATTATGCAAGCCATTGCTGTGCGAGTTATTGATACTTGTGCTGCTGACCCAGTACATTGCATTGTATAAAATATTAAATGCACAACGGCATTTAAACGGTGTTTATTCAGTTTACACCGGTTAACAACTAGTTCAGAAAACATCATTTATACTAAACAGGAGATATGCAATTTGTCTTGTTAAAAAGTAAAATGGAAGCAATTATGAGCGATGGGCTCAGACTTTAACGCTTGGAAGTCTCATTCTGAAGATTCTGGTTACAAATCCCTTGGAGCCGGCCATCCTGACTTTGGGTTTTTCTTCGTCTGGGATGGACATTTCCTTGCTAGGAATTTTCCCCTTTCATCTCTTTCATTCTGTCGTTTCTGTTACAAGGTCTATAGTACTAGGAGGAGATAAACTGATGCAGTGTGCGGGTGGTTTGCTTTTTTGGAAACGTTTATACAAAGGGACCCTTCCGAAATGCTGCTATTCTTTGGAAAGGCTCCGTTTCTAACAATCCAATCTAAGACAGCATTAGTGAAGAGTTACGAAGAAAGGTAAATTTAAAACAAACGTTATATTCATAGAGGTCATTCAACACCTCAAATTTTCTCTAGGTACAGCATTCCTGCTACTGGGTTCCTTCTTCCTAAACATTTCGTCTACATCTACGGTAGATATCTTCAGTAGCAGTAGCGAGGTTGAAGTTTTCTAACGAAGGTACTGCCACTGAAGATGTCTACGTAGATGTAGCTGAAACGCTTGGAAAGAAGAAACCCGGTAGACGACGGCCCACAAGCCCGAGAAATGCTGTACCTAGTGACGATACCGGCCGTGAAAGCCTAAGAACTTTGACATCGAATTTTGTTTTGTTGGAAACTTTCCTGAAAGAGAATGGATATAAATAACATGAAGTTGACTGGGACACCTCTGTACATTTTTAATTTAGACCCGTATGGTCTAAAGAAAAGAATATAGCACCGTATGTGTATTTTCGGGGTACATATGTGGTATTTATATTACGTAATGTCAAAATCAATATTGGGAAGAAATTTATCAAAATGGTCTATATGACTCCTGCAACAAAAAAAAAAAAAAAAGTGCTCCGCTTCTAGAGTTGAAGTTCTAATTTGGGTAACATCGGTGCCATTGGATAAAGCTTTATTCAAAGTATGACTAATTTGTTTTCTTTCGCTAAGCTTCCAATGAATGGTCCCCATTTATAATATACAGTGTAGTCATAATAGAGAAAATACCATAAAAACAAATGAGCCTCACCCTCTCAATCTAGGATTAGATGTATCAGTTACTGCATTACAGATAGATGAAAACGTAAAATCTACCATTATTTGAAATCAAAAGCACGTCTAAGAAAGAAATCGCATATTCATAAAAAAGGTAAATTAAAATAAATACAGAAATCAGAGAGGATCGAACCTATGACATTTTTGCACTGCTGATAAAACTTTATGCGCGTTAAATCTTTCTGATTACGGAATTCTAGCTTACTGGGCATAAACTGTTTGTACTTCTTCACATGCTCCTTGCCGAAGTGAACTTAAGATATATTCAAGCTTCAAGAGGAGCACCATTTTTCCCCCTTAAGATATACCTTATTAGTTAATTATTTTGGCTTTATTCTGAGTAAAAGTAGCACCAAAATTTACGTATGTTATCTTGCTTTTCAAGTTCATAAAGTTTTCAGGTTGAAGTTTAAGAACGAACACACACACACGCACGCACGCACGCACACACACACACAAGTTTGCAAAGTCTACCTCAAAAAAATATATGGGAATATTAAAACAGAAGGGCAAGAAGTACCATTGTTATGACTAAAACATAATGCAAATGTATTACAACGAAAATAAAATAATTTCGGAATTTGTGTAAATCTGTTATAACATGCGTAAATTGATGAGCTGAGGCAAGTAACACCAGACTTTTCTTTTACTCTGACAGCTTCCGCCATTGGTATAATTTGGTTACTGTAAAAAAAGTAAAATAACATAACAGAAAAATACAGAAACCTTGAACGTTTGAGTAATGTTGATTTTTGTATGCGTGAAGAAACATTATGTTGCTTGTCTGAATAAAACAGTGAATAAGGATGGAAATTCTTTTTTTGAAAGTCACAATGGTTGTCTTGAGTAGGTGAAAGGCTGCACAAAGTCACTGTCCATAGTTCTTGCATAATGGAGGGAAGCGTCGGACAGAAAATGCTCAAAACTAAAATAAGTGTTTAACTGAATGGTTAGATGTGCACTTGTGATTTTAGGATTAAAATAAATTCTCCGCTTTAATTTCAGCACAGTGCAGAGTTACAGGGAAAATTTATCGCAAATTAGGATAGTTACAGTTAGTTAAATGGGCACATATTTAATCAACTATGTATCTCTGGTTGATACTTTTTTCATACGGAGATGAAAGGTGATTTATAACAAGCATATGCTTTACCAACTTATGGAAGGTATTTACAACACATCCGTCAGTTTCTCTCCGAATGATTTCTTACATCCTCATGACAATTTACTCTTGTCGTGATACACTTGCCCCATGGAAAGAAATGTTTTAGGATAAGGTTAGGTAATATTGATGGCCCAATTCCTTTAGAAATGATGGGATATTGAATGAAGGAAAAAAAATCAGTCATGTCTAAAATTGCAGGTTTAGAAGATGGTACCATCTTGCTGAAAATCGTCAGTATGCAGTACTTTGTCGTCACACTCTTGAAAGATTTTCAGTGTACAGAATTAAAGACGGGCCATTCCAGTTTTTTCATCATGAGCAGATGTCTCGTGCAGTGTGAAGACTCACCCTAGCCCAAATGTGGGTGTGTATTCTGGAAAATGACGCGTGTTTAGGTGAAACCACCCCTCTTCGGAGAACATGTGTAGTCCTGTATCCTCGGATGTGTATGTAAAGCAGCTGGGATAGTAAACAGTAATTGAGTCCCTTGTGCACGTCGAAGGTGTGTGTATATAAATGCGGAAGCCATTGTCTAAATCACACATCAAAGAACAGCGAAATGTCAAAACTAGCCCTTACCGTTGTCATTTGCTCAAGAATTAAATGTAAAACTGACCACGAAGAATTCCCGATCTAACTCTTTGGGAAGGGGGAAGGAAATTGGAAAAAGAGTACAAAAAGAATCCCTGACAATCAAACAACTCAAAGAAGTTACACGCTAAGAGATGCAAACCGTTGACGTCACCACTTTGAGGACGTATGTCAGAAGTTGGAGAAACTCCAACTTGGATGTGGAAAGAGAGTTTCAACAAATATTAGGTGTTCGTTCTGTGTATAAGAAGTATAAATTTGCAAGCCTTTATCTAAATAACAAAGGGAATAAGTTAGGGCCTCTAGCGATAAAATTGCTCTGTAGAACTCTGTAATTGTCCTGTGTACGAGATCTTTCGGACATCCTGTATATTAATTTTGTTGGTGTCTTATTCAGCTGTGTTTATTACGGGTACTAAAATGTGCATCACTCTCACAGTATTATCTCATGTGCACTATAGCACCTCTCTGTTGCTCTTTGCTCTCCCATATGTTCTTTCCAATACTCAATATTTCTTCGCCATCTATAACCGCCCATCCGTTGCAGATGTTCCTACCAAATCAATCCTTTTCTTTCGCTCTCCATTTCTCTTTTAGGGAGACTGATGGCACCATCAGCTCGTACTTCTAGACTACTTTGTTCTTACATGTATCACACATAATGATTTCTGTGTCTAATAGTAATTTATAAAATTCTTATTACTTTTTTCTTTTATCATATTCCGTAAACATTCTTTGGAATATTCCTAAACCGATATGTTTCTTTCAGGCAGAATAAAAAAGATAATGGCGTTCTGTTCTGCACGCCATTATATTTGCTGATTTTTCAGGACACTTTTTGTAAAATATGATTCCAAAATCAGCTGTATGTTACCTCATTCTCTATCACGTTAATATTTTTTTAATTATATCGCCTTTTGATGCTTTCTCTATTCAGTATTTGGCCGTTGTTGTTTTTCCGTTAGAGAGGGTTTCATCTATAGTAGATGTCGTGGAATTTTTATCTTTTATTTCTTCAACTTTAAACGTATAACATGGCAAAGTCAGCATGATTCTTAACTTTTTGGAACAGAGCGCTGCAATCCCATGTTTGGTTGTTTATGTTGCCGTAAGCGAGCAAAACAATAGCATTGATATGTCATATCACAGCCATTTAGTTAATTTCAATGTGTGTGGTTGATTTTATACAGGGTGTAACAAAAAGGTATGCCACAACTTTGGGGAAGCATTCCTTACATATAAAGAGTGCAAATATGTCACATGAACACGATCCGGAAATGCTTTATTTCCTTGTGAGAGCTCTTTGTCTACAACTCCGTTTACACGGTGTGATATGTACCTAGAATGCCAGCATATCGATCCTAAAGCAATAACCTCACTACAGAACAGTTGCTTAATACGTACAGTAGGTACACTTGCGCTTTTATCTCTGGTTAAATGAGGTGGAAGTGTTATAACTACTCTTTTTTTCCTAGGTTCACCGTTGTTGTGGTCTTTCTATATCATGTAGTCTGCTTTTATACTTCTCACTTCATTGCTTGACGTAGCACCTAGTACATAGTGTCAGTTTTGTATGTTTATGGGCCTCGTTCCAGACACAGTAAAATGAGGTATTCAAATACGGAGTTGGCAAATGCTCGTGTGATCTATAGATTAGCCGAAAGTGTAGAATATCTTTGTGCTTGCATTCTGCGAGGCTGCCAGACAATACGAGAATCTCCAGAGATACATCAGCGCATCAAGGAGAGCATGAGATGGCGGGTTGGTGGATGTATCCATGCTAACGGAGGACATTTTGAACATTTCATAAGATTTTCTGTTCCCCATTGTTTTCATTTTTAATATTCCGCTATATTGTACAGGTGTAGAAAAAGGGCTATAACAGGAAATAAAGCAATTCCGGATCCATGTTCATATTATATTTTTATCCTGTATATGTGATGAATGCTTCCTCAAAGTGTTGATGCACCTTTTTGTTACACCCTGTATAGCACAATGTTACTCGTACTACCTGCATATGTAAACTTCGGTTCCTGATTTGTTTTTGTATTCTTAGTTATATGCATTAGCTTGGCTCATAAATGGGCAGAGTTTACAACATATTACCTACATTAATTTTATCTGATCTATAACTGTTTCAATACTACTACTAAGATTGTAAAGGAAAATAATGGTGAAATACTGAACTGTACGTCTCAATTTTAGGCATAGGTCAGATTTCACCCGAGAATGGCATTTCAAGGACGTGCTCTTACGTCCTCCTAAGAGCACTTCAAATTTTGTCTGGAGCAATTTTTTATTTTCCTCTTCATTTCGGAGGAAAATGGTCGTAACTCTATAAATGCCTCACTCTGTGTATACCAGATACTCTATATTCAAATATAAAATTTCCTATATCGTCATACAATGTTAAAACTACATAACCACATGCCCAAAATTTCACAATAGATGGATGGAGAGCAAGTATCAGGGACGACAGAAACCGTGGCCATCGACGGGGTACGTACGGTCCAATCAGTACGAAGAAATATAGTAAACGGCCATTAAAAGAAGCAGAAAGCGAAGAGAAAGTTGCTAAAACGAAATAAATGAATACCCATAAAAATAATCTCATTGAGATACCTAGATTCCAACTGGGGTATACAATTGTAGCGACCTAGTCCTCTAGCAATAGTTTCTTTGGATAATCTCGAACATAGCACCGCCTCGCGTGCTCGAGGTCATTAAGGCGCGGACTTGTGAGCGGGAGGTCTGGGGTTCGAATTCCGCCAGGACCGTCAATGATCCGAGGTTTTTTCCAGGTTTTCCTCAGTCCTCATAACTGGCAAATGCCGGGAAGGTACCCTAAACTTAGGCCTGGAACGTTTCCTTCCTTAAAAAATCCTTTCCCAATATTATATCATTTCATTTCATGTATCACCAGTGTTCACCGCCTGTGGTGCCTCAGTTGTAAAAACGGGCGTTAAACACTATTAAAAAAAATCGAACATAGTTTTCTAGACAGTATAATACCATGGAGGGTTTTACAATTATCTGCTAGCGCAATTATCTAGAGCGTCCAAAGTGGAGTACTTTTAATGGATTCCTTTTCGTCGCGGAAGAGAGTACACCAAACTAAAGCTAAGATATTTTAAAGGATATTTTCATCAAGGAAATGCCAGGTGTTTACTTATTCATCAATGAAACTAAAACTAAATGTGTCATTCTTGTAACTCGTGTTCTTGATGGCTATGAATTTTAAATTTTAGAGGATTATAGAGCACTCATATATCACCAAATGTATTTATACCCGATTTCTAAGAAATAATTCAGACCAGGAATATGTTGAAGAATACACGAATAATATTTACTAGCAACAGAAGTGAAACAAAAGACAAAAGATCTTATCGTGACCCGCACATAAATGCAATGAATTGGTTTCAACATAGTTTGGAACCTGTTCAAATAAAACAGAATTTATGTTAGGTATGTCTCCACCACTTGTAATTCTCTTGAAAATCGTTTTCTGAAAGTTTTCCCTGCAGATCTCACAGTAGTATATATTCATTCCGGAAGATGGTTAGCCATTTGACACTAGATTAATACATTTTGTGTGTAATTATTTTATATACGAATCAGTTGAACCTGTGCATGGGAAATTTATTAAAAAAATTTCTGGACAATTACTTCATTCTGGAACTGCAATTCAACATATAAAGGAAAGCGTTAGCAGTTGAATCAGAAAAATGTGTCTATGACCGAACATGTCAATCAGAATGTGTTTTCCCGATACAATACGTTTACGCGTGGGAAGATATTTATTGACATTTATAAAGTAAATTTGTATATTTTTTAAGAACTGCAGTTGAAATACAGCGTCACGCTCTGTATCCGAAACGTAAAACACTGCTTGAACGCGAGGCTTTTTAACTAAAGCCCGATATCAATCCTAATATTTAAATTGGAGTTTTGTTGCAAAGTACCCCTTAGACTTATGACAGTTGAGGCAGATTTTTCTTTTCTTTGTAGAGTATGATCACCGAACACAACGTAGGACAAATAGATATGGTTGTTGCTTCGTGAATTCTAATAATAATCGATGATTTTTGTATGTTTCAACAAATGAAAGCATTAGTTTATATGCACAAAAATAGGTTTTATGTTGATTAAATCAGCATTTTCCGGCAAAACTTAGAACGCAAATGAGCATTCTCTTGGTTAATTGCATTTTTAACAATTTATTTGGTGACTTCATGTACCGATCCCTAAAACCATAGTGTCATTTTTAAGCTGGGCAATGATACTTCTCATTTGTACCAATAAACTAAATTTTAAAATGTTTGTTCACATAAAAGCTAATTAAAATAAAACTAAGGAATGATAATAATCCTCTCCATGTTCGAAACGGTAGTCGAAGCCACGAGACTGTGGCTAGCCACTTGTCTTAGCGGGGCATGGACACCGTTGTGGTTTACATGCAGAGTATCGGCGCCCCACCAAACAGGTCCCTGTTTGATATCTGGTGTAATAATTTACTTCCATAGTTTTTCCTTGCTTAAAAAGGAATACCAAATGACTGCGAAATATTTTCCTGTCAAGGCTCACTGTAGAGAATTGCGTGATTTGGTCTAATACATTATTAGTTCTAGTTAATCTCTCTACTTATTCTTTAACAGAAAACAAGGATATCAGATCCTCTGTCTTTAAAAACACTGTAATAAAACATACACAGCCTTGTAAATGTACGGTTTTAAAATAAAGTTCAAACTATGCCGTATGGTCTTCACGATCGATACCATGGATCAAAACAATCGATTTTCTGGAATGTCGTGAATTTTTCCCTTGAGAATTTAAGCGATATGGTCTCGATTGGTCCTCTTACAAGGAAATACTTGTAAATGAACTCATTCTATCTGTTAAGCATTAATTAGCACACTTTTGGAACTAACTGTACTGAGATGCCGTTTATAGCGGCTGGCCACTGTTTTGAGGTGTCAGTGCACGGTTTATTGTTCGTCACATGTGACAACCCTCTTAATAAATCTGTCAATCATAGAACATAAACTGACCGCTTGTCCATTCCGTGCTGAGCTTGTTCTTGTATCAGTTACAATGGTATAGATCTGCAACTTATGACTATCCGTGTGTCTATGTAGGCTTTGTGTCTTTAGGTGTAATTACTTCTGACATCCTACAAATTCTTTTTGGCGTATTATCATTCAAAATTCTACATAGTTCTCCATGTCCCGGATCCAGGCCTTCCTGGGTGTTGTATATAATATTTCTGATTCCATAATTACAGCGACTATTTCTTCGCCCTCCATATTAGAGGTTTTTCTTACTAATGTTTCAAAAAGCGCTTAAGAAGGACTAAAATATTAACCACTCTCATACTCTCACAACAGTCAGCTGTAGTCGTAGACGCATCAAGATTTCACTGCCATAGAAACAGAACTTAAACTACCAACATAACTTTTAAAAGAAACTAACGTTAAAAAATACAATGCTGGCTTTTATACCATTCCAAGCATTTCCTTATATTAAGAGAGTGCATGTAATAATCGATTAAGATGCTTAAATTCTTGAAGGTGGAAAGACATGCAGATGTCACTATTTCGCCTCGGAGATTGCCAAGAGTGCATATGTACAAGTGGTTTAATGCTGAAGAAACGGGGCATTGAACCCAGTACAGGCTGTGGATGGTTTTTGTATGGTTGATTTTAAATACAAAGTTTTGACCAAAAATGCAAATGCTAAATATATTTAATACTTTAATAGAATTTAACACTCACAAAATGTATTAAAATTAAATAAATATTACTAATCTTCAACTTCATTATAAATCATTTGCATCGGAATCCCAATATTCATCACACCAAAATGTGCACTTGAATATTATATTCTTAATTTAAATTGCAAATGAATGAAGCTTTGATTAAATTTGTCATATATTATAATTGATATAAGCATACTAAAATAATCACTGTCTTAACAGCAGTATTTAATATACAAAATTCTCTTATAAATATTTCCCATATAATTAAACCATGATGGAGGAATTCGTCAACAAAATAGTTCCACTATGGAGCATTGCAAAAAAGGTAATCTATAATAAATATGATTTATTAATTAATACTTAACATACATTACCGCTCTATTTACTCTACTTTACAGATCGGAAGGTATTAATGTTTTTGTTAAAAACATTTATCACTTCTATGTGTGTAAAAAGTTATATGCTATCAACTTGAAAAAAGGAATATCATAAAACATGCGCATAAAATTGACACATTTACTCAAATTGAACTGAACAAAGCCCCAGAACAATTTTATTATATTTTAATGCATTAAATAAAAATTGTTAACAAGATGAAACAAAATCAACTCAAACGCTTCTAATTCAATTTTTCTAGAAATGCTTTCACTTTTCATTAGTCTCGGCTTAGTTGGCAGCGTTAGATTCGGTTTCATGTGGGTTACAAACTGCATAGGTGCTCATTGATACGTTGTTCCTAATAAGTGGCGGAAAAACTTAACAGGGTTTTCTGAATATTTACTGATCATAATTTATCATCAAATGTATCTTGTAGTATAAAATATATCCCGAAATTAAACAAAATAAATATACTTCACACCACTCAAACTTGCAGATAGTGGTTTAAAACCAAAAAGAAAATTATTGCATAAAGGATAGCCAATAATAATAATAATAATAATAATAATAATAATAATGGAATTTTCATTGATTATTGTTCAAAACCCGGTAATTTAATAAGTAAAACAATCCTAATTAAACGTGAATTATTGTATTGTTTTGCTTAAAATTTGCACTCTCGCTATTTTATAAAAACATCATTAATTATTTTGCATCTCAGGCATGTATTAAAATAACATTTATTAATTATTGAAAATGTGTTAAATTTTGTTGTAAAATTACATGCTTGGCCGACCTGCATTAACAGTTTTTCAATTTTCTAGAAAAACTCAAGTTTCGTCGTTTATTTGTTATTGCCTTGAATTACTAGTTTTGCCTATTTTACATTTTTTTTCTCTGCATTGAAAATTTAATGGTAGCGTTCCTATTAATATTGTAAATTGAATGTACAGAGAGTAACAGAAATTTTGGCATGAAATCTACATTTTCGCTGTATGACGTTGGATTTACTCTCGTTTTGCTTTGCCAACATCGTCACCAAGCAACCTTCTTAAGAAAAAGCGTCTTGAGTGGTACCCAAATGGAAGAACTGACTGCTTGAGGCCTGGCGTTGAGCTGTATTTTATATTGAAGGTTTAGAACCTGTTATCTAGCAGGTATTGAAGTTGTTATGTTGTAGGGTTATAATATGGAACCATAAATTCTGCTAGTGTGAAATCACAGAAGATATTATGCGTAAAAAGAACAAGGTTGAGAAACTCTTGTTTATGAAGATAGCCATTCCAAACCATGTGTCAAAGATCTCCATAGTACAGTTCCAAGAACAAGATGTCCAATTTACTTGACCTCTTATATTTTCGGACGCACAGCGAACCTGTGAACTCAT
Source organism: Metallyticus violacea (assembly GCA_030762175.1). Classification (NCBI taxonomy): domain Eukaryota; kingdom Metazoa; phylum Arthropoda; class Insecta; order Mantodea; family Metallyticidae; genus Metallyticus; species Metallyticus violacea. The sequence goes on from CM060832.1 coordinate 125,297,798, forward strand.
TGACGATGAAGATTAAGAGGAATTCTGGTGTACCATCACCCCAAGTCCAGATTGAAGCATGTCTTAGCTTGTTGGTGGTTACAGGAAGCTTCGTGATGGCCACGCTTACTACCAAATGTGCAAGAAGTATTAGGGTTTTTTTTCCGTAATTTCTTCTATTTCAAGATCTATTACTAAGGTAACATGTACCAGAATTAAAAGGGTTTTTAAGAGTGAAAATTGTCCATTGAAATGTGAAAAATGCTGCCGGAGTGCATATACTCGATATATCCTGTAATAACTTTGTGAACTTTCAGTCTCGCTTTTACCTTAGCTTAAGAGTTTAGAAACAAAGATGCCTTGTGCAACTTTCCAGTAATAATACAGCTATCTGATCGAAATGTCAACTAAATGTCTGTGTTTAATTCAGCTTTCTACGAGTCCTAGTGACACATTTTAACACAAATTTGCAGCATTAAAACAATCCATTAGTAATCCTTTTGACAAGTTAAAATCCATTGATGTATTTCGTCCAGTTGTAATAGCGCTGAAAGTGTTTTCACAAAATGCCCAACATAGTTTATACATGGCTGTAATATTTTCTCAGTTTTACATACACAGTGTCCCAAAGTTTTTAATGAGTTGCATGCTTTATGAGAGGCTATAAACATTAAACGCGACACTTAATATGCAGCCAGTTTTAAATTAGTTGCTCTCCATAAAAATCATTAGGGTCGCAGGATAGCCAAGTAATGAAGACGCTGCTTTCTTTTATACCCGTTGTTAATTTTAAGGACCTTGTCTAACCTTAAGCTGCCGATATATTTTTCAGTAACTTTATTCTCTACCCCTTCAATGTATTCCTTTTAGTAGGGTTATAACATATCTAACGGTCTAAAAGGCCCAAACATGTTAGAATCTATTTATCCAATCTTCTATCCATTCAAACATCTACTACATTTTTCTTATTGCTGTTACATAATACCAAAATTAGAATATTTTATTTTAAGTGATAATTAAAACTATTTTTGGAGATTTGTGAACTGAAAAGAAATGTAAGCAGTAATAATGCATGGGAAAAGGAAATAATGCAGTGTTCGCTTTCGGCTTTTTCCAGAAGTGCCTCTGAGGAACATTATGTGCAAACTCCAGGTATATATGGAAACCAGCATTCTTAAGGCCATTGCCAACATATTGCTGGTGCATGTCGCCGGCATGAGAGCAATGTTTGCCACAAAGGGAATCCACATAGAAACACGTGTATTCAGAACAAATGCAGAACAGAAACACCTATCCTTTAGGCTACTCAGTACTCGAGGATACTGTAAGAATAGATGCAAAACTCGATGTTACACATTTCTTCTCAGAACGTTTAACTCCACAGATCTTTGAGGAGATGAATGAGCCCACCGGGGCCTAATGTTCCGTGCTGTCTCTTCCAAATATGCTGGGGACAGTAAACAGTGGTTAAGCGCTCACTTGTCTCAAAAACCGCCCGACACTTTTATATAAATCAAGTTACACTTATAATAAGTTCGCAGCATGCTCTCACGAGTAAAATGTGCGTTAAACTGCGCCATACTTTGAACAGCAATTATAGTTGAAACTCTCAGTCAAGTAGTAAAGTCCAGTAAACTGCAAGCAGATGACTTTAAAGCACAACAATGGGCACAGATGTGATCACGTTCCAGTTTATCCACTCATTTCTTCTTCTGCTTAATTGATGTAGGGATGTTGCAAGAATTTTATTTAAAATTACGATTAAAACATAATACACTAAATAACATGTATAAAATTTGCTGAATATTATCAAGCAAAATAAACTGACACTTGAAGAAGTATAGATGTATAGAAACAACGATTTTAATGCAAGCTTCGTAATGAACTTCCTGTTGAAAATACAACGAATTATTACCACACGCAATTAGCATAAGATGAATATGTGTATATGCAACATGCGTATAAAACATGATATTTTATAAAAAAATATATAGCTGAATGTTATATTAGTCACAATATATGAATAGCAACGCAAAATGATTACTTACACGAGGAGTTGTACAGGCTGTCCCAAAATTAGACCGACAAATTTTGATAGAAATTAGATTAAGTTATTTAAAGCACTTTTTGTTAAAGAAACTGTGTTGTGCGATGTTTCGTTTCTGTGCAACAAGGTGTTGCATCATTAATGTTTTCCCGTAGTTTGTTTACTTATTCAGTTCAGTATCACACTTCCATCCAATTTGATTATTCCTTCAGTTCAGTACCATGCTTGCTTTCACTTTGTTTACTTTAACTCGTCGGTTTGGAAATTGTTTCCGGTAAAACCTCTGAGCCGCATGACCCAAACGTAATCGCTCCGTATGCCAAATGCATGTCCGTTATTTCGTTGACAATGTTCCATGTCTATATCGTAGAAGTGAACAAACTGAGTTTCTATCTAATGGTTGAGAACAAGTAAGCCACTACTTTGCCTGAAATGAATGAATGAATGAATAGTGTTTAACGCCCGTTTTTGCTACAGAGGCACCTCAGGCGATGAACACTGATGATACATGAGATGAAATGATATATTGGGAAATGATGTATTTTTAAGGTAAGAATCGTTCTAGGCCTAAGTTTAGGGTACCTCCCCGGCATTTGCCATTTATGAGCACTGAGGAAAACCTGGAAATAACCTCAGTCAGGGAGGACGGTCCTGACAGGATTCGAACCCCAGACATCACTTTCACGAGTCCGCGACTTAACGACCTCGGCCACCCGTGGCGATACTTTGCCTGGAAATACGTATGATCCTGAGCTTAGGGAGTAAACAAATGAAGCATGATACGAGTTCAAATAAACAAACTGAATGCAAGCCATGCTATTGAGCTGAAAGAGTAAACGAACTCGGGAAGCTTTGACGATATGACACCTTGTTGACAGAAACATACTTTGCAGCCGATGGATTCCTTAACAAAAAGTGTTAAATAATGTTTACTAACTTTATCTCAAAAGTTATCGGTCTAATTTTGGGACACTCTGCAGACTGGAAATTAACATCACGTTGAATTAATCGAGATAGGTAATAATGAATGGTGTTTAACGCCCGTTTTTCTACAGAGGCACTGTAGCACTGGACACTGGGACGAAACGATACATTGGAAAAGGATTTTTTTATGAAAGGAAGGAATCGTTCCAGGCCTAAGTTCAGGGTACCTCCCGGCATTTGCCATTTATGACTGAGGAAAACCTGGAAAAAAAACCTCAGTCAGGGAGGACGGTCCTGGCAGTATTCGAACCTAGATCTCCCACTCATGAGTTCGCGCCTTAAGGATCTCGGCTACCCGTGGTAATCCAGATAGGTACTAACTTAAGTTTCCAATAATGATTTTTCTTATCTTATTCATTGAATTTGAATGGTAGCATTGAAAGACATTTCAGTATTGTTCAAGAATTAGCCATTTGTGCCTACGCCTTCAATGGGGGCACCTCCGGAAGGAAGAGATGAGGCGAATGAGACAATGGATGGCCAAGATTCACGGGTGGTGAAGCACGAGCATAAGAGTTTTTAACAATGTTTCCAGATAAGAATATCCTGACGTTGACGGAGTCTCCACTCCAAGGAGTTCGAGTCTCTCAGAATGACCGCTTCCATACCAAAGACTCAGGCCTAAGCGCAAGCTACCGCCCGTCATATGACAGCACCAGCCCACCTTGCATTATACTTATGACTCTGTAACAGAACCAATGGAATGAAATGATGTGAAATGGGAGAGCAGAAAATTCGTGGAAATTCCATTTCAGCATTCGCTTAAGGCCCTAAGCGATCAAGGGAAACAACGGATTAAAAAAAAAAAAAAAAAAAAAAAAAAAAAAAAAAAAAAACTTTTAAATTTGAAAGCGGGATTTACTGAATGCGAGGCTCTATCTTAGCTCCTTGTTCTATCATCTACAGGTTTAAGCTGCAATATGGAAGTTACTGAGGGCATTACGAAAATAGTGTGATTCTTCATCTGTACAAAACCATCTTCATTAATCTAAGTTAGTATCTTAATATATTATCTTTATTCTTCGTCATTGAGACATCTTTGAGATGATTCTGGAGGTCAAAGCCATCTCTGGACTAAGGAGAAAATAAATCTCCAAAGCCAAATTTTTCAGGCTAAAAATAAGAATAAATTTTCTACCTTTGCCTTGTCTTGCAAAAAGTTCACTATATAGCTATTCTGGCATGCTCTTCTTCGGGCGTCAGAAACAAGCAGTAGTTGATTTTAACTATAATTATTATAAAGCAAATTATAATATTCCTTTCAAGTTAAAAAGCTAGCTTATTAAAACCTGATTTAAATTTTTGACCAATTAATATGCCTGTAAACCATATATGAATCTGTGAGGGAATCTGGTAGGTCTATTCGATTCTACATCGAAAGAGGAAGTCGAAGGGATATCGCTTATCTTTGAAAAAAGCTAACGGGTGATCTTTTCACGCATGCGCTTAGCGTCCTTTTTAAATTCTAAAGACCCCTCCCGGACACATTGCTTTGCTAACTATGTTAACAAAATATTACAACTTCGAAATATACAATTTTAAAGCCCCCATGCTACAATACATTGTGACAAGTATTTTAAAAGCGAGGCTTTTATTAAATCCCTCTTCACAAAAATCACTCAAACATCCGGTGAAAATAAAACAAACTGTAAATAATAAGACATATAATAAAGAGATTTGAGATTCAAGGGCTAAATAAAGTAAAATTTCTGAAATATAGGTCATTTTCCTCTTCGCCCCTATTGGGTATCAGCTCCACGCTATTAAAATACTACATACAAACAAAGTCTGGGTGGGCACACGTTTTCTATTCCTCTTTGCGTCTCTTTCTAATGCCCTCTCATTCGAGCGTTTCATCCAGGCACCGTCGGAAAGCCAAGATTTAATTTGGCAAAAGCCGGAGCTCCTATATAATCCTTTGACAATAAGCGTGTGCCAAATGTGCTCGCTACTCCAAAGCTATCTCTGCACATTCTTCTTTAATGCCATAGCTTTGGTGGCGGTGCCTCTCTGGTTCAGCAGAGAACAGAATCTCTGAAGCTTAAGTCCATGAGGAGTCAACAGAATAATTGTAATGGAATCCTATAAAATGGGAAGAAAGCTTTGAGCCTGGAAAAGCATTTCTTTATACGTATAAATTCGTGTAACAAAAGGATCAAAGAGCGCACATATATATGTCATGTGTATTAATGTAAATGTCTGTAAATCTGTAAAAAAATGTATTTTCCAAATATTACATTTATCGCATCATTTTTATGACTTAGTGTATAAAAAGTGTTGGATCGGTGTGCAATCTTTAATGTATTAAACAAGATGCGTTGTTGGTAAGTTTACACAGAATTCCTATATTCACTATATACGTTGACATCAAATTAAAGTGATTAGTAGGGGGTTCCAGCTTCAGAACTCGCAACTATATTTGAAGAATTAAGTGCACTTACACACTGAAGTTTTTCACTCAAAAGTTTACTTTCTTCATCTTTTCGTGGAACGTCTTCATTGTTTTGTTAGTATAACTAAAATTGTTATTGTTCTCAATATATAAGGGGTAAAAAGTTACTTGAAAGTTTTCTTCGTAAATAACTTACAATAATCTATAAGAACTCTGTAGATCTTTTGTTTTATTTTAACCCTCTTGCTATTGGAATTATAGTGCAAATTCATGGATATGTGGGCATTCAAAACATATTAGAAATGAGAGGATTGAGGAATTAGCTTAGACCGTTGCATCCTGTGCTAAAGAATATGAGCACGAGTGCAAAAAAGTGCCAATCTTTATTCTTGTAAACACAAGGGCAGGATAAATGAATGTGGTTAATTATGAATAAAGTGTGACAAATTTGAAATAAAAAAACGACTTTTTCAACTAAGCAGGAAACCCTCAAAGTTAAACTATCTAGTTATTCGGGAAGCATTATGATTTTTTCATTGCCATGGAAGATACAGACTTACAAACCATTTAAATTGCCGTTTTTTTTCAATTGTCTACTTTGTAACACATATTCAGGATAAAATGAACAGAACATTTCATGAATTGTATTAAAAAACGGTTAAACACTTTAAAATGGTATAAAGGTAGATATTATTTTATTATTTTTACTTAAGATTTCAACTTTTATCCAGCATTTACTATGAATTGAAGCCCTAGCATTATCCGCGAAATAGGGCTTAAGTATATTCTCGGAAATCTCGTATATCAACACGAAAAAAATGGTTATCATTGAACTTGCATTTATATTTATACAGACCTGCGCAAAAGCTGTTAAATACCTCGTAAAAAATTCTGGATCATCTTATTGTTTACAAAATATCGTGTCATCATTTTGCCTGAGCTTGCTGACATAATTGTAGCGGCACCACAGAGACAGCAGCCCACCTCAAGAAACAATAGCTGCAAGTAATGCGGCAGTGCAGGCCAGTGTTGTGCAACCATCGAGCCTAGTTTATCGATGTGTTGTGAATTGTTTGGAGACATTATTTAGACATTTAGTACGAAACAAAAACTTTCATCAGCCGCTCTGTGTCATACAGAATTTCAGGTAAGCTTTCCTGGGATCGCACATATAAAGACTTACATTCCATAAAATAACCAACAAGTTTAAAACTACCGCACCAGTATTGGATAAGAAATAAATAGAAGAATCACATTTTGAGAGAGAAAAATCTTAACAATTGCCCCAAAAATATCCTTCAAAGTTAGACGGACAAACTGTGGATCATTAAAACGCGCTACAAAATTACTAAAATTTCATTCATAGAGGATTACTGAAATGCTAATTTTACAATCCTTAGACCAGCAGAGTACATCTTTAATACAAAAATGGAAGCGTGACGAGACTTGCATGGTTAAGTTAACAATTGAAATAAATACGCTAACTCAATATTTGTCACTTATATTGCCCAAGATCAGCATGTGGTGTCAGAAAATGTAAAAAGTAATAAGTGTTCCGTTTTTCGTGAAATCATAATGCTGAAACAATAATTATGGAACAAATACTCCTCAATTAATGAAGAATAAGGAATATATGGCATAATCCCAGCAAGATGAACTTAAATTCATATAGCTCGGACTTTGTTCAGTGAGAGTGCTAATATTTTTGGTAAGAGAGTAATTAGTGAAAAGCTATGCCTTCCAGACCTAACACCATGTGATTATTACTTGCGGGGCAGTTTAAAAGATAGTCTACAAATCAAAACCACAAACATCACCACCTAGCCCATAAGAGTGAGCCCAAGCAAAATAACATCGCGGTACCGCTCAATGCTAATGCGGTTTCCCATTTAATTTAATTAATTTAATCATTTATACACGAAGCTATGAAAACTTAATTTAAAAAATAAATACCTTTCATAAAGCAAGATCAAGTTTTAAGAACTAATGTTTCTATTTATATGTAGGCATTTTTTATATCTGTTGCATCTGCTTCCGAAACAATTTTAATTGCTGACATCTTCCTAAATAATGAAATCTTTTTGCAGTTCCAGCAGTGTTGTTATATGAGCCAAGATTTAAAAAGTTTATCATCAGAAATTAAAATGCATAATGGATATAGAAAATAATCTTTGTTTACAAGTAACGGGTTTCATCAAATACAGCATGCTGAATTTAAATTGCCTAAGTGAAATATGTAAACTAATTCTAGAATTTAAAATAGACCTGTAAATATTCAAGTAACTTAATTAATATACACATATTACTAAACCACCAAATATTACTGAAAATAAGCTGTAAAATAAACAATAAAACCACGAGAATGCTGAATAAATTAAAAAATCCGTCTTAATAATTGATTGCATTACTGTAATGCAATGATATAGTATATGCACTTATCAGGAAATTATTAAACAAGGCAAGGATTATAAACTAATAAGCATTATGTATTCTCTAATAAAGTAAATGCATTTTACAATATTTCTGGTGTGTTGTTATAAATGCAAGGTATCAGTGATAAATTTAGTATATTTTCCTTAATATATACCAAAAGGACCTGGAAATGCAGGAATTTTAAAATATTACATACTTGATTTTGTAAGTAAAATTGATGTCTATGCTTATTTTGTTGTTTAAAAATAAAACTGATCTCACTATGACAAACTTTAGAGTAAAATAGTTTATATCAAGTATATAAGAAATAAATAAAACAAAGACTACTAACACTATTTACATCAAGCTTACTGCAATAATATATATTTCATGTTATATCCATCAAAAATTGTATAAGAATAGTTGCATGTAAAATAATTTATATAGGTGTTTCAATTCATTTTTGAGCTTGCTGACGTTACAAGCACTCAAAATATACGGCCTTACTGCATCATCACTAGTTATGCCTATCACGCCACCTTTTATTCTACTGTTTTAATTTCAATACAGTCTCACGCTGATTTCAGGATTCAGTTCCCTTTTCTGTTATTGAAATGTTTTCATGAAATTTATGAACCCAAAACAATCATCATTTGCGGTTTTCTATTTTAAAGGGAAAATACATGGGGAAAAACCTTACGCTCTCCTGTAAGTGATACTTTCTAATAGTGTGTGTCTAGAGGTATATTTATAGGCAGATACAATTCTAGAATATTATATATTTCAAATAAAGACGAGAAATATAGACCAATTTTATTCATTTGCATCGCTTCCGCGTGCGTTTTCTTTCCTTTTTAATATAATACATATATTTTATTTTTCCACGCACACATACGGGACTTGTGTCGACAGTAACTAGCTGTGCGCATTGTAAATCAAGGATATGCATAAACAGACTGTCATCAGTTATTACTATGCGATAACGCAGAGCAGTAAGTCTTACTCTATGCAATGTTAAGAGTTTCGTGTCTCTGTGTCTCTTGCTTGAGTCATGATTCAAAAATTTAATTCAGAACAAAGGAATTTTCATGTATTTAAAAATGCGAATGAATTGCCAAGTGCCATAGAGAATGTCGAGAAGTTGGTCCATGGGAAAGGATTACGGTTCATAAAATAATGAATAAATTTAAAAAAAAAAAAAAAAAGATAAGTGTTGGACGCAAAAAGACGAAGGCTCGTGTTATAACAGAGGAAATGTTGAATGATGAACGGTGCCTAGTTAGGACAATCACATGAAAATCTCTTACGAAGTTACCACAACAAGCGGGAGTCAGCCGCACATCAGCACATAATGCTAAATTTTGCTAAAATTCCATCCAAACAGGTTCACAGAACGTTTTGTGCTATGCCTTTGAAAAAAAGTGAACATTTCTTAAACTTTGCCAGCCGTATGACGGGTGGGAGTATGTGCTGCACTCGTTTCCGCAAACGTAGAAAGGTAAAAGGAATTAATTATTTTTTTTTATTTTAGTACTCTGATTGCAAGTAACGATTCATAATATTAAAGATATTTTAAAAAAACTTCCGTTGTAATGTTATGTTCACTGAATTGCTATTGTAAATATATCAAACATTTGCAAGCGTGGCGATCCACTTGCTTAAGTTGAGAAAAGAAATATAAGACATTATAATAGCGGGAAATAATAAAAGTTAAAAACATTTGAAAGAGAGTGTCTGAATTTTGGCACCACGCTGTAAAGTGCAGGTTTGTTGAGCTACCTGTAGTCAGAAATCATGTGAATTATTCATGTATCAGAATGATTCTCAATAATAACATAACTGTAGAATGTATAAAAAAATGGAAATTTTGTGTGAATGATATGAAATTGTTAAAAGCGACAAATCGTATGCCACAGAGCAGAAGCAAGAAATATATACGTAATGTTTTCTATTTACAATTAAGGATAACTGAAGTACATGAAATAAAATTATTTCTTTACATACACAAACATTTCTCTCTTACGAACGTGAGAATATGTGTGCAACATTCTAAAACTAGGCACAGTACTTAATTTTGTAAGGCGCAAAAGATGAATGAGGAGAAAAACATGTCTTGGCATAATTAGGTTAACACAGAAAATACTGTCTCTGCGGAAAGGCCTGGCACCACATGCGTTCGTATGTTCGCTGAAATATGAGAGGTTTCAGCTTATAGGCACCAAGCTCACTTGGCTGACGTATAAGGGGATGTTTGCGCCCTTAATTTATTGCCCACTAACTGGCAACAACAAACATGGCAGTCACAAACATATATATATTCTGCTCCACAAAATAAACAGGGGTGCCCACAAATTAAGACGTCATGGTACAATGCTCTTCAATTCCGACTTGCTTCGTGCTGTTATTTGTTAATCTCTTGCACGTTTTAAGTGTATATATAGTCAATTTTGCATCTATTTATATCTAAGTATCGCCTCTACCAAATATATTAACCAATTTAGTTCATCTTCATTGTTCTAGTTGTTTTTATTTATTCAGAGCTGAGGAGCATGTCATGTCATCATGTCACTAAAATATGTAGGTTATTCGTTTATTAATTAATTAGTTTATTAATATTTTATAATGTTTAAATGTTTATTATACTGCAAGTTAGGGATCACATTGTAATTTAAGACTCTCAAAAACTATTTACGAGTTTTGTATATGACTGGATTATCTTGCTTATCCAAATTATTTCGGATAATCGACGTTCTTATTGACAATTTCTTCATTTGTTTATTTATGCAGGCTATTAGTACTTAATGTATGAAAAGCCTCTAGGAAATTAATGAAGGACCTAAAATCAAGCAAGAATGATCATGTCAATTTTGGTTATTTTTGGGGGGAAAATGGGCTTACCCATATTTCAACAGAAAGTGCCCAAAATCGCCTCTAGGAGCTCTAATATAGGCTTTCAAGATTCATATCATATAATGTCTCACTCTGTCCCATAGGTGTGTGCCAAATCTGCAGACATCCTAGTTCAATGTGATAATGAAGAATTTCCAGATTAACAATAGATCTGGGATACACAATGACCCTTAAAAGATCCCAAATGCAGAACAAGCAGACCAGAATGTCGATTCTCTACGAACTGTTCATATTTTCGGTAAACAGTGACCTAGAATCGCTTCAGCAGCAAGAGAAAAATGGGGGATTCTTCACCATGCATGAAATGGGATAGGCCATATTAAATTGAGGATCTTCCAGCAATTCATGTAAATAGCCCCTTAAAAAGTCACAATGCAACGTTCCAGGTGAAAGAAAAGGACCCATTAATGTTGTCACTCATTCTTGTCCATCATTAATGCTGAAACGTTTTGGGCGACTTGCTTCGAAAGCTACATGGAAATTTTCGTGAATGCTGTGAAAGCTCTGCATTTCATTCTGTAATAACTACGGTAGACGACAGATGACTTTGACTACAATCACAGCAGCATATATTTTTAAAAGACAAAAACACCCTTGATGTATTCATCAGTGTACAATGCAACTAAAAATTAGGTGAAAAAATATCATATTTATATGGACTTTTTGCTTGGTTTAGATCTATCAGTTTCCCAGAGGTTTACCACTTTTTAACACTCTGTATACCAGCCTGCTAACTTTTGAGAAACTTGCCATTTAATAGTATTAAATAATAAATTTTAAGCCTATAAAGGATAAAGAAGCTGAAGGTTATTTGCAACAACGTTTTGTTGTTTTATTTTCCTGTTTACATTTACACTTTTTTAACTCAAAGAACAGAAATACACTTAAAAAATGAGAAATATTCAGCCGTACTTCACTAGCGGAATAATTCGCTACATGAGTCACAAGGTTCTAAAACGTGAACATGAATTAATCTATAGAAATAAAATAAATCGTATTTCCAAATGTCCACGAAACAACTGTTTATAACAAGGAGTTTGTATCAATGTCTCCACAATCTAGAGTTAACATCTTCATAAAAAAGATACTGAACTCAATTCCCTCTTCGTAGATACAGATTTTGTGTTTTCTGGCGCTTTGCTTCTTCCGTGGTTCTTATCTTTTTATTTTTATATCCTCGTTCTGCCTTCTTGTAGAAATGTAGAATTACGCCTCATATGACATATTTAAACGATAAAAAAAAATCTTGATCGCACGTATCCCTTACGGTAGCCTGTGTTCATGATATGAAAATATTTTTACCTTTTGAGATTACCGCTACATGTTGCTTGGTCTTAATGCTATTGGATGTGTGTAGTTTCAAATGCACAACACATCAAACGTAAACAATTTAGAACTGCATAGCCTATTTAGTTTATCCTACAATAGGTAGCCGCCGATATTGTAGCCGATAATAAGGTCTGTACTCGTAGTATCCGAAATATAAAGTATATTATGTGCCAGTTTTCAATGTTCTATTTTTATTACATCTGAATATATTTTTAAAGGATTAAATATAAAGATTTCACTGCAAAAATGGCAATATAAGCATTTTGTAAAATACTGCTTAATTGAATATTACTAGTTTCCAATTTAAAGACAAATACTTTATAATATATTATTATTTATTTTAAAATATACACTGGAATACTATGGTCTTAATTTGTATTACAAATGAATGAAAAATAATTTCATTTTCCGTACATTACAGCCGATATGCATCTCTTTTTAATAAGTATTTAACATACAAAATTCTCATACGTCTTCTCCTTATAACCAAACCGTACTGAAATAATTCATTAACTCCAATATGAGCATAACAATAGTTATGAAAGCCTATACACAGTTGCAATACTGCAAGACATTGAAAAGATAAATGTAAAGTAAAATATATTACAATAAATTATTCGTTACTGGTCACTGCTTTTATCCAAATTTATAAAAATTTCAAAGAAGGATTTTGTGAGTAAGCCTTGTTGGAAGGTATCGCCGCAGAGCGATGAAACACGAGTTCCGGGCAGCCGGTCGATAGCCTCAAGCATGGACAAATAGTTATCTATACAAAGACTAAATACTATGTGCCAACAAGTACAGCCATAAAGGAAAAGCGTAAGAAACCATGGCGCTACCTAGTGGTAAGAGAAGAACGGAGGATCTCGAATATTGGAGAGAAAGGCAAGGTTTCTAACGCAGCAGGAATGCACACAAAAGTATCCCTGCCATTGAACACCTATCTATATACCGCTAAGAACATAAATTACAATTAGAGTCACAATAATGCAGTTCAGACGCTTCACATACCAAGCGCACCGCTTTCTGCGATCAAAAATCCCTCGGTGAAACTGGTTGGGGATCGAACCGCAGGCCAGTCGCTTCGGCGCCGCGCGGTTGCACCGGTACTCGATCATGGGTAATGGGAGGCAGCCCAAACTCATTCCCGATTTAGGGCGGCTGGGAGAGATTCACCGCAGAGTGGTGTTTTCATTATGTTGTTGCTATAACATATCGCAAGAGCGAATCATGCATTAAACATGGCGGCCAGGAGGGGGAGACATGAACATTTGGCTCGAACTACCTTCTGTTGTTACCGTATAGCTAGGAGCCAGGAATGCAATAGAGCAAAAGACAGATTACCATACAAGTCCCACCTGCACATATACAGAAACCTGGGAGGCATGACATCGAATTAGAGCACGAAAATGTTGTACTGTGACTTTCACTAAGCTCTGCTGAAAGTTCAAAGATGGAAATATTTTTATTATAAGCACAGCGAAAAATACATTGGGCAACCTCCTCGTAAATCCAAGATCGCGGATTCAATCCCGGTCAGGATCGATGGATTTTTTTCGGGCGTAAAAAATCTTAAGTATTACTTCCTTCGGAAGAGAAGTAAAGCAGTCGGTCCCGTGTCTGAGGAAAAATTTTCGGCCATTTCACGCCCTGATGGAACGCTGATGACTTGAGATGTTAAAGAGATCCGTAAATAAACCAAATAAATAAAAAATCTGGGTAACTTCAAAAACAGCTCATTAAACCAAAATAATCAAAATGCCATTTCACGGGTCTTTCTGAAAAGGCTGTTCTTTCCAGTAGCCTGAGAAGGCCTCGCGGTGTTATGCAACTTGGCAGTCAGCAGAAGAATCTCACGCACTCACGTGAGTAGTTACTTTCACATGTCTTTTGAGATTAGAGAAAGAGGTGCAATATACGTCGATTTTCGTCCTCTCTCGGCGCTACTCGGTTGACCATACTCCCACGTTCCGCTTCGGTTTACCATACGCATAAATTACAGCAATGTCATAGATCAGCGGTTCTTGATTGCGGACTCACTTTAAAGATCTCTCGCTTTTGCGGATCCATAAGACCTAACTCAAATTTTTATATATACCGGGTGAGTCTTTTCATACTGCGGTTTGGTAACTAGGTTAACTTTCATTTTTCAGTCGATGGGAAATGCAGATTTTTTCAAGTGACCCATCGCATTCATCAAACCGTCCTCTAAGCAAGTTAATCTTTACTGTGAACATATTGCTCCAGAAATACTCTTTTATATATATATATATATATATATATATATATATGTATATGTAAGAATATCTAACATCTTGGAGGGAATGTTTTGCTGAATCATGTACAAAGTATTTACATTTGTTGAATCTCTTTTGGAGCAAATGTTAATGCTGGAGGACGTTCAAGAAAGATGGGTAATTTTAAGTTTTGGGAAGAATGTTTCCTTTCATTTATAGAGAAGTGCAAACAGAAAGGAAATATAAAAATTGAAGGACCTAACAAATTATTGAGTGTGGTGAAGAATTTCAGTTTGAAGATATGTAAAAGAGATGTTTGAGAAATTAGACTTGCTAAATGTAATGTGATAAACAAGAGAATGTTATAGCGATAAGACTGCTTATACAGGTCGAAGAATAGCTCTAAAGAGACTATTTTATCTGTAAGATCATTTATATTTTATTACAATTTACTTATAAAAATGTACTCTCAATTAAATTTTGCTATGAGCAAAATGGCCTTGAAAAATGCTTACTGCAGCACGCAATGCTGTGGTCCGACAGAAAGTCAGAGCTGTCAGAAATCCCAGACGCTTAGAAACGTTCAGCCAGTCAACCTGCCAAAGTTAGCAGCGCAATACAACGAAAAAGAATCAATGCCGTGCAGAAGCATCGCTCCCTGAATCAACGGTCCGTAAAGCCTTTGATGGATGACAGTTCACAGATTGCTTCTGTCTGGAATTTCATTATCAGCACTTTCACAATTGGGACCGGTTTGATTCAGATGTATTGTAGAGATAAGTAAAGTCAAAGCAACTTAATTTCTGATATTGAAAGCTTGATCAAATGTGTTTTAAGAAATATCAGACAGAACAGCTTGCACAGATCTTTACGACCAGAGTCACAGTGTTGTAATTCATAAAATTAAGTTATTTAATGAAATTTAATTACGAATTGTTTTCTTGTGTCAATTATGAAAATAAGCCCTGAATTACAATTAAACATTTTAAATAGAAGACATTCGGTCTGAAAAAAAAAATTATTCTCAGCTCCCCAAATTATTCAGGTAAATTCATTAAAAATAAAAACATGACCTTTTTGAACTAAGTTTGACATAACAGATACAGTTCTAGAAAATGTTACTTAAGTATATGAACTGTTTCATACATGGGTAAAAAGAATAATACAGTTAGAATTAAAAAAAATTAAACCGCTACTGTTTTTCATTCATTTTATTTATTTATTATTGAGAGGATGTTAAGAATACTTTTTATTAGTCTAATTGTATGGTTTAGACGTTAAATACATAACGAACAACTAACATAGTAGTACAGGAATTACAAACGGCTTCTTCTGACCGAAAAGATTTCCCTTTGCTTGACACTTTATTTCAAAAACATATTGACAAGGTTATTTAATCGTATTACACAAAATTAAAGTTTAGTTCATGTACTCCGTTGCAGTAATGCAATTTCTGTCAAAGAAATTTGTGTGTCATCCTTTCTACTGTTTTGTTAAAGAGTTTCACAAATATTGAAATACACTTTGTGCCTTGTGTTACAGTCGCTCCTGTATGCAAAGTGGGACAGCAGAAAGTACACGGAGTGGCTCGGCAAGAAGCAGCCAAGGTTCTCTGTGAGGTAGAGGCGAATCCTGGTGACCACGTCCACTTCACCTGGAAGTTCAACAACACCGCCGAGATTGTGGATCTGGCAGCAGCACATTTCACCACGGACAGGAGTCGCAGCGTTGCCAGCTACACTCCAATGACAGAACTGGATTACGGGACTTTACTCTGTTGGGGACGGAACGAATTAGGCATGCAGAAAGCACCCTGTGTCTTCCACATCATCCCAGCAGGTAAGAAAAGTTCTTGTATTGCTGTACTGTTCTGTTCAAGAAAAATCATCCTGCTCTCCCAAACTATAAGCGTAGAGGCGGCCGCGACTTCTCAGGGTGGGCTATTTTTGCTTTTAAAAAATGAACACGTTTGCATTACTTTTACAATAATCTCGTAATTTTGTTCGTTCTTTTCGTTCAACTTCTTTCATTGCAACTCCTCATTAATCCTGAATGCATTGGGCAGAAATCTCATTTGTCATTACAGAAACATTGGCGCGACTTTATTCATCGTCAACGGGCTAAAGCAAATTGTTTTCTCAACGAAACGTAAGTTATCTAAATGAAGATCTCTTTGATAAGAGCGTCTGAATGTCAAGCTTCACAAACGCCTTAAATTTTCCAGGATTCAATAGAAATGAGCTTAACTTGAAAAAAAACTCCAAATGTAACAAATTAGACTGCTCGCTTTTATTTACTGTATATATTAATTACAATACTGAAAAATAGCAAAGGATCTATGACTTATTATAAAAACCTTTTTTATTTCCAATATCATTTTACAAACTCAAATTGAAATAACTACTATAATTCCCAATATATGGGGCCAAATTTTGCATTTATAACAGTCAAGAGTTCTCTTCCATAGAAATCTTATTGTATCGCATTGTTGTTCAAACACTTAAGAATGGAAAAGATACTGCTCTTATAATTGAAAATGAGATAAATCCACACACACATACGTATGTTTCAGAGAGATCATTGTTATGTTAGGTTTCAGTGAGCTCTGTCAACCAAAGCAAATACCTGTAAATATATTTTAAGAAAAATACTCATTTTCTTGGCTTAGGAAGTAGTTATGAATGTACCCCGTACCAAACCACTTCAATTACATTTAAAATAACTCAAATAAAAATCCAAAAAGGGTAGCTACTGATACCAAACTTGGCAGGAAAGATAAGCATTCAAATTTCTGTTTGTATTGTTCATATTGCGTACATATGATATTGCTAACTTTTGCACAGCCTTGTTGCTTTATCAGAAACATTTCCTTATAGCATCCAGCTCATATTTTCTTCTTAAATGCCTGTATTCAGTCTTGCATTTGTATTCTAGTCCTTCAGAATGATGAAAGCTAATCCAAAATGCAGTGGGGCCCTATCTTTAACAACTAGAAAGTAAAATCGCTCCAAATGATTTTGAACTATCTAATTCAACAAATCAACCTATGCAAGAAAGCGCGTTAGACCTTTACAAACTAGTAGTGTAAATGTAATATTTAATTATAAATTCTGTTGAATTTGATAATATGTAGCAAAAAATAGGTTAAACTTCAAGTTTCGTTTACAGGAATTCAAAATGCTTAAATGGATTTCCTTTTTTATAACACTTTAGATATATAAACAGTAAGGAATTTCGTCCCAAATGCTACTCAGAAGCTTCTGCGAATCAAGCCTTAACTGCTTACAGTTGCTGTGAGCATTAAGTGGAGACAAAGAAAGGCAATTTGACTTTTGTGTTGAAACTATTGATAACATTGTATTTAGTGATGAGATACCTTGAATCTCAATAGAAAAATAAAATATCATAATGTAAGAATATGCATTTCAGTACATGACGTAAAGAAATTCAATGAAATGAAATGTCATTTGCCCTGTAAGTTCTGTAAAAGCGTAGGTTAATTTTGTTTTTATCGAGAAAACTCTAAATAGCATTAGTTAACTGAGCATGCTGATAAATTACCTAATACCACAATCAGAAAAAACGTGATCATGGAGTTTATCTTCCAACAAGATGGTGTACCTACGTATTTCTATCCAGGCGTTAGGTATTCCCTCAGTACCACTCTTATCTGCATGAATTGGACATGGTCCATAACTACCTGCCGTCATAAACCTCTGGTCTTACGCTTTGGATTTCTGCATATGTATGTGTTTTAGGGGTGGGAAGAGATGTTACATATAAGATTTACTTGCAAGTCTAGATAAAATAAATTGAGAAGCAGTTGCAACCATACATGTAGGTAATATAAATTTGAGCCGAATTCCTAATTGATTAGATATCTGTCATGTAAAAGGAGACCATGTTGAACTGTTGCAATACCTATAAATAAAACTTGCAATTTTACTGACTTTTCTGCTGCATTACTCAATTCAATAAGATTTATATTTTCTTTAAAATAAAATATTACTTTTGTATTTGTGAAGCTCTGTATTTTGCTTTCTACAAAACATTTTCCAGTTTTCTTTAGAAATAACCTTGAATGTTGATTCAATCACTGTTTTTTTCAAGAACACGATGGGGCGATGAGCGAAGGTTTGCTCTTATACAATGTTTAAGGCAGCGAAGCAACTTAACACTGTGTTGTAAGTTCTTAATAATAGTTGAGTTTTAATATAGATTATACAGTTTGAGTGTATTGAGATAGTACATGTATTCATTTCTACCATTGATGAAGAACTAATAATAGGAAATCATGTTTGTTTTCTGGTATTCTGAATGTTTTAATGCATGGTTTTCACGATTAAATTAACGCAGAGACTGCATGCCAGTGGAAGTTTTGTTTTTTAAATGTCTCCAGAAAAACACTCATCTCCAGAAAAATTCACAGCCATTTACAAACTTTGCATAAAAAACTATACCTCACGTGCAAGTTGCTTTACACAGTCAACAAAATTGTATAGCTCTATATATATCCTGACTATGTAATAAACCTATGTAACTGACCAAAAATTATCCTGACTATGTGATAAACCGATGTTCAATCAAATGGGTGCTCTTGGTCTCATATTTTTAGTACTATCCTTTAGAAAGGTGCGCCACTGTCGACTGTCTTGCATGGGTGGGATGTAAATTTAGAATGCCAACGTAATTGCAAAATATCTGCGGTGAACTATTGAATTCACTGGTCAATATATTATTTTTGTCATTTAATATTAGTGATAAACGAGTATTAAGCTATGATACATTTTTAAAATCTGTTGTGACGTTATAATTTTTGTTTGTTGCAAATGGGGGCAGTTCATTCCACACAGATATTTGGTTTCAGTGGATCGAAGTTGTAACCTTGTTTCTTGCTTGATTTGCGTTTGAACCGTATAAAACGAACTAGCCAATACTAGGCTATTTTGAAAGGAAGAAAAAAAAGAGTGTTTTTAACGTGTTTGCATGTAACGTTTACTTTATATTCAAGTGTTTTAGATACATACAACGTTTTAATGCGAAATTGTTCGTAGTACGTGTTAGTTTTCGTATAAATTACCTACTAAATCGAATATAACCTATTTTATTCTGTGTGACAAATAGATTTAGTGGCTCAGTTTATTCTCTGTCGTAGATTATGCACAACCATTAAGGAAACTCTCAATTATTTCAGATTAACACAAGTATTTTATAAAATCCCGTATTCTGGAAACGTTTATACTGATTAATGTTTTATTGGTTAATTCTCAATGTGTTTCTTTAGTATTTTAGATAAAAGGATTGATAAAATACAGACTGCAAAATATAATTATTATGTTGATAATTTTAATCATACGGTATATTTCATTTAAAAAATATCAATATCTAATACTATTTCATTTTAAAATAAAAAAAAAAATGGAATAATGTTGTAACATTCTCCTTTATAGCGTGACAGCCTGATATCGGCATTTGGCCTATCGTAGCGAGCTCTGCGTCCTCCAACTCCCCTTGCGACATCATAGATAGAGGACAATATTGCAGAGGGCATGCTCACAATGTGCTGGTACCCGCCGGTCGCCTATCACGCGACCTTCGATATCGAAGGACACCATTTCTCTATCAGGCAGCTCCCCAATTGTCCTCATGATGCTGTATGGACCCCATTCCAAACATCCCTAACTTAGAACATTCTTAAGCAGGTACCGGAAATCGAAACCGGGACCTCCCGGCCAGCAGTCAGCGGCGCTAACCACTATTTTATTAACAAAATAGGTTTGCTATTTTAAAGCTTCATTTTATTGAATTCTTGGAAAATGTTTAATTTGTATAAACATTATTATAATTAAAATTATATTTGGCAACGTTAAGGATGATTCGTAATTTTCGAAAAATCCGTCAGAGGTGCCGCTGAAACCAGCTTGGCAATAAGTTATCCACATCGGACATTTTTGTTGATTTAAAATTATCCTAATTGAGATATTACAGTGGACGTTTTCAATTATAACCCGTTAAAAGATATTTAATTTTTAAGTTTAGTGTACCGTATGTTTAATATAGTCTAACAAAACAAATGGTACAACAAACTTATACAAGTATGGTTGCTACTACATTTCCTCAATCTGTCTAAAAAATTTTATTTCTTCTCTTTTATGAATTCACTTAAACCACTCATATACAAACTCGGGGTTCTTTGCAGGTTGGCAGGAACAAACAAACTTTAGAGATAAACTTTCTGTAAAATAATTGTAAGTTATGGCACTAACTATAACAGAGGAAGGAAAAAGATGGAGTATGGTGTTTTGCATATGTATGTAAGAGAGAGTTTATATATCGCTCAAAAGAGTAGGTAAAACGAAAGTTAGTTAAAAAGACTGAAATGTGCACACGCGCATACCCATGTTTTTTTGCTGACCCGAAACTCCGAGGCAACGCACTACCAGCTAAAAAGATTACGTTTCTGTAATGCATGGGATAAGAGCGAACCAAGAAAAGCTCATCACCTGTCCTTATTTCTTGTATGCGAAGCCATATAAAAAGAAAGAAAACGCGTGAAACAAAACAGCATCTACGAAGATAAAGTAATCTGTTTCTAAATGTGTAGGATGTTATCAATGATTTATTGCGAAAATTCTTCTTTTCCAATGTACGATATATACGAGTAATCTATTATCCAGCTTTCAACTTTAGTGCAGTTAGCACAAAATACTTCAGATGTGTAGGGCTATCAGTCGCAAGCGGGCTTCTTGTTGTTGATATATGAGTGAGTTCTAACGACAACCTACTTGTCAACCAGACATTGTAGTTTCGCACACGAGCGGCTGAAAGCAGTAGAGCAATTCATTTATAATTGCCAGCATCGAGAATCGGCAGACTACATTATGCAGAATGATGAAGCTGAAGATGCGGATGGGGATGGGGATAGCTTTGTATCCCACAAATCAACTTACGGTCGCTGGGATCGAATCTGAGAGGCGAGAAGTCTAACCATTCAGCCATGGTGCCGCTTTTTTTTTTTTTTTTTTTTTTTTTTGGTGTTAAGTAATAGGTTCTAAATGTATATTTATAAACTCAAATATCATTTTACATTGATGACTTCAGGAATATCAACCGAGCATTGTCTAGTTTAGGTCGGAAACAATAATGAGATAGCTTCAAATATTTATATGTTGTTGGTCATAGTAAAATTCATAATTTCTTTTCACTTACATGAACTTCTTTACTGCGTCACTCCAGCAATGCAATCAACTATTCGTAAATAAGTCGTATAATGTTGATTAAAGAGTAGTGTAGTTTGACAAGGGATAAGTGAGTTTATATTGAATCGAATTAGATTGTAGGGACGGAGGAGGACATTTCCATACCTCATTGTTGCTTAAGAGCTGGCAGTCTTTGCCTAAACCTCTAGTTGGGGTACCTACGGGAGGAAGAAATGAGAGGAACACCAGATGCCCAGGTTCCAGACGGACATAGACAGAATCCCTAACAATGTTTCCAGACAGAACACTTCGATACCAGCAGAGCCCCTCAGAAGGAACGCTTCCACCTTATGCTTTGGAAGTAAATCACCGTTACTTCGCACCAGCCCAGCTTACCTGATCTTTCTGGCTCTGTAACAAAACCAAGGGAAATAATTTATATATGAAATGTGAAAGGGAAAGTTTCGTGGAAGGAAAGATCGATGCCAGTATTCGCCCAAGCGATCAGGACAAGTCACGAAAGCAATCAACATAAAGATAGCCAGCATCAAGGGATTTAAACCCGAGACCTCTCAAACGTTACATCCTAAGTGAATTTATAGTACATTTTAAGCAATTGTTTCATGGCAATCGACAATTAAGTGATAAGTGAAGAAATTATGAAAATTAAATGTTTCCGTCCAAGGCAAAAAGTATGTCGCTTTGACATATTAAAGTTCAGTAGTTGAGCAAACGCTACCAGTTTGAATCAATAGGCAGTTTTTGCTGAACATTCCAACATCAAATTTTGTTTCTAATAAGTATCATTTCCATGCCAACATTATTTATAGAGAATTTAATTCTAAATTAAGAATTGGGATTTCTAAGTATTAAAAGAAGAATAAGACAGAATGAAGTTGGTCTGGACTGTAGACAACAGGATATAGTAGGTCACAAGCTACAAACCACCCCTTGCCCTTTAAGCCTGTCTCTCAATAGTTCTTATTTATCTGCTGGGCAGTGGCTCATAACTTACTTTGTTTGTGTTTGAGTGTACTTAACTTGGCGTTCATTGCTTAAGACTCCCGATGCCTATCCATAACTTAAGTTAATTTTTATATGGATACATTTTATAAAAGTATCTGAATTTGAAATATATATACAATTTATATTGTATATAATTATATAAATAATTTAATATGAACAATATTATCTATTTGTGCAATAATAACTGCATATTATTTTATGTTGTGTGGTTATTTCTTGTAAATTCAATAAAACTTTTATCTCCTTGTTAGTCTGGCATTTATCAAGAAAAGCCTTGAAACTCCAAAAATACGTCAAAATACATTTGTTCCAGTGAGTTTCTAATATTTTTTCACTCCGTCGGAAAAATGACTGTTATCAAAATCTGTAAAAAAAAAAAAAAAATAGAAAAGGTCATTGACGCGTCAACAGCTTCTGCATTTGATGAAAATCCCTTCCCATAGAACAATTTGTTATATTTAGTTTGGATACAGAAAGAAGACACTGCGGCCTAAGTCTGAGAAATCGGGTGGACGAGCAATCAATTCGAAGTCACAGTTGTTCCATTGATGTGTTCATTTGCCTATTTCCATCGTGCATCAGCTTTTTTGTATACTGTTATTTTTCTTGCAGTGATCTTTTGCACTCTTCAGTTGAAATGCTTACAGTCTCTGTTATCTCGCGCATCTTCCTCAGCGATCTTCTATTGCGAAACAACAGGATTTTTCAAATATATCCATCGCGGCGACATCATTGAGTGCACTTCATCTTTGGTACATATACGGCTACGTACAAACTAATTTAAATACTCCATTTCTCACATTACTACATCTTATGATCTGCGCAACTGTTCAGTCCTTCAAATATATGTAATCACTTCACGGCATTTGCTGTCAGCTAACTACCCGTCATACTTGGTTGAAACTTTGTCGCAAACCGTTAAAAGAATGATTTTTACAAACGGTAATGTCACATAATAAAATTTTACGACAATTCAAGCAATACTTCTGTATATTGTCACGAACTAAGACATCCCTGGGTGAGGACATAGCCTACCGAGTTTTACTGCCTGAAAAGTAACTACATAGTTCCCACATTTGCATTGTGAATTAACTGAAGAGTATTATAAATGTATTATATCACGTTGTTTACAAAAAAAAGTTACATCATTTCTCTATATCTCAACGAGTACACTATTTCACATTCCTGGGCTGACCAGTGAAGATGTGACACGAACTCCGTTTCGTTTGAAAGCCTTACTCGAGCTGCCATTCTCTGAAAGCTATCTTTAACTGTTACTTTGCTGGGGAGACTCTAGATAACCAACTATGTTAAAGCAA
Source organism: Metallyticus violacea (assembly GCA_030762175.1). Classification (NCBI taxonomy): domain Eukaryota; kingdom Metazoa; phylum Arthropoda; class Insecta; order Mantodea; family Metallyticidae; genus Metallyticus; species Metallyticus violacea. Next base: position 125,321,632 of record CM060832.1, read on the forward strand.
ATGACCGCTTCCACGCTACACCATATTGCCTCTTCCAAGTAACGGACAATGCCCCCCCCCCCTCCAATAATACTAAATTAACAAACACTTTAAAACAATTTAAATATCCATATGCCACAATATAACTTTATAAATTCCATGGAATTTGAAGCATAATCAATTAATACTATAGCAAAAATTCACATAGTGTGGTGTCTTATTGCATCATTTGAAATTTTTAAGTCTTCCCTGATTGATGCAATTGTTGATAGCAAGCAACAAATCTAAAAGAAATATTTAAGCATCAGTCACAATTAATATCATATGTTGATAACGGATAATTCCTAAAATCAATCTATAGTTGTCCAATATTTATATAAACAGTTCAGATTTGAACCATTAACTATAAGAATACTCTAAACACGCAAGATAGTAGAAATAAATAATAAACTTTCTAAAAATCATAAGGAGGCCCAAGCCAGGCAAAGCACGCCGAAAAAGTTTAAGATCATTCATTCCACCAAAAAGGATGTGGAAAAAAACTTTTGAAATTAAGGGAATTCTCTCTTTGACTTCAAGAAAAGGAGTGCCGCCTTGAATGAGAGCATTATTTTTCGTTCCTGCACAAATTAAGTGACAACATAAAGGAAAGGGGATAAGATATGTAGAGCTATCTGTTCGCGTGCTTGATGAGAGTGATCCAGTCTCTGGCTATTGTTATAAAAGCTGAGTGAAGGAATGTGACTTTCAGGAGATCGAACACTTGTCCATAGCTCAGATCCAGTATCCAGTGACTGTTACCTCTTCTGTAAACTGAAGTAAAATCATCAAGGAGAGATGCCTAGTAATGATAATGGAATAGAACATTATATATACACAAATTTAGAGGTTTTTGGAAGGCATTGAGAAAATGGGATAATTCACTTATTTTTATCGTCTCAAAAAGTTAAATCAAACGGAACCTTTCGGAACTTACTTCATAAAACATTCAGAATTAGGGAATAAAATTGAGAAAAACATTAATTAGAAGGCAAACTGCAGATCATCCAAAAATATCCCCAAATTATATGTGCAATGAAAATGATTTAGAAATCCTGGAATGAGAATGGAATAGGTCTTCCTAATAAGGAAGACCGCGACATTAACGACGCATAGCAGGACTTTTTTATGAATTATAAAATAGAAATTTCAAGGATTTACAAAAGACAGGTTTGACGCATTTCCATTTAGCTCGTTTTCATGGTTGATACTATGTAGATGTACCATCCGACGATTTCATATATAGCGTAAACATTGGAGAAATAAAAGCCTCTAGAAGAATGAGAGTCAATAAAGTTTGATCTTTACAGTCTTTCCCAAGTGGCCGGAATTGCTGTTACTTTGTGTTAAAGGAAAATTGCGACTTGGTCAGAAGACTGGGATTCCTGTAGATGACAGATTCTTTCACCATGGCAGCCTCCAAGTAAATAAACTATGAGAGATGACGCAAGGAAAGTCGACATGGGAAGAGAGACTGGAAGAGATTGTAAAGGGTAGCAGGGAAAACACACTCCACTATAGATCTTATAACACAAGCGTTCGATCAGGAAAGATGGTGAGGTAGGCAAAGGATAAAGGAGAGAGGAAATCAGTTACCGCGTCTTATTGACAAAGGTCCATCCATCTCGGTTTCATATTTCAGCACTCTTTGAAAAGAGCTTCCTTTTTTCAGCAGTTTTCCTCTATCTCCGTTAAATGTGGTCACATTTCATTATTTCCTTGTGCTAGCTTGGAATACAGCAAACGAAAATGTCAGCGAGAAAAATATTAGCTTCGCTTGTGATATACGCTTCAATATACGTCGGATATATACCGTAAAAATATCTCAGGCACTTGCTATTCTGAACTAAAAACCGTGATCCAACGGCTATATAGTGTTGTAACTTTCCAAGTGTCGAACCAAGAATTTCTTTCACAAAGCCGACACGAAAACAACATAATCCATGTTGGTTTTCAAATTTTAAAATCTTAACGAAACGTTGTCTCTTGTGCAATAAGAACAAAACATAGTCGTTAATGATGTTAGATGTGGAAAAGTTGAAATTGCACGGAAAGCTTTTACAGCATAAATTATTGTACCATCCATTTGTTTGGGCCTCGCTTTTTGAGGAAGGATAGTTTCGGCGGGGCGAATAACAGGGTAGCCCACTCAAGGCGCTAAGTCACGGTATTTCGGCGAACGGCAAAATAAAACATAAAACATATGGGTATATAAGTATAAAACAGATAGAGCCGAATCTTGATGCTTTAAAATTAAGACATAGTAACGCCTAATCCTTTCAGAGCAATTAAAGAGAAAAGAAGTACGACAGTTACCTTCATAAGCAACAGTAACCCCATTTTCTGGTCAGTGCTGTCGTGAAACAGTTAAAGTAACCTTTGAAAATCCGTGTAATACACATTTCTATATCCATTTTTTTTTTTTTTCCTTCTTTGTAGATGACCTAGGACGATAAGTTTGCTGCAGCTATTTTAGCGCATATGTTCATTTTCATGCAATTGTAGTCATTGTTACCACAGGCAAGATTTGATGAAAAATGACATTCAAAACTGCAGGTTTGTGACAAGGGTCATAGTTGGACTTTCCGACTTGCTGTAGTTTATCAGTCATTGTAAAATGCTGCAAAGTGTCATTGTTCTGTAAATAAATATCATGAATTTGGCACCTTCGTATTGATGCTCAAACAAGATTTGACATTAGAAGTACGCTGGCAGGGAAAATCCAGGATACAGCCGGTGAAAGGTAACTTTTCAATACGGGAGAAGAGGAATTTATATGTATAATCTATTATATGCAACAACAGTAATTATATATATATAATTCAGAGATTCAATTTTGAAAAATGAAACTTGTGTAAAAACGGAATACAGCTATATTATCATTCAAATAAGCATAAAATCTTGAATACATTGTCACATTAAATATACAATAATGCATCGAATCCCCGAAAAATAATTACAGTGTCTCTCGCACTTAGGCAATAAATAAGAGATTTAATGCCGCCCATAAATTACAATAAATGTAACACGTAGGCTTTAAAATGCAAGTTTCTTGTCAAATTACCAAACTACTAAAGGAATGCTTCAGGAAATAAAAAATGGCATTAATAACGTTACAACAAAATGTACCAAAGCCTCGTGTTATATGAATCACCTGGATCTAACGGTTGGAAAAGACTTGGACTTAATATTTTAGAATAACAAGTCGACACATTTACTTAGCCCGAGACTCCAAAGTCAAATCGTTTTATAAGAGGAGGCAGGGAGCAAGCGAGTCAGGATGGTTACGTCACCGACTTCTACAGCATTTGATAACCTTACCAGCCAATAGCAAGCAAACGGCAATCTGCGAACCTTCATGACGTGAACAGGTGAACCAATGGATGGGGAAGGCATATGAACAAAATAATTACGTGCGAAAACGATACAAAAGAGCAGGGTCTCACCATTAATAAGTCGCATATGGGCCGTATTATTCAATTCTATAAGGATGGGTGCCAACATAAAGCCCAAGGTTCAAAAAATTAAAAACAAAGTGATCATAGAGAAGACGAGCTATAGCAGTAATGACCCATGTCAAGAAAGCAAACTCAAGAAAATTTACCAACAAAGAAAAGCTTGTTCATCCAGAGGCATCCAATACACTGCAAAATTGAGGAAAACTTAGCCTAGAATGGTCTCATGAGTTTTGTGGGCATGCCCTGAAAGAGCAGCATATCAAGGAACACTTCACAAATGCCCCCCCCCCAAAAAAAAGTATGAACGGCATCTGGTAGTTGAAAAATGGCAATAGGGGTGGTTTCTCTGGATGCTACTTGGTATATTTGTATGATGCAATCTGATTCTGTGCCGCTTACTACTGTCCATTCGGCCAAAATGGCCGCTCTAATTTCATCCAGCAAATCGAAGAAAAGTTCTTCAAAGGGTTCATGATGGTTGCAGGTTATTGAACCAGGAGACAACTCAGGATTCACGGAGTTTCAAATAACGTTAAGGTAAAGGCTGCCTTCTTCCAGAAGAATGTAATGGACATCATTTTCGACGAAGAGATTCCTCGGTTGTATGATGATAACGCCTCAAAAGTTTGGATCCACATGAATTAAGTATCCAATCACATTGCCAGATAATCCCTCACCTGCCACTATCATCGGAAAGTTGTTGAGACTGGTGTTGATACAACGCCTTTTTAATCCAATCCCTGTGAAATTACCATGTATTCTCGAGCATAGATTTTAGGGGTTTGGTTTGCTGAAGCAAGCCTTGCTTCTAGATGTCATCACATTTGAGGGCCTTTAGAAAGCCTACAGGAGATTCAGACTGACATTCGTCTTCCTAAGCTGCAATGTAACCTTCTATTGTGGAAATTGCCGTTTATAGATAGTCCAGGCCCATGCATATTATATTGAGCACAACCGGTGGTAGCGAAGGGTATTTCGCGATGAAATGAGGGAAGAAAAAATGTCCGCCCTTAATTGTAGCAACCCTCCATATATGCATTTTCCAAGCACTTATTTATATTTCTTTTTTTTTTTTTCCTGATATAGTCTTTTTTAACATATATCTGTTTCAGATTTAATTTACTTTGAACAAGAATGAGAAAGTAGTTTGAGTCATTTACTATTCTAATGTTACTTTCTTAATTAAATTATACTGTTTAACTGTTCTATTTTTAAAAGATATAGGTTTTATCTCTTAAAACTAGAATTTATCTTATTCAGCATTACTATAAAAGTCAAAGAATTTACCAGCAATTCAACAATGTGCCTGCAAGGTTGTTCGCAATGTTGCCGAGTCTTAAGCTGCAACTTATAAAAACTGGTAACAGAAAGTTCGAAGTATTCTCTAGTATTTTCTGCTGAATTGTATTCTTTAATAACTGAGTATAAAGTAGTGTCCAATATTACTATATTCCTTACTGCGTTTTAATATATTTCTATGTCACAATGAGCAAAAAATATGTTGTAATAACCTCTAGGGGCTTTAAAAAAAAGTATTTAAACTTTTGAGTAAATCTATTAATTTGATTAACAAAAATTAATTTAAATTGTGGAGATGTCTTCATATAGCAGATAATTATATACCATGTTCGTCTCTGTACATTTAATAAATTATAATTTTAAAATTACTCCTTTAACGTGCTGTATAATCCACATTAGGTTCAGTACTTATGGATTTTTTCACATTTTTATTTTGTTGTAAGCCAGCAGTTTACAAAAATTAACTCCACATAATATAACAATAAGACGGAGATACTTTTCTCTTTTTTCAGTAAAGTTAGCACCGTTTATAAAAGCTTTTACTGTTCATATAATAACGTGCAATGAAATCATCTGCATATAGTCCATTAAACCCAAAAGTCCACATTTTCCCTAGCTGCCCGCCGATAACCGACCCATTTTCGCATTATATTCTTTTACCCTTTGTGGTGTAATAAGAGAAACCGTTACCTCTCCATAGTTGAAAATTACCTTTTAGATCCGTTGCATTTTATGTTCCCCCATTTAAAACGGACTATGTTGGTTTTTTTCTTGCCGAGCTCTGTATTTAGGTGTCTGAGAAATTTACTTCAATTAAAATGTTTGTCACGTGTAAATGTCAATGCCAAGAACTGCTGCTTATTTAAAAGTTGACGCAGAGTGTCGCACCGAGCTTGCGGCTTTTCATTTTTGGCTTGCCAATCCTGGTCTCTTAAATATAGATGGACTGTAATTTTTTCCCTAAAACACTGTTAATTGTTTCCTATTCCTATTTGTCCTATTGTTCAATTTGTCGGCGAGTTTATTGCGCTCCTGATGAAGATAAGTGCACAATTTTTTATGGTATGTGCGTATTAATGAGCTTCGTGTGCTTTGCCGTGATATCAAGTCAAATTCCATGATTAAGAACCTTTCTGATTCTTTATCGTAAAAATTGGTTAGAACATGTAGCGGTGTTTTTAATGGTTGTAATAGCAGGTTTCACCTTACCCATTTGAGTGATTTTCCTGGCTCGCTTTGTTAACATCAAGGGTTGATCTTTTAAGCTGTCTTAGGTTAAACATCTCGGATCTTTTTCCTAGGGCGTACTTAGTACGCCCGAATGAGTTTGGTGCCTCTCTAGTGCACTTAGTTCTTTTTGCAGAGGGCAGCGATCAACTCCTTTAATAATGCCAGTGATCCAAGTATTTTGTTACCTAACTTGATTTTAGGAGGATCTTATTAAAGCATATGAATTATTTTGAAAAAAGTAGATAAGGAATTGTTTTATAGTGTGCATAAATGATGGAAAAAATCATATATACTATTATAAGTTTAAGAGTTTGTTATAATTATATCGCATCAATTATTTTGGGAATACTAGTTGTCCAATTTTATTTTCTCTTGCTCTGGGTAGATTCTTGTTTAATTTTATTCGTCTTATCCTTAGTTGAAGTGTTTAATTTTATTTCCTGTGCTTCAATGTGTTAAATTGAAGAAGTATTGGGGGACATGACTCGATGCTACATTTGCAAATTTTAATTATCAATGGCTTACTGTTATGCCTTAAATCATTATTAATTTATTAGAGCAGGCATTACTTAAATGCTAAAGTTTTAAAGCAATATTTAATAATTTTAGAGCATTGTACTAGATACTTATTTTCTTCCTCCATGACATACGGTGCACATTTATCTTCCACGCCCAAGTTATATTTTTTAATCACACCTGTAAGTCCTCATATCAAATTGCGCAGTGCAAACGAGAGATTGCTAGTTAACGTTACTTGGACTGTCTGCATCCAAAATACGGGAATTTTGGGAATTTATATATGTCCAACTGAAATGATGTTATATCATTTGACCATTTGAGATTAAAAATGTAATTTTACGAGCAAAATGTTATGAACCACTGAAAATAATACTCGCTTTACAGAATACTGTCCTTGCAATAGAACGGATGAATTTTCATATCATTTTCAAAGCGGCATTTTGGCAATTGGAAAATGAATATTCAGTTTCTTGTGACAAATACCGTAGTGATGTTGTTGCTAAAGCCTTCAATTCTATGTTTGACACAAATGGTTCAAAACAATGCATTTGGTTTTCAGTTTATTTGCTACCCTAGCGATGTAACGTTTGCCTTGTGCGTTTTCCCCCTAACTTCTGTTGGATTCACGCTATGTAACCTTCATTGTTTTTCAATTGCACAATTTCCATTCGGACTAGTGGAACGCTCCTCCAGCCTAGTGAGAGTATAGCCGACTTCTGAAATTGGAATGCCTTGAATCGTTACCTCAATAATAGCTGCCGGAGTGACGATGATAGTTCAATCGAATGCCTCAGGAGACTTTATGGACTAAGTTTCGCAGGGTTTCACCTTAAGACCTGAGGGAAAATGTCTGTAAAAGCTTCTGTCAGGAAACTGACCCAGTCCGATTCGCAGAGTAGGAAGCACGAGTGCTGCCACTAGACCAAGACGGTGGTAGTGTCATACAGAAACACGCTCATTGTCACCGTACAGAAATAAATCTGTCCGCCGTTTGGCGGGATGATTCACAATTATACTCATTGCATTATTAGAAGTCACTGTGCACATTTCACAAAGTTAATTATTTTCAATGCAGAGTGGAAAGAACAAGATTTGGTACAAAACTGGTATTTTGGAAGCACCGCCTAGTGAAACACTGTATACAAGCTATAGAATCCAGTTATACTCTTTAACTCAGTTGTTAGCGTTTGCTAACAGTTTGTTCCCGTCACGTTAAAAAATGCCCACCCAGGAATACTTTTAGCTTACTGAAAATATAAAACGTCATTCGGAGTTGACGGAAATTCTCCAAAATGTTGCAACTAGTGAAAGGTTTGAAGCTGTGCTATTGTGAGAGTGGTCATTAGTCACGAAGAGGGAATGGTAATGCATTCCTAACTTGCCATTTTCGAAGGTTCACCTGCAACCTCATTATCTATAAGTAACGAAAAGAGTGATCAGCGCTTAGTCTCTTGGGTGAATAACCAATAATAATCTGATCAAGAATGTCTCCATTTATGCAGCACTGCAGAATATCAGCCTTATCTATTTACAACAAATATTCGACGTTTCTATTTCTGACAACATTAGTAAAGTACACAAACAAAGTTTAGGGGAGGGAAATATGCGGTAGTTTTTATTGATGTAATCGCTCCCAGAGTTACGGGTGTTTTGTTATTCATTTCATGCTTCAAGTCGTCTGTGACATTGTGCGTCATTGCTATATTGTTCACACAGCTATTTCGTTTATTCGTTTATTACTATATCAGCATGCACCCAACCGCCTATGGTGCCTCAGTGGTAAAAACTGGCGTTAAACACTAATCAAAAAAAAAGCATGCATGCACCTGTAATTTAATTAATGACACATTTCTGAAAGTCTGAAATTCTTAACGTGAGATTTAATCAAAGAACGCGAAAAATGCTTGCACAACACAGAATATTTACGTAATTAAATAGATGTGTAAACAGGTAGATCTGAACTTTGACTCGAGAGACCCCCTGCACATTTAACATGAGCAATCTGTCAATTTACAGACGAATCTCTTGGTTAGTACTCAAAATTGTAAATCCTTATTACATTTTGCATGACGACTTTCATCAGTTGGTGATTACGAGCTTCAAAATGGCTGCTTTAATCAGGATGGTATCGCGCATGAAAGCATGACTGATATTCCAAATTTTTGCGGATGCTGTTTCCCCAACTCCGCATAACTTTTTCCTGCAGGAGTCTTGAAATGAAAAATGTATTCTAACATACAGAATTTGGAAATAAATATTCAGTGTGAAGTTTTGCAATCTTTGAAGATATTTTTCGGCTCACTTTTGCAAACGGGTAGCTTCGTATCGTCTCTGCTTTGACAGCGGGGGCGAACATTCTTCTTCTGTAATGAAGTATAGCCCTCAAGAAGAAATATATATACTCGTTTAGTAATGCTTTAAATCTAAATGTGATAGTTATGATATTCAACTTTTTTCTGAGTCCGGTACTAAAAGTCACTTTTCTGTAGTAGTGAATTTTTTTCATTAAGAAAAGTTTAAGCGTATGAGCAATTTTGAAAGATGCAATACAGCATATGGAAAATTAAAGTGCTACTATTTTATAATTTACTCTTAAGATAAAAAGATGATTATATGATATAGCTATTTCCTGTAACCCCCAGTCCTCCTATAGGGACATTGAAATTGGAATACTTTACTTTTTTAGAGGACAATCTCTTATAATATCCTAAAATGGTGCAACGATATACTGATATTTTACATTTTGTGGCAGTATGTCGGTTTTCAATGGGTCTCAAAATATTCCAAGAATTTTTCACAAGTCCTTGCGGTGTTTGAAAAGATGAAAACGATGAACCCAGCGCATGCATCACACACCGAGTTACATGTTGACAATTAATACGTGTGTTTTTCAGATGTTTCATGTTTTATAATATCACCCTAGAATAGTAGAAGATTTCCGGAAAGATTACAATAAAGTCTATTGTTGAATTATTAATAAATGATATATGAAAGCAGGATACAAAACCAAAACATATATAGAAAAAAGTATAATAGTACAATCATAAGTTTCACTTAGGTAAACTACTTGCCTCGTAGGCCCAAAGTCGTTGATTCAAACCCGATGGGTCGATGGAATTTTAGGGCCTAAAATTTTTAAATATAATTTGCTCTGGAAGGTAAATAAAGTCTTTGGTCTCATGTCGTAGATTTATGGCACGTAAAAGAACCTCAAGCCTAAAAGAAGAGGCTCCTGAGCAAAATTTATCGGCCTTTTCACGTCCTAATTGAATGGGATAATCAAAGATATGTTGAAAGAACATTGAAAAAAAATAAACCTAATGTATATAAATAAGAGAAGTTACTCTTGAAAGTAATACCCTGACCTCATTCAGTTGCAATTAAAGTTTGTGCACACTAGTGGAAACGCTTGACCTTCAGTGAACACGAGATACCCGGTAAGACTGCAGTTAAAAGCACTACCGGTAATTGAGCTGACTTTACAATGATTATCGTAGGAAGTGAGTGTTAGAGTGCGTTATTTGTATATAGTGAGTATTGTGAGATGTAAACCAAGAACAAATAATATTTATTTATAATTATGTACTCTTATGTGTAAAAGAACTCGCACAGGTACCGTAGGAGAAAATTTCGTGCTAAATTTCCAGGAGTAACATCTCCATCGGGAAGTGCAATTTTCAAATTAATGAACAAAGTTCAAACATAGGTGTTTTCATTGATAAAAAGACCATCAATTAGAAAAGTTTCCTCTAAACTCTTGGGCACGATTAACCCAGCAAATTTGTGTATCTTCAGCACTGCGTATAAAGCCACTCAGTTCTGCATTCATTCGTTCATATAAGACTATTGCTGTACCTGAAATAAAACTCGTGGAAGCGCTGAAACAAAATGTCCAGGAAACAGTTTACAATATTCGTGAAAATGAATTGCAGCAAGTGTTCTTTTCAAAAGAATTCAAGCATGTCTGACAGCGCTATGAGTTTAAACGCGCGGCATGGTTTCGCTCGATAGGTGGTTGTTAGTCCCTTACGCAGTTATTTCCCAGTGCGTAACTGAATGAGAATACTGTATAAAAAGAATATATCATAGTTAAAAACCCTGCCAGGATTTGATATGTAAATGTTGAAGTTGAACAGGAATATGGATAATGTAGCTAATAGCGTAGGACTTATCATTAGAGACATTTCATCTGTTATCACAAAATGCAAACATTTCGTTTTTGGTTGTGGTCACAAGCGTTGTCACAGATGACCATAACCTATGAGACTCAATTCTGCTGTCCGCCCTCGGAGTAGCGGGTTAGAGGAGAAAGGCAGGCATTAGAAGAACAACTCTCTGCTGCACGAACTGATCGTTATGTTTATTGTCACCATAGCCATTTGGATATCTCCTGGTGAGCTGATTTGGCCGCCGATTACGTGGCTGTTCGTGTAATATTCTCGATGCTCGAGATGTGCTGACATTACGTCAATGTGCATCTGACGTAATTGTCTTCGGGGACAATTTTATCTCGGAGCAACTCTCGAAGCACGATCTGCTGTCTGCTTACAAAGACAAACTGAAGACTAATTAGCTTCTCAGAACTGAGTTAACTGAAGACGGCAAATTGAACTGATAGAAATAGCCTCCATCCACGAGCTACGTGAAACTGCATGCGTTTCTGTTCCTTCCCATCCAAGAACTGAATGAAGCTGCGTGCCTTTTCGAGGAAGTTTCCCCATATATACATTAGCTTCGAATCTGAACGATGTGATTCACTCAGCTCCTACAGGGCTTAGTGACAGAGCTCACGGACTCCAGCCGTCGAAATCCAAGGCCCTGATTGGCTTTGGTCAAAGCTCATGCTAAGGCGCTCATACTATTTTAAAACCCCTTCCTCTTATAGGTGGGCGTTCGAATATGCGTTTACGCTATGCAGAGTCGTTCACCTATTTTACCGTTTCTTAAGGAATGTTCAACTTTACCGAAAGGATTTATCACTTCTCTAGAATACAAAAGAGCATTGTAAACCCATCCTGGCCAGGTGCACCTTTCTATTGTGTTAGCTCGCGTCTTTCACCGGAGACCCGAAAGCGACAGCAACAAGCGACTTTATGTTCTTAAAACATTTGATTTCACAAAGAATTTTCCTGCATATTTACATAATAACGTATTGAAATAATTATGCAACTGGTATCAGACCTCTAGTCATTCTCTCTCCCCTTGAATGTTTATATAATATATGCTAGATATTAATAGTAGAGTACATTTCATGCTATTTACAAATCACAAGACATTGTGTAATATAAATTCTTTATAATTTACGCATTAGGCAAATTTGTTTTCTTGTGGGGTAAGGGGGCAAAGCATCCGTCTCAAAATAAAATTTTATTTTAGTAGACTGACAAAAGTTCAATAACGAGCGCGTTAAATTAACGGAGAGAGTAGCATCAGAAAGGAAACATTATGAAACAATAACTGATCAGTAGCATCAAATAAAATTCCCCTACCGTTTGCAGCGTCTTAATTCTTGCGGTTGCCGCCGAGGAAAGAATCTGTGAACTGCGGTGTTCTTGCTTTCCAAATCAGATCCACCTTCACCGTATACTCCCGCTGATTCCTATTCCCAAATGTCTTCCGCCTTTCGCCTCGTCGGCTACATCTTTTAGATCGGGACATTTTTCCTTTTTTCCTTTTCCTCTTTTGCTCCCTCCCCCAAACTTTCGGCTTCCTTTTTTGCGGTTGTCGACTGCTTCTCCAATATTCGTCTCATCTCTTCCTTCGAGTTCATCCATGTGCGTGATTCGTCTCTTGTTTCCGCTTTTATTTCCAGGGGTCAATCTTTGAAATTTATCGCATCCCCCATCCTCCCCTGCTATCGAGCACCATTCCCCTGTGGTAGAAAAGCGCGATTCCTTTGCTGGATCGTCACGTAACTAAAATAGAAGGATTTTGTTGATGAGATCCCTCTGCCAGGCTAATTTTTGCTCATGGCAATGAATATTAAACTTTCAGCCGAATACCACAAGAGCTACTATAAAAATCTATACCTTTGTTCTTTTGTGACTTTTTCAACAACCCGTTCTACTAGTTGGAAGCTGCAACGGTAATTTCCCCTGACATTTAACTTAAATAACTCTAAATGTGTCATTTTTAAATTTTGTATTTACTAATAGAGCCTTGTCTTATCTCCTTTTTAAAAAAATTAAAGCATTCCTCATTAATTCAATTCTCTGTAAAGAAGTTCATTTTCATTTTATGGGAAGGTGTTTGCGGGTTGGGGTGCCGTTCCCCCTTACAGATCCAAACCATTCGATTAATTTGAAGGAAGTTTATACAAGTACTATAAAAACAAATGAAATAAAACCTGGCATTAATTACTTTTTGAAACCACAAGGAAACATTTAACTTTACAACATGTTCTCTACTTTGCTTGATTTTATTCCCCAAGGGGTAAGAAATAACAAGCACAGTGCAAATAATTTGGTATATATTTTAAGTTCATAAAAAGAAAAAGTCCATATTTCCTATTGGCCCGCAAGGTAAAACTGGGAAAACGGCCTTTCTCTTTCAATCCCCATCAACTTCAATTTCCCCTTTATTATCAAAATGTGCACCAGAATTACAATTTTATAATTTTAATATTTTAATACGATTTGTCATTATTACTTACTGTTTTACTACCAGATGATACATATCATTAAAAATAAGAAGATAGTTGAATATACTGAAGGAGCTTTGAACAGTAAACTAAGAAACTTAGATAATTATCGCAAGCTCTGTTAACAATTTAATTATTTTGTACGAAATAGTATATCCGGGCAACAAAAACCAAATTTAAGCCATTAAGTAAGTTATAAATTGATGTGGGGAACTACATGTTTCTGAAGCTATTGCCACAAAATGACAGCATTAATTCGGTGGCAATTGTTGACATTTGACGCGGGACAATTAGTGTTTACAATAGCGAAACAGTAGTTCCAAAATGCCAGCGCCTCTGAGTGTTCAGCGCTCAGTTGTGCGATTTTTGTGGACAAAAGATATGGAATCAAAGAGTATTCATAAAAAAAATTCTTCCCATATACGGTGAGAAATTGCTGTCAAGTCATGCTGTTTACAATTGGGTGCAGAAGTTCTCTGAAGGCGGACGAATACGAACACCGCATCGGCCGGTCAACGGAGATTGATGCAGTAGAGAATTTGCAACGAGTTGAAGACTTAATATGAGCAGACGGAACGGTTATTATAGAAAGGATAGCCGCAACTATTGGTTGCTCAACACGGCATGACCTACATGATAATGCATAATGAAAGGTTAGGTTTTCACAACGTCTGTGCACGGTGTGAACTCGATATGCTTGCCCGAATTGTGACAGTTGGGTTCACTATTACCAGCCCAAGACAAAGCTTGCGTCTGTGTAGTGAAAAATTCTACGTCGACTGCGGTAAGAAGAAGAAAAAATGTAAAGACACCATTACGTGATAATCCTTAAATGCAGACTCCTAACGTAAGAAACTTACAAAGGAAATTCAACAGAAGCGACCAGGACTCCTCATCAAGGACGTGTTGCTCTTAAATGACAATGCATGCCCTCGTGCTGCCAACAAGACAAATGAGATGCTGCAAAATTTCAAGTGGAAAGTCCTCTAGAATCGTCCATATAATCCGACTTTGCTTCAAGCGACTTCTATTTGTTTGCCCCTCTTAAACATAATCTTTTGTGTGAATGTATTCCCGACGATGAAGCCGTAGAAAGGGAAGTCACTGTCTGTTCCGACAGTAGCTTAAAGCTTCCGGATTTCAGGGGCTTGTGAAATGATGGGACAAGTGCCTCATTCTACAGGGAGATTATGTCAGAAATGAAAGTATTTTTTTCAAATCGGTGCTGTTTTATATTAATTTGTAACTTGATTACTTGCCCTTGTAATATCCTAATCTTAAGTAATTTATGTTCTGCAGCCATGATAACCAAATAGAAGGCCCTGGTCACCATTTTCGTTGCGGAAGTAATTGGTAATGTGAAGATTGTGGGATCAAGCCCAGCCTTGGTATGAGTGAATGTTTATGCTGCTCTGTGCCATTCAGTTGGCATTGGTTATACTAATCGCTTCTCATGGAGTGAAGAAAAAAATAAAATAGAATGAAGAATTCCTGCGATTTTAGAGAATATTAATTTTATGCTATGACTTATGAATGTTGTGTGATATTGCGGAATATTTACTAGTAATTTTCTTGGAAAATGGTATGGAAGGACAATTACATTAACATAGTAATCAGGGTTATTAGTATTGATGCTTTTGTGGTAATTCTGTTATCCAGCTAATCCTGAAACACGATCTACATTACCATACACCGTGCGCTATACGAGGTACATCACTATATGTGCTCGTGTTAAGATATAAACATGCACACAGAGGTGCTATCATATTGCAATTTTTTCTGCGCTACTTTACTAAAAGATGGCTAAAATTATGTACGTATAAGAGGCATTGCTGTTGTTAATATTGGTTTTGAAAAGCCGAAGCAAAGAAAATGCATTTTTTCAATTAACATTTACACAGACGAAATTGGAGAATTCCAAAATTTACTTCAAGATCTACAAAGTGATGAGCATTTTCGGTAATATTTTCGTTTAACAGAGACATAATTTGAAGAGATTTTGGAGCACACTCAAAGGAATAATAACATAGAATGGAGCCAACTACAAAAAGGCAGTTTTGGCTAAAGATAGATTTAAATTTTTTAATTAAAGAAAATTCATACCTCCTTCATTCCAACTTTCCGCTATTGTTGCCCAAGACAATCTCTTCTTATTGAATCCCTTGCAATAGTTGTAGCTTATTTACGATAGACAAGGGTCTCTATTAACATTCCCGTGTTTAGGTATGTTTCGAAATTGAATGCAGCGATTACACATGGTGGTATTCACATTCTGCGCATGCGTCACAACTGGTGTATTTTGTAAAAATAGTCAGATATCAAATGAATGCTATATAGCTGAACTTTACTATATGTTACAAGTACTATGTTATTCTTGAGTTTGCGGTCTAACATATAATCCACATATTGCACAAAATATATTTTTTATAGTATAACTTCTGAAGTGCGGGACGTTTAATGCCAGTGGCGAAGTGGCCTTTTGCATGGGGTAAGCTGAGATAGAGAATGTAGAAATTAATGTAATATTAAAAATTGCTACATAATACCATGCACATTTTTCTACTATAGTTAAGAATTGTGTATAGGTAAATAGAGGGAAATGAAACGAAGATCATACGTCTATCATTCAGTCGGCGGTGGTGCAGTGGTTACCATACTTGCCTCCTAAACCCAAGATCGCGGGTTCGAACCCAGCCAGGACCGAAGAATTTTTTTCGGGCGTAAAAAATCCTAAGTATGGCTTCCTTCGGAAGGAAAGTAAAGCCGTGGGTCCAGTGTCGTACATTTACGGCACGAAAAAGAACCTCAAGCCTGAAAGAGAGGCCTCTGAGCAAAAGTAGTCTGCCGTTTCACTCCCTGAGTTGAATAGGACGCTGATGACCTGACATGTTAAAGAGCTTCCATAAATAAATCAATCAAAAAAAATACGGTCGGCGGTCCCGTAAACTAAAACTAGATTAAAGGAGTTTAAGAATGGGGTTTAAAAATAACAAATCATAGTAAACTGTATTAAAATAAAATAAAATAAGTATATTATATATTACCATAATACATAAAAAAACGATGAAATGTATTTTAAAATGATATCGTGTGCATGCCCGGGCCTTCTATTGAGCTTCAGGTTACACGAAATGGTAGAAGAGGGGGATATAATCAGCAGGTCTGAGACCAAGGCAATCTACATAGTAACGAAAACTCCCTGAAAGGCCTCCCTTTACCTCACTCTGTACAATGACTTGAAATATTACCACTATGCTTGTGCTATATAGGCTGAGCCTTAAAAGCGCATTTTGGTGATCGGCTGTCTAGGTCACAGCAGCACATTAGTTCAAATAAGAATATTTTTCAATTCGTCAATAAAAGTTAACATATACGAGCCAACAAACTAATTTTAGGCTCAGCCTTAAAGTCACTGAACTAACGTACCAGAGCTAAATGAGATCGCACATCGAATTGCATTATGAGGACGTGCATTGTTATGTTATTAACTAACTCTGGGAACAAGTATTAGATATTTACTTAATTAAACACTTACGAGTAAAATAAAAATTTTAAATTAAGAAATAACATTTTATTAATGATTCCTAATTTCTTTTTCTTCTTTTAAGTGGTTGCGTCATTTTAGTTGTAGAATAGGAATCCATTCTGTTCTTGAAAGTACTCCTTTGAGTTGTTTTAATTTCAACGAGTCTCTGTCTTGTTCATAACCCTTTGCATTCACTCTTTCATGAAATTTTTGCATCCACTCTTTCTTGAAGAGTAAGAGGAATAAAAATGTTCTTTTTATAAGGAGGAAGAGGAGAAGAAGGGACAGAGAGAATAGTTTTCTCTCTTTCATCCATCTTTCCTTTCGCTTCAGAGTGTGAAACAAAAAGATAAATGTATCTCGTTTGTAAAAATAAAAGAAAAAGGGCAGTAGGATGAAGATGAATGATAAGGAAGTCGTCTTAAAACAGACAGAGGGAGAGATAGAATATGGTTCGCATTCTTCGCTTAAAAGACGCAGAAAGAGCGTACAAAAAGAAAACGGAACTTATTCTCGTTTTTTCATTCAAGCTAACCATTCTAAAATGCATTACGTTTCAATCGGTTTCATTCTATCAGCATTCAAGCATTTAAACTGTCTCAATATGATATTATTTTATAATGCAACAACAGGAAATCGAGTACCTTTTGCTGTAAAGTTAACTAAATAAATAATGACTGATTTAACCTCTATGTAAACGCATAAAACTAGCGTCCAGTTCTTTCTGTGTATACAAATGTCAAAATATTTTACATCAGAATACAATACCAAAAAATATACATGGAAAAATGCAATAGTCACAAAAATAAATTCACAAATAGCAGACCTTTCTGTTGTGAACAATGGCACCATGCCCTCATTTCGCTTTGCAATCGGAGTTTGTATACACTAGTGCAAATCGAATGACTTTCAATGGACGCTGGATTTCCAATAAGTGAAAATGTGTATTGCAAGAGTATCTTTTGCTGTAAAGATAATTATAAACGACCGATTTAATCTATATATGTAAACGCATAAATCAAGAGCTATATATTTCTCGTTTTCATAATCATAGTCCAGTTCGTTCTCTTTTTTAAAAATTTAGGTAATTATTTCGAATGAACATTTAACATTCATGTTGACACCTACCAGTTCCAGAAGGGGTAGGGCGCAGCTATTCACATCAGCAGAGATAACGTATGGTACCTAATAGTTTTAAAAGTTCAGTGGCATTCTACTTTCACCCTGTTCTCAGTTTTTCTTTGCGCTTTTAAGTATTCGAGGTTGTCTCAATATGTAATAACAAGCAAATATAAAAGACAAACTACGCAGTCTAAGTGAGCTAAATAATTCGAATTTCTATAAACGCTAACGGATACTTTTTATTACAACTATTCGTATTTTTTGTTTAAAATTGTAATGATAAACCTACAGAAATACTGGTGTAAACTATTCCTCTGCTTACAGAAAATGAAAATTTAGTTTGAAAATTGAAATCCCATCTTTCTTCTGCCATTTTAAAGAACTTGAATTGTGGAATCCTATTATTATATAATAGGATTATCAAGCGTAAAATTGAACTATTAATATTTATATTAGAATTATTTAAACAATAACTGGTTCTCTCTGGTTCATTTTTGTAATGATCAATCCCCTTTCCAATAAAGGAACCCTCCTCTGAATTTATTTATCTATAAACTGATACTATACATAATCAGAAGGGGCAATTTTTTGTCGTGTTGTTCTTAGGCATGTTTTCATGAATCATTTCAAATTATTCTACCAAGATTTTGTTTAGAATGAGTCTATAGTAAGAATAATATAAAATTTGTACTATATATTCAAATTCCGTGCTGACAGCTCGTATTTTTAAAAAGTAATAAATTATCAATCAATCATACACAACTAATCCTGGTGGAGTAACACTTGAGTTTCTGACGAGGTGTTGTAAAATAAAACTTAAATACACCCGTACAAAGGTATTCCGCCCCTTCACAGATGTTCATTGCTCGGATTGATCAACTATCTCTCTGTTTTTCAAAACTTCAGTAAAATGAATTTTGACTGCTTAGTATAAAGTTAAATACCGTATTATCGTCCCACTCTTAATCTCTAAAGGTTGGTGTCACTTTAATTGCATTGCAGCACTTGGCCTTTGATATGTTGACGTTAACTTAAGAGTGTCACGACAATATATTGCTTCATGAGCAAATTGTTGGAAAAGAGCTTGAATTTTCCAAACATTGCTGTCCGAAGGGTAATGCAACTTTCCATATACCAGTTACTTCTTTCTGTACTCGAGGAACTAGGTTTTCTGGGATTAAGACAGCCAGTAACAATATTTACAAAATACCATATCTGTATAAATACATTTACAGCGACCGCAATAAAATCTACTCATTCTGCTCATAATATTCCGTCTTTCCATCATCTACAAACGAATCTCAGTTACTCAATTTTTGCACATACATGAAGCTCTCCCTTCTTCACCACATTGCAACTGTAAAATGCACTAAAAGCTTCCCCTTTTAAGCTGAGAAATCTCCAACAGTGAAGGATCATTAACAAACAGATCTTGATTTGTTAATTGTTAACAAGTGCATGCTTTACGAAGACCATTTATTGTAGCTAATATATTGTAGGTAATCTAATCTAACGCAATAAAAATGGTAAATATGTAGTTTGCAACGAAATCTTAACTGTGCATGTTACATAAAATCTCAGGAGACTCCTGATCTGTTTAAAACTTTTCATGTACTGCTGGGAGCTGGAGAGATGGCTAGTAAGAGGAATATGTTGATAACGTCCAACTATTCACTATTAATATTCTGCGTTTGTTAACGCAAAGAGATGGACCGACTCTTTAAGTATTTAAATAGGTGACGATACGCATGCAGTACGTACTATTTTACTTGGCAGATAAAACCCTCTCTCCACATACGCCGCTAGCCATCCTCCAGCTCCCAGCATTGAACTATCACCT
Organism: Metallyticus violacea; assembly: GCA_030762175.1. Lineage (NCBI taxonomy): Eukaryota > Metazoa > Arthropoda > Insecta > Mantodea > Metallyticidae > Metallyticus > Metallyticus violacea. The sequence continues at coordinate 125,341,284 of CM060832.1, forward strand.
CTAAGTGTGAACTCTTAAGCGCAGGCGCAGCCGTAGAAACTGGTTGCTTACTTATTCGTGCGCTATTTATCTACGTGGATTCCGCCTTAATTTGTAACTGCAAACAAAATAACAAAAAAATGTTCTTCCATAGTTTGGAGAAGCGTCATTATTTTACCTGCTATGTAACTGTTGTATTATCTATTATCACCACTGCGTTAACAAAGTCGGTTTTATATGTAGAATAGATAAGAAAATAACGACTTAAGTGCATATAATTGGTATAAAAATGACCATAAAACAGAACTGTTTCAATATGAAAATAACAGTTAAAAGCTTTATCAAATAATCAAAATCGGATATAAGCGTGGATTCCTTCAAAATAAAATAGTTCTTTGGAGCCTGCGCCTTCGTCCACCCACGTGCTATCTACAAAATAATGCTTGCGTTTTTCATCTGCCATGGATTTTTCCCGATAATTCCTTGGTCACAACAGCATACCTTCACTGCTCTAGTATTCATTTTTATTTGTACGTACTGTAACATATGTATCGGTATTGCTATTTAGTGATTATATGTTCATTTCTTTTCGAAGCGTAACGTTCTTAAAAACTCAAAATGATGAAATTCTCTCATAGAAGTTACAATTGGCATAGCCATAAGTGTAACATTGAATATTTTCAAGTTTACAAAGTACGTCTGAATTTGCTCTCCGCCACTTCTTAATGAAATGTAGAGGACACGCGCGCTATCACACGTATTCAGCCAGTAGGATACGAGTATATGCTATACATGACGTGCTTGCTGCTCCATGAATGTTCTGAAATGCAGTTTTTTTTCTTTTCTTTCTTTTCTTTTTTTTTTGGGGGGGGGGGGAGAAAAACACAGAACCAAAACCAAACTTTTTTTAAATGTACTACAAGCAGATCTTAAGAAAGCCACAGTCTTGGATATAACATTTTTCTTCCATGTTGAAAAGTTTGTATAGTATAAAACGGACATATCGCACAAAGAGAAATATGCGTTTTGACGGCAGGGAATAGTAGCTAATGGTTACAGTAACGGTACGGTTCAAATCTTGACTTTAACTGCAAATGTTTACTGTATGACTCCTACTTCAAATTCTTGCCAATACTTATTGTACTTATAAGGAATACGCTTAAGTTCCGCACCAAATTCGGCTATAGACGTACTACTTATCTCAATGCAATGGTGATATTCGTGTTTCTGTAAAATTGTCACATTTGACTAGTGGAGGTTTCTGAAGACAAGTGTGACTTCGAAGTTCACTAAAATAATTATTTATATAGGACTATTGTTTTTTGTCCTTTCATTACGAGTGTTCAGGGTGTGCAAGTGTCTAAAGTTTATTGCATGTGAGGTATTTTAATCACGTTGTACTTTCAGCTCAACCAAACTCATTATATTAACTAAATCAACTACTTAATCTCTAACACCGCCACGGGTGGCCGAGGTCGTTAAGGCGCGGACTCGTGCGCGGAAGGTCTGGGGTTCGACCGTTCTCCCTGGCTGAGGTTTTTCCAGGTTATCCTCGGTCCTCATAAATGGTAAATGCCAGGAAGGTACCCTAACTTAGGCCTGGAACGTTTCCTACCGAAAAATCCTTTCCCAATATATCATTTCATCTCATATATCATCAGTGCCAATTGCCTGTGGTGCCTCAGTTGTAAAAACGGGCGTTAAACACCATTCAAAAAAATCTCTAACCATTTTGTCGTCTCACTACATATACAAACAAAAAAGGTAGCAATACAAGCATCTTGACGTTATAGCAGAAGGCAAGCGAAGAATTGCTAAATAGATCCCTATAGTGAGCAACTGCAGCGTTTTACAGAAAAACGAATATCGTTTGAATTCCGAGGTAACTAAATGGCTTAAAACTGATTTTTTGTGTAAATATATGTCATCTCTATAGCCAAAGACTGGAAGCTATATGCGTACTATTTGTTTTCTATGGCACACTTTCCATGGAATGCAAAACACTTACCTTTATCTTGAACATTTCCATGTGCATAAATTTTGCAAATATTTTTCATTTGGAATTTTATCTTCACAAGCATATATCAGCTGTAAAAAAGGGGGCCCGCAGATCCTTGGGTTATTCTCTGCAATTCTTGAAAAGGAAAATGCTCACAATTTATGGCTCATTTGTGCAAGCATTTAATTCATTCCCTTCATGGTCATTGAGACCTATGCTAGTTGATGTTGGAATTCAAACACTCGAAAACACCGTAGATATAGACCAAGTACTTGATCCTTTTCAAACCCCTAACTACAATATTTTTTTCTTCTCTAATGAGGTCGCCAGGATAGTGAGACACACAGGAGACATATTTATAAAAATTAGAAATATTAAAAGATTTACGACGAAAATAACAGGAGTATTATCATTGCTTCTTACACCTAGGTAACAGGAACCGATTCCGCACAGTAGGGACCAATCTACAGAAAGGAACAGTGCAAATTAGTATTGCCTTGAGAAAAAAAAAAGTACATAAGAGAATCTTATGAGGTAAAGTGCGGGACGAACCTTAATAACCTCGCACCAATCCCGTAGAGTTCAGAGTGTATATTGGTGTCGCTTTCATGTAAATACTAACACTACCATGAAATGCCTGGTAATTCTATCGCGTTGCAACTGTTATTTTCTTTCATCAACGATTGATGAAAATGTATGAGATTGAGATTGAGCACATATTATTAAGATCAGATGATTCCTTAATTATAGGTAATAAATAAGGTATAATTTATTTACTCTCACTACAGAAACGTGGAAGTTGATACACCTCATGCCTCGCGCGTATTATAACGCTATGAGCAAATGGATAACTTTAATTTCACTTCCAGGAAAAACGGTCATCAAGGTTTGTCCCATACCTATGTGATTATATGAAAGCGATTTTAAGTCCATAAGTTACTTTGCTTAAATGTTATTTTTGTGAAAATGAACAATTTCGAAGGAAATAAAGTAGAACTAATGCAGGAAAATTTAAAGAAAGTATATTACAGCTGACAAAATTTCTACCAATGAAAATATAACATTTTAATATAAAATTTCAACAGGGCATAAATCAACTCATTCATGTTTGACTAATTTCTTCGAGGAAAACAGTAAAAACAAACATTGCTTAATTACTCTGTCTCAATAATAAGTAAGCAATTTATTCTGTTATTATTAATAATTGTCATTTGCTTAGCATGATCGCCCATTTTTATCTTTGGAAGAGAGTCTATACTGAAATCGATGTAATATAGCTGATCTAGCTTCAGTTGCCGTCTCTGCAACACCGTGAATCTGTCTATCAATACTCATCAACACCTGAAACCTTTTTGGTGCGTTTTTTTTTTTTTTTTTTTTTTTTTTTTATTTCTGATTTTCCAGGAGAGAATAGCCGAGATGTAGTTTCGAACCCAGTGTACGATTAAAATCAGTCATTTTTATGGTTAATATTTGGGCCATAAATGAATCCAAGTAACTTAAAAGTTTAAAAAGTTTAGTGTTGTGTCATTTCCATATACCATTAGTTTAGAGAAATAATAAATTCCAAACTCAGAGGAAATTCCTTCCCTTGCTAGAATGCGATTGATTCTTAATTCAAATGCCCTCTACCGGCGATTCCATGAAAAATTGAACGGAAAATTACAACAAAAACCTCCATATTTTCTAAATTTTAATATATTTTTAATAGTTGTAGAGTATGTAAATATGAATCTTTTGTGAAACACTACATCTTTAGGTCAAACATTTTCATGCAAAAATTCTCATAATTGTCGTATTTTATTAAAATTGCGTCACTCTTTTAATACAGAGATGTAGCGTTTAGTTTTTGAACATCTTAAAAAAACGGAAACTAAACAATAGCTAATTTTGAAACTCGTATCTTCCAAACTGTAATGCTTTGAAATATAAAATTATTTTACAAGATTTGAAGAAACTTGCTATATGCATATTTAAATGATTTTTCTTGAAACTCGTTATCTTCCAAAACATTATGCTTTGCAAATATAAAATTATTTTACAAGATTCGAAGAAATTTTCTAAATGCATATTTAAATGATTTCCCTAAAATGGCAATGGAACATATGGAAAAACTGCAAATTATTTAGACAAATAAATAAGAATTTCAAATTTGTGCCCCAAAGTGGAAGAGATAGAAATATAATTTCGCACTAGAAATGAAGTCGTTATATTTGCCTTTCACGCTGATAGTTATAACTAGAAACCTGTCTTCGGTTACATATGTGTTCGTTAAGTATTCGTCAATTATAGAGCCTTCGCTTTGAACGAAGAGCAAGATGAGTCAAACCAGTTCAAGCTACAGTGAAGCCATCTCCCACCTACTGCGGGCAGGAGAGCTGTTTCAGTTGAGTGGATTGCCGCCAAACAATATTCCATGCACAGTTAAACTGTGCGGAGTGCTTGGAGCTTCTCGGTGTCCAAAGGCAGAACTCTATCACATAGCCTGCACACTCAAGTCAAAGTAGTAGTGCTGCTTTTTCGCTCGTCCACGTATACACGACTAACTAGACCCGTGTTCCAAATATAATTTAACGAAATTATTTTTATTGGAGTTCTTGATGAAACATCAAAATAATATTGAGTTATTTTTTGTCAGAGAAACAGAGATAGACTCATGTACTATGAGCTGCTCCCATCATTTGAAGACAGTTTTAGAAAATACTAGAATTAGCCGATCGTCGCTCTATGCAACACCGAAAATGTTACATCTTTGTCCCATACATTGATTTACAATAAAGGAGACAGATATTCACAATCAATTTCAGAAAAATCAGATTTTTTAGCCTGTTGATCCACTGTATTTCAAAGTGAACAGAGTTTGATGGCAAGATAGGCAACTGACATACTATTTCTAAGCACTAAAACCAGAATTAAGCTAAATGAAGTTATGGTATCATTGTACTGTAAACAGGTGGAAGGGGTGTAATAGGTAACGAGCTACAAATCATCCTCTTCTTTTACGTCTGTCACCCATCAGTTCTTGTTACATGCGTGGCGTTAGCAGTTTCAGTGTACCTAATTTGACATTAAGTGCTTAAAATTTTCTGTTCTTAGCCATTACTGGCGAAAGTCATTGCTGATATAGGAAGCAGTATTACAACAATCTTCCTCTATTACCCACATGGTGTTGGTTCAATACCTGATGCCACACTTTTAAATGCCCTTTAAGAAGGATTGATTACTTCTCAAAGGCTCAAACCTCCAGCGGTTCAAAGCAAGATAAGAGGGCCACATTTTGCAGCAATTCCGGAGGATATATGAACAAAAAGGAAGAAAAGAAAAAGAGGTGAGAAGAGTATATACCTACTAAGTGTTCTCTTCCCTAACTAGCCCCTGCTCTGAGTACTGGTGAGCTGCAGATAAGCTTATAAAGTCAATTAAAATGTAATACACGACATCAAAGCCTTTGACGCCTCCTCGTACTTATTAAATCTACAGTAAGTAGCATGAACCTCGTATGATTAACACAATCACAGCACTTCCTTAGTTCTCTTCAGTGCTAACTAGAACACTTGCCTACTCTTTTAACACCATCGTATTTAGAAGCAAAAGTAATTGCTTTATAGCGCCTGTCGCCTTTTTTCCTCCTTCGGTCGTGCTAAAAGCCAGATTTTATTAGCTTTTCGCCGGCTAGACGTTACGACCACTTGAAAAGTTGAAAACTCGTTAAAAATATTTTTACTGCACGTCCGAAGGAGACACTATTTATGAAAAGAAACATAAAAGGGGAAGGGTATGTGAGCAGCTTGTAAAAAATGTCCGTATTAAGCTATATGTGCTCTAACCTTTTAAGACACATTAGATATAGTCTTTCTATGTTAGTCTTTTTAGCACTATTTTTTCCCGGAGAGAAGTGCATAATTCCGTTAACAGTATCTCTTTTCTTTTCCTCACGGCGCCTTAGATGTTATTCTCGTGGTTTTACACTCTTGGAACATAAGACTGCATACCACCCTTTTCTGGTAGGGAGATCCCTTCCCCCAAAGCTTGTAGTGCCGTTACATCGTGCTGTCTCTCAGCCCCTAACACACATACACACACGCGCGCGCCACTTTAAGCGCTAAAGGGTTGCATAACTTCGTTTTCTCCCCCGCCAATACTTTCTAAAACATTTCTCCCAGTTAGAGAAGCTTTGACTCTACCCCACCCCTGCTCCTTCCATTTGGATACTGCTCTTCTATGCTGGCTCCTGCGGTGTGACTGTCGCCAGTCAGACGATGTACAGGGTGCCCCAACAAAGCACTGGTGTTTGGGAAATACAGCTTTGTTAAGTGAAATTTACCTGCTACATCCTTCCCATTCACCTCTGCAGTGCTAAAAATTGCACAACCGCGTGTGATTTCATTGTGAACTAAGGAAATATACGAGATGCCCTCTGTTTTAATTAAGAGCAACTCTTGATTAGACATAATAACCGGGAGGGGGAAAAAATGCAACACTTATTTTTTTTTAATATTTTACGTTATTATATGTGCATTATTAAAATTCCGTTCATTTTTAACATTAAACACTTTCTGAATATTTGATGCATTATTATAATTCCGTTCATTCTTTAAACATTAAATACTTTTCCAAACATTTTGGAACATTTTCAATCTGTCATGTATTCAGATACCATTTTGAGTCTATAAATTCATATATTGTATGAACATGAAAAATGAATGCAATTTAATCACATATTTACACCTAGGGCAATTGAAACATTTAAAAGACATTGTTGTTACATCAGTTTATTTTATTGTTGAGATATTTTAATCGGTTTAATATATACTTTTATGAGGTAAAGATGCCGATAGGTCGAGAGGAGGCTGCTAAAGCAGCTGCCCTACTGTAAGATGGATGGGGCATGAGCTGTGTTGCCCAGGTGTTACAAGTCAATGTCTCACCTATACAAAGGACATACCGAAGATTCGCGGAATTTAGATCTACTGTAGAAGATCAGGATCAGATCGCAAAGGGCGACATCTCCCAGAGATGAATTTCTTCGTCTGCAATTTTTGCGTGATCTCACAAAACAGCCCTAAAAGCTCAAAATCGGTTGGAAAGGGCATCGGCAGTCAACGGCAACATGAGAACAATGAGAAGGATATTTGCAGAAGCAGAACTCGCCTGTAGAAGACCATTCAAAGGTCAAGCAAACTCAACTCGCCTAAGGCTCGTCAACATCTGGAGTGGACTGAGGAGCAATGGATGAGTCGAGGTTCAGCCTAAGATCGCCTGATGGCAGGGAAAGAGTATGGAGTATGGAGAAAGGTATGCCCCTTGCACCTTCACATCGACGATGGCTTTTAGGGGATGTTTCAAGCTAAGATAGAGTTGGTTTTTGTGGAGAAAGGGACTCTGAATGCAAACCGGTAGCATGTTATTCCCTATGCTCCAATGTTGGCAATGATTTCCCCTTCATGCATGACAATGCCTGTCCACATTGTGACACAGTACTTGCATGAGGTGGGGATTTGGGTGCTAGTTTGTCCAGCATGAAGCCCTGACCTCAACCCCATTGAGCATGTTTGGGACATGATGGGGGAAATTGTTCGTCAACGTGTTTCTGAGAGCCTCAGTGAACTTCGGGAGGCTATGCGTGATCAATGGGAGGCCATAACCACAACAGAACGTAAGGACCTTGATCCGCAGGATGCCCATAAGGTTGCAAACTGTGATACAAGCCAGAGGAGAAAACACCCTTTTCTGAGAGTGCCACTGAGTGTTGAAAGGTGTGTCGTGTTACCAAGTAGGGTGTCAATTTTAAAGGTAAAAACGAGATCATTATGAAATGTAATGAACTTGCATTCATTTCATACTCATACAATAAAGGAAATTAGAGACTCAAAATCATACCTGAATACATAAGTGTGGTTGCAAAATGTTCAAAAAATTATTAGGTATTACGGGTTTTCTCTCTCTTCCATTGATACAATTTTGTTGAAAGATTCTCAACTATTTCTCTGACGTTTTCCATAACCCCAACCACAGTGTACGTAAGGAGGTAAGTTTATTCATTCTGGTTCTACCTACAGTTGGCATACATACTCTTGACAGCTCTTTAGTTCCTACAGTAATCACTTTTAGAATTAGTCCAACAGAGTCAAAAACCAGATTACTAAACAAGGTTCCAATTTACAAATAAGGCATACAAGAATGGAATTAGAGGACGCGACATAAAGAAGTTTGTCTTCCGATAATTCAGTTTTATATAAAACCTACTGAATTACATCACCATTTTCTTAAATTTATTTGATTGCTGTTATGTTTTCAAACAAAGTAATATTCTCCTTTACTCAATGAATGTGGTGTTGCACTATTTTTACACATGTCAACTTTCAATAGATTGTTGAACCAGCTTTCAGTTTGCTTGTTTATTCTTATAGATAATTCTCATTGTACGGATCAACTGAAGTCCTTCTAGTTTCGCTTAGGGGTGGGGAAAGAAGAAATTTTATATCTCATTACACTCCCCCCATTCTAATATGAATATATTATAAAGCCTTGTTTTGTTGCAAGGCATATATTTTCCTCTAGGGTAACGAAGGTTCTATATCTATTACAAGAGTTTTGTTTTGTAATATCTTTTTGGACAAGATTTATTACCATATAGAACAACTCTAAAGACAGCCCGAAATATTTGCAATAAGTAGTCACTCCACCAACAATAGATAAGCGTTTCTCGAGGATTTTTTTTCCTGCTTTATTTGGATCTTTTATGCTTAACATGAGCAAATTTTCTTCGTCACATTATAACTTGTGTATCAATGTAGTCAATACTACGTTGCCCATTTTGCGCCTACGCTAAACTTAGCTGAGCCCACTCCTTGAAAACCACTTACGGCGCGCAATGGATTGTGCAAAAGTATGGTGCAATACATTACAAGTGTATGAACTTGTAACTTGTATTTCACAACTCCACACTTACAAGTACATAAGCCTGTTCCACAGAAGTATTAGTATTAGTCAGGCACTGGTAATTCGTATACAAATGTAGAAATATTAGTGACTTCAAATACTATCATAAAATGTATTATCTTTTTAATGACTTTGGGAGTCAGTTAACCAAAATGTAAAGTATTAGCTAAAGTGATAAGAGTAAAACTATATAAAGAAAGAATAAACAAGTGTTTGTGTTGAGTTAGGTTAAGGGCAATTAAAGTACGGCATATGGCTGACATTTGCGTTTCCAGTTTCAAATGCATATTTCAGATCAGCATCTTAGTTAATGTATTTATAAGGTTCTTGCTACATACCACGAATATAATGTTTCATTCTTCCTTCTCTTTGAAAATAATCACTCTTGACACAGTTTTCTCGATGTATTTTTTTTTTCTTATGATGAGAACGTGTCAAACAAGCAATATAACCAAATAAATAAAGATATATGATCAAATGAACTAATAAAATAAATGACAGAAACAATTGGGAAGCTCTTTTCTTTTGCCATCTCTCTACGACTAAAATTCATGCTCCTAAATGGGCCGTCGTTTCAAAGTGGAATATTACGCTTGAATATCGATTATTGCACTTTAAATTATCATTATATCTGAGAAAAAATATAAGACCTATTTAGAAAAAATGACAATATCCGACTTGCACATTAAGTTCCGTAAGCAGTAGACATAACCTAAAAGTCACGCTATGTGTACGACGAATGGCAAAGAGCTGTTCCTCCATCTTGCTCTTATATGAAGTCACTTGTAACTTTTTACTAATACTAATACTTTACAAGTATTGCACTTGTGGAACAGAAAGTTACAAGGCCATACTTTACAAGGACTTGTACTAATACACTTGCATGTATTAGATCATACATTTTTTTAAATGGGGTCCAGGTAAATTTTCAGTTCAAGTCTTAACGCTGCGCACTCTTTAAATTGTACCTGCCGCATACCTTAACGCTGCGCACTCTTTAAAAGCCGTATGTACCTTCCGTGCGCCGCGCACTGTCCTTGAAAACCGTACACTCCATATATGCAGCAATAACTACATAGAGTATGATGCATAAAAGTATGCAGTTCTGTACATAGCCAGGCTTGTGAATGTTTTATGCATTTCGCAAGAATTGTACGTGATAGTGCTTTCACCAGAAAACATGTAAACTGCAGAGAAAATGTTTTTAAAAAGTTCTTTTTCTTCTTTTATATCTACAGACTTCTGCAACGGTAATGCAGGAGAAGGGGATAGAAAAAACCAAACAAACAAGCAAGCAAGGCTCAACTTTAACGGGAGCGTAACACGATTAGGGAAGCCTAGTGAAACTATTACGGCACTCCGTTTTACGACATTCAAGCTCCAACTTTAAGGTTATGTCCCTTTTGTTTGCGTCCATTTATAGGAGACCAAAACCCTCGAACTCTTCTTCGGTACTGGTCCTAAAGAGGAGAGAGGGGGAGGGGCGGACATATTTCCTGTCGAAGTGAGAGTAGGGATCTGTGGTAAGTTGAGAAGGAACGTTTGCTCGGGTGTTTTCTGCCTTTCGGCGGAACGCGTCGACTTGGCTCTGGTATCCATTTCCGAATTGCAGCAGCAACATCAGTGGCGAAACGACAATAGAAATTACCCAAAACACAATGTCTCTCTCTTTTTTAACCAATTTACTGCCCCCCCCCTTTTTCCTCTCTTTCTGTCCTTTTTTTTTTTTTTTTTTCCTCCCCACCCCATTTAGTTTTCCCTCTCCCAGTCACGAATTAGCGAAGAATGGTAAATGCGTTTTATTGGGGTTAAGCTGTAATGTTAGCGCCGGGAGTGAATAATGTCTTATCTTAGCATTATAAAACATAATCTAATTAAAATAGGAACATCTTAAGTCTCTATTGCATTTTTATTTTGCGTACTGTTTCACTTGTTGGCATGCCAAAACTATAATTTCAATTGAAGAATCAAATTCAATTATATGCTGTTCAGACGATATAAAGGTTCATGCAAACATGCACGCGTAACATCCTGTTGCAATCGCATTTCAACAAGGTCAAGACGGAGCAACGTTACGCGCTATTAACAAGTTCCTCCGCACTCGAATGAAGTGCACCGCACAGGAGAAAGTTGGTACTCCTACAATTCTGACGTTTTAGCGGTAACACTGTTGCTAAGGTTTGGACTTGAGAGAGTTTGCTTGCCTTAGTGGTTAAGTAAACACGGTAACTATACGCTCGGCGCGGGTCAGTGCTGCCACCCCGAATTCGCTTCCCTAGTGAAACCTCGGCTACACAATGCTTAAAGAGCGACTTCTCGATGACCTTTTAGTTGCAGGCTAAATTTTTCAATGTGCAACCTAGCAACGTTCCACCAATGCAGGTAGTGAAATTCAGTACATAATATGGAAGTATCTGCAGCAGCCTATATTATTTGCATTACGCATTAAGGATAATGGGACAAGTGCATGACACACTTTTCACTTTTGAATGCATATACTTTAATTCTATTTCATACACTTTTCTTTGTCAAAAAATAACGCCCATCAATTATTTAAAAATATCCACTCATTGTCTGTATTGGGCGACTTAATATAGGGAAAGAAAAATAAGTTTAAGATAAACATTTAATTAGGTCCACATAAGTAACTCACTTCTGTTCATAAGTAATGCCCATCTTCTGTTCGTAGGTTCTTAATTTTATCGTGTTATGTTAAGAACTTTCTACGACAAAATAAATGTTATAGAATTTGATTTTGTTATTAGTTATAAGATGTTCATATCATATCGGAATTCTATCTCTGTCTGAACAGAATAATCGCATTTCTTAAGAAAGATGTTTATTGACAATGAATGAATGCAGTTAAATTTACAGAGAGTACTGATAAAAAATGAGTAGACGGTATTGTCAATACTTTCAGACTAGTCTTCGACATAGTGTACAGCATCATTGGGGTTGCAATGGAGAAGTAAAGACAAACACTCCTGTCAAACTTTGCTTCCCCATGCGAGATAGTTTGTAGCAGTTCTTCTCATCAAACATCATACATGCAATCTTGATATTGCAAAATCAGAAAGACATTCAAATCTCCGCAGGAAGATTTTCAAAGGCCTTCACAAAGATGGCGGTAACAAGTTCAACTACTGTAGATGTGACTTTTTTATGTTGGAGATACTGTATGATAAATTTCTCAGCACTTTTCTTTGTCAGAGCTCTCTTTGCAAGACACTTGTTTTTGCTGGCTCGAAGCAGGTGCTCAGATATGGCCAGTCGCTAATCATCTCTAATATTCTTCATTCCTGTCATCGTTTGAATACTACGTAAACTAGCCACTGCATTTGCCTTGAGTCTGTTCTGATCTGAACAACGAAACGATGTTCCAAGCACGGTTCATATGCTCTGTGACAGTCTCTAGTTCAATGCTCCCTGATACCTGGTTCTTTACTTTTGTTTCTAGAGCGAGCAAAGCCGTTGAAGATATGCGACTATTATTTTGAGACAGAGATAATATAGCAGTTACGTCATGCTTCTTTAGATATGGGAAACTTTATCTTCGTAGGACGCAACAGCTTCTTCCGGATTTCCAAGATGTCTTTGACATTTGGAAACAGCAAAAGGTGTCGGGAAGCAAGATCTGCACGGTAGGATAGATGGTTCATAGTAGACGTCTTCGTGTGCGTTTCCTGTTTTGCATTGAACCAGTAGTATTAAATTTATTCTCAAGATCGTAAATTGCAATTCTGAAAGGAGTCAATTGTCCAGGAAACATCCGAATAAAGTCCTTACTAACGCGACTAGCTTATTCTATTATAATAACATTTATACACAAAAATATGTTGCTCTAAATTGTTCTTGAACGTTTGTAGACCAGTGACTGCTCGGAATTTCAAGCACAGGTAGGCGATCATGAGGGGAGGGGAGCCAGTCTTTACCGAGATGCAAAACCCGTGAGAACATATTCTGGAAGCCCGATAGTTAAAATTATGCCTTTGTCAAAACACCTAAATGAACAGAGTAATTGTGCACTTATTTCCATTTAAAAAAAAAACTAACTAAATCAATGTGTATATGAAAGCATAATTTGCCCTAGAAAGTTTATAAAAGTATCTTGACATTAAAAGATATCAGTTAGCTAATGGATCTTAATAATAAGTTTGTCATCTTCATAATTAATGACATTTTTAGAATATGATAGTTTAATTCATTAAGGCATGAATAAACTGCTAAACATAAATATTTTGTCACAAGAAATGCTATACTGTGAATTGTAGGCTGCACTGCAGAGAGCTAACATGTCATTTCGTGTATGTTATGTTTGTGTAATACCCATAAGGTTTATACACAACAATAATAAACAAGTACTATTTGGTTTCCCTGCAATTAACGGAGTTTGCAATTAGCGCATGAGAAGACCAACTCTTATAATAACTGCTTTCTGTTTGAAGTAACGTGTATTACACGTTTTCCACGAATGGTATGAAGTTTCGCCTTTGAGAGTTTAATGTTAGTTGCAATTTTGTATTACAATTTAAGAAATAGCTGTCACAAAAAGCTTTAGGGCCAAGTATTTGAATTGAGCGTAAAATAGTGCATAAAATACAGTGTGTTCAGATAATCTCTATGCATAATATATATAAGATCTTTTTATTTGTTTTAATTACGGACGCTCTTTAACATCTCAGATCATCAGCGTCCCATTCAATTCAGGGCGTGAAAATACCGATAACAAAAGGCCTCAGAGGCCTGTTCTTTCTGGCTTGAGATTCTTTTACATGCCGTAAATCTATGACATGGGATCCACAGCTTTACTTCCTTTCTGAAGGAAGCAATACTTAGGATTTTTACGCCCGAAAAAAATCCATCGATCCTGGCCGGGATTGAACCCGCGATCTTGGGTTTAGCAGGCAAGTGTGATTACCACTAGACTACCAGGACCGACTTATTATAAGAAAGAATCCGAATAAAAGGAATAGGAAATTGTCACAGAAAAACAGGTCCAAACTTCAGAACATATTATTAATTAAAGGAACGCCATTTTTTCAGGTAAACCAGACGCTCTCCACAATTGCACCATTGTGAACAAAACGGCAGATTCACTGCACGTGGAATGTACGGATGGTTTTGATGGAGGCTTGCCGCAGGAATTTGTGATGGAAGTTTACGATGCTGTGACGCAAAACCTGGTGACGAATGTGACATCTCGTGTGCCAGTGTTCACTATCAGCGGGCTCGAATCCGGACTAGGTTTCGACATCTCACTGTATGCGGCCAATGCCAAAGGACGCTCAGATCCAGTTCCCCTCCAGGCCTACACAAACAAAGCAGCTGAGAAGAGAACAGGTGAGATGTTAATTCAAGTGCTCAGAATAGCCTATTAGAGCGTAGTGCGTTTTTAGAAGAAATAGTGTTTTAAATTTTTCCCCCGTGTATTTGTGTGTTTATAATTTCCAAAATATTTCAAAATACTATATGCCAGGTATTTCTTATAGATTGCGGCTGCACAATAGCTTTTTTTTTTTTTTTTTTTTTTTTTTTTTGCCTTGATAAGCTTTGCTTGAATTGAATTTAAATTGCATTTTCTTTTTTCTTATATCATTAACACATGTTGAGCAAACTGGTTTTTCTCTTAAAATGGCATTTTATAAATGAATTAATAAGCTTAAAGATTAGAGAAGATTATTCATAATATTATATCAACATATTAGATTTGTTCCAAAATTTCAGTGCTGGCTTTATTGCACACAAGATAAATTTACGTCAAATACAATACAGTCTAAACTTAGTCTTTATTTAAAAGCTCAAATACATTCCAAGTGTATTAATAATGTAGCATTATTTTAATATTTTTCCCAAATGTTAACCGAAATATTTTTATTCTAAATAAAAATCTGATAACTTGCTTCTGTGTTATCACAGTTCTAATCAGACAAATGGTTGAAACGCTTTCGAAAACTTTAAAATTTTCTATTCTGAAAATGTTGATCACCGTGAATTTGGTGAATAAGAGGAAAACTGAAAACGAGAAAATTATTGTTAAACTGTATTTAATGTTTACCTTGAAACAGCAATAATCTACATTATTGGCATCTAAAATTTCTTCAGGGAATAGTGTGTTACTTTCAGTAAAACAAAATTAGAATTCTATCAACGTCACCTTATTATACAATTTTCTATTACAAAGCTCAGCAACTACAACTTTTTGAAAAATAAAAAGTGTAAATTAAGAAAGTTGCTATAGATTATTAAACAAAGTAGGATTTCAGTTCAACTTCCAATAAACCCCGTTTTACAAGGAGTAATTATCATTATTATATATAACTGTTTAAATAAAAAATATGTTTAATAAATAAATTATGCTCTAGTATTGCAAATAATTATGAGTATTTAAATCAAGTAAATAGGTACGGATTTGAAAAGTTCCCGTTCTTTATGTTCTTTAAAACATAAAGCGTAAAACTAAAAGTTTGCAAAATGTATGCGGCATAACATAAACATAAAAAATACTTCTAATAAATAATGTATACTGTTTTAAAACATAGCTCAAAATATGATCACAAAAGAAAGAAAAATATATCTATGCTGGCAAGAGACGAGTCACTGACATAAATTTACACACCGAACTTGGAACGATATTTCCCTATTGATTATAGCCATTGCTAGAAGCTCTTAAGGTTGATTCGATTCAAACTGGAATTGAATTTTATTTCAAAAGCCAGACATGTTGAATACAGTGGTGTGATTATTTACACACATATTGTTCGACATTCCAAATGAAATATTTATGAATTTCCAGCTTGTAGTATCAAAATTGTTTTCATTTACGATCATCCACAATAATATATTAAAGACTTATTCCTTATCGCGAAGAATTAAGAACTGTTTACTATATCTACCTAAAGATCATATTCATATTCAAATTGGCCTTCAGTATAATGCAATCCTCTTGACTTGTTCCAGACAAGACATTTAGCCCGATATTGATATATTTATCAATTAATTTGAAAGCATTTACCTTATTTAGTAGTTTTTAATAGTTAGTCTGTTTTATTCTTCGACGTCCAAATTCAGATTCAAATATAAATAATGTACCTACCATACCCTTTATAAAATTTCATCTGTTTTCGTTATTAAAACTGTTCATATTATAGCTAAAACCGTTCTTTTTATCTATTTTCTGTCCTTGTTATTAACAACAATTGTATTAATGAAAACAATTATATGGTGTATCATTCGAAATAAAGGTAGTACCTAACTTAGTTCCCCAAAGTTGCATGGGATCGTCAATATAAAAGTTTAAAAGTAAGGGTGATTTGTCTAACTCCATTATAAGTTAATACTGTTGTGTCTTCTCTCTGTGTTTGCTTTTATGCTTTATTTTTGCACAAAGGATATAATATGAGTGTCAAGCATTTAAAAGCCGAAAGTACAATAACTTGATTCAACTAGACATTCGCCGTATCTGTTGAGACACTTCTTTCACTGAGAAACAAAACTGTGAATACCTCTGGGAAGGAAGAAGTACCAGCAAGGATTGCTATTGTTGAACTGCGTCCTACGAAGTGAATCTTTTGCCTTTGTGGGTAAGTTTCAACTTCCCGGAAACGTAAACCATACAAAACATTGTCAGTCAATTACATTGGCAATTACAATTGGCAATAAGATACGAACAACGTTGGCAATGCAACATAGCACGATTCAAGAGAAGTTGCATTCCTGTATTCAGAAGCTCCATAAACTCCAAAATTTGATCACAAAAAGAATATCATTATCTTCTATTTTGCCGATTGGGCGGCACTTACACCAAGTGTTCGACTATGTTTAACGTCGCGCATGACATCGTGCTTGAAGTTCGACTATATTATCTGGTGCACTATCTTCCTTCCCAAAACATTCCAGGATCACGACATATTTCTACAAACACGTTCGTTTTTGAATCTGGTTCTCACATACCTTTACTCTCTGTAATGTCATGTTTTTTTCAACCAGTATATTCCCCATTGTTCATTTTGTCAAAGACCGAATAAATGGGTAGAATTAGTTTTGTGTTTTCCATAGCACTGTTATGTTATACACCGCAGAGATTTTCTTTTCTAAAGGCTGACATATTTCTCTTGCTATTTTAATTTTATTTTAAATGGTGTATTTTTGTATATAGAATATATTTTTATAAATTTTTTCAAAACACTTTAACTCTTGTAATAAATGTACTTATGCTTAATCAGCAGTTGATAAACAATTAGAAAAAGTGACAACTAGATGTAGAGGAAGAACTGAAATTTGTTTTAAGTTCGAGTTGAAACCCATCGTACTGCATGGACTGGTTTTCATTTCTAACCAAACCTCCCTGTGAGGTAGTGACTTGTGGATAGTCTAACAAGAAATAACAAAACAAAAACAAAAAAAACAGAGCAGAGAGATTTGAGCTGAAAAGATATGCATGGTAGTTAAGTCAATTAGCAAAATTCACATCAAAGGAAAACCGAAAATTCTCCAGACGCTAGAAAGTATCAGTTTTGTTTGAGACTTGCTATTTTGCATATATAAGCAAAATGTTTAGTTTGTCGCCAAACTAAACATTTAAAAAAAAAAAAGGTTCTTTCTCCAAGTTTATTTACTGTACCATTACATTGAGCACATGAGCGCTGATTTTATCCTATTAATTCAGTTAGTAATGCAAATACTTATTGGTTTGTTGATCTTTTTAAACCAAACTCTCATTTCTACAATCGTGAAAGTACGTATTTGTTACTACTTTACAAGAAAGAGCTTGTTTATGATTTGTGCTACTGGATGATGGTAACGTAAATTACATAGATTAGCCAATGTCATTACAAAAAAATTAATAATAATAATAATAATAATAATAATAATAATAATAATAATAATAATAATAATAATAATAATAGGAAGAAAGTAACTGCATGCTAGTGTTTTTAAAACGTGGTTTGATTATGACTTTGGCCCTATATAATTAAAAATAATCCGTTAGCAACCCAACCAATCAAAAGAGCAATATAAAAAGGGAGATACGGTACAAACGAAATTCGTACATTTTCCTAACCATCCTTCTTCCATTTAAGTATAAGGTATTGCATGCACGTCACCTACCAAAACGTTCCTTATTCGCTGATTACATCTAATCCCGCTTAAGCCTAAATAAAACTCGCCTAAGATCCCAATCTGTAACTGATCCCAGAAATTTTCTTCAAGTTTCTTATGCCAGTCTGTTTCTTCCTTGTGCATACCTTCGTCTCTTACATTCGAGCAATAAATGCACTACATTTCTACAAATGTGACATACGTCATGCTTAATAACCCAAATAAAATACTTCAGTATTCCGTCAAGATTTAGAAACTGCACATTTCACAATTCTATATGCAGTGTGTGGAGTTGATACAAACAAAAGACGCGATTTCGTTTGCATTCATTTCCAAATTTGTATTAAAATTCCTGCATGAAGGCTATACCTTTTAATTGAAAGTCAACACAGTAATCAAAATCAGTCAGGAAATAGGACATTAAAAGTATCATGGCCATCGATCATAAAACCTGGAGTGAGACCTTAGATAATTATCAGATCCGTTCTTTGGCCTTATTCATTATTCCTGCGACTGGATTTGAACTGTTTTATGATCCTTGCTTTACGGTCTTAATTAGTGAAGCTATCCCGCTCTCGGAATTTATTTAAATGTTAGAGACAGAATAATGGTGTCTGTGATAAATTTACAATGCCGGTTTTACGGCGTGTGTTCTTGATCAGTTGCCGCGTTTTAATGGTTTCGGAATGTTGGTTATCGTTTATTATGTCTTTAATTTCAGCGCATAACAGAGATAGGATTCTTGCATGGCGTTTTCATTCTGTTGACGCTTTTAATAAAACAACTGCAGTTAAAAGGAATACCTAAAACTAATAATAGCTTTAATATGTTATCATGGCTAATAATAATGCCTAAAACCCAATTCTAAATGTTCGGTCTGGTGGTCTAGTGGTAACCATACTTGCCTCGTAAACCCAAGTTCGCGGTCAGGGTCAATGAGTTTTTTTTTTTTGGGGGGGGTAAAAATCCTAAGTATAGCTTCGTAAGAGAAGTAAAGTCGTGGGCCCATGTCGTAGACTTACGGCACGAAAAAAAAATTCAAGCCTGAAAGAAGAGGTCTCTGAGCAAAATTTGTCGGCCGTTTCACACCCTGAATTGAATGGAACGCTGGTGACCTGAGATGTTAAAGAGTATCCATAAATAAAGCAAATCAATCAAAAACCAACTCTAATAAATGATATTCCACCAATATATTTTTTTCATGTCTAAAATGGGTGTTAATTAAATCGTCGCATTTGGAAATTAATAATGTAAGATCAAAATAGAGATAGTTGTAATTTATTCTCCCTATTAAATTGAATTGGTTTTTTAAAATCAGGATATTTCGATATTTCAACTTTATTCAAGGACTGGCCGTTTGTACTTACGCACCCATTTGGGGCATCTTCTTCGGGAAGAAGGGATTGGGGGAAGGAGAAACCGGGACACCGCCACGGGTGGCCGAGGTCGTTAAGTCTTGGACTCGTGGGTGGGAGGTCTGGGTTCGAATACCGCCTGGACCATCCTTCCTGACTGAGGTTTTTTCCAGGTTTTCCTCAGTCCTCATAAATGGCAAATGCCGGGGAGGTACCCTAAACTTAGGCCTGGAACGATTCCTTCCATAAAAATAAATCCTTTCCCAATATATCATTTCATCTCATGTATCATCAGTGTCCACCGACTGTGGTGTCTCTGTAGCAAAAACGGGCGTTAAACAATACTCATTCGGAAGAGAAGGCCTAATGTCATTAACTATATCAGAAGAAACCGGAACGTAGACGGGGTCTTTAACACTGTTTTCAAATAGAACAGCCCAAAGCGGCGGAGCCCATGTCCAAGGAGTTCCAGCACTTTAGAAGGGTCACTTTCACACCAGACATCAGAGCAGAAACCTTTCCAAAGCGCAGTCAGCCATCATACCCCACAAGCTCACTGGAAAGGAAAGGCCCACCCAAAAGACCAGGGGAAACCACGAAAAAAAAAAAAATAATAAAAAAAAAACCCAAGGTCAGGATACCCGGTCCAAGGAATTTCTCCCGAATATGTCGCTTGAACCACCCCGCTCGGTTAATGCAACTATACAATTATATCACTAATAGAAAACTGAGCTAGTTTGGCAGATGCTTCAACTTACCCTTACAAGCTGAAGGCATCTGAAGCCAGCAGTCCCAAACCGTAGCGAAGAAAGCCGACTGGTTACGATTTTAGCAATAGCAATTACTTTAGGCGAATAATTTCCATGCTGGGCATAAACCGCCACGAGTGGCCGAGGTCGTTAAGGCGCGGACTCGTGAGCGGGAGTTCTGGGGTTCGAATCCCACCAGGACCGTCCTTCCTGACTGAAGTTTTTCCCGTGTTTTCCTCAGTCCTCGTAACTGGCACTGGCAAATGCCAGGGAGGTACCCTAAACTTAGGCCTGGAACGCTTTCTTCCTTAAAAAATATCCTTCCCAATTTATCATTTCATTTCATGTATCATGAGTGTTCACCGCCTGTGGTGCCTCAGTAGTAAAAACGAGCATTAAACACTACTCAAAAAAAAAAATGCTGGACATGAAGCCTTGTTAGCTCAGTAGGTTAGAATATTGTGTTAGTAATGTGAAGGTCGTGGGTTCGATTCCCCATGGGTAAACTTTTTTGCTTGTAATCCCCCTTTTTTTTCAGCATAAATGTTGATCGTTTTTTTTAATCTTCATAAGTTTTCTGCACTATTCTTAATGGAATAAATGTTACTTTTTTCATAGGCTAGTTTAGTTTAAGTTTAACAAAAAATAATAGAACATAAAAAATATTACTCCATAATAATACTTATTTTTACACAATTCTTAATCGAATAAATATTACTTTTTTATGCGTTAAGTTAGAATAGTTCAGTTTAAGCAACAAAATGATAATAAAGCATAAAATAATTATTCATGCGTTAGGTTAATTTAGTTTAAGTTTAACAAAAAAATATAGAACATAAAAAATAATATTACCCCTTAATAAAACTCTTTTCTTCACTATTCATAATCGAATAAATGTTACTTTTTCATGCGTTAGGTAAGGTTAGTTTGGTTTAAGTTTAAAATAAAATAATAGAACATAAAAACATTTCTTTATAATTTTTACCCTATTATTAATCGAATATTACTACTTTTTCATGCGTTAGATTAGGTTAGTTTAAATTAAAGTTACACTCCAATTATAGCCAGTCTGCTTTCTTCGCTAAGATTCGGAACTGCCAGCTGCATATGCCTTCAGCTTGTAAGGATAAGTGATGTTTCATAGCTCTCTGCTAGAAATTCATGAAAATTTTAGTATTTTGCTACTAACATGGTGTTGGAAAATTGTAGTTGTTTCCGAAAAATTCCAGTGCGTCTGCAGACAAAGTCAGATAAATTATAAATAAATTATACGAGAGTATTTTTCTGGTACCTTACCACCGCTTCCTTAATTTATCGCATATAAAAAGAACCATACGAAACTGGTAAGAAAATTATACAATAATTCAATATATTTTAAAATGTGGCTTTCCTAGAAAAATGACGCATTTACACATTTCAGAAAGACTTTATTGTTCCAATCTAGGCTTCAATTTCACAATCTGCAAAGACCTCTTTAGGAAACTTGCTGCAGGGGACTGATAGATAATTTACCAAAAATCCTTGCACAGGTATGAAGAATGGAAGGAAACATCATGATTAATCTACCAGTAGCACCTGAAAACATTAACGAGCCTGCGAAGATTATCGATATAATACGCCCTATTCGTCGTGTGACTTGGAGAGGCGTTCTCGGGATGATTTCAAAAAATAACTGAATGTTATCTTCTAAACACTCAAAATATTCGTCTTAAGGGAGCCTCCATCAAGAAGCCTGCACTTTTACTGTAGAATCATTGCTTATCTCCGGTCATTGTACTTCTAAAGAAATCTGGATACTGTGAAACTCTGGAACTTCAATACAAAATTCTTTCCAATGACAGAAGGCAAGGAACCAATTGCATGTCTACCCACTTTTCAAAATCTCTGAAAAATACTCTGTGTAATTCCCAGAACTTTCAATTGTCGCAGATTTTCATTGATTACAGCCCATAGCTTTCAGCTTGTTCAATTTTAAGCTTGGTGAAGGTCTTAAAGAGCATGGACGGGCTTCAACGAGTTCTCGGACATCTTTGAAACATCAGTGTCACAATTTTAAGTTGGCCTTACTTACTCAACGTACATGCTCGAAGGCCAGCTCTCATCCATTCAAACAAGTATCGCAAAAATCATACAAGATACGAAACCATTGGAAAAGTTCTCGGAATTGCCAACAGATTGCAGTAATCGTTCCAAACTGATCTAAATCAGTCATCTTCCACAGAAACAGTTGTTCAATAATGAAAAACCGTAGTAGGTAATGCTAAGTAGCAATGCAGAGTACGTATGTTGGAAATTGGGAAATGTCGAACGGCGAGGGGAAGTTGAATTCTCTGTGAAAAAGAGTATGACCGCAATAGAAATTCTTAGATACTTGGCCAATACTCTTCGCCAGTATTTTAGTGTTTGCAAATGGACTACCAATTTGAAACGAGGTCGTGAAAGCTTAAGGTGATCTACTCAGAGGATGACAAAAATCTGCCACCATACCGGAAATTGTCGAAAAATACACCTTTGACACTAAGAATTCCAAAATAAAAGGTGATATACATTTGTGAATCGGTAGGCGAATGGGTATTTCACGTTTTTACGAAGGAATTATTCGTGAAAATAAGTATCTACAAAACAGTTGACATACGAACAACAGCAAATCATTATGTAACTCTCTGAGCAAAGTTTGGCGTTTATTAGAGAGGTTCAAATGATATTATCCCTTTAATTTGTGGGCAGTGATGAACCATGAATGAACTGATACACACCAGAAGCATCACGATTTTCCATCGCCAAAGAAGGTAAAGAAAGTATCTGGCACCAGTTTTCTAGGACTAAAGATATCCTACCGATTGACTGTCTTCCTATCTATTACTATACTAGCCAATTAAAGGCAGCAATATGCCAGAACAGACTGAGTTTATCAAAGAAGAAAATAATTTTGCACCATGACATTGCTCGCCCTCAAACATGTGTCATTGCAATGGCGAAAATTAATGAACTGGTCTATGATTTGCAGCTGCATTAGCCATTTTCCGCAGATCTGGCTCCCATCTCTTCTCATAGCTGAGAAAATTCCTTGATAATAAAATTCCATTCAACTTATAACATTAATAAAGGAGTATTTTGTAGTCCTAGAGAGAAATCCGACTTCATTGATGGGGCAAAGGCTTTAGAACATCATTGGACACAGTGCATTAGTGTCAAGAGATACTGTTGGAGAAATAAGAACAATTTCAAAATAGTCAGCCTTTATTTTGGGCTTCATTCTGAAATTTTTTCAAACGATCCTTGTGCACAGATCTTTTCGCACAGTTAGTATAACAGGAAGTCTCCAGTGCATAAGCGCATCACTGCCCACAGAAACATTACTATTCATGCTTAAGCAGCAAGGATCATGACTGTCAACTTATGTCAAGTCTGCTTTGCCGGTTTTTGATATATTCAAAATTGTTTGATACTTTGCAGACAGATCCATATTAAAATTGAGCTTTCAGAAAAAAAATGTAATATCTACGGCAGGTATTTAATAATAACAGCAATTGTTACATAAACTTCAATAACTATATTCGGAAAAACTGGAAATTTGGATTAAATGCATCATAATGATCTTTCAAAAATGAAGAATGATTTCTGTTAATAACGATTAAAACAAGAGTAGAAAAATATAGTATGCTAAAAAGTGCAAAGAGAATCTGAATATAATTATCTCGTGATAAAAATAACAGCTGTTACTAGGGAAATGCTAAATTTAGAAACATCCCAAAATGAACGTAAAATCAAGCAAGAACTGCAAATATAAACAGAAAATAAGGCATTCTACAGATATTATTGTTTCCAAGGCATAGGAACAACTAAATGTTGATTCTTGGCAATGATGTTAGGACATTGATGATGTCTCTTTCAGATATTTATCCTCACAATAAAAACCCTTAACACAATTTGTAATTTTTCCTTGCGATTTTCAAATGACGCTATAGATAATTCAGAAATTAGCTAAAAATTTAGGAATGGCAATCATTAGAAAGTATTAACGAAATGAAGTAGAAAATTAATAAAAAAAATGTGATGTTTCGCTCAGAAAAGAGCATATGTTTTGTTTTATAAAACGTTTGTATTTTTATTTGCCAAGGAAAGCTTTGTAGAAGATTTTCTTTTCCTCTTTATTTTACCCTGGCTCATTATTTACGTGTTTATTGGATTGTTTCAACAGATTTTACGATCTAATCATTAATCATGGGTTGCATAAATAGATTCATAGAAGAGACGCTTCATGATTTAAAAAAGTAGTGTGCGGTGTGCTCTGTCATACCTTCCTTGGTCTAGTGGTTAGCATTGATGACTGCTGGCCGGGAGGCCCGGGTTCGATTCCTAGTACCTACTTTGGAAATTTTCTAAGTTAGGGATGGGTCCACCCAGTCACGTGAGGACAATTGGGAAGCTACCTGATGGAGAGGTGGCGTTCTTCGATCACATAATGCCGCGTGGTAGGCAACGGGCGTGGTGCCGGCATGCTGATCATGTGCCCCCCTCAATACTGCCCTTTATCAATGAAGACTTAAGACGGAAGTAGAGGATACAGAGAGAACAGAAGAAGATCTGAATACCGCAGTCTACAGAAATAGTCAGCAAGATTGAAATTGTTTCCTTCTTTGAAGAAATGTAATTTTTAAAAGACTTTGTCTAACAAGGGATGAATTCATATGGAAGTGCAACAAAACAGTCAACGGGCATAGGAATTTTATAATAGTTATGTATTTTAGAATTGTTAATGAATATTTGTATTTGGTTATATGAAAATAGTTTTATAATTATAAAGGCAGGCGAGTGTTATTATCTTTAACTCTAATGGCCTATGTGCATGTATCATATCTGTGTTTTCCTCCCCCTTTTTTCGGCAAAATAAATGTTTTTTGAAGATTTTTATTAGAGTAATATATTATTGGACAAGAAAAAATTATTTTACAATAACTTTAGCAATATATGAAGGCAGCATTGTTGCTTTAAAACAATAAAAGGCATACCAACTATTGACATTCAAATTTTGATTGTAAAGAACCTACAACGCAGAACAGAACTAAAAAGTGTTATTAGACTAGTTTCTTTCCTGTATGTCTATTCGGTGATATTTCAAATTCATGATGTATTTCTTATTCAGTATTCTTATTCTTATTGCAATTCGTCAACCACAACGATTATAAAAACCCAAGTTTGACAATTAAGTACTAAACACGTCGTTTACAATGCTTTCAATTGGACGTTTATCCGCATGGGGGTTGGAAGATCGCTGTCTACTGCCCGAGTCGAATATACATAAATCCTTTAATTCAAGGGCATAGATCTCTCATGAAAATTACAATTATAATAACCAACTACCTTTGTCATAGAATATATTGTAAATTATATGTCCACACATCTCTCATATTTTTAAGAAAGTTAATTCCTTTTAGATTTAATTTCTTCTAACCAAGGAATGTTTTTAATTTCCAAGCACCTCCATAAATATAAAATCGCATACTGTTAAATCTAGGAATCGGTTTCCCATAATTCCTTACTAATTACCCTATATTTTCCTCAATTAAAGCTAATGAGATATCGGGTGTATACGATCTAGCATGATTTTGTTGAGAAAATACATGCTACAACTCGAAATTCTTCAAAAAATTTATTTGATTATGTTCTCTTTGTATTTCTGCATTCTCGATATTTTCACAAATTATAGGGCTATAATTCTGTAAGTATACACCGCGCACTTTACACAATATTTTGGTCGTGCAATGGCATTATGTTTAAAAGATCGGGTTTTCTTGCCCGCCAGTACCTGTTGTATATGTCGCTACATGGCCATTTAAATGGGACCAAGTTTCGTCCTTAAAAAAAATTAAATGTGTGTCAATAGAGTCATTCCCAACATTACCAGAACCTAGTTTCAGAAATTAATCCTACATACATTATCATATGCCTGTAATTTCTGAACAATGTTTAATTATACGGTAAAAGAATTAAAAAGCTGATTACAATCCAAGCCTAAATACCTGTTTCCTGTGCAAGGGTTTGCAGAGATTTCTTTGGAATTCGTTTTAACCTTTCTCCAATTTCGTAAAGTTCCACCTCGGTAAACAAACCTCTTATGGAAAACAACTCCCCATTTTCCTAAATCTATTCATAAGGTTACGAAAAATACTTCTATGACCTGGAAGGAAACGGGAATGTATTCTATCAAATCGCATTCTCACTTTTCTTCAAACTTTTTTTTTTTAAATACGATCATACATGAAAATTCTGTATTCTAAAGTGTGTTAATTTTTTGTATTATAACAGTAGTAACACACAAATAAAGCGAAGAACATTTCATTGCATGATTTTTCACGTCCGAACGGCACAATGATAACGCTCCAACAGCCTTAGGCAGGTCTCGGAGGACCAGTTGTCGCGTTAGGACTCAAAAGCGTCCATTTGAAAGCACTGCAGAAAAAGAATGTATTGACAGATTAGAATGTTAGCCGTAAGCTATAGAGCATTAATATGACCCTTAGGATAAGAACTGACTTGTTTCTCACTTCTCCTCTTTCCTTGTATCCTTTTCAGAAAGCGTTGTCAGATTTTCCAACTACCTATGTGTCTACCACTAATTTGTGAGACTTTTTAGCATTTGCATATGAAGTATTATAGTTTTAAGGAATGTTTAGCATATCCCGTGTGAACTTCTTTGTTATTTATGCATTTACTTTTTAAGAATGTGTAAATGTAAACTTTCGTGAATGTGGAGACTCGGAGTAACATGATTAACTTCCAGTGATTTTCTTTCCGGAATATGTATGTGGTACATTTTATGAATCATCGAGATCCTTTAGGAGTCTCAGCACTTAAACAGATGTTTTCTCCAAGTAAAGAGCACACATGTTGCCCGTGTTGACTCGGGACTTCTCCTGGCATTAGGTTGGGAGCAGCATCGTAGTGACGGTAAACCAGAGCCACCTCGACACTGCACTATCATTCAGCAGACCCTGAGCTCGCTGAAGGTAGGTTGTGCCGAGGATCTTTACCAGGATGACGATGAGGACCACTACTACGTGCTACAAGCATTCGACTCCGAGACGAGGCGCCTCGTGGCCAGTGCCACGTCCCGCACTCCAAGACTCCTCGAAGTCACCGACTTGCCCGCCACTTCCCCGCCCAGGGGTCTCGTCCTTTCCGTGCGGGTCGTGACCGCTCGAGCCACGAGCGACGCCGTCTCCATCTACACGATATTGCCCCAAGCTCAACAGGGCGACGGCGGTAAGCCTACAAATACATCCGTGGTGGGTGCTTTGGGGGCTTGGTGTCTGGCGGATGAATGGACTGTGCTTGTTTAGAATGAGCATGCGCACCGTAGTGTCATGTGCTGCGCATGTCCAGTTTCCGTCAACTAATACTGTGTGATAACCTTGAAATATTAACTTGTTTCAAGAGTATTCGTGTTCTTATTGAGCTGATAGTTTAAAAAATGACCAGTAATAACCATAACATTGTTAAAATTCTGAATACAGCAGAGAAAAACTGAATCTTAAAAACTTGCAATTTTGTTAGGAAAATCACTCCTTTGCCAGTTTAAAATTATTAAAAATATCAATAGCTTGCTTTAATTGCTTTCATTAGTCCGTTATATTTTGTTCCTAAAAATGAATTACAGCGATAGTATCTGTAGCTGTGTGCATATTTCATGCTAATACTGCCTAGGCTTCTCGCGAAACGCTACTGTGAGCTTATAAAATCATTCATTTTTAGTATTTTTATGTGTTTAAGTGTCCAAATAGCATTGCAAGTGCTTGTTTTGAACTCCAGGCTAATGTCAAATATATTACAAAGTTGGTGCTATTGATGCATACAGGAACATTTTTGCACGGGCTAGCAACTCTTCAAATTATCTTTCAGCAAGCATGAACTATCAATGTAATTTAAATATATTCAGTGAAGGTAAAAGTAAATTAAATATCACTAAAAAGGGAAATTATATTATTCTGCAAGCAGAGAGTATACAATTTAACATGCTGGTCTTAATAAATAATCCAATAATTTAATGTCATTGATGTTTTAATGCGTTTATGTGTAAAATGTAGAAAAAATGTGTGCACTAAATTACAATATCCCTCCTCACTGCAAGTTACTGCATTTTAACCCCAAATACACAAAAATTGTTAGTTAGCACACACATGCACCATTCAGCTTGCTTGAACTTAGATAACAGTGATCAAGAACACGGTGTTCAACTGACGCACATGTGCACATGGGCACACGCAGCGAAGCACACTCACGGAAGCATGGTCACTAGACACCAAGCCTTAACATTAACTTTCTGTACTAACTACCGCAAAACATGTGCTCGAAATTTTCGGCTAAAACATAATGGCAGCCAAGATTATTCGAGAGAGAGGCCGATGCGGGTGTTTTGGCATAACTAACAAAGTGTAGATTGGAAAAGTACTAATGAAATAACCGTATTATAGTTGTTGATTGGTGTCATGCCACAATACGTTAACATTTACTAACTTCGATATGGGGACATTTATGGTTGAGGTTTTCTGATAGTAATAAGAGTGGTATAGCAATCCTAGGTACAGAAGGTTCAACAAGTCTTCTGAGGAAAAGGTGTATTATAGCTGAATAGTTTTCATGTATTTACTAGTTATAAACGTGATATTTCATCACAAGGTAATAGTCGCTGTTTCAAAGAAGCATTTCTTTAAAGCTAAAGATAACGTCACATTGTAAATCTTCTGATACAAGGGACCAAAAAAGGAAATGTGCAAGCATATTGGGACTTTTCAATGTACTTGCTGTTGCAGATAAGAGAGCTGAAAATTTTGTAGTAATATGTTCGCAATATTTTACAGTAAGATATGAAGGTACTGCCGTTGTTAACATTGGTAGAGGAAAGGCATCCAGTCAGTGTCTTTATTGCAGCCTGTAGAGACGGGTGCGTAAAAGGTTTGAAGTAAGGTGTGTTTACTACGTTTCAACAACGGACTTGGAGCAAAATTTGTCGCATGAAGGGAATGCTAAAGAATGTCGTAAAGATCTATAAGAAGCATGTGGCAGTGCTGCCTTGCCAAATCGGGCGTTAGCTCTTTGGGTGGCCGAATTTCTTGATAGTGAAAACTTGTAGATCATGTGTGAATCGCTCTGGCACTGCAACACACCAGTTTCTGTTGAAATTGGATAGGTGGTACAAAATTAGGTTGGTTACTGAAGTATGGATAACTAATTCAATAGTGTTTCCTGTTTTATAGATCTTCCAAAATTGCGCCTTTGACCATTTGACGCGTTAATCAGAGAAGATCCCAAATTACTTGACAGAATCGTTGCACTGGCTCTAGGGAGCTAGAACTGAAACGTCTGTCTAGTGAATGACAAAACCCGTCATCCCCCAACCTTCAGTTTCTCATTTTCGTTCTTCTTTGCGGTAAGAGCGGCGCTATCTTCAAACATTTGTTTCTATTTTCTTATATGACAATGTCAGGTGTTACACTGTAAACGTGTAAAGAATTTACTATGGCGGAGGGTTTTCGAACATCTCCATATTTAATAGACATGAGCCCTTGCAACTTCAGTCTTCTCCCAAACTAAACATTCCCAAACAAGAGAAGTAATCCTTAAGCAGTTGTTCGCTGATTTCAACAAAAACAGTATATCTAAAAGTATTTAGCACCTTCCAGTAGAATAGCAAAGGGTTTAATTGTAATAGGGAATTATAATGGAGGAATTTAACTATGTTGCTTCTGAATAAATGGTTTCTCAAAATTAGAAAGATGTGTTGCCATTAGATTTTTTCCAGCCGTCCTATTACCACTGCTGTACTATACAGTGAACAAATTTCAGGACAAATATTGGTTATGTAAGATGAACAAATGATCTGGGAAAATGTCAAGTACAGAATGTATCAGTTTTAAATCAAACATTTTTCGTACTTACTACTTCACTACTGTGCAATCATAAGCTTGTTAACGTTAAGTCTTACGGAGCGCCGTTTCCACCTTCTCTTTGCATTTGTTCAATCTACTGGGTTCTGCCAACAGCCACATTTCGGAATATTAATACTTAAGTTAGCAGATGTTTGTTTCACATTTGTCCAAGCATATGGGAATCTTTTGAAAATAAAATAGTTTTAAAGTTTGTGACAACTGTAAGGGAATCGGTGTTTATTTCTCCTCTTCAGAACCTGATATTCTTTTCCGAATGCAAAATCAAATATTCATGTTATCTTCTATCGAACGTATTCCAGTTCTTTTCTGAATTTTATATCAGACTTCCCAGGAATGCATTGTTTCCGTTTTTTTTTTTTTTCAGGTGCTGTTAAATTTAAAGCTTTTAACAATAATTCCTTTCTTACACCATGACTTACGTTTTATTCAATAGAATCTTGCCACTAGCTTGAACGAATACATTTCATTAACGACAGTCTTTTATTGTCAGTGTTAGCACTGAAAATTCTGGTAAAATATTTTTGAAAGCGAAGAAATGTAACTGGAGTTTCAAGTTCAAACAAGTAACAAATCCATCGACCAGAAGCGGAGGAGCGCTAATGCGCTCTAGCCAGTTCAAATTTCGGACGTTTTCTGCACAATTTTTCCTATTCTACCAAGTATGACCCTGCTATATATAGCAGTAAAACGGTTACTTCGGTTCTATGTGGCACCACATAGTTCTACTACAGTGGTATGTGGGAAGCTAAAATGAAGAAGTTGCTGAAAACATATATATCAGATAACTTTGAAAATGCACAAAAGATTAATGACCAATAAATTTTAGAACATACATAATCATCTCTTATGCTTATTTCCAACTAATATTAAAGCTCGCTTCTTAAGGCCAACCTAACTTGTTCGTCAGTTTCAATTCAGTTGCCAACATTATTAACAAATACAAACTGTAATAAAACGCAGATTACTGCTTTAAAACAAAATTTCTTTACGAATCCATTTTGCGTTAGAAAACCGAAATTAAAAACCATTTCACGTTTTTAAAACAATTATTTTTAAGACATAAAAAGCTATACTTTTGCAAAAGTTGGACTTAAACAATCTGGCTAAAACTGACAAATTCTAACTCAAAACCAATAAGAAGGCAAAAAATAAATAAATAAAAGTCTTGACGCCCAAAATTATGTAATTGTCATATGGGAAAGTCTGTGATATTTAAAAGGTGACCTACAAGTTACATTTGTAAGATGTTTTAATGCAAAGGATAGTCATAAGATTATTGAAACGATTATATCTTAGAAACAGGTTGTGCCGGATTTGAGGAAATTCAGCGCGTTAACAGAAAAGCATTGAAAGTCCTCTCGGGGTTTTCCTCTTAACTTTATTAATTACTGATCCATATGCAATAAAGGAACCCTGATTTTTTATGTATCTAACGTCCCATATAAATCGATAAGATGAATGAGTGAATTATGGCGCTTATGACCCAAGAGTCCATTGGCACCGAGCTAATTACCGCTCGGAAAAATTCCATCAAGGCAATTTGACTCGAGCAACATTCACACTGTTCACGCCGCTTCTGCAACTATTTCGGACTAAATCAGTGGTAGGTGATGAATGGTTAAGTTGAGGGTTTAAGTTAAACTGTGAGCGGAAATAATATTTTATTCCGGTATATTACACACCGATTTGGGAATACAGAAGTAAATCGTAATTTCATCAAGTGTCCTAGGGATAAAAGACAAAATCATTAGAAAAATAAAAAAATTAATTTAAGTGCATAACATATAATAATAAACATTAAAAATACACAATACATTTTCTGTTCTTTAAAGAGATTCACAATGCGAAACCGCACTTCCTGAAATGTTAAGAAACATTTCAGCTGGAACCTAGAAAACTATTTTTTCTTGAAAAGTCAACTATATTTTAAGAGATGGTTTTTGATAAACGTATTGAAGATAAATTGTTGTTGAACCTCTCAATTTTTGTAAAAATTTCAACTCTCTATGTTGTTTAAAACTAGGTAAATTGACCGTAAAGGTTAATTTTTTTCATTGCGTGAGGAATTTAATTTTTTCTACATATTAATTAATGTTTTATATGTAGAGTTACATCAGCTTTTCTTTTTTATGTTCTTCATTTAAAGACACGGAATTTTGAATTTACAATAGTAATTTGATAAGTAACTTGGTTCGCGTACTAATAGAGACTAACAGCAACATGTGTATATATGGTTAAAGTTTGTTTTTTACGAATATGTATCAATATAATATGCTCACAGGTAATTCTGATGTTTATTCATTGTTTGACAGTTGTTTAAAAACAAGCGTTTCGAGTGACAGTGAAATGTGGATAAGATTGGAATTTGTGATGTTTCATTCGTTTTCTCTGGAAGGGAAAAACAGCAAATAAAACTCGTGAAAGGATTTGGCATACATTGGATAACGCTTCCTATGAATTCGTTTGACTTTGGGTAAATGAGTTCAAGCGTGGCAGAACAAGCATCGAAGATGCACCTCGTCCTGGAGCTCCAAAATCAGCTGTGCGGCCAGGAATCATCCATAAAGTTCATAATATAGTTTTGGCTTACAAGACGATTGAAAGTGCGCGAGTTAGTACAGCCCACGGGCATCTCAAGTGAGTGGGTTCATTCTATCTTGCATAATAAATTACATATGAAAAAGATGGGTGCAATGTTTGCTCATTTCCGAGAAAAAGCGAAGTCACGTGTGAACATCGGCTGTTTGGAAAAGTTCAAGAAAAATCCAACTGATTTTTTACGGCGGTTTGCGACTATTACAATACACCGGAAACGAAACAGCAGTCTAAACAATGAACCTCAGTGAGGCGAACCGGCTGCTGAAATGAGTTCCATCCACTGGAAAGGCGATGACTGGAGTTTTTTGGGACACAAAAGGAATTCTCTCGATTGACTACTTGGAGAAGGGAAAAATCATCACTGGGGAATACAGGCATCGCTTTTGGGGAGAGTGAAGACAGCGATCGCAGAAAAAACGTTCGGAAAAGGTCAAAAAGAAAGTGCTGTTAACCATGACAAGCACCGGCGCATTCAAGCTGTCGTTCAGAAGAAATTGGCCCAACTATGATTTGAAATGCTTCCACATCCACTTTGTTCACGTGGTCTCGATCCTTCGGTTTGCCATCTGTTTCCAAAACTGAAACCTGGCTGGAGAGACATTTTAGCCAAATTAAGAAGTCATATAGGAGGTAAACGAGTATTTTGTAGGTCTCGAAGAAAACTACTTCCACGAGAGCATCATGAAAGTGGAGAAACGTTGCAGCAAGCACACTGAACTTCGAGGAGATTATATATGTCTAAAAAACAAAGACGTTGCAAGACTGAACTTTTCTTCAATATCAAACCAAGCTACTTATCAAACCAACTTTGTAGTTTAACAGAAATGTCGTGTACCAAGAAACTTTTTTTATTTATAAACGTGTTTTAGCCATGTTGTCTTTTTCTTATGTCAGTTAATGTGTCAAGAACGTAGTAAAAGTCACATTTGAAATTATATTGCATAGATAATAAATCAACTTAAAAGTAAACTGAAGCCCTCTCCAATTAATTAATGCTCTTTCTTGAGCTCCTGTTGCTGCATTCACAAGCAATACAGAAAATAATGCTCAGTTTCATTAGAAATCATACTTGTTATAAAAGACTAACATATTCGTTTGGTTGCTTTAATTTAATGCGAAATACGTCTAGTAGGAGTGTTTATTCTCATTATGCACTGGCCGCAGTTCTCAACCGAGACGCGCTTGCTCCCTCCAGATGAAACTATTGTCTGTGGAGGGTTCCATTTGTATCTTATACTAGCTTCTAGTTATAAATTTTATCCGCTAAATGTGTGGTTTATGTCTCAGGCAGTCAGCAGTGACTGTACTTCATTTCCGTTTATGGCCTTATAGAAAATACCGGAATAGTCATCTGTCTGCTAAACGGGCAGTATACTGGAAAACACATAGTGGAATTGACTGGATTAAGTTCGACTACTGTAATATTTTTGATTTCACAAAATTCTTACTTGCGCTTATTTCGACAGTGCTTCTGTTGGCAAATGTACAAGATTTGCGCCAATTTCGTCTAGAGTTTATCCTCTGCTGAAATTGTACGTTTTCGCTTTATTTTTCCCTGCGTTGAATCGGTCTCCCATTTATGAACAATAGCGCGATTTGAAGTTCTGGCTGGAGGCAAATGATCAGGAAAGCTCTGAATAAATTCCACACTCATCCAACGAGCTGATTCATATTTAGTCAGACCAATAGGGAATAGATTTAAAACTACGCTTAAGGACATGAGAGGGAACAGAGTCACTAACTGCGTACACCCAGTAGCAGAGACGTAAAACGCCTCTTAAGCAGACAAGGTTTATAATTAAAATTCTATATTTTATAGCCTTTAAACCTTGCTCTGTTACACATTTATACACAACTATAATGCTCATAAGAAAATAATCGCATAGTAAATATATTACAAAAATATTTATGAGCAGAAGTGTATTGTGTTATAGTATTCGCTCTGAATTAAATACTTAATATAAAATATTTTATGTAATCCAAAAATTGTAACACATTATTGCATAAAACATTTGAAGACTTAATCAAATATACACGTTGAATACTCCACTTGCACGACGACCAGTTATCATGAAGATGTCACCTCAAAATTTGATTTGATTTGTTTTATTTACGGACGCTCTTTAACATCTCAGAACATCAGCTTCCCATTCAATTCAGAGCATGAAACTGCATGAAATTTTGCTCAGAGGCCTCTTCTTTCAGCCTTGAGGTCCTTTATCGTGCCGTAAATGTACGACATTACCCACGACTTTACTTCCCTTCCGAAGGCTACTTAGGAATTTTATGGCCGAAAAAATCCATAGACCCTAGCTGGGATTGAACCCACGATCCTCGGTTTAGGAGGCAAGTATGGTTATCACTAGACTACCAGGACCGACATGCCTCAAAAGTAAACAGCTACATATCGTAAACACAAACAAGGCTCTAAGTATGGTCTAACACTTGACAGTGCGGACTCATGTCCTTAAGCGTACAATTGTGTAACTTTTAGTTATTAGTAAAATTCTATTCCACAACGGTTTCTGCTAAACTTACAAGTGTACCAGTGAATTTTCTTGTTTTGTTGCACAGAAATATAAGTATTGTTCGTGCATTTGTAACTCGTATAAATTTCTCTACAAGTGTTCGAATATTGATAACTAGAAAATACTAGTACAAACTTTAATATTTTAATACTTTTTGGAATTAGTTGACCTAAGTATGCAAAGTGCTGGCGAAAGTGATAAAAACGAGAGTAGGAGTGTGTATAAGGACAGAATAATTCAGTAATTGAGTATATTGAAAAAAATAGGTTAAGTGCAATTAATACATGGATGCATTGGTCTTTCCTATTTCAAATGCATATTTCAGTCCAGCATCTTAATTTAGGTTTTTTAAAGCTATTGTGCATGGTGCAAAAAGTATTTCTTTCCATTCCTCATTCTCTTTTAAAATAATCTCTCTTGACATGCTTTTGCCAAATTTTTGCTTATAATGAAGTAAATAACGAGCGCAATCGGGAAGTTCGGTTCTTCTGGCATCTCTCGACGACTGAAATTGATGCTGCTATGTAGCGGCATCTCAGAGTGAATTATTACGCCAAATAAAGTATTTAAAAGATGCAACACTCACTTGCCAGTAATAACAATAATCCACTCTGTACATTAAAAAATACAAATGTCTTACTAAGAAATAGACGTGGATGGCCTAATGTATGGCGACATGTGATAAACGGTTGTTCCTCCATCTTGCTATGTCGTCACTGTTAATGTTTTGCTATTACTTTATAAGTGTTTACATTATTTCGAGGAACATAAAGTTAAAAGTTCATAATTTATGAGGAGGTATACTAATACACTTGTAATGGATTAGACCATAATTTTGTGGAATAGGACCCAGGACTCTTAACCTTTTCCGTTTATTCGTGTGTTTAATATATTCTAGAAATTTACTGAATGATAGTGTAGAAATATCTATGATGAGGAAAAGCATATTCAGTAATGCTTTCCAGAAGCTATGTAGTAAATGCTACTTAAAATAACTAAAGAATGGCACACACTAACTAAATTATATTTATTTTTCAAACATTATTGTTTATTCTATTCTATAAAACCTGGGTTCTGAAATAGTAATTATATGAATTTCAGTTTTAAAATTCACATCAGACAGTCTAATAAGTTGTTCATCACTCTGTGAGTCTGTCCTGGTGGTGTAGTGATAACCATACTTGCCTTCTAAACCCAAGATCGCGGGTTCGATTCCGGCCAGAACCGATGGTTTTTTTTCGGGCGTAAAAATCCAAAGTATGGCCACCTTCGGAAGGGAAGTAAAGTCGTGGGTAATGTTGTACATTTACGGCACGAAAAAGAACCTCAAGTCTGAAAGAAGAGGCCCTCTGAGCAAAATTTGTCGGCCGTTTCACGCCCTGAATTGAATGGGAGGCTAATGACCTGACTGTTAAAGACTGTCCATAAATAAAAAACAAATAAAAAAAAAGCATCACTCAGCAAAGTTACTAACGCGCTCGTTGATCAAGAACAACAGCACAACGCGCAGGAGCGCAAGTCGTTGCCAAGTTGGTTCAAAAATTTCCCTGAGATCTCTTCTAAAATATCACTTGCCAATTCGAAAGATCAATTTATTGCAGTCGACAATTTTGCATGTATGAAGACTTTCAGCGGAGCGGAACTGATGGCATTATTTGCTTTGAAATGCGTAATTTGATGAACAAACATTGCAAAAGTGATTTATGGAGGGGAAATACTATGTGCAGAGGCTCCGCTGGTAGAAATGCTTTATAAATATCTATTTTCTCCAAAAAATAATGCCAGAAAGTTCCTTTATAGCTCTGAAAGCTCCGTAAATGAGAAAGGTGTTAAAACATGTTACATATTGCAGAATTGTATTGTTATCGAGGATGTTGTTGATATCAGTGTAATTATGGACATATCAAAGCTAATTCCCACTGTACGAGAGTAACAAGCATTGCGGAATTGCTAAGTAACTACAGAAAAGTTTAAGTTTAGATGAAAATGAACAAAAGAATATAAGAAAATTAATTACGTTCTTCCACTGAATTCTCTTAATATAGAAAGCGTTATTACTCTGGTATGTGGTATATACAGTACTTTCTCTCTGTGTGCTTTTCCCGTGCTTTTTGTTCTATCTTTCACTGTAGGTACAGAACGTGTGAACAAGTAGCTATCTCTATAAGAGAGCTTTTGAGTGTAAAATTGTTAATATGTAAATTTTCTTCTGTACGGTGGCCACCCATCCTACTCTAGTTTAGGTAGTTAGAGCATATTTTAAACCCAGCTGCAAAAGTTGAGAACGCTTCAAACACTGAGCTGTTTATCTGTGATTTTCATTCGGTCGAATGTCCTGTAGCCATGTACTTCTTGATGACAAAAACATCGTTCTGAATGCAGGCGATCGACATCGGATATTGATAGTTAAAAAAGTATGCGTCATTCATAGACTAATATCTATAATTAGCTGTAAGAGAACTAATTAAATGATAATTGAGTTTAATATGAATTTTGTCCTGTTATTCCAGAATTTGATTGAATACAGAGTTACAAGACGAATAGTTCATTAGATATTTAAACTGCTGAACAATTTCAGAACAACAGTAGAAGATAAAGATAGCCTATTGTGTCTCTTAAGGGCAAAGGCATCCTAACAAGTAGATAAAGCTCGCTTTTTCGTGAACTACTCCACGCAGCTGTTTGTATGCTGCTTAAGACACTGATGTGTTCTTTGGTTACTCCATTTCTCATTGCATTGGTTGCTTCTCGAGAGATTTCCATTTCTCTCTTCCTCTTGCTACTCTTGACCAATCTGGATCTGCAAGTTCCTTGAAGAGCTTGTCCATCTTCTTCTGGGTCTGCCTTGTGTCCTTTTTCCTGTCAGGGGTCTCACATGGAGATCTTGTAGGTCCACCTGTTGTCCTGCATTCTTGCGACGTGGCCGCCACATTGCCATTTGCTTCTGGTACGTATTTCTGCGATGTCTGAGATAACTGGTTTATTAATACTGTAGGTATTTTGTCT
Organism: Metallyticus violacea; assembly: GCA_030762175.1. Taxonomy (NCBI): domain Eukaryota; kingdom Metazoa; phylum Arthropoda; class Insecta; order Mantodea; family Metallyticidae; genus Metallyticus; species Metallyticus violacea. Next base: position 125,379,489 of record CM060832.1, read on the forward strand.
TCAAAGTTATTCCCAGGATCTTGCGCTGTATTTTTACTTGGCATATCTGAATTTTGTTCCTTTGTTTTTCTGTAGTGACCGTGTCTGGCACCCATATACTACTATAGAGTATACACATGTTTCGAGCGTCTGGAATCTGGTTTTTTTTTTTTTTTTTTTTTTTTTTTTTAAGTTAGTGTTTGAACTAACAATGTAAACTTAAGGGCCCAAAATACTCCCCAGATTAATGAAATACTTTTTTGTACTTCTTTTTCTATTTTATCATGGAAGGAAATTTGTTGTCCTAGTTATGCATATTCGCAGGACTATTCCATCTAACAGTAGAAGAGATTACATAATTTAAGAACGTGCACGTTCATAATCGCAACTTCCTGAGGCTGACCTACCATTTATTCTTTATAAGTGCGTCTAACTTCAACACACAATTTATTGGTCAATTGTTTAAAACATGCACAAGCCAATTTGAAAAGCGAAAGAAATTTCCATATGCAGACCTAATTCTCATTCACAGATTACACTTCCCTGTAATACCTTTTACCATAAAATTGCTAGTTTGAGGAACATATCATATCTCTCTGACAAGGAAAAATCCTCGGGTTCGAATAAACAAAACCGCACAAAGTTCAGTTATAGATCATTTATGTACTTCTAAATTTAATGATGATATTCGCTCACTGGTCTCTGAAGACAAGTACAACTTCGAAGCATGTGATACAAACACCTGCATAGTCTCGACTGGCATAGCACAAGGTGGAGCCACCTAATGAGCAACTCAGAGGTAAGTTTCGAACCCGAAGGGACCACCAGGCTGGTCGAGGTCGTTTAGACGCGGACTCATGAGCGATCTGAGGTTCGATTCTTCCCGGACCCTGACTGAAATTTTTTCCAGATTTTCCTCAGTCCTCATAAATGACAAATGCCGAAAAGGTACCCTAAATTTAAACCTGGAAAGTTATTTCCTTTTAAAAAAAATTCTTTCTCATTTTATCTTTTCATCTCATGTATCATCACCAGTGTCACCGCCTGTGATGCCTCAGTAGTTAGGCGTTAAATACTATTAAAAAAACCGAAGGGTGAATAACGAAGCTCTCTAGAGAGTCACTGCGGGTTTTACAGAAAAAAAAAGCATCATTGAATTCAGAGGTAAGTAAAAGTTCTATAAGTGAACTGTGGTGCAATTTTGTATGTTGGAACCGGGGAGTTTTCCTTATTAGAACAAAAAATGCCAAATCTAAACCAATAAAGAAGCAAAAGAGCATTGGGTACAAAACTTTGTAATTGACTATATCACACCGACATTATCGGAATGATCCACTATTTTGAGGAAATGTGGAACCAGTGATTACAGATTTGTCATTTTCTATACTTAGAACTAAAGCGCTTTAATAGAAAAGTACCATGAACAATTACTTCATACTTATACATGCATGTTGTATCATTTTCAGTGCTTCTTACATTTTTACTGTTTATTCTGGTTAGTTACTAAACTATATAAATCTATGCAATATATTATTCCGGTCAAACTCTCCCGTCTTCCGAAATTTCTAAAATCATTAATCTTGCATTTTGGCAGTATTAGACATGAAAGCAATTATTTGCTTGGAAAACAAAAATTCAGTTCAGCGCAAAGTAGAGAGTATTATAGAGTGCGAATAAACGACTTGCAGGTGTTGAACGTGTATCAAGGGAGAGCATATATCATAAACGTGGTAGTGGAAGACGAAAGAAGATTTGCAAATTGCTTTGTTTACACAACATTGGAGATGCTTTCATTGTACGCTGCGAGAGTGCTTGAGACTGAGAGACTGCTGTTTATAATAAAAAGGACAGGCTAACACAATGTTGCCGACATTGTGTGTGCCGAGGGGTTCCAGGGTCAGTGCAAGTGTATTGGCCGAAACAGTTCACAAAAGTGTACCCTGAATATGCGAAGCAGGGGCAATGTAACTGCGGTCGAGTGTCGATTTCGATGGACATCAGGCTGTGGTAGTGTCGCTTTGTAGAGATTGATAGACATCTGGACGGTCCTCGTTACTGTTCGTGTGCTGCACTTCGAGAACAGACCAAAATTCCAGCATTATTGCTCTTTGCCATTGAATTATTACTGTGAAATATCGATCAGATCCAGAAAGTGCCTAAAACTATAGAAAATATATGGGCGAGAGGTTAAGGCGATTTAGGAAATGCGGACACTTCCGCAGGAGCATGTGCGAAGCCTTGCTGGTTCTGTAGCAATGATGGGTGAAATGATTGATGTCAAATGACTTGAACGGTTAAGTCTGTAAGAGGTACTACGAAATGTTTTCTTTTTTCATTAATTGCTTATAAAACCAAGAAGAATTTGGAAAAAAAATAAATAAATAAATATATTACAGACCAAATAGAATTATGCTTATTTTAAATTTGTTTAGAGTAATACAATATATTTCGGATTTAACGTTATATTTAAACTAAAACAATTGCAGATTCTTATCATTAATTAAATATTAAATTATCGTTCATGTATTCCTTTAATTCCTAACGCAAAATCACGTGCCGTTTCCTTTTTATAGCTTATAGTGCGACATATACAAATTACGTTGTAGTGTACACCTTTCTAAAAATTGTTGTATTCCGAAATAGGCTTAATATAAAACGTTTTCATTTCTGACCTTGGAATGCTTTTAGTTACGTAGATTTACGCGCACAAGCGATTTAAGTCAACATCCCGTAATACGTCGGCTAATTCATTCTTCCATAACTGTGCAAGAAAACTGCTTGCTTGTCGTAAGTATATTGAAGAAATTAAATGCTACAATTTTTTTTCCTTCATAAAATGAACGTAATTCTGCAGTATGTTTTTTACTTATGTTTCCTTAGCCCCACTATATTGAGGTTTTTAAAATTAAAAAAGAAAGGAATCTCATGCAACAGCAAAAATTAATATCTGTTGTCTGAAAAACATTGAATAGCTTTAGGTATAGTGGCAGCAAATTGCGGCCAAAAAAACATGGCCTGATGTTAACAGATAACTGTTACGCTACATATCTCTCTTCATATTAAGTCCTATGACACACGATTGTAAACTTTTAATGTGTATGTGACCAGACCTTCAGGTATAAGATGATCGTTAACTTGAACGCGCTGTTAATTTATAAATATGGTCAAAATATATTTAATTATAAGCCTTATTTATAGGGAAAAATTAAGTATGCACCTTGTACCTACAACTGTTGAAAGGTTTCATTCATTACAATCTTGCCACTTTGACACGCCACGATTAAATACAGACAGGATATTTAACCAAAGTACTTTGCAGTTAACGCTCCGGACAGAGTAAACCGAAATAGGTATTGTAACATCATCAACTGCATAAGCATTGAGAACTCTCATCAAACTATTTAAAAATGTGGTCCGTAGATCAGACGTAAGTGTCACCAACTTTTTGAGTTACGAATAAGTGCAGAAACCTGTAATGTATTGCTTCCACATTTTCTGCATATTGTCCTGTTAGTATGGTAATATTACGAGAAGATGGTGTGATGTAATGCTATGTAGTTTTATAGATCAAGCTTCTTGCTTTCTTATTGGGTAGACTCATTGCCATTTGTGTTTATATTTTCTATGCAGCGTTGCGTTTTTAAAAGAACTGTTCTTAAAGTTGTCCATTTCTCTAATACATTCGTGATGTTGTTATAAGGAAAGTATACTCGTAAAGGAAATTGACTTAAAATTATTATGTTCTTCAATGTTTTATTAGAAACCCCATAGCTTTATTCCAAGCATCCTCCCTAATAGTTATAATGTCAGAACAGAGCGGTGACAGATTTTAGGGCATATTTTCCCTACACCGCGTAAACAGAAAACTACCTTGATATTTATAAAATATATTCTCACACTCTGTAGCAACCTGAAGAAAAAAATATAGCCCTTGCATCGTATTAATTAGGTCAGTGGCAATCTAATAGTAAACATTGCGACTCTCAATGGCTTTTTCGATGCTCGAACTAAGATTTCTTAAACTATGAACGTAAATTTTGACACCATTTACATGCTAAAGCAAAAATGTTTCGTAATATACGAAAAAATAAGGCCATCTTACATTGAATTATTCCTGTGGGACCACTACGGATAATGCAATACATAAACTGTGTTATTATCTTATTAAATGTCGGTCCTGGTGGTGTAGTGGTTACCATACTTGCCTCCTAAACCCAAGATTGCGGGTTCGAATCCGGCCAGGACCGATGGATTTTTTCGGGCGTAAAAATCCTAAGTATGGCTTCCTTCTTAAGGGAAGTAAAGCCGTGGGTCCCGTGTCGTACATTTACGGCACGAAAAAGAACCTCAAGCCTGAAAGAGAGGCCTCTGAGCAAAATTTGTCGGCCGTTTCATGCCCTGAGTTGAATGGGACGCTGATGACCTGAGCTGTTAAAGAGCGTCCATAAATAAATCAATAAAAAAAATCAAATCTTATTAAACATGAACACAAACAGTAAATCTCGAACCTGCAGTGAAATATGATAAAAGTTTGCTTCCATTTAAGTCTTATGCTAATTCTCTGACGTGTGAGGAGCCTAACGGCATAGGGCGGTAAGAAAAGTAGCTAATTTTTGAAAATCAATGTTTCTTGTAAATGCTAAATTAAAAAACTATATTTAAAATTGTAACTATATGGTTAAAATTTCCGTCATTATGTAATAACCTCCCGCTTATATGTGCTAGGATATAATGAACGCGCATTATTATTTAGTTGAGAAAAAAACATTCAATGCCGGTAGAATTGTTGCGTTAGATGGGCAACTTCTGATGTACCATTAAGAAAATTTCTTTGTTAATTGTAAAATTTTTACCAATTGACTTTCGTTTGTCTAAATCGTTTTCGATGTTGCTGAAAATGAAGAATACTCCCAAAGCAACAAAGAAAAAAAATGGCACCTATGCTCCGAAATTACATAAATTTTAAATTAATACATTCATAAAAAATATATATAAATATATAACTAAGTTGACTGGCTCGAAAGTATCTTTTTATTTAAAATTACCCGGAAAATAAAACAGAAAAAATAAAATCACTGGCCCTCCCCCGCCCCCCAAACAGAAAAAGTCTTCCACTTTTTAAAATGAAAATAATCATAGAGGACAGCGCCATCAACCAAATACACAATTGTTTAAATATAACAATTTAGCGTGGTAGGAATTCTAAACTATGTTCGTTACCGATTGTTACAAAATAAGAGTTATTTAGAATTAATTAATAGCATTTTCAGTCTTGTGCTAATATCTTCCAAATTCTATTTCTTAAGGCTAAAAGCATAATTGTTTGTTCAGAAAGCCAACGGTACATGATGTTTGTTCTAAATGGGCGGACCGAGATCAGGCCATACGTTGAAGTTAGTTTATATTACAATATTTCTAAATATAAATGTCCAACTTACCATCATGTTATTTTGAGAATGCATTACAGATCTTCATAAAATACATCCAACGTTTTACTGAGTCTCTTGGCAACTTAACTGACGATTTAAATCAATTTACTGCATCGTTGATTTGCCCCTTTCATTCAGCATCAAGCCCAATGTTGTACTGCGAACCTAAGAAACAACCGAACAACTACCACACTATGCACATAACATTTCTCATTGGCTGTCGGATGATGTCTGGAAATGTGACGTATAATGTCGGAAAGACTCTGTACAAGTTTACATATTGAGAGCGAACGGCGGTTTTGTTTTTTTCAAGGTCTTTACTACAGCACTACAGTAGGGACAGCTTGGATATTTCGCGAGATCCTAAATGCGCATAATACGAAATTGACTCTGTTATCTGTATTCTCCTACAGATGATTGCATAATCAAAGTGATAGCATAGTTTAATATAGACAGAAAAAATTTAATCTAATTTTAAATAAATTAAACAGCTATCAGTAATGTGTATGCTATTGCAACCCTAATAATAATCATTAAGTTTAAGTCACCGTGTTGGTGGCAGTTGGCGATTATGTTGGCACTACCCGGTCTTAAGGAATTAAAGCTTGTGATAATTTTCTATTTGCATATAAAACAGCCAATACATGTATTTTCTTTCATTTTCCATGACGAGTCCACGAGGATAATAACACTGGGCAACAATGAAAATGTTTCGGGCTTAAAAATAGTGAATTTACATGTATTTCCATCTGCTGAATTCAAAAATCACCATAAAAATTATAGATTAGCTCTTGTTTTGAAGATAAAGCGACATTTCATTTTTAGAGTGAAGATTTTAAATTTGGGGGATTTTTTGGGGGGAGTTGGCACACCTGTCAAATAACAAAACACAAATGCTCTTCATCTGTTTGTAAGTCATAAACATAGATACTGTTGCTGTGACTGTGAATTACATGTAGTTTCTATTCAAATTAATGCAAAATTTCTGGTTCGCGAGTGCTTTTTTAGTGTAAAATTTGTAAAAATGCCACGAAAATGTGTAAATATGGTGAATAACTTTTGTTATATTTGTGGTGAAATAACATTTTCCTCACAGAAACGCAATCTGACGCCTCTTGTAAAGACTGCCAAGCCTCTTGTGGACCCAAAAGACGTTCTTCTTCCATCCCTGCATATCAAGCTGGGTTTGACGAAAAACTTTGTCAAAGCTATGAACCGAGAAGGACGGGCCTTTAAGTACATCAGAGAGAAATTTTCGAAATTAAGTGATGCAAAAGTTAAGGAAGGCATATTTGTCGGACCACAAATAAGAGAACTTGTAAAGGATCCTGCATTTGACCAAGTTTTGGAGGGGAAAGAAAAGGAACCTTGGGAAGCCTTCAAGGGTGTTGTTTATGGATTTTAGGCAACAAAAGAGATGACAACTACAAGCATTTGGTGACAGTGCTCCTGCAAAAATACCGTAACCTTGGATGCAACATGTCCCTTAAGATCCATTTTCTCCACTCCCACCTAGACTTTTTCCCTCCTAGTTGTGAAGCTGTTAGTGATGAACATGGGGAGAGATTCCATCAGGACATTTCTGTTATGGAACAAAGATATCAGGGCCGTTGGAATGAAGTAATGCTTGCGGATTACTGTTGGTCTTTGTATAGGGATTCTGCGGAACTCCATCACAAGAGGCAAGCTAAAAGACGACGAAGTCATTAGGTCACCACATGATTCTCTTCAGACACGACTATCTGGGAAGTATTTTTCCAGCAATTTAGAACTCTTAGCATGTAATTACCTGTTAAAAAAATCAAATGCACTTTCATTGTTGTTAGCATGTATGTAATTAAAATGTATCCTTTTCTCTCAATCCGTTAATATGTAATACTTCCACCTTGTGTATATCATAGAAAATAGAGCTAATAAAAATTTTTCATTGTCATATTTGTTTTTCTCAATCCAAAATTAGTAGGAATTGCCTCATGAAGTGCTCGAAACATTCAAAAATTATTTTTTTTGTTGCCCAGTGTAATCGGCAAACAGTTCATCCTATTTCCAGCAAATAATTGAAACATTTAAGTAAAGCAGTATTCGTTTTAAGTGATATGTATAAGTAATACTCTTAAAAATTTAAATGTTTTTTTTATTGATTTCAAATCCCTTTAGCCATGTCGTGTGACCGTGGCCGAGGTCGTTAAGGAGCGGATTCGTGAGCGGGATGTCTGGAGCTCGATTCCCACTAGGGCCATCCTTCCTTCCTGAGTTTTTTTTTCAGGTTTTCCTCAGTCCTCATAAATTGCAAATGCCGGGAAGGTACCCTAACGTTAGGCCTGGAACGCTTCCTTCCTTTAAAAAAATCTTTTCCCAATTTACTATTTCTTTTCACACATCAGTGTCCACCGCCTGTGGCACCTCAGTAATAAAAACGGACGATAAACACTAATAAAAAAAATATAGAGTGCGGATTTAAATCTAAGCAAAGCCTAGTTATCGTTCTCGGGTTTCGTGGGTTCGATTCCGGTCAGGATCAATGAATTTTTTCGGGCGTAAAAATCCTAAGTAAGTAAAATTCCTTCGTGAGGGAAGTAAAACCGTGGTTCCCGTGTCGTACATTTACGACACGATAAAGAACCTCAAGCCGTGAAAAAAAAAGAGGACCCTGAGCAAAATTTGTAGGCTGTTTCACATCCTGATTTAAATGGGACGCAGATGCTGATATGTTAAAGAGCGTCCGTAAATAAACCAAATCAAAAGTTATCAGGTTTCATTTTCTTGGAAAATTTTATTTTACCATTTGTATATAACGAGTTACGTGATGTAGATTTGCACCCTTATCACTGAGAAACTGAGCAAGGCTGTTCAGGCGGTAACGCTTGGGATTGGCATTCTTAGGGTTCCGGATTCAAATTCCTTGGAGTTGGCCATCCTGACTTTGGAATTTTCCTTGGTCACTTAGGCTAATACTAAGATGTATCTTTCCTTTCCACAAATTTTCTGGTATTCCATTTCATCCCATTTCGTTTTGTTGATCGAAAGTGCCAGGCGAAGTGGGTTGGTGCTGTGTGTAGTGTGGCAAAATGTTACTTGCCTAGCTTCTGGTATGTCCCGAAGGTGCCTAAGCACAAACGTCAGCTCTTGAGCAAGACTGAAGTACAGAAATGTCTTTCTCCGTTTCTACCAAGCCAATCCAAGCACTCAGAATATCACTAAGTACGTAAAAAGACTTATCAATTGCATTAAACTTAGTTTGTCTTACGTAAACATTACGAGCAGATACTATTTCAAAAACTAATTGCAACACATATCTTTAACATATGTGTAGGACTCCAGCATGTTTTATTCAAAAATTAAACATTTTGAAGACTTAATTGTGAATCACGATATATACAGTACACAAACAAACGCCACCATTTTCAAAATTACGGCTCTTTGTATCACATCATAGCAATCAGACGCTAATTTTTCTTAACGTGTGTGTAAAGAGAAACTATCGAAAAAATATATCACTTGAAATCTTAGATAAATGCATAAACATAACTCTAGAATACCATTTTAAATTATGTTTAATAATAGTAGCTTTCCTATGGTGTAGCTTTGAAACCTTAAGTGATCTAAGATAGAGAATCTCGATGTCCAATTCTTTCGAGACGAGATTGGAAATGGGCATGCAAACATCGTTAGGAGGCTATCGGAATGGAAGGAAAGGTTTTTATTGTTTTGAATAGGACGTAAGTGCAGGAAAGCAGTACCTAATTTAAAATAACAGAATCAATTACGTACAGAAGCAGTGCTGATGTAAATGCAGTTGAATGTGCGCCACTGCCTGGGTAGAAGATACAGCCTTTGCACTAGACACTTACGAATTCATTCATTTATCTATTCACCTATATGAGACGCACTTGTTGGCAAGCAGGAAAGTCTCTTCTTTGCGCAAAGCAGTTGGCTCCATGCTTGCGTATTCTTTCATGGCATCATTTTCCAACCGAGCGGGCGCGGCTTCCCAAGTTGTATAGTTCGATATGGAAGTAACAAGAACGAACACATTTTTCTACTTCGTGCACTTTTTTCTCAGCGGGAGCAACAAATAAATTGCATTACCTCTAAGCGAAGGAAAAAAAAAAAAAAAAAAAAGCAAACAATCATAAGAGGGGATAATAATAAAAGAGCAACTGAAGCCGGTATTGAGCTACGCAGAAAGGGGCAAAACATGGGACTTCTTGTTGCATAAAATGAAAGCTGTGCCACTTCAGCATTGGAATATTACTCATGCATCGCGGGACAATTCGCGGGGTAGGGGCGCGAAGGGGCAAAATGGAAGTGTGAGGAAGGAAATTGCTTTCAGGCCCCTGTGATGCAGAATTCCCAAATGCTTCCCGTTTTTCCTCCGTCTCTCTTTTGCTGGGTAAAAACCGTGTACAATGGCCAGCATTGTATTGATCGTGGTCCGCCATTTTACTGGCCTTTTTTAAGTAAATGAGACAAGCCTGTGCAGAATAAATTTGTATAATGGTCATATGAAATGCAAGCCTGCGGAATAATGGTTTTCACACATCTTTGTTTGACTCCGGTTAGAGCAGTCTTTCCGCCGAGTCGTCGAGGAACATCACAAGACATTTTTGCGTTGCAGCTAAGATAATCTCCTTTCTTTTTAGCAGCATGTGTTGAAATTAAAAAAAAAATAAGTAAACAAACAATGGAGACGACAGAGAAGCAATAACAGAAAATACCTGCATGTCTGTTGCTATTCAATCTTCTTTTTCCAATCCTGCTCCTGCTTCAAGGGTTAGATATGTCTGTTACGCTCTATCTGCTTTTTAGGGTGTAGAAGTACACAATATTACGGAAAAATAAAATTAAAATTTGGTATGGAAACATGAGCGTTAAGTCGAGCAGATAAGAGAAGGCTCGAAGTGGCGCAGGTGAGATTTACTCGCCACCTGGTAGGAGTGACAATAAGAGATAGACAAAGAATTGTACTATTAGAGAACATTAGAGAGGAATATTACAGTTGAAGAAGAGAATAGGAAAATTAAATTAAATGAAAAATCGTGTGGAAAGAAAGGGCTCAATCTACTACTCATCAACTACAAAACCCAGGGAGAAGAGACCAAGAAACATGTATCGATCAGTTCTGAATTCAGAACGAACACGTTCCCAAACCCTGTTAGAAGAATAGGAATAAATACACTACCTGTTCAAAATTACCCGGGCGGTTAATCATTTTAGTGGATTTGTTTAATTTGCGGCCCGAACAGGTATAAAAAAAGCAATAGGTTCTACAGTAATTGCGGAGTGGGTAGCATGATAATAGTGAGTCACTGTGGGAAAAATTTTATCCATCAACTTTAGATGAAATGTAGAGGCTGAGAAACAGCAAGAGCAGGCAGACCATAGAGGGACTGCTACAGAAGCATATGTTATCGGCTGAAATATTTCAAAGTGACTCTTGAAGCAAAACCAGGCTTGTCTCACTGTCAGTCTACAAGACCAGCCTGTAGAATGCTACTGGTGCTCTTACTCGCGAAATGAATTTTACCACAGTATAGGGATGAGTGGTTGCGCGTTGCACATTTGCATGTTATAGGTGGTAGTGCCAGTTAGGACTTCTCAGCTACGTCTGCAGATGAAATGAATGGTGTTTAAGCCTCTTTTTAGAGGCACTACAGGCGGTGCAAACTGATGATACATGAAATGATATATTGTGAAAGGATTTATTTTAAGGAAGGAAATGTTCCAGGCCAAATTTAAGGTACCTCCCTGCATTTGCCATTTATGAGGACTGAGGAAAAGTTGGAAAAACCTCAAGTCAGGGAGGACGGTCCTGGCGGGGTTTGAACCCCAGGCCTCCCGCTCACGAGTACGCGCCTTAACGACCTCGGCCACCCATTGCGGTCGCGCGACGTCTGCAGATGTTCATGTTATCCAGCATTTGTATTAAGGATAGCTGCTGTGTATTCCAGGTCTCAATAAGAGTTTCAGGTTACACCACAGAGTCACATGCAAGTCTGTTGAATTGTGGATGATCACTCACTCATTCTAAGTGTCAATTCAAGTTTCTGCAAGTTAATGAATATTTTGCTTATGATAGATGATTAATATTGTTATTAAATTGGAGTTTGAGTCTTTTTCGAGATAATGATTAATGATGACTGAATTATTTTTACCCAAAAGTGGGTCGAGTGTTTGTCTCTTACGGTATCAATAAGATTCTTACCGTATCCAAAGAATTTTTTAGAATTTGCAATGGCATTTTTGTGAACATTGTAGTTCGGGCGTAGACAAGTTTGCAATACCTACAAATTCGATAAACAAACTAGGAGATAAAACAAATATGACAATACTATTGTGGTATCAGATACAAGAAAAATACGCTAATGTGCTACATTCCACATTTCTAGCCTATCGACTAGCCTTATGATGTCATAATTTCCATTATCCAATGACTCTGGAAGGTGGGAGGTTTTGCGTGCTCAGATTCGAATGTCTAATTCCTTTGTTTGTTGTCCTCTTGATATCGTTCTTTCCTTTATTTATTTTTAATAATTTCGGAACTGCTAACTCGCAATGATAAGGGTTCCAAAATTATATAAAATAAATATTCTCAGTTTCTTAAGGTAAACTGATCTTTTGTCCTCTTGGGGTACTTCTGTTGGCCTGTTGTTTAAAATGTCAATAAACTTTTGCAAACAGACCTGCAATCTTGAATTCTGTTCTCTAACGAAAAGAAACAGCACCAGATAGTCATCTTGCCCAGAACAAGGAAACGAAATCCATAGGTTATATCCCTGAGCATTTAGTTCACTATTACAATCTCTGCGGTACCAGGTAGTAATAACTACACGTTAGAATATTTTTGTACAAGTTTTGAGCACGGCGACACTTTCGGTATAAAGTATGATCTTACCCTTTGGAATTGTGTGAAGGAAATTTTATTGCGTATTAGTAACATTAGGTAGCTCATTCAGTGCACTTTTGAACTATTTTAATTTTTTCAGTGACCACTGATTCACATCTAACGAAATGCCTCCATGGAAATTCAGTGTTACAATGGGTTATCCTCTGCCTGGTCAGGTGATATAAAGTTTGGTAACAAAAGATATAAAGAAAACAGGATGTTATTAAAACTAATGAATGTTTAGATTTTTCTACAACTAAAGAAAAATCGCGCAATTGAAAGAAAAGAGTAGAGGAAAATGAATTTATAGGGGATCAAATGCACGTTTAATTCATTAATTAAATTTCCGTGCTCAGTCAAGTACAAAGGGAACAAACAGAACGCGAATGAGAATCTCTCAGATTTTAAATAAGAAAATTAGTATTCAAATGGAAGAAATGTTACTCGAGTGGTTGGTTACTCACATCCTCCCTAACCTCCCACCAACTTCATTACTAGTTATCACAGTGTGCAGCGGTTCAGTCTCTTACTGAACATCATTCAGGATCCAGTCCCATAGCCCAGCCCACTGCCGATGTCCTGCGAGCGTAGTCTTTTGACTTGCCGACGTTAACCTTTACAATGAGCTTGAACTGATTGTCAGCAGATACCAAACCAGGTTCCTAATAGCTGGGCAGCTGTAGATAAGTCAAATGGATAAATTTCCATGATGAACTACACTACTCTATTTAACTATGAGTCTGAGTTTGTAGGATCCCAGATAAATTGCCAAAAAATTTTCGTACCACTTATGCTTGAGGGTACCAAACAATGCTTGACAATTTTCCAGTTCCCACATTAAGACAACAATTTATGCAGATTTTTTTTTCTCCTGTTTCGGTGTGACTATATCCATAAAGCGAGGTCTGTGAATCAATTATTTGATGACAAGGGAATTGATCGACTGGCCTGCATAGAGAATTGATCTAAACCCCATAAAATATCTTGAGAATACTATGCGAGTCAGCGCAACATTAAAAATATTTTCCTGGCCTGTTGAACATTCTTGTGAAAGAACAGAAAGCAATTTCCGCAGAAACTTGTCAAAATGTTAGTGCAGTAGAGGCTATGAAATTCATATAATGCCTTCATTGTTAGAGAAAAATTCTGAATAATACGCCTAGTTCTTTAGGAAGAGATTGCATCAACTAAGTATGCTGGAATAGAATATCCTCGTAATTTCTCTTTAAACCATGATTTGTTTAGTTTTTAATCCAGTATATGAAGATCTAATGCACAATCTCAAGACTAGTAAGCAAATAATTATAAAATAACAAAAGTATAGCATCTTAAATGCTTTAGAAATGTACTAATTTTAATAAATGTTTTCCGATTTGGTCGATTTTAGGTATGTGATGCAACAAACTATGGCAAATGTAGTGGGTATCATATTTATATTGTAGGTGCATAGTTATTTCCTAGCAATATGTATGTTTGCGTTGTTAGCCATCCGCCATATGGGGAATGTCAGCGGTGGTTCTAGAGGTTGAACACAGGGGACGGGCTGTTTCATAAATCATAATCCATGAGTATACGAATTGAGCAAAGAAGAGAATGTTATATGCCTGGTATTTAACGTTTATACATAATAGGAAATTATATAAGGCCTCAAGGGGCTATTTTCACCAAAATACAAATTACAAGACTATAGGGACAAAGTTATGAGTTGTAACATTTGTAAAGTTACAAGTTCGCAAAGTATTTAAAATTTTAAAAGTTATGTACTCCAAAGTTTAATTTTTCCCTAAGACGGAAGGAGACTTTGTACTTGAAATACAGATGACTACAATTTCTGGAATTGTTTTAATTAATAGTAGACCTACTATGCTTATTTCACGGGATCTAATGATGTGCGATAAGCTAACTCGAAGAGTGAAATAAAGTTTCGAGTCTCTCAGACTTATTTCATTAATTAATTTCTGGAACTAATTTTTGAAAAATAAATAAGATAATTCATAACGTTCACCATCTACTGATGACATTGTTTAGAATCAGATTAAAAAAATCCAATAATCCAGTTAAATGGGACTGGAAATTGTACAATACCGAAATATGAACCATGAACAACACGCATGTGGAAAATATTCCTCAGAAGTTTTGATTCAAGAACTTTAGAAGGAAGATATTAAATATAGCTATAACTATATGCTATAGCGTCCCCGCGATATTATTACACATAATAGTAAAGCGTGGGTGTGTTAGATTTGTTAAAGCACACTTGGGTTAAATATTCTAATTCAATCCCTTTAAGCTATTGAATTCAGAATGAATACACAGCACCGTTGTTGCATTGGCACTGTACACAATTTCAACACTTTATTATAAATAATATAAGATATAATTCATTTTCTTAATACATTACACTGGTATATTTTCTTTAATATTATGTTTATATTATTAGCTATTTATTTGTCAAACACAGTACCTTCCTAAGTGCATGCCAACAACAGAATACAAGTATGACTCTAATTCTATCAATAATAAGATTGTGGGAAAAACAGTTTGCCCGTTCTGACCCGCATCATATCAGTTCTATAATAACAGAAGGAGAAAGGTTTTAATTTTCTTTACTATCATTTTTTGTATATAAGTGGCAGCTCATAGAATTAGAGGATATGCCAGCCTACCAACTTGCTGGAAGAATTGCACAGTTTAAAGAGTAAAGTGGAAACTGAAGCAGAAGAACATAAAAAATTAGCAAACATGCCTCTGAATAAGAGATAATCTGTGGAAAAGACGAAGGGCACAAGCACGAAATTAACGAACTATTTTTATCGAAGGGGAAGCGCTTTCAATTTGCCACCACAGCCTCCACCACGTTACAACACCAGCACACAATTTGGCCCGGAAATTGCCAGATTTGCGGAATGCGGCAAGAAATTTTGATCGCAGCACTCCAGAGATTGACTTCTGTGCCCTTTTTCACAAAACGCATTATCTACTAAAGCTTGTCTCAATTCCAGTATTATTTGTTTATTTTACAAGTATGTGTTTCTAGAACTTATGAGCGTAAATTATTAGCTACTCGTGTGGCAGACTGATATTATAAGCTTGCGATTTTGTTTTATAAGAGTTCTGTTTCACATTTGGTCTTGTAATATTGCGTATTGTTGCTAGTGGAATTTTACCCGTGAATATCGAATGGTGAATTTACATGTTTTAGGTTAGGTATTGATTTTATCATTTAATCTCGATGCATTTTAATTATAAAACGCATTAAGGGTTATTTATGCAATATGGGTCTCAAATCCACTACCCATTCCAATACTTCTTGAATGATCTATTTTCACCAGAAAAAGTACCATAGAATCTGACCTACTTACACCATTATTTAAAGATAATAATATGACTGTAAAATAAAACACTTACCATTGTAGCTTTCTTGGTGTTTGGTCAAGGTGTGTTCCTCACATATGCGCAATCTTTCTTCGATGTAATTAACCACAACACTCTCACAGTTTGCGTCATTATTTTCCACAATTCGGCTTTGTCTTTCTTCGTAATTTTGTGGGGGAATTGCGCAAATAGTACTTCTTTATGCTCATTAATTAAATGCAACACTGTTACTTTGTTTTGAATACTAGAGATTATTTTCGATGTGGTTTCAAAATACGATTTTGTTCACGCATGCCGCGTAAACAAAATCGCATCAACAAACACTCCGCGGAGTAATAAATAACCTTGAAACAGCTTTCCTAGCGCTCGAATACAGCCGCTACACTAGTAATTTTGACTAGTGACTAATGACACATTTTACCATTTTACCGCTGTAGAATATATGTTCGTGAAACAAGTTTTATTAGAACTGGTGGAGTTACGGCTAGTAACTAGTTTCGTGAAACAAGGTCCTGGTCGTGTATTTTCACCGACAGAATGCTAAATGAGTTGATATTATGTACTAACGAGATAATTAATATTCTAAGGATCAAACATTCACAGAAAGGCAGCAACAGAGTTCATGAAATAAATGCATTGGAAATTATACCATTTTGACTGATGCAGTCAAATATGAAGACCGTTCAATAAAGAATTATTAATTTTGTCATAGGCAAAAGTTCTCACTTAAAATTTAACTTTACAATATTTTGTTAGCTTACTGCGTAATGTATACTTGGTACTAATTTCATTGTTGTCACTTCTGGTTTCCGCCTGGGAGAAGTGTACAAATTGAGACATGTTCTGTTCCGCCTATAGCAAAATGGAGTTACGCGCTACGAACAATATGCTGCTCTGAAATTCTGCTTTCATCTCAATAAATCTTCTTCATCTGGGACTGACGCAATGTTACAGGAGGACTATGGAGAGTTTGTTCTTCCCTATAGCACAAACCCAAAATGGTTTAAAATGTTTAAAGAGGGAAGGCAATCAATTTCAAAGGAAGGTGTATATGACCGTCTAGTTTGTGCTCTAAAGGAAGAAAACATTAAAACCGTTTCTGTCATCGTGAGAGAGGCTCTTCGAATGACATTAAGAATATTTGCAGAAATTCTGAACATTTCGTTGCATTGTCACTCACGCATTGGTAACTGAAAAATTGAGACGGGTTTCAAAACTACTGATGCCCGAACAAAAGGATGTTGGCGTGCAGATATGTATACAACTGAAGATGATGTCACAGGAAAGTGCAGATTTTCTTTCAAAGGTAATCACTGCTGATGAAACTTGTCTACGTCATTTCCTTTCTGAGAGCAAATAGCAAAAATCTTTGAGGAAAGTACACACACACACATACAAAAGCAAAACTGCTCTTTTCTTCTATATTCAAGGAATAGTTCAGCATGTCGTATCTAAAATCGCATAACAGAGCGATAATAAATGTTTAACATGACAGAAACTGAAGCCTGCAACGTGGTCAAATGAATGCCTCCAGCTATATGGCGCTTATAAGGAGATAAAAATTCTCAGTTCTCATCCACCTCATAGATGAACATCGTTTTGAAATTGGTGCGAATTTTGTACGTAACGCCAGACATTTTTGGAGACATTCCTTGTGACATTGAATGGAAACGAATTCCGTTTATAATATATCAAAGCTAGAAGATAAATGCTTTATTTGGGGATTTTTCCATATAATCGTCTCGCGATGCAGGCGATGAAAATAATGGGCGATATCATTTAGTAGTGTTTTGAATTTTTGTGATGTCATTCTATATCTTTCTTTTTCTCTTTTTGAAACCTTTTACACATTCAAAATGAATATTAATGCCTTAACAAAAGGCTCATCTACAATAGCTCCTTTAAGTTCAACGTAACAGTAAAGGAAGAAAGCATAATGAGTTAAAGCATACTCTGTAGGCATGTTGATTTTTCAACATAAGTTTATAATAGAAGCTTCGTTTTCCCAAAATTAGCCCTGTGTATTTGAAAACGGATACGGAACCTTTAGAAGTAATAAATATAATAAACAATACACTAATCGATAAAGGAGCAAACTTAATTATCGAAAATAGACAATAAGACCTCTCTCTCTCTTTGCATCAAGCTTTGTTAGGTAGGTTTAGTAAGGACAAAATTGCCTGAAATGTTCAAGGTTGTAATGTAGAGATTGGGGCTGTTTCAAACTTATTATGTTGTGCTTCCTAGAGCCAGGAAGCTTTTTTCATATTATGAGTCGTTTTGTTTAGGTTGCGTTATTCTCTTACTCCCTCAAAGGGTTATTTTGTCTTTTGTTTACCGTTTCTTCATAATAGAAAGATGTAAAATAAAGAAACGCAATAAACACGACAGACAACATGTCCCTACTATCATTATAACACGCTGTTCTTAAATTAACGAGATATGACTATTACAATTAAAACTCAATGTCTATATTAAATGTCACAAAATATGCTCAAAATCAATTCTGGACGTGTGAAATAAGATCTCGTAATATAGATTCTATTTTCGGGGGCAAGAATTCAATGCATGAAGGAGGTTTTCTGTACTAAAATAGCCCTATTTTACCAGATACTTAGAATTTTGACACTAAATTTTCTAAGCTAAAATACTTTCTTGCGAGCGTAGATCGTATACAACTGAGATAAGAAATTCATGGCCTAAGTCAAGCAAAATGTGTTGTAAGTTCCGTGAGTTTTGGAAATATTTCATGAAGATGTTCGCGATAATACAAGAGCGGCTGTCACAAACGAACACATCATACCTCTTAGTTACTACGAGACATACCGCAACTGTTCCAAAAGTTCGTGACAAGGAGCATTAGCTCTACGTGTTCCATATATCTAAGAAAGTTCTTGAGCGGTCACGAAACACATGAAACCGTTTATTACGTCTTTAGCCACATTCCTAGGCCATATGAGATAATTTGCATGAATTAGTTTCCAAAAAAACAGAACGCAAATGTTTGTGCAAGTTGTTCCATAAAGTCTCAATTATTTGTCTCTTAGCAAGTTCACAATGGAGTATGAAATAATGCAATTCGTTATAAGATTGAATGCATATGTTAATACCGCTGCTACAGCAACTGAACTCGCTTTCTATAAGTGGAATTTACTTCTATCACAGGTTCGAATTGAATTTTATAGCACACGAAGTGGCGTCACATCAGCTTTTGTTAATACTACCCTAAACCTATTTCCTTATTCCTATTATGAAATATGTTACTGTCGTCTAAGAGTTATATAATTTGACAGTAACTATACGAATTGAAAATGAACCGTATTGCTGTCATTTATCCGCCAAACCGGGAACTCAGAAAGATTTTAGGTTTTCCGATTATACCTGCGCCATGATCGACAGGAATTGGAGGAAGCCGGATCAACCGCTACGTCATATAGCGTTAATTGGTTCCGTCTAAAGTACTCTGGTAGAAACGGCTTGCACAAAATTCTCCAGAGCTGCACTGTAAATTGTGCGCAGATGTCTATGACCTGCATAAAATCAACAAGATCAGCCACCAGCCTCGCTCTAGGCCCTGGGGCAGAGATTCCCAACTGGTGTGACACGACATCATAGGATGCCGCGAGATATTTTGGGAATAAACAAAAATATAGTAGGGATTACTTAAAACATATATATTAAATTACATTATATCAGTTACATATAGAAAAGACATAATCAATTCAGTTACAGACACCCACGCTCCATCCCAATTCAGTCGAGGAACCAAATATCAAATCACAACACTCAATCCTGCACAGCGAAATTCGAACTGCCATAAACGAGCTCAAGAACGGGAAGACCCCAGGCGAAGGTGAAATACAAAACTAAAGCTAAGCTGCAGCTAACACTCAAAATCACCAAAATCTTCAATGCAATTCTAGAAACAGAAGACATACCTAAACAATGGAAACACAACACAATTGTTCTTTACACAAAAAAGGCACTAGAGATGATATAGGCAACTACAGACCTATAGGCCTGATGTCAAATATATACAAATTGTTTTAAAAAATCTTAACTAGAAAATAACGAAGATTCTGAATGAAAATTAACCACCAGAACTAATGGGTTTCCGTAGAAGATTCAGCGCAATAGATCTCCCCAAACTATAGACCAGCTGATGGAGAAAGCAGAGGAAATGAATATACAAGCTTAGTACACGTTCTGGCAGCTCAAGAAATAGATGCAAAGTACATTCGTATCCTACACAAAATCTATAGTCAAAGTTTCGCGAATGTAAAAAACAGAAGAAGGACAACCATTCCGACTAGAAAGAGGAGTTCCCCAAGGCGATCCAATCTTTCCCAAACTCTTCACCTGTGTAATGGAGTATATATTCAGGAAAATGAACTGGCATAATAAATTCGGAATCAACATAAACGACAGTCGACTAACAAATCTAAGATTTGTCGACGATGTGGTCTTATTCACCAAAAAACACGAAAGCACTACAAACTATGTTAGAAGTTAGAACAATTATCTCAACATAGCAGAAATACAGGGCTGTCGCTAAACAAACAGAAGATATATTTTTCAAACAGATCTCAAACCTCGATAAAAATAGATGGAACAGTCCTCACATATGTCAATGCATATACATCCTAGGATAACAGATTTTTTTTCCATGATAAAATGGAAAAAGAAGTACACAGAAGGATCTCATTAACCTGGAGAGCACTTTGGATCTTTAAGTTTATATTGTTAGACCACACTAACTAAGAAAATCAAATTCCAGAAGCTTGAAACCTGTGTATACCCTGTATTACTATATGGGTGCCAGACATAGTCAATAACAGAAAAACAAGAACTAAATTCAAATATGCCAAAGAAAAATGCAATGCAAGATTCTGGGAATAACTTTGAAGGACAAAATACCTATAGTATTAATAAAAACCAGTTATCTCAGACAAAAGACATTGCACAAATACCTACCAGAAGCAAACAATAATGGGGCAGTCACGTCGTAAGAATGCAGCACAATAGATGGACCTACAAGATCTCCATGTGTGACTCCCAGATAGGAAAAAGGACACAAGGCAGACCCAGAAGATGATGGACATATCTCTTCAAGGAACATGCAGGTCCAGATTGGTCAAGAGTAGCAAGAGGAAAAGAAAAATGAAAATCTCTCGAGAAGCAACTAGTGCATTGAGAAATGGAGTAACCAAAGAACAAATGAGTCAGAGTGTCTAAAACAGCATACAAACAACTAGCGTGGAATAGCTCACCAAGTTAGGAAAAAGCGAACTTTCCATACTTGTTACTTATTACTTCCAGCATTGTCAGCTGCTAGACCTGATGTCAAACATTTGTGTTCTTAGCATCAGTCACAAATCTCACATTAATAAGACAAAATTTGTTTTAATGATTTACAATTACATGATAATACTCTACTTTTGAAATTGTATTTGTTTAATTTAATAATTCATTCAGTGTATATTAAACATTTGCATAGAGTACTGTGTCCAATAACAGGTCAAAAATTGTATGTTAAGTTATATTAAAAACAAACTATATTCTTATGTTTGTTATGAAGTGTTTATTTGAACATAATTTAACACATTATATACAATGTGATATATGTCACATTAAACCTCAAAAAATTAAAACAATTTAATATATTCCTATTTTAAAAATTGTCTAATTCCATTCCCAAGGTGCTGCGAACATAAAAAGATTGGGAATCATTGCTCTAGAGGATAATATGCGAACCCATGCACATTCAGAAGAAATCTATTTTAAACTTAGCATACTGCTCATTCCTGTTATATAATGGATCATGCTGCTGTCATCTATCTATCAAAAGGGAATCATCATAAATATTTTAGTTTTTTGCTGTGTAAGATGACCTTAGATATGGTTGGTATAATAATGTTGATTCTGGAATTTTTGCTACAGTAAATAACAAGTGCAACAACTAAGCTGCCCTTCATTGTAATTATCTTATTTTCAGTATAAAAGTTCAAAATGAGTCCTTAACTTGAAGTTTTAACAAATCTTAATTTTAAAAATTAAAAAAAAAATGCTTAATTTGAAGTAATAAAACTAACAAACTGAATGTAATATAGATAAAATAAATAGTTGGGCCTGCTTTATATGTTTCTGATAATTAGAGCCAGAAATTTCAGGCATTTATTTTGGTTAAAATAGACAGGCAAAAAGGCACTTAAAATACTGAAAATAGGCAGTAATATAATTAAATTAGGCATTTTTAAAAGTGAAAACAGAGAGTAATATCATTCATTATTAATGAAAATAGGTATTTAAGATACTTAATAATTTCTTTATTGGGTAATTAAAGTACTTAAGCTTGTCTTGGTACAAGCAACAACAAGATGTTTTTCTAGGTATCAATTGTCATTCTCAGCCACTTGTCTGAGAGAAATTTTTCATCATGGAAAAAGAACCTTTTACTTCCACTGGTGACTGGAGCATAAGCTATTTCAGAAGGACTCACATCAATTACAAGAAAACATTCACCTTTCAGGACATCATGGAAATATTGACCAAGACAAAGTAAAGTAGTTTTGAATAGTCCTGGCAAATGAGCAAAAGATGTGTAGTGGTTTCATTTTCTGTATATTTTCTGTATATGCGTGAATCAGGTTAATATCTCTCTTACTTCCATACTGAACACATCGCAGGTACAGTTTATTGCACAGCTGTACCGCTCTCATCTTTCTCGCCTGCAATTGTTTGTTATATTTATGCAGCCGAGAAGTTGCCCCCCCCCACAAATTTTTTATAATTGTCTCCTGCAGATCAATACAAGGTAATTTGCCAGGACTATTCAAAATTACAAACCTTCTCTCACCCTTTTTGTTTCTTGGTATTCGTATGACTGAGGAAACCGTGCGTTCCTTTCTCTAATGAAAGTTTTGCTATTTAAAGAGTTTAAATGAATGGGTTGAGGAGAAAGGTTTTTACTGCTTGAAAAGAAATAAATGTATGACAAGATTTTCAATGGATATTTTTGTAAGGTGAATATGTATTTAATTTTTATAACTTTTTTCACTTCAGTATATTGAAATTCTTTGTGTGCTTTTTAAAATGCATAAATAATGGTAGAAATAATCCATAGCAGTCCAAAACAGGCAAAAAAAAAAAAATGTTTTAAACCTAGACAATAGAAGCAAAAATAGGCAGAGAAAAAGGGGGTTGCAAAATAAAAACTGACCCTACTGACCCAAAATGTATGGAAACATGTTCATTTCTACCTGACTTAAATATATCCATCCAGATAGAAAAGGCATTTTTACCTAACTTCCAGGCTCTTTTGATAATTTTTCACAGAGCACAGAACCAATCACAAAAGAACATAATATTAAAATTTATATTGCAGGATAATGCATGTGAAGGCTATGGAAATTTCTACTATATTGAGACCTGATTTATTAATAAAATAAATTGGCTTTGTAGAGTTGCAGCTTCAAGTTTAGCAATTGGATCCCCATGAAAGTTATAACAAAGTGCAAAGCACCAGAGCAAGGCATTTGAAACTGTTTCAGATTTATTTTTGTCCACAACTGCTAATTTATAAAACCAAATAAATTATAACAGAAACATATCCTAACCATACCATTATTATTTCTAAAGTAATTTATGGCATTGGGCACCATTGGTCATTTTATATGCATTTACAAGTGTGCAAGATTTATAAGGAAATCAGATGAAAGGATTAAATATCAGTTTCTCATTTAGAATGGTATAACTAGTGAACTGAGTCAGCTGATTTTTCTCATGTGTTTCTTTTGGTGATAGATATTTTGAATTGTTACAGTAAATATGAATATTCTGCACTGTCATCTAAGTTAAATGTTTAGATGCATCTGTTTTATTAATGTCATATAAGCTACTTAATTAATTATTAGTGTGTTTGTTAATTAACAACACTTTGAGTCAAAATGAGAGTGATTGCAACTGTTTCATTCTCCCAGGTTTTCATCATAATAATGATGAAGTATTTCTACTTTTTGAAACTAGAATCATTTTTAAACTTTTAACCACTAGCACCATTTGCAGCTGAACTCTTTAGAAGCCAAACAACCCTCCAAGATATGATTTTCAGCTGTGCTTCTGATTGATAGCATAATCCATCTTCATTGATCTGACAAGCTACATGCCTTTTCCATTGTTAATTACATTAACGTATCACTCTATTTTATGGTGAAAAATTAGGATGGGATATTATTCTTTAATGGAAGAATAATCAAATATTTCATTTCAAATAACACTTATATTTAGTTTTGCTATACGCCCATACACTGTTTCTTTAAAGGAAACAGTATTATGATAGTATGCTAATTGGTGGTCACACAATATTTTTGTTATTTATAACTTGTTTCTTAATAGTCCATGCAAAAAGAATCAATATGAACAAAACATCATATTACCAATGTCTCAAAATTTCTCTTCAGTCAGTGTTTTTGTATAATTGTGCTCCACTTCAACCCCTTCTCAATTATATCCTCTAGTTACCAGGACAGAAGTCACCCTACTGGACTTGCTCTGGCAGTTCTTGAGGATGTTGCTGAGGAATCCATCACATTTGGTTCCTCTTCTGTGCTGTCTTGAATAAATGTCATTTTGAATCATTTTATCCACATTTTCATCTAAAATGCTAAGGTCAAAAGAGTGCCCCCTCTCTCTCTCCCCTCTAAGCATCATTTTTCATTTTTCTTAGTAATTGATTGAACTTTATGTTACCAAGTTCTGTTTTGCTTATCAATTTTTTATTTGGCATTCTCCATTATCATTAAGTAACATTAATAGCTTTTCCTTGGAAATGAATACTTACTTTTTTCAGCACATATTATCAAATCCCATATATTTCACAAATCTTGGATGTAACTGCATGAGGAAAATGTTGATTTTAGTTATTTTTGTAGTTATTCTGGAAATTAAAAGTTGGTTTCTGCCTGGCAAAACCAAATCTTCGGTTTTTTACTCAAAATGGTGGTAACTTAACACTCACTATGTCCACTTCAAGGAACCCCTGACACTTGGTGGCATTCGATGTTTTACATCATCGCATCTTATCTGTGGTTGCTATCTTCTTTTTTCATCATGTCAGAGTCACCAAATTTTGGCTGTTAATTTATTAATCTTATTTTTATGAAACTCAGAATACCTTTTTTTAGTTTATTTCTTGTCTTTTAATTTTTTGTTATTTGCAACTTGTTGCAATTACTGACTCAAAGTCGGTCCTGATGGTGTAGTGGTTACTATACTTGCCTCCTAACCCAAGATCGCGGGTTCGAACCCGGCCAGGACCGATGGATTTTGTCGGGCATAAAAATCCTAAGTGTGGCTTCCTTCGGAAGGGAAGTAAAGCCGTGGGTCCCGTGTCATATATTCACAGCATGGAAAAGAACCTCAAGCCTGAAAGAGAGGCTCTAAGCAAAATTTGTTGGCCATTTCACGCCCTGAGTTGAATGGGACGCTGATGGCCTGAAACGTTAAAGAGCATCCCTAAATAAATCAATCAAAAAAAAAAAAAAGACACAAAAAATTAACAAAACAACACACTGCCAGTTCTTAATTATACAGTGAGTCGATTTAACACTCTTATGCTTCACTTACCATTGAATTATACAGAACATGTTTCACAGGCCTTTGCCTATGTGTCGACACACAGCTGATGTTGCAGGCAAAGGCATGTGAAACATGTTCTGTGTAATTCAATGGTAAGTGCAGCATAATAGTATTAAGTAGACTCACTGTCTAATAAATAATAAATAATTGGTTCACTGTATTAGTTCTGACACAAAATTTACATTAAATTTAACACTACTAAATGTCTCAAAATTTCTTTTCAATCAGTGTTACAATCCCCACAATCAAGAATACTAAACTTTAAAGCTTTCATTGCAAGTTTGTAATGCATAAAGAAATAGCCCTCAATATTTATTTTAAGCAGTGATGAATATTTAGAGTTAATATAAAAACAAGTAAGTTAAAACTAAGCTGTGTAATCTAACCACCTAACCTATCAAATTTAACATAGTCTAACCTGAAACTTATATTAGATTATGTCTCAGGGTAACTGGATTTTTAAATTTTCAAATGCATCTCACTGACTTAAATTGGTATGTGTGTGCAAAACATTACCATTGGTTTCCTATTCTTTGGGCTCATGATGTAAATAGTAGATGCACCTTTTGCTGAGATAGGTACAGAAGTGTGTGACCTTTGTTGCAGCAGCAACTCCAGCGATACTGCAAATAACACCAATTCTGGGTGTGCTGATTGGTGTGGTAGCTGCACTAGTTCTGGTGGCTGTCATCATTGTAGTGGTGATGAGATTGCGTGGCCATGGTGGAACTGATAGTGATGAAAAAGAAGAAGATGGTGGTATTCCAGGAGGGCGCCGTGGCACTCCACCAGGCTGTGGTGATAAGGCTAGCTCAGTGCCTCTCAGCAAGGACATGGATGATAGTGTGGATAGCATGGATGAAAAGAATCCTGATATAATACCACAAAACAGTGGTAAGCGAAAATCATTCTATTACTCTAATGTATAATTTTCATAGAAATGATGAAGTAATAACATCTAATTTTCAATTATCTAGTAAATAAAAAATTGTGTGTATACTTATTGAAATAACACTATTGATTAAATTCTGTCTGCATTTAAGGGAGAAAATTGAATGCTAGCTGGTAGTGACAAATTTACAAAAAATGTTAGCAAAATAGATGTGCTTTAATTTCTCACCTATGTAAAAATTTTATTCCTGAAAAGGGAAAATTTTTCAGTAGGTTGTGTTTTAATCATGTAACACATTTGTTTACTTTAGTTCAATCTTAACTCAACTAAAGAGGATCACCAAAGTTAAGCTTGGACAATTTTATATATCTAATGCTGCAGTAAGATTTCCTTTCACTATTTGATGTCATTGCTAAGGGCACAGATTACTGCTCTACTATTGGAGAAGACCGCAACATAATGCGGAAAAGAGAATATTAGCAAATTTTTCCAAAGTGGTGGGATGTTCTAGTAACAACAGATCAAAGGGTGAAGCATTTGATGACAACACAGATTGCACTGAAAGGTATCACACAAACACTGTCTCAGTTTCTTTCCAGTGATAGTATGTTTTATTTATGTGGAAATAAAATCTATCTGCAGACTATTTGACATAGTCTAGTAAAACACAATGGGCAAACTTTAAGTTTACAAATTAGTAGATATATTTGAATATTGTTTAGCATTATAAAGAGGCATATTCAATAAGTTCTGCTTCAATTTATGCTTAAACCAAGGACCCTGGAGTATTTTTTTACATAATATATTTCCTACATCCTGCATAATTAATAAGAGCACTATATGTAAACAATGAACAAACTGTGAACATTCTTGTATGTCACATCATTTTCAACTTTGATGATCTTGAATTTTCTGCAAGCACATTAACCTGCAACCACACATCAACTGGAGAGTCTTTCTTTGAGCTGCATGTAGTTGGAATGTGCCTTTTAGTCTTTTGATTGATAGTACAAGGCATGTGATTTGTTAGTGTCATCCACATATATCAAGGATTCCAGTTGGAATATGAGGAACTTCATACTGGCTATTGCCACCTGTTTTACCTTCAGTGTCAATATGACTGAAATGGTTTCTTTCTTTGAATATTGTATCATTTCTAAAGGACTTTGGCCACCTAGGTTGCCTGACCTATCCTACCAGATTTCTTCCTATTGTGTAAGCTGAAAGGGAAAGTATGTTGCAAGAAGTCACAGACTATTATGGAGCTGGGGAAAGAGGGAAAAAAAAATTGCAGGAAACTGAGTTTTGTAACTCCCAATATATTTCTGTAACATGAAGAGGAGTGTGCAGGTAAATCTTGAGGTTAGTAGCAGCTACATCAACACTTGTTCTGAGGGGCCATGTTACTCATACACCAAAGTATGAGCATGTCAAATATCTCTAAATTATGTCCATTATCTTGAAAGTTTTAAGGGAATACCAGGGGCTGAGAGCAATTTGCATTAGACAGAGGTTCAAGCTTCTTGAGTATGAATTTTAGACAGCATTAGATGTAGCTGCTCTCTATGTTACGAAGAACAAAAGTAATTCATTATTCATAAATGCTAATCCACCACAACTATCTAAATAAAAAAGTTATATAATTTATTATTTATGACCAACATATAAGCACAGTTAGCTAAAACAAAAAAAGACATCTAACATTATGTAATTTCTGTATGTAGATACAGATTACCAGGATCCTGATGAGAAAGCATTTGAGAAGTTGAACAATGCTCCATCTAGGATTTATGGCAACATGGCTCCACTTCTGCAATCTCCACCCAATAATGGCATGTACGACAATACTAATAACATCATTAATATGCCCAAAACAGTAAGTATTACTAATTATTATTTTTATATATAGCATTTTATAATTTAAAAAACATAGTGCATTGAATATCTGGAACGAGTATGTATACAGATATGAAACAAATTATGTACACTCATCTTGTTGTAAGAATAACAGGACAAATCTTCTTTACTGATTGAATGACTAATATCACTATGAAAAAGTTCATTTATGTTGGCTTTTATGGGATCAGCTCACTTGTTATGCTAATAATCAAGATCTCTATAAAGTTATTAAAATGTGGCTTTATCATACTTGTGCAAAAAAGAATACTATGAATATCACTTATGAAGAAAGCAATATTCATCTTTCTTTTTTTTTGAATGATTTATTTATGGATGCTCTTTAACAGTGCCATAAATGTATGACACAGGACCCACGGCTTTACTTCCCTTCCGAAGGATGCCATACTTAGGATTTTTACGCCCCAAAAAAATCCATCGGTCCTGGCCGGGTTCAAACCCGCGATCGTGGGTTTAGGAGGCAAGTATGGTAACCACTACACCACCAGGACCGACTTCATCTTTCAGTTCTAGTATAATGATAAATATTTTTTTTTAAATCACCAGTTCATAAAATTCTTACTACTGCTGTTATATATGATTTTATTTTTCTGACATCAAATCTGATAATGCAAACAGCCACATCAGGGATGCTGTTTAACTATGCATTTACCTTAGAATCATGCATATTGGAAAACCAAGTAAAAAATACTGTTCTATAATTTGCTTACATTTTAACAGTGCAAGTTGCTGAAGTTACCAACTTTAAAGACCTATTTATTTGTTATTGATGGCTATGAATTTTTAGAACTATTTGGTATATATTGATTTTCTTGTAATTTTATAATTTCTTAGAAAGATTCTTATTTCAGATATAGTAGCAGAGTTTTCTTTTACACTTGTATAGTTTGCTAAGCAAGGTTCACATAAAATTCTACACTTATGTCAACAAGTATTCTTTATTACCTAGCTCTGCATAAACAGTTTTTCTCACTAGGTATTGTAGTTATTAATTTACTGATCTATAATATAAAGCAAGAACTTTTATCTATTGCTTGTATCTTCTTAAGAAAGTTTACCACATTTATTGTCACGAATTTTTGTACCAAAATCATGGAAAAAAGAAAGGAAAAAATTCATTTTTGAATTCCTTCTTTCCCAAAATAGATATAAAGTAATTTGAATACTGTTTTTTTCATATTGAAAGTATAATAACTTTTCAATAAGTCAAGCTTTGCTCATAATAAGCCTGGTCTTCAAAATGGATTTCAGGAAAATGGAAGATTTGAAAACCTTAAGCAATTGTATTCTATAAAGAAAAAAAGAGGTAAACTGCTGAATAAAAGAATATGGTATAACATTTTGAAAAATAGTCCATAAAATCTTACACTGCATAAATATTTTGGATTCTGCAAAATATAGTATGCCTCATTGAAGAGCATTTAAAGTTGCAGCACTGCTGAAATAGACAGCTCTTATTAATTCATGATAAATGTCCAAACTTGCTGTGCTAGTTCATGCTGAGCTAAATACTATGTGCATATACCTCTAGGGCTTCATGGAAGTTTGCTCTTTCATTGATACTTCACTAAACAATGATATGTTGCAATTTTAAATGTTATAAAATTATCCAGATGGCACTCAGCAACAGTCCTGCTCTTGTTGAAATTATTAGTCTCAGTTGTAAGGGGAACGCCTTCCTAAACCCTTTGTTTTCCATAATCATGAAATTATTGATATTTGATTATTGATTTTTAATCATGACTTACCAAATATATATATAAGATTAAATCATCTAAAAAAAATAATATTCATTATTAACATAAATAATACAAAAAATATATTTTAAACTAAAAATCAAACTTAGTTACTTACTTTTAAAACATAAAGAGATCACAGCTTTAATGCCAAATTTTGACAGAACATGGCTGATCATAAATTGCCAACATATAAAGCCAAAGAACATGCTTCTAACAACAACAATGTAAGTCTATCTATTGGTCAATAATGACAAAAGATGATAATGCAATCTTCCATAGGACTCCAGTCATCAAGGCTATGCTTACATGGCTCAGCAAGCAATGATTTATCACTTCCTGGAGCACATATATACAGGCTGAGGCATTTATAGTGTCATGGTCATTTTACTCCAAAAGGCAAAATTTTAAGTGTTCATATGAGGGCATAAATTAGTGACCTTAACTCGTCTTTTAAATGCATTTCCCAATGTCATTTCAAGGTCAATTTTTTTAAAATGGAATGCTCTCTCCCTCTCTCTTTTGTCATAAATGGAAAGAGCATTTAATTTTCATTATAAAAATTGTAGTACATCTATAGCTAGGGGTTATAGATGATGTTATTGGACAAGCAAATGTTTTTCACTCACTTTCACTTTACTGGCATCAATTTACATACAGTACAGTTATAATCATAATTGAAACAATAACATCTTCACATTGCAAACAATTTCAATTCAGTAAATGCCCGAAAGTATGACCAGTAACTTTGATGCATTTTCAAAAACGTGCATTAAAAGATCAATGAACACGTCTCAACATTTCTTCGCTGATTCTTGCACAGATATTCCTAATTTGTTGTTTGTTTTACCAGGTGTAGTTGGTACTTCTTCATAAACTTTATTCTTAATATATCCCGATTAGAAAAAGTCTGGAGAAGTGAGATCCGGGAAGTGAGCAGGCCAATGGAAAGGTCCTCTGCATCCTATCCATCAACTAGGACACTCTCTGTTTAATATTTCTTGTGCTACAGCTGAGTAATGAGATAGACATCCATCTTGTTGATACCATATTGCAGCTCAGTCCATAAGGGACACGTTTTTAAGTAACACTGGAAGTTCTCGGTCCAAAAAATTCTATATTTCTGCCTATTAAATTTACCTTCAATGAAGTATGGTCCAATCACACAGAATCCCAAAATGCAACACCAAACATTCACGCTGCCTCATTTCATGATATCGATCTCTACATAAGTTGCAAGCTGCTCTAGCATTCTTATGAGCTTTGCCATAAGTTAAATCATATTGATCATGCATCAATCACCCCATGATTGAAAAATGAATTTGGGAAATGCATTTCAAGGACAAGTTGAAGTCGCTATCTCATGTCCCCTTATGAATGCTTAAAATTTTGTCTGAAGCATTTTTTTATTTTCCCCTTCATTTCAGAATAAAATGGCCATGACACTATGCCTCACTCTGTATATCTGATGTGATGGAGACAACATAATGTTCTCAAAAGCTTTTATGTTTACATAATGCTGCTGAATTAGCTTTGAATCTTGTTTAACTCTGATGAAATTAGAAGCAAATAAATGTTTGCACATTGCTTGAGCATGAGATTGAATATATACTGCAGTTAATGTTATTTTTAAGAAAAGCCTTATTAAGTAGCCACTGATGAACCAGGGACTGGGAACTGATGCAATCAATGTGGAAATTTTGTACTTTGTTTAATTTATCTAGAATTTAGGTAAAAATATTAGTATAAAATGTATTATTGTATCAGCAATTATAATTATGAGGGTTTACACCTATGGATAGGTGGAGGTCCTGTTGTAGTTTGTGTTTAAATTTTTTCTTAGCACTTTATAAAATTTAAATGTCATTATAGTAGATGTTTTAGAAATAAAAGAATTAGTAGTTTGTAGAGATTGTAGCTAGCTGATAAAATAATGGTATAGGTAGAATAATTGAAATATTTTATTTTAGTCCCCTGGGTTGGATCAGAGCCAGTATCCTGAAATTCCAGTAGGCTACTATTGATGAACCGGGGACTGGGGTCTGATGCAATCAAAGTGGAAATTTTGTACTTTATTTAATTATTTAGAATTTAGATAATGGGTTAGTATACAATCATTATTGTAT
Organism: Metallyticus violacea; assembly: GCA_030762175.1. Classification (NCBI taxonomy): domain Eukaryota; kingdom Metazoa; phylum Arthropoda; class Insecta; order Mantodea; family Metallyticidae; genus Metallyticus; species Metallyticus violacea. The sequence continues at coordinate 125,411,465 of CM060832.1, forward strand.
TAAAATTTCTGTAATTGTGAGGAGGTACACCTAAAATGGCCTGGGCCAGATAGGTAGAGACTCCTTGTAGTTTGTATTTTGCTTACCATTTTCAATAAAATTTGAATATTAAGTTGCCATCTTGGTTTGTTCACGTAAGTACCTGCAACTTTTTAAAAATGGATAAAAACACTGAAAACTGCATTTAAGTAACAGGAGATATCTTAAGCAAATTCCAGCAATGTCTGAAAATAAAAAAAATGTTTCAGTATAACTCGTTTTGATGAACTGTAAGTAATATATCACAAGGGCTATCTCCTAAATATCAAATTCCTAAGATTAATAAGAATGATGTAGGTAATTATGGGAATATTCTAAATATGGTACCTTTAGGTACGACCTTTAGGTCGTACATTTCCAACTTTTGTGAATTTTGTTAAGTAGCCTCACCAGTATTCAGTTACTTATGATGATAGCAAGGATTACATCTGGATTTTTATTGGGATTTTACAAGCCATTTTCAAGCATTCTTTGCTTCTGTCTGAACATATTCTTAACCTCAGTATTTTAATTCATGATTCTTTTTCTATATACTCTACATGATTATTCTATAAAGTTTATGAAAAGTAAAACTTAACCATTGTTTATTGTAGAATGATGAGATTACATATGCAGAACTGTCCCATCCAAAGCAACAACCAATGTATGGAACATCAACACTACGCAGACAACAGCAGGAGCCTACTGTGTATGCCCAGATAGACGTGAGCAAGAAGGTGGTGGCTCCACCTGCGAGCCCAGTCTCCACAGAGGGTTGTCACCCTTCATCAGCACTTCCTTTGCTGCACCACCCCCATCACATGGCTGCAACATACCAGCAGCCTCCCATGCACCTTCGGCCAACGCACAGGCCCGAGTCCCTCCCAGAACAAGCTGACAGTGCAGAAACACCCCTCATCTCCCGCCCAGCACTGCCATCCCACAGAGAGAGCACGGTATACACTTTAGTTCAGTCACATCCCTAGCCTCCTTCCATATTGCTAAAATAAGAACTTTTATAGCACAAGCACTGTTCTAACTCACATATCTCACATACCTTACTAACCTTACATCAGGGTCATACAAGTGCATTCTTATATTTTCTCTTCCTTTTAGAGTTAACAAGGTACTCCCCTTTTCCTTCCTAAACTCAGGTTACATTAAAAAGCCTTATTTTTCTACAACTCTTGTATTTACTTTTTAGCAGCATGTTCTAAATGTTTAAATTAATATTTTACACTTTCCTTATGAATTATGTTAACTATGTTTATTGCAATACTTTTATTATATGTTTCTTTATTTAGGGATATTGATATTATTGATAATAGGCCGCATACTTTTTCCAGGTTTGTGAATTTTGGGTAAACCCTCACTATCATTGGATTATTTTGTCTTAATTTCTATTTAGTTTTGTATGGAATAACTGTGCGTGTTTGTATGGCCTCATATACTGTTTTACTATACGAGTGTTTAGTACAACATATATCACATGATTTTATTCATACGACTTGGCTTCACTATGTTAGTTCCATATATTTTTTAAAAAACAAATTTCTTTTTTAAAAAATTTTTTCATTTACTTAAATGTACTTCTAGGCTACACTAAATGAACATAAAGCTAATAATTACAAATAGTTCAAAAGTATTCAAGTATTTATCACCTTATTTCATAGAAATAACTTTTTAAAATTTGGCATGCAAAAGCTATTTTTATGGCAAGCAGTATGGCATCATTGTAAATGAAAACAATTTTATAAAAATTAAATTTTTTTAAAAGAATGCATATTTTTTCCATTATGGAATTTCTAGCAACTAATAAATAGCTAAAATGTAGTAAAAATATGCATAATTACTGAGAGTTTAACTTCATTTTTGTATTTCTACCAATACCTTGGTTTAGTGGTCATCACATCTGTTAGCTGACTCCCAAGAATTTTTTTTTAAAAGGAGTTGATCGGCAACAGGAACTTTGCAGCTCTCGCAGTTATGGAACTAAAATTGATATAGAGTTGGTTTGGAAAGAACACTTAGAAATATCCATTACAAACAGATAGAGAAACCAGCAGTGGCAGCCCATATTTGGTAAAAACCCACAAAATTTATATCAAAATTAAATTATTAAAGCACACTAGCATTACTTTGAAATTAACTACATGGGAGAAAATATTTGTCATCAAAAATAAAAACTGTGCAATAAACTTCAAGACACCAACTTTGGATATTCCCAATAAGTTCCTCTAACCACCCATAGAGTATGCTTCTCCTGGTCAATTTGATGATGATGGAAGAGAATATTTCCATAACACATTTGGCATTATCTTTACAAAACCAAGTAAGTGAAGTATAAGTATCATCATACCAACTCTATATCAATTTCATTTTACTACTGCACTGCTAATAGCTTCAAGAGTATAAGTTAAGGAAGTTATTTAAACTAGGAAGTAATATTTTGCTATTGGCATTAGCAGTGTTTGGCTTTTGCTAATAAAAGTGTAATCCTTTGATTAGCATATTAATTGAAATTCTCTATAAACAGTGAAGTAGATGAGAGCCTTAACAGATTTTAAGAACTTTCAGCTTTCCTCTATTAGTCTTGCATCATTTCTTACTATGTTGCCTGAAAATGTAGCCTTGCAAGGAGAGCATATTTATATTCTCTGAGTTGAATCTGTTTATTTTCCAACAAATTGAGCTGACATAAAGCTCACACAAATCTAAACAATAAGGTATGACAACAATAACATTTAGCAATATTGCAGAATTCTGAAATGAAATAAAAACCACATAACTGAGGAGTTATTTACTTCCAAAGAATTACAAGAGTAACACAGTCAAGCTCTTTCAATGTAAGATTTTAAATGACATATCTAAGCAAGTTAGCAAATGAGAACATCCTTGTAAAGATTTCACACATGAGAATGTGACTGGTTAAGGGTTTCCTAACCAAAACAGAGATGGAGCAATAAATAAGGCACATGTTGATAATAAAAGTATCTTACCTCATGTGCAGTAGATTATAAGTTATTGTCTCAAGAAATGTCTGTCTTAGATTCTTTCAAAAAACTACCTTCAAAATAGTTCTGAAGGGCACACTTAAACTATATTTCTGCTGCTATGCTATAAATGTTCCATCTTTAGCACGACCATAGAAGCAATGAAAGATTCAGTCAACAGACAAACCTGTGCGATTACATCAGTTTTCAGTGCATATATTTCACATTTCTGCTGTTTATGTCATTTGGATTTTACATGCATCCAATTCAAAGCAGGTATTATTTGGTGTTCTAAAACTTTCCAGGGACAAATAATGATTTGAGACACATATCAATGAATATTACTCAATCACAGTAAAAACCTCATGTTCTGATCAGAGCATAGGATTTAAATATCCAATAAAATGTTCCTTATGATTTGATAATTGTATGTAAATCCTAATTTAATTTATACTCTTTGTATTTAACAGCATTTTTTCTTCATAAACAAAAATTTTAAAAAAAATTTCAGTTATCTGGAATACTTAATTTAGGCAACTGTAATCTACATTTAGGGTCTAAACTGTATTCTTCTCTAATACTGCCTATGCCGCCAATCTTAGTACATTATTCCAATTTTATTGTTTAAATTGTTAATGTTTTTTTTTTATTGATTTATTTATGGATGCTCTTTAACAGCTCAGGTCATCAACGTCCCATTCAACTCAGGGCGTGAAACAGCCGACAAATTTTGCTCAGAGGCCTCTCTTTCAGGCTTGAGGTTCTTTTTTGTGCCGTAAATGTACGACACGGGACCCATGGCTTTACTTCCCTTCCGAAGGAAGCCATATTTAGGATTTTTACGCCCCGAAAAAATCCATCGGTCCTGGCCGGGTTCGAACCCGCGATCTTGGGTTTAGGAGGCAAGTATGGTAACCACTACACCACCAGGACCGACTTGTTTAAAACTTAACCCATTTAGACAGTTTGTAACCTGTTGCTTATTATCTTAGCTGTTCCTGCATTTTTGGGGGAAAGAATGTAGCTTTTATCATTTTGAATAGCTTGAATCTCTTCAAGTGTTTGCCATACTTTTAGGAGCTTGTGCAATTTGAAATTCTTCTATTCGCCTATCTGGGAATCCTATCCTACCTATTATTGCTTTTATATTTTTAAGATATATTTAGTTGACTCCTGAGTTATTTATGGTTACTATTCATGTTTCATGTTTCCCCTTCAAAAACTGTTTGCTGGTAAAGATTTAAAAGTAGATGTAATTATCCAAGCACAAGGCCATGCTGCCAACATTTTTTTTTTTTTGTATGAGGTTTAATGTTTTCTTTAGTTCCCTGTCTTGGTCTCAGGCACAAGGCATCACTTATCAATCAATTCTAGATAATGATAAGTTGCATGGGCAAATTTTTCTAAAGTTTCTTTATCTCCATGAAAGTAATAACTTACAGATAACTTTAGATTAAAGAGACTCTAGACTTATTTTCATCATAACAATTCATTTGATTCATCATCTCAAAGACCTAAGTGACATGGGCTGTTAAACAAAAAACAAGAAAAAGAATTACTTTTCCTTTTATAGAAAATGTCCTATTCTGGAGCATGCTTATTTTAGTATGAATATATTAGTAAAATTATAAATGTGGAAAGATTTTCCTAAAAGCAAATTACAGAGCATACTTTTTCAATGTTCTAAGTTTACCAGTATCAAAATAAATAAATAATTCACATGATATGCTATACATGGGAGGCTTATTAATTATCATATTAAAAACTTTCCTTGGAATTTAGCATATAGTCAGTTATACAATACAACTAATTAAATCGGTGAAAGCTTATAATAAATTGGTAAAAGAATTTTTTCTCTTTTAATTTACTGACCCACCATTGTACAAAAAGTTAGGCAATAAATCTATCTGCAGAGTTCTGAAAATTTATCTTGAATATGCTTTTAGTCTGTAGTTCTAGATATAAACATGGCTTATCTTTCTTAGACAAGAAATTGAGCAACCAGCAGTCAGAGACCGAATATAATGCAAGGTTAGTTTAACAGATGATATTGTAAATTGCTAATTTGTGCAGCACTGAGAATTTAATGATTATATTGGAGCTTATTCTTTTTATTTAATTTATGACAATTCAACCCAACTGTAGCAAACTTTCAAGGAAGGTATTAACATGTGGTGCTTTTTATTTTCTCTTCATGCATTCCTGACATAGACCAGTTATGCAGTGGTTTATTTGGCATATCATATACAAGTTCATAAGTGTGTTCTTTGACTAATAGAACATTTCTCTTTGGTCATTAGTTACTCTTACTTTCAACAGTTGTGCATTTTGAGCTAAAAATTCAAGTTAAATTATCTAAATTTATAGCTTTCTTTGATGGCAGAAAATTTAACACATATGTACTCTTCTGTTTGCAGGTAGGACTTCAGCACCCACTCTCTGAGTCACGACCTCCATCATCTCAAGGACCTCGAGTGACCACCACAAGGTTCTGACCATCTGAAGCAATCAATCTATCTACTTATCAAATGGGATTTCAGTGATCATACCCAAAGCATGTGGCAGCAGAGAAATTATTGACTCAATAAGCATGTGTGCAGTGATATAAGGAATTTTCAAATCCATTTTGTTTAGACCAATGAACTGAACCTTAACATTTAAACCAAGGTGTTCTCTCAGTGACCATCAGTCAATTTAATGTTTATAAATGTCCATGTGTGCGTGTGTATGTGTTTGGACAGTCTTTTTAGTGTTACATTCCACAGTGATGATGGAGCTAGGATGATAAGTTTGAGTAACTGAAAAAGTGCTGAAGAAAAATAGAACAAACCTAATACATGATTAATAAATTGTAAATCAGAATTGCAAACATTAATATGACTCATCCACTAGTTTCATAGTGATTCATGAAGAGTGGTTTTGATCAAAAACCGATATGTGACTACTTTGTATATGATATTCTTTTTTTAATGGTTGCTATACATTAAGAAATGCATTGAAATGATAAGATCTGGATATTCCAGTGTTAATAGCAGTACATACTGAATATAAAGGAGGACATTTTCTAATGCTGTTTTATGAGCACAGAAAGTAAGAGAAGAAAACAGTGACTAATAAGCATAGGACCTAAAATATTTGAGGTTGACTTAGTTTAACTGAAAGTATCAAGCTCCAAGACAATGGTTCTTTTTTTTTTTTTTTTCTGATTGAACAAATAGAATAATATTGCATTTGTACTAAAAATTAAAAAAGAAATGATATTTGTATCCTTGAGACCTTGTTATTTGTAAGCAGGGGATAATGAAACTGTCTTTGTTTTATACATGCTGTTTAAATCAACTATACTGCATTTTTATATTTGTGCATAAGTGGCATCATGGAAAACAAAGTAAATCTCAATTTTCTGATTTGTTTTCTGGATGAAAGTCATTACCTAATGGGAAAAAAACTTCATAATCTCCCCATAAAATAATATACATTGCTTATTACTACTTTTATTTTTGATATTTTGGAGGGATGTGCAAAGCCATAGTACCTAAGTAAAACCAAATATTTTTATTTAGCTATAAGAAAAGACCAAGTGATATATTTTTATTTTCATCCTTCATTCCAAAATGTCCAGAAAAGAAAGAAATTAGAGCAAAATCATTTTTGGTTATGATGCCGCAGTCTTTTTAAATATTTTTTTTTGTTTATTTTTAATTAAACTAAAATAATTTTCATTGATGGATAGTTAGTAACTCACAAAGATTCCATCTGCTCTCTAACTTAAGCCTTTATTTTTAAGGAATAGATTTTATTAATATTTCACCATTCATCTGAGATGCTTCCAATTGAAATTCTTACTATAAAATTTGTCTTTCACCAATTTGTGAATAGGCATATATTGGATATGATTGTCATTTGAAAATCAATTTCCACAGTAACATTTTTTACATTTTGCAAATCTTATGTGACTGAAACACTTAGCTGTGTAGAAGTAAGCAAATTGTGAATATTGTGGTGTAATGCCAGCTTTGCACATTCCAACAGTATATAACTTTAGTTATCTTTTTCTCTACATGCTGTGGGTGAATATAAATTATTAAGTGTTTATTGTTTTACCACCACACAGTGTTAAGGAGAAGTGCATTAAATTTTAAAAATCAGTTCCAGTTTGTAAATATTACTCATGTTGCAAGTTTTGCTGTATATGTCAAATAAATATCTTTCTCTATAAAAGTGTATTTTCTTTAACTTGGAAGCAAACAGCTTGCTTATTATTAAAAAACAATTTTAGTATCTAGTTAATTGATCTGTATTATGAAAAGAGAAGCATTCAATAATCTATCTACCTGAGCGTGAAAATGAATCCTGATAGCTAAGCTCAACTTGTTGCTTTTCAAAGTTTGCATTCAGTAGCTTTAGAATGGAAGAATTTGTGATGGTCTCATTTTTTTTTTTTTTTTAAATTTTTGCAGCAAACATGACATTACTTTCTTAAACTTCTTCAGTTTATGCAATTTTGTATGAAGAAATCACTCAAATTTCACTCAATTCATTGTTTAATGATTAAACCCACAGTTCACATGACAAGTTTGGTAGCAGAGCATGGTTGTATGTTACATTAAATGGATTTATGCTATATTTTTGGCTTGTGAATTTCATTAGTATAAACATAGTTGTCCTGGGTTGCTTTCTTGTCACACTCAGGTAAATTTTTGATGTACTTAATATTGTATAATTGACACTCTTGGTTCTGAGTTTAAGGTATTTGTCATAATGGACCTGGTAGCTAATTGAAATATCTGCATTATCAGGAAACTGAGCATGAATTGCAGTTAAGGGAAGTGACTTATGCACTAGATTTGATGGATGTGGAGCTAGTAAAGCTGTAGAAGGTGCAAGTCAAGGCTGTCCATACTCCACAGGTGCACGGAAGTGTAGAGGATGAACTAGATATGGAGTTCCAGCAAGCTGGTTGTAAGTTATCTAATTTCATAGTTTATATGAGAAATATAAAAGGGAAGGAGTGACATTCCCTCAAGGAGTCGTTTGAAAGCCAGGTTGTATTATTGGCATACTAGAGCTGAGCAATCAGTTTTGGAAAGTATGAGAAACAGACACAAGTGTATGAACTTTTGCAAAATTATGATAGTTTGTTAACTAAACTAACCGATTTGAGGATAAAGAAAATTATTTCCAAGTTTCAGGTTTATTTGTGGAAGAAACTGTAATGTAATGTGAGTAACAATCATGCGGCAGACTATCGCTCACAGTTATGGCTTAATTACCTTTGCTGAAGTGCATTTATCAAAGCCATAGATTTGCCTACTAGCATCATAGAGAAGATATTTGCATTTTTAAGAGCATTAGTAATGTTGCATAAGCAAGCTGAAGTCATTGCTCTTACTGATTCCATGGTGTTGCAAATGATTATACCCTTTCGTTCAATTGCCTGTTTAGCAGACCATTTTGAAGACTATAAAGAGGTTTTTTGTATGGAGCAATGTCATAGTGAAGTTTTGAATAATTTTTCAGCTGCCATATATAATTGTTTGTTGATGAGTAAATATTTCCATGCACAGTATGTGGGCAAGATCTTTTGTGATTTTTGCAAGGACATAGGGAAGTAGCAAATGTTTTACATTCTCTATTTGGAGGAAGAAATAGTTCATAACATTGGCTCAAATGTCAATCTTGAGATAAGAACATTGTTTTTTGGATTAACTGCCTTGGCAACTTTTGAGCAACTGAATTGCAGGGGAATATTGTTGAGATGCCTGCAGGTAAAAGTTCGAATTGGAGAATGGAAAATAAAAGGGCAGTTTGTTCAATGCATTGTAAGAAAGAAGGCCATGTCCAGGTCAAATGTCATAAAAAATGAACATTATAACAACCTAATAACAATAATAATAATAATAATAATAATAATAATAATAATAATAATAACAATAACAGCAACAACTATAACGAGACTACTGTGTCAAGCAAGCAAGTTATTCTGTAATTTTTCCTCTTATTCTGAACCTTATTCTTGATTAGATCTTTATGTGCTTTGGAATCTTGCAGTGGCAATTAATCCTGGTATTAATGCATGCAATAAGGTTACATTTTGTATATATAGAAGACAAATTGCCCTCTATCGTGTTAATAGATATAGGTAATAAGCTATCTTTGATTTATTCTGTCTGGTTAAAAATTTTGAAGCACATTTGCAAACCATACAAGTTGTACATACCAGTGTTAATTTACAGTCTGTTAATGTGAAAGGCTATATTTTCTTCCTAAGATTACTCATAGAAATTTAAATTTCATATGATAAATGATCTTGCTTGTAAAATTATTTTAGGTGCAGACTTTATTTCGACATAGGTATGGTAGTGGATTTTTTCTATTGACATAATATATTTTTTCTTTGCTGCTAAACATTTAATGTCCTTGTATTTGCAATTATGTTTCCCTTAGATCTTTCAGGATGGGATAAGTTATTGAGGGAAGATTTACCAGCTAGTTCTTAAGTGCCTAGACTAAAGGATGCGTCTCATTTGTCAAAAGTTAAACCTAGTGCTATTCTACAAACTACTAGATTATAAAATAATTCTGAGTGATTGTCAGCCAGTGCAGTTGCCTGCATATCATTTATCATCTCAATGTATGGCATTAATGAAAGAGAAAATCCCATAAATGTTGGGGAAAGTTGTTATTTGGCCTTCTAATTCACATTATTTTAGCACTATGTTTTTGGTTCCAAAGGCTAATGGTGACGTGTACCCACTATTGGAATATTTCCCCTTTTGTGACAGCTGGAATCCTCCCTTTTCAAAACAATCTTATAAAGAGTACCCTGACATACTTGTGACAATTTTCATGTGCAGTGTAGGAAGTAGTAATTTTTAGGTTGTACCGGAGGTTCATATTTCACACTTATATTCCCCAGGAATATAATGTATTCAGGAGGCCAGTCTTTCACCACAAAAATTTGTGCTATTGCCCTACTGCCTCATAAATAAAAAAAACAACAGAACTTAATAAATACTCCCTGTAATCCAACCAATAAAGCTATTACTTTTAAATGCACACATATTACCCAGCATTATTGATTGTAATTTATTGCATTTAATAAAAATGATATGTTTTCATTTTGCAATAATACTGCTTTTAAGCTCACTTTTGATGAACCAATAAACAGTTTCCATTCTTCTGGATTATATTCAATGTATAATTTGTTCATAAACCCATTCACATTTTTACAAGCATAGATAGCATTCCCCATTGCAAAATAATTTTTAATTTTTATATATACTGATTCTTCTCTTTATCCTTTCAACAAATGTTCTGGAAAATCATATTTACCCAAAAAATGTAAAAATAGAAATATTTTCTTAACTAAGAAAACCTTACAGACATGATAAGCAGTAACCATGACCAAAATTTACATAATTTCTTGGTTATTATTGCTTAATGAAATCATAATACAAAATGCTGAGAAAATGAAATTGTATTCAAACTAAATTTAAACCTGTTTAATGTAAATAAAAATTAGCTTTTTTTAGAGAAAGAGAACCTTAATAAGGAAAACTTTAGGAACAGTAACAAAGGTAACATAATATTTTAACTTTATTTGAAAATTGTACACATAATAACAACAACAAATAATGCATATTTGGTAATGCTCAGTACCAACATCCTTTGGCATACTTTCATTCACATTCAAAAAATGCATATTTAAGAATTAGAACATGGAGCACCAGTTTCTTTAGGCAATGTTTTGGCAATTAGCTGTTGCTGCAATGTTGCCATTTCCTGCTTTAAGGAATCAAGGCAGGCCTGCAGATTGCTGAGAGGCTTGCTTCGAGGTAACATTGAACTCTGTTGTAAGAGTTCAGCAATTTTTGTTTCATCATATTCGAGAGGTGGCATGGGAAGACTGGATGTTAAGTCTGGCATCCTTTCTTTGTTGTCACTCTCATATTTCTCAAACTTAGCTCGCAATATCTGGAATAAATTGCAGAATGCATGTGATTCACAAAGTCCCTAAACTTATATTCAAATAAATTTTAACACTGAAGTTATTACTTTGCATAATCTAAGGCATAACCCATGGAAATAAACTTTGTACTTAATTTTCGGAAAATTAAACTAAAAGAATCTACCATGTGAACAACTTATCATTCTTTCACAGTACTAACACAAAACTGAAATCAGTGTAAGTTCAAGGAACAGTACAATTTATGTTTATTTCTTAATTTATACCTATTACTTTGATATATTTAATGGCTAGGTCTGCTAAAGCTAGTAGTTAGTGACTTGAGATTTCCACCTCAGGAATGTATGGATTGTATATCCGTTATCTCATTTGTCCAATACTGTTTTAGAGGTCAACAAAAATAGAAGTCAGGTTATAGTGCTTATCGCATTGCTACTGAGGCAGCATTTCTATAAGAAACCAAATTCATATTAACATTCTCAATTTTCAAATGATTGTGAGATTTAATTTTATGAAAAGTCATATTGTCACAATTGTCATTATGACTTGGGGGTTAGGTCTTTAGGAGGGTGATCTTAGAAGCAAACTCATGTGCACTATGCTGACTTATTTCATTGTTGAGGAAACATGTCCCCAGTCTAAGTTGAAATTACAAATGGTAGCTTCGGACAGGCCTCTAACCTTTCAGGAATCTGTCAAAGTAGTGCTGAGGGTGTGTGTCAGATGTTGATAGTTCATCCTTCAGGATACAAAAGCAAGAGAGAGCCAGAGACCAAAGACCCAGAGCAGTAGTAGCTCTATTTACCCTTATATTGTTTTACAGTTCCCTAGGGAGGTCTCTACATTGGGACACAAACTATACCAAATAAGGTGTGCCACTGCCCTAGGTTTGAATTATATTAACCAATGAGAAAGCAGTGTTTAAAATTTTCTGACACTGCATAACAGATCCAAGCTCAGCATGATTTTGCTTGTTACTAGTCAGAGGATGATGTCACTATAAAATACCTTGTAACCAGGCCTCGGAAGTGCTTGACCCCTATGCCTTTAAACATACGGAATTTCCTAAGGTGATCAAGTTAAGGCAAGATACAAAATGTGAAACCAAATGAATTTAGTTTGTTACTTATCAATTTCCCAAAATTGTTAATTTGCTACACCCTCCAGCAACATATTCCACAATATATGAAGAATTAATGAGTATATTTTTCTCACAATAAGCATTTAAGATGTTCATTACATTACAGAATAAGAGAAATGCCCTTAAATCTATGAGCAATCCATTTATTTGGCATATACCAAAGCTGCTATTCTTGAAAATCTATTTGGAAAAAGACCATCAACCATTATATGTAACAACCATTTAATTCACAAACACAAGAGCCTTACATTGTGAATATATATGGGCATTAGAAATGATTCAACAAATGTGCCTTATAATATAACAAATCATTTATAAAAAAATCACTCAAATTTCACTAGTTTTGTTCTACTTACTTGAACATGTTTCAAAGGCTGTTGCCTTCATCATCAACATGGTTCCACTGTCAGCTTCCCAGCATGATATTTTTATGAACTTTGTGATGAGGTTACTGTTGTTTGGAAGATAAAAATTAACTAAAATTTCCTTGTTTTCATTTATGAATATATTTTCCCATACTGATAATTCTATGGGTTTTTTAAGAGTTTAGGTTGATTTTGGAATTTGTTTTTTTTTTTTTTTTGCTTTTTTTTTTGTGTGTTTTTTTTTGGGGGGGCCAGATATGGTATGCTGCTGATTTTTCCATGTGTTTATATTTTACATTTCTCATGTGTTCCTTAAACTGTAATATTAAGTTCCTTTTTGTTTCACTTATATATTTTATATTGCAGTCTTTGCAACTGATTTATAAATGCCTGATGGTTTTCCTAGCAGAATTTTGTCTTTTATGTTACTTTTAGGAGGTTTTTTTAAACTGTATTTGTTCACTGGAACACCAATTAATGTTGGCATATTTTAAAATATTCTGGAATTTTTAATGTGCCCATGGATGGAATGTAAATTTCTTTGTAAGTGGAACAAAACTAATGAAATTTGAGTGATTTTCTCATAAATGATTTGTTAAAAAGATACTATGCTTCAATGTGAAAATCCCTGCTACTTATATCTAAATATGCCCTTGCTTCCATTTTATGTGCTCTCCAAATTCAGTAACAAACTTTTAACTAAATTCAACTTAGAATGTAGTAATAATTGTTACATCACACATCTTATTTGACATTTGAACCACAATACTCCATTTTCCATATCAAATATAAAACATGATTTGATTTACTTATAAGTAACAAACAAGTGGGTCATATAGTCAAATACAGGAATCCATTATAGAGAGGGAGGAAGAGAGAGACTGAATGCACAGACTTTGATGGCCACAGTTTATCATATTTAAGTCTTCCTATAAGGGTTTGCCAATGTTTCATCTATTAGCTAAACAGCAGCAAATCCAAGTCTCAAGACTTATACTATCAGAAGACCAAGCTACAAGAGATAGGTATTGCTAGTTCTTGAGTTACAGAATTATTTTGATCTAGGATGTGGTAGCCTCTCCAATAATCTTGGCCGACTAGAGCTTTTTAACCAATAGTTACTTGCTCAAAACTCTTTTAATGTGCCTGCAACTCCTAATATGCATGGATTAGTCTGAATAATCCCTTTTTTTAGGTGTGTGTGTTAAAGTCTATACAGTTAATAAAAATATAATAAGAAACACGTTCATTTAAAATGAAATTTTAAAATAAATTCTAAATGTTAAAAACTAGAACATCTTTCATAAGGCTGAAACATGGAACAAAATTCTGCAACAGCTACAGAAATAAATTTCGCAAACACAGAGTCATTGTTAAAAGAGAACTGTTTAAGGAAATGCAAATGGGTCAGTGAGCTTTTTAATTACTTTATTAAAACTAAAACTAGCCCTAGGGTAGAACCATATCTATATGATTCAGATTTCAATGAAAGGTTATGTGCCTACCTTATTATTTTCCATGCCAGAATGAAGAGCTGTTCTTAATTCTGCAGCATGCTGCTGAAGAGCTATTTTGTCTTTTCTTACCAAATCCAGCTCAGAATGTAAATTATTCACTTCGTCTTGTAAGGCACCAATATTTATCCGCAAACTGTTTTCAGTGGACTGGCAACGTTCCTCTGACAACTTAAGTTTTTCTTCTAAGCTAATGATCTCCTGGTTTTTCTGATGCAAATGATAGCTCAATGTCTGAAATTTTCATTATGAAATTAGAAGTTTTATAATTATATATATATATCTTAAAAATGCATGCTTTGTACTCATATTTTTCTGCACTATGGCACAGAGAAGCTGGGCAAATGCAAATGACATATTGATGTCATTTTAAATGGAATATCTATTCTAATTGGATGTCTCTTAATGTCATATTTCTTTTCCTTGATATTCTTAAATCCATAACAAAATTATGGGGCAGGAATTCATTGAAATGGCACTCTTTACTAGAGTAATAAATGTTAATAAATGTTATAAAAAACTAGCTTAAAGAGAGCAATATGGGAAAATAAAATACAAAATTTGCATCCTATTAAGTATTATATATTAAGATAAAAAGTTCATAAAGAAGTTGCTGCAACTCTAAAATTCTGAAGTGAAGGGCATGTCATCAGCACATAGCCCAGTGACACGGGTCGCCGAGGTTGTTAAGGCGCAGACTTGCGAGCAGCTGGTTTGGGGTATGAATTCCACCAGGACTGTCCTCCCAGACTGAGGTTTTTTCCAGGTTTTCTCAGTCCTCATAAATGGCAAGTACCAGGGAGGTACCCTAAACTTAGGCCTGAATGTTTCCTTCCTTAAAAAAAAAAAATCCTTTCCCATCCTTTACCATTTCATATCATGTATTATCAGTGTCCACCAAATGATGTGCCTCAGTAGTAAAAACAGGCATGAAACACCATTAAAAAATAGCCCAGTGATGGTTTTAACAGTTTATTAGTGGAGATAACATGCATTAAATTGCCATGCTCTGGAAGATCCTGTACATAAAATACTGAGAATATGCTTTGGTAGATCTTCTAATTCTAAATATGCTTTTTGTTGAAGGTTTTGCAATAAGATTCATGAGCAAACATAGGCAGAGGCAAATTAGCTGATATGAGCAGCTAAGGCTGTGGCCAGAAATGAATGGATCATTTAGAACATTTGCAGATACTGTGAGAAGACCAAAATAGAAGATCTTCTGTTACCACACCCAGGAAATACTGACCACATCCCAAAAAAATACAGATTGATTAGTTTAATAAGTGCAAAGTGCACAGAACATTCTTAGAATTTAATGAGTAGAAAGTAAAAATTCATATCCTCCAAAATATGTTAAAAATTGTGAAGGAAAAGACCAGTTCTACAAGATCAAAAGTAATTTCTGAAGAATAATAAGGATGTACGTTTCACATTCAAAAAAGTATAAAAGTCTGAGGCATATATTAGCATAACAAAGTGACACTATTATCCAAAGGACAGCATACCTAAGAGCATCAGAGCAAATGCAAATGGACCGAAGAAGTTTATGTTATAAAGTAGTGGCATTAATTCTGGACACTTTAAGCAAAATTTTCATTCTTATATTCTTTTTTTTTAAATTTTACCAGATAGATGCTAATTCTGGCATGTTAAGTCAATGTGTATGATTTTTCTATTCCATAATTATTATCTTTAAATAATGGAACAAGATATATTTCTTATGAAATAAATTTAATAATAGTCTCAAGTGACATTATTAAATAACTTCATTATTTTCCAAATTTGTGCAGCAATTACATACAACTTGCATGTGTTCAAATTCAACAAATTGCAAAATGCTTGCATGCAATTTTCATCATCCTATGAGGACAAGCATCGTTATTATTGTTGTAGTAGTCAGCACCTCTCTCTGATGAAGTGAAGGTCTGTACATCATAATTGAAAGATTATTATTGAAAACACATGAAAATACACTGATTGGTCCCCGAGTAAAAGGAGTAAGGCAATAACCTTTCCAAGGAAGGTTATTCTTATGCAGAAATAGCAAGCAGTTTGTGTGTTGTTAAAATGTCAGGCAGTAGGACAGTTGCAAACATATGAAGAAACCAGGTCCATTAAAAATTTCCCCAAGAACAGGTAAAAAGCCAAAATTGACTGCTCAAGACTGTCATACAATCTGCTATCTTTCTCTACAGCATCATTAGCATACATCAAAAGATATTAAAACTTCAGGAACGGTTGGTGGTGTCATTCCGCACGGTTCGTCGGACGGTCAGCATGAGACACCATGGCAGCAAGACCTCAACAAGCCAATCACAACGCAGCACTCGCCCCGCCACTCCGAAGTCAGCGTCCGCCGCTAAGAAGTCAGCGCCTGTCGCCGCAGACACGTCCGAACCATTACTTGTCACTGCCGACACCCAGCCAGCTCTAGCCAGAACACCGGCAACTTCTCCAACCCGGGGCCCTCTGCACCAAACGAAATTCTTGAAGGGAATTTTTGGCAGCAGGATACCCTGGAAGAAAATATCTCAACAAGCCAAGCACAATGCAGCACTCGTTCCGCCACACCGAAGCCAGCGCCCGCCGTTACGAAGCGAGCGCCAGCCGCCGCAGAGACCCAGCCAGCTCCAGCCACAGCACCTGCAACTTCTTCAACCCGGAGCCCTCCTGCATCGAACGAAATTCTTAAGGGGAAATATATGCAGCAGGATACCCTGGAAGAAAGGCCTACTGATAGGAACACGGGCAATACCACTTCCAGAACTTCTGCCCTGCCACCACAGCCTCATCCATTACCACAGCCATCACCTCCATGACAAGAACAGGATCAGACGCACTGTATCTTAACAACATCAGCCTGCCTGTACATTCTTCGGACCGTGCAGCGACATTGGCCTTTTGCATATTATGCAATTCGCATATATTCGCAAAGAGGCGCGACACCTCTGATCCGTTTAAATTTCTTGGAACCAGTAGAATGTGAGGCAGCCATCGCCGCTGGAATAACCAGCGCCTCACATTTGAGCGCAGCCTCCGCCGTCACACATCCCCGTGTAGACGCTGCTGCACATACGGGCACTTGGAACAAGTCTGCACACAACCACAGCGCTGTCACTGCTGTGGGGCTGCAGCTCTTACAGCTAACTGCACCATGGACGACCTGATCCGCCGTCGCAGATTCTGTGCCTTGTGCGTGCGTGCCTTGACGACTGTAGTTGGTTGAAGATGGAGAGGATGTCTCTTCGAAACTGGTCCCACCGTATTTAAAAGTAAGTGAAGCATAAGAGTGTGTTAGACGACAGATTAATTATAATTTATATTTAACAAGCTTCACTGTGTGAGTTCCAACAGAATTTTTTTAAAATGTCTTATTTTTCGAAAGTTCTTAAATGAAATGGAAAATGGTGAGAGTTCCAGTGTTAATACCATAACTGAAACCTCAACCAGTTTATACAGTTTCTTTTAATAGGACTTACCCATTTTTATTACTGTGGCATGATAGGTGATGGGCACTGATGATGCATATGAAATAAATTGGGAGAGTAATTTTGGGAAGGACGCATTCCAGGCCCAAGTTTAGGGTATTTAACAGCACTTGCCATTATGAGATTTGAGGAAATCCTGATAAAAACCTCAGTTAGGGAGGATGGTGCTAGCAGGAATGGGACTGCAGATCTATTCAGGTTTATCCATTGGATAGGATTTTGAAGGTACATGGATTTTCTGTTTTAAGATTATTCCCATATTACTGAGAGTTCCATCCTATTGAGTTAATATGGAATTTTATAAAACACAAAAAAACTGCTCAAAATATGAATTCTTTGTTACTGTCTAAACTTAAGGAAATCACCTTCCACATAACTCATGGCATCATCAAAGGTTTTTTTAATGATTTATTTATGGACGCTCTTTAACAGCTCAGGTCACCAGTGTCCCATTCAATTCAGGGCGTGAAACGACTGATAAATATGGTTAAAGGACTCTTCTTTCAAGCTTGAGGTTCCTTTTTGGGCCGTAAATGTACTACACAGGACCCTCGGCTTTACTTCCCTTCCGAAGGAAGCCATACTTAGGATTTTTACGCCTGAAAAAATCCATCAATTCTGGTACGGGTTTGAACCTGCGATCTTGGGTTTAGAAGCCAAGTATGGTTACCACTACACCACCAGGACCAACATCATCAAAGAAGATGTAAGATAGAATGTACTTATATGAAACAATCTGAAAAAGACTGTTAGTGCCAAAATACATGCAAGGAAAAAAATATAGAATTTCTAGAATTACAAATATACATCAACAATGAAGAGTGTGGTAAAGAAGAGGATACCAAGCAATGGAAGGAGAAAAATGGTTCTATGAATATGACAGATGAAGCTCAAGATTCAGCAGTTGAATCCAGCTATGAAAACATCAATCTGGATTTACCATGTTCTTCTGAACATCAAACATCAGCATATTAAGGTATAGTTAAACAAACATTTAGCAACCATTAAACAAACAACAGAAAACCATTACAATTTTATACTAATACAACTTGGGTAAGCACTAACAAAGTTGGCGTACACATTACTCACATACATTGGTTCACATAATGGGCATCAGTATAAAGAGTGTTAGCTAAAAGTCTGTTCTAGATCTAATACCACAAATAAGATTAAGTTTACAAGTCTGTATAAATATGTCCTGGAAGGTAAGGAAATAGAAACCATAAATTTTGGTAACCACCGACTTAATAACAGCAAAGTATGTGGAACCTATAAATCTTGGTAACCACTGACTTAATAACAGCAAAGTGAGTGGAACCTATAGCTTATATCTATATAATAATTAGCAGTAATACTAAAAGTAGATAAGGATAAAACGCTTAGATAAAGTCACACTTGAAATTGCTTCTTGCCATAGAAGAACTCCAGTAGTTCGAAATATAGCAATGGCAAGAAGCAATTTCAAGTGTGACTTTATCTTAGTGTTTTATCCTTTTAAATCTTTTATTATTACTGTTAATTTATTACATTGCTAATAGTGTTACTTTATTTTATATATATATATATAAAAGATGGAACATTGGATATTTCCTAGTGCTTTCAACATAAATGTAACTTTAATATTAGTTCAATTTGGTATCGAACACAGTAAAACATGCACTAATAATCTCTGTGAGTTGGAATATTAAAACACCCTTTTTGTTTCACTTAAATGAGATTTTACTCAGGACATATGTTTCGTGGAAATGTTTTCCACATCATCAGCTGTTCACAACTGAGTCGTGAAATTATAAATGTAACTTTTTATAGATGGTACTCAGCTCTAGAATCCACTATTTGAAATGTAAAATTACTAACCTTAAGTTGATCAGCCAAAACAGGATCTTTTGCTTTACTCTCCTCCAGCTCAGCACGGAGTTTTTCCAGTTCTTGTTTACATTCCTCATGTGCCTGTTGCTCAGTTTCTAATTCCTTTTTGAGACGAGTTACATCAGATCGTAACACATAGCACCATGACTCTGTTCTACCTAGTTCTACTTTTTTGGCATCCAGCATATCATTTGCTGTTTCCAACCCCATTTGTAAACTTGCCAGTTGTTTCTTTAGTTGTGATAGTTCACATTTATCAGAAAACATCTGCAACAAAACAACTCACTGATGTAAAAATAGAACAATAGCTCTCTTCTAAGCTCATTCCTTTAATAATAAATAATAAACCAAACACAGTTAAAATTATAATGGTTGAATAAATGTTATACATGACTAGATTCAATAAATATTTCAGAAAATTCAAGGATCTATAAAATCAACTACTCAGAATGCAACAAAATATATGATGGCAAAACAAAGGAAGCGTTGGAATTAGGTTAAAGGAATGCTTGAGAAACATCAGATACGATCAGACAGATAAATCAGCAGTTTCATTTCACTATTGGAGGAATAAATAGAAATAAGTTTTAGAAATGGAAGTCAAATCACTGAAATTTGCAGATAGACCTTTGGAGATGGAAATGTGGGGAAAAATTTTTATAAAAAATATGAAGATAAAGTTATGAACTTCGAGATTCCAGTAGAAGACAAATTATTCCAAAAGTTCATAAAATATCCATAAGAGCTACACCAAGTCCATCCAACCATCAAAGAATCCAACACACAGGTGATGATGCAGGCAAAGACCTGGGAAATGTGCTCTGTATAATTCAATGATAAATGGAGCATAAGAGCATTAAAGTGACTCACTAGCTATCTAAGAAATGAAAATATGTTAATATTTCTATAGATTGTGTAATAGATTTATGAACATTAACTAAGCATCTCACAAAGAATTGAAACATTACATGAATTTAGTTTTTTTCCTGTGCTTTGTTAACAAGGTACCATCACTCTTTCAAAGTTTAAAAATTTGTTTAAACTTTCAATACCCCATATTAATTGCCACAAGTCTTTAAGATGATGATGAAAATGAATTAAAGATGACACAAGTTGGTCTGAAAACTACTGACACATACAATTACCTGGATCTGTCTTTCCTGTGTGAGGAAAGACTAAATATCTAATTCAGATAAGCTGTCCAAATAAGGAATCAAATTTTTGCACCAGTTGGTAAACAGATACACTACTGTTAGTAGAGTCATGACAGTGGCATCAGAGAACATTAAAACCTTGTGCATGAGTGATTATCTTTAGGGTGATTAACAACTTGTTTACAAAAGAAAAATAGTTTTGTTTGTAAAGACTAAAGATTCTGAAGTCTGATAAATTAATATTCCAAAGTGCTTTGCCAAAGCTTACACTGCATCCATAATATACTGTTTCATCTATTCTCAAATTATTGAATGAATGAATTTATTGATAACATTACAATTTAGTACACATCATTTTACACTGTAATCTATTCTATGGATTCTAACAGTGCCAATAAACAAACAGGTCCATTCCATACCTTAATGTATGCACATGAGAAACCTCTAACCTAAATTTTCATGTGTCATACTTCTCCCCCACTTATCCCTTACTTTTCCTTGAAACTCTCCCCAACTTTTGGATTTTTTCCACTCTCTTATTTAATATCATTCTTATTACTACTATATCTTTCTGTAAATCATCCCAGATACTATCTCATCACCATTTAATTCTTTCATGTTCCAATAAATAGTGAGACACACTATCTACTTCCCCACACATAATGCATCCTTCCTTATTACTCCCCCTTAATCCTTTCAAGATTATTACTCCTGTATGCATCCATTCCAAACCATTCTTCCAGATTAATCACAAATTTCAATATATTTCTCTCGTTCCCAATTCTTTTTAATTACTTTATATAAAACCAAGGAGCTTTTATCTTCTAGACTAGCCCAAATCTCTTGCTTCTCAATATCCTGTACCCTTTGTCTCACTTCCTTCCAGAATCCACTAACAATACTTTCATCCAGTGTTCTCAAATTATTAATGGCCAAAATTAGCTTCCCACTTTTAATACACTATTTACTCATTTCAGTACACATTACTTGTGACAGATAAAGCTTACTTCCCTACTTCTCACATATATGATCGACTTACCTCTTTACGTAAATCTTTTATAATGATATGAGACTTATGTATTTCCTCTTCTAATTCTGCTGTATGTTCAAGTTTATGGGCAGGCACCAAATCATCTTGGGTCTGCACAAGTTTACCCCGTTCCTTTTCCAGTTCCAATATAGTCTGTTGATTTTTATTTGCCAACTTCTGCATTTCCTCTAGTTCTGCTTGCAATCTTGCCATCTCACCATGATTCTTCAGTTCTTCTAAAGCTCTTTCTGCTGCCTTTCTTCCTTTCATATGTTCTTTAACTTTCTTCAGCAGTGTGCGCACATTTACTTCATAGCAGCGATGTTTCTCTCGTTGTTCTAGTTCACACATTCTTAGTGAAGCTTTTAGATTGACAACCTGTCGTTCTAAGGATTGTATCTGGTCTCTTTGTGCATCACAACCATTTGCTGTTTCTGTAAATTGTTCATTTTCTGTCTGAGATTCAGCACAGACACAACTAAAATCATACGTTTGAGTGGCATTTTCTATATTTGTCATGACTTCTGTCTGCAAGCTTACATCAGACTGAAGCAGTACATCATTCTGTGTTCCCATATTCACACACTGTCTTTTATTTTCAACCTTACAAGTGGCATTGTTCATTAAC
Source organism: Metallyticus violacea (assembly GCA_030762175.1). NCBI lineage: Eukaryota > Metazoa > Arthropoda > Insecta > Mantodea > Metallyticidae > Metallyticus > Metallyticus violacea. Next base: position 125,433,637 of record CM060832.1, read on the forward strand.
TTTTGCATCATCTGTGCATTGCCATTTTCCTGTAAAGCAGACTCTTTTACATTAACCACTTTAGATAACAAGTCTTGCATTACAATAAGTTTTGAAAACACATGTTTCAGATCCGGCACTTTTTCCACCTTAACATTACCATCTTTATACATATCCATCATTGCAAACAATTCTAATTCCATTTTCTCCATTAATTCATTCATCTTATAAGATCCATTGTTTATTAAACCATTTTCTGGTCCAGAAAAACATTCTGTGGTTGATTTTAGGCTTTCATTTTCCTTCAGCACCTTTTGGAGTTCATCATTGATAAGATGTCGATCTTGCTCAGACTGCCTGCATAACAGATTGAATTGTTCAATTGCTGTGTTTGCACTAACTAGCTGCTTTTCAAGTAAACCTGCATGGTCTGTAAGCCTAATATTAGATACTTCCAAATCTTGTATTCTTGAAACAAGTCTCTCTTTTTCATTGTTTTGAGCCTCCATTTCACTTTTTTGCTTTATAAGGTTTTCTTTCGCTGTTTCCAGGTTGTTTTCTAGTCTTAATACTTTTTCGTTTAATTCATTGATCTTGACCATAAGATTTCTGTTAGCTACAGATAATACCTCTAACTCAGTTTTGTGTTCTTCTGCTTGCTTCTTGAGTTCTTTTTCTTTAATTTCCTTTTCAATCTGTAACTGGTTTATTTCAGTGTGTTGAACTTCCAAACTGTGAGACTGATTAAGTAGCTGCTCTTCTCTTACTGTCAATGCCTCTTCCACATTTGCTAATTTTCCTTTGACACATTTATTAGCCTCATTTATTTCCCTAATTTTGTTGCTTAGATCTCTGTTATGTTCCGTAAGGTGTATTATTTCAGATTCATGACTTTTAAGCTGCAAAATTTGACTTTGCATATCTTTGTACTGATCCAGCTTCTCTTTAAGTTTGTGTTTTTCTTTCACCATGGAACCCATTTCATTCATAAGATTTGTTATTTTCTTATCCTTTTCTCTCACTTCTTCCTTCATTGACTTGTAACTCTGTGTTACTCTTGTGAAATCTTCACGGAGCTTAGTAACAGCTGCATCTACTTCTGCTTTTTCTCGTTCAGCTGCAGCAAGGGCTACTTCAGCAGAAACTTTTCCATTTCGTGCCTCTAGAAGAGCATCTTCTTTTAACTTTAATGCATCAATCAACTGATTCTGTGACATTTCAACATTTCTGTACTTGTTTTCTAACATTTGAACTGCCACTTCTTTTTCATTAAGCATTTTCTGTAAGACAGTAAATCTTGTCAAAAGCTCTGTATTTTTTGATTCCATCTGGGTTAAAATTGCTTCTTTTGCTTGTATCTGTAATGTCAATGAAGACACTTGGTCTTGAAGTTCCTGTAATTGAACCAAATGTGATTTTTCTCCATCCTTCATAGTTCTAAAGGTAATCAAATCAGCTGCGCTAGGGGAAGTTTCACTGTGTTGAAACTGGTTCAACATAACCGCTTCTCGTTCCAACATATCTGCCTGTATTGCCTCCAGTTTCCGCATTAAGACTTCTTTCTCTCGCACTGCTTGCAGTTGTGTTTGTTCTGCTATGAGATGTAGTCCTGCACTTTCACCCTTAAGTTTCTCCAATTGATGCATGAGTGAAACAGTTGAACTTTGACTTGCCATCAGCTCTTGTTGTACTTTCATTTTCGCAGATTGGCATGCATGTAATTGATCTCGATACCACATATTAGACTTGCGCACAGACTCTAATTCATTCTGTAAACTGGACAAGTTGTTTTCAGCTTTAAGCTTAGCTTGGTACAAATCCTGAAATTCTACATGTTGATCTGCTACTTTGCTCTTCAGACCACTGATTGCTCCTTCCTTAGATTCAACATCAATTCGTACTTCTTGCAATTCAATACGTAGCCTTTCATTTTGTTGTTCCACATTCTGTGACTCATTCCTTAAACGCTGTACCTCTACATCTCTCAATTCTAACTTTGCAGAAAAATCTCGCAAAGACTGCTGTAACTTAGAAACCTCTGCCTTAAGTGCTGATTCTTGATCTCTACTCTCTAACATTTCCACCTGCATAATCTCTAGCCTGCCTTCTGTGTGCGCTTTTTGCCTCAAAGCTTCCTGATGTTTCTCTTGCCATTCTGCTTTTACTTTCTGTAGCTCTGTAGTTAGTTTTTGTACCTCATTATCATACTTTTCCTTGTGTACTGGTGTGGGAATTGGAGTGGGTGTTGAAACATTTGAGTCTAGCAATAACAAGCGCTTAATACGATACATTTCTTCCTCATAACCACTAACATCTGAAATGGAAGACATTGTTTCCACCTTCTCAGAGCAGTTAGAATCAAGATCAAACCTGGAAGAACACCCAGATATGTTTGATGCTGTATCCAGTCGATCCCGTGCACGCTGTAATATCCATGTCAGCTGCTCTGAATTTGTTACTGGTTGTTGAGACAAATGTAGCGATTCCTGACTCGAAGCTTTACTCATTCCTGACTTAAGCACAGGTCCATTATCAGTCACAATAGTAATTCTATCTGCCGGAAACTTAATCAGTTCTGGTGATGTATTCATCTCCTTGCTAGGTGTATTTGAATGTGATGAACCATAAGCATGAACCTTTGCAAGTTGAGTGGAATCATGAAAATGCTTCTTTTGCCTTCTTTTAGGGAAACCTAAAACAAAATCAAATATAAGATACAAATAAACTAAAAGGCAATGATGAATATTTCAAGCTGTTAATGGTATCTATGCTGCTCTTGCCAAACTTTCAATCACACATTTTGCTACTAAATCTCTTTAACACTACAGGTACTGTTGGGAGCTGGAGAGATGGCTAGCAACGTATGCTGGGAGTGGAGCGCGTTATCTGCCAAGTAAAATATTACACACTGTACGTGTCTCATCTATTCAAATACTTATGGCGATCCATTCTCATTGAGCTAATGAAAGTAGAATATTAATAATGAACAGTTGGATGCTTTAAATTGCATGTTTTAGGTATTAGTGTACAGTGTTACATATATATTCACCTACTAATTATGTATACATACAGTTAATGGATGTACCACAACAATGAAAGAAAGAAAAAATTATACATAATAACGCCTGAGGAATTAAGAATATTGATAGCTGCATGTGATGAGTCCAGGCAATAAAATTTAGATTAAAACAATCAAACTTATGTGTATCTCATTATACCATTGTTCCAGTCAGAACAAGTACAGAATAATAAGAGGAAGAGTTCAAAGCCAGCCAGTCTTCTCTGTCTACTCCAGAAAATAAACTGGAGCTTACAAAAGTGAATTTGCTAGAATCGGTTATGCTGCTGCATAGATAACTTTTATTTATGAGAAAGGAAGTTCCTACATGTTTATATGATATTCAAAAAAAGGAAGAATTGCATTTCCTTAGGGGTTCACTCTTTGAGATAATTTCTTAAAGAGGTAAGCTACAAATAGAAAAGTGCCAAAATTAGAGGAAAATATTAACTGAAAAGCCAAACATAAATGGAATGGCACTGTATCTAAAAGCAACACACAGCTTTATGGTACAGAATTATACTATTTAATAATTTACAATATAACAGCACAATATTATATATAATATATTTCTGCTTCTCTAGTTCTTGTTCTTTTGGTTACATTGATCCAAGAGTTTATTTTTCATTTTTATATATATTAATGAGACTTTGGTGGACAATAATTTAACAATTAGGAAATGCTGGCAAAATGAAAGTGAACCAGGCATGTTGATAAGCCAATTATAGTAACCATATCATTGTCTTCCATGCAGGATCCAAAATTGTTTGTGAAGAATTCATTATTAATTTTTTAAACAGGTAAAAACTCGGGAGATTATCAAGGTCAAATGAATTTTATAAATTTTGAGTTTCAACTTCTTTTCAACCTCCCAGAGTAGAGTGCTGTGGTTATGGATAATGCTCCATAATATTTAGGAAACAAATGCTTTTTGAAACATGCCATAAAAGAAGAGGTGAAATTATGGATGCAAAACAGCATGCCTCATTCGTCAAGAGGCATAAGTAAATCAAAATTCTACATATTGATAAAGGTCCATAAAGACAAGTAAAAATGTTCCATATTGACAAAATATTAAAATTACATGGCCATGTAATGTAAATTTTAACATTTCATGAAGCATGAAGCTCACTCAAATACATGTGTGAAACGAACCCCATTCAGTTTGCATGATTCAAAGGAAAATTCTAGCTAAGAGAGAAAAAACGTTAGTGCTGAAATTAATATGCTAGTGTTACTGAAACATACACCTATGTCTTTTTCTTCCTTCACTCCTGAACATAGGCGCTAACTTCTGTTGTATATTGGGGGGGGAGGGCAGCCTCCCTTTGTGATATTTGTAAATCGCACATCAGCGATATTAACCACAACACAAAGTTTGTAAATGTTCACCCAACTGTGATTAAAAATTAAAAATCTATTAAAGGTATGCATTAATAAGTAGACAAATTAATATAAAAACAAGTTTGTGATATGTAGCGACCCAAAATGAAGACTATGTATTTGTTCAATTATATTTAATTAATTCGTTATTAAGTTAGGAAATGTTAAGCATATTAACTTCAACCTGTAAGTGGTTAATACTTTCTAAATGCATCGTAGCACAGCACAGGCTCTGTTTACAATATGTGTGCTACTCATGAACAATGAACTCTGTGACACTGCATTATCAGCACATTCCTCTGACTAGCCATCTCTGCAGCTCCCAACAGTAGCATTTCAAACCACATAGTTCCATAAAGCATATACTTTTAAATACAATACTGCTAGGATTTAATCACATATTTTTACCTGCATTCTTGTAATGCAACCAAAAGCCTAAATACTTCATTGAAATGATTAGAACTATTAATTTTTATATACAATTAACTAATAAAATAAATTTAATAAGCATTAGGAAAAAAGCCTATTGTTAATAAAATTAATAACATACCAAACTGATGTAACATGTACAGGATGACAAAGTTTACCTTCTCTGTTACTTCAAACTTCTGAAATGGCACATAAAATATCAAGATACCAAAATATCATCAGAAATCAGTTTTACCATTATGATTTAAGTAGATTTCTATATATTTATAGATAATTTTACCTTTATCTCTGATTTCTACCTATCACTATACTGGACATAAAATTTAATAGCATATGAAAGTCAACCAATAACTGCCATTAACGGGATAGTTCAATTAAGTGGATGTAAGTGGACAGAAACTCTACACATCAGAAAATGCCTGAATAACCAATCTTCAGTTGTGGAGAAGTTGGCACTTGCTTTATACTCAGGACAAAATGATCTTTTATAAATTTGTACACAATATAGTTTTGCTACTTTAACTATGCAAATCCTTCATGTTATGTATCGAGAAAAACACTTATATTACCTCTTGTAACATTTTAAGTACAAGCAAACATATGTACACCTAACACATATTTATCTAAACTCTATTTTAATGCAGAACTGTTCCATTTCATGTGCATCTTGAAAGTGCATTACACGACCCTCTTTGCTCAGTTTGTATTTAGCTTACTGCTTAGTTAATTGTAGTGAGTAAATGACAAATATCTCTCAAACAAACCAGAGACACAGATATGTTCAGAATATTAAACCTTTTCTTATTAAATTAATATTGCTATTGTATTTTAAATATTTTTCATGCATAAATAGAAAAGCTGCCCTCTCAATTATTACACATGACAAGTGCCTGACAAAACTAACAAAACAGCAGGGCAGAGATTATACACAATTGGATGAAGCCTGATGCATGCTCTGCCTTCATATGCTATTACGTTTTGCATCTGCTTTAGAGTCAAACTATTATTCATCTCAAATAGGGAATTGTACTATATTAATGCCTTGGAGTAGAAAAAATCCAAACACTCAATATTACGTAATCTAAGGCACCAAATGAATTAGCACAAAAGAATAAAGGAAGCAAATGAATAAGGGCTTAAAGGATAACATTAAAAGGCAGAAGAAATAAATATAATACGAGGAATCCATGACAGGATTCTGAGAGCAACACACAAATGAACTGGAATGCATGTGTGCATCTGATTATCTACCTTCTTTTAATATTCCTTGGATCTTAAATATTACACCTGTAGGCAATGGAAGAAACTCTCTATGAGGTCCATTATTTGTTAAACTGTAATTGTCACAGAAGGATGCTGTAACAGACTTCTATCTGCAAATTCCATTAAAGAAAAAAAAAATGAAGGAAAAGGAAAGAGCTGTACTTAAAATTCACTGAAAGAGAGAAATAAGCAAAATAAGTCAAAGAAGATAATATTAAAATAAATTAGGCACACATATGCATACATATACCTTCTTCTGCTGCTTCTTTTGTATCAGCTGTTACTGGAGCAGCAGAGAGTTTTTCTGAAGTCTGCTCATTACTATTTAGACCATAGCTGTCAGAAGGAGATGCTGTAATAGAGCTTGATGTACAAATCCCAGTCTGAAGGAAAAATAAGGCATTTTGCAATTAAGAGTAAACAAAACAGTGCTCAGATACATATCTAATTCCAACTACACCACAGAAAAGTTTCTGACAAGTTTAAATTAGTTGTATGGATATAATGTATTATGTTTCAACAGTGGAGCCATTTGCTGCTGCTAACATAATCAGTGGCTCCAGGGTTGAAGCGTAATACATGATATGCATATAACTGCTGCTGGTAATAGATGATGATGATGATGATGATGATGATGATGATGATGATGATGATGATATAATTATACAAACATATGCAAATAACTTCAACAGGAAAGAAGGAATTATATAACTATGCAAAAATTTATATCCAACACTACAAAACATATGTCCTAAGTCTCCTGGGAGTGCTGCTATCATTCAATACTAGCACTATCCAGAACAAGCCCAAATACCTGTCAATCTAACCACAGACCAGCATTACTGATAATCTATTATCAGCAGCAGTTATATGGATATCATGTATTATGCATCAGGATACTAAGAATGACAACTCTTTTAGCATATAAACAGCCAAATACTAGGCAGTAAATTCAGAGTAATGAAGATAGATGCCATAGATGCAATCCTTTGCACCATAGTCCACACCTCAATTAGATGAACTGGACACATGTTTTTAACAGTTCAGTTAGTGAATTAGTTAGTGAATTTATGGCTTTTTATGATTTTGATTTTGTCATTAAAGAGTCAAAACATGCTTGCCTCATACAAGGCCAAAAAAATTGGAACTTCAGCATTTTCTTCATGAAGCATGTTCCTTAAAAGCATTGTTTACCTAATCAACATGACAATCATGCACATAACATTTTATTTTGTCTCCAGACTGTATTTCAGGATGTAATATGAATATTTTTGTAAAAGTATAATACACATACTATTGCTGCAACTTCAAATTATTAAATTAAACAAGACAGATTTATAATATACAAAAATAGAACATTAATAAATTGTAAAACACTATACTGCACTTGTATTTGATTAGGCATGTTTATAGAGCTCTTGCCCCATTCTCAGCTCTAGACCAGCTGGCATTGATGTTAAAGGTAGATGATCTGACATTTAATGGTTCCAAAGCAAGTTGACTGATTATTCATTGGTGGAATTTCAAAATTCACCAGTTGATCTTTGTTTTCTAAAATAAAAATCTTCTCCTGAATTGCTAGCTCCAAAGAATTTTTTAATGCCTTCAATAATTTTGCTTCTTCAGTCAGGTTGTGATTTTTAATCTAAAAATGTGGTGCAACAGGATTTATCCAAATGCTTATATTTAATGTTCTTAAAGAGTTCTTTTGCCCTAGTTTCCAAATTCCATTTAATTCTGCCTATATAAATCTAATCACAATCGCAACAGTTGATTTGGTAAATAGCAGGCCTTTTGCTGGCAGGGATTGCATCTATAGTTGCAATTTTTAGCAAGTTTATTATGCTAAATTTTTCTATGGGGCCAAAATTATATTGCATTTTTAAAAAATATTATTGAATTTATTATTTGCCCATGGATACTAGGTAAATTTTGTAAATGCTTTATATTCTTTTTTAAATGGAAAGGTGCTGATTTGCTTAATCAGTTTTAATCTTCTTATCCATTAGTTTGCAACTGAAACCATTTTTGTGTGCAGTCCTGATGATATAATGGTATTCAGTTATAAATGCCTCCTTTCTGAGTGGGATGTTGATCAATGCATATGTTTATAATTACATGTTGGTGGGGCCTGGAATTACAATTATTGTTCATTATATAATTGAATACATCAGTTTCCTATACATGCCAAAAGAAATTTAATCTTCTCTTCTGATGATATTCAAGTCCAGAAAAGCAGGAAACTGTCATTTTCAATTTCTAAAGAATATTAAATGATATGGTCTTGTAAATTAAAAAGCTTTAAATAGTATGACAGAGAAAAACATTGATGATGTGTGTTAATTTTTTAAATCTGAAACAGTTATGTAAAGTATATATTTCAAATAATGCCAAATAAATATTAGATGCTTTAAAACTCTTCAGTTTACAAGAGAAAACCATAAAATTTACCACAGAAGCTGAAGAAAATGAAGATTCTAGACTTAGAAACTCAGACAAACTCAAACTTGATATTTACAAAAAAGGCATACACATAGAAAACTACATAAAACACTAGCCATTGTCCAATTTTACATAAATATGCTATTTTCAATAGTTTGATACACAGACTAGTTCACTCATCTGAGGGAAAACCATATACATTAGTTTTTTCAATTTTGGGGTTTTTGCAGCTTACTACTAATTTCCATGATCCCCATCCTCTGGTATTACCAAATTAACTAATTTGTTTATAATATTGAAAAAAAATGGCCAAATTTCATTTTCAGATAATTTAAGAATGCCAAAAAAGTCCCCTGGTAAAAACCAGACAAAAACCCTTATCCTATATGTGTTCCATTTTACATTAGGAATAGTCTGGAGTTGATAAGTCAGCTTGAGACACTTGCACTCAAGGTTTCTCTGTTACATATTTAGAAAGAATATTGTTATACTGCTACAGGAGTTATTGTGTTTGATTTATGACAAAGCCTTCTTATTACACCACACATAAAAGCAAATGTTTCATTTTATGCGAAGCAGCCTTGAATGAAATGATAAATTGGGAGCATTTTTTTTTTAAAGAAAACATCCGGGCCTAAGTTTAGGGTAGCTCCCAGCATTTGCCATTTATGACTGAGGAAAATGTGAAAAAAATCCCAGTCAGGGAAGACGGTCCTGCCGAGAATCAAACTCCAGACCTTCTGCTCACAAGTCAGCGCCTTAACAACCTCAGCTACTCGTGGTGGTACAGCATAGCTAAACAGACTTGCCACATGTGGCATGGTGCATATGAATTTGGGGAAAAGAATAATTCCAAGTAGTTTAATCATACTCTCATCGAGTTGCTTGTGTCAGTGTGGAGAGAAAGAATATATGGAGTGAATGCTCATGCCGTGTTGTGGTTTTAAAGAGCAAGGAGCAGCCGGTGCAGCAGAAAGGCCAAAGGCACTGATAAAGTAAAGAGCAGAAAATATGGAGGAAGTAAAGGCTAAGCTCAAGGCAATATCCAAACATATAAACGAGATTAAAAGCCGGGAGGAGAGAATGGAAGAAAAATTGGAGAAGAGCATAGAAGAGAAATCAGAGGATTGGATGGCTCGAAGAGGAATTAGGAGAAGAATTAGCAGGAAAAGAATACAGAAGACGGAGAAAGCTGCAGATGCGAGTAAGAAGCTGAACGTAATGATTTTTGCAGTAAGAGAGAAAAGGATATGGGAAGAAGCAGAAGAAGTGATTGAAAGAATAGGTGAGCACCAAATTGGAAGTTTGGGAAATTAGAGATGCCTGGAGAATTGGACATTGGGGCAACACAGCATGGCCAATATTGCTTAAATTAGGCACAATGAAGATGAAATGGAAAGTATTAAGCCAAACTAAAAGGCTCAAGAATTTTTAATGAAAATAACTATGGAAAACAAGAAAGATAAATAAGAGCGGAATTAATAAAAAAGATGAAGGAAGCCAGGGAAAGAATGTAAAGGAGCATTTTGCATGGTATGCGCTTATGGATAGACGATAATCTGTGGAAGAGAAAAGAAGCACAGATGGAAACTTGATAATGCTGCATCAAGGTCAAGAATGTGGGGAGGAGAAGAGGAGGGAACAACCTGCAGCTGGCAAAGAAGGGAGGAGTGTTTAGTAATAGGAGCAATGGGGATTTCACCGAGTGCGAATCAGCTGAGTAGGATATTGGATATGGTGGAGAGAAGCGGTGAGGGGGGGATCAGATGGTATAGGTTTGAGCGTGGTGGCATTGCCTGGAGGGAGACTGATGGAAAGTGATAAAAATATAGGGTCACAAAAGCAAAAGGGAAACTCAAGCGCTATCTTTGGAAAAAATAGAAAATAAGTATTTAAAGAGGTTTATTAGCGATTTAAAAGAATTATATGGTGAGACTGATGAAGCATGGTCCAGAAAAAGTTATGTGGAGGACATATATTTGAGAATAGTGGAAGCGTTAGTGAGCAGGAAGTAGAATCTATACCATATACAACCAGGGAGTTAAATGCATAGATCATAAATAACAAGCACTCCAAGAATGCTGTATAATATTGTATAATGTAATTGTGACATAGTTGAAATAAAATTCATTCATACTCTAATCCAAAATAAATAGCTCTTGCATCTTTAAGCATTAACAGTATAACATTTCTAGATGTGGAAAATAGAATTTTTTTTATAGAGGAGCCCAGATATCACTGCTCCAAAGAAGATCGAACATCTAAAGCTTATAGACCATAAATTCTTATCAGGGCATTCCTTTCTTCAATGTGACCAAGAATGACTACTCCATCATTGAAAGAAGCATACTGAGATAGGCATTTTGCACATAAGGGATAGTATCAACACAGCATCTATTAAGTCATTAAAAGCTGTAGAAATGACTAAAATTACTTTTTTGGTTTTGATGTGCTACATGCGAAGTCATATGCTATTAACAAAAGGAATGCAAATAAAGTTAAGTTTCTATAGAAAATGATAACTTCTATAAACTGAACTATTATACTACAGTTTTTATAAGAATCTAGCAATTAGTAGCAGTGTTCAAGAAGATGGTCCAGATTTAGTAGCTTCTGAGGATGAATTTTACATGTACAGATGCCAACCCGAAACTACTCTGTATCATGGCACTATCTTCAATTCTGTTTTTTCTATCAATTTACCAATTTATTGATAAAATATTTATTCTAAGATCCAATACCTTAGTGCACAAGTTTGTGTAATTTTAAGTAATTGCTTCACAGTTTTTTAATATGATAATTTTGTTTCTTATTACTCCAGTCTGGATTATATCAAATATACTAAAACATATTTTACTGCATTTTATCCATAAGCTATATCAAAATGAGTCCTGTAATTATAAGATACTTCAATTTTGCTCATGATCCAAACCAGATGAGTTATAAAATTAAAAACAAATTATTATTAGAAAAGATTATTCATATAAAGCACAGTATTTTGACAATATTTGAGCTTAATATATGCAATTGTATTGCTTGCAAGTAAAAACAGAAATGCTTCTCCTGAAAATTTTTGATTTTGACTTATCTTGTTATTCCCCGGATGAATGTATTAGTGTCCCATTCATAAATACCATGTACAAAAAAAGAGTTACAATATATATTCAACATAGTAATGATCAATGGATAGTACTGACACAATAGTTAAAAAGATTAACAAATTCAAAAGACCAAAATCCATTAAAGGTATTTCTATGATTAAAAACATCAAAGAGAATTATAAATATAGTAGATTCATATAAGATCATGGATACCAGCACAAATCTGGGAAGATCTTCAGAGCATGGCATAAAATTAACACCACAAAATAAATGCAGTATAAAAAATGTATTATGTTCTTCACTAAAAGACAGCATATCACCAAAGAAAAAAATCTGCATGTATGCAATAGGATGCTCAGACTACGTTTTAAAATTCAAAGGAAACACTAAGAGAAATTCAGAAACCAGGAAGAAAGAACGTTTTAAAAATATTCAACTGAAACAATTAGAAAATAGGCAGTAGCAATTAATTTTTGGGAAAACAATCATGAAATTAAGTAACGAGTTATTTTATTAAAAGAAATACAGACTTCAATAAAATTAATCACATGGAAAAAACTTTCAATTTAAAAAACCGAGATAAGGCTATGAATTTTTGACATTCCACCTGTGGACAAATTCACCAAATTCCTATTCCAGTCAAAAGATGTCAACAGAAAAGTAACTCAGATCCAGCCATGACCACACCAAACAGCCCAAACTTAAGGAGCAGTCAGTCAACAGCTCAGTATGTTCCTGAAACATGGTAGTAAAAACCATGTAAGTGAAGTTTGTGTCAATATTTGAAAACATTCAGTTTTGAATGACATTTTGTGATTTGAAAACAATTGTTCTAAGTCACATGATATGGCTCTCAAACACAATGATAATATCATGGTAAGGAGTGTTACGAGGCAAGTGTAATTGATAAAGAAAATTTGTTTGAAAGAAGTAGTTCGTGTTTTGTTACAGTTCTCCAATATATTTATTTTTAGAATTAAAATGTGGAATAAATGGTTATGTTAGCATTCATTTTTGTTATAAGCATTGTGAATATGAATGTGCATATTCTTTAATATTACATTGAACTTGAAATGTAACTACATTCCAGGCCTAAGTTTAGGATACCTCCCCAGTATTTACCATTTATGAGGACTGAGGAAAACCTGGAAAAAATGTTAGTCAAGGAGGATGGTCCTGGCCAGATTCAAACCTCCCACTCACGAGTTGCGCCTTAATGACCTTGGCAACATGTGAAGGTATCCCTAGTGTGACAGAAGCTGTAACAATATAAATATTTACTATGCTTCCCTTTTTTGCATGCTTGTTGCTTTATTTTTATGTCTTTATTGTGCTAATCCTCTTTTGACACAATTTTCTGACCCTTATTGGTTAATGCTCAGGCATTATTTTACTTTTCTGATTTACCACAAAATTCTTTCCTTCTTTGGAGACCTATGACACAAGTGCTAGTGAGTTAGCCAGTGGTTTGCAGAGGTTATAAACCAAGGTACATTGCAACAGGCTAAAAGTCTTAGCATATAATAATTAATAAGGTCATTAAGAATTTTTATTCATGACAGCAAAACACATAAATTGACACAGGACTGCAGAATCTTTAAGCTACATATCTGATTAGCAGGACTCCATCAGCAAGATTCTTCAAGAAATACAAAGCCTCAAACATCCACCTTCACTTCCCCTATTGGACAGACTAGTAGAATTGCAGAGTCACCATGATTGACTCACACAAGGAATTTACATAGTAGTAACCAGTATTATTAACAGATGATTAAAGCAAATGATACTCTGTTCTACTTTCATTCACTTTCCTTAGACTCCTCCGGCTGCACTTAGGGCTTCAGTCATGTTTGCACCTGAGATTCATCATTTTACCATTCCCAGCAATTGGCTGGCAGCACATGTGCCCCCACCTAATAATGAGGGTGCTCATGCAGTATCTCGTTATTTCTCTCCAACACTTCCTTTCAACTTTATTATAATTATTATTATAACAAAAAGAATTTGTACCTTTTGTGAATGGTGTATTGCCACATCTGCCAGTGAGTGTACAGGTTAAAAGAGGGTAAACCTTCGTTTCCATGTGGTAATATTTCATGGTTATTGCTGATATATGGCTATATTGTTTTCACATTTCTTTAATTAAGAATCATTTTGGAAGCTTTTGAAAGTGGTAATGTCCTCTAGTTCCCACAATTGGTTAGAAGGGAGGAACCACTAGTTTAATATAATGATTTTGATTTTAGTAAATGCTTTGATATTGCTTCACTATTAATATTTTAATTCTTACCTTACTCCTTTGTCGCTATTATAAACTTATTATTGAATATAATAAATTATTTATGAGGAATTCACTAAAAATTTCACTAGTTTTGTTCCACTTAGCTGCCTTTGAGACATGTTCAAGTAAGTGGAACAAAACTAGTGAAATTTGAGTGAATTCTTCATAAATAATTTATTATAATACACTATATTTCACTGTGAAAATCCCTGCTATTTAAATCTTTATTATTGGAACAAATCTCTGTTATGAACAAATACAGATATTACTTAAATGTAAAATTGGAACTTAAACACAGTGAAGCCAATCATATTAATGGATATCATTGTATGATTAGTTGAACTACACACTCTTAAAGCTTCACTTACTTTTTATAAAAGTATGGAACCGGTTTCGAGAACATTTGTTCCCATCTTCAGTCATGCTAAGGTTCAACTCAGAGTTGAACCTTAGCATGGCTGAAGATGGGAACAAATGTTCTTGAAACCGGTTCCATACTTTTATAAAAAGTAAGTGAAGCTTTAAGAGTGTGTAGTTCAACTAATCATACAATGATATCCATTAATAAATACAGATATATTCATGCTCACTTCTCCCCTTCTTTTTTCAGCTTTTTGAAGCAAACTGTGCCTTGTACAGAAAAAATAAGTACAACTTTTTATTATTTATAAATATTTATATAAAAAAACATTACAGCTTTTTATTATTTATAAATATTTATAGTGGTAACATATATTTAGTACATATTCATAGAAGAATTTCCCACATGATTTTTCCTCTTAAAGAAATATATAATACAATAATATTTGCACTGCATTCTGGAAGTCAAAATTTATCATTTAATGTCATTTTAAATTACATTCACCTTTCTAAAATATATAATTGCTCATGGAATGTAAAAGTGAATAATAAAAAATGGTGGTATTTCAGGAAAGAAGAATTAGACATCACATATGAGCAGAGCCCTTAATAAGTGCAAAAGTTCAAATATTTTATGATATAGACATTTAGGAACTTAAAATTCAGTGAGAAATAATAGATTTGACTTGCAGAATGTTTTGTAGGAAGGTTTTTCTTTTTTTTTCCTTTACGGAAATTCTTTTTAACATCTCAGGTCATCAGCGCCCCATTCAATTCAGGGCGTGAAATGGCCAACAAATTTTGCTCAGAGGCCTCTTTCTTCAGGCTTGAGGTTTTTTATCATGCTGTAAATGTACGACACGGGACCCACAGCTTTACGAAGCCATATTTAGGATTTTTACGCCCAAAAAAATCCATCGACCCTGGTCGCGTATGAACCCATGATCTTGGGTTTAGAAGGCAAGTATGGTTACCACTACACCACCAGGACCGAATTGTAGGAAGGTGAGGGGTACCAACAGCAACAACAATGAAATACCAAGAAATATTTTTTGTTCATGTTTGCAAGTTTGTATAGTGCCAGGCCAATATATCAAGCACATTTTATTTCATTTCAAGTCATAAAACAGACAGTTCCACACTGATGTACATGGAGAGTCAATTATAGTTTGCAGTTATGACAGAAGCATTATCTCTCTATCTTATAATTCAGTTTGTGATATACAGATCCATTTAACTCATCTTTGCATTTATTATGTGTTATTACAGGCTATAGATGTCCAGTATTATAAACTACAGTGTGTTAATGAAGTAAATTTTACTGCAGTGTATTGAAATTTTATCACTAGAATACAGAAAAAAATATAAAAAATTGCAGGAATAACTCTCATATTGTACAGGAATTAAAAGAAAATATTAGGGCAGAAATTTTAAGAAGTATAGAAGTAGAACCATTATCAGAAAGCAAATTTCATTTAAAAGATGTCAGAACTGTGTGACTGCAGATGGACACCACTTCAAACAACAATAACATAAGTTATTGCTCATTATGAAATAAAACTGATATTTGTGTGCATATTATTGATGTGCTGGTAGAGATGCAGGAGAACTTGCTTGTCAATGTACTTGCAATTTACACAACCTTGGTCCTGCACATTTTGTGTTCAGCTGCCAATGCAGGCCAAATTTACTCTGTCAAAATGGGTATGTTGGCTAGGAAAGGCCTCATTATACAAAGAGTTTTAAAATGTTGGTACAGAATTTTAAACCTAGATGATGAGAATATTTTTAAAAAATATATTAAATATCAAAACAAAACCTTAAGAAATGTGTGATGCTTTTAATGCAATTTACAAATGAATGAATTTAGTGAAACATGGAGTACAAGAGAAAATAACTTGAATTTCTGAAAAGGAGCTAGGAGTCAAGTTGATGACATTCAAATTCAAAAATGTTTAGTGCTTCAACAAAAAAATGTTTGTTAATCTTTTATATATTAGTGAAACAAAACAGAAAAATACAGAGTTATAGTCATTAGCCCCTTTTATGTAATATCATTGAGAAATAAATACAGAGCTAAAATAGTTAAATATGTAGATAAACATGTAATGAATCAATTATATGTAAAATCAAATATTTATCCTACCACTCCATTGTCTACAGTTTCGTAAGTACATTTTTTTACTTAATCAAATATTTAGTTTCTCTGCTGAAAAATATAATGTTGTAGTTAGTCAAATTGTGGTTATATTAATCAGTTCACTTCTATTATTAAATTACATTAAATTATAATTAATTTTGTAACTGTGGAATGGATGCAAAAGTACTGAAAGACAAATGCTCCCCAATTTAAGCCTTTAAATTACATTGGAAGGGGATGCACAATCTTCTGTCTGACAATATGTTTTTATTGCAGAGGAACTGCTCCAAAACACAATAAGTCACCAGTCTTATTTACACAGAGAGATTGTGTTAGCAATATATTCCATTGGTTCTACAGTTTCATCATTACATAAGCGAGACAAAGTAAGAAGACTTGAGCATCCAGGGTTCTTATTCAACAGAATGTAGTTTAGTAGAAACTACACCATCCAATTCACTCGTATGACACTGGCCTTCTGAACTGCATCTGCCATTATTCCCTTGGCTTCTTGGAGATGAATATATGAAGTCTCCAGTTTCTTGATAACATTCCAAATGAAGTGACTTGCAATGTATGAAACTGAACTAGCACTTAGAATTGCTGAATGCTGATAAGGATTTACTCATAGACACTGCCGAATCAGAAAAAGTTCTCCATCACTGACTTAACAGCTTTGAAGTGCTTACTGCATAAAATCACTGCTTTAATCCAAGCTACCCACCTTGTGATCACAGGCTTCAGAGACAGAGGTACACCATGTAGCTGATGCTTGTAGCATTGTACATTATTTCAAGAAAATCTTTTTCATTGCTGATTTAGTTCCTGGAATTTATCTTTAACCGTCTGTATCTCCCATTGCAATGCAAGAGCCATATAAGTAACATGCACTAAGTTTGGTTAAAATACATTCAGTGATTTCCCTACCTGGAGCATGTATGCAGCTGCATCTGTTTACAACCATAGGACCCTCTCTTCTTTAGCACCAGCTGGCCATAGCACCTTAAATCCATTATTAATGAATCTTGCAATTTTTTAACTATTTGTTGCCTCCAAAGATTTACAGGAAACTAAATAGAGTTTAGATGCAGTTTCAATAGTCTAACTTGCCCATATTTAGATTTGCAATGGAATGGCGTAAAATACTTATCTTCTGTAATCTTAACAGCAGAAAAACATATACACAATCACTTATGTCAGCCCTGATTTTTTCTATGATGACAACATATATGAATCTAATAAATTTTTCCTGAGAGTTGACTCGTCCAGAATGTAGTGGTTGCAGTTTTTTGTAAGAAACATTTCAATTCAGATACCTAAAGTTTTTCCAAAATATGTTTGCTGCAACCACTGCCATGCATAGTTCTTTGTAAAAGCTACTATTACTTGATTTTTTTTTTTGTAGTGTTTAACGCCTGTTTTTACTAGTGAGGGACCACAGGTGGTGGACACTGATGATACATGAGATGAAATGATATACTGGTAAAGGATTACCTATTAGTTGATGTAGGCTGCCCCTGCAGCTATGTGTCGGTCCTGGTGGTCCAGTGGTAACCATATTTGCCTCCCAAACTCAAGATCACGGTTTCAAACCTGGCCAGGATAAATGGATTTTTTCAGGCGTAAAAATCCTAAGTATGGCTTCCTTTGGAAGGAAAGTAAGACCGTGGATCCTGTGTCGTACATTTACGGCACGATAAAGAACCTCAAGCCTGAAAAAAGAGGCCTCTGAGCAAAATTTGTTGGCCGTTTCACACCCTGAATTAAATGGAACGCTGATGTCCTGAGATGTTAAAGATGTAAATAAACCAATTAAAAACAAAACAAAAAAATGCAGCTATGTAAATGATAACTGTTTTTTTAAGAAACCCATTGTTTATTTCTAACATGTAGATTGTTTAAAAAATACTGTTCAATTTAGATTTTATCATACACCAGACACATTTTGCACAAGTTTGGCATACGACTGTTTTACCATCTGTTGTGAAAGCACTGTCAATAGAAATCCATGTTTTCAGCTTGGACAATAATTAAGATGTAACTGGTGCCATGGTTAATGACTGACTGCTACAAATTCTAATGCATTTTGAGAACAACAAAGGAAAATGCTTAAAATGATCATTGTTGGCAGTATAAGCTCATGCAATTTAGCTTTGAATGTAAAGACAATGTATGAGTAGCACAATAGCATTAAAATTATTTTTCCTTTCTTGCTATTATATTGGATAATTCAATAGAAGTACAAAATAAATAAATTAATTCTGCAATAATGTTAAAATATATAGCAGTGTGAAATATGCATTAAACCAAATATGTAAAAAAATTTAAAATAAAACTTATAAACAAAATTCCTGTAGGTGTATCTTGTTAACATTTGCCTTTTATTCCTGCACTATATAGCATTAAAATATGTCATTACATAAGATCTGGACTCTATTGATTATGTTATTAGAAGACAAGATAAGATTTAGTACGGTTAACAACAAGGTGTAGAAATTAAAAAGGATGAACAGTTTTGAGCAAGGTCTATGTCCCTTATGTGGGAAAAAGAACCTACCAAGCATATAATATTCAAATCTAATAGTACTAAGGATTGGAGCACTATGTTAAGAGAATCAAAATGGCTAAAAATAGACAGGAGAGTACCTATAAAGGGAAACTTCACACAAGACTTAACAGATTAGGACAAATTCACATAAAGTGAAGTAAACAGAAATAATGAAGAGAACTTACTGCTTAAGCCATTGCTCAAAAAGTTTGAGTGATTCAGAATTATATTAAAATTGAAGTTTTGAGAAAATAAATTCAAATCACTATTATGCACAGAATTTCAATTTTAACTCACACGTACAAAATACAGCTTCCACAGGTATTGATTATAAAGAAGCATAAACAAAGATATAGCACAATAAAAAATATTCCACAATATAAGCTTCTATCTTCAAGTTTTTAACCTTACTGATAAATGGTTACGTACTACTGGGAGCTGGAGAAATGGTTAGTCAGAGAAATGTGTTTATAACGTCCAACTGTTCACTATTAATATTCTGCTTTTGTTAATGCAAAGAGATGGACTAACTCTTAAGTATTTGAATTGGTGATGACACATGTACAGTGTATAATGTTTTACTTGGGCAGATAAAGCCCTCTCCCTGCATACATCACTAGCCATCTCTTCAGCTCTCAGCAGTATCTCATAACAAAAAACATATTCATCTTCAGGCAATCATAGGTTTAAATTTTCCAATATGGAACAGATACTTCTACCACTGAAGCACAACTCTAATAAATATAAATTCAAATAACCACTGACTTCTCCATTTTCTGTTTCACTCTTTATCTTATTTTTTGCTATATTTGTTTTCCTTTCTAGAGTAACACCACGAAACAATTTGCTTCTCCCAGCATATAAAGTTAAAGTTATCTCTATACAATATGAAATTACATTAATGAATCATATTTATCAATGATGATGATGATATCAGTTGTATAGAATTAGTAAAATATATGTATCAGTTACTTGTTACAGCTTTAATAAAGAGTCAAGAAACAGTTTTTCATTAAAAAGAATATGCTTTACATAATTGCAGTTTACTGCAAATGGTGCCTCAGTAGTAAAAACAAGCATTAAGCACTATTCTGCAAACAAAACAAACAAAAAAAACTAAAAAAGTACTATTGTTCATGTGCAAGCTAGTTTAATTTTGCCCATACATTAAAATACCTGACATAATTTTGGTGCTCTTTGCTTCTCAAGTTAAAATATATATTTTGTAAAACTAAACATAATGGTGTTAGAAAGTTGACAAATAAAGAATGGCAGAAATATATACTATAACTTGGAATTACCCAATCCACACGACAAAGAACATATAATAAACCGTTCATATCATGTAACCACATTGGTGTCATGTAAATTGTGATCATTAATGCAGTTCACAGTTTATATACCTATTCAAAGGGTTGTAAACTGTACCTGATTTGGGAGTAAATTACTAACCTTGAATTCTGTGTTTGGGTCCACAACGGAACTCAGTGCTTGTTCCACATTTTCTTCTTTCCACTGTTCCAAAAAAGCCGTGTCTGCGTTGTGATTAACTTGTTCAACATACAGATTGAGGTTAAGCTGGTCCATTATTTATTCTTAACCATAATACAATTGTCATGCTTTCTTTGTGCTGAAAATTGTAAAGAAAGATTATATTAGCATAGCATTAAAAGATGTGTTTTTCCAGTGTAAATGAAAACTCACACTGGAATTGCAGTTAAGTATTAAACGTATAAACTTTTGTCTCAACCATAAGTCATGCATCTTCACTTTTTAACTAAGAAAGCCTTAACACAATTGTTTATACGGAACATCATAAAAGTTACCGTAACCTTGCTACATCCAGTGTCAATGCATTCAAAACATCTGAGTTTCCTCATGTTTTCCTTCAGCTCTCTTCATTTGCCACAGTGTACGTTTCCATACGTGGCTCAATCACCCCTCCCTTTTCGCTTGACGTTTACCAGCTGCGCACTGTGCATTCATTTCTGTATTTCAGTCCATTTAAACTAGTGAACTCCACACATCTGGCGGTATACGCTGTTGCTTGAAGCACGGCTCTTAAAGAAACTCTCATGTCAGTAACATCAATTTAAGGGACACAGCCACAGGTTCCGAAAAGGTTTTTCCGTGAGTTATAAATCCCCGTTTCGAATAGCGCAAGATGTTTATAAAAATATGTGCACTATATTTTAATTTGGTATTTTAATGTAGGCATCATTCCCTTGACTTTCGAGCGTACATAACTTGTACAAATATAGGTTTTATTGTAAATAATGGTCTCAATTATTCAAAATTGAGTACATAAACTTCTAGGACATCGTTTCTTATCCTCTTTAATATTTTGATTACGACAGTGAGACAATATGGACTTCACTCACTGTAACAAAACGTTCTCGACACACCATCCTTATCTGGCATTCATGTGTGCTAAGAGATATCTGTTTAATTAACGCATTTCTCTGATATCTGGAACGGAAATGTCATGCGCACTTAATTTTAATGATTAAATTTATTGATATTGTTAATCTTAAAAGCATATTTGTTCGATGTGTATTGCTTTTCTGTCTTTAAGTGTAATTCGGGATAGATTCGGTATAGATTCGGTTTGCACCAAGGAAATTGAAAAGCAAAAGCCTGTAAAAATCTAAATCCCAGTTGGTGAATTAAATGCCCATGCTGCTTTTGCACCCTGATATAAATCCGACTATTTCGGTGGTCGACTCGAAGCAAAAGAGATACCAAATTGAATATGATAAGAACAATTTCATGTCGTATGCGATAACGGCAAAGTCCTTCCGTTTGGTCATAAAGCAGTTTTTGCCAATGCAGTTTATATTGTTTACTTCACGACAGCTCTATCATTAAATGCGAAAATTTTCTCTTTTGTTTTGCGATAAAATGAGCAGTGAACCTAATTAGCACTTTCTTTATAGAGAGGTATGTGAACCGATTTTGCGTAGTAAAGTTCTTGTAAAAAATCTTGGAACTTCCTCAAGAAATATTGTTGTTTTGGGGTGATTGTAAGAGCGAGCATGTACATTTTCTTTCAGGTTAGAATTGGTTGACCACGTGGATTTTTTTTTTTTTTTTTTTTTTTTTTTTTTTTCTTTTTAAACTTATAAGCAAAACCAGTTTGAGCCTATCCGTACAATATCTGGTTGCAACTGTGTTCCATGATATGATAAATTCAATGCACTCCAAAACAAACAAATACAATTTGTTATCAAAGCATATATGAATAAAATGTCTTTTCTCTCTCTCTCTCTGTCTCCTACCATTAGAAACCTGTTTAAATAACAACAATATTTCCTTACTTTACCTTCTTCTGATTTAGCACATCTTTACACCCTCAATAATCATATTGAAAAGCACTTTTCAGGAAGTTACAGTAGATTCAATTGAACTTTATATTCATTCCTATAATTTGAAAATGCAAATGTGTTCAATAAAACAAAAGATGAGGCGGGCTCTTTAGAAGCTGCTTTCCTTAGTCTTGCGTGTAAGACCCTATGTACATTAAGCACCTGCTCGACCAATTAAACTATATCATTCAATTCCCTCCTCCAACTCCGCACCACAATCTGGAAAACATATGGACACGAATGTACATGATACACGTTAGTTATATGAATACTGCTTCATTTTCAAAATTAGATTATTAGATTTACACAAAATAACTTTCCATTACTCAATTCTAAATTTATATATTATAACAGAGTTCAGATATGGAGATTTTTTTCATTATTCAAGTCTTGAGTCAAAACTCAGTGATTTTAAATATCAAATCGACGAATCGTGCTCACATTTACGGTATTTGTGTTGAGATTCTCAGTGAGCCGCCTATGGTGCCTCAGAAGTAAAAAAGGGCGTTAAACAGTATTACATTTTTTTTTCAGTGATCCTGAGCTGTGAGTCAGTCCTGGTGGTGTAGTGGTTACCATACTTGCCTCCTATACCCAAAACGCGGGTTCGAACCCGGCCAGGACCGATGGATTTTTTCGGGCGTAAAAATCCTGAAAGGAAGTAAAGCCGTGGGTCCCGTGTCGTACATTTGCGGCACGAAAAAGAACCTCAAGCCTGAAAGAGAGGCCTCGGAGCAAAATTTGTCGGCCGTTTCACACCCTGAGTTGAATGGGACGCTGATGACCTGAGCTGTTAAAGAGTGTCCTTAAATAAAACAATAAAAAAAATCCTCAGCTGTTGATATTTTTGTTGCAAACTAAAGAACCTTACTGGGTATTATACAAATAGCATAACCATCATGTGAATCATGGTTGTTATTTTTAAAACCCAACCCAACTTATGTTATTTGAGTTTGCGGTAAATAATGGATGAAAGAATTTATTTTAAAATGTCAACGTATCACTTATTTACGAATTGCCAAAAACCTTAAGACAATAAATAAATCAATTAATAGCCAAGTAGGTTGGAATAAGAAGGGAATACGAATTTTGCTATACTAATAGCAGACCTTAAGAAAGCCATAAAAGATGTAAAGGGGGACTATAAACATATGCAAGGGGAGGGGGCATAAACACAGGAGGCAGAATTATCTACTCATTAGAATACTAGATGACATTATGCTACTTCACAAAGAATAGAAGTCGGTCCTGGTGGTGTAGTGGTTACCATACTTGCCTCCTACACCCAAATCGCGGGTTCGAACCCGGCCAGGACCGATGGATTTTTTCGGGGCGTAAAAATCCTAAGCATGGCTTCCTTCGGAAGGGAAGTAAAGCCGTGGGTCCCGTGTCGTACATTTACGGCACGAAAAAGAACCTCAAGCCTGAAAGAGAGGCCTCTGAGCAAAATTTGTCGGCCGTTTCAAGCCCTGAGTTGAATGGGACGCTGATGACCTGAGCTGTTAAAGAGCGTCTATAAATAAATCAACCCAAAAAAAAATCACAAAGAAGAGAAAGAGACGGAAGAGATGCTAGAAGCATTTGCCTCCGGTACACCAAAGCAATAAATAAATAACAAATAAAAAATGAAATATTGGTCTTCCGAAAAGGAAGAACAAAAAAAAAAGCAAACAAATAGAAATGGATAAAGAACTTATGGACACAAATCAAAATCAGCAAGACCGCCACGGGTGGCCGAGGTCGTTAAGACGCGGACTCGTGAGCGGGAGGTATGGGGTTCGAATCCCGCCAGGACCGTCCTCCCTGACTGGGGTTTTTCCCAGGTTTTCCTCAGTCCTCACAACTGACAAATGCCGGGGAGGTACCTTAAACTTAAGCCTGGGACGTTTCTTTCCTTTAAAAAAAATCCTTTCCTAATATATCATTTCATGTATCACCAGTGTTCATCGCCTGTGGTGCCTCAGTAGTAAAAACGGGCGTTAAAAAAAATCAGGAAGGTCGGTAAAGTCCAGTATTGCTACATATACAAGAGAAACTTCCAGAATACCTGAACAGAAGAGAGAGAAAAAAAAACAATATTAAGTATTGGAGGTTTATATTTCATTGTGTGGGAAATATCTTTCTTTCTAAGAAAATACACACTGCATTAAAGAAGATACGGCTTGCCGATTCATAGCTTCTTCAGTTTCATTTTATTTTATTTATTTATTTATTTATTTATTTTAATTAACAGCGCATGAACTGTATGTTCGATATCTATAATATACAACTTTCAAGTGCAACGGCTTCTGGATGCTTTTTTAACGGCATGCTTTTCTAGTTTCCCCGTGCTTCCGGTAGCTTTCCTAAATTTAGTGAAAGGTACAGAACACTTCTGTTCAAAGCAATTCACCATCACTAGCACATATTTCAATAAACGAATCTTCTGCAATGCTCTGACTTTTATTAGGAGAGAAATAAAATAATGCTTGTTGTTTAAAAGTATTTCGGTTACGCTTCTTTCGATAAGACCGCATAAGTACATCACTTTTCCACATTAAGCTTTTGACTGGCTGGCCGTTAAAATATTTAAAATAGCTGCAACTGTAAGCAGTTGAAATGCGGAACTATAATGGAAGCTTGTTACATGACACCAGCCCTGCCGCTTTACACGTGCCCATATTGTGTTTCAAATACATTTAATTACATTAATGCGAACACATAACAAGTTAGCAGTTATCAAAACGGAGGACAATTTAAATTAATTAATTAATTATTTAGACTTTTAATTATAAATATCATATACATTTACACATTCATAAATGATTACTAAAAGGATAAATAATAGTAGTTTGTTTTGTTTGTGTTTATATATTTATGAACATTGTTTATATCCGAACTTGATTCTTCAGAAAATTCCAGTGAATAAATCATTGATGAGCCGAATACCAAGATGCGATGGGTAGTGAATTGAAATTCGTTAACAGTTTATATAGAAATATTATTGGTAAATATACTTTTACAACCACATTTTAAAGGGGGGACTTTTTAATTTTCGATAAGGGGTTCTTCCCGGACCACCCCTAAGTTCATCACAAGCATAAAATAAACTTAAAATACTTCTGTCCAGTGGTATTCGCTCCTTATGAGATAATAAGCTGTAGCTCATTATTTAATTAACTCAATAACACTTTTTAACCATGGTTTTATAAACAAAAAATATAAATGTTTGAAGCGCTCTTTTATTATTACACATGTTGATCAGCCCGCACCGAATGTATTCTAGAGTAAGAGCTGAAATATGATAAATATGACATGCTATAAGTGAATGCGTGAGTTATTATTAGCAAGAGCAATGTTGCCATTATTGTAAAAAAAAAAAAAAAAAAGGCTATGATTACAACTGCTGAACAACTTGCTTTTGTGATGGAAACATTTTTTTTTTTTTTTTTTTTTTTTATGGTGACTCATTTGCCATTACACAACGATTATTTCGTCAAACATTTTAATATTCCGCGTCATGGTGCCGTTCTTAGCAGGAACACTGTGAAGTTATGTATACAGAACTTCCGAGTAACTGCTTCTGCAACGAAGAAATCACCAGGTCCTGTACACAATGTGAGAATACCAAAAAACATCGAAAGAGTCGAGCAGATAATGGTAAGGAATCCTAGTCGCTTAATCAGAAAACACGTATTGCCTTGCATTTATCACGTACCAGTTTGAGAAGAATTCAGCATAAAGATTTAAATTTTCACCCTTACTAAACGGTTTTGGCTCAAGAGTTAAATGATCATGATAAAGCAAATCGACTGCCATTCTGTGAAAATTTTCTCAACGTCTTTAGATGACACGGTCCTGTTAATGAGTAATAAGTAGGTACACTTTCATTTAGATGGCACAATGAATTTACTATCTATTGGCACGATTCAAATACACAGCAGCTGCATACACGCCCATCTATAGTCCACAAGTAAGTCTGTGGATCTGTTTTGGATCTTAGGTTCTTATTTCTAGAGAATGATAGTTACAGCGATTTCTGTTTGATACATAGAGATGTTAGAGGACTTGATATCAGTCTATCCGTACAAGATCCGGTCGTAACTATGTTTCATGATTATAATAAATTCAATGCATTCCAAAAGGTATACTTTTTCTGCTCTTCTAACACTGGAAACCTGTTTAAATAACAAATATATTTCCTTACCTTATCTTATCTTACTTTCTTTTGAATTAGCACTTCCTTATACCCTCAATAGCTATATTGAACAGCACTTTCCAGAAAGTTACAGAATGGGGGTCTTTTAAGAGGTGTGCCATTTGCACATTGAGGCTACATCCCCAAATTGCATTCAATAACCTGTTGTAATATAACAGTATTAAAAAGTTAATATGTATGTTGATGTTCATTTTGTATGTTTAACTCGTCAGGTTCCCGTGGCCCATTCTATAGAAGGTGTGCGGGGTTAATCTGTGTGCTTTGAGCTCTCTGCTGTGCGGAACGAAGCTCTGACGTCATCAGGCACATTCTTAACTGCATGAGCTTACAAGCGAGAAGGTTGCAGTTTGTACCCGTGTTTAAGTTTTACGTTGTGCGTGTTGCAACATGGAGAAATTCTATTAAAGAGGCTAAGTTTCTATTAAAACTCTAAAGAGAAAATTGGAAGAAAAAGAGTTGACTAAACCTACTACAGATCCAAACTTTACACATAAAGCTATAGACAGAGAAAAGACAAGTGCTATAAAATGAAATGTAATAGAAAAATGTACAGAAACAGTTGAGTGTATGGATGTGAAATTCGGATTTTTGCATTTTTCAACATATTAATTAAAAACTCTCAAGAAATGAAAACATCACAATAACGTATTAAAAATCAATATTTTAGGTATGGATTTATTTTTTTGACATTCGGTATTATACGCATAACATCTTATGTATATTGCTTACTTTTGTTTTCCGCTTTTGGTTGATTATATAAAAATAGTGCAGCTAGCTCTAGCATCTAATTCCTTGCACGAACCGTCACTCTGTTTATCTTTGAAAGGTAGAATATGTTAATCCATTTAATCCAATGATGGTTTTGTTAATTTATTTGTTTTTGTGTACTTTATCGAGTATATGAAACCACCATTTCAGAAAGAAATTCATTAACTTAGCAAGCACAGCTCTGGAGCGAAAGTTGCGGTTAAACTTGTTTTCATGATAGAAGCCAGTGGAACGCTTCAAAATTTGAAGAACATTTTAATATGGGAAAGTACACACTATTACAGTGCCGAAAACAGATATCTGCTTTCATCAGCATATAATTTTTAAGGACAGCTAACAACAATTTTTTCGTCATTCTTAGTATTCAAGAAGAGCGCTCTGTGAGCAAAGCAAGAGCTTTACTCAGAGACCTCTACTTTGGCTTTGATGTAGGTAGCTGACCTTCGCCGCGAAAAAAAACCCAACTGCAGAGTGCACTTAGCTTAGTGACAGTGCAAGAACTAACAGGTAGTACATACAATCGAAAGGTAAAATACATTTAAATGTAATTTACTTTTAAATTCCTACTTAATATGTCGTACGTAGAGCACACGGTTTTCAATGTCACCAGGGTAATAAATGGAATAATACATGAGCTTCGATTATATTTACTAAGTGTATTATTAAATTTTCTGAAACATTTTAGGAATTATTAAAACAAAGTAAAATGGCATTCAAACAATAAAGAATATGAACCCTAACTAAACAGTTTTATTTTAATTTATTAATAACGTTTGCGCGTTTCTTTTTTAATATGTCAAATATATCGTAATTAAAGGAAAGGTTAATGCTTTCTTTTTCTCGGTGTCGGACGAACCGAAAATATTCCCGAAACTTAATAGCATAAAACTTTAGGAAATATACGTTAAACCGGTATTTAATTGAGCATTGTTAGAGTAATTTGAGTATTTGTAAGAATGCAATAATTATTAAACAGTTATTGTTTGCTTACTATATTTTCTATATTTTTGAGCATACATATATACTTTTCAAATTTTGTAAACTTTTATAGTGTGCATATGCTGAGAAGAAATGCATGGCGAAAGAAAATTTAAAAGTGTGCTTTGTATTTAAAAAAAAAAAAAAACTACCTATTAAACGTTGGTATAGCGTCTATATTTATGTAATTCAGAAGCATACCTACAAAACATACCAAAAAGTGAAAAAGACGCTTATTTTTAATTGCTTATTAGAACACTATTACACGTTTGTTCTTCTTACATGACTTCAGTTGACTTCTTTGGAAAGTAAGCACAAAACACAAATGTTCAATGATATTTACTAGTGGACTGGCTTCAATCTTTTTAGGCTCCTCTAAATATAAATAAGCCATTAATTATGCTTGCATACTTGTGCTTTTGTTTTAAATTAAATGATATGTGTATTATTATTATTATTATTATTATTATTATTATTATTATTATTATTATTATTATTAGATATTTAGTTTGGATATTCATTATTTACCTAATGCATTTGTGCCAATTTTTTTTCTTAAAACATCTTGATATATGGTAACGAGCAACGGAAACTATATATATGCATTTTTCAACTGTTACGAAACTGCCCTCACATACTCTGTTACTCTATTCCATGCTTTCCTAATTAGATATTATAGTTCTGTTAATGCACAACATTTATAGTAATATAAGCGTCCATCAAAAGACGCAAATTTAGAAATTCGATAGCAGTGGCTTCTTTAAACTGAAAAATCTTACACGCACCTTTGCACGTTCTGCATAACCAAACTCATAAAGGTCATTCTTAGCAAAGCGAGTTGGTGAAGAGTAGCAGCCGGGCCGTAGTTTTATGTTCCTTTAGTTTTCGTTTACAAAAAGGTTGGGCATCCTTTCTTTCTAATAATGATTGCCAAGAAAAAGATAAATGTCTAAATCACTTGACTTTAAGGGGGATATACTAGTACGTAAACATTAACTGGTTACTTTTCCCCTTTTAATTCAACAATATGCACATAATTAATGCTAATCTGAATTGCTTCAACTAAAATATAAGTATTAAATAGCGAAACTATGCCCATAGTGCAGTTCTGAAATGGAGAAGACGCAGGTTACAACTACAGTTAGTTTTTCTGAAGGTATATTTTCTTTATCCTGATGGTCGTAATTCGGGTGGCTAAGTGCTGCTGATTTCTCGGCTCGTGTGAAATTCATAGCCGCCAATCGTTTTGAAGATCTATGTTAGCATAGTGCTGTAATTGGCATAGTATATTTAGGTTCAAGATGCCGGGCCAGTTTCTTAAATCCATCGCCTTCGACAATGTTAAAGGACTAGTTATCTTTGTATATCATGTACGCTTCACTTCTACTTAGTTTTGGTCAATTATCTCCTAGTATAAGTCTAGATTTACTATTCACAATAGTTGTAAGCCAGGGGCGGAGGATCCAGGGTGACACTGTTAGCCCTGTTAACAGTTTAATAAATGAAACTAAAATAAAATATAAAATACTAGATTAATATGAGAGACGTTAAATGATAAATATTGTACGGAGCGCCTCAATCTTGCAAACTCCTTGTCTTGCCAACCGTCTCAGCAGTTGAAGTGACGCGAAGCCATGAGAGAGGGGAGCCATGCTTGTTGTAGAGTTTTTTTTTTAATATGGTATTTTATGCTATTTTTCACTAGTGAGGCACCACAGGTGGTTACACTACCGATACATGAAATTAAATTATAAATTGGAAACTGGTTTTTTGTTTTAATGAAAGGAAGAAAGCTTTTAGGGTAGCTTCCTGGCATTTGTCATTAATGAGAACTGACGAAAACCTGGAAAAACCTCCAGTCAATGAGACAGCCTGGGTGAAAATTGAACCCCAGATCTCCCGTTCACGAGCCTGTGCTTTAACGACCTCGGCTACCAGTGGCGGTTTCTATTTCCGTGCACACGCGTTGTTGTGGAAGTGTCGGCTATATAATAAACACTAAAACAAAGTGATTCTTTCTCGAGTTTTGCTGAGAAGAAATAAATAATAGACTGAGCTAGACGAACACTTAATTTAAACAGCGTGATATATCGGGAAAAAAAGAAGAAAACAAAAAGAGCAAAGTATGAAAAATATACATGGCTCTGTGGTTGTAAGCAATCGTGATCTTTGTTGTGCTACTAACCCCGTCTTCTTTTTTTTAACAGAGAAGAATGTTTGGACAACAAAAGGAGTTATACACACACACACTCTGTGTGTAATCCTTTTTAAAATATTTGAAATGCCCTATTTATTTTTCTACCAACTATGCCCTCACAACTTCTAAAATGTAGTTCCATTGCCAAACTTTTAGTACTTGCTTACATGTATTTGCAAATGCTGTGTAATTTTAAAGAACATGCAGTGTGCGAGTACTATGTTTTATGCAATTGCTTTAACTACATGGAGACTAACACTTTGAAAAATGTCACACTTCGCCACTGATTAACAAAGGTTGAGTAGCATTATGGTAATGATGGTGGTGACGAAAGATTGTGGCAATTTTGAAAGAACTCATCCACAGCTACATTTTCACTTTTCACTTGTTAAACTTTTCAGTGATCTCTCTCTCTCTCTCTCTCTCTCTCTCTCTCTCTCTCTCTGTACCAACACAGGTGGCCAAGGTCATTAAGGCAAGGCTCGTGAGCGGGAGATCAAAGGTACGATTTGACTGAGGTTTTTTCCAGGTTTTACTCAGTCCTCATAAATGGAAAATGTCAGAGAAGTACCCTAAATTTAGGCCTGGAACACTTCCTTCCTAAAAAATATATCTATTTTCCCAATTCATCATTACCTCTCGTGTGTCATCACTCGTCAATGTTCATCGCATATGATGCTATAGCTCTTTCTTTGTAGGATGGAAATGTCATTGTAGATTGTCCTGTGCACAGTATTGAGATTTTCAACTTACCGTAAAAGTCATTAAGCGCGTTTATTATTCAATGAGCCAAATTAAAAATAATTCCAAACTTCACTCATATTATCCGAAAAAAAAAAAACACCGCGAAATGCAATACTTTCCCACTTGAAAATAACAAACGACTAATTAACAAATTTGACAAATATAGAGTCTCGTAGATATTTTCGTTTTAATAATAAAACCTTTATTTGAAAAGTGCTAATGATATTAAGTCAATATGAAGCAAAACACTGCCATTAAACACGGAAAAAAAATTAGGCAATCTGGCTTCATTGACTCATCTTCACTCTATTGCCAAAATTTTCAACGATTTTAGAGCAAAGCTTCGACTGAATTTCATTTGTGATACGTCTAAATACTGCCTTGAGTTGGGGTATAATGCATGTAGCACATAAACCCACGATGTTATAACCCTCACAAAAATAGTCACATGGTGTCAAATCACTGTACCTAAGTAACCAATTTTGATCGCCGCTGCGAGAGAGGTAAATGTTCGACGCCGCAAATGGTCCGTCGGCTTCAGCTCCTGTTAGTTCTAGCTTCTTGTTAGGATGCTTTGGCAGATATTTATTGAAATCGCTGCAAACTACCTCTCAGAATAGTTAACTGTTGAGAACAGCGGCGAATTGACTTCATTAGGTTCATAGCAACTCTCTGTCTTACGAGGGGAACATTCTCTACAGAACGACGAGAAGTCTAAGTGATTTAATATTCTCTGTCGACCCTATCTTCAAATTTTCTTACCAGTCTCTACGCTGTTCACAAGTTAGGCCCATTTCGTCTACCAAAAATTACACTAAGTCTTCGAACGGTCTCTGCCTAACATTCACCGTACTTAAAATGTACTTTCAGAATCTGGACGTACCGTCACGGGTGGCCGAGGTCGTTAAAGCGCGGATTTGTGAGCGAGAGATCGGGGGTTCGAATCCCGCCAGGACCGTCCTCCCTGACTGAGGTTTTTCCAGGTTTTCCTCAGTCCTCATAAATGCCAAATGCCGGGGAGGTGCTCTAAACTTAGGCCTGAAATGTTTCCTTCCTTAAAAAAATCCTTTCGCAATATATAATTTCATCTCGTGTATCATCAGTGTCCACCACCTGTGGTCCTCAGTAGTAAAAACGGGCGTTAAATACCACAACAAAATAATAATAATAATAATAATAATAATAATAATCTGGACGCGTTAATTCTTCGTGTATCGCTCCATTTTAACTGATAGCATACACACAACTGACAATTGTTAATCGCAATACTAACAGAAATGGTCTCTGCATAACATTCACCATACCTAAAATGCACTTTCAGAATCTGGACGTACCGCCACGGGTGGTCGAGGTCGTTAAAGCGCGGACTTGTGAGCGAGAGATCGGGGATTCGAATCACATCAGAACCGTCCTCCCTGACTGTTTTTTTTTTTTTACAGGTTTTCCTCGGTCCTCATAAATGGCAAATGCCGGGGAGGTACCCTAAACTTATGTCTGGAAAGTTTCCTTCCTTAAAAAAATTCCTTTCCCAATATATAATTTCATCTCATGTATCATCAGTGTCCACCATCTGCGGTGCCTCAGTAGTAAAAACGGGCGTTAAATGCCACTACAAAAAAAAAAATAAAAATAAAAATAATAATCTGGACGCGTTAATTCTTCGTGTATCGCTCCATTTTAGCTGATAACAATACACACAACTGACAATTGTTAATCGCAATACTAATGGATGACAGTCTGATCAATTTCAGGTCCGGCAACTTAACAAACCTCAGTTTAAAATTTTCATTCATTATGAGATACCCTATACTATAGCAACCTTCATGCTAAGCTAGTGCTATTAGCTATTTATTATAATATACTTTAACAGGCCACAGGATATTTTTGCCAGATTATTATTATTATTATTATTATTATTATTATTATTATTATTATTATTATTATTATTATTATTATTATTATTGCCGTCGTCGTCCTCTTCATGTAAGTGGAGCATGGTTTCTCCATTATCGTCGAAAAGTGGTGTTCATATGTTAGAGATGTATTTATCGTGTATCCGATTCCATAATCTGCCTACCGCCACGGATGGCCAAGGTCGTTAAGGCGCGGACCCGTGAGCGGGAGGTCCGGGGCTCGAATCCCGCCAGGACCGTCCTTCCTAACTGAGGTTTTTCCCAAGTTTTCCTCAGTCCTCATAATGGCAAATGCCGGGGAGGTACCCTAAACTTAGGCCTGGAGCGTTTCCTTCCTTAAAAAAAATCCTGTCCCAATATATCAATTCATCTCGTGTATCATCAGTGTCCACCGCCTGTGGTGCCTGAGTAGTAAAAATGGGCGTTAAACACCATTAAAAAAAAACGATAATCTGCCAGCTAATCAATAATAGGGATTAGTTTGGTCGATGGTCGGCCGGCCATTGGGTGTGTGGTTAGCAGATTATTGAATGTAACACATGGTAATAGCATGCCCGGAAATATTCACTTCAAGGTGCAATTTAGCAAGTTTTATTGAAGTTGAACTTAATTCCAAAGGAATTTGAAGCTCAGAAAACATTCTTCCACCAAATCTTACAAAAATATAAAGAAGGACCATTTTTATTATGGGATCAGGATTAGAGGTGCACCCATTACTTAACTACCTGCAATTTAGAAGCTTGCGAAACGGACCTGCATTTCTTGCAATCACTTTGTGTTACTTGTGAAAATATTTTAACTGTTATATTAATACAGTATCAAGCACGTATTTGGTTCATTATCAGGGATATCGATTTATATCGATAAACTCTTGGATAGCATCGAAAACGTATCCTTAATTTTTATTTCTATATTACACAATGGTAGCAAATTCTAGAACAAACTTCAATGTTAGATTTGTTTTGATCGAGGGCTGTTCAATAAAGAATGACCATTATATATTTTACAGGCTTAATGCTTCGGATAAAGGTTTAACTTCACAATATTTTGTTAACTCAATACGTAATGTACACGTGATTCTTGCTATTTCCGGTTCCCGCCTTGACAGATGTGCAAGTTGAAACATGTTCAGTTCAGCCTACAGAAAAATGAACGCAACGAACAATATGCTCCTCTGAAATTCTGCTTTTGTCACCAAAATCTTTAGCTGAGGCCTATGGATAATTTTGTCTTTGAGTTTGATAGTTTGAAAGAGGATCGTCAAATAACATTAAGAACACTTTCATAAATTTTGAAAGTTTCACTGGGTGTCGCCAAAAAGTTGATAATTGAGAAATGTTGGTCCACGATGGATTCCATGACTGCTGATTCCCGAGAAAAAGGACGCTTTGCATGCAATTTTTTAAATTAGTGTTTAACGCCCATTTTTTACCACTGAGACTAACAGGCGGTGGACACTAATGATACATGAAATGAAATTGGAAAAGTATGCATGCAGTTGAAGGGAAACTGCGGTGTTTGTTAAACGGTAAGCACGCTGATGAAACTTAGCGACATCATTTCGATCCTGAGGGAAAACCTCAAAGCTCTGTTTGGAAATTTCCATGAACACCAAAAAGGATGGCTTCTGTTGGGTGCAAATAGGCTACTACAGATATGTCCTGAAAATCTGCAAGACCTATCACACGCAAAAGGTCACATTTCTGTGCAACAAGCTGAATGAAGCACCATGATAATGCACGGCCACAGATCGTTAACGTTGTTACTGGATATCTCACAAAAATCAATTTGAAGCGTGTCCCTCACCCTACCCCTAGATTTAGCCCCGTGTAACTTTTTCCTTTTTTCCTTTTCTCCAATTGAAGAAACACCTTCTTGTAGACATTTTCCATCAGACAGCGGTGAAAGCTGCAGAGGCGATTCTGAAGAACCTGTCAAAAAATTGTTTCCAGCATATTTTTGAATATGCCAGAAACACTGGGACAGGTGCATTGAATCCAACAGGGATTTCTTTGATAAAGATCATCAAAATTATGAGAATGAGTAAAGGTATGTAGCCTAAAAAGTAAAATCATTCTTTATTGAACAGCCCTCGTAATTGGTTTCTCTCATACTTAAACACCATATTTCAAACATCTTTCTCATGAGAAGAACCAATGTATACAGGGAGTTTATTTGAGCTAAAAGCCAGCAGAGTGGCTGCATACTGGGAGAAGCCTGATATCAAGACCTTTGCATGTGCAGGTAGCAGCTTACAGTTATGTGTGAGGGAGGCATTGTCAGTGAGTGGATGTGCCTTCGTGTTACTTGGTGCTTTCATTGTGTATAGATTGTGTAAGTGTGTGCTTCATTATGGCATTACATAAATATAATATTTAAGAATGGGTTTTTATGTATGATAGACTTGTGAAAACTAATTCTTTCAAAGAAGTGGTAAGGCAGATTCACAAAAGATGTCATGGCAATCATGTTTCAGTTAGAGGAACTGTTCACCAATTTGTTTAAAAATTATGAAAGACAGAATCTCTTTTGACATAAAACCTGTTCAGAGCCACAGTGTTCTTACGAAAGAAAAGTTGGATGCAATATAGGAATTTTCTATGCAGATACTGGCAATGAATTGCCATAAAGGACACTACTTTCAACTCTCTAATGCCACAACTTTTTATTATCAGTTTTACATAATATATCATTCTATGTTTTCGTTAAAGTATAAATAGTAAAATAAAAATACAAACTTGATGCACAGTGACTCTTATACTTTTTTCAATAGTTGCAGTTGCAGTAAGCAGCAAGCAACAGCATTCAAGCTGCCTGCAACTCAAATAATCTCACTGTACTTTTGTAATAATAAACACAAGTTTTTTTTTTATACTGGATAAGTTCTAAAATATATTAAATCAGAGAGCTTTATTTAGTATTTCCTTGATTCAGTCAGTATGAGTGGATGGGGCAACACAAGAATCAAGTATAAACAATAGAGCAAAATTCTAATGCACTTTATTTTTAATGTACTCATCCATGTCACTCAAGGAAAAGCGGAAACTGTCTGTTTTATTTTTCACACATTTGGCATCTGCTCACAATATTATGCTTCTTAATTCTCTCTGAGAAATTAAATTTATTTCTTAAAGGGTGTTATACTTTAGTATCTCTAAAGTATATGGATATTACTCATTTAATTAATCACATTATTACATCACTTGGGAATTTCTCTAATAATCTGACAGAATGAGTAGACATGGTACAGGCATACAAATTATAAATAAACAGTCATGGAATATAATTACATCTGATGTTTGCCATTTGGTATTATTAGCAGACTTTACTCTAGGATTAGAACACATGCTCTTTCTTTAACTGTTTGAAGGATACTGAATGATACTTAAGACCACCGTGGCCTGTATCAACTCATGTGATGGCTTATGCAGTTCCCCACAGCAATGTGCATATGTACCTAAATACATACTATAAATGAACAGTGAAAAGCTAACTTAAGAAACATCTCACATGTTTTTATTTTTTTATTTATTTATTTTTATAACATTCTTAATCTTATCTACTTCCAGATTTATAATGTTCAGTTTTTCATCATTACTTCTGCTCTTAATCCATGAAGTATTTCTGGTGCAGTCTCAAATGTATTTTGACGTAAGTATGCATTTGATATGTGAAAATAATTATTGCTTTTCAAACTATAAGATTTTTTTTGCATGATAATGTTTTTTGTTCAACTTATAGCTAAAGTTATTAAATCCTGAAAGTTGGATTTACAACACACAGACTGATTGCTAGAGAAACACTTTGATTATAACGTACTAGGACAGCAATTAAAATAAATTTTACCCACTTTTTATTTATTTATATTGGAGTTAAAGGCTGAATTAACATAATTGTTATAGGACATTGATGAAACAGTAGTTTGTGAAGTACACGGAATATTAATACTGCAGAAAAAATTAACTCTGTATAATGCAAAAAATATTTTAATAGTAAATAGTATTTTAAATTCAAAAAATAACACACTAATTGTCCATTAAGTACGAACATAATCTTGGAAATATAAAAAAGTAGTCTTTGCTTGTTTATTTTTCCATTTTTTTAAAATTTTAATTTATTTAATAATATTATACTACACTCATAGCATATACTATAGCCTCTCCTCATGGAGAAATGTACCGTAGATTTCTTGATGCATTTGAGCATCATTTCCCCCACCCCCAAATTTTTAAGAATTACTTTTGATTGCTCCAGAATTCTATATTTATTGCTCCAATTTAATAGTTCAGATTTTCATCAATTGCACTTACAAAGTGGCTGTCATATGCAAAATTGGCATAATGCTTCTTTGAGAACTTGTTATTGCTCTTAAATTATGCAATTGAAAAGCTGACACTCCACAGTTCTTGCACAAATATGTAGAAGTTGTATCAAGGATAAATTAAATATTATGATCTTTATAAGAATTTATGAAATTGTCAATAATGTATAAAGAATGTCAGTTATTCAGATTAAAAGATGGAACTGCTTATTTGATGATAATTTGTGATTGGCTGTGAAATACACAAGTCGTTTAGAAAATAATTACATGCGTGGTGAGGACTATTTTATAAGTTATAGTAGAAAAGCTATTTTTATGTTATTGCTTCCAAACATGTATGAACATGACAAATCTAGTATAATAAATTTGAAAGTTTGTCACAAACTTGTGAATGCCATTATAGGATATAGATTTTATACAGATGCCACCAGCAGGGAGAAACAACATATAAAAATGTAATTAATTTTATCAGTAAATTCATTGTGTGACAGTTTCATAGTTGAAATGCACCCATGTTTCATTTAATTCTTGTGTATTCCACAGAGAACTACTAGTTTTATGTATGATCTGTTCTACTTTAACAATTCCATCCTTACATGATGCCACTAATAACTTGACCAAGCATTTAACTTTAAACCACTAGCAATACTCTTTAAGTAGTGATGGGATTCAGAGATAATTAGCACAAGCTTTGGCATGTCAGCTTTAAAGAAATGACCATCATGCACGCTTGCTCACGTGCACGCACACACACATTACATTACAAGCATTCAAATGATTTTACTTTTGCAGACCTTTGACTTTTTTTAATGTTTCAACATGTTTTTTGTTAAAGTTATATGTGTAGATAATTTTGATTTGCATTATAACAGCAATACAGGCTGTCCCAAAAGCTTGCATATTCACATAAAGCTAAAAATGTTGCACTATGTCTAATGTATATGGAATCACTTAATTTTGATAAAGATTTATTATTTTGAACAGTTTTCCTTATGTGGAATCTTGATTGCAATTTATGATAGCACTCTCTATGATAGTCACAGTGTCCTTTGAGACCTTGCAAGTACCAAATAAATAAACGCATAATTAATTTTTCTATTTATTTCAAATGGTAGTATCTAACTATTCACAGCACTTGGAATTTATATTAAGATTATCATATTTATAATAGATAAACTTTACAATTAGAAACTTATTGCTTTCTTTTGTGCATAAAGTGTGTAATCTTTGTAAACATTCTATGTGATTTAGTTTTTAAACAGTTTTAACACATATTAGAAATTAATATATTTATTTATATTAATGGGTACCTATTGAAGAGGTTATATTTTCAAAATATGCTATAATTTATGGTTGCTATAGGTGTAACAAGCAGGGAGAAAGTATATAACCAATGTAATAAAATTTTATTACATTGGTTATATATATATACCACTACATTGTCAACAGCTTCATAAGTACATTTAATTGAGGGAGAAAGTCACTGAAATGTAAAGCTGTTCCATTTATGCGCCTGGATGGTAGGCATTTATTTATTTAAAGAAATTAAATGTTATAGGTTCTGGCCCTAGTAATTTTTCCTGTAGATCAGAACAATATTTCATACACCTGTGCAATTATTAAGTTGAAAATTAATAAAATACAAAATTACAAATGTCTTTTAACTTACTGCAATGATCTTTTTCCCACCAAAAGGCAGATACACTAATAATCTTTGTATCAATTAGGGGAACTGCACCTCTGGCAGACCAGAGGCAAAACCTTTAGCATGTGCACATTTACATTCCACCTCTCATCTTCCATTATTCATTTCACTCCTAAATAATAAAATTCTTTCACTACCTATATTGGGTTTGTACTTATGAAACATCTCTCATCTTTCCTTAATTTTGTCCTTTTTTAAATACTACAGGATGAACAACCCTTCACGCAACCGGTTTAGCAGAATGCTACTTGTGCAAGATTTCAACTCAACTGAAGCCACACTCAGTGGAGGAGAAATATACTCCCTGTCTCTGCCAACATAATGCTGCCAGCCAGTCCCATGGTTGCATCAAGCATTGCTCATCCCCTATTATCTTTGATTTTTTACCATTTATCCTTAGACATCTTTCTGCACAAAATCTAGTAATTTCATCAATGGCATGTTGTAATCCTATCATAATTCTGCTCCTGTTATGAGAGCAAAAGGAAATTCTGGTTCTTCCTTCTTTCCAATAATTTTTACACATTATTTTTCATGATTCTATCTAATATATTGTCTATAAACAAATTAAATATTATTGGGCTCAGTTTATATTCTTGCCTCAAACCCATATTTTCCCTTATATAATCTGTGGCTCTATTACCTTCACTCTTACACAAACCCGATTCCTTCATATAATTTTTGAAGTTCTAGAATAAATAAATCTACAATAAATTCAGTTCCTTGAGGCTCAATTTGTATGCTAGTGCATCTGTATTATATCAAATTCCTTCTCAAAATCTATATACTCTATCCGTTTTATATCTTAAATATTTATTTGCTATAGTATAAATTGTCATTATATTATTTATAGTATTTTTTCCTTTTCTGAAACCTGCTTGAAATTCTGAAATTTACCTTCTATTTTTGCCCACTTATGCAACCTTCTAGCTAATATACCAGTGTATATTTTACCTAAAATGGATAACAGACTAATTCCTCTGTAGTTACTTGGGTTATTTAAATTTACTTTATCTTTATATAGTGGTATAATCATGCTCACTTTCTACCTCTCAGTTATTTCCTTCCTTTCCTTAATCCCATTTAAGGGACATTGAGAGTGAATTTCATAAAGTTCCACATTTTTGTATGAATTTTTCTGAAAATTTTGTTATGATTGCATTGCTATTAAATTAATATGTACACCAAATTTCATTTAAATTTGATAAATACTTTGCAAGCTATAAATAATTTCATGAATTTTATTATGTACATGTCACATAATTAAAACATCCCACATGGCTCATGAGTTGAGAAAATTGCATATTTTTGTAATTGAGTTTTGAACTACATACAAACATTTTATGGAAAGATATTTTAAATAAATTATAGGTGAATTGTGATAATTATTTTTAATCTATAAGAAATTTTAATCTTTAAAATTAACCATTTTATTGAATTTTTTTAAAAAATTATTGTTGGTTTTAGCATGTATTTTGCTTCATAGAATATTACAATGGATACTTCTGCACATTCTGGAAAATTTTAATTTAATTTAAACAAAAACTGAGACTCAGACATTTTGAATGTGTGAAAATGAAGTTCTGAGAAAAATGCCGTTCTATAAAAAAGTATCCTGGGAAGCAGTGAATTGTGCACTTTACATAACAGAACCCTCCTGATTTGTATTTATAGTTATATGAGTCTGTACTTCTCTTTTTGCCGTTCTGTACTACTTTTGGCACCTACAGATCCTTTACTGCTTGTGGCATCTGATCTCCTGCTCTCGTAGAGTTGAGTTGTATCACCAGTCTTTCTGATTTTTGAAGCAGCTGCCAAATTTCTCTACCCCTTATCATAGGTCTCAGTTTATGAGAAGCTAAACAGCCCATGTTAAAAGCAGATACATCGTTTAATGCCCCAATTTCTAGCAGCTTCTTAGAAATAAAAATCTCTTTGTGACAATTTTTCCAAATGAGTGAGTGAACATTTTCATTTGAATTTTGGTCCCTGCACAAACACAGCATGACAGTAAATCAGTTCAAGCTAGACTCTGATAAGTGAGGAGAATTCTCCTAACCATAATATCATCAAACTGAACAAACATCTTGCAATGGCTCTGCAGAGTCTCGCCAAGAGCTGTGCTCCTATTATAGAAACACCAGTCTGTCCCTGTGGGACACTTCTAATGTTCTGGCTTCTGGTCATTATCTGAATTGGCCAAGTGTAGCAAATATGGCATTTTTCATGACAGATGCTTCTGGATGGTCATTTGTAGTAGCTGGTTAGTCTTTTTATAGTCTCTAACTTCAGCTTACCATGGCCACTATCACCCAATCTAGGTGTCAGCAGCGTCTTTCTTTGACTTGAGGAAAGCTGAAATTATCCTCTTTGTTGCATGATTGACACATTCTTCCTTCACTATTTCTACATCAGCACCAAATACCACGTCGGTCCTGGTGGTGTAGTGGTTACCATACTTGCCTCCTATACCCAAAACGTGGGTTCGAACCCGGCCAGGAACGATGGATTTTTTCGTGCGTACAAATCCTAAGTATGGCTTCCTTCAGAAGGGAAGTAAAGTTGTGGGTCCCGTGTCGTACATTTGCGGCACGAAAAAGAACCTCAATCCTGAAAGAGAGGCCTCTGAGCAAAATTTTTCAGCCGTTTCACGCCCTGAGTTGAATGGGACGCTGATGACCTGAGCTGTTAAAGAGTATCCTTAAATAAATCAATCAAAAAAAAAAACCATATACCACCACTGCATTTAGGTTCTAGTAAATCCTTGTGTCTCCATCAGACAGTACAGTTTTGCATCTCATTCCATACTTCTATAAGGGAGAGGGAAAGTCTAAAATATTGACTCTCTTGTGGATACCCAATGGTTCAAGGAACGATTGGCAGCAAAAAAAAAAAAAAAAAAAAATGATGATTTTCGATTTTTTGACCAATTTTAGCCAAAAACACACTGCTAGTATCCCTTAATAATTATGTTAGCACCC
This sequence comes from Metallyticus violacea, assembly GCA_030762175.1. Lineage (NCBI taxonomy): Eukaryota > Metazoa > Arthropoda > Insecta > Mantodea > Metallyticidae > Metallyticus > Metallyticus violacea. The sequence goes on from CM060832.1 coordinate 125,475,791, forward strand.
TCATGCCCCCTTCCATTTTCCCAAATGTTTTTCAAAATTCTCCTGGGATTCCATTTATATCTGAAGTCTTTTTTTCTTTTCAAAAGTTTGATCTGGTACCCTATCACATTCATAATAAACTCTTTATCTAAACATTCTATCCTATTCACAGTACTTTCTAAATTTAATTTGTAATTTAACCTTTACACCACTTCTCTGATTTCTAAAATAATTTTTCATTTTATTGGTGTTATGTTATTTCCTAACTTTTTTTTTCTCAAGGTATAACAACTGACATATATATTTACTATCTTTAGCTCTCACAGCTTCCATGATTTTTCACTGATTCTCTACTGCCACTCTATCTTTATTCTGCACTAGAAATTTGTATCCCCCTTTTTTTAACAAAAAAAATTTGCCTATCATCTTACTCTTCTTAACTTCTCCACCTTAATAAATCCTTAAAACATTTCTTTCTTTGCCTTTACACACTCTCCATCATACATCAATAACCTTTGTTTCCTCTTTGGTTCATTTCCATCTTACTTCCTGCCCACCTTACCATTGACTTCACCATTTCCACCCTCTATCTTTCCTGTTCTCAGGGTTTTTAAAATTCCATACTTATTTCCATTATTTTGGATATCAAATTATATCAGAAATACTCTGCATATTCCTCTTTCCATTTAAAACTTCTTACATATTTCATTTCTATTGCTTCCTCTTCCCTATGACATTTCCCTAAGCTAATCTTCATTTTTAATGGGAAGTGCCCACTACTGGTTATCACATCCATGACTTTAAAACCTACAAGCACCTGATTAACTCCTTCTGTCATAACATTAATCACACACTGCCCAGTTATATGCATAAAAGTGAATGCTCTCCTGATTGAACCTCCCTCTTAAACCATAGCACAAAATTAAATTATTCAGCTCACAGAACTCTTTATCAACTTTCTGCCTTCCTGCCTTCCTTATTGAGTACCTTATCTCTACTTTTCCTTTCCCATTCATCCCTTTTCACCCATACACATTCATTTTCTAAGCCCATAGATCTTATATCACATTCACCTACAAATCACCAACTACAATAAATTCCATATTCCATTATGGGTTACTAGAGTAATTTCTCCATTCTTTCAGTTTGTTTTAAATACAAGTTTGCATTGTAAAACTCTGATGACTCAGGTGGATTATATACTATACCTAATTCTAGGCATATTTTGACTCCCTTTATCTTATATATCTTTAACCACATTATTTGCCCTTCATCTGTAAATAACACTTCACCCACCTTTACCCCACTATCCATATTTAAAAATATCCCTATACCATCAGAAACCCTATCTCTATTACTCTTCCTCATACCACATTCACTTATATAATCCTAGCATTCCGCTTCTATACTTTCATCTTTGTCAAACCAAATCTCAACCATTACCATTATATCCCCTATCTTTAACACCTCAAACACTTCACCACTTATTATTTTTGACCTTAAACCCTCTACATTACATAACACTACCTTCCAGTTCAATTTCTACCTTGAACCACACCTTCATTCTCTGAATTTCTCCAACTTTGCTCTATACCTCATTCATCTTTCACATGCAGCTGCATTCTCATTATCAGCTACCCCCAGTATGCTACCTTCAGGGTTGACCCACTTTAAACCCACTGCCATATATTCCTCTCTTGGCCTTTGCTTCCACTTTTTCCCTATCATTTAATGTGACCCACCTTCTTGGTGAAGTCACAGGTTTTCTCTTGTTTCTCTTCTCTCTCCTCTTGCTACACATGTCTTGCCAGTGAATCTCCTCTTCTTTGCTCATGTTTGGACATCACAGCTGCTTCTATCTACATTGCTGAATCACCATTTCTTGGAATCTACTCTTTTATATTTTGCTGCTGACTCATATCTTGTTTCTTCCCATCAATCTATAGATTCATACTTTTTATATAGGCTTTTCTTCCTTTTGCTTGGCCTATTTAATTTTCTTTAATAATGAATTTCTAATATTCCTCTCTTCTTTTCCATAATCTTTTTCTATGAAAAGTGGCATTCCTTTCAATTTCCTTGCATTGCTCAGAGTTGACCATTGAAATTTATTTATCACTAATCTTACCACTATTGGTTTGGGCTTGTTTGCTCTTCAGATTTTAAAGCTTGTCAATTTCCTTCTAATCAATTTCATCTCCAAATCTTTCTGAAATATCTCCTAAACGATTTGTAACAATTGCTTCTCTCTGTTCTTCTCTGCTCCAAAGGCATCATATTTTGTCTTTTTAACTCTACTTCCATTTTTCTCTCCAACTTCTCCATTCTTTCTTTATATATGCAAAATTCTTCACACACTTCTTTTTCATAACATGTAGCATGCCTTTTACTTTTCTATCTAATTATTAAACTTCATCCCAAATTTTTTTTAAATTTTTTTTCAGATCAACTATATCTTTTGAGATAATTTTCAACATAGTCATAGTCACACTCATATCTTCAGGGCCTGTATTCAGTTCTATGCTCCCAATATCAACATTATGACTATTACAGCTAACAACCAAAAATACGCTTTTTTCATTAGCATACCTTTCCCTTTTCACCTCTTTCTTCATCGGTCCTGGTGGTGTAGTGATAACCATACTTGCCTTCTAAACCCAAGATTGCGGGTTCAAACCCGGCCAGGATTGATGGAATTTTTTTGGGCGTAAAATCCTAAGTAGGCTTCCTTCGGAAGGGAAGTAAAGCTGTGGGTTCCGTGTCATACATTTATGGCACGAAAAAAACCTCAAGCCTGAAAGAAGAGGCCTCTGAGCAAAATTTGTCAGCTGTTTCAAGCCCTGATTTGAATGGGACGTTGATGACCTGAGATGTTAAAGAATGTCCATAAATAAAACAAATAAAAAAAAGCAACTCTTTTTTCTGCTTGCATATTTTACAATTCTGGTGGTATATTTCCAAATTATCACCCAACTTTCCAAGCTCTATACTATAGGAGCATTACACACACACATATATCCTGTCACCACCGCTGCTCAGCCAAACTCCATTTCAGTATAAATTTCAGTAAATTCAGTGTACATTCACTTTGATTTAACTCACCTAATCAATTAGTACCATACACACATCAGGTTGACACTAAGGAATTTCGCATTTCATAAAATTTGTCAGAACTAACAACATTCTCTCTCTCATTACCTTATTAACGTCATAGAAATTAGTGGATATTAGTGTAAGTGAAGGTACAGTTATGTGAATATTTTGACATTTTTGTCTGTTTTTGGTGTACAAATTGTTTCTTTTTTAACTAGTTACTTGATATTGATAGTAAATTCTATTTCTTGATTTTGATTATAGAATACAGTTCCAGTTGAACTTCACAATAATATGAGTACATCATCTAATGCAACATTTCTTATGCATCTTCCAGCTGTTACAGCAATTTGTTTTCCTAATATATCAGCACTGTATGTGGAAGAACTTGTTCAGAAAATGTGCAAAACAAATAGCACATTTGAGAGGTAATATATACCCTTTCTATAATTAAAATAAGTACTTATGTAATAATCTTCTAACATAAAACTCCAAAAATTACAAATGTACTGAGAAAGAGCGTGCTAAGAGACAAAATAACTCTTTAGCTGGAATAAATGTGAAAATCAAGTTCTAAGCAGCATATGCACATATTTTCAGCTTTTTGTTGTTGTTGATTATACCTAGGTAATTCTAGCAACTAGATAAATAAATGCTAGACTGTATTTATGAATCATCATTATGTTGATAAATTCATAACAATTTATCATACCCATTCCGGTAATTAACTGCAATTTTCTTGTTTTTGAATAAATGGCATACTGTGGGCTAGTAAATCTCCATTTATACTTGGAAGCTCCCACTAATCCTTTTTATTAATTTACAATAATAATAAAAAATTAAATGTTATCTAAGAATAGATTAAAGTCAACAGCATGCAGCATGTGTTATGTCCAAACTCTGCACTTGGCTCCCTAGCAACCAATGTTACATACCACAATAACTGTTTATATTTAGGAAACTGAACTGAAACAATTTAAAAGTATTGCTGCTAAGACATTTGAATTATAGATGCATAAGAGAAACAATAATTGAGGCAATATAAGGTGATTTTGGGGGATATAAATTTTTTGTTTTGGGATTAAGGCACAACTAATTTTTTATGAACTAAATGCAAACAACAGCTTCCTATCCTACACTTATATATTCAACTTGTTTAAACTAAACTCCACTTACATAAAATTAAGACATGTTTCAGGAGTACATCTTCTTCAAATTTAAGATGATTTTCAAAGAACATGGTATAATGTTAGTCCAAAGAACAAATATAATATCAAGAATTTATTAAGTTGCACAGTAAAAGACACCATACCAACAGAACAGGAATCAGGAATTTATGAAATCAAATGTGCAGATTGTGATCAGAGATACATAGGGAGAAATTTGGAAATTTAGAGAAAAGAACACTTTAGGAATATTTGGTTTAAGCAGGTTGATTAATCAGTGGCAGCAGCTCACTTTTGGACCAAAAAATCATGAAATTAAACCAGAGGTTAATCTGCTGAAACAGCTCCACAACCAATGGAACTTTTTAATTTAGAAAAAAATTTCATCATAAAAAATAAAGAAAACTTGATGAACTTTGATGTTCCTCCTTTGGATGAGCTCAGCAAGTTCCAACTACAACCACAGACACCACCACAAGAGCATTCAGGTATCCAGTCACCATTTCGAGTAACAGTAGTTGGTCAACACTGAAGATGGGAGTGAGTGCTCCCAAAACAGGTCTTAAGTTTTATGTAAGTGGAGTTTATTGTAAACAAGTTGAATATGTAAGTGTAGGATATATTACCACCCATTGTCCACAGCTTCGTAAGTACAATTATTTAACAGTTTCCTATTTTCAAGCCTCAACAATGTCCCAGTTTAATTTTTAATTCACAATGATGCTGATTATAGAATCAGTGTAAAACAAGTCATGTTAATCAGATAGCATTCCAGCATATTTAAAGTATATAAAATTATATACTTGCCACATAAGAAAAATTTACTCTGCCCCCTTGCAAATTGGAATGTGCTGCTTTAAGTTTATTTTACCTTTCACTTTTTCCATGGTACATTTAATTTAAATGTTTCTCACTTTGTACACAGGCATAGCTAGACTAGTTACTTATGGTGGGCTAGATAACTCATTTGGCATTCTGAATTGTCAGTACTCGTAACAATTTACAATATAAAATGAAACTTTTGACATATTTCTACTTTTTACTTCTAGCAAAATAAGTTTTTATTGATTCTATTGCTGGAACCTTGCATTTTCTTTTATGTTTAGCACATCTTATCAGGTAACTGCTAAGGCTTCCATGGCCAGCATTGTACTTAGTTCATAATTTCATATTACCCAAGCTTGTTGGCCTTGGTCAAGAATGCTATGATAACCAACATTTCATTGAAAACTTGCTCAGGATTTTCAAGTTAAATTGAATTAAACATGACTGAATTTCAGCTATAATTTTCCTCAAATATATCTTCATTGAAAGTGGTAGGCACAGCTCAGTTCTCTTTAGTGCAGGAATCCAAGATTTGTCAGTTTATTCTTCCTGCTCCTTATGGTTGAAGTTTTATTAATATTTGAAAGAAATGAAAAAAAGGGTGGTAAAATTGAGAGCAGTTGTAGACAAACTTCAGTTGAATTTAGAAATCAATCTACTCAATAACCTTGAAAATCATAAGTGCAGTTCTGAGCAGTCAACTTTCCACATATCAGGAAAAGTCAACTGACACAATTGCAGTGTCTGAGAAAGAGAGAATCTGCAAGTTTGAATATGAACATGATTTACCCAAAATTAATATCTGGTGCAACTTAATGAAAGATTGTGTGATGAGTATTTTCTTTTTTGCTGATCCTACAGTCACTGTCACAACCTATCTAGACATGCTTGAGTTCTGTGATGTGCCACAGCTTCCTGCTGGAAACATTTAACAGCAAGATGGCACTCCTCCTTACTTTATACTGCATGTAGTAGTTTTCTTCATGACAATTTTCTAAGATAGTGGATTGGCACAGAATTCCAGACCATGTCTTGGTCATCAATGGTACCAGATTTAATACCCTTGAACTTTTTCTAATGGGGATTTGTAAAGAATCAAACATCAAGTACAGAAAACACCAGTGACTGCAAAACATCAGTTGCCATAGCTGGACCAGATAATATGAACTTTATTTTTATCAGGTGTTTACATTTCTCTATTTTCTAAAAAAGACTAAATAAAATGTAACACATAAAATTAAAATGTAACTTGATGGAATTGTTGCACATTTATGGGTTGTCTAGGGCCCATCTGGCTATGCACATGCTAAAAGGTACATATTTTTTCTTTCCATTATTTTTATGGTTCAACATTTTAAATTCTACATTTCAATAGTTCTGTATCCTTCAATGAGCTAGTAGCAAAGAAAATATACCTTGTAGCATATTAACAACATACTTAAATTATTAACAAATTTTGTTCTCTGCTATTGTTTAGATTCATATTAAAAATTATTCTTGGTTTTTTTTATAAAATGAATAACTTATAAATATGTTTCAGTGGATTGACAGTGATTGCCACAACCTATCTACATATGCTCGAGTTCTATAATGTGCCACAGCTTCCTGTTGGAACTATTTATCAGCAAGATAGCACTCCCCCTGACTTTGCCCACCATGTAGTATGCAATTTTCTCTATTCCATAAGTTTGTCTCTAAAATTTGATTAAAGAATAATGCTGCAAGTGTTTCAACTTAAGTAGAAAAACAAATATTGCTAGTGGAAGAAAGTGATTAATCAAGGAAGGATATTTATGAGTTAATATTGAAAGGGGTAGTCAGTTGAATCTAGGATCTATTACATATATAACCATGGTTTTATTGTATAAGATTCTAAGGGGTGGAACAAACAAATAAACAAACAAACAAGCCCTCTTAGATTAGTTGTGGGCTTGTAAAAGTTGATGTGTATTTAAGTGTAATGTTTGCTGAAAATATAATAGTATTAGATCAGTTGTACAACTTGTCCTGACTTTAATGTTTCCAAATCTGGAAATCTAACTTTTGGTTGCTGCCATATCTTTATTAAGAGTTTTATTGATGTTTCATAAATACAGTGTGTCTGGCTTAAAACACCAATAAAAGAAATTGCTACATCTGTTAAATGAAAAACTTATTTAATTGAAACTTAACATTTTCTGATACATTAAAGATTGCAATTTTAATATTCAGTAGCTTCCAACATGACTACCATTCGTAGTATGACAAGTGTCAAGCCTATTGTCAACCACTATCCAGATATTCCTAAGCATATCAGTAATGGCATTTTGAATATCAAGGTGGATTCTGCACTTCAAATCATCGAGGTCAGCCACTGATGTTCTATGCACTTGATTCTTTACAAATTTCCATAAGAAAAAGTTCAAGGATATTAGATATTGTGCCCTTGGTGGTCAAGCTATGGTCTTGAATCCTGTGCCAATCCACTGTCTTGAACAAATGTCATTAAGAAAACTGCAAGAAATGGGGTGCAAAGTGGGGTAGAGCGCCCATCTTGCTGATAAATAGTTCCAGCAGGAAAGCTATGGCACATCATAGAACTCAAACATGTCTAGATAGGCTGCTGTGACAATCACTGTAGGTTTAGCTAAAAAGAAAAGACTTATCATACAATCTTTTGATAAGCTGCACCAGATGTTAATTTTGGGCGAATCATGTTCATATTCAAACTTGCAGATTTTCCCTTTCAAATTCTGCAATGTGTCAATTGACTTTTCCTGATATGTGCAAAGTTGACTCATCAGAAAAGCACACATACTCTTTAAGTATGAATTGTCCTCATTAATTTATTCCAAGACCCTTTCATCATAAGTCAGCTTTTTGTCTTTATGTCCAGCTTATCCATTGTGTAGTTTGAAATGTGCGTGCTTGCAGATGAAGTCTTTTGTACACAACACTATGAACTATACTGCAAGGAAGCTGGAGCTGCAAACCATCTCTTCAGGTTGATTCTATTGAGATTCTTGTAGAGCAGGTTCAAATATGTTCAATGTTATCTTCAGAACATTCTTTCTTGAAATGATTTCTCAATCTCAATCTCCATGACAACCATTGTTACATAAATTGCATAATCTGCACTGCTCACTCTAGGTACATGTATCTCTTTGGTGCATATATTTTAAGTTATAGTAATTTTTATTGGTGTTTTAAGTGGAACGCCTTGTATATGTTGTATTTATTAAAACCATAGTACGATGCAAAATAAACCATCTAAAATTCAGTGTTTATGCTTCCTTATATAAAGTAACAAGCAAATTTGCCAATTATGTAATAGGTTTTTAAACATACTCCAATAAACCATTGTAAGTTGATTTTTCAACTGTTAAGAAAACATAAGAAATATTGATTTCAATAGCTGGGATTTTCACAATGAAATATAGTATAATATTACAAATTTTTTACGAGGAATCACTCAAATAATTTTTTATATGAGAAATATTGTTGCTTGCCATCAAGTTCAACTGGAAAATAGAAATTTGTGGCTATTTTAATGAATCTGACTAGCTAAGTTGAGCTTAATGAAAATCTTTCTTAAATCAAGTTATTTTCTCTTGAAAAGCAATAGTGTATATCCACAAGCCATTAGCAACATAAAATATTAATTGATGCTCTGTATTAATAATAAACCTACTTCCTTAATAATTTATTCATCCTTTTGATCATTTTACATGATATAGGACATGTCCTAGAGCTACAGTTGCTATTTACGTGAGGTGGGCTTCATCCAGAGTATAATATAAACAATATACAATTTAGTAATTATACTAGATTTACAATATGCCTTATTTAAAGTTCATATATTCACTTACTGAATAAAAGGTATGTTGTAGTAGAAAGGCTTTGACTTCTTTATTAAATTGTTTTATATTGGTTATTTCTTTAATATTTATTGGTAGTTTGTTATACATTTAATGCCTGCATTTGTGAGATTATTTTTTAAAATATTTGTCCTGCATATCTGAACATGAAGGTCATTTTTCCTTCTTGTATTGTGAGAATGAATATCTATATTTGTACATAATTCTCCCTGATATCTCTTAATATGGTTTACAACCTCTATTATATAGAGGCAGGCCTTGAAAGAAACAAAACATTTATTACTTGTTGCATTATTTAGATAACCTTGACAAGTAATAATAAAAGGAGGTCATTAATGTATTAAAATATCCAAATATTTGGACTAAATTTTTATCAGACTGTGGATAATATAACAGAAGACAACAGAAACTAGTATGAATCCATGAGTATTTCAGGAAGTTTTGCACATTACCAATATTCTATCTATATGGCCAATAACTACACCCAGGAAGGAGGAAATATTTAATTAACATGGTAGTCTCTTCAGTATTATTTTGCTGTGTTTTAGTTTTCAGGGTTTTTGTCAAGTATCCAAGTATTCTCTGGAAGGAATGCTAGTGGATGTAAACTTGTCTAAAAGTGAACCAGAACTACAGGAGTGTTTGTGGGATTTTCCTGATAATCTTTCTTGCTCCAAGGATCACCTGCACTGTGAAAGTATGTTGATTTATTGTGACAGCTAAGGTCACTAGGTCTTCTGTTTTACTCTACAATTTAATAATAATTACACTGAGTTTCAGTGACAATAGCACAATTATAAAATAAACAGTAACAGTAACAAGGATAATAAACATATAAACTTATATAAAACATGAAATAAAGCAAATAAATGTATGCTAGTAAATATGAATAATATAAAATGATAAAATAATAAAAATATTAATATAATATGAGGAAGAGGAACATAGACAAGCTATAACAATGACAACTCACATACTTATAAAACTAAATAAATCATGAAGGAGAGTGGAAATAAATGTACTTGTAAAACATATAAAATGAAAATAACTAACAACAATGCTATAAGAATGATGGGAAGATTAATGATGATAACATTAAGAATGACAATTATAGAATAATTGAAATCATGTTCCAATTAGCATCTCTAATTATAGTATGTAAATTCTACAGCAAAAAATAACTAATAAATATCTGTATTGCAATATAAGGAGCCTAAATCTAAGGTAATCTATTCTAATATATTAAACAATTCTTATGAACTGCTCCTAAGTTAGGCAATCTCTGATATTATTACCATTTAAACATTTAAAAATAATTTTTTTTTTTTTCAAGTATTGGTTTGTGAACTATGAAATAATATTACAAGAAAAAGAATTGAAGAAACAATAGCAATCCACCCTTTTTTCATGTTAGTTGATGTATATGTTATTTCATTCATTCATTCATTCATTCAAATACCCTTTACATTTTTAGATCTGCTTAATTTTCTCCATTTTGCTTGTGGGATTTCTTAGAATGCATTTAATAACTGCTTTTGAAACTAATCTTTTTGGCTATTCCTGCTTTATAGAGCTGAAAGGTTTCTAATCAACTTTCAACTCTTCCACTACAATAAATTATTTAGATCCCAGCTTTCTATGCATAAAATTAATCTCTTCAACTGTTGCCTTTCTTTTCCACCTTGTTCAAGTATTCTATACTTCAGTAATAAATAAAGTAATGTGCTTTGCAAAAATTCTGCACTGCAACATGGTTAACTACTATATATTAATCTGGAGGTCTTGGATTTGATTCTCAGTCAGGTCAAGCTGTCTGGGTAAGGTTCTTTTTTCAGGTTTTTTTTTTTAAACTCTGAGAAGAGGAATGTCACCTAGCTTTAAGGCACCAAGGACTCTGAGCTCATTTGCACATCAACAATTCATTCATGACTACAGTCTTATACCTCCAGTTCAAGTCCACAATCTAGATCAATGGAGTCAAAGCAACAATAAGTAAAACATTTTAAAAAATTGTATTCATAATCTAGGCTGAACTTCTTATGAAATAATGCAATTTTGTCTATATAAATTATTAAAAGAAAGGTACTACTAACATTAACTTGCAGACTTTTATATTACATAATATTTATAGCCCTAGATAAACTCTATGCTAAAAACTAAATGAAACTCCTTCTGATAGTATTTGGTGGCCTGATTATGTTACATTGCTTACATTATCTAGCATTTACAAGCCTGTTGCAAACACCACTCCTTTGGTGCAGCAGTAATCGTAAGGAATTCAATCTTGATATTAACTCAATACTTCCATTTGCAGTAATTCCTTTATTACCTACATTGATTTCATATTAGCCACTCTTCAATCAGAAGTCTTAAAACAAACTACAAATGGAAAATCAAGATTAGTTTAGCATTTTTATAGCCTAACATTTTTATTTTAATTTTTCTTCAAATTATACAGAAACTGAGGTGGACAAATCCACAATATTCTTAGTAACAAAAAAATATACCTAACTATTTTACATTTTAATGTAAATAGTAAATAGCTTTAAATTTTAGATTAGATGTACTTCAGTTTGGTTCATCATATTTTCCATTATTTATATTATATGGACAAATACAATTGGACATAAATAGATAATTGCTTGATTTTTATTCACAGATTGTACCCAGACTGAAATAACAAATGAGATACCTTGTGTAAAACAGTCATGCTTACATTGTGAATGGGCTTTTCAAACAATTTCTAGTGCAAAGGTGAGTATATAAAGGAAAGCAAATAAATGTGTATAGTTTCCTACCATTATGTGCACATGCAGAAATTTTTGAACCTTGTGAATAAGTTTCATAGTTGAATGAAGAGTTCTTTCTCACAGCAATTATATAGTAACCAATAATTGTGAATTGAATGCAGTAGCTGATAGGAATGTAATACAAAGAAAACAAAAGCATTAATAATTAAACAATTCTGATACGGAATCATTGAAATTTCACTAATTTTTACGAACTTGAACATTTTTTAAGGCTGTTGCCTTTTTCTTTTTCTTTCCCTTCCTCTTCCTCTTGCTCTTCCTCTTATTTATGTATTCACTGTCAGTTTCCTGTGTGAGAAAATTCTCCTATCAGTTAATTCTACATAACAGTTTGAATCAGCAATTGTATACTACTTTTTGGCCCAAAAATTCAAATTCTCGATTTCAATCTTTTATTGTAGTGGAAGAATTGTAAGTTGAATAGCTTTTAGAAACCTTTCAGCTCTATCAAGTAGGAATAGCCAATGCCTTCATCCTAAATTCATCATATTTACAGACATCTGTATGCCATACAGGAAAACTGACATTGAATCTATGCTGATGTTGAAGGCAACACCATCAAAACATGAGTGAGTTAGTAAAAATGAAAGAAAAATGAGTGACTCACTAAAATTACTTATTGTTACATTCCACCATTCAAAACAATATTTAAAGGCATTAATGTTGCACATGTACCACTATTGTATCTCTACGAAACAAGAAGGCAAACTATGATACAAAGATAAATATGGAATAAAGAGAGATAACATAGTATTTTTTTTTTTTGATTGATTTATTTAAGGATGCTCTTTAACAGCTCAGGTCATCAGCGTGCCATTCAACTCAGGGCGTGAAACGGCCGACAAATTTTGCTCAGAGGCCTCTCTTTCAGGCTTGAGGTTCTTTTTCGTGCCGCAAATGTATGACACGGGACCCACGGCTTTACTTCCCTTCCGAAGGAAGCCATACTTAGGATTTTTACGCCCGAAAAAAATCCATCGGTTCTGGCCGGGTTCGAACCCGCGTTTTGGGTATAGGAGGCAAGTATGGTAACCACTACACCACCAGGACCGACATAACATAGTATGACAAGTGTTAATGGAAGATATATGCTGCTAGAAATCTTATAACTTTGTCATGCCATGCTGAATTAGAATAAGAATACTTAAGGTTCAAGATGGTATGGTATATCTATTTATAGAGGTTGGTAATTTATTTTTAAAAAATTTGCCGTTATTGTTACTTCAGTACTATACATAGGTGCATATTCCTATGGGCTGAAGAGACCTGAACCTCCTCCCCAAAGTTTTGCAAGGGGACTGAGACCCCCCCCAAATGTTTTTGAGGGTGATGATAACATCAGTATATAGATTTTATTTTTAATTGGGCAAATTCATATTAAAAGATTGAAAATAAAAACTCTGACAGCAACATTAAGTAATACTGACAAGAGAAATTCCTTTCATTTCACAGTTTTCCATATTCATGTTTGCATGCCAAGTCAAGTTTGTAATTCCTGGAAGTAAGGCAAAAATTTTATTCCACTTAAAACACAGAAGAGCAATATAAAAGTCATGTAGTCTATAATACATAATAGATTCAATCCTTTCCAGCACCTATTCCAAGCAAAGCAGGTTTCAGGGATCATTGAGGTAGATGCTTAATCAGTCATTATTTATTACTTTTAATTAGCCTGCATTATTTCAAGTGTCTGATATTTGAGGTTCCCTTGTGATATTAGTAAGAGGAAAATACTTATGCTGAGACAAAGAACACTTTCATCTTTCCTCATAGCTCTTGGAGCTTAAATGTTTATGATAAGCTATGTTTTGCTCACATATTCAACACTGGTCATGATAACCTTTTTTCTTAGAAGAAATGTTCTTCTTTTTCCTTTCTTTTACCTCTTCTTCTTCATTAGAGCCTGCCTCACTCATGCCTAGGTGATAATCCACAACTATAATGTTTGAATGTGTGAAAATGTGAATAGAAATGTTTGCTTAGTGAGCTAGTGTAAATCTACAACTAATGAAAAGAGGCTGCTTTGAGTATTTGGTATCATTGTCTCCATAAACAGAAGTGAGTTTATCATCTAACTATGAATCTTGGTTCTGGTCCTCTGTTTGAAGGAGCAAGTACCAATAAATAGTTTTTTCTTAGCCATCAATTCTTATGGTATAACTTAGCTTGACATTTACTGTTGCGAACCAAAGATGTGATGCAACAGAATGATGATGGGAGGAAAGTTTGTTACATCACCAACAGTGCAGTACTTACTGATTGCAAATTCCTCTTCCATTTAGCAATCATTTTTCAATTTATTTTCATGTCTCAAGTGATTGTGTCATTGCAGCATTATGAGTTGTTAAAAGTATAGTTATGTCACAGTAGTATAACAATACTTTGAGTGTAATAATGAATAGGTTTGTAATTAAAAAATAAAAAGTTGTTGGTAAATATAATGTAGTACTGTCCACAACAACAAACCAAATAGAAACTTGTAGCAGTGGTGAAAATGGAAAATGTAAAAATAACAGTGCTAGGTACTAGTGTCTGTGAACTAAGTGTAGAATCCAATAGATCCAACAGTGAATTTACTGACAACTACAGCAATTTAACAAAATAAATCAAAGAAAATTCTAACCCTATATTTACAAATCTCACAGAGGGAGGTTTGAGTCTCCCCAATATATTACAGAAGTCTACAGCTGTGGTGTCACACTTTATTTTGGCATATGGGGGATGCTTAATAATGCAAATGATGCATTAATAATGGGGCCTAATAATTAAAATGTTAATAATGAGACTCATTATTGTATTTTTGAACTCAACAATCATGAGCTAATTGTACTCTCATCTGGCATGTGTGAAACATTGAAAAAGTCAAGCTTTATACATGCATATAGCTGCAATTTTTGGAGATTATGATAAGAAAAAAGCATCAATCTATCCAGAGACATGAGCAAGCCAAGATGCACAATCCTCTCCTTGGCATCATAACAGCATCCTATAGGTAATGCATGTAATAACCCAGAGTTGTGTGTATTGAGATTAGAATGTAAACAAGCAACTCTTGAAGGAAAATATCTAATAAGTAAGATTAGTATCATTTTTTGCATATTTTTAGAACTCATTTTATAATGGAGGGATAAAGTATGTATATTTGAATCTACGAGAGCTTTTTTTTTTCAACCTCCAATTGCTCTTCTACGTGACCAAACAAGCATAAGGAGGTGGATCTGCACACTGTGCTACTACTCCACCATAATGTCTGTCAAGGCCAATTCAATACATCAGCTGAAGCTGACCTGCAGGCACTTGAACATGGATAGCATGATTGATTCTCCTGCCAAATGCAAGTTGAGAAGCGTCATAGGTTTTCTATAGGCAGAAGGGAATAGTGCAGCAGAAATTTATTGCAAAATGAGTCATATTTATGATGAAAACTGTATAAGTGAGGGTATTGTATGTGAATGACATAGGAAATTTAAAAAAGGCCAAAATGATGAAGGTAGGCAAGAACACAGGTCTGTTGCTGTCTTGTCTTGTCTTGTTGTCTTGTTCAGCAAGTTTATCAAGTGGTTTGAGAAAGATGGAGATTTACCATCAGTACATTGTCTGGAATTTCTGGACATTTCAAGGGCAGCTGTGTACATGATTGTTAAGAACACCTAGGTTACCAAAAATTTTGTGCATGCTCGATTCCCAAAAAAGACCTATTTTCATATGTTGGCAGCAACCTTCTATAAAGAGGGTATTGGAAAGCTTGTCTATTGATATGACAAATGTCTTAATCTTCACAGTGACTATGTGGAAAAGTAACTGTGACTGTACTTGACTCTTGGTAATATCATTTTGTTATTCACATTTGCCTTTTTGTTATGCCCCATAGCAGGTTGAAAAATAATAGCCCTCATAGTACATTATGTGGCCTATTGATACATTTTAAAAAATGTCAATAAATTTCAATTTAATATTAGGGTAAATAACCTGGAGTTGTATGTATTGGGATCAGAATGTAAACAAGCATCACTCTAGAAAGAGTTTACCTAATAAGTGAGATTAGTATTATTTTTTGTGTATTCTTTTAGATCTCAATTTGTAATGGGTTGATAAAGTATGTATAGTTGAATGTAGTATATTATGTAGTCTATTGGAATATTTTCAATAAATTTAAATTTTAGGTAACACATTCTCATTATACCATTAAAAAGCTGTAGTAGCAGCAACTCAACTTAATTATCAGTTTAATGTATTATTTATGTTCCTAGTCCCTTAACTTATTATGTTCAGTTCAGGATTTTTAGGATTAAAGTCATTAGCATGCCCCTAGTGTCCAACCTTGTTGAAGTTAACTGAAAAGAATATAGAAAAGCGAGTTATCTACCAGAGGCTGTGACAATATTTCATATTTTGTTACCATATTTCAAATTCAGTATAACAATTCTGTTCGATACATGCTAATTTTTGTTACTATTTCTCAAGTCTTCAGCAAAATGCAACTAAAATTACTGTTCAATCTTGAATGTTAGCCTGATATATTTCTTATGATTCTAGAAATGTGTAAGTTTATAAAATTCAAGAGCACCAGTTTAAGTATGTCTCATAATATTTAGTATGATTTACAATATAAATTTGTCCTGTTTGGTTGCATAGTAATTAATTAAAATTCACTAACATATTTGTGAATTAAGACACTATCTCTAAAGTAGAAAAATTATAAGGTTGAAACTCAAAGATAAATTTTTTTATAACTAATATCCCCATTTTCCTTTACTGATTTAGATATCACATTTATTCTATTCTCTTGTTCAACTTTAAGGAATTCCCTAAAACATTTTGAAGGCGTGATAGTCTAATTTCTTCTTTCTTTCTATAGGCTGATAAGCCCTGTTGTCTTCCAACTGGGTTGGTCCTGGTGATCTAATGGTAACCATACTTGCCTCATAGATAAGATCACAGGTTCAATCCCAGTCAGGGTAAATGAATTTTTGGACATAAAATCCTAAGTATGCCTTGCCTCAGAAGAGAAGGAAAGCCAATAGTTTTGCATCATAGATATATGACACATAAAAGAACCTCAAGCCTGAAAGAAGAGTCCTCTGAGCAAAATTTATCCATTCAATTCAGGGCTTCATGCCCTGAGATGTTAGATGTGAGATGTTAAAATTAGTATCCATAAATAAACCAAATAAATACAAGTCTCCCAACTTAAATATATTTATATAGCTTGGTGATAATCAAATTTTCTCCTTAATGTAAATATTACAATGAAGCTAATAGATGCTTATTCTGATTCTAGTTGGATAAAAGTTATAATAGATTTTGAAAATTATGCTCTCAGCAGCAATATATTGCCAACATATGCATACAAGATTCATTTTTTCATCCAACTTTTCGTACATATGAACATGGCAAATAAAAAAGTTTGTCATTGAGGGGTCTGTATTATGTAGTTTTTTAAAAATATGGCAAACAGTTTTTCTTCCTGGAACTCAATTGATAGGATATGTTCTTTCATATTATCTTACCACTTCTCTGCAAGAATTTATTTTCTTATGCCTATCATGCATAAAAACTTTATGTAGTGGCATAACTAACAAAGAACAAATAGCACACAATGAACATAAAGTAACATACAAAGACATAATAATTTGCTAACAAAGCCTCCCTCTAAATAAATACAAGTTGCTATCTGCATGTGCACTATATGACCATGACAATTATATGATTAATAACCAGTAGGAAAACGTCTATAAGAAGGGAAAGTCAAAAACTATTCAAACGTTGTATTATAAGAGATTTTATATTATGTCAAGGCCAGAGGACTTTATTATTAATAAATGTTAAAAATTTCGAGATCCCGGGATAATTATTATGGTAGAGACAATTAAACAAGATGAAAAAGTGAGAGGTGAGATAATTAAGAGTAGAAGAGAATTAGAGAATAGGAGAATTATAGTGATACAAGTGATAGTATGCTAGTCGAGAGAATAACAGTGACGTTTAGCACAATGTTTAGTACGCCAAAAATAATAATAGTAAGAATATATATGAGTGGTAGTGATAGAACAATATATCGTGTTCTAGCTAGCAAAATAACAATCAGATAATTATGCGATGAAAACAATATGGCAGTGTTCTAATTAAAATTAAATAGTAATGCAAAAGTGAATGTACTAGTGTACAGTAAGAAATAGTGAACATTTTAATTACATCGCATGCATGGCGCATAGGTCACAACTTAGAACGAGAGTGGCATTAAGGGCACTCTGAAACTCTTCAAGACTGGAAGGCGACCGAAACCAATGGCAAATATACCAAAGTGTAAATAGGTCATGTTAACTATAATTACAGGTATTTATTCATATACTGCCAGATTTCCCAATCCTTTCCTGTCACAAAACTTCAGCAATTATACTGAGCTAAGGAGCCGAAGCAAAGGTGATACAACAAGGTGCAGTATCGGGAGAATAAGAGATTAACTTCACATCTACAACCTAATCAACAAATCAATCTGCCACTATTCTCTTCCTCCCATCTCACAAATTATAACTGCAAAATTTATCGCAATAACTAGTTAGATTCTGCTAGTTTGCAGTGAATTCTATTCAATTAATTTTTCTTTCTTCTGTAGTGACACCTCATACACAACCACTGTACATTGTATCACATTTGCAGTCACTTTTTATGACTTTTGACATTCAAAAGGAAAAATACCCTTTAAGTTTGAGATATATAGACAATTTTTTTCAGATGACTGTGCTGATGTTCAATAGAACGATAATATGGGATAAGCAGTTGGATTTGGAAATAAGTTGGAATGATTCTGGAAGTTGGAACATTTTGCACAATAATCATAACAATATTTTCAAAGAAGGTAAATACAACTTTCAACAAAACATAATGCTATAGTTAATAAAAAATCGAGCAATGATTTCTAATTTAAATCTTAAAAATTACCAGGGTGGTCAAATTGACTGAGCAAAAATGATAGCAAGTAAAAGGGGATATGGCAGGAAATAAAATTAAGATTAGAGACCAGGTAGATGCATGCAATTACTACATTGATATTGGAAGAATTAATGGCCAGTCAAATGGGAAAAATTTGCTTGAGTAAAAAAGTTACTTTGTAATGTAGGCATGTAGTTAGGCTGCTACAACAAAAGTTAAAAAATGCCTCGCAGAATGCTGGTTGGCAAGTGACAGCTTTCTGAACATTGTGTAGCTATTTCTTGTATACCAACACTATGGCTCCATGTAATTTTGCAAAGGCTATCTCTGAGTTGTTGATAAGTTGCCAGTAGACCAGCTCTTTCAGAAAAAATCCAATGGCTTTAAATTTTTAAGATCATACCTCTACCAAACCATCAATAAGAAAACATCATATACAACTGCCTCGTAGCTGCAAGACACTATTGAGGAGATATGGCTATGATAGATTATGCTTCATGTATTCAGAGGAATATCTTTCCAGAAATCAGAGACGATGTCTAAATGGAAAGTTGCATATATAGCACCCTTATGCTTGTGGATGTTCAAGACTCCATATGTGCCTCTTATGGGAGCTGAAAACCCTGTCATGAATGAAGATGGCTTCATCAGTCCACAGTTATCTAGCAATAACTTTCATCTGCAGTATTGCTATTAACCAGCAACAGAAGTCCAGGCATCTAGGGAACTCAGCAGAATAGGGAACTGCATCAATAAGGATACAAATTGCCATCATGAAGGATATCCAATATAAGCTATGCTGCACTCCCAAGCATCATACAGTAACATGGGATTTAAGGTTGGCACTTCTTTAATGACTTGCTGCACTAATAAGAATATAAATTGCCATTGTAAAGGATATCCAATATCAGGCTATGATGCACTCCTAAGCATCATGAAGTAACAAGGGAACTTAATGGCTTCCTGCACCCTCTGAAGTTGCAAAATGCATCAGAAGGGAAATTGATTGGCATTAAGAGAACTGACTGAGATGATGCGGTCTGCTGTCATCATCAGATTATCCAACCTTTGGAAAACCTGGTGAGTAGTGTGTCATCTTTGTGGATATTGCTCAGCATACCCATGAGTGACTGCACTGAAGTTGCCATTGTGTGCTCCCAAAACAAATTACTTGTCTCAGTATTGGTATAAACTATATGCAACTATGCTAGGAAGAAAGCTGGCACTAACTATTTTTATACTCAATCTTCATGGAAAGTTGCCTTATGGGGTATGAACAGTTTGTCAATGCAAGGTGCTTGATCGTCAGTTGTTGCTATTGCAATTAAAAATTACATTATGGATAGATAGGAGATTCACTGGAAGAGGGGAAAAAAGCTATTATGAAAACTTATATGTTCTAGGTTAATTAAACACACAACTTTTCAAATGCCCTATTTGACCATAATGAAAAATGTTGAAGTAGAGTGCAACTTCCTAAAATAATTATGATCCTTTTCGTGCAGGATTTTACATCCTGATGAGTTTATTCAGTCAATTTCAACTACCCTGTATATAATGTGTAATGAGACTGTGCATAAGATATTTTAAAATTCATAGTTAAAAACACAGCAAATATATTTTGGAGGATTAACATTTTATTTTTTATACTTTTGTACTATGAACTTTTTTAAAAAAATAATGAAATTAAATATGTACAATACAATTTTTTTTTTTTTTAACTGTGTCTTGGTGAATACCAGAATATAATCAAGTTTGTTATAAAGTGAAACTTTAAAATTGTTTAAAATTATTTAACATATTTTAAATAATTAAAATAATATTATTTATTGAGATGAATATTTTTTATACCTTTAATTTTTTGTGGGGTTAGCTTGAGAAAATATTAGCTATAAATATGTGAATTAATTGTTAATTAAAAGTTTACTTCCTTTAGAGATGCTGATTTTTTCTCCTTTTCTCTTTCCATTTTCCTCCACTTCTTTTTTGGCACCTCTTGATTGCCCTATTTTTTTTTTTTCCCATAGTAATATACAAAGCTACATTAAAATTGAAAGTTCCCATTTGTTTTTAGGCTTACTAAGATTTGATACCACAGAGATAAAGATAAGCTACAGCACTAACAGATCTCTTCCAGATTCTTCAATGTCATTTATTACAATAGTGCTTCTTGAAAGTGAAAGCAACGACCTATCTAAAAGTGAGTAATAATGATGTACCAAAATTATTTTATAAGTAGCTACATTCAAATATGCTAAATATTTCTTAGTCATATTCTGAAGGAAGTAATAAACAAAATTTTGTCAAATTACTAAGCATTCCACTCAACCATTTGCTAGCCATGTATTTGACAACTGTCCACCTAGCCACTTAGTGAACTCCCTGTGTTACTAATCTGCTGAGAGATAGTTGAATGGAATGCATAGTATTTCTGACGCAAAATTTTAGGAGCATATTTTTGTTAAAATATGAGAGCTAAGTCATAAGTCACGGCAACTATTTATTTTTTTGTGAACAAGGAACAACACAAAAAACTAAGATATACAATTGAAGGTGTATGGAATGTACTTTTGAATGAAGTAACCAGATAGTAGCATGTCTCAGTACGCTCTGAAGCTCAGTTGAACAACAGTGGTCAGGATTGGAGGTAATGAAGAGTGTGTGAAAATAGATTTTCTCCTGTCCTATCAAACAGTAGCATGGTCAACAATGGCCTTCAAATGAGCAGTGAACGTCCTGTATCCGCAAACAAGGATGTAAGAGTTGATTTGGTTTATTTAAGAATGATCTTTAACATCTCAGGTCATCAGCTATTCCTTCAATTCAGGGGGAGTAAAACTGCCCATCAATTTTGCTCAGAGGCCTCTTCTTTCTGGCTTGAGTTTTTTTTTTTTTTTTGGTTTTTTGTTTTTACCGTAAATCTATGATACAGGGTCCACAGCTTTATTTCCCTACTGAAGGAAACCATTTTTATGCCCGAAAATATCCATCGACCCTTACCAGGATTGAACCCGCGATCTTGGGTCTAATGGTTACCACTAGACCATGAGGAACGACAGATGTTAGGGTGATAATGAAAAGTACTTAAGCGATAATAGGCACTGGATACTTGTGGAAATCAAGAGCAAACAGGAATTTTAGCAAAAACAGTGCACCGCATTTAAGGGAGGACTTAAACATGAAAAAGTGTGCAAAGTGGATGTCATATCAATTAAGTGAGGTATAGAAGTGGACTCCCTATGAAACATGTCGCTCTAGATTCTTCAGAAATCTCATTGCAAGCCCTGAATGCAGACTTTTCATAGAACTTGGAGTTACATACCAGCCCTAAATGCTTTGCATTTTAGGTGCTACTTCATACTTTCAACGGTCTTTGTTTTTTCTAAATCCAATGTAATATTCACCTTTCATTCAAAAAAAGTTTTTTTTTCTCTCTCTCACTTCCTTATCCTAGGTTCCAAAATCACTCCCTAAATTAGCAGAAGTGAGGGTTTCAGTAGGTTCTGCAAATAAAGCAACAAAATTATTAAACCTCAAACCATACAAGCATATATGTGTCCATTGTTTCAAATAAGGTGGTCCAGTAGCAAGAGTGCTCTATTGTGAGTGTTTTTTCTCCTCCCCTCCCCATCTGTGAATGAAGGTTTAATGAACCCAATGCTTCTGCTCGAAGCCTGGTTTCACCTGAATGGCATTGTGAACAATCAAAACATAAGCTATTGGAGTAGCAGAAATCCACATCATATATAGGAAACCCCTTTTTATAATAGCAAATAGGAGTTTTACTGTTAGTGCGAGGCATATTATTGGTCCGATATTTTACGATATGTGCAAGAGAGGTACAGAACGGATATTTTGACCCCATTTTTTTCCGCAGCTTACAGAAGAAGAGAAATCATATGGGTGGTTTCAACAGGATTCTGCAACTAATACAGAAGTGGTGTCCATGAATGGTATTAAGGAAGTATTTGAAGATAGAGTGATTAGTGCTGGTGTATGGGCCTCTAGCTCACCAGGTTTAACAGAGTGTGATTTTTAACTGTGGGGTTGCCTGAAGGACAGAGCTTATAAAACAAATCCTCACACATCCGAGGAACTATAAAGGAAAATATCACACATGAAATTAGAAACATTACAGTGATCAAACTTAAACATTTCAATGAGAAATGTGTTTTCTCGATACAATGTCTGTTTAGCCAAATGGGGAAGATATTTCCAACATCTTCTATAAGGTAAAATTTTATACACAATTTTAGAAGTGAGGTTGTTCTCGGGCGGCCGCAACATGCCCAGACTCCGAGAATCGAAACACCGTGCATCCGGGATAGTTTTTACGTGAAAGCCTGTACTTCTTGCATTCTATTATAATGTTGTTTTCAATGATGATTTTGTAATGTCACAGAAATTTGATTTTATCAAAAAAATCTTGTGATTTACAGAGACTGCTAAATTATACATATGTTAGAAAAATGGAACTTACTATTTAACAAAATTAAAAACTACATTGTTGATAAAAATACATTTTCTGAATCATATTCTGGTACTAGGATACAATTACCCTTAAATATAAAATAGTGAGAGATCCTAGAATAATTTACCCGTAAAATTAATGATTTTCTTTTTAGAAAGAGACATTGCATATAGGTAGCTTGATAATACTGATAAATTCTGCACTGACTTTAGATCTTGCTTGGAATAAAACTTATAAAAAAGTTACATATTTTAGCAGTTTAAAAATGTTACTATTGCTCATTTTCCAGTCTGGGACCTGTCAACATTATAAAGCATAATCTTAATATTCTTCAATATAAGTGCATCTGAATTGCTTTCATAAAAATTTTGAAAAGATAGATTTAGGAAAATATATTGGCTTAAGTTTAAGTGTGAGAAGGCTAGTTCAGTATAAAAAACATTTACAGTTATAAAATATATAAAAACTATTTTATTTGTTTAAAAACGGTTTAAGCTAAAAAGAGTGTTCTGTTCTTCACATACTGGGCAATCAAATTTATTCTGATTTTACAACACAGTTGCTAGTCAGTACATCTTGCCTTGAAGATTAAAGGCTTCAAAAGTATGATAATGTGTAGCCTAGGAGCATTTAAGTAACTAACATGACTATTTGCAAAGAAACTGACTTACAACTATGATGTAATAGTAATTTTATTTCTCTTTCTTTTTCTCTCCAAGGCACTCTTTTATCTTCCACAGTAAATACTCAGAACATGAACAAATTATACTGATATAAGCTTGCTCTGTAATCAAGATATCATTCATGTCAAATGACTTTCAGTAAAATCTGAATAAATTTAGACACCCAGTATTTTATATTTGCTCTAAGTGTATCAAAAGTAGTAACTTTGTTTTTCCAAGTTTCAGATACTTTTGATAGCAGGTCAGCAGTTATCGTAACCTGCCTACTGCTTGTAATTATGCTTTCTTTATGCATTTGGTAAGCATTTGTTTGAAATAAGACTTAGATTTTTTTAAAGATTAAAGTTAAAATGGAAAGTAAGTTACAGTTGTTTAGCAAAGGTAATTTAATCCTCTAATACTATTGAATTGTGCATTATTAAAACAGATTATCAAACTTTTAAATATTCCTTATACAGGGTTCCAATTCTTCTACACATCATAAATTAATTACGCAACAGGAAGTTCTGCATAACAGCCTTGCCACCTTCCGAGAAAAAACATGTACACAATTGGAATTTATAGCAGATATTTTTTGTTTATTTCATTATTTATTACTAGTAAACACAAGGGTAGATTGATAAGTCTAGTAAAAACATAGTAAATAACATGTTTTTGCAAAAACAAAAATTTCTTTTTCAACATAATCTCCTTTAATGCAATAAATTTTGTCCAACAAGATTCCAATTTTTATATTAGGTACCTCAAAAAAAAATATTTCAGACTGTGCATAATACTCATTTACAACATAAATTACCTCTTCATTCCACGAAAATTTCTTCCCATATCAGTTTTTGAGGTTAGGAAAGAGAAAAAAGTTAAATGAGACAAATCTGGAGATAACTATAGGTGAAGAAGTATTTCGAAGTCAAGTTCGTGCACTTTTGCCATCACAATGGCCAAGGTATGAGCAGGTGCACTGTCCTGGTGAAGGAACATGATTTGTGTACCAATCTTGCCTGCTTCTGCTTCAAATCACTATGCAAACGGTTCAATAACATTGCGTAATAATATCCAGGAGCTGCTTTACACTTGATAAAGAAACAACAAATGCAGTACCCATCTTGCACTCAGCTTCTTCATATACAGAACTTCATGTAGGATATTATGCTCCTGCTCATATGAGATAGCTACCATCTCACAAATCTTAATATGACGTTCTTCTATCATGATATACCATGAATTTTATCGACAATTTCTTCGAAAGAAACCTCAATCAGGCATCAGGAAGGTGCAGCATTTGCAGTGCTAGTACAGGCCATTTAAATTCTTTTATTCAGTAATATATGGTCTTGAGTGCTGGTCCACAGTTTGTTCAGCTAATTTGTACCTGGGTTGTAATCCACTTTTTTAAATAAAAATGTTTTATCACAGCACAATATTCGTCTATCCATTTCTACGAAACATGTTATATTGATCACTTAAGATGGCTGCCAACAAAGAACTGCACATTGCATCTGTTTGAAAAATTGAACAAAACCATTTACAAGAGGCATACCACTTAACAAAAATGTCTGCCATTTCAATGAAACTTACCAGACTTATCAATCTGTCCTGATAGTAATTAATATAATATCACCATAATAGGTGCATGAAGTGTGTGCTGTTCATTTTGAGATAAACCTGAATCCTTTTGAAAAGATTTTGAGATGCTCACTGCAATTCATCCTCCTAAATAATGCAAACTGTCTCCCAGATAATTTGTTTCAGTACCTCCATAGGTTTTATTTAGATAGAACAGTAATTTTACATGGATAAACAAACAGCAGCTGCCGGCTCTATATGCACTGTCAATAGATACACCAACTTCCTGGTTTACTTGGTTACAGACTTCTGAATAGAAGTTTCTAATCCTTAGCTTATTTCTCAAGTTTCTCCTCTGTTAAAACCCAATTTTTGCTCTAGGCATTTTATCAATGATACATATTGAGTTCAAACTTTGTTCACCAGTCTGAAAATTGTATTTCTGGATGGATATTTAGCACATTTCCTCCTACAGTAATTGTACAGTTTCTTTTGCACATAGTAACCATAAATAAATATTCTTTGTTGTAGCGTATACTCACTCTCAGCATTTTCCATAATGTAAGAATATACAGAGGAAAGTCTAACAAGCACTTCATATAGAAATGACATTAAACAGTTAGTGTGAAACACAACTGAACAAGATAAAAAATTGCCTATGCCAGCAGTACTTTAGCTCCAGTCATACCAAATATTCTGCATTCACTATAGGTGAACTGGTTTCTATTAGTGTATACAAACTCAGATTGAGTAGCTGAATGAAGCCATGATATTAAATGCATCACAGGCAGAGTATGATTTAAACCAAAGCCTAGCCTAAACAAAACTATAAGAAGTGAAGCTGCAGCATTTCTACAAGAGAGCACAATTTAGGATAGCAGGAGGTTTATTTATTATGATAGTTTAGGTTAGAATTATTTTTTCAACAGATTTTTAGGAATAAATCACTCTTAATTTCTCCCTCTCTCTTTTTATTGCATTATGTTATGCATATACCTCCAGCATTAAAACTGTATGAATATATGAGTTGAGCTCTGACCTTCTGTGAGAAAGAAAACACACATAGCTTGTAAATGCATTATCTGAACCTAATTATACTCAGTTTCTTGTTAACAGGAGCTAAAGCAAAATTTATTTATGCCAGATAGACTTTCTAAGTTATTTAAGTTGGAAGCTAAGCAAATAAGTGCTATTGTGATGGATTTTTTATTCAGTTCACCTTCTAGCGTTAATATTTATTTTCTTAAAAATTGCAATAAGTTCAAAAACTTAGGAATCTCCTTCCTTCAGAAAATGCAGAGAGTGTATATCTGACCTTTTCCATCCAGATGACATTTACTCATTATGCTTATTCTTTTACCAGAGTGTGGCTTGTTTATTATCTTACTCATGAATTGGCAGATATCAGAACTCACTGGTCTCAGTTTATGTCATTATCATAGCATTTTGTTATTTTGATTTGTCATGACTCACTCAAACTAAAAAACATTTGGAGGCAAGAATTATTTTCTTGATGTTACATAAGATCGATACACGTTCATAGCAATAAAGAAGATTAGAAGTAATTTAATCAATATAGTTTGCATATATGGTATGTATATGCAATTCTTCTAAGATAGCAAAAGTTCCAATAAGATCCTATACATGATATTAATGTGCCTTCTCTTGCACTCATTCAGAATATATTAGATTTTTTGTAAGGACTTACATTTCCTGTAAATAGAGAGCACAATTTAGCCTGAACACATCTTTAGTATTTAGCCACATTGCAATCACATTGTGCTGTTAATACACAGAATTTCAATGATAGATAAATAAATTGACATTAGACATCGTTTTACTTCAAATATTTTCAAAAATTCAAAATAAACATCTGTAGCATCTAAGTGTTTCTTTTATCATTATTCTATATTAGCCAACAAAAGGCTTAGGTTCACTCCTTTATATTTGCTTATAAAGTATGAAAAATAATACATACTTATGCCTATATTAGTAACTAAAATGTTAAATTTAACCTTAATTTATATTTATAAATATAAATATATTTAAATTAAAACAATATCATGAGTAATCGGAAGCTTTCCCGGCCGGAGTCAGACTTATAACTAGAAGTTTCTTCCAGGCTTAGGAGCCGTGGTCTGTTAGAGCTAAGGAGTTCAAACGTTTCATCCCTCAATGCAGAGGACATCTTCAGTGGCATGATCTGAGTCTTCTGGGCGAAGGTCCTGGCATGACAGTCACCAGGAAGACCGCACCACTGAAGATGTCCTCCGCAGTTGGGGATGAAACATTTGGACTCCTTAGCTCTAACAGACCATGGCTCCTAAGTCCGGAAGAAACTTCTAGTTATAAGTAAAACAATATCTTTTAAAAATTATTTTAAAAAATATATATAGAACTAGCACAGTGAAGCAAAGTCATATGAATAAATTCATGTGATATATGTCATACTAAACACTCTTATTGCTTCACTTACTTGTGTGATATTTGGAACCGGTTTTGAAGACCTTAGTCTTCATCTTCGGCCAAGGGTATGGCTCATATAAGTAAGTGTATCACTTACACAAGTAAGTGAAGCAATAAAAGTGTTTAGTATGACATATATCACATGAATTTATTCATAAATATATTTGTTTATTTTATATTGTATAAAAAGAGCGTACAAAAAACTAACCAAAGAAAGAAAAGGAAGAAAACCAAATTGCTACTTTACTAGAGAATATTTTGAGTTAAAGGAAAAAAGAATACATAACTATTATGCTAGAGGATATTTACAGTTAAATTACATTATTATTGCAGTTGTCATAAAAAGAGAAAACAAAGAGTACTATCTGTACCTCAGACATACAAGCTGACATATCGTAGTGATGGCAGTACATTCAATGAAGAAGAAAAATTTTCAGGTAAATATTTTATATTTTGTTACTCTTCATTAGCACCAGATACATAAAGTATAAATTTTGCTGAATGCCTAACTGAAATTTTGTTGCCAATTGAACTAAGAGCTCTTAAAAATTTATACTAAAGTAAAATGTACAATAAATCTATATTTTGTCATGCCATAAATCATTTTATAATACCCCCAGTTATTAAACTAAGTCAAACTATACCATACTTGAAGAATTTTATTTTCAATGATGCTGTTTTATGCACCCCTATATGCCAAAGTAATTAATTTCATTTATATTTTATTATTTTGAAAACTGATGATGCATCCAACTTAACAATATGAGCAAGGACAATGCTTTAACGAATCATTCAAGAATTAGACAATGGAAAAAAATTTTGTTATATTTCTGGATATTTGAAAACAAAATGAATTAGCTTTCAATCAGTTTGACTCTTTAGGAATCAAAGGAGCTGCTCTAAAGTTATTTAAATCATTGCTAGCAAACAGGTCACAAACAACAAAAATTAATGACCAAATTACTGATACTCATAATATAAATATTGGTGTGCCACAAAGAACTATTCTAAAGCCCATAATTTTGTAGTTTATATAAATAACTCATTAGATATTAACTTAGAAAAAAAATTTGAATTATAACTTCATGTACAGACGCCATTGCAGTAATATTTAGCAGTATCAGCCTGAATGAAACTTGTATGAGTACAAAAGTATATGAGAGTATAAATTTAAGTAATTGATATTGAAATTTATTGAAATGCTAAAGCAACCAAAATAAAAAATACAAGGAGGTCTTCTCTCTTCTAGTCCAGATCATTTTTAGGTGTGATTCTCTAAAAATAAATGCATAGATTTATTATAATAATTATAATAAATTATGCACTAATACCTTCTATCTATATTCCAATTAACCACAACATTTTCACTTGGATTGCTTCATACA
Organism: Metallyticus violacea; assembly: GCA_030762175.1. NCBI lineage: Eukaryota > Metazoa > Arthropoda > Insecta > Mantodea > Metallyticidae > Metallyticus > Metallyticus violacea. The sequence goes on from CM060832.1 coordinate 125,505,022, forward strand.
CCATTCCCGGTTCATAGCAGTTACCTACTGGCATGTCCAGAGAACCAGAATCCAATCCATCAAAAAACACCCTTATAAAAATATTTTAATAACTGTATATATGTAAAATATAAATTATTTAAAACTTCTACAACCTACTAACTCCCTTATTTCCAAACTCCATACCATAATAATAAATTTATTCAAATACTAACTCATTTTCAATTTTACAAACTCTTTTAATTTCACTCCTGGCTCTATTCCAAGCCATAGACCTCTTTCCCAATAACAATATTTACCTTCTAATACACAATTTCTCCAACATGTAAATTTCCAGTAATTATTCAATTCACACCACCGTAATTCTACCATACCCATACTCAAAATTCATTCACTTATTGTCCTGTTTCATCCATTTGTTTTTAACTGAATACAAATACTCCCCTGAATTCCTTACCTGGAGTTTATCTCCAAAAAAAAAAAACAAAAAACAAAAAAAACAAAAAAGTTTTATTGCTAGGTCTTAATCAAATCCATTTTTCTTTTATCAACTACTTCCTCCATACTGTTGTTCTGGGCATTCAAGTCTGAAGGTTAGTAAAGATGTGCATCCTGCTCATAGATTTATGGCATGTAAGAGAATTTTTTAAAAATTCACATATCATCCATGGGCCACAAAAAAATTTCAGAATATTCTTAAAGATTTTAATATCAGGTTGGCACCGATTAATAGATTTAATGTTCAAAATTTGCTGATAGATAATGTTAATGACAGTATTCCACAAGAAGAAAAATCAGGTATTTACAAAATAAACTGTGCAGAATGTGAAAAAATCTACATAGGGAAAACAAAGAGAAACATTGGCACATGGTTAAAGGAACATTTCAGGAATATAAAGTACAAGCAAATAGAGAAATCAGCAGTAGCATATCATTTTTGGACACAAAATCACGACATAATAAGTAAAACAAAATTATTAAAATCAGTACAAGGACCTACGGAATTAGCAACCTGGGAGAAAAAATACATCTACAAATACAAAGATAGCATAATGAACTTCGACATTGTCGGGGATGAAAACATAAACTACAAGTTTATCACACCGCCACCAGAGCAGAATATACATTCCCACAGCTCAACGAATGATCCGACAGTTGAACCTTAGCATGGCTGAAGATGGGAACAAAATGTTCTTGAAACCGGTTCCATACATTTATGAAAAGTAAGTGAAGCTTTAAGAGTGTGTAGTTCAACTGAATCATACAATGATATTCATTAATATAATTTAAACTTGCTTGTACATGCACAAAAGATGAAGAGTACTCTGGATGTCGAATTGAGGGCATCATTAAAAAGATCCATGGAAAATCACCCAGTAAAAGTGTACTAGATAGCTGAAATAGGAATTCTCAAATGAATGAGTACACAATATCTTGCACAAAAAAAATTATTATGAAAAAACTGTGTGCAAAATTTATACCAGAATTATTATACTCTCTAAAGGATATTTCAATCAGTCAAAGCAATAGACATCTGCTAAAAAGGTAACAGACACTTTATTTTTTTTAAGATTCCAAATAAATAATACTGATAGACTACTTGTAAAGGAATAAAACAATAGCAGGAGCCTAATGAGCAGCATAGTTGCATTGATTGCAAGATGACTTGAGGGAAAAATAGCCAATTGATATAAAAAAGTGTTCTTTCATAATGACAATACACTTACATATTGACATTATAACGGCTAAAATGTATGAATTTGACTTTTGATTTATCACTTACCCTATTCCTTAGACTTAGCTACTCAAAACCTCTTCCTCTTTTTAAACTTAAAAATTTGACTTGCAAGAAGAAATTTTCATTCAATGAGAATGAAATCAATGCCATCAAAACTATTTTGAGAAGTTTGATAAAACCTTTTTTTTCATCATGATAAACAAATTGGAAACTTGTTGAATCAAGTTTTTGGCCTTTGATAGAGACAATGCTGAGAAATAAAATAGATTTACTTTTTTTTTTTATGCCAAATTTTAAAAGAGTTCTAGGATAATGTATACAGCTGTTTACTTTATATCTAAGGTATGAGATTGTCAAAATATTTTATATATGATAAATGTAAGATACTCTTTTAATTACTTTGTTGACTTTTCCATTACTGCTAAGAGTGTTATTCAAGGTAAGCATAAAGTCGCCTCCTCTCAGTTCACTCAGTTCAAAGGCATGACTTACTATGCCTTTTTTTTTTTTTTTTGTTTATTTATGGATGCTCTTCAACATCACAGGTCATCAGCATCCCATTCAATTCATGATGCGAAACAGCTGACAAATTTTCTTTTCTTTTTCATGCCATAAATGTATGACATGGGATCCTCGGCTTTACTTCCCTTCTGAAGGAAGCCATACTTAGGATTTTTATGCCCGAAAAAAATCCATCAGCCCTGGGCAGGTTCAAACCCGCGACCTTAGGTTTAGGAGGCAAGTATGGTTACCACTACACCACCAGGACCAACTACTATGACTTGATATACCCACATATATAATACAGAAACCATAATAACTCATTCATAGTATTAGTTACAGAAATGTTGTCTTAATACTATATACTAAACTAATAAAATAACTCCATGCAGGCCCACATTTAAAATTCATAATTATTAAGAGTAATCTCAAATGTATGTATGGATGCCACAAGTCTCAGCAACTGTTTTTTTTTGCCAACAAGGAAGAATAGGAAAAATTTAAGATATACAATTGAAAATGTATGAAATATACTTTTGAATGAAGCCACCAGATGGTGTATGTAAGCAGAACTGCATGTCTCAGCATGCACAACGTTCAGTTGGTGAGTGACAGTGGTCAGGAATGAAGGCCATGAAGAATGAACAACATGCCTATATAATAATAGCATTTCTGTGCAGCCACACAGTTACGAGAAGCACTGGGTGCACATGTAGAACAGTGTCAAGGTGAAGATGCCTTCAAACTGAGTAATGTTGACTGCTCTATCGAACAGTGGCAAACTGAACATAGGCCTTCAAGCAGGGTAGAATGTAGAATGCCAATCGCAATGCAGTGGGCATCCTGTGTAGTTGAACACTGACTTGCCGAATTGAAGAGAAAACAGGAATTCCAGCAAAAACAGTGCACCACATTTTATATGCATGTGCAAAGTGGGTGCCACATCAATTAAGTGAGGTACAGAAGTGGACTCGCTACGAAACATGTTGCATCAATCTGGCAAGATTTCAGAAAGAAGGTGATGCCATGTTGAATCACATCATTGCAATTAATGAAACGTGGGCAAGGGTGTATGAACCAGAACTCAAGCGACAGTCCAGTGAATGATGGCATCATCCTAGGCACCATGCAAAAACAAGTTTCCTCAAACATATAATTTACTTCTTTCTGGTGCTTGTTAAGTTCATTGTTAATTACTTATTTAAATAAGTAAATATACAAATTTACAATTATGATGTTGTAAAGGAGAATGAAAGAAATACAGCTCCATTACTTGTCTCTTATGTGTAATAATATTGTATATTGTAAATTAATTATACTCTTCTTGATGCTTAAAAAGATATATCAACAATCTATAAACAAATAATTATTACTAAATTAATATTAGGTATTTTTTCTTGCAGCCGTAACAACAGCTTCTGTGTTTTCAAATGGTTATGGAAGTAAAGAACCCACTCCTTCTGTTTCTGACAGTCCTAAGAGCATACAGGAAAATGAGGTAAGCAATAGAACATCACTATTCCTTCTTAGCATTCTTTCATACCTTACACCAAAACGAACCTCACATTCTACATTCCTGACCCGACTTTCTGAAGGTTCACTATGCAGTGAAATGGATGATTCATCAATTCAAGAACTTTTGAACAAATTTGATTCACTTATTCTAACATTTGAGAGAAGTAATAATTCTACAGAGAGTTCTCTTTCTGATGAGAGTGACATTCCTGTAACCCTAATTGAGCTGGTTGATGGTAACTATCTCTGTTCGGAACAGCTTTTGATGAGAGAAGACAACAATCCAAGAGTGACAAAATCTGGCAAGGAAACACAATCAGATGAAGATGTATACTCATGTCAGAGCTCAGATGTATCAGTTCACAGCTACTTCTCAGTGCATCCACATAATCATAATTCTGATATGGATTCCTTCACAAGTCTTAGCAATGAAATAGACTTAAATGATGCAAATACACAATCTATGTAAAACAGAAAACAAAACAGCACTTCTTTCTGGTGCTTGTTATGTTATAGCAACCATTTTACAAAATGTGAATGCAACCTGAATGAGATATATTTAACTTGTTGAACAATTCATAGTTTGTATAACCCAATATTTTGTCTACATACATAATCTATATGTATATATTTAGTTATATTTTATGTAAACTGTTTTAGTTTTTTCTAATGTAAATAACTTGTATACCTGTTATTTTCTGTAATGTGAGTTACAATATTAATCCAGCTTTTAAAATATTTAAATAACAATATTTCATGAAAATAAAAAGACTTCAAGTCTGATTATGAAAATTTCTTTTTGATTACAAAATTACTATTCTGCTTTTAGTTTCATCCAGATGCAAAATACATATACTCAAAATATGTTGAAATTTTCAAGTTTACTAATTTTATATATAGTGTGTCAATTTGTATAAATTTTCTGGACTTCAGCATACATTCAGTGTAAAAAATATTTTTGTATTTTGTACTGCCATTTTGCTCCTATGATCTAATGCAATCTAAATCATTCACATTGTGGAGATAAAAGGTATATGTTTTATGATTTAGCATGGTTCCAGTAATTAAATATTGATACAGATTTAAACATTGCAGCTATCAATGAATAGTGTTTGAAGAACTTATTGTGAATATGTAGTCCACATTAGAAAACCTCTTATAAATATAGTACTATGTTACATTGACTTAAGTTACACAACAGCATGGGTTTTTTTCCTTTCAAAATGAATACATAGTACATACATCTATTAACACTATAGCAATCACAATTTTTGTTTTCAATTGACAAAACTTGGCATATAATCATCAATTAATAAATCATTTAATGAGTTCATTAAATAGCAAAATTGGACCATTAAGGTGAGGGTTAATCTAAAGCTAAAATTAAAAATTGCTCTAGTTCTGCAATTTTTTTTCAACAAAACTCTGTATATGGCATTAAAATAAATTAATAAAAATAGTTTCTGAAAATCAGCACAATTAAACTATCAGGTGGGGTTTACCTGAAACCTAAAATTTAAAAATTGCTCTAGCAGCATTAATATTTGTTTTTTGCAATGAAACTCTGTACATATCATTTAAATACAATAAGTAAAATAGTTGCTGAAAATCTGGGAAATTGGACTATTAGGAGTAGGGTTACACCTGAAAACCTAAATTTAAAAAGTGCTCTAGCATTTAATTTTCTCTGTATTGTTTCAAAATAAAAGGACAAATTAACTCGGTATATAAACTGTATTTATAACGATGCATATGTTTAATATTTAACAAACTGTCATAAAGATAGCAATTATGAAACATTAATCTAATATGTGTGAGAATTATATTTTATTTAAGAGTGCTCTGTAATACCATTCAGAAAATATTGCATTACATGCTTTTACAATAAAATTTAAATTAAATTTCAAAGCCACTGATAATGTATGGAACTTTCAATTATACATTGTTGATTGTGCATATTTGCTTAGTACATAGTAATTGGTTCTGAATAGTAACACGTTTTTGTCTTATTCAAACAAATGATCATCATCTTCTTAAATACATAATGTAAGTCAAAATTTGTAATTTTTCTCTATTTTATTGAATGCAAAGATGATAAAAAGGGCTCATTTCACAAACATGGTTATATTTAAAAATACCTGCACAGCTAGCTTTGTTTCTCAGTGGTCATATATTTCATTTAATTTAAAAATTAAATGAATAAAGCATAAAAAATGGTATGCTTTACGGTTTTGATGATTATGAAGATAATATCTATAGTAAATGAGTCATTTGATACTCTTTCTCTAGGCTGAGAAAAAAATATCAGATTCAGAATATTGTTTTTACCATCCGATTTATAAAATGACAGTGGACCGATACATCTGTACTTGAAGTACAGGAACTGCCAACTCTGATTACTATGTTGACACATAATAGTAATGCGCATATGCCAGAGGTAACCACATCCCCTCATTAATCAATCCATAGAAAGTGTCATATGAAGTGGTATGTGTCACTGAACTACTATTCTCCTGTATATAGTCTACATCAGTAATACAAATCATTCCACCTTCTGTTTCTTAAGAGAAAGGCTAACTCACAATAAAATGACTATAATAATAAACTATCATAGAATGATTAGCTATTGTAATAATAAGATGAAATTTTTGAATGACCTACAGAATTATTTAAATTTGATAATTAGTGTAGTAAAATACTTATCCATGAGTGCATATAAAACTTAATTCATGTAATGATTGAACTTCTTAATTAAAACAATGGAAGTAAAGGCAAGCCCTCCAAATATTAAAATTCTTTTTTAAGTATTTAATTGGAAAGTCATTATTTCAAATATATTATTACAACTTTTCCCATTCAATACAAAATTATTGTAATGATTTTTGTCATTGTTTGAAACAGTTCATGGTCTTTCTCCTAATTCTCTTTCATACTTCTGAGTTTCTTCATATGTGTAAGAAGGTGCAAAATTTAACTCATTGCTGAAGACAACATACTTTAAACATCAATCCAGTGACTATATATAAAGACAACATACTTTAACATTAATCCAGTGACTATATATAATATATAAAAGCATTGTAGCAGTATTTATAATCAGTGCCCTTCCTGTAATTTATATTCATATGTTTGCAAATACTATATTGATTTCATTGCTTTCAGCAGTGATGTAGAAAGCTTTATTTAATTATGTAAATAAATAGCTATGTAAATAAATAGCTGCAGTGACTTATAACACTTTATTGAATTGTGTATACACTAAGTAGTAGAAATGGATTAAGCTTTTTAAATTAGAATTGGAAAATGAATGCTAATATGATATTTGTACACTTTTCTTGTTACTTAAGAATAAAAGTGAAAGGCGAATGAATGCCTGGCATTCTAAGCTACTAGTAATGGTTTTTTTTTTTCCGTTGTTTATGTTAGCCCGCTAAATTTTCGCACCTTTCCAGAATATTCTATATGAACTGGTCAATCAGTCGTGAGCATTTTACATTTTTAAAGCCGGCGAAGCTGCTGAGCATAAGTGGGTAGATCCCGGCAGGCTGGGTGTAAACACATGAGTACCCAAGCCAAGAGGTTGTATAGGAAGAGAAGTTGCCCAGTCGGCAATCTCTGACATTCTTCTTTAATCGAGTTGGCAGGGAAGATTTGTAATAGACGCGTAATTATATACATCCCATGCAAGTGGAATGCATAGCCGCATAATAATGTCAACTCTTTGTGTAACAAACAAGCGATTATGGAGTGTAAGCTTTAATTTCTACGAGAAAGCGTAAGATCAAAACTTAGCAAAGCCTTGCAGCGACGTGTGAATCACCTAATGAAGTGATAGTTTTAAAACCCCGAAGCTCGCGGTCAACAGAAGTACTTCGCTTGTCAGCGCCCGAGTCAATTAATTACTAGTTCAAGGGTTGCGAGCATTCATTTCCCGAGACGAACAAGAACTCCTTTGTAACGAGGAATCGGGTAAATAAACACACACGTCTCACCACATACCTTTGCGTGTTTATATTTTGAACGTAATTCATGTACCCTTCCGTTGTGTGAAGACGATGAAGACGGCGCAATCCCTGAGATCCGATAGTCTGTGAAAGCTTAGACAATCGGCTACGCCCATGCAACAATTAACGACGTCGAAAACTGGACCACTCTTGTCGAAGACCCCAATGAGAACCCACAAACCCCACAGCATGCTTTCATCATGCCACTATAAGCATTAACCACCAGTGCATTAAAAATTGCATGATAAAAGATATCAGTATCACAACATGCAGCACTGTCACACTTCTAACCAAGAATTTACAGTTTGCATGTGGATATTTCTTAAAACACCAAAGTGAAAAATAATGCAAATAATGCACCTGTTATTTGTGGTTTCCTTACCTGCATTGGCTAGTTGACATGCTCATTGGCACAGTACAAAAAAAAAGTATTGTCTTTTGAGAATCAAATTTAATATTATGTCCGTTATCTGACTCATAGAATCAAAGGAAGCTGCAGGTTAATCTTTAGTGCACTACAATAATAACTTAATTAAAGGAGAATAAGCTGTGATATCAATCTACCTTAATGCATCATATAGAGAAGTGATGAAGTAAAATGTCAGAATTACTGTGTTCATATTTCAAAGCAAGCATTGTTACTCAGACAAATATTTTTTATTTTGTATGATCATGGATCATTTTGTAATTAGAGCAAAAATAGTGTTAATTGAGTCAATGATAGATAGTGAGAATAATTATCCTGAAAGTGAACAATTTTTATCCCATTCCTGATGTCTTTACAGCTATACAAAAGTAATAAAGTATAATAGAGTATCATCTTCATCTGCTAACAGCAGGTCAAACAAACTACAAATTTCAACACCTGGGGTGACTACAGGTACAAATAAAAACTTTTTGAGATTACAAATTTCCTTCATTTTATACAATAAAATTTTGAATATAAATGCAGTTTCCCATAAAATTTGTAAAGCAGCATATGAAAAAAATTTGATGTTGATACAAAGTTCATCAAAAATTTAGTTAGCTTTAATTTAAATTGGTTTCCATATTGCTAGAAAGCTCTTGAAAAATGTTTAAAAAAAATTACGAAAGTTAAAATTGTCACTGACATTTCTTGTCACAACTCATTGCTGTAAATGCTGGAATTAATGTTGCTTGTTATTTCTCAAATGCTAAGAGAGTGCAAATAGAGGAAAGTAGAAATATTCTTCTTAAGATTTTATTTTCCTTAACTTTGCTACTTTGCTATTCAGGGTCTTCCTATGAGTCACACAAATGATAAAATGTCAGCACTTTGTTTCATTTGAAAAGTAAAAACTGTTCTATCCTGAAATCATAAATTGAAAGGGAAAGAAAATGTATATAACATAATATCTGCAATGAAATGTTAACTTGTATATACATCTGTTTTACAACAGCTTATTTCAAATAACCAAAGAGCAGGCTATTTTTCTCTACTTCCTGATGAAATAGCTAATATTTATATTCAAAAGCAATTATGTTCCACTCAAAAGCAGACATAAGCAGAAATACTTTAAACTAGAATTAGTTCACTACAGAGGTCACTACTATGTACCTAAAATCTGACTGCTGGAGTCCTGCTACCCGAAATATTAGAAGTAGCACCCAGGGTACAGTACATTGTTTTATTCATTATCTTAGTTTAGTCATTCAAAACACTTTGAAAAATCGAATAGGCTGTTGCACTATCCTCAACCTGGTCAAAGGAACAATTCTATTTGTAAAGCATTTCCTTAAAAGATTGGCCTTCTTTCATAAATTATAATGTGACAATGATGCATTAGTTAATTTGCTCCCATTTTACCCAGCAAGAGGGCCAGTTCATTACATCTTTCTTCACTCATGTTTCACCAATACAGTAGACACCTTGAATTCATTTTAAAACAATTCAAATTGACAAGCCATGTGCAGGAGCCAAAACATATTGTTTCTTCTTAAAAAGAACACTTTTGATTTCTTTCTTTCTTTCTTTTTACCTTATATTAAAACTCACTTTGCAATATTTTAGGAAAGACCTGTTTCTGTCAAATTCTGGAGGAAAAGGCATATAACATCCAGTAGTTGGTCAACAGCTGATGATAGGAGTGATTCCCCCCAAAATATGTTCTAGTGTTATGTAGGTAACTGGAGTTAGTGTGAACATGTTTAATATATTCTTGTAGGATATATTACCACTCCATTGTTTACAGCTTCCTAAGTGTAATTTAATTAATGACTCAAAACTATTGTTTAATATTAATTTTAATTTCATCTTTGCATAGAAAAAGTACAGTTAAACCGAACTTATTTTGAAGGTCTAATAACTTGAATTGGTCTAAATGTTAATTATTATGTTTTTTAAAATTTTAAGAACTATCGAAACTACACAAATTCGACAATTCTAATTGGAACTAAACACAGTTAAGCTTTTGAAATGTATATAATTATTATGTGTTTGGATGAAGAGCTTTAATAATAATAGTTTAATTTTAGTTTTTAGTTAAGGGCCCCAATTTATATATATAAAAGTATCAGTATCCTTGCAAGGGAAAAATTCTGAAATGATTGATCAACAGGACAGATCAATTTGCAGAAAATTACTCTCTGATAGCCTAGGCCAAAATTAGTTCTGGAGCAGGAAATATGAAATGCCTTAGCTTAATTTTGTATTTCAATCAAAGATGAAATGAAATGAGCCCTCTTGCCTAATTTGTCACAACAGGTTAATTATTACCAAATGTTTTATATTTTGATATGGTAGTAAATTTACTGGCTTTGGTACAGAGTATAATTTCTGTGCTCTGTCCCTATTACTCATATGTATTTTTACTTATGTTCATTGAATGAATTCACAAAGTACGGAGGATTATTCACAATCTATGGGGATAATTTCCAATAGTGATAGTGCCACAGCAAACTATGTGCCAAGTTTGTCATCCACTGTGAGGGACAAACCAGTCAACATTAAATATGTATATATGCTATCCAGTTACAAAATTGCTAAAGAGATAGCTTTTTCAGGACAGCTACATCACAGTTCTTTCTGCAGCAAACTATTGATGTTTTGCTATTATAGAAGTATGCAAGAAGCAGAATTTTACTTTGTCAAAGATGTAATAAACTAGTGTTACATTGAATTGAATTTTGAACATGAAATTTATTTGCCATTCAAATACAATTACAAAATATATACTAATAATTAACATGTAACTTTTTAACCCAAAATCAATACCTAACCATAATAAGGCAAAGGCTTGGAATGAATTAATTTCAGAGGATAAAAAACAACAAGCTCACAATTTGCCACTGCAGATGCAGTTTGCAGATGAACTGCAAACTCATAAATTTGCAACTAGATGAACTACAAGTAAAGTTATTGGTCTCTGTCATAATCCAGTAAGTATAATTGCAAACTACAGACCTCATGTAAAGAGTAAAGTTCTTGATCTCTGGCAATAACCCAGCTAAACACAGCATAATTGTATGTAAATTGGGGATATTTCTGCAACTTTAACACTATCAAAATGTAATAGAAGCGGAGATCATATGAAGACTTTGCATGCAACATCTGTTATTTCAAGGTTTGACATAGAGTTGACAATCATTTGTGACATTAAAAGGCTAGCAGTTAGTATTTTGCCCTTTAATGTCACAAGTGATTGTGAGCATTATATCAAACATGAAACAACTGGTTTTTCAAGCAAAGCCTTCATATATTGTTGCTTTATCATATTTCAACTTATCTGCAGTGACATGCCTTAATGACTACAAAAGCCCATAATATTTAGTACCATTCAAGGGACAAACATTTTTTTTAAAAAATGGTATTATGAAAGCAGGGGAACTTTTGAGGATTCATGATATCGTAAGATATAATTATAATACTGCGTTGCTAAAAAATGCCCAGTTGACTCCATACACTACTATAGCTGAAGTTCTGACTCCATACCCTTCCATCGGTAAAGGCACCATGTCTGGGTACTCAGGATAAGGCATTGAGACAAAATTCCAGTTTGGATATCTAATTCTTTCAGTAAATGATGCATTAACAGACACCCATTCTGTATCATGGCAGTAACATTCCCATGAAATCATCTGACACTTCTTTCATGGAAGTTTGTACTTTTGAACCCCTAAAAAGGGCATTGCAAAACAGGCATTTTTGTATTATAGATAGCCAATGAAAAGCCTGTAAGGAGGACTGCAGGACCTGACTGTACTATGTAAAGGCCTTATTTAATGGAATTTGAAGAGTAAAGCTGTAAGCTACGAAGGAGCATTAAAATAACAGTATATTTAGTAGAGATATACTTATCCTAAAATAAGGCAGAACAAAAATTTCTTCCCAAAGATTCCACACAACCCCCTTCCCCCTGGACTGCCTAACTTCCCATTAAAGATAATGCATTTGGTTTTTATAAGCAATATGCACTCAAAGCTACACAAGTTCTCTACACATGACTTAAGCCTAAAACTACAACAGCATTATAACTGATAAATTTTTTATTATGTAAAGGGAGTATTAAATTAATAAAAATACAACAAAGTATTTTATTCATTACATTAATAGCTACAATTCAAATGTTAACCATAGAAAAATATCTTTTTCATTCATATCAGAAATCTAGAAATATGACTATAAATTAAGTTTTGCATAGGTATAGAGTTAATCTAGCATAAGTTCAACAGTCACAATTTTATGAAAACAAAAATATATTTGCAGCCTTATATTGTGTAAAATGTTTTAACTTACATACATGAATATATATTACTACATGCATACCACAACACCATTTTCATGTAAGCCATGAAAGACTAGACTGCTCGGAATTTGATGTAAAACAGCATATAAGCACTAGCTTGTTTCACTTCAAGCCACGTAGTTTCACGAACTTCAGCATCAGAAGTGTACCACCAACTGTTGAACAAATAAAACTGCTTAAGCATTTATGCATTTCCACGAAAGGACGAGGCTTGTTTCCCTTCATTATATATATAACGTAACTAAAATAACAGTAATTAGAAAAGGATAAAACACTAAGAAAAGGTCACAGATTTGTAATCACTATATAAAATGACTCTTCTTCTTCCATAAGAAGAACACAAGCTGTTCGAAATATTGCGATACTAAATCTGTGATTTTCTTAGAGCTTTTTTTGCTTATCTAGTTATTGTTATTTTAGTTACAATGTTCATTGTGTTATTTTATTTTTCATTTATATTATACATATATGAGGGGTGTTCTAAAAGTTCTCAGCCTGACTCAGAGATGTGGTGAAGATGGCCAAATTACTATGATTGTTGTTAAGTATCGTTCTTTAGATGCATGCTGTTAATTTTCAAAAGATAGGTGTAGTCACTTATTTATGACCATCATATAAACAAAATAATGTTAACTTTTTCTCCAAAATGGATAAAAATGTAATGAAGTACTTCATTTTGAAGAGTTTAACCACAACAGAAATGTAAAAGAAACATTAAAGGATTCTTCCCCTTTGTTTTCAGTGGTTAAAAAAAAGTGGACTGCTGAAATTAAGCACTGTCATTCATCCATTCATATGATTCTTAGGGTTTCCCAAAATTGCTATGGCCAAAGAGCTTGTGACAGAAACTCACAATGCCATATCAATGATTGCCAAATAAAGGTATGCAAGTTGGCTGACATTGCAAAGACTTAGATAGGTTGTACCCACTACATTTTACTTGAAGTTTGGAAATAATAAAACATTCCACCCAATGGATGCTGAATTTATTAACAATGAACCAAAAACACATTCGAATAAACATTTCATATGTGTTTTGATTTAATTTTTTGTCATCAAAATCAAATTGATTAGCTTCACTGTGTTTAGTTCCATATATAATTTTTAAATTTCATATGTGTGTTTAGATATAAGTTTAAACTATCAACTATAATGAGGATGACCAATGGAAGGAAGAGTTCAAATGCACAGGAGCTGACATCACTGATGAAATGAATGATACTATCAGATTAACTAATTGAAAAGTCAAGGTCAGCTGCTAGAATGAACATGTGCAGAGATGGGAAAGTGTGATTTCTTCACCAGCTGGAAGCATTACGGAGGTAAAAGAATAAAAAGATGTGTTAGATAGAGCAGTTAGATGTGAGAAGAATGGACTAGTATAGGATTTTGAATTAAAATGTTAATTAGAACTTTCACAGTGAAGCCATCATATTATTGTGTGATTTAGTTGAACTACACACTCTTAATGCTTCACTTACTTTTCATAATATATAGAAACAGTTTCGAGAACATTTCATTCTCATCATCAGCTAAGCTAAAAGTCAACTGTCGGATAATTCATTAAGTTGTGGGAATGTGTATTCTGCTCTGGTGACGGTGTGATAAACTTGAAGTTTATGTTATCATCCCCGGCAGTGTTGAAGTTCATTAGTCTGTCTTTGTATTTTTAGATGTAGATTTGTTAAATAAAAAAGAATATTGTTCAGATTCATTCAGACCCACTGAAGGGATGTATTAATTCAATCAATGAGGTTCTAAAAATGTGCAGTTATCTCAAAGGAAACACTATACAAAATAAAACAGAGCACCCTATAATAGCAAAAAATTACAGTTTACCAAAAATTAACAAGATTGGAAATGCTATAAGTCCCATAATTAAATAATACTTCTTCATACTATTTAGCAAAATGGCTAGCTAATAGATTCAAGACATTACCTAAATTTCAAAGCAGGAGTATAAACAATTCATTTCAACTAACCGAAAAAATTAAGAACATAAAATTACATCCCTCTGACACTCTAATATCTTTTGAAGTAGAATCGCTGTTTTCAAGCATATCAAAAGAAAAACTCCTAATTTATCTACATGATTGGCTAAAAACAAGTGGAATTAATGATGTACACATAAAAGAATACATCAAACTCACAGATATTTGCATAAACCAAGCCTATTTTTCTTTCAAAGGAACATTTTATAAACAACAAGCAGGACTTATCATGGGCAGCCCCTTCTCTCCATTTCTAGCTAACCTCTTCATGAGTAGATTTGAAACACACATCAACTCAGCTTTGCCATACATATTTAATGGTACAGATATGATGGTGATATATTTGCCATAGTTAACAAAAAACTAACTGATGATGCCTTAAAACTTTTGAATATAGAAGATAGAAACATACTGTTTACATACGAAACAGATAACATGTTGCCATTCCTGGATATTAAAATAATGAAATGTCAAGGAAAGCTGGAATTTGGACAGAAAGAACACATACACAGACAATCACATCAAAGCTGGCAGTTTTAATCCCACAATGCACAAACATGCAGTTATCAACAGTTTAACACACTGGCTAGTTAACCTACAAATTAGCAAAGAAGAATATTTTAATCAATACAAACAAATAGAGGAAACAGCAGTTAAAAATGGTTTTAAAAAAGAACTAGTACACAAAATGGTGCGGAAATTCAAGAGACAAAAATATACCAAAGAAACCACAACACTTTCAGCAAGAAAAGATATACAACTAGAGTCAGTATTAGGTGACACTAAAGCTTCACTAACTGATGAGTTAGTTCTAATCAGTTAGTGAAGCTTTAGTGTCACCTAATACTGACTCAGTTGTATATGTAACAACTTCACTGTTCCTAACTTCTTTTAAGATTGCAAGAAAAGATATGCTAATTTTTAAAAAGTTCACATATCATTCATGGGTTACAAAAAAATTTCATAATATTCTTAAAGATTTTAATATCAGGTTAGTGTCAGTCAACAGATTTAATATTAAAAACCTACTGATAGACAATGTTAATGACATTATTCCACAACAGAAAAAAACAGGTATTTACACAATAAATTGTGCACAATGTGAAAAAATCTACATTGGAAAAACAAAGAGAAACATAGGCACACGTTTAAAGGAACATTTCAGGAATATAAACTGCAAGCAAATAGAGAATTTTTGGACAGAAAATCATGACATAGTGAATAAAGCAAAATTATTAAAATCAGTACAAGGACCTACAGAACAGCAACTTGGGAGGAAATCTACATCTACAAATACAAAGACAGTCTAATGAACTTTGACACTGCTGGGGATGATAACATAAACTTCAAGTTTGTTACACCACCACCACCAGAACACAGTACACATTCCCACAGCTTAATGAATTATGCAACAGTTGAATTTTAGCTTAACTGATGATAACGAAATGTTTTCGAAACCGGTTCTATATATTATGACAAGTAAATGAAGCATTAAGAGTGTGTAGTTCAACTAAATCATACAATAATATCTATCATAGGATTTTGAGTTGCTAATGGTTTTTTGAATATTGAATATTAGAGAAAGTTGAGAATGGTGACTTACCCTAGTTACTGAAGTTTGGATATTATCGGAGTGATGGAAATATGGTTAACTAAAAACATTTGAGGGGTTTGAATATTTTGAGAGATGGGGTTCAAAAACAGGAAAAAAGGTGTGTATCAGGAGGAAATACATATTTGTTAAGAAGGACAGTGTTTCAAGCTAAGAGTAGAAAAAGATTGGTACAGTGATAATGTGATGATGCAATAGGTAACACCAACACCAAAACTTCCTTATAGAACATTCTATATGCTGAGTCCACAATTTCTCACCAATTTTCAGTCCCTATTGTTCCATTCCATATAACATTCAACTCTCAACTACTGCATTATATACCCTTTCTAACCGTTTCATCTCCCTCTCTGAAATTTTATTTTGACATCCTCTAGTGTCTATCATTGCTGCTTTCCCTTTTGCATATGCTGTTCTCTTTTGTTTCTCCCATTTACCTCCTGCATCTATTTTAATTCCTAAGAAAGTGCAATCTTATGCCGCTTTGTACTCATTATCCCTATTTTCCATTTCTCATTTTACTCAATTTACTGCTTTCTTAAACACTACAATTTGTGTGTGTGTGTGTTTTTTTTGGGGGGGGGGCAGGGGTTGTCTATTTATGTTCAACACCATTCTATGCAGTAATGATCTATTTCTTGTAAAGACAAATTTAAACTATTTACAGCAATGGTCAGCAATCATCATCGATTTATGGCATATACCCCTTGTACAGTCAGTCTATTTACATTTACAATGGCATCAACTTCTTCCTACAAAAGAAAGTTTAGCAGTGATTGGGAAGAAGAATATTTCTTTATGGAGACGAGGTGAGATTTTAGTATGTTCCAAAATAATAAAAAGCATTTTCAAAGCAAATATCAGACAAACATTATGAAATCTACCATAGAGAACGCAATTAATTAACAGCTAATAGTTTCAATATTAAATATGTTTGTTTTGAAATTCAATATTTACAGTTACACAAAATGTACTGTTAACACAACAGCATATGCTGATGACCGTTTTTATAATAGAAGGAAATAAAGAAGAGAGGTAGAAGTAAAAGCTAATAATTTAACTAATAAATTAAAACTCTGGTGCAGTAACTCAAAACTAAAAATATCTCTGGCAAAATCAGGATACGTGATTCTAAAAGGAAAGCTAAACAATGACCCTACCAAAAAATACAATAATCAAGTAATAAGGAGGCAAAGAAAAGTTAAATTTTTGGGAATATTATTGGACGAAAAATTATATTTCAGCAACCATATTCATTATATAAGAACAAAATCTGAAAAAAATAATGAAGCAATTGGCAAGGATAATTCAATCAAGATTAAATATAATACTAAAAACAATCACAATAGCATATTTGCAGCTATTATTACCTATGGGGCAGAAATATGAGCCCATAGAATGAATAATGTCTTAATTAAAAATCAATTAAGAACTCTGCAGAAAATATTGTTGAGATACACATGTCCAGTAAATACAACACAGACTATGGCCATAACAACAGATATTTGGCCAACTGATTATTTAACAAAGTTAAGGGAAGCAATCTATTGCTTTAAAAAGGAGAATTTTGAGAAAGTAAGAGAAATAATTAGAAGTAATAATTATTCAATCAAAGATATTACACTCACATTAAAAGCAAACTGGTAACATGAATAGGATCAATGTGAAGTGGGAAGAAGAATTGAACATATAACATATTTAATAACATCAACAAGAGATTAAAATTTAAAACACATCATTCCTACTAAAGGATTAATACATTATCTAACAGGTTGGATCATATAAAACCCATTGAAATAAAATTAATAAATCACCTAATGACATCTGTTACTACTGGAATGTGCCAGGTACACCAGAACATGTTCTTTTTGAATGTGCACATTATTTATAACAAGCTAAGGAAGAAAGGGAAATTTTAGGTGGATTACAAATATCATTTATTATAAGAGATAAAAATTTAATTTCCCCAAAGAGTATTTGGAGAAATTGGTTCAAAAAATTAGTAGAATTGCATGGGGAAAAAAAGTTGGGACAGGAAGAGTTACCAATAGCTGCTGTACAATTTGAAGATGTGATTAGAAGATCAACAAGATTACAAATATTACATAACAAATTATTATTGAGGAAATCACTCAAATTTCACTAATTTAGTTCCACTTACTTGGACATGTTTCAAAGGCGATTGCCTTCATCGTCAGCATGATCCCAATGTCCGCTTCCCCACGTGGTATTCAGATGTTGCTCCGTAGATTTTATGAACTTTGTGATAAGGTTGCTATTGTTTGGAAGATCAAAATTAACCAAATTTTCTTTGTTTTTATTTATGAATATATTTTCCCACACTGTCAATTCTATTGGTTTTTGAAGAGCTTTTAAGAGTTTTGGTACCTTTTGGAATTCGTGGTTTTTTTGCCAGAAATGGTCTGCCACTGCTGATTTTTCCATGTGTTTATATTTTAAATGCCTCATGTGTTCCTTAAACCGTATGGAGATATTTCTTTTTGTTTTGCCTATATATTTCATATTGCAATCTTTGTAAGCAATTTCATAAATGCCTGATTGTTTTTCTGGAGGAATTTTGTCTTTTGTGTTCGTTTTTAGGAGGTTTTTTAAACTACATTTGTTTACTGGAGCCAAAATGATGTTTGCCTGTTTAAAAATTTTTTGGAATTTTTGGTGTGCCCATGGGTGGAATGTGAAATTTAATGCCTTGCCGAAATACAAAAGCCAAAGCATAAAGAACTCATCAGAACTAATAGATAAAATTAGACATGTGAAATTGGAAAATAGGGATCTACTAGTTTCGTATGATGTGGTCTCTATGTTTCCTAGCATCCCCAAAGAAAATCTGATAGTGGTCATACAGAAATGGCTAACCTCAATAAACCTACCTAGAGAAGCAATAGAACAATATGTGAACCTCACCAAAATGTGCATCAACCAAACCTACTTCACATTCGGAGGCAACAGTTACACACAAAATAAGGGTCTAGCAATGGGAAACCCATTATCACCATTCTTAGCAGATATCTACATGAGTTTTTTAGAAATAAAAATAATTGAGGCTTTTCCATATATATACAAATGTTGGTACCGTTATGTTGATGATGTCTTTGCAATAGTAAATGAAAATTGGAAAGAGGATGCAATAAAACTGCTCAACCTGCAAGACAGCAGTGTTAAATTTACAATGGAATTGGAGAACAACACGATTCTTCCTTTCTTGGACATAAAAATTATAAAAAATGGCAATATACTGGAATTTGGCATATTCAGAAAAGATAGCAACACAGATAATTACATAAAAAACAACAGCCTCAACCCAATACAACATAAACATGCCATAATCAATAGCCTCACATTCAGATTAACAAACCTTCCAATAAGCAAGACAGAATACAAATTGGAGTATCAAAAAATCATAGAGATAGCACAAAAAAATGGTTACACAACAGATCTGGTGAACAAGAAAATAGAAAAAGTCAAAAAGAAAAAACGAATAAAAGATATCACCACACTAAAAGGCTACAAAGGGGATCAGATATATAAAAAATTCACATTCCACCCATGGGCACACCAAAAATTCCAAAAAATTTTTAAACAGGCAAACATCATTTTGGCTCCAGTAAACAAATGTAGTTTAAAAAACCTCCTAAAAACGAACACAAAAGACAAAATTCCTCCAGAAAAACAATCGGGCATTTATGAAATTGCTTGCAAAGATTGCAATATGAAATATATAGGCAAAACAAAAAGAAATATCTCCATACGGTTTAAGGAACACATGAGGCATTTAAAATATAAACACATGGAAAAATCAGCAGTGGCATACCATTTCTGGCAAAAAAACCCACGAATTCCAAAAGGTACCAAAACTCTTAAAAGCTCTTCAAAAACCAATAGAATTGACAGTGTGGGAAAATATATTCATAAATAAAAACAAAGAAAATTTGGTTAATTTTGATCTTCCAAACAATAGCAACCTTATCACAAAGTTCATAAAATCTACGGAGCAACATCTGAATACCACGTGGGGAAGCGGACATTGGGATCATGCTGACGATGAAGGCAATCGCCTTTGAAACATGTCCAAGTAAGTGGAACTAAATTAGTGAAATTTGAGTGATTTCCTCAATAATAATTTGTTATGTTATACTATATTTCACTGTGAAAATTCCCGCAATTCAAAAACTATTTACAAATATTAAATTCAATAAATGCAGTACTAAGATATGAGGAAGAAGAGAATGGAGGAAATGGTGAAGATGATGGAAAAAAGTAAGAAGGAAAAGAAAAAGGTGAAGAAGAGGAGGAGGGAGGATGAGATAGAAGTAGAAGAAGGAGCCGGGTGAGGGATGGTATGTATAGAGGGGAATTTGGGATAGAATACGAGAGGAAGGAATTTATTTTTAATTAGCAAGGAGAAAATATTACTGAACAACAATAGGGAGATGAGTCTGAGTAGAAAAAGAAGAAACAGATCAAGAAGATTTATAGAAGAATTTATGACAACTATAGGAGTAGATGTGAGGAGGAGAAATTATGTACTTTTTTTTTTTTTAATGATTTATTTATGGATGCTCTTTAACAGCTCAGGTTATCAGCGTCCCACTCAACATCAGGGCGTGAAACGGCTGACAAATTTTGCTCAGAGGCCTTTCTTTCAGGCTTGAGGTTCTTATTTGTGCCATAAATGTACGACACGGGACTATGGCTTTACTTCCCTTCCGAAGGAAGCCATACTTAGGATTTTTACGCCCGAAAAAATCCATTGGTCCTGGCAGGTTCAAACCCGCGATCTTGGGTTTAGGAGGCAAGTATGGTAACCACTACACCACCAGGACCAACATAAATGATGTAGTGAGACATAATAAGAGAGGGTAATGCAGAAGAAGGGAGATGGAAGAAGTGGATGAGGTGTGAAGCTTGGAGAGAAAAGGGAGATGAGATGCAGGAAGATTATTTATTTTACTATAATAATGAGGACAAGAAGATGAGATGAAAGGAGGTGCTTAGAGGAGATGGAAACTGCAGCTAATGGACTTGGAATAAAATGACCCTAGACCGCAGAAGAAGATAAATATATATATTAAAGTGTCCTCGTGTAATGGACAATTTATAGGCTTTAGTGAAAGATGGTAGTGAGAATTTGGTGATTGTAAAGTGAAGAAGTTTTTAAATGTGAATAAATGAAGAAGGAAAAAATATTTTAATGCTAGAAATTTAGTAGTGGTAAAATATATACATTATTAGTTAATAAGTAAAAGGAAGGACATGACTATATGTTAAAAGTTTAAATTGAAGAGTTGAATAAATAGTCAGTACTGGATAGCAGTATATAGTTATTGGGGTTTAGGATAGGAGGGTAGATTAGAATTAATAGTTATGGATATTTACCAGTCATTTTTGATAGTGGGTACCAGAATTTAGATTAATTTAAATTATATTTCAATATAGTATTATTAATTTTATCTCTAATCTTAATTCAAGTTGTAATAATGGAGTATAGGATATCTATAAGTAATCATTAAGATAAAAATAACAAATAGTTAAAAATAAAAATTTGTTAAGAATATTAATAGGTCAAAAATATAATTAAAATTAATTGTTAATTGAAAATTGTTGGAGTTATAATTGAGAATTTATTAGTTGTTTGTTTAGCAGTATTTAGTTTGATTACATTATATTATTTTGATCATATTGTTTATTATAATAATCTTTAAAATGATCATGTAAAACTTGTAAATTTTCCTCGGAAATAAATGGTGAACATTTGGAATACATGCCCTGGTATAAGAAATAAGGAACCATGGTGAGTATTGCAGATTTTAATTAATTTACATTATAGTTGATATGTGAATATCATATAAACTATAATAGATGAAATTATTATAATATGGAATGTTTTGCTCACTCTCAGCTCCTTATTTTCCCTTATAACTTTCAAACCAACAGATGTAGTATAGTGGCATTTGACAAACACATTTTGGTGTATGAAAAGCACAGCAGTGTAAGAAGTATGATCTCATAGCAAACATCCGAAGTGATTTCATTAACGAATGAATGGTGTTTAATGCCCATTTTTGCTACAGAGGCACCACAGGCGATGATTTCATTAAGTATCCATGCATGCCCATACATTTGATATATATGGAAAGTAACAAAACATCAGGTAATAGCCTCAATTTCCTCCATATGAGGTGCATCTATAAGTTTCAGACCTGACGTAGAAGTCTGTGATTCATTATTGCGATATATGTTTCAGAAGTGTAAACACTGCATTTCCTTTACAGCCAGACCATTCATTTGCTTGAAGAAGCTCATTTAAATCAGATATGTTGCATAATACATCATGATTTCCAAAACTGAACATGGAGCAGTGATTAAATTTTAACAAAAGGAGGATTTTGAACAGTGATCTTACACACCTTGGTATGTATCTGGAAACTTCTCCTTCATATTCCATTGTGAAGGAGTGGTGAAAATTATTTTATTTGTGTAGAGAGAGCTTTGCAGATGATCAACACAAGGGTAGGTTAGTGGATGTGTTGACACAAAAAAAATCTCCCATGTCCAGGAGGAAGTTCTGAGTCACAGGCATCTGAAGATAAAAGAAATGGCTGCAATATTGTGGCTTTCTAAAGTAAATGTGCCTCACATCCTTTATCAACATTTGCATACATGCATAAAGTCAGTAAAAAATGTATGCCCTGAATTCTTTTAGCAGTTCAAATGCAAATGTATGTGGAATATTTTTAGAAGTTTTTGAACCTTTGCTAAGGTATGAGAGGGCAATTTTGGAATCTATTGTCACAGGGAACAAAACTGTGGTGCTCTATCATGACCCTCTTTCAAAAAGAGAATTAATGAAGTGGTGAATGAAGGGCGAGGCACCCTCTAGAAAGAATTGTCATACAGTCCTTGAAGATCATAGCAATAATTTTTTGGAACTGCAGATTCTGATGATAGACTTAAAAGAAATAAAAACAATGCTGACTGGGAAGTACTAAGCTACTGCATCATTGTGCAGTGGTTTTAAGGAAAAGAGATGTGGACTGTAGCTATGATGAGTTTATCTGTTGCACAACACATCAACTCATACTGCTGCTGTGAACACATGTGGCTTCCAAGAGCTGGATAATCCACTATACAGCCCAGACTAGATCTTGCCTCCAGCAGCTATTACTTGATTTTAAAACTGAAATCTGACCTTCAAAGCTGTAACAATAATGGATGCTGTTTGCCAGCATTTTGCAGACAAAGCTTTGGACTATTTTCAGGGAGATTGAAATATTAATCCAGAGATGTGAGCAAAGATTGAAGTAAAAGTACATTACCTTGAAGAATTATTTGATTTTTATTCTATCACTTACCTAACATGGCCGAGTCAGAAACTATGGACTGCACATTGGATGATTCCTTGCAGTTTCACAAGAGTGAGTGAGTAATTCTATTGCAAACTCACTTGCTGGCCAGACACACATGAGCAGCAGAGGTCATAGTGTAGTCCATTTGTAATGTGCATACCAAGATCTGACTGACTAATTATGCTGAATCATGTGGAAGGTGGGAATGAAATGATGGAACAATGGCAGAATATGTGGCAGAGAAAACTTGAGTACCTGGAGAAAACCTACCCAGGTGCTACTTTGTCTGCCACAAATTCCATTTAAGACCATTGGAATCGAATGCAGGCTGTCTTGGTGGGAGGCAAGAGTCTAATTATTTGGCCATTGCTCAGCCACATTCCACGAGAGTTCCACAAAGTTTATTGTGATGTACAGGGTGATCTGTTTGGGTACGTATAAAATGAAAACACTATAAAACATTTACTACTGAATTTTATATTTTGAAACTTTGTGTATACAATATTCACAGATGGGAGATTTCTCAGAATGTTGCATGACCCCCATTGTGCACTCTGCACAACTCATAAAGGTGATGCAATTCAGTCCATGCAAAGAATGCTCCATACATTTTATTGCAACTCACTCCATACATTGATAATATTTTATCTACTGGAGATTTTACACTCGTTTTCACTATGTTGATTCCTAAATATTTTAAAATTGAAAAAAACAAACAAACCAAAAAAACCTGTTGTGAGTGTTTACTCTCCTGCTGAAATGTCTGTAAATAGTCATTTATTTAAGAATCATCATTTTCAATCCATTGGCCCATCATGAATTCAAAATTGAAATAAGCTTTATAATTGAATCTGTCGTCTTAACACACTTCATGCTTCACTAACCTTAAAAATATACGGAACCGGTTTCAAAGATAACATTCACATGAGCTTCACTGTGTTAGTTCCAAATGAAAATTTTTTTAAAGATTTACAATTTTTAAAAAAATTTAATAAGCTTTATAATCTTTATGACATGAAACATATAGACATAAGAGATATTGGCACAGTTTCAGGTACTTTTGAACAATATGCTGAAAGGATGTATATGGTACATACATCTCTGCTGACAGTCATCTTTAGCTTTTCATAAGGCTTCCTGCCATGGCTTCAGAGATAACTGCTTCTTGTAATAAGTTTTGCCTGTGACCTCCTGCATGCTTTATAACCCAAAAACTGTTTCTACAAATGTTTGTTACCACGAGGGAATCTTATTTAGCTATATTACTCACATCATCCAAATCAAAATGTTTGACACTCTCAAATATAGCATATCAAAGAATGCATTGTGCTTGATGTTAATTTGTACCGTCATTTCAATAATCTATGATTTTCATTTGTCATTATGCATTGTTGATTTTCATTCTTTCCATGCATGGAAACTCCCATATTTTAAGCAAAATATTACCAGCAAGAAATGTCTCCTATTATCATATTAGCTTTTATAATAATATTTAATATTACCCATACCCAAATGGATCATCCTATACTTTCTCATTAAACAGGCTCCATGAAGAAAAATATAGTAAGGTATCTTGTGTGCTTTAGAAATGCCATAGTCTTCAAATAAAACAATTTCAGCCATGCTGACATAGGAAGTGTGACAAGTGGCACCATCCTGCTGAAAACAGCCAGTGTAGAGTTACTTAAATTAAATCTGTCGTCTAACACTCTTCATGCTTCACTCAATAGAGTTACTTGTTGACCATATTGATTAATAAACTTTGGAAGAAGTTCATGTAGCCTGTCATACCCACTGTTTATGGAAGATGGGACTAAAATACAATAATACTACATTAGAGAACACCATACCCCAATTTTTTCATTTTGAAGAGGGGCCTCATGAAAGATGAGAGGATTTTCAATAATCGAAATAGAGATATTTGGAATTTAATATTCCTCTTAATATGGAACCATATCTTATTAGAGAACCATGTATTTTCAGATAAGCATTAATGAACTGCTGGAACCAATAATAGTAATTGAATTTATTCAATTTGGCCTGGCTGAAGATGGGAACTAAATGTTCTCGAAACTGGTTCCATACATTTATGAAAAGTAAGTGAAGCTTTAAGAGTGTGTAGTTCAACTGAATCATACTATGATATCAATTAATATGATTGGCTTCACTGTGCAAGCTCCAATTTACATTTAAGTATTGAATCTATTGTTTGTTGAAAGGTTTCAATTCTTTCATGGGACTAACAAGATGAATGCATTTTGCTTTCCTGCAGCTTGAATGTGTTTGTGGAAATCCCATTTCTCCACATAATAATGAGAGGAGGATTTGGCAGTGGTTTCCAAATTTCAATATTTTCCCTCCTTTATTGATGTGTTACATTATGTATCAATTCATACTGCAATGTATGTGCTGTTGCTTGTAACACTAAAGCAAGATGGTAGTTGACAATTGCATAACAGTACCACAGATGACAAGCAAACATGAAATCAGCCTTCACAGGCATGTGGAACACATTAGCTTAAAGGCAGTAGTGCTACCTGTATGCTTCTATAGCAATGCTTTTCATACACCATTGTGCATCTAATTAAAATTTCACTGAATTACATCCATTGGTTTGAAATTAATAAGGGAAAATCAGGGGCTGCGAGAAAGTGAAACACTTGATATAAATACAGGTGTAGTTGGATACATGATAAAAACCAGAATGAATAAAAAAATTACTCTAAGTACAAAAAGGGTACCTTTGTAATAATATATTTATGTACAATAGTATTGTATCATATCAATGTATACATTTACCATGTGCTTATAATATCTGAACACAACCTTATATATATTCTATTTTCTCCTCTAGAATGTTTTCAATGCTTGTTCAACACAGTAAAATCCCTTGCATCCAGAATCCAAATAGCCAGCAATATCAAAATGATACTTTTCAATAAGAAAAGAGTGGGAAAAAGATTGCAGTTTTAGACACAGCCATTTTGGTAAAATTTTCATTGTATTTAAACAGTTCACATGGTAATGGCAACATGGCTTGGCTTTACACTTCATTGTACATACATATCACAGTAGCTAGCACGATAACATGCCAGTTGCACACTGCCATACATGTGCATTGTAGCTGAAGTGAATTAATTGGCAGCTGCAGGATGGATTCTGTGAAGAGCAAGTAAAAAGTATTACACTTAAACAGAGGTTGGGACTGTTAGATAAAATGGAAAAGGGTGTAAGTAGGAAATAGTTTCAGTTGCTATGATGGCTAATTGATCTCGATGTCATTGGCCAGGCATCAGGTATGGCAATTTTAGTACGTTTTTATAATGAGCTAACAGATGAATGTACAGTATTAAATACTGAAAATAAAGTTCATATTTCAAAATTTAATTTTTAAAAATCTACTTGAAAAATGCTTCATTTCTGCATGGAAAAAATGTATTTTCCAATTATCAGGCAAAATTGGTTTTTTGGCTCTGGCTTTATCCCACAGCTATCGGATACAAGAGATTTTACTGTAACTAAAATTATGTTAGCTAATCAGAATAAATTTATTGCTTTTTGACATAATTCATGTACTAATACATCTGCTTGCTGAGGTTTTATTATATGCTACTCAAGTATGTGTGCTCACCTGCCCAGATGACTGCTTACTCCTCTTCTGTACGTTACAAAATGTCCTGATGACAGGCCTCCTTTATGTACAACTACTGCTGCTAATTTATACATATGTTTGTACCTAAAATAATAAGATTACATGGATCAGTTCTATATAAAATAACATAATTTAATGGACGTGATATGTCATTAATTTATTTTGCATATATAAATAATTTTATATAGTATGGTAACAAAGTCAATAATTATCTGCCTATGAAAACTAATTTGCTTAAATTTTATTATCTGAAGTTTATTAATTAGAGGTACATTTAAAGTTTCAAAAAGCTATTAAAAAAGCATATTATTATTATTTTCAAAATAATTACTTTGGGTTCCCTGTACCTTAAACTACTTTTCTACATCACCATTATGAGGAACCTTTCAAAATAGGGCAACTATTTTTGCTAGAGAAAACGATTCCATACTTCTCTTTTGACATCATCTTACACAAAATGCCAGCAAGGAACTTCTTTAGATAAAAAATGAAAAATACTTGATGTCAAGTCGGGGCTATAGGGGAATATTGAAGTTGTTTCCAACCAAATGTCTTGGGTTTTGTGGCTGTGAGCAGTTTGGCATTGTTATGGAGCAATAGAATTACAGGAGATAGTATTCCATGCCTTTTGTTCTGGATTGCACAAAGCATCACATAATACTTTTTTTTTTTTTTTGCATAATTCGACAAAAATTTAACAAGCAAAATGTCTTGTTTGTCCCAGAAAACTGTACACATATCTTGCAATGTTTTAAATTATTTTTATGGTAATGTTAAATGCCTCCACTCTACAGATAGCTCCTTCATTTAGGAGTCATGTGTAAGGATATGGTTTAAGAAATTGCCACCTTCTTAAGCATTTCATGTGACAAAGATAAATGAATTGGCAGTTTTTTTTTTTTTTTTTGTTGTTGTTCTATAGCACCTATCATGTATATACTTCCTTAAACTGTAACCAATCTGTAATAATATTACAGTGAGCTGATCTTGAATATGGAGGAAAATTAAAAAAAAAAAGATTAAATTGGTAATCATTAGTCCTCAAGTCCTTATGAATTTTTGCTTTAACCGTGACTTGAAAATCAACATTGATTATAGATAGCTGGCCATTTCACAGTATGTCATGAACATTACAATTCATTTCCTTAAAATTACACCATACACTCCAATTTTATCTCAAACTAATTAATTCTTCTAAAGAACTATTTAGTACTTTTAAAAAATATATATTTAAAGCACTAACAATATAAAATTCATAGACATTATGTTTAAAAACAATCTAAAATGGGATGCACATGTACAGTATTTTATTAAAAAGTAAATATCATTTGTTTAAACTTTAGACAACTTGTACAAAATTAAATACAGCAACTCTTAAAATAGCATATTTTGTTTGCACACACTCCATACTGAGACATGGATAAGTGCATGGGGTAACTCTCCCCCCTGCAAACAGTTATTCATAACCCAGAAAAGACTTAATAAAAATAATGACTGAGTAATTTACGAGAACTCCTGCAAAACACTATTTAAATACCTTAAAATTCTTTCTCTTGGTTGATATACAGAGTTATTCCAAATGATTGTCGGGGTTACAAAAATTCATAACTCACAGTGCAATTGACGTACGATATGAATCTTGTTTTATTGTGTACTGCAACTCATAAAGTTTTTCTATATACATTACAAATGCTCAATATGCGCACCTTTTGTAACTCCTAATCTGTCAAGAACACCATCATCATCTTCAAAATGTTCCTGCAGTGCCGAGTAAAAGTTGGAAGTTTGTCATTAGCTGTTAGAGCTTGATGCAATTGTAGGCAGTATGGCTTTACCTTTAGGCTCCTTCGTAACACACGCCATATTGTGGTTTGAGGAACTTGCAGTTTCCTGCTACATCTCATAGTTGATTTCTTAGGACTACCGAGATAAACATCCCTAATCCGATTCATATCCGCTTCTGACACAGCGGGACGCCCGGACACCCACTGCTTTTCCCTTTGCACAAACAACCTGTATCCACAAATTGTGGATACCATCTGCGAATAGAGTTGTCAGAAGGAGTCCTGTATTTTGTCCGAAAATGGCATTGGACTGTGGTAACAGATTGGTGTTGATGATATTCAAGAGTACAAAAAGCTTTCTCCTTACCGCTAACTGCCATTTTGTTAAACACTTTACTGCCATCTGGTGGTAACTGATGCCACTACAGTTGATGCAAAACAAAACTTTTGACAGTTGTCTAGCCGTTACTGCAACAATAAAAATGGTATGGTTTCCACATTTTCTAAAAAAAAATTCACAAACCTCCAACAATCATTTAGAATAACCCTGTATACTTATCAGGCATACAGGCTATTAAAAATGATCCCTCAAACAGTTTAAAAACAAATGATGCAATACACAACCATAACACAAGATAGAAAACAAATATGTGTACATATCACTAGAACCAACACAACAGCTCTCCAAAACAGTGTAAAGCATATGGGCACGAAATTATACAATATATTACCTAAAAACAATAGACAAGAAAAAATTTGAAACAGCACTGATTGCTTTTCTGCTTTGTCACTGCTTCTACAGGTAAATAAATACTTGAAATGGGACTAACTGGAATGAGGGTATGAGTGCGTATGTATGTGTGTGCATATAAAACCAAGTATGTATATATAAAAATGTAAATAGCTTTCAGTTCCCTTTTGCCATTGATGTATTCTACATCATGTGCATATTTGTGTAACCAATGCTTTACAGGATCATTAAAGTATCTATCCATTATAGTGCTTTAACCATAAACCTAACATAATTTCCAATGAATGTCCATTGATTTCACATTTTAACAAATGGATTACCAATGATTTACAGGATCATTAAAGTATCCATTCATTATAGTGCTTTAGCCATTCCAATGAATGTCCATTGATTTCACATTTCTTGCATTTAACAAACGGATTTTGGAAACATATCTCACAGTCAGTGGGGTTGCTTGTTTTTCTTGAGCATATTAAAATAACCATAATAATATAAAACACATGATTATACACATGGTTTGCCAATGGTTGAAGTTATTGTGCTTGCTCAAAATTGGTCCTTAGCGTTGCAGCAACTAGTTATTGTGCTTGCTCAAAATTGGTCCTTAGCGCTGCAGCAACTATTTGCAAATGGTACTTACTTTAAAAACATGCCTATTACCTTTAGTAGGCAGTTACATGCCAGTAACTGCCTACTAAATCATCTACAGGTCATTTATTATTTGTTTCTCAAAATAACTTTATTCTTCACAGAACTGTAAAAGAAATGATCATGGATGATGTAATTTCTTAGTTTGGTATTTCATTTGAATCACTTAACTGATTCTCCAGCATACACAGATGCAATGTTATTCATGTACAGAAACTGAATGGTGGGAAGGAATGCAGAACATTTATTACCCTAGAACGTTTCACTCATTTAAAAATGTTCAGCAAAAATTTTAAAAGGATGGTTTTGCCATTACAAAGCAACAAAGATACTACACCATTTAACTTCAACTAGTGCATCATATTGAAGCTAGATGCATAAGCAAATTATAATCATTCAAATTTCACTTGCATGAAACTGCTTGAAAATTTTATCTTGAACCTTTTTAACAAGAATGAAAATCTCACGTAAGCATTGAATTTTATTTTCCCAGGTTAATTTGGTACAAAAAATGACATTTCCCTAAGACTATCTAGTTATCATTTTAAATACCTAAATGATCTAGAGAAATGAATGTTGAATAAATAAGCAAATGATATGACTGGCAACCACTTTTGATGGCCAATTAACTTTCATTACTGTTTTTATTTTTTTTAATGAAAAATTAAAATAAAATGATCAACTCATTCATTAAATAAATTATGGGCACATACTAGAATTTTGGAGTAAAATTATCCATTATTCATACATATTTCCATAAAAATAAATCTATTTCTATACAATTATTGAAACAATAGCTAAAAGCAAGCATTTCAGTATGCACCATACTATGCACAAACTCAAACTAATACATAAAGAATAAATCAGATTGGAACTAGAAATTGCATTTGAAGGATTGAATAAAGTTCAATTGTATGAACACTATTCACATTACAGCCCAGTTGTCAATTTATTAAGATCTGCATTAGTCAATGAATCAGAGACACTCAGAATGACAGAACACAAGTGGTGTTAGTAAGATTTCACTATAATTGAAATCATAGTATGATTGAGTCGAACTAAATACTCTTATTGCTCCACTTACTTGTCTATAAATATAGAAACAATTTCATGAACTTTCATTCTCACTGTCAGCCAGTCGACTTTCTAGCTGACAATGAGAACGAAGGTTTCTTGAAACTGGTTCTACATTTTTAGACCAGTAAGTGGAGCAATAAGAGTGTTTAGTTTCCTCTTAATCGTACTATGATTGGCTTCACTGTACAAATTCCAATTAGCATCTCTAGTTAAGATATTCACTGTTTAGAGAAACTTAAATAAAAAATCAGATGCACTCTATTTCTTTATCCAATATATTTTAATTTACACAATGCAATATACGCTTTTACTTATTTCAAAGTATATAAATAATTGAAATAAAATTTATGGCCAAAATTAAATAAAGAAAATTAAATTATGAACCTGATTCATGTCTGCTGAAAATGTTTTGCATGACAATATTGTAAGTAATAATTACATAATTTGCATAAGACTTTTGTTACATAATTTTAGCAATTTTCTATCAATAGTAATTATAAATAATTATAATTATTTTCTGAAAAAAAAAAGAAGTTAAAATTTCATCATTATCCCCATCATGAACTCTAGCATGCTGTGATTGGCAGGTGTTTGTCACTATTGGAAGATTCTTGTAGAAAAGTGATATACTGGAGGAACTCTACACTGACTGCTCCTTTATTACTTTGGAGAAACATTTAGTTCACAGGAAGTTTTTTGTAGAAAAATATGTTTTTCTTTCAACTTTTTCTTTTCCTGGTAATGTAATCTTGCTTAGTGTTTTGCTTACATTTACAGATATTTTTATCCAACTTTCCACAACTTTAGCTTTCTTTCTTCCTGAGGAATTGCTGATTTATTGGGAATCACTCTTCTGTACATTTTCATAATTTAACCTACATAAGTAGATATCATTGTATGATTCAGTTGAACTACACACTCTTAAAGCTTCACTTACTTTTCATAAATGTATGGAACCGGTTTCGAGAACACTTTGTTCCCATCTTCAGCCATGCTAAAGTTCAACTGTCGGATCATTCGTTGAGCTGTGGGAATGTATATTCTGCTCTGGTGGCAGTGTGATAAACTTGTAGTTTATGTTTTCATCCCCGACAATGTCGAAGTTCATTATGCTATCTTTGTATTTGTAGATGTATTTTTTCTCCCAGGTTGCTAATTCCGTAGGTCCTTGTACTGATTTTAATAATTTTGTTTTACTTATTATGTCGTGATTTTGTGTCCAAAAATGATATGCTACTGCTGATTTCTCTATTTGCTTGTACTTTATGTTCCTGAAATGTTCCTTTAACCGTGTGCCAATGTTTCTCTTTGTTTTCCCTATGTAGATTTTTTCACATTCTGCACAGTTTATTTTGTAAATACCTGATTTTTCTTCTTGTGGAATACTGTCATTAACATTATCTATCAGCAAATTTTGAACATTAAATCTATTAATCGGTGCCAACCTGATATTAAAATCTTTAAGAATATTCTGAAATTTTTTTGTGGCCCATGGATGATATGTGAATTTTTTAAAAATAAGTTTATCTTTTTTTGCTGAAAGTGTTGTGGTTTCTTTGATATGTTTTTGTCTCTTGAATTTCTGCACCTTTTTATGTACTAGTTCTTTTTTAAAACCATTTTTAACTGCTGTTTCTTCTATTTGTTTGTATTCTTTAAAATATTCATCTTTGCTAATTTGTAGGTTAACTAGCCGGTGTGTTAAACTGTTAATTACTGCATGTTTGTGTGCTGTAGGGTTTAAACTGTCAGCTTTGATGTGATTATCTGCATGTGTATTCTTTCTGTATATTCCAAATTTAAGTTTTTCTTGGCATTTCATTATTTTAATATCCAGGAATGGCAGCATGTTATCTGTTTCTATTTCGTATGTAAATGAAATGTTTTTATCTTGAATATTTAGAAGTTTTAAGGCATCGTCAATGAGTTTTTTGTCAACTATGGCAAATATATCATCCACATATCTGTACCATACCTTAAATATGAATGGAAATGCTGTGTTGATGTGTGTTTCAAATCTACTCATGAAGAGGTTAGCTAGAAATGGAGATAAGGGGCTGCCCATTGTAAGTCCTGCTTGTAGTTTATAAAATTTTCCTTTAAAAGTGAAAAAGGCTTGGTTTATGCAAATTTCTGTCAGTTTGATGTATTCTTTTATGTGCATATCATTAATTCCACTTGCTTTTAGCCAATCATGTAGATAAATCAGGAGTTTTTCTTTTGGTATGCTAGGAAACAGAGATTCTACATCGAAAGATATATGAGTGTCAGAGGAGTGCAATTTTATGTCTTTAATTTTTTCTATTAACTGATATGAATTATTTATGCTCCTGGTTTGAAATTTTGGTAATGCCTTGAATCTATTAGCTAACCATTTTGCTAAATAGTAAGAGGGAGTATTGATGTTGTTAATGATGGGGCGCATACCATTTCCAGTCTTGTGAATTTTTGGTAAACCATATAACCTAGCTATTTTAGGGTTGCTGTGTTTTATTTTGAATATTGTTTCTTTTGGAATGACTGTATATGTTTTCAGAACCTCATTGATGGAATTAACACACCTTTTCAATGGGTCTGATGGGATCGGAACATATTCTTTTTTATTTAATAAATTCTGCATTCTGCATTCTATTATTATAACCGGTTCCATACATTTATGAAAAGTAAGTGAAGCTTTAAGAGTGTGTAGTTCAACTGAATCATACAATGATATCCATTAATATGATTGGCTTCACTGTGTAAGTTCCAATTTACATTTAACTACATAAGTAGGTTCACTACCAACAGCAGATCCATTAATAACAAAGATAACAAGAAGCCATTTAAAATTAATTCAGTTTAACTGTATGCTTTCATCTTATTTGAATCTTCAATAACTATGTTTGAAGGTATTTTTACATAATAAGCTTATATTCTATTGTATTTTATATAAGTATAGTCACATTATAATCTATACATACATGGATAGTATCTTATTACTTGTGGAGTTATTTAAAATACATAAAATAAAACAGTTATAACATAACCATAACTTAAGCAGTACATAATCTTCTTTCTCAGTATTAGACCTGCTTCTAGTTGCATTAGGTATTGACAACTCTTCACTATCCATTTAGTTTGATTCAAACAATTATTCAATTAATCATACAAATGAAGATTACTGTAATTACAGAACACAATACAAACTACAAAGTAAATAGCATAGTTGCTAAATGAAAAGTACTTGAATGAGCAAATTTATTCAATATAATACAAAATAAAATACAGTATACAATCAATCTATCACCCTTATACTATTTTATATTTATTAATTACACATTCTTCATATTTTATCTCAATTTAATTGCTGACACAGTCTTATTGATCCAACATTCACAACACTGTGGTATTAGAATATTGGATTTATTCACAGAATTAAGTCACCATCTCTAATAATTTAGTGCTCATTTATTGATCCCTCAACCTCATCTTCCTCACTTTCCCCAAATAATTCCTATTTCTTTACATCTTTTCTCTGCATTTAAATTTATGATTTTATAACTAATTCTGCTGGAAGATTACCACATTGCTTCAAAACTGATTTCTCTCTCAATAGCCTAATTTCTTTACATTCTAATTCATACAGATTTTTTTTTTTACTCCACACATTGGACATCTTTCTATAGTGACCTTCCCATCTCCTTTCAACTTAAAAGATTCTGACACATGCAAATCCTTTTCTGTCATCCCTATTGCAACATTAAACAATTTTTCACTTCTTCCAATTATTTTTCATGCATTTATATAAACTTTCCTTTTTTTTTTTTTTTTAATTTTTTTAAAAACTTCTTTAAAAAAATATATGGAACTATCACAGTGAAGCTAGTATATGATTAAAATCATTTGAGATATGTCAACCTAAACACGCTTATTGCTGCTCCACTTGAGATTCAATGTTGATAAAACTACATTAATGCTATTTGAGCTTTGTGACAAGGAAGAAAATGAGTTAACAACACATACTAATAATTCAAAAATTGAACAAGCCAATTACACCAAATTCCTTGTAATCTATATTGATAAAAATTTAAACTACAACCATCATGTAACTATGCTTTGTAAAAATTGTGTGTCAACATATATTTATTAAGAAAATTATCCTATTAGCTAGAAGGATACATACTTAAAATGGTTTATTATGGATTGGTACACACTCATATAACATATGGTATTGAAGTCTGGGGTGATACAAGCCTTTCTAATTTAAATAGAGTATTTATATTACAAAAACGAAGTATGACATGCATATTCAATTTAATTAGTTGCCAATCTGTTAAAGAAACATTTAGAAAACATCACATACAAACAGTCATATTGTTGTATGTCTACAAAGTTCTTTTATTAATAAAATCTAAAATAGAATATATCATTAAATAGAGATCATTATGAATACAACATGAGGGTAATTAATAATTATCATAGTGAGCAAAAGACAAAAACGTCGAGCAATAAAGATCCATATAGTATAGGTATCATGTACAATAAACTTCCCACTTTCATTAAAACCGAGCAAGGTAATTCTTTTAAAAATTTGTTGAAAAAGTACCTTATTAACAAATGTCTATACAGATTACACGAGTTATAACTTGGTAATGTTTTCACTAATCTCTAATATGATTTTTTCATATCCTTAATAAATATTAAATGGCTAAAACTGTAAGGTTATTTCATTATGAATTAGTCCTGATGATCTAATTCTGTTATTAATTTTAGTCTAGAATGTAGCAGATTATATACAGAATGTAGTAACCAAAATGTAATGTTACTTGTAAATATGTTAGTTTCCTTTTTGACTAAGACAGTAACTTGTAAATGCAGGTATATTGACAGCCAACGTATTATTATTATTATTATTATTATTATTATTATTATTATTATTATTATTATTATTATTATTATTATACTTTACAACAAGTAAGTGGAGCAATAAGAATATTTAGGTTGACATATTTCAAATGATTTTAATCATTTACTTCCCTTCTTTGTATCCAATTCCATTTATTTTTAACTTGTTTCAAAATATTTTCTTCCTCTAGATTGTTGATCCTGAACCAAACTTTAATGTCCATTCCATGATTTTCCCCTTTATTCCCTATTCACCCTAGCTCTGCTTGAGCTACCCCATTGGGTGATTTTTTTTGTTTTTTAATAGTATGTAATTGCCGTTTTGAATACTGAGGCACCACAGGCAATGGACACTGATGATGCATGAGATGAAATGATATATTGGAAAAGGATTTTTTAAGGAAGGAAATGTTCCAAACCAAATCCCCCCCCCCCTGGCATTTGCCATTCATGAGGGCTGAGGAAAACCTGGAAAAAACCTCAGTCGGGGAGGATAGTCCTGTGGGATTCAAATTCCAGACCTCCCACTCATGAGCCCGCGCCTAAACAACCTTGGCCATCCATGGTGGTGCATTGGGTGAAGCCCTCAGTAGTTCACAAGATGGACTTGGTTCGCTTGTCTTCAGATAAAATAACAATCTGTTTCAGTGTTATGGCAAATGTTGCCATCTATAGCTAAAACATTAATAGCATTTTCATTTTATTATTCATAGAAAAAGATCTTGGACTGCTTTATCTACTAAACCTTAAATTAGCAAATTTTTAAGTTTTGGATTGAACCCCTTTATTCTGGGTGCCTCAATTATTACTATGATTTGGTTGTCATTAATCTTCTGTTCTTCAGTTCTTCCATTCAACTAATGAAATGTGCAGCCTTCAAAGTCCTTGCCCCCTCATAACTTATTTTCTACCATTCAGTTTTTATGACTATTGCTAGTATTAGCTATAATACCTGGTAATTGATGGAGAGGTCATTTTTAATAAGCCATTCCTAAGAACCTGGTCACCTGACATCATATGCTGTAAAATAAAAAATGAGACTGCATAATAACTGAAAAGGTATTACATAATGCTATATAAAACTGCAATAGCTTAAATTTTCAAAAAGGAATAATAGTTTTTAATTTTAGTTATTTCATCAGCTAAGTATTAATAAATATGCATAGGAACATATAGTGTTTGAATGCAAAGGGACGAGACTCTGGAGGAAAGAATTTATAAATGAGAAATGGTTTACATAGATAGCAAAATAGTCTTAATGAAAATATTCAGTAGCAGGAATGTAGGGGAGCTCCTGAGTAAAATTAAAAATAAATGATATTGGGTATACAGAAGGGAAGTAAATCAAATAACTTAAAGAATTATACTTTGTTTAATTATATTACAATTTAGATAAAGGTGATTATGGCTGTGAGTGAAAATATATTAAATTTGATTAATTATTAAGCTTGTGATTAGAAATTGTTTTTAGAAGGTAAATAAATATAGCATTAGGGTAGGAATTTGAAAAATAAAGGAATTAGTAGTTTGTAGAGTCTGTAGCTAGCTAACAAAATAATGGCAAAGGTAGAGTAATAGAACATTTTTATTTAGGGCCTTGGATTATGTTGGAGCCTGGTCCCCTGGAATTCCAGTCAGCTGCTGCTGATGAACTGAGGGATGGGGACTGATGCAATCAAGGTGGAAATTTTGTATTTTGTTTAATTATATTAGAATTTAGATATAGTTGATGATACAAAATAAATTATTGTATTGTAATTGTGAGGGATCATACCTATAATGGCCTGGACCAGATAAAATTACTACCATCCAATGTTCATTCACAAAGCAAAATGTCCACAAAACATTAAATGGGTTGCACGCACTCAGGTTTACTTCTAAGAATGTAATGAAATAAGAGGTAGAAGAATTTTAAATTTAAAATCAGATGAAAGCATTAAGGAACTAGGAAAATACATAGGCAAGGTAAGACAAAAATGGTTATGGGTGTAAAATATTTAGAAAATGTGCATGAGAATAATATTGTCAGATAGTGAAAGGAGGATAAAAGGATAGGGGAGGGTATGGGGCTAGTTATCCACTATTAGTTAAACAGGATCCTTATACACCAATAACCAGGGTGTTGGTGTGTATAAGTCCCTAAGGAATAAGCAATCTCAAGGATAGAAATTTGGCCAAATGGGTTTAATTAAAAAAGAAGGAAGGTTTAGTATTGTAGAAAATATAACTTAATATTGTATTGAATATATAAACTACTTTTAATGTTGTGTTTTGTTTTTGGTTGGATCGAAGCCCAGTCCCCTGGATATTCCAGTAGGTAGCAGCTGATGAATCGGGGACTGGGAGGCTGAGCCAATAAAATTGGAATAAATTTTGATTGGATTCAGTACCTTCTGGAATTGCAGAAGGCACTGTTCCTAATTGTTATATTTAAAAGTAACATTTTTTTTATTTTTGTCTATTTTGTATTTAAAAAAAAATCGTTGCTCTTCAAAAAGGGGAGGGAAATATCCACAAATAAATGAATGGACACACACTCAAACATATAATTACTCAATGTTTTGAGCATACAGTAAAAAAATTGTTGCCAATATCATAAATAAAAACATCTGTGTGTACATAGATTCAATGATACCTTACTGTTTAAATCAAGTATGTATTCAACAGAGTGTAATCATCAATGATTAATAAATACAATATCTGCACTATTTGGGATATGTTGCTTTCAACTTCAGTCCTCTCCTCAAAAATAATAAGATTTTCAAGCATTTAAAGCAATTTTTATCAATTACATTACATGTTAAAGATGAACAAACTTTTTTAGAATTTTAACATATCCTATTTTAAACTTACCTTTGGTTTATGTTATGATTAATATGAAAATAAAATTTAAGTATTCTAATTAAATTATAACAATAAATTACATCTGCATTCTGAGTTTCTGCAACATATTATTACCTATTAGAATTTATTAAATATGTTCACACTAACTCCACTTATATAACATTATGTTTTGGGGACAATCATTCCAATCATCAGCTGTTGATTATCTACTTGATGTGGTGGCTGGATCCCAAGCTGTTTCTGTGGTGGTCTCTGATGGTTAGAATAGGAACTTAATGAGTTCATCAGTGAATGGAACATCAAAATTCATTAATTTTTTTTTATTTTTCAGGATGAAAATTTTTTCCCAAGTAAATCATTTTATTGGGTCATGAAGTTCTTTCATCAGCTTAGCCTCTGGTTTAATTTTGTGATTTTGATCCAAAAGAAGCTGCCACTGCTGATTTATAAATTTGTTTAAAATTAATATTCCTAAAATATCCCTTTATCCAAATTTCTAAATCTCTCTTCATTTTTTCCAATGTATCTTTGATTACAGTCTGCATATTTCATTTTGTAAATTTCTGATTTCTGTTCTATTGGCATGGTATATGTGGATGACATATTTGCCCCCCCCCCCCAAAAGGATGCTCTGAAACTCCTTAATTTACAACATAAATCTGTATAATTTATTTTAGAAGAGGAGAAAAATTGGTGCTCCCACTCCTTGATTTAACAATTATAAGAAATGCAGACAGGCTGAACTTTGGAATACATAGAAAAGAAACACATACATAGAAAATTACATAAAAATAATGTCATAACCACTTCCCATACAAATAGGCACTATTCTACTGTTGGGCACACAGAACAATTAACATCCCACTCACAGAAACAGAGTGCCAAACAGAATAACAACAGATAATTAATACAGCAATAATTAATGGTTTGAACAAAGATAATACAATTATAAAAATTCTCAATAAATTTAAAAAACAAAAATCTATAAAAGAGGTTTCCACATTGAAGAACATCAAGGAAAGATACAAATTCACAAGTTTCACATATCATCCAACTTACTATAACAAATTCAATTGGATATTCAAAGAACATGGCATAAAGTTAGGCCCAAGAAGAAATATAATATCACAAAATTACACGGTTCTACAGTAAAAGACACCACACCAAAGAACAGAAATCAGGAATTTACGAAATTAAATGTGTAGATTGTAATAGTAGATTGTAATTAAAGATACATTGGAAAAACAAAGAGAAATTTAGAAATTTGGAGAAAGGAACACTTCAGGAATTTTTTTTAAACAAATTGATAAATCAACAGTGGCAGCTCACTTTTGGACTCAAAATCACAAAATTAAACCAGAGGCTAAGCTGCTGAAAAAACTTTACAACCCAATAGAGCTATCTACTTAGGAAAAAATTTTCATCCTGAAATATTGAATGAATTTGAGGTTCCACTAATGAATGAATTCAGCAAATTCCTAATCGAACCATCAGAGACTGCCACAGAAACACCTTGGGATCCAGCCTTCACATTAAGTAGTTCGTCAACAGCTGGTGATGGGAGTGATTCACCCAAAATATGTCCTAATGTTGTATAAGTAAGGGGAGTTAGTGTGAATATATTTAATAAATTCCAATAGAATATAGTATATATAACTCATTGTCTATAGCTTCCTAAAAACAATTTAAATAATATTATTACCTGTTTCACTTGTGTGTAGGTATATGGGTCCATGACCAACATCTCAGGAAACTCCACATAATCATCCCTTTTAATTGGTTCACCTACTTCCCAAATAGTGCGCGCAATGTGGATGCATAAGCAGGAAGGTAACTGTGACAAAATTAAATATTCCATTCCTTATTTTTTCATTATACAATGTATAAACTAAACTTTCTTGTCAACTGCCTTTGTAAGATGCTGTATCTTTATAACAAAATATTTGAACATTTGGCCAAAGATTACAAATAATTGTATTAAATATGTTAAAAATGTGCTGATTATTTCTTTTGTCCATTTTCCATGTGCTTTCTTATTTCAAAGTATTTATTTTTCTAGAACAATAAATGTACTCTTCTTTAGATTAAGACATTTGTTATTTTATAGATACACATTATTGAATAAAATAATTAATTCTGCTACTTAAGCACAGCTTTTAAATATTTCTATGCTACTATTCTTTTAGGCTTCTAATTGAATTCTGTTGAAACAGGGACATAAAAATACAAAAGTACTTAATGTTTTGTATTGAATTTGTAATATATAGTGGAAAGAGAATAATTTTTATTATTAAAAATAAATTTTTGCTTCCAGTGTTTCACAGCCTGGTTCCAAAGTGGTACTATTGTAAACATCATTCACATGCTCCCAGCAGCTGTAAGAGGGATTTGTGGCAGATGAAGTTGCACAGATCTGCTCCAGGTAGATTTCCCTTCCATTCATTTG
Organism: Metallyticus violacea; assembly: GCA_030762175.1. Lineage (NCBI taxonomy): Eukaryota > Metazoa > Arthropoda > Insecta > Mantodea > Metallyticidae > Metallyticus > Metallyticus violacea. The sequence goes on from CM060832.1 coordinate 125,546,581, forward strand.
CCAATCCATCATCTCATACTCATCAATGCAGAAAGCAATGGGAAGCTACTGCATTATCTCCATCAAGAAAAAGCTGCAAACAAGGCAATTTGCAGTGAAGGATTGCCCCCAGGCACAACATTGTGAATGAATGAATGAATCATGGGCTTTAATGATGTATAATGATTAAGTGTTAGCATACAATGAATTATTTGTTCTGTTCATTTTAATAGCGAAGATAAGATCCTAAAGTAACTACCTGCATCTTAAGATACTAGAAACTGTGTTTATTGGGAGATTATAAAGCTAATTATGCATATAAATTTTCAGTCCCAAAAGTGCATTTTTTTTAACTATCTGTATTACATTATATATAGCATTTAAAATGTAGTACAGCAAGGTAAAGCAATAAACTTACAGTGAAATAGTTTCACAATTTTAAGTTTTGTATTTTAAAACTTATTTTACAGGTTATGTGCAATGAATGTGTCAGCTGAGCATAAAAAGGGAATCAGCTCTGAAAGAATGAAGAACATGAAATTAAAAAATTGAGGATGCTAGATTAGGGTTCCAGAAAAAATAAAATTGAAAGGTTAAAAGACAATGATGTTGCAGAAAACAATACAGTAATAAGTCCTCATCAGAGCTGACAGGGTTATGGAAAAGCTTTCAAGAACTGTAAAGGCATTCCATAATCACTAAGAAAACAGAGAAGTGTATTCTGTGGTTTGGCAGAAATTTCACAAAGTGGATAGCTATCTTTGTGATTTTATTATGCACAAGGTGTATAATTTTTATAATCCAGTCCCTAACAGTGGAAGGGTTGATGAAGTGTCTCAGACTTCCCCTATTAACAAACTATACTGCAGGAATTTTTCAGAAAGCTTTGTTTCCATTTCCACTCATTTAGAATTAAGCAAGTTATCATTCAATCATCAAGGATTGTTGCTTGGTGGTATGGATATATTCAGCATCTATGATAGTTATGCTCTGAAGGATGCCCAATTATCTATTTAGATGAAGCATGGTTTAACACCCATGACACTGTAGAAAAGGTTGGGATGATGACATGCTGAAATCACCAGCATCACACAGTAAGCATATCATGGTACTTCACCCTGGAAGCAATAAACAGTGGATTGTTAACTACCAGTATTTGTAAGTTAGGAACATTAGAGACATCAAAGCACACAGTCACAACTAGGTGACACCCCAAATTTTTTAAAGCTGGCTCAAAATTCTGTGTTATAAAATTTATCTAAAGACCAGAATTGTGTTATTGTAATGGACAATGCAAACTATCATTCAAGACACTTGCTAAAATGTCTACAACGAATTCAAAAGTTGAGGTATTCAAACAGTTCACAGAACATCACAACATACCGATACCACAGCCCCTACCTATAAAGGCAGTTATGCTAAAATCACTTAAACCACAACATGACAGTTTCCTCTCTATAAAAATCTATTCGGTGGATAAGTTTGCTGCCAGATATGGGCATGAGGTGTTGCAACTTCTGCCCTATCGTTGTATGTTAAGCCTAATTGAGCTTATGTGAGCACAAATAAAATCTTACATAAGGAAACAAAGAGTGCTAGTGTCTATGAACTACTGATTCTCACTTCTGGTCCTTTTCTGTTAAAAACACCACCAAAGTTGAGAAGAAGTACGTTCAACATAACATAGATGCTAAACAAGAGCAACAAGTAATCGATCTGGGAGACAACAATAATGATGAGTGACTCTGTAAGTATCATTCATAAATAATGTTAAGTATTTTCATGTATTAGCTAGATTTTTAAGTTAAGTAAACAGATAGATATTTTATAATTATGAAACTGTGAAAATAAGTCCCAAAAGAAAAAAAAAAATTCTGGGCACATCCTTGAGATTACTGCATTCCCACAGGATGCATGAGAAGCTAAACATTGCTGGAACCTGCTTGCTCATAGCTGTTTGCTATAGGACACCAGTATGCCAGTTAGGAGAGCAATAGCATGGCAATATTAACTGCTTGGGAAGAAGGAAATAAATTTAATTTTCAAAAACATTATCTAACCATTTTTCAGAAAGACATTTTGTGTATTTAAAAATGATTACCCTGCAGCTAGTGTGTTGTTAAATTGTATATTGTACATAAAAAATAAGTTTAATTTAAAATAACTATGTGCACTAAGTTGGAAATTTGTCTGTCCAAATTGATACAACGGTCATATCTCAGATAACTTATCTTGTTTAATTTTAAATTCCTAATTCTATTCTGTTCTACTACTGTTCTAAACACATTGTATTTATATGTTGCCAAATACTCACTCACTCTAAACATTAGTGAGTGAGTGCATGAATGAATAAATAAATGAATTAGTATGCCTCCAGTATTCCTTAAAGGACCAGGACCTCCTACTAGAGGGTAAAAATCATTTTATACAACTTGCATGGTGAGCTGCTCAATGTGTGTGAGGTTTGCTTATTGAGCTGGACTTCATAAAATTATTTCCATTGTTTTCACATTTTTTGGGGGTCAATTTTGGGTTTTTTTACTCCACACACTTCTTTTCTAGAGAGCATTAGACCAATAGACTCTTAATTGTTGCCTGAATGAATCTGCACATCATCTTCTTGGTCTGCCTTGTGTACTTTGTAGGGGTTCCATATCTGCACCCATCTGTCTTGTTTTTGCCTTGCCATAGTCTGCTCCATTTCCATTTCATCACTGCTGCTCTTTGCCTGACATTCTCTGAAGTTGTGATTTCCTTAAGTCTCTTATTTATTTAAATTTTAAAAATTACAGGAGGCCTCCACCTATCTTGCCAATGCCATTCTTAGATATAATTAATATATTATAATCGATCTGTTCAATAACTCATAAATTGTTTATAATTAATTCCATTTAAATTCTTAGAATAAACTTCAAAATTGAATGAGGTACCCCTTAGTTAACTCCTACCTTATACTATCCTCTATCTTCAGTTAGAAGTTTCCTACTAGAATAGCCAGAAGACAGAGATTCAACCACTATTTCATTATTCTAATATAACACCAAAGGTTTCTGTCTCTATATATATCACTGTCCCCCCTTTTATTAGCTGAAATTCATTAATTATATCATTTCCTATTTATTGACCATACCCATTTATTCTTCACTTTATATAAATATCTCCTTATATCTTTTATTTGTGAATAATCTTCAAAACATTTTACATGCAATTTCTCCATTTATTTTGAACTATTTCTGTTTCAGTAGATTTGATCTCCATTGTTCAGTACCTGAAAATTCAAATAATATGTGCTTAACATTATCTTCTTTTCCACAAATAAGACAATATCCCTGTTCTAGATTTGTTCTGGATTCCTTTAATCTCTATACTCCTAATCTCAACCATGCAATTCCTTCTCTTTTCTTTATATTCAAATTGTTCACATACTGTCTCTTTTAGGAAGTCTTAATTACTATATAAAATTGGAGTGAACTTTTTTCATAATCCACACATACATCATCTGCCTATCTATATTCTTTAATTGGCATCTTACCTTCTACCAAAATTCTCTTTGCAAACTATTTTTCTCTGCCCAAACATTACCTATTCCATTTCCTGTAGTTGGCATCTAATCTTATCCAAATATTCATTCACCCTATTTATTACTCCCTTAGCAACCCATTTACTCATCTCTATCATTGCATAAAAATTAATAAGTATTATGGCAGTTTTGATATACTTTTTCACCATATAGACAAAATTTTATTTATATTTTCCCATCCTTTGTGCATGTCCCAAACTTCTATTCCATATGGTCATCTTGATTCGATTAGTGCAGCATGAATTCTTTCCAGCTATTTGACTTCTAATACTGGTGATATATGTAAACATTATTTTATCATGACAGACTATCCTTTTATTAGTGCCCACTTTTTCTGTTTCTCCCAATTACCTGTACTACTGAATGAATGAAATATTTATTTCTACATAATTCTCTTACATTAACTTTATACATTATACAGCAATATTGGAGTGCTTATTATTCTCACATAACTGTCCTCTTCCTTTCTTTTATTTTTAGTCCATGCTTCATCAATCTTACAATATAAAACTTTAAAAGCCCCAATAAACCCCCTCTAAGTCCTAATTATCTATTTCTTCCAAATAAATTGTTCTAGTTTCGCTTTTGCTCTTGTAACCCTTTTTCCTGATCCTGAAGTTTTATCACTCTCTATTTGAATCAAACTCCTCATGGGCGATGACACCACACTCAAACCTCTCAATCACTGACCCGCTGATTTCCCCGACTATTTATCTCCACCAAATCATTTATCCCACTCAGCTGTTTCACACTGGGTGAGGTTGCCAACCTGCTCGTTGCTTCTCCTCCTTGCCAGATGCCAGCTGATTCCCTTTCTTTCCTCCTCTTCTCCTCTCCACCATTCTTCATTTCTTGACCTAGATCCAGTGTCAACTACCTGTTCTACTGACTATATCTAGATAAATAAAATCATTAACAATTTGACTTTTTTTCCTCTGCCATAAACCACTCCAATTTCCTTAAGTTTGTATATTTCTTACACACCATAACTTTTGTTTTCTTCTGATTCAAAACTAGACCTTACTATAATTCTCTAAATTATACCTTGTTTAAACTGACCACCGTAAAGCAATTAACCATTAGATCATCAGCAAAAAGTAATCTTGGGATTTTTCATCACTGAACACCGGCATGTGCTTGTTAACCAGTCTCAAATGGTCTATTATTTAATTTATGAATAAAGTCTCTTATTGGATATTCTATCTTTTAATTTAAATTCCTAATAGCCTTCTTTCCATTTTTCTTTGCATGTTTCTATGCTTTTGCATTTGTTTATCTATAAGGAACCAATTTTGGCATATGTATAACAGCATGGATAAATACATTCAGTGTCTCAAATCTCAGTTTTTGGTTCAGAGATTGATCTAGTACTATGGAAATGAGTGACCAGAAAAACTTCCAAGCTTTGGCTTTTTTCCTTTCTATTTCTTTGTCCTGTATGGGAGAATGAAACTAGTTAACCTAGATATCAGGGTGGTTTGATAAGTTCATTTATTTATTGAGTACTAAGAAAAATGTAAAGTCTATAGGTTTTCTCGCCCTAGCCATTTTTCCTGATGACCACTACAATATTTCATAAAACCGTACATTAATTAAGTTGACAAATAGTGCACTATAAATGCACCAATATCTTTTATCTTCTTTATTTTAATGGCCAGTATTCCTGACTTCTGATGGCCAGAAGGCGGAAACATTGACCACTCATCAATAATGGCAGCTGCACCTCTGGCAGTCCAGAGGCAAATTTCCCCCATCCCTCCTCCTATTCTTATAACCTGAAAGAAATTAATTATATACGTTACAAACTCAAAACTAAACCAATGCTTAGTACATACAAAGTTATGACTCAACCTTAACTCTACTTATTTGGCCAAAACCATAACTACCTCAAAATACAACAGATATAAATGGTTACATACATAACATCACAGAGTCCAATAATCTAGTAAAACACAATCATAGTTAAGTTATTTTAATTCAATTTCTTATTTCTCTCTACTAACCACCTCCATTTCATCCTTACCTTTCATAAAAACTCCTCATATTTAGATAACTGGTTTGATCACCAATTCTAGATGCTTTTCCTGATTATTGTCTTCAGTATCTTCAAAATTGATGCATAGTATCCTCAAGCAATGGTTTTTCCCTTCTGAAATGGTCAAGAGAATTCCTTTTGCATCCCAAAAAACTTAAGCCATCACCTTTCCAGTGGATGGAGCGCATTTCACCTTTTTCAGAGCCAGTTTGCCTCATGCAATTCACTGTTTAGACTGCAGTTTCATTTCTGGTGCATAGTAATGAATCTGCATTTTGTCCAGTCACAAAACATAAAAAAATCTGTGGGAATCTTCTTAAACATTTAAAAACATTTGGTCAATGATCACATGCAATTTGCTTTTGTTCCAGAGTGAGCAGATGCAACACCCATCTTTCATGAAGTGTTTTTATGCGCAATTCATCATGCAAAATAAAATGAAACCTTCTCAGTTTTGATGCTCTTGGCCTCTGCTAATAAATGCACTTCACTTATCAGTCAGCCAAAACAATATAATTGACTTTATCCATTTCGGGCCTCACATTTGATTCTGGAGCTTCAGGACATGATCATTATTTGATGATTGTTCTGCCATGGACTCATTGCCTCAAAGTTGAACAATTTCATAGGAAGGGCATGCGTCACCCAATGTAAACAAAATCCTCTCATGAATTTCCTTTGCTGTTTTCTCTTCCAGATAAAAGAATTGTATCATACTGCGAATTTAAATCTTATAAATTTTTACTGTCACCCAAAACACTTATGTTTAAATAACTGCGAAACAATAAATTAACTTCAGAATGACTAGTGACCACATAATATGGAACATAGTAGGCAAACTTATGACTACATATATAGATAATTTTACAATTTTTTATGAGGAAATTTTCACTCAAATTTAACTAGTTTTGTTCCACTTACTTGGAAAGTTTCGAAGGCTGTTGCCTTCATTATCAGCATGGAGTTAAGATGTCATTCTGCAAATTTTATGAATTTAGTGGTGAGGTTACTGTTGTTTGGAAGATATCAAAATTCACTAAATTTTCTTTAAGTTGAAATTGCAATGATCTTAATTATAAATTTTCTTTGTATTTCTTTATGAATATATTTTCCCATTGTTAATTCTATGGGTTTTTGAAAAGCTTTTAAAAATTTTGGTGTATTTTGGCTTTTTTTTTTTTTTTTTTGCCAGAAATGGTATGCTATTCCCGATTTCTGCCCACTACTTAAAATTTCTCTCTCTCTCTCTCTCTCTCTCTCTCTCTCTCTCTCTCTCTCTCTCTCTCTCTCTCACGCACGCACGCACACACACACACACAGATGGTTGCTCTCTTAGGGTATGTGAACCAAGCTACTTATCAAACCACCCTTGTATAAACAATATATAAAACCATATAGAAGCTATTGCAGGTTATGCAAAAATGCAGCTGCAGATTACTAATAACTGGAATTAGTCTCTATATGAAATGAATTATTATATATATATATATAGTTGCTGGATTATGAGTGAATTCCATTCCTAAATCTAAGCTGAATTTTCCTTATCTTACATCTCCATCACTTGCATCACATTTACACTTTGGTGATTTGATTATCCAAATAAAATTATAGTCAAATACCAGTATAGTTAGCATACTAGATATACTATGCTACAACAAGCAATGGTTTCAGTTTAGGAAAGGCATGAAACACTGTGCATAAAATACATTACAACAATCAATAGGACAGATATAGAATATTAAGTTAAATCATGAAACACTTTACATAAATAGATTATAAAAAGTAATTGTAATTGAGTGGGAAGGTAAGGAAACCCAATGTATAATAATGAAGGAGCAAAAATATTAATTTGAGGTTTATTTCATATAGAGGTATTTTATTAATATTGCAATCTTAGCCTCCTATGCCCAAGAACGTGGGTTCGAACCCGGCCAGGATTTTTTTGGGCGTAAAAATCCTAAGTATGGCTTCCTTCGGAAGGGAAGTAAAGCCGTGGGTCCGGTGTCATACATTTACAGCACGAAAAAGAACCTCAAGCCTGAAAGAGAGGCCTCTGAGCAAAATTTGTCGACCATTTCACACCCTGAGTTGAATGGGACACTGATGACCTTAGATGTTAAAAAGCGTCCATAAATAAATCAATCAAAAAAAAAAAAATTGCAATCTTAGCCTAAAAGCATTGTGAATATACTGTAAAATCCTTCATATTGGAACGTAAACTGGCAAAACTAAAACAAAAATTTTCAATAAGAAAAGGAAAGGGGAAAAAACAAACAAATAAAATAAACCTATTGGGTTTTAGACACACTGTCATTTTTTTTAAATTTGTATTCTTTTCTAATATTGTCATAGAAGCAGTGTATGAATGTGGCATGATCACAGTAGCAAATGTGGTAATGCCAACATGGCATGGCTTAACACTTTCACAGTAACGAGTTGCAGTCACACACCACTGCACTTGTGGATATAGGTTAAAGGGAAATGATCTGCTGCATGTAGGATTCCTTGAAAATCAAGCAAAATTTTCTTATGCTTAAACAAAGTTGGAGCTGTTGGATATAATGGGAAGGGTGTTAGTGGGACAGAGTTAATGCAAGTATCATCAAGCACTATAACTCCACCACCACCATCATCATCTTTGTAGTTGCAATCTTATAATGTTGACTACCCTGATCTTGACATCATATGGCCACCAATGAACTGTCATCAGTATGGCAATTTTAGTACATTTTTTTTTTATTATGAACTAACAGATGAACATATAGTTTTGAAAATAAAGCTTGTATTCTAAAGTTCATTTTTAAAAATCCACTTGGAATATGCTCAATTTCTCAACGGAAAAAAAAATGTTCTTGCAGTTTGACTTTACAGATCTATAAAAGTGCTTTTCAGTTATCCAGCAAAATTGGTTATCTGACACTAGCTTTGTCCCATAGTTGCTGGACATGAGAGTTACTGTATATGGGAAATTGCATGTGAAAAGTTTTTAAAGGTAAACCTAAGCATGTGATATTATTCTGACTTTGTAATGAAGCATGCTGTTAAAGAAAGAAGTATAAGAAAATAATACATGCATTAACACAGTAATTTGGTCAAATTGAGAAGAATGACTTCTGTATCAAACCTCATTCTCAAAAGTCAACCAAAGCGCAATGAATGTTTTGCATAGTAATGTACCTGTTATTTTAAAACCCTTGATGATACTCCAATTTTAATATAATAAGTAAGGAATGAATTTTAAAGTGTAGCATCTTTACAAAAATATTGCTGTTTTCATACCAATCATTTGAGATTGTATTTTAGGGCATGAAATGAAGCAAAATAGATAGATTTTGTTGCACCTTTTCATGAGATTAGCATAATTAGCCTCTTTTTCAGCCCCCTCTTTGATGCTTCAGTACCCTTATTAAACCTTTTCTTTTATATTTTGTTAAAAAATTGGGCAGAAAAATAAATTATTTTCACTCTTCTTGAGTAGTTACTAAAATGCTATAGTCTCATTTTGTAGAGCAGTACAAGTGCTATAAAGTGATACATTTATAAATTTTCAGGCCCAATATTTTCTAAGTTAATGCAGCAAAACCTCCAAGATAAAACACAAATTTCAATTGCACAGAGAACACCAATGCAATCCCTACACATTTTTTTTATATATATATATATAAAATGCTGAAATCTTTAGTTACTAGTTGCTTTACTAGATTGCATTAGTGTTGTTGCAATCTGAGTACTCTACCATGCACGTAAGTTCAGAAGGCAAAGTTGTAAGCACTTTCAGAAAAATTCAAGAGACAATTCACCAAAACTGATGGTCTAATTCTTCAATGATGTAAATATAGTGATTGATGAGAAATGTCAAAGAACCAGAATAAACTAGATCATTCAGTACAGCAAGCATGTGGAGGGTATCGAACTTCTCAAATTTCAATCTAAGCAAACGACTAGTACCTTGATAAGTGTCCTAACTTCAGGATTTGAAAAGCAGATGCCATCAAGTCAGTTCTCTGCAGATCTTACCATGGCATTCATTCAGACAGGAATTTCAGTTCACAGTCCTGCATTCAAATCATTTCTCTAGAAGTCACACAAAGTTTAGAACCAGGTGAGAGCACCCCTGAGGAAAATTTACCCAATAAAGTCAATTTATGAGAATGTTTTCAAGAAAATAAAAGAGGTGGTATGAGACATGTCATAGGATTCATTTTAGATGAAACTATTGATGTGCTACAAAGATTTGCATTGAATATGCTGGTATTTCCACTATCTTTTTGAGATGCACCAACTTGAGAAGAAGTAATGTAGTTCATTAATTGATTCATGCATGGCAAGAGGGCATATATTACAAAAAAGTCAGGCTTGTGGTGATTGATCAAGCATGGCTATGTGCTTTCACCTTTTCAAATACTGAAAGTTATGTACCCCAACCTCAACCATCTGATATGTATTGCACATGGACTTACCATGTTTTTTAAAGAATTGGGAAGAATACAACAGGGTAAATGACTTCATTACTGCTCTGAAGAAGATTCTTTTAAAGGCCCTAAATCATCAACTTCAGTATTGAGAAGTTACTTGGCGCACTTACCACCATTACTTGCCATAATCAAATGGGGTACTTGCCTAAGATGCACAGATTTTCTTATGGGAAAACTTCAAAAATTCAAATCTGTGCTCTAGGTTTAATGGATGCAACAGCTATCAATTGTTTAATAACAAAGACCTAGGGTTAGAACTTTTTGCAGTGCATAACTATTTGCCTGATGTGACTCAAGAGTTTAGAAGAAGAATGTATACAGAAGGAGAAACAGTGGAAGAAGTCTTATTTTGATTTAAAGTAAAACACTAAAAATCATGTCGTCACATTAAAACTCTCTTTAAGTTTCACAAACACACTTATAAAAGTAATTTTGGTACATGTTTCGTGAGGTACATTCCTCACATTGACTTCAGTCGTCGTTTTGGTTGACAATGTGAGGAATGTACCTCACGAAACATGTACCAAAATTACTTTTATAAGTGTGTTTGTGAAACTTAAAGAGAGTTTTAATGTGACAACATGATTTTTAGTGTTTTACTTTAAATCAAAATAAGATTAACAAAAGTTTCACTGTGTGGATTCCGAAATTCCGTAAACATAGTGGAAGAAGTGCCAAACTTTAATCCTTTTAAGGAACATCCAGAAGGAAAACCTTTGCAACTTCCACTGAATTCCTTTCCATGTATTTATAAGTTTGTTTCAGTAGATGTTGAGTAGAGTTTCTCCATATATAAGGATCTCCTGAGCTCAAAGCTCCAGCAACTTACATTAAAAAAACATAGAAATGTCCATAATCCAATGTTACAAATTGTTTGAAACCCATTAAATGGCACATTTACTTCCTAAATATTGATTTCCTATGTTATGTGCTACAGTGTTGAATAAAGAATGCTAATGTAATCAGTTTAGATGTGAATAAAATAGTTTATCAGCATCTTTTTTTAACTTTTTTAAATAATTTTCAAAAACTTCCTAATCCCTTACAATCATAATTTGCATTTTAAAATCTGTTCTCTGATGATAAGATAAACGGGAGATATTTTATGACTACAGATTATACATAAATCTGAAATTAACACAGAGATTGCTTGCAGCTCAAATTGTGGGAGAGCAGGATTTAACCATTCTACTTAGCCTTGATACTGCACAATTAGTTTGACTTGTTTCTTACTTCAAAGAATATTTTTCATGGCTAGTGTTATAGAGGTGATCAACACCAAAGAGATGAAACACTGGCTGAAAGGCATGCTATTTTTTTTTAAAAAACACATTTGTATGTTTATTCCATAATATATGTGCAATGTTTTGTATTTGGTATCTTTGTGATTAGAGGTACATAGTGACATCCACACACATATATACCTGTCTTTTTAACTTTCTACGAGCCTTTTATAACCAATAATTTCTTACTTTCAGCTCTGTTATAAAGAATCTTTCTATGCTACACAGGAAATTGCAGTATGACAGATTACAAATAGAAAAATTATTCATCAACAAATTAATACTCTTATCTCATTTATTGGTGATTATGGAGCAGCTATGTTGATTTCTAATAACAATAATATAATATTTTCCTACATTGTTCTCACCTTGCCAAAGCTGACAGTTTTCACATGATCTTTGTCTTTAAGATCACAATGATCACAGGTCACTCCAGTTACAACCCTGCTGCCTACAAAGCTCTCTAACAGTTCATGGAGAGTCAAGCAATGTCCAAAAGACTGTAACCTTGAAGGCAGTGCAAGTGACAAACTGTAGAATGATGAATAATTTACTGCTGACTGTAAAGAAATTTTAACATATCAATAAATTAGAGTGAGCATTAGAGATAATGATGATACAGTTTGGTTGATATATCTCTTTCCACCCCCATTCTGCTATAAAACCAGAGTTTGTATACTCTAGTGGAAACTAGTTTACCTTAAGTGGATATGCAATTTCTGGTTAGACTGGAGTTAAACTTCTGCTGACACAAGCAATTGAGCTGTTTCAGTTTCATTGCTGTAGGAAGTTCATGTTAGACTTGCTGTTGTGAATTTGTGTATTTTGGAGTATGCCAAGAGTGAAATATATACGTCCATAAGTTTCTGGCCTTCACAAAACCCTTATCTGTTAAGTAAATAATTGCAACTGTATCTTCTGCTCTGCTGTGTTCAGTTGTTCATATATAGTTGCATAAAGGAGACTATGTGTAGAAGAATGTGACATGTTCAAAATGGAGTATCTAGCAGTTATTAAGTTCTTCACAAAAGAAGGACTTACTCCAAATGAAATTAAACAGGAGAGGATGAGAATTCGTTTCCTCCTATAATCCTTCTCCAGTCCTCTACAAGCACAATTTAGGATAGCATAAACCTCTGCTTGAAAAACTGGACTTATGTGATTTTCTTCTGGGCAAAATATATTTCTGCTGGTGTTTCCTGATTACTGTTTCTTTGAGCAGTCACTGCTTGATTACAGCTCAAATGAAAAGGTTAGAGATAGCCTGGCTGCATTAAAAGGTAGCATAAGTATGATATTCAGTTGTGAGGTAGTCAAAGTGCACTAAAAGCACTTTCCTCTCACCAGGTGCAATCTAGACTCATATGGGAATATCAAAATGCCTTGTTTTTCCTGGCATCCTATAACAGGCTGGAACTATGGTGGGTTCCAGGGCATCAGGGCATTTATGGGAATGAAATGGCAGATCAGCTGGCAAAAAGAGAAGCTGACACACCCTTTTTTGGCCCTGATCGCAGTCAAAACATGGACTGGAGATAAGCATTAACTAAGGTGGCAAACCTATCCTGCACAGATTCAAACTAGAAAATTCATCCTAGGCCCTAGCAAGAATCTCTTCTCATCCCTTCTCCAATTGGATAGAAGAGGAATGAGGAAAAAAATGTGCTAATTACTGCATGGTCACTTCAGAAAACATCTATGAAAAGTGGGTCCCTATAAAGATGAGCCCACTTGCAGATTGTGCAAACAGGACAAGGAATATGCCTTGCATATCCTGTTTGAGTGTCCAATCCTGGAAAGAAATAGATTCATTCTCTCTATAACCAAGGAAGACCTGGGTAAAGATGCCAACATTGGAACCAGAAAACTGCAACTTATACAAGGAACAGATTTTGATAAACAATGAAGGCACCCCTCTCAATGAGGTAGCACAATAAGCCTTAAGACTGACGTGCTGAAGGATTTTTCAAAATTCCATCAAACCACCCAGATATCTAATCTAATCTAATTCTGTGAGAGTCACTGTGGTTACAAGTATGAAGGGGAAAATAGCAAAGCTATGCCAAAGTTTGTGCAACCAACTAAAATGGAAAGTTTTCATAAAACAGTTGCAGTTTTAAACAGTTATGTAATAATGTCAATAAATAGAGAGTTCTTAAATTTTTAATATCTATATTGTCCCATATTCTTTTGTTTTTCATCTTTTTCAAAAACAATGCATGCGTATAATATTTATTACTTACAGTAATATAATATATATTTCTCCCCTAAAACAAACAACACATAAATGAAGTGTTAATGTCATTACCTTATATTTGCAGGTAACACATTCAAGCTGATTGGCAAACAACCCTTGAAATGGGAGTGGTTCTCTTGATTTACTGCGATGGAATGGTGGAAGATCCAATGATATAATACTGTACATTTCAGAACCCTCTGCATCCAAAACATCTGATAATGAGCACACCTGAATTACAAAGAAAATACATTAATGTAAGGTACATTATGCAACAGATATTAATGCATTTATCACTGCATTTAAAATGCTATAAATCACATACAAAGGAACCAAAAATGCAGCATTTGTAATTAAGAATATAAAAGCATTATCTTATACAGCCTAAGCATCTTTCATTTTTCCATTGCATATGATGAAATAACTATAACATGCCTGTGAAAGTGGTTGCTGAGTTTCTTCTTCCAGTGTAGTAACAATAACATGGAATAATTCATGAGCATCCTGCTCTCCAGGAGAAATGACCCAGCCTTGTTTTAGGAGGGTGCGTATCACAGTCACGGGGGTATATGGATCCTCACTGCCCTCATTCAAAGCTGCAAACAAAATACCAAAATGATATGTAAGAATGTTAACACAAACTTTACTTACAAGCCTTAAATTTAGGGCATGTTTTGAGAACCTTCATTCATTTCCTAAACTGCTGATTGATTTTAATATTAATTCAATTTGGAATCGAACACAGTGAAACATGCACTAATAATCTCTGTGAGTTGGAATATTAGAATGCTCTTTATGGTTTCACTTAAATGAGATTTTACTCAGGACATATGCTTCGTGGACATTTTTTCCACATCATCAGCTGTTCACAACTAATGGATCATTCGTAGAAGTTGGGTAGGTAGGAATCTGGGTGGACTCTTGTGGTCTTGTGATGAACTTAAATAAAGTGTTATCTGCTTCTGGGATATCAAAATTCAAAACGCTCATGTTTTTTTATATAAATCCTTTCCCATATATTTAGTTCTTTTGGTTGTTGAACAGTTTTTTAAAACTTAATGCCTTTTTTTATTTCATGGTTTTCATTCCAGAAATGTGCTGCCACAGCTGATTTATCTATTTGTTTGTATCAGATGTTTCTCCAATGTTCCTTCAACCTAATGCCTAATTTCTCTTCATCTTTCCTATGTATATCTTTTCACAATCCCTACAATTGATTTGGTAAATACCAAATTGGGCTTGGAATCAGTTTTTTTAATTTCAGTAAATTTTTTACACTGTATCTATTTTATGCTAATTGATTGATTGGCAAGTTTAGGGATGTTTGATGTGCTCAGTGCTGGTTCTGAATAACTCCTGTGCCAACATTTATTGACTGGATTAGAAATATACTGAATTTGTCCAAAAGTGAAATTTCAAAATACCTGAACTTATCTTCATTTTTAATATGAAAATTCTTTCCCATGTAGATAGTTCTACTGCAGTATGCTTTTCTTTTAGTAAAATAGCTTCTAGCTTACCCTTATGGTTGCGTTCCAAAAATGTGCTACTATTGCCAATTTTTCCAGTTGTTTTTGTAAGAATGTTTCTAAAATGTGCTTTTATTTCCCCTAGTTTTCAAATTTAGCTTAATTTATCCTATATAATAACATAATTATTTTTTTAGTTGTCTGTTAATGCACCAATTGGAAGGTGTATACTTGCAAAAATCCATCAATGCTTGTGATCTCACCATTCTTATGTCACGACTATTCTAAGGGATATCTGGCACAAAGTATTGGATTTTCTAATATGCTTTTATGTTATTAAGAACATGTATATTCATAATGATATATTTATAGCTAATACTTGCATATGTCTAACCTAATCATTTATTATCACTGCAAAACAGATCAGAATTTTACAGAATTTAATTTCTAGTACCAGAAATTACAATGTATGAAAATTATAACAACGTACCATCCACTGCTTTCAAATCAATTTTCTTTATGAGTTAGTTTTTTTATCATTATACTTATCACAACAATACCAATAAGTTGAAAAATTTTAATTGAAAACTATCATGTCCTACAAAACTATTTTTTTTTTTTTGAAGCACCCAATACCATATTTTGCACACTGCCATTGGTGGCTAAGGTTGTTAAGACATGGACTCGTGAACGGGAGGTCTAGGATTCGAATCCTGCCAGGACCATCCTCCCTGACTGGGGTTTTTTCCAGGTTTTCCTCAGTCCTCATAAATGGCAAATGCCGGGGAGGTACCCTAAACTTAGGCCTGGAACGTTTCCTTCCTAGAACTAAAATAATGTTTTGTTTTTTGAAAATTTTTTGGAATTGGTAGAAGGTTGATGGATGGTATGTGAATTTTTGGTACATTCTATTTTCTTCCTTCTTGGGAATAAGAAAGAGTACTGATATCTTTGATTCTTTTTTTGTTCCTAGCTCTGTTTATTTCCTTATATACCACTTCTTGTCTGAAACCATTTTCTATAGCTATATTTATTATATTGCTCAGTTCTAAATCATATTATTCTCTGTTCATGGGGACATTTACCAATCTGTGAGCAAGACTATTTAGTACTGCATGTTTATGAGGAACTAGTTATAACTGTTATATTTAATGTAGCTATTAGTGTGAGTAGGTTTTCTATATATGCCAAATGTTAAGTGGTTTTTTAACTTAATTATTTTAAGATCCAAGAAGGGTAGCTCTCTTTCCATAGTGAATTTTAACGATTTTTCTTGTAGATTGAGTAACTTTAGTGCATCTTCTAGGTGTTTTTCCAGAACTATTGCAAAGATGTCGTCAACATAGCGATACCATGCTTTGAACAACCAGGGGAAACCCTTCGTGATTCTAATTTCTAATGCACTCATGAAGAGATCCGCTAATAATGGTGATAATGGGCTACCCATTGTTAAGCTAGAATTCTGTTTATAGTATTTTTCATTGAAAGTGAAGTAATTTTGCTTTATGCACAGGTTAGTTAAAGTAATGTATTCTTCAGTTTCTTCTATTGTTTTCCCTGCTTCTAGCAACCAATTTTTTATATAGGGGTGTAGATTTTTTGTAAGGATACTTGGAAAAAGAGCTGTGACATCAAAAGAAACCAAGGTATCTGTTTTTTCTATTTCTATATCTTTAATTTTTTTAATTAGTTCTGAGGAGTTTTTTATGCTTCTGGTTTCAATTTTTTGGAAAGGAAGAAAATCTGTTTTTTAACCATTTGGCTAAATTGTATGTTGGGGCATCTATGTTGTTTATAATGGGTCTCATTGTTTTCTCCAGCTTGTGTACTTTTGGAAGACCGTAGATTCTAGGCAGTGTGAGGTTATTTACTTTAATTTTGTATTGTTCTTTTTTATCTATTAATTTATACCAATAATCATTTTATTCAATGAATTTATGCACATGTTTAGGGGATTTTTTGTTATTGTTGAATATTCTTTGTTTTCTAGTAGCTGTTCCATTCTATCTATATAGTCGGTTTTATCTAAAATTACAACTGTGTTTCCTTTATCTGCTTTTACGTATACAACTGGTTTGCTTTTTAATATTCTAATTACTTTTGTATGAGGGTTAACATTCCTATTGTTTCTAATTTGATCTATAATATTACAACATTGATTTTTTATTGAGTTTCTCTCTATTTCTGCAAGATTTTTAGTGGCAATTTGTATGTCTGCAATGTAGTCCTCAATTTTATCTGAGAATTTTACAAATGTTTTTAATTCTTTACGTAAAAAGTTGATTTCGTTTTCCATGAAGCTTTGCTTAGAGAGGTTATGAACATTATGAACATTATTTTATATAGTCTTTTCCTTTGCTGGTGTTTACCCCTCATGTTTTTGGCATAAACTTTCTAGTTTCTGTGTTAGTTTCAATGTCTTATTTCTCATTTTACGGTTTAGTGTTGCCAAAAGGTTTTCTAAATTTTCCCAAATTATACTGCCTAGAGCTTTGGTTAGTTTCAGATGTAAATGGTATAGTTTTAGTTCTATCTCGCTTCTATTTTTGTAGTGTTTGTTTTTCTCTATTTCTAGGATTTTTTTCTCAGCTGCTTTTTGCTGTTTGCTGTTTGTTAACTAATAAATAAAGTAGTTGCATTAATTATTGAACATGGTCACTCCATGAAGCATCTAGGAAAAGTAGACCTTTATAAAGATGAATTCATTTGTAGAATGTGTAAACAAGATATCCTGACTGAATGCCCATTCCTGGCAAGAAAGAGACTTACTCTTCCTATAACCTGGGAGAGCAAATAGCTCATTGCCAACAATCAAACATTAGAAACCAGTCTTTAGGATAATGAAAAAACACTTTCCTAGAAGAATCCCATCCACTGCCAAAAAGTTGCATCCATTTTGAAAGTGTATGGTACTGCTCAAAGGGGAAATATGTAAGGAAACCAATGTGATTTGTAGTGATTGTGCAGATATACTCTGTGTACTTATCCATGCTTTCAGATATATCATACACATCTTTTAGTGGTAAGCTTGAATTGTGTTATATAATTTATATAAACTGTTTTGAGGAAAAGGAGTTAATATAATGGCTATCTGATGTTGAAATCATATGGCCACCAATTAATATTGTTATTAGGTACAGCAATTTTACTATGTTTTAAACGAATAGATGATTGTACAGTATTAAGTACTGAAAATAAAGTTTGTATTTAAAAATTTCATTTCTAAATACATACTAGCTTTGTCCCATAGTTGTGGATAGGAGAGATTTCACTGTATTGAAAATATGTTCCAAGTACCCCAAATGTTAAGTTTCAATTACAAGAAAAAACCCTTAGCAAATACTTAGCACAGTGAAGCAATATCAATAAATGTAATACAACTGTTCTATTCATACCTATAACAATAAAAGTCTTTCATTTTTTTAATTAGGTATTAAAGGAAAACAAATGATTTGAATGCTTGCTGCTTTTACTATGAAAATCAGCATGAATACACCATAGAATTAAAAAACAGTTAGCACACTTAAAGTACTTTATGTTTGAAATGAAATCTTACCTTTAAGTACAGAATACAGTGCTCCTGTAAGGCTTTGGAATTTCTTAGGCTGATGCCTTCTTAGCCACTCCAACACAACTGGACAGGCACTTAGAGCCTGAAGCAAAGTATTCAGAAAACAAGTGTAGCCCAAATTTGTTAATCCTGCTATTTGCCCTGTAAATATAAAACAGAAAGAAAATATTAAAAAATATTTGAACCAAAAGATAAGTGTGTATAACTTATAAATTTTAGCATAAAATGACAAATTATCAGTATTTGTGAATCCTTATGTTAAAAAAAATTAGATGAGTGGCAAGGAAAAGTTTGATTAGCGAGAGAACCTTAAAATATTGGCAAATACCTTTAAAATTAGTTTTAAAGCAATGTTTCAAATATTCATCTTTACCAAAAATAATTGGATGGGCCAACGCTTACAAAGAAATCTGGAAAGTAATGGTCCAGGCAAATGATGAAGAATGAGAGAAAATAATGTAAAAATGTTTTCAAAAATAAGCATGGAAACAGGTGAAGGTACAAAATACAGTTTTTATAGTATAATACAATAAAAAGAGTATTGTCCCTAATCCCAATGAAGAGAAATTGAAAAAAGAAACATGTACTTATATAAGATGAACAAAGGTGAAAGGGTGGGTGAGTGGGGGACGGGGACAGGGAGAGGGAGAGAGAGAGGGAGAGTGAGAGGGTGAGGGAGGGAGGGAGGGAGGGAGAGAGGGAGAGCAGAGGTATGGAAATAAAGCAGGGTTGCATACAAGATTCTTTGTGTGAAGGAAGATGAACTTAATTAATTTACCTTAATGTGAGACAGAGATGATTAGAGAAATAAATTTATCAAATTAAAATTATATAAATGTCTAGAACAGCTGCTATAAAATTAAGTTTTGGTAAAGATTTTAATGGGGCTTAGAAAGTTCTGGTTAAGGTGACAAATAAATAGAACTAAACAGTATATAAATAATTTACATGTATATATTGACATTATGACTTACATAGAATCTAAATTTAAATTTGAAATTATTCAAAAGTTAATGGCAATTATAAAAGAAATTATAACTACCTTTCTTTCTCCGATGCTGTGCTGGACCCCATAAGATGAAAGCTCCAACTGCCAATAACAGTGTTGCACCAATCATTATCATAACATGATCTTTATTTTCCCACATATCTTCTGCATAACACCATTTAATCTATTATAGACATTACTTCTAAGTATTCAATATACACCATTAACACTTTTACAAAATATCTTAATTTTCCAATTGGTACATAATTTAACATATTTTTTAAATTATTTCATTTAAAACCATTTTTTTCTATACATCACATAAATAAAAGCATCTCATTATTTTATAACTTTAAAACAGATTATTTCTGTTGGAATGCTTAAATATTTCTGGAAAAAATATCAAATATCAGCAAAATGTCAGCATTTCATTACATAGATAATTGAACTAATGAGCATGCTTTAAAAATGAACTGGTAATTTCATCATTTGCTGATGAATTTTTTGTTTTGGCTGAGTTATATGTTAACTTTAGTTATATGTTAAAATTCTGGAATATTATTTAAAAGGAATCCTTTAATATACCTAATGCATCTTCTTCATTTCCATAATTTATATTAAAATTGATGGTAATATTTATGTAGTTGTTAAATATATTTGTAATTTTCTCTCAGTCACATACTTTTTTATCCTATATTATTAATGTAATTGGATCTTGATATTTCTGCCTGCTTCCCTTTTTATAATCTGCCAAGTAGTTCTTATTTTATTGTCAGTTATGAGTTTTTGATAATGAAGGCTTTTTGTTACTTTTATAACTTTCCTAAGCAATTTACAAAAACTGTTTATATAGCTCTTGTAAGCTTAAGTTATTGCTATACCTTACTTTATTGTAAAGTTTTCTTTTCTATTTGCTAAGACATTTCAATTCCTAGAGTAATTCAGTTGGATAATTTTGATTAAAGCATTTTTGTATTCTGTCTGGAAAACATGATCCAAAAAGAATTTTGAAAATCTTATGCAAGTAATGTAATACCTTTTTAGAGGTCTCAGTTATTCTTGTGGGAAAGTTTACAATATGAGACAAGCTATTTATGTCAAAGGGGTCACCGAGTTATTTTTTCTCAAGTTTGTACTGAATAAACTATGAGTATGTCACCATAAATTATTAGCCCTTAGATTGGTTGATATACAAATTGTTTTTTATGATTGGTGTTTAATGCCCGTTTTTACTACTGAGGCATCACAGGCGGTGGACACTGATGATACATGAAATGGAATGATATGTTAGGAAAGGATTTTTAAGGAAGGAAGCATTCTAAGCCTAAGTTTAGGGTACCTCCCCAGCATTTGCCATTTGAGGACTAAAGAAAACGTGGAAAAAACCTCAGTCAGAGAGGACAGTCCTGGAGGGATTCGAACCCCAGACCTCCAGCTCTTAAGTCTGTGCCTTAACGACCTCGGCCACCACGGCATTACACAAATTGTAAAACGATGTAAAGTTATATTCGGAATGTTTCAAAATTTGAAGCTGGAGGACAGAATAGTGGAATCACAAGTAAATTTGTTTGTTTTAAATGACCTGCACACTGCCTGCTCAGGGCAGAATAAAGATATATCTAATGCATTATATGATATAATTTTCTTCTGCCTTTGAATAAGAACATAGGCAGTTTCAAATATTGTAAAAATGTTGTTGTTGTTGTTGATCTAAGGTGCAGGATTTTGATCCATCTATTTTTCCCTCGGCAGCCAATATAATTTGTGTATTTTCCTCAGTTCTGTGCATTCCAATAGATGTTTTCCGTTTAGAATATTGTCAGTAGTTGCAGATCTTACATGTATTATCATTCATAAAACCAAATCTGTGTAGATGTTCCGCCAGACAATCACGTCCAGTTGCCAGTCTAAAATGAGCAACTGCTTCCTTCCTTGATAGATTTTTTATTTTTTTACTGTTTCTTTTATATTAGAATAATTTTTATTAGATATTTCCACTTGAATATTATGTTGATATGTTTGTTCTATGGTCATTTAGATATTTTTTAATTTTACATTTAATCCACAGGACTTTATTGGTTTTGAATATAGCACTGCCCCTTTTTGGCCAGAAAGTCTGCATTCTCGTTCTCGTATTATTTGTTGAAATTTTGGAGTAATCTATAATAAGATCTCAGTCCCTTACATTGTAAGATTCATATGAACTATCATATCGTTCTATAGCTTGTATAGCTGAAGGTGAATCTGTAAGAATCACTACTTTATTTTCTTTTATATCAGTCCTATGGTATATCTGTTCCAACACTCGTTGTATTGCCACCATTTCACCCTCATAACTTGTGGATTGTCTAGGCAGTGTGAAATAATGCGAGAAATATTTACAATATATACCACCTCCAACATTATTTCTCTGTTTGTCTGCAGATCCATCTGTGTAAATTCTAAGCCACTCTGTTTCGGGGAATTGGTTGTGTAAATGCTCAAGCACTATAGTTCTGCATACCTCTGTTGAGTGTTCTAGTTTATTTAATTGTTCTGTCAGTTTTTATCTGTTACTATCTTAATACAATCCATTGGATTAGTTCTTGAGGGATATGGGATGTTCTTCTCTGCCAGGTTTAAATAATTGTAATTCTTCTCTAAGTAAGCTTTATTTGTGATCTGTGTTTTTAATTTGTGTCCTTTGGGTAGTTGATGAAACCATTGACGTTTACTTGGGTTTGTTTTTAATTTTATGTATAATTGTGCCGCTTGTGTTTCAATGCTGGTTTTCATTGGATTATTATTCATTCCGGCCAGAAGTGCATTTATTGGTGTTGTTTTTACGGCACCTGTTATCAGTCTTAAACATTGATTTTGGCATTTCTCAATATTATTAATTTTTTCTTCTGTTGCTGTTAATAGTAGCTCACAGCCATGTTTTGGTACTGATTTTATATACCTCTCATATGTTTTATTTAAAACTTCCATTGAGCTGCCCCATTTAGATTGAGCTAACCTTTTCAATATGTTACTTTGTTTTATGGCTTTTTGTGTGATATTTTGTACATGGTCTTTCATTTTTAATTTCCTGTCCAGTGCTATTCCCAAATATTTTATTTCTTCTGCATATTCTATTTGACTTCCGTTAATTTCAAGTTTTAAGTTTTTTTCCCTTCTATCAAAGTGTTTGATAGTGTAGACATGATATTTAGTTTTGGCTGCATTAATGGTCATATTATTTTATTTTGCCTAATTTGTTAGTTTATTTAAGACATTTTTTATTTTTTCTTCTAGTCTGATATATACATTTTTATCATTTTTTTTCAGCTGACCATATAACTACATCATCTGCATACATTGCATATTGTAAAAATTGTGTTACTATTTAAATGTTTTATCTATTTCTGCTTCTCTATTTCTTGCTGTTTTAGTTACATTGTTCTAAGAGTTATTTTATTTTTCATTTTTATTATACAGAATGTTAATGAGCTTCATTGAAAGAATTTCTGAGTGTAGGAAGTGTGTTAGGCAAGTAATTTGAGATAGGAAATGTATGGCTTGCCTACTCAAATTTTGAAGCTATGGCTGTAAGTTTCTAAAGAGCCAGTATGCCACTGATTACTGAAGATGCCATTTGACAGACTGGAAGGTAGTATGGTGTGGCTGTCACCTATCTGGATATCTATGTCTGTACAGTTCTGCAGCTGCTAAACCATTAGTTCTTGCTTCCCCAAGGTTTAAACATTCTCCATTTTATTTCACAGACAATCTGCAGCATACTACACAGAGCAAGCCAAAACAAGGAAATGGTACCAGTTGTTATTGTACTTACTAATCAGAGTCATGTCCTTGATTATGTATATCACAGCATTTCTTCTGTGTTACTTACTTCATATTAAATAATAATAAAAAAAAAATTATCTGCCTCAAGAGACTCAAACCTGTGACCTTCAGAATAACTCCATTTTGCATTATGTATTAGGCAAACAAGCAAGAAGGGAGGGACCTGCTACCTATGTAGATGAGGCTACATTATACAAAAAAGGAGTTAATAGATTTTCAGTGGTGCACTGAATGATTAATTTGAGATTAGAGATTTTTTGTGGCACTAAATCTTGTATATGATGATAATGGGATAATAAAAATTTATATTTCTAGGCTTGACAAGCACTTTTAAAGACATTCAAAATAATTTTATCTTGCTTTAACAGACTTATCAGCATCTGATTCGAACATATTTAACACCACAGAAATGCTCTAATTTTAGTCATGGCATACATTCACTATCTCAAAATGCTTGTGTAGACCACTCTACCATCTCCAAAATTATTTAGGTGTATCTCATTAACACCATATACATTATATGCTTTTGCTTTCATAGTTCTTATATATATAAAAGAACTAGAGAAGCACAAAGAGATAAAATACTTAAGTAGTTACATTATTTTCACTATATTTTGAGCCACTCGTGTTCTTCAAAGGCAGAAGACAAATGAAAATTGTGTGACTATTCAAATGTTTTATCTATTTCTGCTTCTCTAGTTCTTGTTATTTTAATTACTTGTTGCAAGATTTACTATATTTTTCATTTTTATTATATATAGTCTAGCTTCTTGCCATTAAAGAACTCCAGTAGTTCGAAATATAGCTACTTCAAGTGCAACTTTATAAAAGTGTTTTATCCTTATCTACTTTTATTATTACAGTTAATTTGTTACATTGTTAATAGTGTTATTATATTTTGTGTGTGTGTGTGTGTGTGTGTGTGTGTGTGTGTGTGTGTGTGTGTGTGTGTCTGGGTGTAAAATAAATAATATCTATAATATGATGTATATAGAAATTATTACCCCCTCTTAGAAAATATCCATATTAACAATAAGGATGAAAATTCCTGTTGTCTAAGTTGTACTCAAAATGCAAATAACATGAGCATTTATTAATGACTTTCTAACAGTTCTTTAATTCTTATGCTTCTATTAAATTGATGAAACACTATAAGATTTTCATTGAATTATATTAGTTTTTTTTTTTAAATAGTACTTAATGGCTGTTTTTACTGTTAAGGCATCACAGACAATGGATACTTATGTTACAAGAGATAAAATTATAAATTGGGAAAGTAAATTTATTAACTTATTTTAAAGGAAGGAAACATTTCAGAACTAAGTTTAGGGTATCTTCTTGGCATTTGCCATTTATTAGGACTAATGAAAGCCTGGACAAAACCTTAGTCAGGGAGAATGGTCCTGGCAGGAAATGAACCACAGACTTCCCACTCACGAGTCTGTTCCTTAACACCTATGGCAGTCCCATTAGTTTATGTATAGAACCCTTTATCATTGCATTGTAATAGTTATTAGCAAGAAAAGGCTTCTTCTTACCTTTAAAATCAAATTAAAATTAAAGTAGTAGAAATAGATAAAACACTTAAAATATTCATATAATTTTCACTATATTTCCAACTAGTGTTCTTCAAAAGTAGGGGATAAATGAAGATAGTAAAAATAAATATTGAATCTCAAAGGTAACACAATGTAAAACTGTGTGCTTATTACGTCATGTGATTCGCTCTACAACCCTATTCTAGTAAATTCAAAATTTCTTCACTTGCTACTTGTTCTTTTAAAAAGGTCATACATATGCTTATAAGCTTTGCAAAGCATTTTATATTGGTTTAGCTGTTGTTTCACTCCTTATGAACAATCACAGACATTCTGTTAAAACCAAGTCTTCCTTGCTGGTTGCCCAACATGCCCTGTCTCACTGTAAAGATTTCAATGATACATTTAATTTAATACTTATTGATGCATTATTGGATAATGGCTCTGAACATGTACTCAGAGATAAGAGAGATTGCAGCTGTTTGCATAAAGTGCATACACCACCAGGTTTGAATCTTACATATTAATATATTATATATATAGAGAAGCAAAATAGCTAAAATAGTTAAATAGTCACACAATTTTCACTATATTTCAATGTTTTTCTACAAAGGCAGAAGACAAGACTTGTATAATATACATAAACTAAACACATATATGCATGCCTACTCCTTAAAATGTAATGTCCATAAAGAGAATTAGCTTTACACTAAATAAAACTTTTTTTTTAACCTAACTTTAAAATTTAGGAAATCTTTTTTTTAACTGCATATATATATTAAACGAGGGGGTGTGAGGTAGCCATAATAGCCCTCCATCTGAATCACAATGTACTATATTTGCAAATATGATATAACAATAATCTTAAAAATATTTTATCTCAACCTCACACATGTTGATCTTTGCACAACGAACTGTAATTTTATTGGGTGTTCATAAATGCAATGAAAATTTAAAGCAGATTTTAGATTAATTATAATACTTTGTAATTCTAATTTAAGAAAAAATTTCCGTTACGTCTAAATGAACACAACTTTAGTGTTAAATAATGGAAACTTAATTGATACTTCAATTACATGAATTGCATAAAACAGGTAAATTTGCTAATTTAAATAGACGTTGGTAACAGGAATTCTACATTCCTTTATAAAAAAAAAAAGTCTGCTTCGATACATCATTTGCTTTCCTATCCGTGAGGTTTTCCTTAGTAATTTTTTGTACATATGGCAGCACTCCTCCACTGTCAGATCATTAGTACAATCCTCAGGAAATTATACCTTATTTTTACTAATTGTTTATTTAATTCTCGTACAGTATTAGCAATAAAAAGTACTTTGCAGATGAGCGCATATTTCAATGAATAATTTGTGTATTTAATTAGTGTAGGTTAGGTTTTTGTTATTAAGATTGCCTTTTAATTTTAATTTACATCTTACTCAGCACTAACTAGAATTTTTATAATACTTTCAAATCAATTACATTAACCCATTAGTTCCTTGCTACGGCATAGCATATTACAAGCATAATATTTCGATATCATACATTACAATTTTCTCGTGCCTTTTACTACATCGGTGCCACAGCCTTCTCAATTAGATGTTATTCTACGTTGCATGCCCATGGCTATAGGTGTATTAAAGGCCACTTTTCGCAATGAAACAAATTGTATTTGGGTTTTATCGTTGAAATTGTACATGACATTCTCCAAAGTCATAGCCATCTACGTACCTAGCTGCGAAATTGAAAAGCAATGTAGCATTTTCCTGACATAGGTAGTCTGGTGGTAGACTGATAGCGTTTCTTTACCGGCCGCAAAGACCGTTCAATATAACGATTTTTTTAATAATTATTACATACTAAGTAAATACTGTAATGACATTTTTTGTTTACGATAGGGATTGGATAGATGGGGCCTGGTACAGCTACACACAACCAGGAATTTGTGATTGACAGTTAAAAAAGAGAAGGGGGCGAGGTGCAGGAGCCACGACATGACAAACGTCTTGACGTATGCCTGCTGACAGGGTGCATATTTTATTTGAGGCCTATGTTACTAAAATCTATGTAATTATTGTCTTTAGAAGAGACCCACTGGGGTTAAGTTATTGCCACTTAAACATTTTCAATGTAGTGATATCGTGGTCATCTACGTGGTGCCGAAAATTTCAAAGTTGATTTGTCGCCTTTTGCAGGAAGACTGTTAAATGTGTATCAATTATTATATTGAGAATTTGATCAAGACTTTGTATAAGAACTTCAAGTGTGGATATTACTGTCTTATAATTCTCTTGTATTGTATGCCGAAGGCGTTTTGGCTGCTGGTGAAAACTGTGTGATGTTCTTCCAGTGAACCGAGGCGTTCAGAGACGATCGGTTACATTGAGCTGAAAAGCTCATTTAGACGTATAGTCTCTGCAGCTAATTTTGTGTGTG
This sequence comes from Metallyticus violacea, assembly GCA_030762175.1. Lineage (NCBI taxonomy): Eukaryota > Metazoa > Arthropoda > Insecta > Mantodea > Metallyticidae > Metallyticus > Metallyticus violacea. Next base: position 125,573,993 of record CM060832.1, read on the forward strand.
TGTTTCTTTTCTTTTCTTTTCTTTTTTTTTTTTTTTTTTGAGTGGTGTTTAACGCCCGTTTTTACTACTGAGGCACCACAGGCAGTGGGCACATGATACATGAGATGAAATGATGTATTAGGAAAGGATTTTTTTAAGGAAGGAAACGTCCCAGACCAGTTTTAGAGTACCTCCAGTTTCCAGTTATGAGGACTGAGGAAACCATGGGAAAAACCTCCTAAACCCTAGATCGCGGGTTCGAACCCGGCCAGGACCGATGGATTTTTTCGGGCGTAAAAATCCTAAGTATGGTTTCCTTCGGAAGGGAAGTAAAGCAGTGGATCCCGTATCGTACATTTACGGCACGATGGCCTGAGATGTTAAAGAGCGTCCATAAATAAATCAATCAAAAAAATCATGGAAAAAACCTCAGCCAGGGAGGACGTCCTGGCGGGATTCGAACCCCAGACCTCCCGCTCATGGATCCGCATCTTAACGACCTCGGCCACCCGTGGCGGCAATAATTAATTTTATGGTGGTAAAGGTACTCGAGAGCATGTAACATGCTGTCAATACTCTGATGTAGGCCAGCAGCAAGGTTTGCTGTGGTCACTTCCAATGCCTGTAATCTACTTATAGTTTGTTTACTGCGGTTGGAGGTGAAGCTTTTATGCTTTGACGTTAAGTGCTGTGTAGACTTTCCAAAGTAGGTTGGGGTAAGAGGGCAGATTGCCTGCACAGTAAAAGGGTGTTTTCGTGCACGTCGAAGAGCGAGGTTGTGCTACTTTCAAGCAATTCGATCTACAGTAGTGGCAACTCTGAGGCTGAGTTCAGTTGTCGACTGTATGGCAATAGTCACAGTATCTGGACAGGTCAGCCTGAGTTGCTTGTTGCTAGGCTCAATAAGCAGTGTTAGCCCGTGATCCGTGTACCATTTTGAAGTGCGTCGACACAATCCGGCTCCTTCAGGAAGATGAGGCGGACTATTATAGGAGGACCACGCACTTATGTGATTCTGACTACTCTAACTGCAGAGACCCATTGAAACTCTCTTTGTTTATAGAGAAGGTACTGCTTAGGAATTGTTATAGCAGTAAGTAATAACTGCGCTGAATGTGCTGGTGTTCCGTGTTTGCTGGGTTTCCAAGGTGGCTGATCGGCGAAAGTGTCGGTTGTTGGCAGTGATGATTGTCAGAATCGTTCGGCAAAATTGAGTTTGAGCAATGGGCAAGTGGCGGCAGAGTAGCGGGAGAGGTATTGCGAGGTGGGTCGGTGGTAGCTGTCTATGGTGTAGTAGAAGCTGGCGGCTGAGGAGGGGGAACGGTCTGCTGTTCCTGCTTCGGTGGCCCATCACCGCCGCAGGAGCTGAACTCTTGGGGATGTTCCTCTCTTACAGCCACCACTCAATATAAAGACAGGATCACAAAAGTTATTATATGTAGACCACTTGTGGACACAGTAATTGTGCTGCCAACTAGCGGACGCGAAGTGATTGAACTATTTAAAATGCCTACTATACAATTGCAAAATGTACTACTTTTTCTGATTTTCAGGAAGGAGTTAAATATTTAACAAAGTAGTCTGATGGTTATTTTCAATTTTAATCACTTAGAATTAACGTTGGTAGTCACAGAATACAGGGCTTTTTAATTACAAATTCAGCAGTTTCTTTGCCTTTTTATTTATTTATTTATTTATTTATTTATTGCTTATGCTTCTCCCATATTCTGAATTAATCTTTTTCACATTACAATTAATAATTACATTAAAATACTGTTTATTTGTTAATATTTAGAAATACTTTCCAACATAAATTTTACAATAATCTGGCTTTTCCACAAACTCGAGTATTATGTTCTTCCCGTGTAGGTGAGAACGTTTAGAAAATTTACAATATTTTATCATTTACATAAAAATGTTTACAAGTAGCTTTGCAATGCATAGTAGGTTGAAATAAACTGTCATCATTATAAGTTTTCATAAACATGTGGATATTATTCTTCTTGTTTGATACATCATAACTGGTCAACTATTCCCTGCAACGAACATGAGGAAGCGCTGTCGTGTCCCCAATGCCGGCGAAGGCAAAGCCGTGGCTAAGGGACTTTGAGGTGGCCGAGCGGTAAACCTATGACTGCGAGAACAGATCGGTCACTTAATAATACAACGTCGAGTTCTTTCAAGTAAAGAGATTTATTTACAGAAGTGTAGAATGATGAATACAGAGTAGTTTGGGGCAATTAACATATTCCTTAAGAATAAATCCCCAGGAGAGGAGTTGGGATAAGGTACTGGAAGTGCCTGATAATAATTAACAAGAAAAGCTAAATAAAGTATGCTCTGTGATAAGAGATACAGTGAAAGCTGGTCGCCATATGTATGATTGTGCCCGCCCAGATAGTAATGTTGGGGTTTTTATATTCTGCCTAAAGATAAGAGGAGTCGAGGCAGACACATAATGATTAAGAGCGTCTGGTACTTGATAACAGACGGTCGTAAATTAGTTATTATCGGATCTTAGTAGCTTAAGAATGATCCGATTCTTATAAGTAATGAAATAAATATGTGAAGTCTTTCCACTTGGTTCCTTCCTTTGTAGAGTTGCTGCAGAAGTCATAAGCTATTATATTCTTAGAACACTTGTGTCTTAAGTAGGAGCAGATGAGTGGAAATAAGGAAATCGATGACTTTAATTAAAGAACAAGAAGATTATCTTAATGTTCTTGTCAAAGCTGTCTTCTATATAAAGGAAGAGAAGTGAACCATGGTTATCAGCGGCGGCAGGGGCGAATTGCCGTTATAGAGCTTTGCATAGACATAACCAAACAACATATATCATACTATTTTCTTATACAGTACTTCCCTCTGTATCTATGATAATGCTATCATTATCTGAAACATTGCTTACTTCTATCAATGGTTGTATGGCTACATTACAGTTTTGTAATTTTTTTATATTGGAATAAGACCGAGATAAATCAATCTTATACTTAAGAGCAGAGAGAAAAGTAAGATATATTGCAAAACTTATTAACTGACATGAATTGAAAATATCAAAAGAATAATCAACATTTACAAGAAATGGCGGTGTTAGAATGGCCAATCATGCTTTAATGACGGTTTAAATCTTCCTATTAATATATTTATACTCTCCCTCTTCTTGCTTGTTCCTATGTATTACGTTACCTTTAAGATTCAATATTTATTTTTACCACCTTCAATTGTCTTCTTTCCTTTGAAGAATTACAAAAGTTTGAAATATAGCGAGCGATAATCTGTGAATACCTAAGCGTTTGATCCTTTTTCTGCTTCTTTAGTAGGAGCATAGGTATGTAGTTAATGCATTAAAAACTGTATCAACTACCTAACTTTTAAACTGTATTATGGGCTCTTTACCATTATTATTATTATTATTATTATTATTATTATTATTATTATTATTATTATTATTATTATTATTATTATTATTATTATTATAATAATATTTTTTTTTTTTGAGGGATGTCAAATGTCGAAGTATATGCCAATGTTAAACTAATAAGGTGTTTCCCTTAATTCGTGAATGACTAAGAATCTGTCCAGGAAGTTCGGTACTTTAATAATACATTCCCAACTTCAAATGCTAGGAAAGCAACAGAGCATTTAGGGACTGTACGCCTAAAGTCTAATGTTAGAAACTTTCATTGCAGAGGTGAGGGAGATGTCACCAACATCAAGAAGCTAAAATACGCAAACATGTAGTTAAGCTGCCAACTTATAAATTTCTTAATATAGAAAATGATATAAGTTTACGTGGTTTAATTACTTTGTGTGTCAATTTTTTAAATAGGATACGTGTTATTGTACAATTTTTTTCAACGCTACCTGTCCCTTCGGGCTTAGGGGATTCTCTCCCACTGCCGAAAGGTAGCATACTTCAAGCTAAGGATATCTCTATGTTATCCCAAAAATAGCATAATAATTCGGCCGAACAAGGGACTTTTTGGCTCAAGTTTCCCAGGCATTCACCTTAAGATCTGAGAGAAAAAACCCTGAAAAAAAAAAAGCTGCCAGGATACTGGCCCAATTGTGAATTGAACCCGAACCCACCGCGTAGGATGCACATGCTATTTTTAAATCATGGCGATGATCTATGTAGGACATGCCAGCAGAACTGCTATTTGGAGTTTTGGTAAAGGTATATAAATTAGTCACGTAAGTTCGGCTGCTTTATTAGCGCATTTTACGCTACTGTGTTGGCGTTCCTACTAACAGGCTGCAGGTGAAAGCCATTCTTAATCAGAGCACCAAATTTGGGTGCTAATATTTACTGAATTACTTCTTTTAATCAGGTTAAACAACGTCGCTGCTGCGTAAGATTAAAAATTTAACGGTCATGGCAGAAAGTGAAGAGGAGGATATGTATGCACCTTGGAATTTTTCATGGATTATCAAGGATGAACTAGCAGCAATGGCTTGGCCCCAGACAAAAGAAAATTTAAGATTTTTAGTCCATCAAGGTATTAAGCATTTGATAACACTGTCTCCTGAAAAAAGACCTCCTATACAAGCGTTTCCAAAACTTAAGTGGACCGAAATAGCAATCAAGGAATTCCGTGCACCAACAGTTACTCAAATTAGAAAGTTTATAGACGCCTGTCAAAAATCAAGAATAAAGAATGAGGTTAGTTCTTTAGGCTTTAACCATTCTGGAGGTTAAGATCTACAAGCTATGGAAAGATCTAATATGCTAATCCAGGTAAAGTAAGCTAGGACATAGTGCAAATTATAAAAACTGCTCTTTTAAGAAATTTTGAAATCAGCATGAAGATATTTTTAATGAATGTGCTATGATGCAATTAACCAAATCCTAGTTTATGCCTTAAAAAAAATAGAACAGTAATTGGCTTGAAGCTGATGCAGCAAATGAGCTTAATGTGATTTGACTTTTATATTACCCTTGTATCTGGATTGGCATATTTAGCAGTTTTAGGAATGTTAATGTAATTATGGCCAACACATAAACAAGTTTAGGTCCTATAACATTAGATTACAGAAGTACTATATAGCAATAATACATCTGACTCATCCTTACATAAGTTCAATATACTATAAATTCAGTAGAAAGTTTTCTCTGATGATGCCCAAAGAAGCACAGAAACAACTTTCTCCAAGATCGATGTTGGCCATAAAAGCTCATACATACTGCAATTGTATGTACATTGCATTGTTTTCATTTCTCACCAATCAAGTTGGAGTATAATATGCATTTGCAGTTTTATTAGGTTTTGACAGAAAACATGAATGAATTTGCAATTTAATGTTGATATCCAAGAAAATTGTTAACTGCAAGGGATGCTGTGAACAATTTCCCAATTTATTACAGACTGAGAGAAATGGAACTTTGCATTTTTCTTCATAGGTACTAGCAAGTGTCGCACACTTCTCCCATGATGCTGCTATGGAGACCTTTTCTGTAAGGTTTGAAGTTCAGAAGCTGCCTTGACTTCAGAAATCGTATTTTTTTCTCATGGAAATGCTTTCCCTTAAAAAGTTTTTTTTTTAAAAAAAAAGCTAAAATCAGATGGATCAAGGTTGGGAATTAGCAGGGTATGAAAGGAATTCATAGCTACTTCCATTTTTCAGAAGTGAAGCATAGTATGTCCTGATAAATATGGAACCCTTTGCCTGCCAAGAAATCCTTCATCACTACTCTGTACTGATCCCAAAAGACTGAACATGATCTTACCTCTTAGAATTGGACACTGGCATTCTCTGAGTCATTATGTTTCCAATGTTTCAAATGACTTGCTGAATGCTGTCTTCGATCAGTGGGGTTGGTCCTGGTGGTGTAGTGGTAACCATACTTGCCTCCTAAACCAAGATCATGGGTTCAGGCCCAGCCAGGATCAATAGGTTTTTTTGTGTGTGTGTGTAAAAATCCTAAGTATGGTTCCCTTCAGAAAAGAAGTAAAGCTGTGGGTCCCATATCGTAGATTTATGGCAATAAAAGATTCTCAAGCCTGAAAGAAGAGGCCTATGAGCAATATTTATTATCCCTGAATTGAATTGGATATTCATGACTTGAGATGTTAAGAGCATTTATAAATAAACCAAATTAACAAAAAAAATTCATCAATGGTAGAGTGCAGTTCACACTTGAACTGATGATGCCAATGCTTGATTATATCATGAAGTGAATCCTTCCCATAAATCCATATTGTCGGTCTCTCAAGTATACAAACCTGATGACCATTTTGCATTCAGCCAGTCCCATTATCACATCTCACTTCAACTAGCACCCTTAAAAGAAAAACTGATGAGTTTAGCTGTAATTACCAAGTTATCTCTAGAGACATGAAGATATACATGTGGAATTTTAGCCTTGTACAATAATTGGAAATGAGCCAAGAGAAATCTTAAATGAACATCCCTCACAAATCCATAAGCAATAGCATGGCAATTCTGCTGAGTTAAAGTGGGCCTAAGGAGTCAAAAGTAACAAAAATCAGAGTTATAATGTATTGCATGTTGAAATCAGCAGAAAGATAGCATCTGCAAAATATATATAAAGTAAAGAAAATGGCTCTTGTCATGTTTAAGGAAGATATTATTGTTGCCATATTTCATTAAGATGACATGCACTTGTTTGAATTCCATATTTAGTTGTAGGTGTATGCAAGAAATAAAACACTAGGGCCAAGGTTCTTAAAAAAATTCTGTGAATGTCAAGTCTGAGCCTGACTGTATTTTAGTTTCTTCTCTCAATTCTTTTTTCCATGTCTAGTTTGTATATCTTATTTTCTCTCTCTCTCTCTTTCTCTCTCTCTCTCTCTCTCTCTCTCTCTCTCTCGCTCTCTCTCTGTTAATTTAGGCTGTATTTTCTTGAATAATATTTTTAAATGCATTTGCTATTTGCTTGTCTTCACTTAAGGTTTTTCCATTTATTTATAAAGGCATTGAAGTACTTTTGTGCTGTTTAATGTGTTGCACTTTTGATTAATTGGTTATTTTACGTATATTTTGAGTGAACTACTGTTTTTTTTTCTTTTATTATTTCACTTTTTAAGTATTGTGTCATGCTAAATGTTTGCTCTGAATTGATGTAGCAAAAGAATGGAAGAAATGATGCTATAAAACAGCTATTACTGATGAGTGTAGCTGTAGAATAATTTAAAAATTATTCTTGAAAGGAAATATTATGGAGGGTTTTTCCCCTCCAGTTTCTTATAACAACAGAATCCTAAGGTAGTAACAACAATTAATGAATGAATAACTACTAGAGGTTTCCAGTGTCTAAAGACAGGTCAAATATATATTGGCATTTGCCTTTTTACTTGGAATAAACAAAAAAAAAATAGTAATAAAATCACCTGACTATTTTCTCCAAATAGAAAGTAGGTGGAACAGTGAATTGAATGGAATGCTGATGATCTGAGATGTTAAAGAGCATCCGTAAATAAAACAAATTAAAAAAATCAGATGGAAAGTAAAACCATGGGTTCCATATCGTAGATATATGGCATGTATAAGAAACTCAAGCCTGAAAGAACAGGCTACTAAGCAAAATTTTATTGCCATTTCACATCCTGAGTTTAATGGGATGCTGATGACCTGAGATGTTAAAGAGCATTCTTAAATAAATCAAATAAATAAATGTATCTATTTTTTTTCTCTCTCCCCATTTTGGGAGAGTTTAAGATATATAGGAATAAAAATAATCCTCAGAAGGCAATTTCCCTTAAACAGATGGAAGATAATAAAATAGGTGCAGTTGTGTTAGAGCAATTCATTTCAGTTCAGTTCCTGTATCATTCCAAAGCAGTGACTTACAAACATAGAATTTGTCATTTACAATTAACACAGTAGCACACATTCTGTATTTACAAAAAATATTGTGTACATCTGCATAATTACAGATGGTTACAATAAAAATGAAAAAGCACACCTAGAATAACTCGGCCAAAATCAACAAAAACTAGAGAAGTAGAAACAGACAAATCACCCAATCACAAATTTTACTATATACATATTTATTAATGTAAAATCATTAGTGTTTTTAAATCAGTATAATATATTGTCACTAATATATGCCTTTACAGAATAATAGGGCTTTTTACACAGGTATTTTTTAAGAGTAGATTTGAAGGATTTATCATTGTTTATTAAGTTTTGTCAAGGTAGGATATTAAAACTATTTGTAAAATTGGTTTTTTATTCCATAGAAAGCTTATATTATATATTAGGTTTCGAGATTGACACAATTGAAAGCCTTTGCTAAATTACCAAATATTCCTCCTATATGTACTCTTTCAGTTAAAATTTCATTAGTGAGTTTAAAGATTGTATTTTGCATTGAAATTCCTTTACTAAAACAAAACTGGTCATTAACTAGAACATTAACCTCAACTTGGGTATTCATTTTTTACACTAAACTCCATTCACTTACACAAAAGTAAGACGCGTTTCGGGAGAATCTCTCCCATCTTCAGTTGCTCACTGAACCACCGTTACTTGAAACTATGGCTGGACAAACAGATGTTCCTGTGGTGGCCTCTGTTGGTTGAAGTAGGAAGTTGCTGAGCTCATTCATAGGAGGAAAGTCGAAATTCATTATGTTTTCTCTATTTTTTAATATGAAAATTTTTTCCCAAGTGGATAACTCCAATGGGCTGTGAAGATGTTTCAGCAGTTTTATTCCCGGGTTTTATTTCATGGTTTTTGGTCCAAAAGTGAGTTGCTGATTGATCCACCTGTTTAAACCGAATATTCCTAATATGTTCTTTCCTCCTAATTTCCAAATTTCTTTTAGTTTTGCCTATGTAGCTCTCTGTTCACAATCTGCAGATTTTGTTTCGTAAATTCCTGTTTTCTGTTCTGGTGGTATGGAGTCTTTTACTGTGCAATCTAATAAATTATTGATGTTGTATCTGTTCTTTGGGGCTAACATTATTCCATGTTCTTTGAAGATTTTCTTGAACTTGTGATAAATTGGATGGTAGGTGAAACTTTTGAATTTGTATTCTTCTTTTGTTTTTTCAGTGTGGAAACTTCCCTTATTCCTTTTTGTCTTATATTTATTGATAATTTTAATCACCATGTCTTTGTTGAAACCATTGATTATAGCTGTCCTTATTATTTGTTTGTATTCTATTTTGTACTGTGCTCTGTGAGTGGAATATTCATCAACCTGTGTGCCAAACTGTGAAAAATTGCATATTTATATGGAATGGGGTTATAACTCTCATTTTTTATGTAGTTTTCTGTGTGAAACACACTTTGTGTGAAATCCGGAGGAAAGAATATTTAAACTTTTGTCTTATCTGATTTTGTCTATTAGCATTTCCTTACACACAGATAATGTGGAAGAACCATTTCCAACCAGTACTTTAATATGATTTTGTAGAATCACATAAAGAACTGGAGTATTATTACAGAACAAAATACACAGAAAGGAAAAACCATTTTAGAGCCAAATGGATAAATGAAGAAAGGTTCAATATTATCATAGTAAAAACTTAACTTGATAGATATGATGCATTTTCCTGGGAGTGGCCTAAATAAATTAATAAATATAGAATATACTTCTAAACTTAGGTATTCATTTTTTATACTAGACTCTATTTAGTAAGTGGAGTCCAGTGTAAAAAATGAATATCTAAGTTTAGGATATATTACCACTCCATTGTCAACAGCTTCATAAGTACAATACTTATAGAATATACTGCTATTTTATGATTCTAACTAGTCTAGCCATAAGTTCTATTACAAACTTTTGATAGGTACTGTACCAGGTGTTCAGGTGATCAGATAATGCTCTTGCACCTAAATGCTACTTTATACATTGTTGACTTCAGCTGTAGCTAAGTTAAAGGTTTAGTTATGGATTGGGGAGACTATGAAAACTCTTGCTGTGATAGCCCTACATAGGGTTGGAACATTGTCACCTGAGATTTTTCAAACTCTTAAAAAGCTGAAAATCAGCAAGACATTTGTGTGCCACACCATTGAGCACTTTAATAAAACCGGTACAATTGCAGACTCATCAAGATCAGGGCATCTGTGTTCTTTGAGGACCAGGAAAATAGTGAAAACAGTAGCAGCTTGTATTAAAAGAAATCCAGTGCTGAAACAGTGATGGCTTGTGAGATGAACATTTCCAGGAGATCAATGTCCAGATTGCTTAGGCAAGACCTTGGGCTGTAGGCTTATCACTGGGGTACTGCACATTTCTTAACTTCATCTATTAAGAAGCAGAAAGAGCTGAAATGCAAATTCCTACTCCAGTGTTACTCTAACAACCAGCACAAAAAAATTCCTTTTTACAGATGAAGAAAAAATTTCACAATTGAAGAGAGCTACAGCCACCAGAATGACAGAGTGTATGCCAGGACTTCTGAAGAACCTCATGAGATGGTTCCAAAGATCCAGAAGCACCATAATCCTGCCTCAGTGGTGGTTTGTGGGGATAGAGCTATGATGGTGTCACAAAACTGCATTTCTGTCCAAAAAAAATGGGTTAAACATAATGGCCAGAATACATGTGGTGAAAGACCTGGAAACCACTTTGTTTAAGAATGGATACTGGACTTTCCAGCAAGATTCTGCACCAGCCCATAAGGCAAGATCCACTCAACTTTGGCTTAAGAAAAATGTTCCAGATTTTATTGCTACCAAAAATGTCCCTCTAGCAACCCAAGCCTCAACCCCTTGGAATAAAAAATTGTAGTCAGTTCTTGGGGATATTGCCCATAAGAAAAGGCACCCCAATGTTGAGTCTCTCAAGTGATCCTTGGGGTTAGCAGTGTCAGATTTCCCCAAGGAGACAGTACATTCTGCTATTGATTAATGGCTTGATAGACTTAGGTCCTGTATCAGGGCAAAAGGGAATCATTTTGAAAAATGATTTGTGCATTTACTACAGAATACATGTGGATATCATTCACTATAGTCAAATAAAAAAAAAACATTACATACATTTTTGCTATTTTAAAATAACTTTGTAACAGAACTTATAAATACACAGCACTGTATTAAACAACAAAATGATATTACTGAGAAGCTATGAAACTTCTGAAACCTCTACTTCATTTTAATTTCTGAACTTTGGGGAATTCATGTAAAGGCTATATACACTAGGTTCTCATCCTGCTATGCAGTCAAAGTTTCTAAACACTATTGAAAGTGCAATTTCTAGGAGACTGGAGTTGCATTTCTGTTGATGGAGACAATTGTGCTTGCGTAGCCATATTTATCATGTCAACTGTTTCAATTGCATTTCTGTAAGGAGTGCTTGTTAGACTTTCTACTGTGTATTTGTATGTTGTGGAACAGGCTGAGAGAGAAATACATGCTAGAACAAAGAATACCTTTTCAGAGTGTTATGTGCAAAAGAGAAATTGTATAATTACTGTAGGAAAGGATTTTTTGCTACATTCCTGGGAGTAACATCTCTGCCGGGTAGTGCGATTTTTGGATTGGTGAACAAAGTCCAAACTGAAGGCATTTTCATCAGCAAGAAGCTGAGACAAAATAAATAAGAGTTTTAACAAAGGAGAAGCATGATGGCATGATCGGCAGGCAACCGATTGTCTTGAAAGTCTTTAGCACGATTACCTTAGCAAGTTGTAGTATTTATTGGCAGTGTGAATAAAGCAACTCAGCTGCTGCATATCAAAGCATATAAAATTATTGTTGTACTTGAAATAAAACCTATGGATGCATTTAAACACAGTATCTGGGGAGTAATTTACCCTATTCTGGGGGATAAATTTCTAATAATAAATAATAAAAGAACAAAAAATTAGTGCTCAGTTCGGGCATTGCAACATGATTTCCCCTGGCATGTAGCAAGGACATTATGCAATAATTTCCTGTTGACAAATGCAATTTCTGATTACATTGAGGATCCATTATATATTTAGCATTTGTGCGTAATTGCATACATTTAAATAATTTTACTGAGTGGCCCATAAGACACGGGCACTCAAACATGCATAATTATAGCCAAGGTCATGGAGGCTGGTATTTCATTGGCCATTCTATATAAAGAAATTTGCAAATAGATAAAAATCATAGAATGCCATTAATGTTTCTTAATACTTACATAATGTAAAATGCTGTTTCAGGCTATAGGTGTTCACTGCCGCATGGGTCGAGGAAGGACAGGTGTAATGGTTGCAAGTTACTTGATTTATTTTTGTGACCAGTCTCCTGAACGTGCTGTAATAAATGTGAGGATTATGCGACCTGGATCGGTAGAGACCTATGAACAAGAGAAAGCAGTAATGCAGTATAATGATTACTTGAGAAGTAGCCAAAAGAAGTAACTTCATGCAGATAAACCTTTGTAATTAAATTGGAAATTTGTCAAATGTATATGAATGTTAAAAAAATAAATTAACACTGGATCTTTTATTCCCATAGCATGTGTTCAATGTAACTCTTATAAATGTATATGTTACAGGTTTATCTTAAAGTGAAATAAGTTTAAATGAAAAACCAAAAGGTATTAATTCTTAATGCATGAGAAATGTGCTTGCAATGTGCTAGAGCTGCAGTATAATGACTTTACTTTTGAAAGCTGCCAACAATAAGAGCTCAAAATAAATATGTTTAAATAGTTCTATATTTTAAAAAGCAAATTTTCTTTATTTACTTTTTAAGGTATTTTTTTTTTTCAAAGTATTGGTTCCAATCCCCATTTCTTGACATTATAGTTTTGTCATGTAAAAAACCTTGAAGTCTTTCCTATTTGGGTTTGGAATGAACAGATTTCAAGACATCAATCAAACTTAAAAACTACTAATTTCCAAATTCTATAAAATGTTTAGAAATAGTGCAGTTGCTATACTAACAGCATATATCATTATAGAGGTTTAGGCTTCCAGTTCTAAACCACATGCACGGCTGTTCCTGTTGAATTGTATGCTGCTTATCCTATTTGAATTATATAGAAATACGTATTGTGAAGTACCATTATTTCATGTCTGCATAAAAAGGCCAATCTTTATGGTAAATGTTTATGTGTACTCTATTGTGCCAAACTAGGTATATAGTAGCTTTCTGACTTAAACTATATGCTACTTATTCCATTTGAATTATATATAAATACTATTGTGTCATTACATAAAGAAGGCCAGTATTTATAGTAAATGTTTATGTATTCTCTATTTGTGGCAAACTGAGTAAATAGCAATTTTCTGACTTAAACTTCAGTAACTTAATTTGTTAATCAAAGTAATTATCATAAGCAGCTGTGCATATTTGCCAATAGTAGAAAAGTTGTTGATACAGTTTGGATAAAAATGTGATATCTATAAAAGATTAAATTTCTAAATGCCATTTCAGCTGTTGTGTAGTTATTGAAGACTTTATTCTTCAGTAACCTGCCAAGAAAATGGTATGTCAGCTGAAAAAGTTTAGGTCAATGTGAAAGAAAAGGTAATGTTTAGTAACCAACCAATTTAGATTACTTCTTGAGTTGTTTACAAGACTTGTGGCCAGACATTTTGACTAGTATGAATGCCCCCTAATCATTTTGTAAAGTCCTTGACAGTAATTCTCCAAAGTAATTATTTTACCAGGATTTAGAAAAGTTATGGATTAAACCAGCTGCAGATCACCATAAGCTGTCATAGCTTTCTTTTGGGACAACTTAGTTTTAATAAGTATTTTTATGCTTCATCACAGTCAAGCCATTATGCTGATCATTTGAATTGATTGTAGAAAATTCATTTTTATCGCAGGTCACACTTCAGTCCAGAAATTGATATTTTGTGTTTTGCAAAAGCAGCGAAGAATAGACTATAAAGTGATAAAGTTTCTATCCTTGCTTAATTTATGTGCGATCAATTTATCAAGCTTTCCTGTTTTCTTTAAGGAACTACAGACTGTTGAAGACAAAAACCTATATTATTATTTTCTCAAGCAGTTTCAAAATTTTCCTCAGTTAACTATAAACCCTACTAGGACATCAGTCTTTCTCATTTATAAGGTGCACACCTCCAGTATGAATTTTTGTTAACCAGTGTTCAAATGGGCATTTAGAAGTGCTTGCTTTCCAAGCTTCACAATATATTGGGCAGTTTGAAAACTTTGTACACTATGTAAAAGTCGGCAAGAAAATTATACATAGATCCCAATTTTCCAATATAATTATGAGAAAAAGTTTAATTTCATTTAAAACAATGCTAGCATAAAATTTATAGTAAATTGTGCCATAATTACAAATTATATCTTTTTTGCACATTATATAATTTAAAACTAATAATATTAAAAATACTGCAAATCATTTATGAACAACCTAATTAAATATTTTTTACAACAGAAAAAAATAAAGATTAAGAAGTTTTGAATTAAGTACAGTTAGTAATTATAAATTACAGGAAATGTTGCATTGACTTATGTCATAACTATCATTAAATATTTTTGTTCCTTCTTTCATCAATGTAAAATTGTACATTACAATTTCAATTCACACATAATTGTACCTGTGTTGTTTACAGTATTTGGAATTATAACAGTAAATAAATGGTAATAAAACTAGATAAATGTATAAAACCTCTTTATGTGATATTATGTATAAAACTGATTATTTATTGTACAAAAGAAAAAATATATATTTTAAAATGAGTGTACTTAGTATGCCTTTATTTTTTGCACCTCATGAGATAGTGAACAAGCAGGCATATTGTGATCACGGGAGTCTAAAGCAGGAAACCATTTAAGAAAACTTTAATGCCTGATTAAGTAAATACTAAATAGAAACAGCCTTCATGGTACAGGAGTGTTAGAGAACATAATTTTAATATTCTAGAATTTCACTCTGAGAGTCTTTTGATCAAATCCTAAGTCTGGTATGACGTTTTAAGCAACATGATAAAAGCTCTGACTCTCACCTTCGCAAGTTCCCTAAACTTATTAAAATTAAAATGTAAAATGAAACTTGCACAGTGAAGCCAATCATATAATTGATATTGCATGATTTGTTGAACTACACACTCTTAATGCTTCACTTACTTGTCATAATATATAGAAACAGTTTTGAGAACATTTCGTTATCATCAGCCATACTAAAATTCAACTAAAATTCTCTAAACTTAGGTTTAACTAACTCTGTTTAGATCATACACTAAACTGCAAATGCTAAATTGTCAAGTTGCATTACATTAAAGTAAGGACCACAGACAAAAGTGGCCAAGATCATTGAAGCATGGGCTATCTGCAGTTTGATTCATGCTAGGGCAGGTAATTTTTACAGGTTTTCCTCAATCATTAATGACCAAAGCCAGGGAGGTAGCATAAATTAGGGGTAGAATGCTTCCTTAAAAATATTCTTTCCCAATTTGTATTTGCAGCTCATGTATCATCATAGAGTAAGTCATTTTATGTCATAACCAAAAATAACATTATTTTAATGTTGCATTATTATTATTATTATTATTTATTTATTTTTTTTAAAGGAGTTATTTTCTCTAATTCTTGTGAATTTCTGTAGCATTTTCTTTAATTTTGTTTTATTCTCCAGCAATATATGCAAATCGTAAATACTGCTTTTCCAATGTTTAATTTTGTCTGTTCTGAAGAAAATGACCATTAGTCAGTAGTTAAGAGTATAATAATATGCAAGGAACATTTTGTTTGAAGTTTGTTGTACCCTGCCACTATTGTTCAGATCTTGGCCTGCAAGTTTGTAAAACCCCAGAACACAAATAAAACAAGTAACCTGGGTGAGAAAAGGGATATTTGGGAAGGACAGATGGTGGGAAAAGAAAAGAGTTTGAACATTTTAACTTACGATCAATAAATATTGTATTTACGAAGCTGTTGACAATGGAGTGGTAATATATCCTAAACTTAGGTATTCATATTTTTTTTTTACACTAAACTCCATTTACTTACATAAAAGTAAGATGTGTTTCAGGAGAATCTCTCCCCTCCCATCTAAAATAATAATAATAATAATAAAAAAAATAGAAAAAACCTAATGAATTTTGAGTTTCATCCTATGGATGAACTCAGCAATTTCCTACTTCAACCAACAGAGGCCACCACAGAAACGTGTCTTACTTTTATGTTTTTATGTAAGTAAATGGAGTTTAGTGTAAAAAAATGAATACCTAAGTTTGGGATATATTATGATCAATAGTCATAGTACCCTGCTTGGTTACATACAGTGGGAATTTTGAAATCAAAAATGAGTAAAAGTACTTTTTACAACTAGTTACAGAACTTGGGAAAGATGAATTTATATCTGAAAGAGGTATTAATATTAAAATTAAGTAGAAATTGTCTGTTGTTTTATCAGCATATTGAACAAGATAAAGATAAAAAAATGTTCACAGCTTCTTCTGGAGTGAGTGAATGAATGAATGAATTTTTATTTCTCATGCACATCAACATAAAAAATATTTAAAACAAAATAAACACAAAAAACTGAATTAGGATTAAAATATAACAAATAGGATCAGCACCTTTGGCAATTTCAGAAGGCGCTAACTCCAATCAAAATTCCAATTTGATTGGCTCTGCCCCCAGTCCCGGTTCATTAGCAGCTCCTACTGGAATATCCTGATCCAGCCAAAAAATACAATACTATAAATAATGTATACCCAAACCATTATTATAACCAATTAATTGCAATTTCTACATTAATAATTTCCATATTTTTGAATTGCTGAATTACACCTACAAACATAGCTTCTTTTGGAACATGAGTTTTAGTCCATCATCTGCATTCTATAAGTAATTGTGTGCATTAAAGATTAGTGTGAACATTCCCTTAAAAAGCTAGACAAAAATTACAATGCTTTCTTTAATGTCATACTGGACAGAACTAGGTTTAACTCATGCTAAAAATAAAAAATGATCACAAATTCTTTTGCAAAGAGTTCTAGTTCATTGAATAAATTTTCTGCATTCTATAAGAAATTGTGTGATGTAATTATTAGTGTGAATGCTCCCTTAATAATTAAGTTAGTGTTTTTTTCAGCATTGTACTTATTGCATATTCTGGAGGGATTAATATTGTGCAACAACTATTTAGGTCATTTTTATGAAGACATGTTAAGAATCAGAAATATTGCTCTGAATAACTAATGAAACATTTGATGTGTTTAGGTTGATATGTTGCAAATATAATTGTCAGTTTACTAGTATAAGATGGTCCTAGCAAAATATTTCTTTTAACTACAGAGATGTTGAAGACAACCACTCAACATTTTGCAAATTGACCTCGATTCTCAGGCTGGAAAATCTTATAATAATAATTGTATTTCCAGCCATGAAAGCCTACACTTACTCAAAAGCATGAATCTTTTATAATTTATACCTTTGAAGGAATCCACACAGTAAAACGAAAATATAACTTCTTTGTTTATTAAAAAGTTAAAATAATCAACACTCATGAGTGTTTCACTCCTTTAATTATTAAAATAACAGGACATGTTTCGTGAACATATTGTTCACATTGTCAACTGAGTACAACTAACGTTCATGCGGGGTTTGAATAATGGGCGACTGTAAGGCGCTCTGGTGGATTCTGAAAGAATTTAAACAAAATATTATCTGCTTCTGGAATTTCAAAATTCATAAGAATTTTTTCTTTTTCTTTAATAAAGATGTTCTCCCATATGTTAAGCTCCTTAGGAAATTGGACAGCCTTCAGTAATCTTATTTCTTCATCAATTTCGTGGTGTTCATTCCAGAAATGTGCCGCCACAGCTGATTTTTCTATCCGTTTATGCCTGATGTTTCTCATATGTTCCTTCATTCTAATGCCTATGTTCCTTTTAGTCTTACTGATGTATACCTTTAAGGATTTAACTGCAAGGATTGTGAAAAAACACTGTGCTCTCCGAGTTCCTTGGTTATAGGTGAACGGATTTTCTCTCTTTCTGCCACAATTTCACTTATATACTATAGATGCTAGATGGTAGTACACAACAGTGAACATAATTCTATGTGCTTTCTCTTTGGTTGTTATTTATAACTGAATCCAGTTATATTGAGTATTTATTCCAATACAACATTAAGTTATATTTTACTGTATGTGTTTACAGTTATTTCCTCGTGAGTTTATATTATAAAACAAGCCATTTTATTTAACAAAATTTTATTAGTCTAATAGTCTAAGCTTTAATTATAATAAAGTTAGTTGGAAGCATTTGTCTTTGGTTCGAATGTTTCCCTTAAACAGAAATTTAGAAAGTGATTATTGATATACAAATTACAAAAATAGAGCTGATTTACAAGTGTTGTTTAAAACTTTTTTAAGTGTTCTGGAGGATTTAGTGTCATCATTGAAGCTATTTTAAGTGCCAATAAAAAACTAAATTATCAAGAAAAACTAGCAATAAGAGAGCTTGGACCTCGTAAACTAGATCTAATAATGAAAAAGTTACCAGAGCAGACAAATGTGAATACAAACAAAATTTAACAGGAAATGTACAATACATATAAGTGGATGTCATGTTTTTCTGAAAAGATAAAAGAGTGTGAAAGTTCATACTCATACAACAATGCTGAGTAAAGTGAATATTAGTATCAGCTGGACAGTGTGTACAGACAGATGTTGAGGGAACACAATGAATAAGTGGGAACAGACACATCCTCTCTAGATAATGGACCGTGTAAAATGTTGCAGTGCATTTTAGTTGGCTTTATTTGGTCATGATGAAAGTGAGGACCGAGAAAACCTGATAGTATTCCAAGGTTTTGTGAGTTTTGTTAGTGCTATTGACAGCAATGAAAGAACACCTTGAAACTGCAATTACTTATAAAGGTATTTAAAACTGGGAAAAATTAACATATGCTAAATGTATGTAGAGAAGTAATAGCAAAAGAAATTTGAAATGCACATTATTTTACATTGCTGGCAGATGAAACAACCCATGTATACAATGCAGCAAATAGCCATTGTCAATAGATATTAATTTTGTGAATGTGTTGTAGAGATATTCTAGCATTTCTTAAGTCCAGATGGGCAGGATGCTGAAATATTATTTAATGTGATGAACTCTTGAGCTTGAAAAACATGCTGATGAAAAGAAAAAGGTGATCAGACAATGCTTTGATGTTGTTGCTGTTACGAGTGCAGACGCTAATGGTATTCAGGTAAGGAAAGCAAATATATCCCATAGAATATTCGAACAGCCATTACATTTCAAGAGAATAAAGAATATTTTCTCATTTATGATCGTGTGCATGCTAAAGCAAGATGAGAAAGCTGTGGTCTATTAACCAATTTAAAAGACCCGGAATTTTTATTTTGGTTACAATTCTTCCATAAGTTTATGCCACAGCAGATATTATTCAAGAAATGTAACATTGATCCAACAAATGCAAAAACATATTTAGTAGAATTTGAGAATATAGTTAACAGAATAAGAAACGGTATCAGTGAAAAGATTTCAGCTTCATGTTAAGAAGAACAACAAAATCAGAGAAAGAAAAGAGAATAAAGAAGCAGGTGCAAAGGGAGTATGAGGGTAGGTCCATAACCTTAAACATTTTCTAGGTATGATAAAGACAAAAACTATATTTGACTTTTCAATATAGTGACCCTTTATTACAATACACTTCTTACATCTTTGAATTAAAATTTCAATCCCTTTCCCCCCAAAAATAGTCAAAAGTTTTGCTGCAAAATGGGCATAAGCAGCAGCCATCAGTTCTTCTCCACACTTAAATTTCCTTCCTTGAAAGTCCTTTATGAGCTTTGAGAAGAGGAAATAGTCACTGGGGGATAGATCTGGAATGTAAGTTGAATGGTCTATCTCCTTGAAGCCACATTTCTTCACAGATTCCTTTGCAACAAGAGCTATGTGCACAGGCCTATTGAAGAAGGTGCACATCACCACTCAGCTTTCCTCGCCTTTTCTATTTGGTGGAAGCAGGTAGTCTGTGCAGTAGGCCAGCATAGTACTCCCCATTTACAGTGGTGTTCCTCTCCTTAAAGTAAATGAAGAGTATTCCTTCACAGCTCCAAAAGATTGTAACCATAATCTTCTTGGTTCATTGAGTGACCTTGGTCTTTAGAGACGGTGCTTTGCAAGGTTTATGTCACTCCAATTATTATCTTTTGGACAAGAGATCATAATAGAGGACCACAGTTTCATCTCCTATAACAATGGTCTGCAGAACTTCTCTCTCGTTGCCTCGGCAGAGCTCCAAAAAGGCCTGACAACAGATAACTCGTTGCTGTTTTTGGACTGAGGAAGAAGTCTAGGCACTAACCTTATTCATGAATAATTCAAAGGACTGATGTTTTAGAAAGACCCAACTTTGCTGCTATTTCTGTAATTTTGAGCCGCCGGTCTTCCATAATTTCTCCTTCCATGAGAGCGATGTTTGCAGGAGTGATCACCTCCAAGGGCCAACCTGCATGCTCTTCGTCTTCAATGCTTTCTCGACCCATTCGAAAAAGTTTGGCCCATTCTTTTACACGTGAATATGAGAGGGATGCTTCCGCACATACACCGTCCAATCGCTGCTTAATTTCATTTGGAGTAAGTCCTTTCGTGAAGAACTTAATAACAGCTTAATACTCCATTTTGAACATGTCACAATCTTCTGTATATAGTCTCTTTATGCAACTATATCTGAACAACTGAACACAGAGGAGCGGAAGTTATAGCTGCAATAATTTATGTAACAGATAAGGTATGACACCAGATAAGGCTTTTGTGAAGGCGATAGTCCTTATCGGCGAGGCCGGAAACTTATCAATCAAACCTCGTATGTGATGCAATAATCAGCCATATTAATGGCAGATTTTCATTTTCAAATCATCTCATATTTTCCAAATTGATAAGACATAGGTTCATTTTCTCTATTTTCAAGATGTTTCCTTGAGAGAGAACTTGGCAACTCACTCATGGCTAACGAGGACACAACTGAGAATAGAACTAGAAGATTCTCAACACGTAAATGGTGCTGTTGCTCTATTGCAGTTTCTATTAAGAGAACAACTTGAATAAAAATACTTTTCCACAGTGAAGTGAACTGATCAGGATAGTGATTAGAACCCATCTTACAACAGTGGAGCCTGAAGGATGTTTCTCTACAATAAAAAAAAAATAATAAAAATAAAAAAAAAACCTTCGGAACCGAAGATTGGCTTTCGGCACTGGCAATGCTTATCATTGAGAATAAACTTGTGAATATTACAAAGGATTTGAACCAAACAGTAATATGCAAGTCGGCACTATTCAAAAATAGGGTATGGATTTGCTATATAAATAGATATCGGAAAACCAAGGTAGAATGTAGATCCTCCTTATTTTGTGTAGCGTAGTGCAGAGTAGTATTGTGTTAACAGACATTTAGTATTGTGTGGAGGAATATACAAAGATTTCACATCACGCTTGATCTGTGAAAGTTTGGCTCGAACTTTCCTTATAATAAAAATAAATTAAGCCGTGTTCCTGCTTCGTAAGAAATTTGACTTGGTGAGTACTCATAAATCAACAACAATAATACATATTTTATCTCCATTATCATTATTTACCATAATTTTTATTCTAATCATGTAGAACACCCAATATACTTCTTCACCAGCCGCTACTGGGTATAGAATAAATTAATACAATCAGGCTATTAATCAATAACAAAGAAGAAAAGGAGGTGGAAAAATATACACATAAACTTTCTAATAATAATATAAAAGTTAGGATAAAGGAGTATATTTGTATATTCATCTATTGAGTAAAAGAAATGAACAAAAAAGCATTTAGGATTTAAATTCTGGAATTTTTTCTGTTGATTTTATGAAATTTGTCAATTTGTTATACAGTTTTACTCCTGTATATATTTACCCAGTTGAACTAATTTTAGTGATTTGCCTTTCTACAAGAAAGTAATTTTTGTTACAGTAAATTCATGCTATTTTTATAAAAAATAAAAACTGCTTTAGTATATAACGTTTGTTTGAGTAAATAATGACTCATAAATGAAGATCCAAAGAAGGGGCAATAGTTGCAGTATTTTAAAAGCTGGTTTATTATTCTAATTCTTTACTGCATTTCAAACAGCTTTTTATAGGAAGGTGAATTGCTCCAGAAAAGAACACAATATCTGATGATAGAATGGATATAAACAAAGTAAACGCTCCTAATTATATTTTCACTTATATTATTTACAAATATTCTGAAATTGTAGCAAACTATGCCTTCTTTTTTGTTAGATATTCATGCTTATCCCAGTTTAAATTATATTTTATCCAAGTGCCAAGAAATTTGATATTCTCTCATATTTTAACTTTATTATTAATTTAATGGCATGTTCTTGAAGTTTTGAAGTTTGAACTTTGTGCTTTCTTTAGAAAAGTCACTTTCATGTTGCATTCTGCCAAGAATTCTCATATCAACTTCAATATATATATATATATATATGTGTGTGTGATGGATGATAGGTGTGATCTTTTAATGGAAAAAATTCATGACTGTTTCAAGTGATAGGAAGGTTCTTTATGTCATTCATAGTCAGAAGGGCAGGCATAGTTCTTTCTTTGAGGTATGTAGTTTCTCAGTACGATTTCATACTGAGTGTTATATTTGGTGATGAATTCAGCTACTTTCCTCCGGGGGAATATTATGGGCTTCAAATTTTAGTAATACTGATAAAATAACACTGGTATTAATATTTTTTAAAATTTCCTTTATCTGTTAAATTAAGTGTAAAATGTAAAGTATTACTTTTAAGAATAAAAACATGATAATGAAAATATAATATCATACCATGCAATAATTTACAACAAACTAATGCCTTGAGGCATTTTTACAGCATATCTGTGGATGACATCATCAATGAAACTTTCTGTGAGTTCCTCGTCCCCTTAAGGTGGCCCTTTCACACAAGCATGAAGCTTATCCTGATTCATCTTATTTCTTAATGTTTTTCATTCGTGGTTACAAGGGCAGTTGAAATGGAAAGGCACAGTTCACATTAAGTGAGTATGTTCAAGAGCCTCATAGCTGATTTTGGTCCTTAAGATAAAAGAAGCAACACCAGCAGACGAATCTTCTGATTTATTATGAGCAATGAATTTAAAAGAACGCCATTCTGCAAAACAGCATCAACATTTAAAGTCCTAACATCTAGAACATTCTTTACTATCAAGTTTATCAAATTCTTGAAATGTTTTAAAACTTTCAAAATATGCACTTAGTTTTATCAATTTTACTGCCTTGTCATTGAATCATTGCTCCATTTCATTAATAATACTTTTTACATATTTCCTTACATTTCTCATAGTTTTCTTTTTGACTTCCATGAAGAGATTACATTTTTAACTTCTGCTGCGTCCCTTCTACTTTTTTAATTTTATTTAGTGCTTCATTTTCCGCACTATGCTCATTACAAAGGCAGTCGATCAGTGGCATATCTAGAGAGCATGGCTCCCCCCTTATCATATCTGCTCATACCAAATGATGTAGTATTACTATGTTAACAATGTATCTTTTTAACTGTGCGTGCCAGATGCAACAACAACAACAACAATCATAATAACAACAATAACAATAATTTGCACATTGAAACTTATGTAAACTATTACGTATTGAAATCTGAAATACATTTTTAATACTGAAATATCATATGCAGAATTTAAACCCACGATATCTAAATACATATACAAATTACAATTAACATTAATGCTCTTTTTCAAGATGGACACACATTAGAACCGCTCCTTTTTAAGAAATTTATACCTAGTACTTAAACATATTATTATTATTATTATTATTATTATTATTATTATTATTGTTGTTGTTGTTGTTGTTGTTGTTGTTGTCGTCATCATCATCATCATCATCATCATCATCATCATCATTATTATTATTATTATTATTATTATTATTATTATTTGAATGGACTGAAAAAACTCTAAGCATGATCATTGTAAATTAAACTGTACACAGTCTTCTGATTTTACAAGAGTAACACTAAGTCCCTCTCTCTGGTGTCCATAGATTGTTCATTATGCTGAAAATCCGCTGTATAAAAGAATTACTACAGGTACAGCAAACCACTTGAACAATTTTAATAAGTTTTGTGGAAATTATAACAAAATCAGTTTTATTTAAAATATTTGCACCACTTTTCAACACTGTTCATATTTTCATTCTTCAGAGTTGAGAAAATCTCTTTTAGAAAACAGATTTTTTCAAAAAAATGTATTTTCATCCAGCTTAAGTCCCAATAATTCTCCTATAATAAGAATTTCTTCAAGCATGTGTGAAGATTTGACAAGTTTCAAACATGATAACCGGTTGAATGGACTTTTCATTATGAAACAATAATGTTTTGGAATATATTATAAGGTTATTTTCTTGATGTATGCTTATATAAGTCAAGTCAAGTCAAGTCAAGCTAATTAGGCAAACGCTCCCCCATACACTTCCTGGTGTTAATTCTTTAAATCTTTGTTAAAACATTTCAAACCTCTGTTAGCTTTAGAACCAAAGAATTGTTTATATACTATTGATTTTATTGTTTTTTTTTAGATCAGTTTAATTGGGTATATATCTTTTTGCATAAGTATCATTATTTTCTAGAATCAATATTATATTTTGAAACAGAGGGAAAAATATAATGACAAAAATACAGATAACATTCTGAAGGACTAGATTCTGCTTTATTACTCAAAGCATTTTCTTGATTACCAATGAAACTCCATATAATTCTGTTACAATTTTCTTGATAATCTTTAAAAATATATACTTTTATTGCTTCCCAGTGGAACAGAAGACAACCAAGAACTTTGAAGAGTGTTAGTCTGCAAACAGTCATGTGACATAGACCTTAAGGATAATCTTTCTGTATAAAATCAAAATATTGCTTAAGCTCTGTAACATTTTGAGCGCTGTGTGAAAATGTGATGAATGCTTTCAGAACCAGAGCTTCAACATCATATGAAATACAATGTCTAGTCGCAGGTATCAATAACTCAAGATGAATATAATTGGAATATGCCCTTTTCCTTTTCAGGTATGAAATTGAATCCTCTTTAAAATGTAAGTATCAAAAGGTAGGTGTAAAATTTGAAATTTCATAGTTGATGTGACTGGGTTGAGCGAGTGAACCCTTAAGTTTAATGAACTTTAGTTTTAAACTTAAGACTGTTGATGGAATTAAACTTTTCATATGCAAACACAAATCTTTTAAAAATGCACTAACTTCTGAGACGGGGACTTCTCGAACTCAAATCCTCTAGTCTATTATCGTTGCCGTCTGAATTAAGCGTAAGTATGCATATTATATATTGTGGCCTAAATTAAGTTTATATATTTCTAGATTGAGTTTACATATTTATTTCATATATTTTCCTCAGTATATGTCTCAAAGTGTATATTTGAAATGTACGAAGGTTCGATTCAATATAAATTCTAAAGTGTTTGCTGCAGAAGTTTATTGCCAGAAAAGCAATAAACATTTAAGATTCCTTATATGTTAGGCAGGGCAAGTAAGCTTCCTTTGTAACCACTTGTGTAAAGTCGCCCTAAGACCGTTACTTTTGTAGGGGGTGAGAAGTCTTAAGAATACTTTTACAGGAACGGACCAGCCATAATATTCTAAGTTTTGAAAATTGCATTGGAAAACAGCATTGCTTGTTAGAGGGACATATACGAGAGAGGAGAGACGAGAAAAGGTTAGAACAGAACAGTCGAGGACGATAGAACAGGAAAACAGTTTCGCGATATGAAAGCGAGCTAGCAGAAAAGTAACCTACGGGAAGAATCTTTTCGAATAATTAAGTATTGTCCGTCTGTAGTCAGTTATTAGGTAATGTCCGTCGGTAATCATTTATTAGTAGAAAGGATGAAAATCTGATGCATAGAACTTTCCTTATAAAAACTGTTGGAGTGGTGAGACACAAAAGTTCGTGTGAGCTTAGTGCCGATCCCTCAAGAATTTCTTAAGACTTCCTAAATAAAACATTTCCTTCTTGTAAACCCTGAGACACCCAGAGCAATTGAATAAACCAAGGCTGTTATCGTCACAACAAGTGTATTTTTCCACAACCACCTTTCCATTTCCTTTTCTCTCGAGACAAAGAATTGTTTCCAAAATACCAGCACAATATTGGCCGGAGCTGCGAGGAAATCCTAGCGTCAAGACACCATCAAAGGAGCTGTGAGTGGGTAGAGATGGTCCACACGTCACCCCATAAGAATTAACCGAATTCTTGGTTAATCCAACGTATCATCCAGACTTCCGCATCCCCCTACTCATAATTTTCAATCCGTTCCAAAAGGGTTTCCCAAATTGTGGCTGTTTACAATTAATAGAAACCGCCACTGAATTGGCGCCTCAACGGGGTGAATGGATAATAATAAAAAAAATCCACCCCTCGACTTACACACAATTACAAAAAACTTCCACATTTCAAAATTATTAGATATCTTAAACCTAATCGACAAAGATGGGACAGCATGATCTTTATCAAAATCTATTTTCATTAAAAAAGACAGTCTTCCTTGGCAATAATTATAAACGGATGTACCTGTCTTTACTTGAACTCATTTGCAAAGAAGTCAAAACATGCTATAACATCCTCCTCACATCATTCATTAAAACTCTCATCATATCGTTCTAAAACCTGCTTCATGCCTTCTCCTGAGTCCTTCCTGTCACTGCTAAGTCTTACTGTCACATATGATCATAGATTAGAGAAAATCATGCAGAGTCAATGCTTTCCCTAGCCATAAATTTTAGCATGAAATGTTTAATATCATCTATAGTTTTATCATTAACTTCAAAATTTGACAGGTGTATACTCTTTGTTCACTTCTCTTTAAATGTCTGCTATTTAGGAAATGTAATTATGGTATTATGCGGTGCACTGGCGTAATTAAGAAGTACAAACTGACATACAAAAAGAGCGACCTATCTTTTTGTCACAAAAACAAGGACTTATCCCAAATGAAATTAAACAGCAATTGGACAGAGAATGTGCGGAAGCATCCCTCTCATATTCAACCGTAAAAGAATGGGCCAAACTTTTTCGAATGGGTCGAGAAAGCATTGAAGACGAAGAGCGTGCAGGTAGATTCTTGGAGGTGCTCACTCCAGAAAACATCGTTCTCGTGGAAGGAGAAATTATGGAAGACCAAAAGTTACAGAAATAGCAGCAAGGTTGGGCCTTTCTAAAACAACAGTCCTTCGAATTATTCATGAGTAAGGTTAGTGCCTAGACTTCTTCCTCAGTCCAAAAACAACAAGTCATCTGTCAGGCCTTTTTGGAGCTCTGCCGAGGCAACGAGAGAGAAGCTCTGCAAACCATTGTTATAGGAGATGAAACTATGGTCCTCTATTATGATCTCTTGTCCAAAAGATAAACAATGGAGTGACGTAAACCTGCGCAGCACCGCCTCTAAAGGTCAAGGTCACTCAGTGAACCAAGAAGATCATGACCACAATCTTTTGGAACTGTGAAGGAATACTCTTCATTTACTTTATGGAGAGGAACACCACAGTAAATGGGGAGTACTATGCTGGCCTACTGCACATACTACCAGCTTCCACCAAATAGAAAAGGCGAGGACAGCTGAGTAGTGATGTGCACCTTCTTCACCACAACGCGCCTGTGCATACAGCTCTTGTTGCAAAGGAAGCTGTGAAGAAATGTGGCTTCAAGGAGATCGACCATCCAACTTACAGTCCAGATCTAGCCCCCAGTTGCTATTTCCTCTTCTCAAAACTCAAAAAGGACTTTCGAGGAAGGAAATTTAAGTGTGGAGAAGAAATGATGGGTGCTGCTTATGCCCATTTTGCTGACAAGACTTCTGACTATTTCTGGGGGGTGGGGTGGGATTGAAATATTAATTCAAAAATGCGAGAAGTGTATTATAATAAAGGGTAACTATATTGAAAAGTGAAATATAGTTTGTCTTTATCATACCTAGAAAACAGTTAGGCCGGAAACTTATGACCCTACCCGCATATGTGTAAACACACACAGAGCATTTGTAAATTTCATCTGCGCAATGAATATCCTGGTTATTCTGAAAATAATGACTTAATAACAGACACTGAAGATGTTTCTGTTGTCAATGAAAAGGAGAAGATACTAAAGTGAGCGTTTAAGAAAGTCGCAAATGATCTGTTCCGCTATGTGAACAGAAAGATAAAATTACTTGCGAGTTATTGGATACCACTAAGGTAATTACCACAACAATAAAATTTGAAGTTGTGAAGAAACACAAGGCATCGTTAAAGCAACATTAGCCGCTGTTCGCAACCACAACGAACAAGCACCCATGCCCAAAACTACAGAAAGTCCCAAAAGAGGAAGATTATTCCACAAGAAGACTCTTTGCTACCAAAGGGGGGGGGGGGACTCTCATCGCATTGCCCTTGCAAAACCCGAAACAACGGAGACTAGTTTCATCGCTTTTTCTTTGCTGCAAGATGGAAAAGAAATCACATCTCATCGCATTGCCCTCGCTGAAACTGACACAAGTGAGTTCATCATTTCCGCGCTTTCTTTCTTGCAAGATGAAACTACCGGCGCAGCTGCCGTTTGGTCAAGTATGAATTGAGTTCCTTTCTCTCAACACACTTGTGCTTGTTAGCATGACTAGTGTGTGGAATGATTACGTTAGGGCTATCTCAGTTGTCGCTCAGGACTGCAGCCTGCACCGAGCAGCAAGAGTTATACAGAATGCGGCAGAAACAATGACCCATTTTACTACTATCCGATATGTTAAGGGCTTGGGAATCCCGGCGAACTGTTCGCGTTAAATTTTGCTCTAAAGCAGCTCTTATTGTTGCCATGTTTATGGAGTGCGAACCATAGATAGGTAGGTGATCTACCAGTTGGCTTCTTGTTTCAAGCAGATATTGTCATGAACTGCCTAACCCATCTGGTAATCGCCTTCCGCGACGAAGCTTGTCCTTTCCGACCGATGTTAAAATATTGCCGAAACAAAAACTGCGTTCTTACGACATTTGAAAAACGTTTCAATTGCAAATGCACAATGTTCATTAGACCTGCACTCCATACTGAATGCTAGGTAGTACTGTGCAGCGACGATTTAAAATGGATCGTTGTTTCTGCCACACTCTGTACTAGCAAACCAGTGATTTTCGCCCTGCGTGAAGTCAAAAATATTTGGAGCTCCAAATCCAGAGCGACAGCGGAGAGAGCCGAACTCCTCTGAAAGGAGCCGCAACCAAAATGAAAAAGACATCCTCCCGTAACAGTGTAAACGTTGCCTATATTACGTTTTTGTTAAACGTAACTTTCTGGCAGGAATATTTAGTTCCTTATTGTAAAACTGAGCTTATCACTTTTTACCACGCTTTGCCTTATTAGAATTCGCAATTAATTTACATACACACAAACCTTAGCCCTAACTTCGGATAAATCCTAAAAACCGTTGGACCCCAGTGGTTTGCTGAGGCGATCGTAGGCCGTCACTTTGAATTTGGAAATAGTTAATTTGAAACGTAATTCTCTACAATTTTTCGAATAGTATATAATACAATAAGTAAGTAAAGTATCCAAATTCTTTATATAGCATTCTGCTTATATTTCTTTCGGAACATATCACTAACTTTTACCACGTCCAACTGTTGTTCTTGCTTTTAGACAAAAAATACATTTAACTTTTGAAGCAGTGGTGCCACTGCTGAACTAAAGAACAGTCTAGACTGGAACCAAAATCGAGCTAAATTACCTCTCAAGGGGGCTAAATATTTTCTATCATCGACGTGCCATTGCAACACTATTTCCCACAAGATGAGGGCAACAACAACAACAACAACAACAATAAATAATAATAATAATAATAATGATAATGATGATGATGATGATGATGATGATGATGATGATGATGATGATGATGGGGAATAACCGAGGCGAATAATCACAAGTCAAAGTTCATATTACTATGTGCTATTTTCGATCTTACTCATATACATTTTGATAAAATGCATAGCCCTTGATAAGAGTTACACAGCGATTCATTCTTTTTGTTTTTCCTCTTACATAGCAAAACAGCTAAGGTGCCTGCTTAATGCCAAAACAATTAAAAGTATGTTAGAGTAGTAAAAGATATATTTTGGCTCAGGGTCATGTTAAATAAGCTAAGTTCTGGCTATAAGCATTTCACGATTTTGTGTGGTTAAAGGCTGCTGTGAAAATGCTAGAAGTTGGTGACAGTGTCTTGCATCATATGCAAAGGCGAATGTACTAATTACAGTTGTTTCGCCTTACGGAGTCAATCAGTACATTTATAATACTAATGAGTCGGTGAAAATTATAAAACCTTAGAGTTTACTCCATATGTTTAAAAAAAAAACCAGACTTTATCTCAAAGAGCTAGAATACCCGAAAGAGCTTTTTAAAAAATTGGAGGCCAAATAGGAAGTAAAAAAGAGCTAAATCTATCCCGAAAAGGGCTAAATTGGCAACGCGGTTTTGAAGGCGGGAAGTTCATAAAATTTGCAACATGGCAAGTCTGTGGTGGCAGCACTGCGAAAGGTAAACTATGGAGGGACAGCCTTGCAACAGCTACAGATAAACTAAAAACGGATAATAGCGAGAAAGTTATTCAAATGAGATGAAAGTTGGATTAACGAGTAAAGATGCGTCTTTCATTGTCATAGTCGTCGCGGTGTCTGGCCAGTTCAGTATAGCAGATTGCAACTTTCAAAAATCGAAAGTAAACATTGGTGCTTTTTCCACGTGTTAAATGGTTGAAGCTGAATGGTAAGAGTTTCCTAACCTAAACACATGCTCAGATACCTAAATAACATAAATTTTATTGGTTTATTATAACAAAACAATATTACTGAAGAACGTGTGTAGTAATATCACAATGCGTTTAACTAACACCAGTTTCTCTATGCCTGGCGTAAAGTGATGGAGTTTCTAACAAAAATAATATTGAACGTGTGCAGTAATAATCACAACGTTTTTAACAAACACTATTTTGTCTTAACTTCCTAGGACTGAGCTAATATGTCATTGCAATTCAGTTCCCATCATCAGCAGTAAATACATTTGAGAACTATGACAAAACTCAAATCTCTTAACAAATTTCCTTTTATAAGTAGCACTTTCTTAGTAACCACCACCGTAACGTTGCCAACATGTTTGATAATGGAAATTGAGATTCATGTGAATTTTAAAATTCTTCTCTCAGCATAAAATCTTTGCATTTGCCATATTTTTGCAACATATCAAAGTATACAGCCCTGCAATAAATAAGAACTAGGCCTAAGCCAGTAAGAAAGCAAAAGAGCCTTGAATTAAACAATTAAGTAGATTATGTCATATCACGTGCTTGTAGCCACTATCATGAATGACATGACTGAGATGGAGATGTGAAAGTAGGTTATAGAGGTTTGTCAACCTCCTGCAGCATAGTTCCTAGAGCATTCAGTAAGTTTGCAAAGCAGTCACGGAGACCTACAAATATAGAACTTGTTATTGGCAATTACTACAGTAGCACACAATCTACATTTACAAAAAAAAAAAATATATACATCTGCATAATTAGTTACATTAAAAATGAACTATAACTAATTCTTGCTTTCCTAAGGCTAACCCAAGTGCTCATTTGTAAATCCATATAGATTAAAATTCGCCTAAGGATAACATTTTTATAATTTTGATGGAAAGAGTTGAGATGTACAAAATTATGCACCTGATATCACAATAGTCTCATGAGCAATGGATATATCGTCCATGTGTTCATGGACTTATAGACTTGGCAAGCTAAAATCAAAGAAATCAGTAGAGTGTATCATTTGAATGAAAATTATAGAAATCATGTTATTGGTAATTGATTGCACTCTATTTGCACTACAGTAAAAAATTATTTTCTCTTCAGAACAAGAAAGCCAATGCAAATGAATAACATTCTTTGTGCAATTGCATGAAACAAATAAATTGACAATAGCAGAAGTTTTATAAAAAGTACATTAATAGGATGGTAGTATTATTATTATTGTACTTGTCTGTTACATTTCTTTATTAGTATCTTGGTGAATAGTTTCTATTCAATGTGCATACAAATATCTTTGGATGTATCATTAGTTTATAATTTTTAATTTCAGATGCTAAAAACTGAGAAAATGAAACAATTCCGGACATTAGGACTATGTTTTTGAAAATGTGACTCATTTAATAATAAGTAATGGATGTGCTAAGGGCAGAAATTGAGAAGAAAAGAAAGGAGCTGGAGGCAAAAAATTTGCTGGAGCCTGCCAAGAAATACTTCAAGAGATCAAACTTGGTTGTAAAAGAAAAGGAAGAATATTTTAAAAAATCTGGCCCAAGGAATGATGAAACTCGGAATGACACTAGTCAGGCTGTGACTGATAAAACTGACGAAGATGAAAGCTCGGACCATACAACTTTACCCCGTCGAGAGGTTATTAGAAGATTGAGAGAACGTGGTGAGCCTGTCCTTCTTTTTGGTGAGACAGAACTGGAGGCATTTAAAAGATTGAGACGTAGTGAAATTCTTGAACCTGAGGTTAATAAAGGATTGCGCAATGACTTTCAGGAAGCTCTTGAAAAAGTCGACCAAGCTTTCTTGGATGAAATCCTTGCATCACAGGTATTTATAAGAAACCATTTATGTATCAGATCTAGTATATGAATATTTTTAACTCCCTACATAAGTATCTCTGTGGCTCTTTTGGTTAGAGTATTTGAAGTCAGATGCAAAAGCAGAAGACAAAAGTTCAGATCCTTTGTTGGTCATAGTTCATTGTAGCCATTTTTGTTTTTTGTTCTTTTCCCCAAAACATAGAGCTAAATAAGCTAGCTTGAACACTTCTGGTCCCAAGATTCATTAATCTGAATATTGTTTGTTCTTTATAGTCAATCTGTCATATTGAATATGTAAGTAATAATCATAAATAAATAAATAATTTCTCTACATCTCACTCTTTCTAAATCTGTTGGTGAAATTTAAAAAGGACTTGAATTTTATTTTGCTGCTGATAATGAAAATAGCAGGCATACTTCAATGATAATCCAGATTAACAAGAAGTGAATTAAATTAATCATATCAAGATGTTCTGCATATTGCTAGCTGGAAATTAACTGTTTTATCATATGAGGAACCGTACAAAATATATTTTTTCTCCAAAACTTGGAAGTATCAAAGTTGGATACTTGAATTAGAAAGAATGCTGTAGGCTAAAATGGCATGAACAAATGCTTCATTAAATGTGTTAGAGTTTATGTTATGAGAATAAAAATATAGCAAGGACTAGAAAGATATAAAGTAGTATAGCATAGAATAGGTAAGATATAGTGGATATCAGATATTTATTGATTAGAAACATTGAAAATGGTCTAAATCTAAAAGATTAACAAATGTGAAGGATTCATCAGAATGTTCTTTTAGATCTAGTATGGACAGTAATGTTAAAA
Organism: Metallyticus violacea; assembly: GCA_030762175.1. NCBI lineage: Eukaryota > Metazoa > Arthropoda > Insecta > Mantodea > Metallyticidae > Metallyticus > Metallyticus violacea. The sequence continues at coordinate 125,607,351 of CM060832.1, forward strand.
TAATCATGGATTGTATGTTGTAATTAAAGGAGAAGTAAAAAAATGGAAAGGCATTATGTTAATATTATTATTTAACACATATTGAACCCTTAATTTGTCAAGAGAGAAATGTTGCTTATGTATTGAAAAATCAAACTAACAGAAAAAATGGACTTCAAAGTTGAAGCATCAGAAGCACCGTACATAATATGCTGGATTACAGCATGCAGCCATTCACAAAACATATATAATAAATCATTTAAGACTTTTGAAAAATTAGACATTTTTAAAAAAATTCTGTTGGAACTCACAAGGTGAAGCTTATTAATGTAAATTATAATTAATTTGCTGTCTAACACACTCTTATGCTTCACTTACTTTTAAATATGATGGGACCAGTTTCGAAGAGACATCCTCGGAGTATTCAAGTTGGTTGAAGATGGAGACATCCTCGGAGTATTCAAGTTGGTTGAAGATGGAGAGGATGTCTCTTCGAAACTGATCCCACCGTATTTAAAAGTAAGTGAAGCATAAGAGTGTGTTAGACGACAGATTAATTATAATTTACATATATAATAAAGTTCTTCCATTAAAGATCCTGAAATAATTAAAGGGAAGATTTTGAATTATCAAATAAGATGGGAAAAAATTGTTTTTTAATCCTATTCTAGTTCCTCATTAAGTTGAAGAGATGTTATAACAGCCATTCTTCTGCTATAATAATAGAGCAGTTATACTTATAAGAAGCTGGTGAATATACCAATGGAATGATTAAAAATAGATACTTTTGTCATATCTTAGGTAATTTAAAGGTTGTTGCAAATACCATAGTGCTGTTGCTGCAGATGGCACCTCTTTGTTTTTTAATTAAGCTGCACGGCAGAGATGTAATTACTTTTGTATCTCTCCTTGTACTGAAAAAGGAATGCACCAAAACTAATATTATGCTTTTTAACATTTACAGGTGCAAGATGGTGATGGTCGATCTTCAAATGATGTGAAAGTTCAGGATGATGGTCTCACCTATGAAGAGATCCAAAAAATGGCTGCTAATCTTGGTAAAGGAGATCGAGACCTTGACATGAAAGTCATTACCCACTTCATTCAGTTTTTACTCAAAATGTGGGGCAATCAACTTAACAGTAGATCACCAGCTGAGAAGATGACTGTGAAGGGTAAATTGGCATGTGCCACATATACACAGACACAAGTTTACCTCAAGCCTTTGTTGAGGAAACTTAAGTCCAAATCTCTGCCTGAAGATATATTAGAAAGTCTTACAGAAATCACTAGGTACATGCTGGATCGTGATTATATTACAGCTAGTGATGCATACCTTCAGATGGCGATAGGAAATGCACCTTGGCCAATTGGTGTGACTATGGTAGGAATCCATGCCAGAACTGGGCGAGAGAAAATCTTCTCTAAAAATGTTGCACATGTAATGAATGATGAGACACAGAGAAAGTATTTGCAAGGACTGAAAAGGCTGATGACAAAATGTCAACAATACTTTCCTACAGACCCTTCTCGATGTGTAGAATATACAAGAACAGATAATGTTTAAGTGAAACGTTTGCACATACACGGTATAAAACATTCTATTTAACTGGTGTAGTTAATTGTGTGTCATCATAACAAGAAAGAGTAATAAAAATGTTGAACTGCTTACCTGAAATTAAATAAACATTTAAGTACAATTAACTTTTACAGTTCTAAAGACAAAGGTTATACCTGCTAGCTGTAATTGCTCCATTCCTAGAAGTATATGTTTTTTCTTTTGTAGTTCAGTACTGCTACAATTATAGCAAGTTTGTAGAAATGGGTGTCTTTTGCATTTTGATTTCTTAGTAGTTAGCTCTGTAATGTATAGGTTCACAAATTATTTAAGTTACGGATATGGTGACAATTTATGTGAAACTTGCCATAAATTTTCAACAATGACAGAGCAATGAATTATTTATATACAAGGTGTAAGTGAAATAATCAGGTTTGGTCATACATAATAGCAAAGTCCAATGCCACACTGATGGAAGATTTTAGAAACCTTTAGCGCTCTTTTATTAGGTATTTATTGCTCATAGGATTTAATTTTTGTCCCTATTAGTAGATAATCTAATAAAGAATTATTTATTATTTTCCTCTGCCATACAGTTGGCCCTGGTGGTTTAGTGGTAACCATACTTGCCTCATAGACCCAAGATCATGGGTTCAATTCTGGCCAGGGTGAATAAATTTTTTGGGGTATAAAAATCCTAAATATGGCTTTCTTCGAAATAAGTGTGTCTATATTAAGTTAATATGTATAACTATCATTGTGAAATGTTGCAACATAATGATTTTAATGGTTGTAAGTGGGTGGCATAATTCTGATTTCTTTCAGGGGGATGCCCAGTCTCCACACTTGGTTAACCTCAACATAAAAGTTTTGTAAATCTGTATATTTCAGTTTTTCATCCGTATAATAAACAGAATTTTAATTAACAGTGTCTGGAAGTTCAGGCATTTATTTTGGTTAAAATAGGCATTTATTAAAAGAAAACAGTAATATCACTCATTATTAATAAAAATAGGTATTTAAGATACTTAATAATTTATTTATCACATAATTAAAGTACTTAAACTTACTTTTCTTGGTTACAAGATGGTTTTTCAAGGTGTCAACTGTCATAGTCAGCCGCTTGTCAGAGAGAACATTTTTCATCATGGAAAAAGAGTTTTCTACTCCCACTGAAGTGATTGCAGTATATTTAAAACAAGCTATTTCAAAAGGACTGATACCAATTACTACAAAACATGCACCTTTCAGGATATCATGGAAATGTTGATCAAAACAAAGTAAAGTAGTTTTGAATAGTCCTGGCAGATGAGCAAAAGATGCTCAGCGGTTTCTAGTTGAACTCATTTTCTGTTTAAAAGAAAATCAGGTTAGCATCTCTTACTTCCATTCTGAACACATTGTCAGGACAATTTATTGCACAACTGCACCACTCTCATTTTTCTTGCTTGCAATAGTTTTTTACATTTATGCAGCTAAGAAGCAACCCTCGCCAAAATTTCCCAGAATTGTCTTGTGCAGATCCATATTAGGTCATTCGCAGGACTTTTAAAAACTACAGTACTTCCCTCATCCTCTCTATTTCTTGGTATTCTTATGGGCGAGATAACCATGCATTCTTTTCACTAATGTTCTGCTATTTAAAGAGCTTAAGTGAATGTTTTTACTGCTTGAAAAGAAAGAAATGTATAACAGCATTCTCAATATATATTTCTGTGAGGTGAACATGACTTTTTATATATTTGTGCTTTATAAAATGTATAAATAATCACAGAAAAAATTCACAACGATCTAAAAAAGGCAAAATAAAAACTGGACCTACTGACCCCAAATTTACGGAAACATGTTCATTTCTTAAATGTATCCATCCAAATAGAACAGGCATGTTTCCCAACTTCCAAGCTCTAATAATAAACATGTAAATCTTATTTTGAACTTTTGATAAGTTTTTTCTTTATATAAATTGCTAAATGTGGTGATTTGAAATCAAACAAATCACCACACTCTGCAATTTATATAAAGAAAAAACTTATAGCTTTGGTGTTAGATTGAAAAAGCACTGGAGAAACATCAGATACAAACAAATAGAAAAATCGGCAGTAGCAGCACATTTCTGGAATGAAAATCATGAAATAGAAAAAGATATAATAATGCTAAGAGCAGTTCAGCACCCAAAGGAACTTGGTATATGGAAAAAAATTTATATAAAAAATATGAACATAGATTTATGAATTTTGATATACAATGCACACAGCCATGTATACAACCTATTTGAAGAGATCTGTTAGTCATCAATTAGTTGACAATGTGAGCAAGTGACTCACAAAACTATTCCCAACTTACTTTTTAATAAAAAAAGTTTTAATGTGAAACGTCAAGAGAGCTTAATATATGGACATGATTTTAGAAGTTTCACGTTTAATTCAACCTAATAGTGTGTATAACTATATTAATATATAAAATAACCTAATAAAAATCTATTATTTTATAATATTTATAAGCACAAGAAGGTAATGCTGACCATTTTTTGGAATCAAAAGGGCCTATACTGGAAGATTGCCTGGAAAAAGAGTGCAAGATACAATGATTTGCTGGCCAATAATCTGAAGCTGGTAATTCACACCAAATGCCAAGGACTATTGTCGAAGAAAATGTAGCCACACACAGCTACATCATTGAAACAACCATTTGGATTTCAAGGTGCTGGAACACCCTACCTACAGCCCCCATCCAACTATCAATGCATTGGATTGCTAAATGATGCTTTATGAGGTTATTCTATGAATGAAGAAGTGAGTACAGCAGTGCATAAATGGTTGTGCCACCAACTGAAAATCTTTTTGGAAGGAATATACAAGCTTGTGGACCACGGACCAAGTGCATCGAAAAGGAAGAACACTGCATAGAAAATTATTTTTATATAAATAAATTGGAAAAATAAGAAAGCATATAATTTTAACTTTCCCTTATACCTGACATTTAACCCCCCTAATTTTTCCATTACTCAAATTTCACAACTTGATTTAAAATATCTGTAATACTAATTTAGTACTTCCATAATTAGAACAATTAGAATATATGTCACACAGTTAAGAGATTCCAGGTCAAAACACAAGCACCTCAGTGATTCATGTTGAAGTACATCTGCTAACAATAGCTTGAGATTTTATTCTTGCACATGCATTGTGGTTTAAAACAATTCTGAACTAATTTAGAGGTAAAATGTGGATCAAAAGGAGTAATTATGCATCATAGTATGAGTGAAAGTGCTTTTTGTAGCTGCTAAGTTATATTGACTACTATCAAATGCCTTTTTATGAAAAACTGAAGTAATGTCATTACTAGAGTTAGAAGCTGCAATATTTGTTGCCTTGTGCTTAACAGTTTTTAAATGTTGAACAGCATCTGCCATTACCGTGAGCAAAGAAAATTTAGAACTTTACTTCACATGGTAAACATATTCTGATTTTTATTAGTAAATGGAAAATCTTTTTCTAAGTCTTTATTAAGCACGCATTTCCTCTTTGGCATTTTTATTACAGAAATGTAAAGTCTAGCTATCAGTGGCAACTGATATTAAGCAACATCAAGAATAAATAAATACAATTGAATATTTTATGCTTCTCATCCTTCTTTTTATAAATAGAGATCTAGGGACAGACTGATGTTGTGCTATATGTAAGTGGAATCAAAGAGCTGTCCATGTGAAGTTATAACTAAAAATACTAATTAATTAAAATGTAAATTGGAACTTGCACAATGAAGCTAATCATATAATTGATATCATTGTATGATTGAGTTGAACTTTAGCCTGGCTGAAGATGATGACTAAATGTTCTTGAAACCGGTTTCATACATTATGACAAGTAAATGAAGCATTAAGAAGGTGTAGTTCAACTGAATAGTACAATGAAAATACTGTTTCATTTTTGTATTTTAAAATTTAATATAATCTCAGAACAAGGAACATTGAAAAAAGTTAAGCTAAAATTTCAATAATCATTGACTCAGGCCATATAATTTCTTAAATAGGGGGCATTTATAGGACTAATAATAAAATACAGAATATATACACACATACGCACATATTTTCTGAAAACCATATTTAAAAAGAGAATGAGATTCTCAAATATGGAACTGTTCCATAAAATATTGAATAGATCACCACCATAGGTATCCTTTATTGCAGAATAAAGGTGTCACCACAAATAAACCGGTGCTTGTACACAAAACTTCATTATATGGTGGGTGTGGTATATTGTTAGTGTACACCAATTGGGCTGATCTTTTAAGAACTATTAATAGAGGCACACATATTCATACCATTCTTTGAATTGGCCAATACTAAATTTCATTTAGCAAATTTTTGAAGATAGGATTAACAGTGTAGGATTGTTACCCCTACAATCCTTTGTTCTCATCATGTGCAAATTAATCTATGAGGGAATGAATGAGTTTACAAGGACATATTTTTATATCTCTGTGACAGAGGCTTATGCTTATGAAATATTTTAATTAAAGAAAGCCAAGAACTTATGGAATGAGGATAAATAATACACATCTGCCAGTAGTCTACAGCATGCAAGTCATGGGCTTACTGGACAGTTTCCATGGTGAATTTACTATTTCATAAGAAATTTAGCTAACATTGATAGCAAGGGGAAATAATGAGCTCTTTAGGAGCTTTGCTGAAGTGTTCTCAAGCTTCCCATCTGCATTTGTACTTTACAACTACTAGCTTTCTCTTCCTCTTTTCTTTCTTTCTTTACCTTCAATTCTTCTTTCTCATCTCTCTTCCCTTCCTTCTACTCCTCTTTTACAGTGCTATCTTGGTCCTGGTGGTTTAGTAATAACTATACTTGCCTTGTAGACCCAAGGTAGCAGGTTCAAATCTGGCCAGGGTCGATGCTTTTTTTAATGTAAAAATTCCTAGTGTGGCATGCTTTGGAGAGGAAGTAAAGCTGTTGATCCTGTGTCGTAGATGTCCAAAACATAAAAGAATCTTAAGCCAGAAAGAAGAGGCCCCTGAGCAAAATTTATCATCTGTTTCATGCTCTGATTTGAATGAGACATTAATGACCAAAGATGTTCATGACTAAATAATAACAACAACAACAACATGCTCTTCAGAGTAAAATTAGCTCCAATGTTTTCTAAAGAATACTGCTTTAAGAATTGTACATATTTTAATATATATGAAAGCACAGTTTTTAAAATTACATACCATGGACTTAATATTACACAGTATCATGCTTTCTGGTCACCACCACTTTCAGTCTCATTGGCTGCCTAAAGGCACACTGCAATTCTTGTTCTGCCTCACGAGCAATTCGCTTGATCCTTATACCATGAGTACCAACTACAAGTTTTTCCAAACGAGGTGTATTGCATCCTACTAGCACAACCGTAGAAATAGTTCCTGAAAGAAATCACTTAAGTTTTAAAGATTTGTATGAATCAACTGCTGATGATACTGCTGCAAATATTTAGACATTAAAAATGCTACAAATAGGCAACCAACACATGAGGCATGTTTCAAAAGTAAGGACCAGCTGTTAAAAACAACTTTAAAATAAGAGTTATTTGTATACATTATGCTTTCTTTACTTCTCTACATAATCATTAATCCTTTCTAAATACTTTATGTACTGAGGAACATGCTTTTGGATACTCATTGCATAAAAATGTATTTTAACCACTTAAACATTCTGCTTTCAATTTTTCACTATCTTCGAACTTTTTAGAATGCAGCCAGTTCTTGAGGTGGAGGAAAATATGGTAGTGACTGGAGGCAAGATATGACTATATGGTGGATGCTTGAAAAATCTGTAATTCCTCACTTTTGCTGACAGTTATGCCAGCAGTGTGTGACAGCATTTGTCATAAAGAAATAAAAATTTTCAGGCTCCATGAAATCCAAAGGATGAAATGGTTTAATTCATCCTTTGGTTAAGAAAACAATGACCATACTCTTTTGTGCTGAAAGCACAGATAAAGTTGAATGGCATCACTCCTTGTAACAACCATGTTTTACCATTTGCTGCAATGTGAGCAAAATAGTTTAATTCCTCATGAACCATTCAAAAATGTACTTGGAGCTTACACTTTTGAAATGCATCTTGCATACATTTATGATATCTGGATTTTTGGTGACAATTCTCAACATTACACTTGGTGAAATGGCCAGAAATTTCATAGCACTGAGAAACCTAATCAATGATTGGATTTGATTGCCAGTGGAATAGCTAATTCTTACAATCATAATATGACAATGTGCTGGAAAGACTACTGACAATAAACTTGTGACTATGTACTATGTAGGAACTTAATGAAACCGTTACAGCTTCTGTGCATGTGCACTCTGCCAAAATTTTATCAATTTTGTGTTATGAGTGACTGGTCCTTATTTGTGATATGTATCTTATAATGTTATTACAGAAAAAAGGCAACATAGAAACAATAATCTTTCATTAGTATTTTATTCTAACATAAATCAGTCTAAACATAGCAATTAAGTTACTCTGTCCTCTAAATGTTGATAAGAGTTCTAACTTGAAAAACTCTTAATGGCATTGCTAAACAGCATATTTCATTTGTAAAATAACAAAATCACCCATTATGGCAAAACTAAATAAATACCATCATAAAAGTGTCACACAAGGAACAAGTGTATTATTGTCATATTGCAATAAATTAAGCCTAGGGTCACTAAAGTATTGAGACAACAAATAATAAATACTCATAGAAATGTTTTTTATGCCAGTTTCTCAAAGTATTCTCTGGAACCATCCATGCCACTCAGTTCCCAGCATGCAGATAACTCCTTGTATGCTGCTTCTTCTGTCCTAGAAAATCAGTAACCTCGAAGTCGATTCTTCACAATGGGGAATAAAAGGAAATCACATGGTGCCAGGTTGGCACTAAAAGATGGATGAATCATTAGTTTTGCTCAGTTCCTTGCAGAAACTCCATTGTTACATTAGCTGTGTGAGCTGTCTTTGGATGTCATTTTTGGATTTTCTGAAAAACTTTTGGAAGGCAAACTTCTGTGTACCAATTTGCATTAACAGTTCTCTGACTTTTGAGCACAATGACCACTTGTGGAGAAGAAAGAGGCAACCATTTTCTTTCCCCCTCTCCTTGCCTCTTTACTTTGATGGATGTTTGGATAACAGGGAAAGTTCAACTGGAGGACTGGCATTTTTTCTGAACCAAATAAATGTATCCATGTTTCGTCATTCGTAACAATATCTGAAATATGGTGAACTTTTCCACAGTTAAATCTTTGCAGCACTTCTTAGCTACTTCAGATAAATTATGGGGCACTCATCTTGAAAAAATTTTCTTTACACAAAGGTGTTCATGATGGATTTTTTTTTGAGTAGTGTTTAACGCCCATTTTTACTACTGAGGCACCACAGGCGGTGGACATGATGATACATGAAATGAAATGATATATTGGGAAAGGATATTTTTAAGGAAGGAAGCATTCCAGGCCTAAGTTTAGGGTACCTCCCCGACATTTGCCAGTTATGAGGACTGAGGAAAACCTGGAGAAAAACCCCAGTCAGGGAAGACGGTCCTGGCGGGATTCGAACCCCAGACCTCCCGCTCACGAGTCCGGGCCTTAACGACCTCGGGCACCTGTGGTGGTGATGGATGGTGAAACACAAACTAATTACAATATCCTTGTATAGGTTAGTCTTGGAACTTCCCTAATCATTGTTTCCACAGAGGTGAAGTTCTTCTCAGTCACTACTGTTGTTGGTCTGCCACTTTTCATTTCATCTTTAAGAGATTGCCGTCCTCTCCTTAATTCTCCAAACCAGCAGAACCAGTAGCATGTGAAGGAGAAAAGTCCTGGAAAGCTCCCCTCAAATGCAAAAGACTGCATTTCATTTAAGCCCATTTTGAAATCATACAAGATAACTGCATGAAATTGCTCTCTGAATCTCTATTGCACTTACAAAAAAGTTCACGCTTTCCAGAATTAAAACATGAAACGCAGGAAAATGAATAACCAACAGAACTCTGCTTGTTACCATGTCAACCCAACAACAATGCTTTCCCTAGGGGTGGCCAATGTTCTGAGTCTCAACACTTATCTAGTGATCTTATATTACACATCAAACTCTTAGTTTCTCATCCCTTCAATAACCGCCATGGGTGGACGAAGTTGTAAAGGCGTGAGGGGGGTTTGAGTTTAATTCCCACCAGGACCATCCTCCCTAATTGAGATGTTTTTTCCTCAGCCTTCATAAATGGCAAATGTTGGGGAATACCCTAAACTTAGGCCTAGAATGAATCCTTTCTTTAAAAACAAATCCTTTCCTGGTTTATCATTTCATCTAATGTATCATCGGTGTCCACCTCTGTGATGCCTCATTAGTTAAAATGGGCGTTAAACACTATTAAAAAGAAAACAACCCTCAATTGCACACTAATGAAAGATGGCTGTTAGCATCTTGCAGATGGTTAATGAAAAAAATAAAATGAAAGAATTGTATTAGGGATTGATAAAAGCGATGTAAAACAAGTGACTGCTGGGCCCTATTCCACAAAAGTATGGTCTAATACATACAAGTGTATTAGTACAAGTTCTTGCAACTTTCTTTTCCATGGAAGAAGTGCAACATTTGTAAAATATTAGTAAAAAGTAACAAGTGACGTTATATAAGAGCAAGATGGAGGAAAAGACGTTTGCCATACATCACCGCGGGTTTGAACCCGGCCAGCGGCCAGAATCAATGGATTTTTTCAAGCGTAAAAATCCTAAGTATGGCTTCCTTCGGAAGGGAAGTAAAGCCGTGGGTCCTGTGTCATACATTTACAGCATGAAAACAAACCTCAAACCCGAAAGAAGAGACCTCTGAGAAAACTTGTCGGCCGCTTCACACCGGAATAGAATGGGACACTAATGACCTGAGATGTTAAAGAGCGTCCGTAAATAAATCAATTCAACAAAAAGTCATACTTCACCATTCCTTGAATTAGGTTATGTCCACTCTTTAGGAATTTTTAATGCACAGAGCAGATTGTCATTCCAGCTAAATAGGTCTTGTATTTTTTCTCAGATATGATAATTTAAATGCTTTATTAAGCATTTATTGATATTTAAGCATAATAATCCACTTTGAGATGATGCCTCATCAGCTACATTTAGGAGTGTAAATTTTGGTCATCAAGAGAAGAAGAAGAATCAACCTTCCCAATTGCTCTGTCATTTATTTTATCACATATTACATACATATATTTATTTATTTGTTTATATTGCTGGACAATCATGTTCTCATTATAAGCAATTAACTGGGAAAATTGTGTCAAAAGAGAATATTTCAAAGGGAATGAAAAATTATTTTCATGGCACTTAAAATACATTAACTAACATGCTGGTCTGAAATATGCATTTGAAACAGGAAAGGTTTCAGTCATAAACCACAGTTTAATTGCATTTAACCCAACTTTATCTGTATACAAATACTTATTTATGCTTTCTTTATACACATTCCTAATAATCATTATCTTCACTTTTGCTAATACTTAGATTGGGTCAACTGACTAGTATTTGAAGTTACCAATATTCCTACACTTATAGAGAATTTTGTACAAATCACCAATGCCTGACTTATACTAATACTTCTGTCAAACAGAACAATGAAAAATCATTTGTATACTTGCAAGTATGGAGTTGTAAAGTGCAAGCATAGCAGAAACCTTTGTGGAAGAATTTTACTAATAGCTACAAGTCCAACACTTGTAATGTATTAGACCATATTTTTGCAGAACAAGGCCCTGCACTGAAATTAAAGATACTGTCTTGCTGTACATTAATATTTAGAGTAACCAGATCAAAATTGGGAAAAAGAACATCTGAAGGGAAAAGCCTGACAAATATGGCATTTAATTAGATTTTCACATTCCAAATAAGCCCTGCAATTGATCATTTACAGCTTTACTATTTGTATTTCTATTGTAATTTGCAGCTTAAGGGTCGTCAATAAATATGTGTCAAAATCTGCACATGAGAAATGTTTGCATGCTGTACAATGAAATAGCCTTGTTCTACTAAATCTTTTAATCTGATCAGTATTAATGAGTGAAAGTAACTGTTCAACAATGGTGTTGTGAGGTATAATACAAAAAAATAAGCTTTCTAACATACATATAATGGTTCTTTAAAAATTTATATTCTGAATATGATAAAAAAATATGCTCCACTCTAAGTCTACAAGCCTAACAAAAAATTTATAATCTTGCTTATAACAAATTCTTTTGCAACATAGAATTAATCAAAAAAATTTACATAAATTATTTCGTCTTTCATTTATGAATTGAATACACAGAATATCATTGAAAATACAATTCTTCTCTTTTAACTTTTTTTATTCTTTTTTTTTTAATAGTGTTTAATGCCCACTTGAACTACTGAAGCATTACAGGTAGTGGACATTGGTAATACATAAGATAAAATGATAAGTTGGGAAAGGATTTTTTAAAGGATACTTGGTAGTTTTTGGGTCAAAAAATTGATTTTTGGCTTTATGCATAATATGAAACTACGTACTTTGCAGATTATGCCCATATATAATTTTTGTGTGTTTTTGCAGCATTTAAATATGCCTTTTCCACTGCTTTCAGATTTTGCATCATAAATTAATTTTTAGTTATGCATAATATGAAAATACAGTTTGCAGATTACAGGCATATATACTTTTGGTTTGTTTGGGGATTTTAAATTGTTTAAATGTTTTTCGTCATTTGTCATAACTTGCATACTTTTAAATTTAGGTGCAATTTTCTTGAGAAAAATGCAAGAAGAACTATGAATTCTTTTGTACCCGTGCAAAACACATTGCTCTATATAAATGGTGAAAGCCTTTAACTTACTCGTCCATGACAATTCTAAGAAGAAAAAAAATGTGAAATTTGCATAAAATAATTACACTGTATTCAAATTATTTCCACCAGCAATGTTAAGTAGCATGTTTTCAAACTGATTTTAAAATCTGAGGATGCTGAGATTAATAGTTTATGGGGAAAGTGCGCCTAAAGCAGCAAAAATGTTAAAAATTTATGTAATTTTTTTTGGTTTATTATGGAATAATAAACAATTGAGGTTAGCCATAATTTAAAAGCAATTTGTACTTTAAAATAATTGTTTAATAAGTGGTAAAATTTTTATTTGGTTAGACAGTATGATTTTTCAGAAAATTTAGCTTTTATTCTGTTGAAGTTCACCATGAAAATTTCCATTATATCTCTACTAAGTATCCTTAAGGGAGGAAATATTCCAGGCCAAATTTTAGGGCCCCTCCTTGGCATTTGCTATTTATGAGGTCTGAAGAAAACTTAGAAAAAAAACGTCAATTAGGGAGGATGGTACTGACAGGAATCAAAGTCCAGAACTCCTGCTCACTAGACCAGGCCTTAACGACCTTGGCCACCTATGGCAGTTTTTAACTCTTTCATAGTCATTCGAAAGAAGTGTACAAAAACAATTTTTGAGAGAGGAAGAGGCATCCATCTACTACAAATTGGAAAGAGTGTTACTCAAAAATGAAAATTTCCTCTTAGTAATTTAAAATGTAAATTTTCCCATACTATAGTATGGGCAGAAGCAATTTTCTAACATTTCTAAACCATGTCTGTCCATGTTTGATGCATTAATATATAAATTTTACCTTATACTTACTACGCTATATCTAAAAAGCCTGACATTCCTTGGATATGAAAAAAGTAGGCCTATGCTCACAGAATGTCAAAAAAGCATGGCATGTCAGGCAAAATCCTGATATCTTGTCACCCTATTAATAGTAAGCTACTGAGGAGGAGATAACTGCATGTTTCACAGCTGCTAACATATGGACACAAAGAAACAATAATATTGGAGTTGTAAAATTACTCATGAATTGGGATTTAGAAAGAAAATGTTATTTCCCTACACTTTGGTGGCTGCAACAACAAACCTGAGGTGAAAAAAATATTAGAATTATTTATAATTGTGAATAATGAATTATAACATTTATGCTACTAGGTATTTACAACTTACATGTAAAACAGGCACAAAGGAATGCATATATATATTCCATCATGAAATGGATATCTTAAACTAAAAGCCTATGCTTACTTAAAACAAACATTTAGGAAGAAATTTGCAGCTTACTTTCATTCATTTACATATTATAATAAACAGCTGTTTTAGGAATAATGAAGATTATCATGTGCATTACATTAGGTCAGCTGGGTTAATACACTTACAATATCACAGTCTTACATGAAGCATTAATTATATCACATAAAGATGCAATCCTGTAAATTAATTATCAAACTCATTTAAAAGCACTTCAAGTACAATATTTTAAAAATTTGTAAAAAATATTATTAAAACACAATTTTTATACTGTGAAGGAATTCTTGGAAACTAAATTGTAGAATTAAATATCTATATAATAAATTTATAGTTATGTATTAATATAAACTAACAAAGTCAAATGTACAAATTGTACATAATCCGTGAACATAAAATGAAATGAAATACGTCTGCATCATGATTGGCCTTAATCTAGGGATGTGATTTTGAACTGTTGTTATGGGATAGTTTTTCTAACTTTAGATTTTATTTTGGGGGAGGGGGGGTTAGAAACTCAAGAATTTAAACGTAGAAGGTGCCTTGGAGCAAACTTAACATTGCCAAAGACCATTTATGAACATGTCAATCAGAGCTATCACGAACTACTTATAGGTGTAGTTTTCACAGTAAAAAGTAGTATTATTTTAACAAATTATTACTGAGGAAATTACTGAAATTTTAATAATTTTGCTCCAACTTGGACATGTTTCAAAGGCTGTTGCCTTCAACAATAGTATGGTTCTAATGTCAGCTTTCCAATTCGGTATTAAGATGTTGCTCTGTGAATTTTATGAACTTAATGATGAGGTTACTGTTGTTGAGAGATCAAAATTAACCAAATTTTTCTTGTTTTTGATTATGAATATATTTTCCCACACTGTTAATTCTATGGGTTTTTGAAGAGCTGATAAGAGTTTTGGTTCCTTTTGGAATTCGTGGTTCTTATGCCATAAATGGTCTGCTATTGCTGATTTTTCTGTGTGTTTATATTTTACATTTTTCACATGTCCCTTAAAGTTTATGGTAATATTTCTTTTTGCTTTGCCTTTGTATTTCATATTGCAGTCTTTGCAACTGATTTCATAAATGCTTCATTGTTTTCAGGGCAGAATTTTGTCTTTTGTGTTGGTTTTAGGAGTTTTTTTTTAAATCAGATTTGTTTACTGGAGCCAAAATAATGTTTGCCTCTATAAAAATCTTCTGGAATTTTTGGTGTGTCCATGGGCGGAACGTGAGTTTCTTATATATGAGATTTCCTTTGTAGCCTTTTAGTGTAGTGATGTCTTTTATTTGTTTTTGCTTTTTGAATTTTTCTATTTTCTTGCTGACCAGATCTATTGTATAGCCATTTTTCTGTGCTATATCTATGATTTTATAGTACTCTGATTTGTATTCTGTCTTGCTTATTGGTAGGTATGTTAATCTGGATGCTATTGATTATGGCAAATATATGTTGTTTTGGATGGGGCTGTTTTCTTATATAATTATCTGTTGTGTATCTTTTCTGAACATGCCAAATTCCAGTAAATTGCCATTTTTTATAATTTTTATATCCAAGAAGGGAAGAACTTGTTTTCTATTTCCATTTTGAATTTAACAATGCTATCTTGTAGGTTGAGTAGTTTTATTGTGTCATCTTTCCATTTTTTGTTTACTATTATAAAGACACCATTAACATAATGGTACCAACATTTATATATATTATTTCTAATAACGATGCAAACTTAATGAGGTTGTTCTTATTTGGAAGATCAAAATTTACTTTTTTGGTTTATGAATATACAGGATGAATTACCTAAAACTTGCACCACAATATTTCTGAAATAGAAGTGCTAATGTTGTGCTGATTTCACAGAAATGAAGTTTAGACAAAGGCTCATAATTGTAACCTGTGCACTGATGTTAATAATTATTAAAATATGTATTTCTTGAAAAAAAAATGAAATTTTTCAAATAGAGCAATGCCTGTTGACACTAAAAAAATAAAAATAGAGGAAATTAAAATGTCAATGGTGTTTTTTGCAGGATTCTAGTGCATGTATGTTTATGAGCTATCATAATGTGAAAATTTTAAATACCACAGTTTTCAACTCCATTTAACTGATTAGCTATTGAACTATGATGTCTATATGTATGTTTACATTTTGTTTCCTTTATAGTGATTGTATTGGGACTTCCTTGTTATTACTTTGTGATAGTTCTAGTGCTGGAAGATCATATTTACTAATGCTGAAAAAGGAAAATGCTCATGATGTATAGAGAATGTAGGAAGATTGCTGTTCTTTTTTGTAATATGATGCTGAAAGATATTCCAATAGACATCAACCACCTCGACAATTATTTGCAAACCTCTTTAACCAATTACGGGTAACTGGAAGTGTAACATTTCGAAAACATAACAGAAACAAACAAGTGACTGGAGAAGATGGTGAAATTATGTTAAGGCTGCTGTTGCTGTAAATTCGCAAGTCATACAATCACAAGAGTCAGGCAAGTGTACTATGCATTATAAACCATCATGAGTTCCACTCATACCATGTCTTTCTCCATCAAGAGCTACATGGGCATTAAGACACAGTGTATCAAATTTGCAAGTATCTTGTTTAGTGATGAAGCAATATTTACAAACTATGGATACGTCTACCTCATAAACATGAACTATTTGTTAGTAAATTATCCCAAATGGCTTCGTCAAGGGGAAAATTAACATCCATGGAGTTTAAATGTGAGGTGTGAAATAGTGAACCATCATCTCACAGGCCCTTTTTTCATAGAAAGAACACTGAATTCTCAAAAGTATGTCAACCTTTGAAGAACAGATGAGGTCCCACATATGTAGAAGACCTATCATAGCAGACTAGGAGAAGCCTATGAAATTAGCAAGATGATTGCTCAGCACATAGTGCAAGGTGTATTACAGCTTGTCTCAAAAGCATTGGATTGGATGAAGGGAACCTTTGCATTGGTCCACCTGCTCATCAGATTTGATTCCCTTAGACATTTTTCTGTATAATGAATGAATGGTGTTTAACGCCTGTTTTTGCTACAGAGGTACCACAGGCAATGGACATTGATTATACATGAGATGAAATAATATATTGGGAAAGGATTTATTTTTAAGGAAGGAATTTTTCTAGGCCTAAGTTTAGGGTACCTCCCCAGCATTTGCCATTTAAAAAAAACCTGTCAGGGAGGACGGTCCTGGCGGTATTCGAACCCAGACCTCCCGCTCACGAGTCCGTGTCTTAACGACCTCGGCCACCCGCGGCGGTCGATATTTTTCTGTGAGATAAGCTAAAGGACACTTTAAAAGGAATACCGACTACACCAGAAGGTATGAAATTACATATCTGCGGCCTGTTCTAAATTTATGCTGAAATGCTACAACATATGCAGCAATCTTTAGATGACAGACTGGAAATTTGTATTGTAGCTGGCAGTCGTTACTTTGAATACAACCTGTAAGGCTAGTTTTCTCTTTCTTCTTTACAGAATTTGTTTATTCACTTTTGTATTTCTTAAGAGAGTGCTGACCCATGGTACAGTAAAAACACATTAGTATAAAATATAACATTTGTTTTCTTGCAAATTCAGGAAAAAGAAGAAGAGAGAATTTTGTTCGTTTGAATAGATTTATTTACGGATGCTCTTTAACATCTCAGGTCATCAGCGTTCCATTCTATTCAGGGCATGAAATTGCCATCAAATTTTGCTCAGGGGCCTCTTCTTTCAGGCTTGAGGTTCTTTATCATGCCGTAAATGTACGACAAGGGACCCATGGCTTTACTTCCCTTCGGCTTCGACCCTTGGGTCTGTGATGTTTTTCAGGAACGAAAGATAGGCCATGCCCTTCTTCTTTGATAGTATGTCTAGTTTTTACATTGTATTTGTTGTATAGTATTTGTCATAATTGATTTTCTCTCGTCCTAGCAGCTAAAGGAGCTAGGAGGGAAAAAACAAATGGCATCTCTTATTTTTTTATGCTTACATTTTAAAGACGATGCAACTGTTATCACAATTTTTGCTTTTTTATCATTGCCTGGCAACCTAAACTGTTATTGTCTAATTATTGACAGAATATTAATAAAAATGAGAGTTAAGTGTAAGAGTTGTGTTATGGTATTAAATTCTTTAAACATGATATATATTCTACAAGAAGAACAGAATGTAAGCAGATTACTCAGGAGTTGCAAAATGGTAGGTTATATTATTGTAGTATTAATATTTGTTATTTTAAATAGAGAAAATTCAAATAACAGGCTTAAGTTTAAAACCAATATTGATTAAACCTCAGGCCTCACGTGCTCAACCCTAGTTACACCAACTATGAAATTTCAAATCGCACACCTGCCTTTTGATACTTAAATTTTTAAAGAGGATTCAACTCCATTCCATACCTGAGAAGAAAAAGGTCATATTCAAATTTTGTCCATTTTGAGTTCATATTTTTGTAACCAGCATAAACGATTACAAAAATAGAAAATAAGTGATCTGGGAAAATTATTTTTAAATTAATATTTTTTAAATATTTATGATATATTTTTTAGCCTTAAATTCATATGAAACAGGTATAATAATAAAACAAAAGAATTGTTGATTGATAACAACAATAGCAATAAATGTTAACATATTACACCACTATTCTGTTTTTCACCATAAATGATCTATTTATTAATGGTGAAATGTTAGAGATCTCCATGATAGTTTAGCTTAATGTTTCTGTTGTAAAATCTATAATTATTGAGGCTACATTTCAAGACACATGTCATCACAGGATTGCTCTCCAGTACCAGTAGAAATTGCACTCATACAGACTGGAGCTAAACTCCATCAGTTGCACAAATATGCACCCCTTCAGATATTGACAAAATGGATCCCAAAATGTTATGCAGTGCAGCCATATTAAAAGCTTCTAGATGAGTAATTATTTGGTAGTTTTTAGATCCTAATAATTTTTATAAAATTATTCATATTTGTTGTAGTTCTAATTGACATCAAAGTAACATAGCTCTTAATATTTTGTCTTGTATTCATAATTTACTTAAAACATTTTGTCTTAATAATGTTTAATTTACCAATCTGTGCACTCAATATTATAAATTTTATAAATATACACTCTAAGTGGGACTAAATAAATACATTTTGAAACTTCAGACACTGTTACAGTGGTACATTTCTATTTAATTTCTTTTAATTATTAATTTTGGAAGAAACTTTTAAATAGTTACATAATTCAATCTATACAGTGATACTAAGTGCCTGAATAACAAATGAAAAAAAATCAAAGCTCTGGGTTTTGCTTGTCATGAACAATGTGCAGTTATATATCATTAGCAACAGTTTTTATAGCCATGGGTGGCTGAGGTTGTTAAGGCACGGACTCGTGAGCAAGAGGTCTGGGGTTTGATTCCCACCAGGACCATCCTTCCTGTCTGAGGTTTTTTCCAGGTTTTGCTCAGTCCTCATAAAATGGCAAATGCCAGAGAGGTACCCTAAACTTAGGAATGGCTTTAAAAGTTGCTTCTGTAAAATTTATGAAAATTGACATATCAACTTTTGCTTTTGACTTTCTGCCATTGCCTGGCAATCAGGACTGTTGTTATTGTTGAGTTTAGACAGAATTGCAAATTACTTATTCTGCATATAATTATAGTTATTAGTATTATAGAAATACATCTTGGGAAGCTTACCATTGCTGTAATCATTTTAGCATTACCCAGGTGCACCACCCCTTTCCTAATTTATAATTTCATTTCATGTAATCACCAGTGTCCACTACCTATGATGCCTCAGTAATAAAAACGGATGTTAACACTATTAAAAAAAATATAAGATGAAACTACTGTAAGGGAAAAAATTATAAGCAAGCAGCATCCCCAATGGCTAAACCAACCAACAAAACGAACGAACGACTGACCGACCAATATTACAATAAGACAGCCTACTCTTGAACTTCTGACTAATTTGCTTATACTCTGAAACAATTTAGTACCAAAAAACAACTATTATTTAAATACTCAGTTGTTTATATTGTATTACTCTGTCCTAATTCAAACAGCAATAACAGTTCAGATTGCCAGGCAATGATATGGAAACAAAAGATGTGGTAACAATTGCACCCTCTTTAAAATTTAAGTATCAAAAGGCAGGAGTGCCATTTGAAATTCCAAAGTAGGGGTGGCTTCATTCAAAAGTACTTGTGTTATTTATATAATTTTGAATTAAGTTTAACTACTGTTCTCATCATAATTGGTCTAAATCACATTTTTAACTTTAACAAAAACAGATATAATCCATAAAAATATTCCTTATACCTTCAGCAGCTACCTCAAAGTATTCCATGGCAGTTGTCAGATTATATGGTACCTCTTTAGGTAAATTATCAAGAAGTTTGGAGCGGACTGTTTCTATGACCAAAGCTTCAGGAGGTCTATCAGAAAACTCATCCTTTGGGAATAACCATGGTGCAGGCTTAGCTTGATGAAGAAAATAACTCTGGAAAAAGGGAGAAAAAAAATTCATATGTAGAAATCTTTCAGCACTTAATAACTGTATCAGTTACACATTTACTACCCATTGGAACATAATGCTCTCTCTCAGCTAAACAATATTAACTTTTTAAAATTGTTCTTAAGAAGTTATACAGAATGGAGTGGTAAAATATCCTATTAGAATTTATTAAATATGTTTACACTAACTGCACTTTTTGTACAACATTAGGACATGTTTCAGGGGCAATTGCTCCCATCATCAGCTGTTGATCCATTACTTGATATAGTGGTTGGTTCCCAAAGTGCTTCTGTGGCAGTCTCTGATGGTTGAAATAGGAACTGGCCGAGTCATTCATGGGTTGAATATAAAATTCATTAAATTTTTTTCTATTTTTCAGGATGAAAAACTAGATAGCTCTAGTTGAGAAGCTCTTTCAGCATCTTAGTTTCTTTTAATTTTGTGATTTTGGGTCCAAAAATGAGCTGCACTGCTGAATTATCAATTTGTTTAAAGCAAATTCCTAAAGCTTTCCTTTCTTCAAATTTCTTTGTTTTTCCAATGTATTTTATATTACAATCTGCACATTTAATTTCATAAATTCCTGATTTCTGTTCTACTGGTATGATGTCTTTTAAAGGGGAACCTAGTACATTTTTTATATTATATTTTTTCTTTGGGGCTAACTTTATGCCATGTTCTTTGAATATTCTATTGAATTTTTTGGGTTAAGTTGGATGATATGTGAAACTTTTTATTTTTGTATCTTTCCTTGATGTTCCTTAATGTGGAAACCTTTCTTATAGACTTTTATCTTTTATATTTATTGATAATTTTTATTATTGTACCTTTGTTGAAACCATTAATTTACACACAAAATAAGTCATAACCCCATCCCACTCTTACAAACACAGTAAAACCAGCACACCAACAGATTAGGGTACAAATGAGAAAGTTTTTCTATAGTAAAATTAAAAATAGGTGACTTTTACTAATTGTGGTGCACAGATTTCAAAAATGCATTCCGTTTTTCATAGTATACCTTGTTTTGGCAATATGACAATGTTCAATAAAAATATAGTTGCAAAATTTGCAAAAATATTACATACTCATATATAGCTTTTAAAGAAAATAAAGAAGAATAATAACATGAAAGCATACCTGAATTTGAGTATGTATGTTAGTTATCTTATGTACCCTGTTTTTTTTCCCCTTGGAACTCCAGTGTGCATGATTTTCTTGAGTGTTCTCTGGTAGGTTCGTCGCATGTAAGGCACCAGCAGTAATCGGGCATCATATTGTGTCCTAATGTCCCTGATAACTCGTTCAGCATATTTCAGGTCCTGGTGAAACCTTTCACCTTGCTCTTCACTGACAGCTTCTAAATTCGACAGGAAGTAGTCAAGGTGTGACTTGAGGAAATGAAGTTTCAAACTCATATTACAGTTGAGCAGTTTGAAATTTTCCAGCATATTTCGGACAATTCCTTTGTATTGAGGGTCTTTCACATTGCCGAGAAATTTGTTAACAACCTCTCTGAATCCATCCCAAGCATCTTTTTCAGTTTCAGAGCTGATAAAATTAATATCTTTCATTAATTTCCTTATCTCTAGTCCATCAAATACTCCCTCTCTGATTTTAGCCTGTGACAATGATAGAAACTTTGTGCAAGTACTGGAAGCAATGGTACCTTTTGTCAAAAGATTTCATGAATTGTTTGATCATGCCAAGTTTTAGTGCAATGGAGGGAGTAAATTTTTTGACGATCAACAAGAGGCACATTAGTAACATTTTTTGATCCATGTTCCAGTTGCTGCCTCTCAGACCATTGGTCAGTTTCTTAATGTTTGTCCTTCGCCCTGCTATCCCATTTGCAAAGAAAACAAGGGAATTTTGTGTATACTCCCTGTTGTTCTAGTAACAGACAAATGACCTTGAAGTCACATATATTTGCCACTCACAGTTGTGGTGTTTAATTTTCTCAAGAACACGCTTCAGAATTTCATAAAACTCTTTTAGCTTAAACTTAGATATTCATTTTTTACACTAAACTCCATTCACTTACTTGTAAGTGTTATTGCCACTCCATTGTCAACAGCTTCGTAAGTATAATATTTATTTAGACTCTTTTAGGTTTGTAGAATGTGCAAGCGGTATTGAAGCTAACTTGTTGCCATTATGAAGTAACACTGCCTTAAGAGTTCGTTTGGAAGAATCAATAAAAAGAGGCCAGTTACTTGGAGATTACACACATCCACACAAAACACAAATTGATTTTCTGCATAGTGCTTGTGGAACTGTATTTCGCCATTCCTATACCAAAAAATGTAATGCCAGGTGATAACAAATTCTTCTCCTGTAGTCTTGAGCCTAGTAATTTACTTTTTTTGTTTTGTGTGGCCTAATTCCTCACTAAATCCTTTAACTCAAATTGATTAAAATGTTGTGGTGTAGTTTGGGTCCACGAGGAATAGGCCATGTAGCTGAGATCAGATTTGGATATTTAATTCCTGATGTTTTTTTTTTTTCTTCCCCTGGTAGCCAGCAACTTTGCACATGCAAAAGTAACAATCATGGTGATTCTGCTGTTCTCTCCATACCATTGGCACTGCTTCCGTTTTCCTTCATACCAATAACTTAATCCTTCAACGCAACTGTTACATGCAATATGAGGGACAAAAGGTCATATTTGAACTTTTATTTTAGCGCTGCACATATAGAAGACGAACATATGTATTAACACAGGTTTACAGCTCAATTGAAGTTGAGATCTATGATAGCTGTAAATGTTAACATAAATACCTCATAAGAAGACGGACCTGACTATTAGAACAAAATAGATAAGTGCTGGGAATAAAAACATAAAATCTGAGTGATAAGGGAGGACGGAAGTGGGCCAATCAGGAAGAAAATCACCGCCACGGGTGGCCGAGGTCGTTAAGGCATGGACTCGTGAGCGGGAGGTCTGCGGTTCGAATCCCGCCAGGACCGTCCTCCCTGACTGGGGTTTTTTTCCAGGTTTTCCTCAGTCTTCATAACTGGCAAATGCCGGGGAGGTACCTAAACTTAGGCCTGGAACGCTTCCTTCCTTTAAAAAAAAAAAAAAAATCCTTTCCCAATATATCATTTCATTTCATGTATCATCAGTGTCCACCGCCTGTGGTGCCTCAGTAGTAAAAACAGGCGTTAAACACTACTCAAAAAAAAAAAAAAAAAAAAAAAAAAGGAAGAAAATCAACAACAGATTCAGAATAACATAATGAAATGTAGCAGTAAGCTGTATAAGCTGAACAAATTTAGCACCATATACATATGTTCATATAATATAGAAACTAGATGTGATAGCCAAAAATGGACTTCATTTTTGAAATCAGGGCACTGATTTCCACTGAAGTGGCATATTATCCTTTATACCACAGAATCAATGTTGACCAGTGTAATTACAGCAATAAATCAATAATTTGAACAAAGACACAATAACAAAAATGATCAATAACTTCCAAAGTCAAAAATCTATAAGAGAGGTTTCCATGCTGAAGAACATCTAGGAAAGATACAAATTCAAAGTTTCACATTTCACACAACAAATTCAAAAGAATATTCAAAGAAGAACGTATAACGTTAGCCTCAAAGAACAAACATAATTTCAAAAATTCAATAGGTTCCACAGTAAAAGATACCATATCAACAGAACAAAATAAAAAATTTACGAAACTAAATATGCAGATTGTAATCAAAAATACATTGAAAACAAGAAGAGAAATTTAGATACAGAAACACATTAGGAATATTCATTTAAACAAATAGATAAATCAACAGTGGCAGCTCACTTTTGGATCCAAAATTAAACCAGAGCCTAAGCTGCTGAAAGAACTTCACAAACCAACACTGCCATGTGCTTAAGAAAATATTTTCATGCTGAAAAATAGGAAAAATTTAATGAATTTAATGTTCCATATATGGTTGACCTTGGCCAGTTCCTTTTCAAATCATCAGAAACTGCCACAAAAGCACCTTGGGATCCAGCCACCAATTAAGTAGTCAGGCAACAGCTGATGATAGGAGGAATTGTCCTTGAAAAATGTCCAAATGTTGTATAAGTAAGTGGATTTAGTGTGAATAACAGGTAATATTATTTTTGTTAAAGAAAGGAGTATAATAAGAATAAAAGACAAAAATGAGAAAAATATCTTCAGCAATTTGAATGCGAGGTGCAAGAAAGTTAAAACAGAGTATAAAGAATTGCATTGACCAATGGCTTATCAATTTTTATTATGGTTTTATGAAAAATTTATGAGCAGCTCCAAAAATTAAAAAAAATATCTTCATCTGATTCTGGGCCTTGCCATTTTTTAGATAACCAATAATAATTTTATATCAAAACATTTTCAGAACAAATTATAAACAAATGGTAATTTAATAAGTTATAACCAATGATTTAATGAACCTTAAATTTCTTCTTCCATACCAATATAAAGCTAAATCCTTGTCTATGGTTCATCAGTAGTTTCCTACTGGAATATTCAGATCAGGATAATATACTTAACAACTTTTGTAATTACACTCAACCTTTATTTATTATCCCACATAAACTACCAAATAAAATGTCAACTGTCAAATAACTACTCTAACGATTATCAAATCAATACATGTTGTGGTTTTCCATCCAGAAACAAGATTCTACTGCTGATTTCTCCATTTGTTTGTATTTTATGTTCTTGGATATTCTTTTAACCATGTGCCTACGTTTCTCTTTGTTTTTCCAATACAGACTTTATCGTATTCTGCACACCTTATTTGGTAAATATCTGCTTTTTTCTCTGGTGGAATATTGTTATTAATATTATCATTCTGGAGATTCTTAATTTTAATTTTCCAAAAGATTTTAACATCAGATTAGAATCTATAAACATATTTAATGTTAAAAATACCCTGGAGATAATATTAATGACTATTCCACTGGAGAAAAAAGCAGGTATTTACTAAATAAGTTGTGCAGAATGCGACAGTCTATATTTGAAAAACAAAGATAATGGGCACATGGTTAAAAGAACACTTCAGGAACATAAAATACATAAATCAGAAGTAGTATCCCAAATCTGGACAAAAAACCATGACATAGTGAAAAAAGCAAAAATATTAAATTCAGTACAAGGACCTACAGAGTTAGCAACATGGGAGAAAATCTACATCTATAAATACAGAGGCCTGTTTTCCCCTGTCCACTCAGTCTCCGGTTCTGATGTTTCCCATGACCAAGAGAAGTTGTGTTGCCAGTTCTGTATCGCTACTGTAATGCTCTTATACAACCCAATTTTTTTCTGCTTTGATTCTGACGAATTATAGCCATGTTGCTGTAACAATAGCTATAACAATAAATATAAGAACTAAAATAAGAATAATATGACTGTAAATAGCTCGCACACAAAAAAAAAAACAGCTTTACTTTAACCAAACAACAAACATCTGGGCACAGGTGCTTTGGTTACAACAGAGTTGGCAACATAGTGCAGAATGCAGCACAA
The DNA here is from genome assembly GCA_030762175.1 of Metallyticus violacea. Classification (NCBI taxonomy): domain Eukaryota; kingdom Metazoa; phylum Arthropoda; class Insecta; order Mantodea; family Metallyticidae; genus Metallyticus; species Metallyticus violacea. Next base: position 125,633,032 of record CM060832.1, read on the forward strand.
GAGGAATGTGCTGACTGGTGCTAGCAGACTACGTTCATCATTGAAATGTGAGTCATCCCCAGTAATGCAAAACCATGAATCAATTCTTTAGCATGTAGTGGAGCTCTAATCTTGTAGCAGAAAATATCTTTATTAAAAATGTTACAGAATGTCCAACCACAGTGCCAATTTTAGATTATTTATCTGTTAAAATGTATCAAAATAGTTTCATTTACTCTAGAATTTACATGTGCTATTCATGCCTCAGGTTGGCAGTGCTAACATCTTCTCTCTCTTTCTTTATCCTCACGAAATGTCAGAGCCAGACACTGAGTGGCCAGGATGTAATCTTCATCACACCTCCATCAGAGCAGAATACTCATACCCAAAGCATAATGAATTGTCCAGCAGTTGACAGTTAACTGGCGATGTGGGCAATAGACTGCAAAACATGACTACATTTAAACAAGTAGCTGGGACCAATAAGAGTATGTAATTTGACTCAATCATACAATGATCTTAATTATATGATTAGCTTCTGTGTACAACTTCCAATTAGCATTTCAAGTTAAATATCAATATATTCAAGCATAACAAAACCGCAAAATTTAAGAAAGTGAAATCAATGGTACAGTGGTTTTCTAGGAATACTGTAGCTGTGAAAATGGTGATAAAAACTGAAGTTGGTGCAATCAAGCATAAGGATCATTTTACTAACTAGGGAGATTAATACAAAGTTTAGATAAAGAGTTTACTATGAATGAGTAGGGTATAAGATTGAAATACTGAAGAAGAAAAAGGCTGCAGGAATAGATGGAATTCCAGCAGCATTTTGGAAAGCATTTAGGAAAATGGAAGGAGTATTGGGCTTTATTTATTTATTTTTAAATGGTGTTTTACTGTTAGGACACCAAGGGACGGTGGACATTGATGATACATGAGATGAAATGATATATTGGGAAAGGATTTTTTTAAGGAAGGAGACATTTCAGGCCTAAGCTTAGGATAACTCAGGGCATTTGTCGTTTATGTGGACTGAGGAAAAGCTGGGAAAAACCTCAGTCAGGGGGGACAGTCCTGGCGGGATTCGAACCCCAGACCTTCTGCTCACGAGTCTGCACCTTAACGACCTGTGTTACCTGTGGCAATAGGTATTAGGCTGCTAACAGAATTATTAAACAGAATTTAGGAGAGGAAGGTTATACCTGAAAGTTGGAAAGTCAGTATGATCATTCCAACATTTAAAGGTAAAAGTGGTATAAATAATTTGAGTAACTATCGAGGAATTAGTCTGCTATTAATTTTAAGCAAAATATATACTGGTATATTAGCAGGAAGATTACATGAGTGAACAGAAATGAAAGGTAAATTATCAGAATTTCAAGCAGGTTTTAAAAAAGGAAGAAGAACAATAGATAATATAATGATAATTCATACCTATAGTGGGTAAATATTTAAGACATAAAAGGGGTAGGACATATATTTCCTTTGCACATTTTCAGAAAGTATTTGATACAATAAATAGGGGTGCATTGGTATACAAATTGAGAATAATGGAATTAGTACTGAATTTATTTTAGGACTCCAAAAATTATATGAAGGAAGCAGATTTTATGTTAAATATGAAGGTAATAGAACCACAGATTATATTATTCAAAATTTAGGTTTGAGACAGGGATGAAAATTGAGCCTGATATTATTTAATCTGTTTATGGATCATATCCTAAATAGGATCATGGAAAATAATAGGCATTGTCCATTAATTGGAGAGAAGGAAATACTAAGATTGCTTTTAGCTGACGATCTCGTAACAGGAACAATAATTATGATAAGATTACAACATGCCATTGATGAAATTATCAGATATTGTGCAGAATGGGGCCTGAGGATAAATAGTAATAAATCAAAGATAATAGCATTTAAAAAGGAACAAAATTAAGAAAAGATGAGAGATAGTTTATAAATAGAAACCCAATAGAGGTAATGAAAGAATTTGATTATCTGGGGGTGAAATATATGAGTAATGGAAAGTAGAAGGTCCAGTCTAAATGTGCACAAGTAAAAGGTAAATTCGCTATGAGAACTGTTAGAATAAGTTTGTATGAAGTTTCCATGTTGTCAATGAAATGATTAGTAAGACTATATGAGGCTGTGGTTGAGTCGAAAATAATGTATGCAGTAGAAATTTGGGGAGTGTCAAAGGGGTGGACAAAAGTTGATGTAGTGCAGAGAATGTTCTGTAGAGAGGTTCTGGGGTTACCAAAAAGTTCACCAAGGTGGGTAAATATTGTAGTATTAGGAAGAAAAGGAATAAGAGTGGAAAGAATCTTAAAATATTAGGAAAGATTTTTGAAATTAAACAATGATGATGTTCTAAAAGAATATATTACGTACCAAAAAGAAGCATTGGGAAGAGAGTGTTAGCTTGGAGAGGTGAGGAAACCATTAGAAGAAATTGGAATGGGAGATGTATGGCAATGGGTGAAAATAATGTTTGTGGATTTTGGAAATAAGTGAGACAAGGGGTAGAAAACATAGAGGGGAAAGGGATCTGGGCTAGCTTAGAGGACAAAAGTTCCTTAGATTTATATAAAGTAGTTGAAAGGAAATGGGGATGGGAGAAATATATGGACATTTGTGACCTATTTGGAAGAATAGGTTTTGCTGCATTATGTTTGGGAAAGTGGAAAGCCAGTTCCATTGTTTAATTGAATGTGAAATGGTAAAAAGGTGGAGGTATAGTATTTGGGATGGAAAATGGGACAAATTACAAGAAGAAATAGTGGCAACAAAAATGTTATCAGATACAAGAGTAGAGAAAATTAATAAGATTGAGAAATTTTTGGAAAAGTAAGCGATAAGTGGAGAAGAAATATAAGAATGGAGCTTGAAGGCACATGCAGTGGTGAAAATTAGTGATTTATTTTAGGGGTTCTTAGTTATACATATAACCTGGTGATTAAGATATGGGAGAAAACCTTAGTTTTGGTTCTGCTAAACTGTTCTCGTATGTTTATGTACATTATGTACATTAAACTGCAATGTGGTCTGCTGACAATGGATTGAAAATGTATAATTAACAAATTGATATAATTATGAAGTTATGTGAATAGTTACAAAGGCAGCGAGGAAAAATATAAATTTGAACTTGCTGAAACAAATCATTCATTCAAACGAACTATGTCTTCAAATCTAACTCTAACTTCCCTCCAGAAATCTCCTACTGAACTGCCAATTATTGATAACCATACATTTTCTAAGCCATTCTTAGGATCCCTAATATTTCCTACGTGTACGCTCATAATTGAAATCATTATGATTGAGTTGAACTAAATACTCCTATTGCTCCACTTATTTGTAAGTACTTGTTACAAGTAAATGGAGCAATAAGAGTATTTAGTTCATACAATGATTTCAATTATGTGGTTGGCTTCATCTTGCAGGTTCCAATCAGCATTATGCTCAATTTATCTTCTTAGTTGTGGTCTCAGTATTTCATACAAAATCTATGTTCCTGTCAAGAATATGTGAGATAAATATATTTTAAATATTGTTACATATACTATTCTGTTTCTTTGTGGCAGAAAAAGTTAAAAACTATCTTCAGCAATGCCATGAGTGCTGATAATTTTTTGGTAATTTAATAGAGGTTAATGGATGATTGTTGTCATTCCTTCGGTCCGGAAATAATTATTTAATGACAACAAGCATCATGAATTTGAAATTAAATTATCTAAGAAAAATTATAAGCAAGAGGACGATTCAGTAAGATAATTGTAATGCGAAAATGATTTGGTCTTTTAGTATAATCATTCAGTGATATGGCTTACCTGTTTGAACTTCTGCCAATAGTGAATAGGAAAATGCATGAAAATAGCCTTCCTAGATCCCTAGTCAAATCGAAGCAGAGATTATAAGAATAAAAAAAAAAATGAATATAGAAGAATAAAACTAGCAGTTATTAGTTTATGAGCACCATGCTTTAAAATACTGAAATAAATTCCATTCTGATTGGTGAATAAGGTATTAATTAGACAGTGCAATGGCTGAAAGGCACCCATGTGCAATTTTCATTCTAATTTCATACTTCCTGGTACATTTCTTTTTTTTTAGGTTGTTAATATGAGCTTGTAGCAAGCAGTTCACTATTACATTTTAACTTTAATTACCTTAAGATCTTCCAAACCATCTCCTGTTAATGCAGAGATCATGAAAATCTCTTTAAAGTGAGGCCAACCACGTTCTTTCCTTAGCTTCTTAAACCACTCTCTTTGGGAAATACTATGACTGTCTTCATCTTTAGCTTCACTCTTTCCATTGTCGTGCTGTTCATTGTTGTATGATTTTTGAGTGAGTAGCCTTGCCACATCCAGGAGCTTCCGTTTTGACTTCATTGCATCTATCTGTTAAAAAAAGTCCACTCTTATAACTAGATGTATGCATGAACACAACAAAATTAAACATTGCCAAAGTGACATAGTGTGAAAAAAACATGAAAAAATATTTCTAAATAACACAGAATTTTTTCCTTTCCCCTTTGATTAAAATATGACTGCAGGATAGCTCCAATTTATAAAGGTAATAGAGACATTAAAAATCCAGTTATTTATAAAGAAATTAGAATATTGGAGTTATTTTATGAGATTTATCTAAATTTGCTGCAGATACCTCCAGAATCACTTTATAATATATTCTCAAAGTGTACTGGCTATGGTGAGCCTGGTTTTTTTTTTTTTTTTTGTGGGCACCCTTTTAGATACTTTACCCACTTACAACCTCCATTATATGTAGAGGATACACTGGTCTTTTATCAGTGGGTCCATCAGACCTAGCCACGAGAACTAAATAAGTCCACTGCCACTCTCCCATCCACCAACCCTGAGATGCTCCTCTATGCCATGACAGGCCGGAATCCTTCCTATATACTAGATACTAAAGAAAACTTGCAGATAACAGAAAATATTAAAATTAATACAAATTATAGTGGCTTTCAAATGGGAAAGGTCATAAGCAGTAGCCAACAGGAGGTGAGAATGGAAAAGTGTTGCAGCTCCCATTATCTGCACTCTTTATATAGTTCCCTCTCACTCGCACACTAGCTGCCTATAGTATCTTTCTCATACAACTTTATGTAATAAAATTGATAAGTCAGAAACACTTTTAAATATTCATGCATAATCATAAAATGCTATCTAGATTAATTAATTACCTGATATTTTAATTAAAAGGAAAGTGGCTCCTCTATGTTGCTATTATCACTATTAGTTACATTGGGATGCAGTTCGTCATTGTCATCTGAGTCTTGCAAATTTATAAAGATAGGATCTAAAATTTTGTTGCATCCTATTTCTTTTATGAAGTTGTGCTGTTGTAATTTTTCAGCATGTTGCATGCAGGATTCCCAATATTTTTATGCCAGTATGTCAATTTTTTCATGAATAAGTCATTATATGTCTTTTAAATTTCAGATTAAAAGTGATATTTCTTTTAACCTCACCCTGCCTACACAACCTCAATTGGATTATACTGGCAGAGAGGTAAGGAGAGAGGCAAATCACCTTGTGGCCCCTTTCGTCAGCAATATAATCAATCGGCTGATATATTTTTCCTGATTTATGAATGGAGATACCTGGTGCAATAGCTCAGTTTTAGTTTCTGATGACAAAAATTCAATCCTCCTTTTTTAACCATTGCAAAATTTGGCCTTTTCTGCCAGCTGTATTTGTATTTTCAACTGAATGATATGCTGCATTACCCATTATAATTATGCTTCCTTTTTCTAAATAGTTTATAAATCTGTTCAAAAACCAGTGTTTAAATGTATCATTTGTAATTTCTTCAGAAATGTCAACTTGTTTTTAAGTTCTCTCTTAGCAGATCCTAAATGACAAATGATGAGCTGCCTGCCTTTCCCAATAGGTATCTTCAGGCCATTCATTTTGGAGGAGTATTGCCAGATAGAATTTTGAGTGTTTTTATTCACCCAAATCTCATCTAAACAAACTATAGGTCTTATATCACCAGAAATTTTAATTTCATGCATTTTGTGTAAAAATCTTATCCTTGATGCAACAAAGTCACTTCTCTCCACTTGTCTTTTATATCTGAACCCTAAACTTTGCAAAATTCTGTGGGTGAATGCATTGGAACCAGTGTATGATATTTTAGTTTTTAAAACATCTGCTGTTTTTATGCTGTTGGAAATTCTTCATGGTCATAAAATTCTAATGCAGTCCTGCAGAGAATGTCCTTCTTGAAGCAATTTAATTTCTGGCATGGCACCTCATTTGGTTCACCACTGGGATGTTCATCTTGGTAGCTCGTAGGGCCTTGTTTAAACTCCGCCACCCCATATTTTCTGCTGTAAACAAAGGAGCAAGTATTCCCCAGAAATAGAATCTAGCTCGGCTTAGATATTGGTTGGATTCAGACCTTTCAAATGAAAGTATTATATCACATAATGATGACCAATTTTTTTCATGATTACAAATTCACTGAGAGTGTTCACTATTGATGACTGCCAAATACTAAACAACATAACTTCGATAATTGAAAACATTTTATGATACAGTCGAACTACACACTCTTATGCTTCACTTACTTGTCATTAATGTAGAGCAGTTTCGAGAACAGGTTGTTCTCATCATCAGTTCAAATCTCCGACTGTTGGATAATTCGTTGTGTTGTGGGTATTCTGCTCTGGCAGAGGTGTGATGAACCTAAAGTTTATATTTTCATCGCCGGAAGCGTCAAAATTCATTAAACTGTCTCTGTATTTGTAAATGTATATTTTCTCCCATGTTGCTAATTCTGTAGGTCCTTGCACTGATTTTAATAATTTTGCTTTATTTGCTATATTGTGGTTTTCTGTCCAAAAATGAAATGCCACTGCTGATTTCTCAATTTGCTTGTATTTTATGTTCCTGAAATGTTCTTTTAAATGTGTGCCTATGTTTCTCTTTGTTTTCCCTATGTAGATTTTTTCACATTCTTCACAACTTATTTTGTAAATACCTGATTTTTTCTCCTGTGGAATACTGTCATTAACACTGTCTGTGAGAAGATGTTTAACATTAAACTTGTTAATCGGTGCCAACCTTATATTAAAATTTTTAAGAATTTTATGAAACTTTTTTTGTAGCCCATGGATGATATGTGAATTTTTTAAAAAATTTTTATCTTTCTTTGCTGAAAGTGTTGTGATTTCTTTTATAAGCTTTTGCCTCTTGAATTTCTGTACCTTTTTGTATACTAGTTCTTTCTTAAAACCATTTTTAACTGCTGTTTTTTTCTATTTGTTTGTATTCTTTAAAGAATTCATCCTTGCTAATTTGTAGGTTAACTAGCCTGTGTGGTAAACTGTTGATAACTGTACGTTTGTGAGAAGTGGGGTTAAAACTGTCAGCATTTATGTGATTGTCTGCATGTGTATCTTTTCTGTAAATTCCAAATTCTAGACTTCCTTGATGTTTCATTATTTTTATGTCCAAGAATGGTAACATGTTATTAGTTTCTGTTTCATATGTGAACGATATATTTTTGTCTTGTAAATTCAAAAGTTTTATGGCATCCTCAATGAGCTTATCATTAACAATAATTTATCCAATTATCAAATTAACATTTATCCAATTAACATATTTAGTTAACATAACTTCGTCAAACTTCAAACTTGAGCTTTACGAGTTCAACTTTCTACCATAGTCATTTTTTTTCAAACAACAACTGCTATCTATGCATCAAGTTGGGTACTTCTGGAACTACTGTTGTATGTTCCTCTGAAAAATGGCTGCACATTTACATGGATTATCACACTGGAGCTGCAGTCATGTGATCCCTCTTTCCATGTTATCACTATGTGGGGGCAGCAGACACCATTAATTATAATGGAAAGATAATGGTAATACTTATAGCCCTGCAGGAATTAATGAATCCTTTCATCAAATAAGTTCACTAAATCAGCAATTTTCTTTGATTTTAAGACTGCAATATGCTCCAACATCACAAAGAAATCAACCAATTTAAAGACTACTACAGAAATTTCATAAGGCTATGCATATACAGTAGACTTCAGCACATTGCAGAATTAATGGGAATAGCTGATATGCTTAAGATAAAGCACCACAATACATCAGAGAGAAATACAAGCATATCCTTCAAACAGTAAAAAAAACGCCTGATTACGTCAAAACTGACATGTCATAAGAAACAGAAAAACTTGCTGAAGAAAAGAAATGAAACATTCTCCTCTCTAACCAAGATGAAATCAAAAAAACAGCAGATACAGCCTTTAGAATCATTACAAATTATTACTATTTGGCAAGCCACTTTACAAACTCTCTTCACCATCATGCCTGCTATGCAACACTCAGAAAGAGATGACTGAAGATCTGTGGTGCACTATTTACAGAGAACACTATATTACAAAATTATTGAAAAGCAAGAATGCTAATGGCTTTATTAACAGATGCAATGAGTTAAACAACAATCACATAAAGGAATTAGTCTACTTTCAGTAACAGGAAAACTTTTTACTGGAGTGTTAGCTAAAAGGAATGGACAGAGAAGGAATTTCTATTAAACTTTAGAAAACAAAATAGGTCTGATAATAAATTTATAATTAGAACAATGGTAGATAAATATCTTAGTGGCAAAGAGGCATATACTATACTATTTCCAGATTTAGAGAAAGCCTTTCTTGCCTCGTAAACCCTAGAGTGCAGGTTCAATCCTGGCTACAGTTGATGGATTATTTTCAGGTATAAAAACAAAAGGGAAGTAAAACCCATGGGTCCTGTGTCATGATTTATGGCACAATAAAGAATCTCCAGCCTGAAAGAAGAAGCCTCTGAGCAAAATTTGTCAGCTGTTTCATGTCCTGAATTAAATGGGATGCTGATGATCTGAGATATTAAAGAGTGTCCATGAATAAAACAAATAAAAAAAAGAGAGAAAGAGAACCTTTGATACAATATTCAATAGATTTATTTTGTAAAAAGTGGGGTTCAAAGATAAAACAAAAAACTAATATAAAATCGTGGTATTTAAAAATGAGTGTAAATGAAAAAAGATGAGAAATGGTAATGGGAAGGAATAGAAATTGAAGTGATTATGGATTATTTTGGAGTTTATATGGAAAAATGGCAATGAGTATGGTCAGATTTTGTTTCAATAAAATAACCAACATGAAAATAAAATATTTTAAATGAGTATATGGCTCAATTTTAGAAAAAGATCTATAAAAGAAAAATGCTCATTGCATGGTAAATTGGCATTATATCTTTGAATGTGAACAAATTTTATAGAGAATAATATTTTTTTAACATAGTGAGATAAGTTATCGATGGATATAAGAGGTAGAAGAATTTTACATTTAAGATCATACAGATATAAAGATGTTAGGAAACTATTTAGAAACAGTGAACAAAAATGGCTAAGAAATATGGGAAAAATAATGAAACAAAATTATATAAGACACTTTAAGACACTACCTAAATTTCACAGCAGGAGTATAAATAATTCATTTCAGTTTATAGAAAAAATTAAGGGCATAAAATTGCAACCCTCCGACACATTAATATTTTTTGACATAGAATTGCTGTTTCCAAGCATACCTAAAGATAAACTCCTAATTTATCTGCAAAATTGGCTAAGAACAAGTGGTATTAATGATGCACAAATAAAAGAGTACATGAATCTCACATAAACCAATCCTACTTCTAATTCAAGGCCAAATTTTATAAACAACAATCAGGACTTACTACGGGCAGCTCCTTGTCTCTATTTCTAGCTAACCTCCTCTTGAGCAGATTTGAAACACACATTAACTCAGCTTTTCCATACATATTTAAAATATGTACAGATGTGCCCACAATATATTTGCCATGGTTAACAAAAAACTCATTAATGATGCCATAAAATTTCTGAATTTACACGATAAAAACATATCATTCACATACGAAACGGAAACAGATAATATGTTACATTTCTTGGACATAAAAATAATGAAATGTCAAGAAATCCTGGAATTTGTAACATACAGAAAGAATACACATGCAATCACATCAAAGCTGATGGTTTTAACACTACAATGCAAAAACATGCAGTTATCAACAGCTTAACACATTGGCTAGTTAACCTAAAAATTAGCAAAGAAGAATACCTTAAAGAATACAAACAGAAAGAACAGCGGTCAAAAATGGTTATAAAAAAGAACTAATACATAAAAAGTACAGAAATTCAAGGGGCAAAAACTTATTAAAGAAACCATAACACTTTCAATAAAAAAATATAAGCTAATTTTTAAAAATTTACTTATCATCATCCATGGGCTGCAAAAATTTCAGAATATTTTTAAAGATTTTAACATCAGGTTACCAATGAAAACAGATTTAATGTTAAAAAAACTTCTGATTGATAATGTTAATGACAGTTACACAAGAGAAAAAGAGGTATTTATAAAATTTGTTGTACAGAATGTGAAAAAATCTACATTGGTAAAACAAAGAGAAACATAACCACACAGTTAAAATAACTTTTCAGAAACATAAAATACAAGCAGGTGGAGAAATCAGCATTTGCATCTCATTTCTGGACAGAAAACCATGACATATTGAATAAAACAAAATTATTAAAATCAGTGCAAGGACCTACAGAATTAGCAACATGGGAGAAAATCTATATTTACAAGTACAAAGACAGTTTAATGAACTTTGACACTTCCGGTGATGAAAACATAAACTTTAAGTTCATCACACCTACACCAGAGCAGATTACATACTCCCACAGCAGGTTTATCCTCCAGTTGACTAGGGGCTGACGATGCAAACGAAGGGTTTGTGAAACTGGTCCCACATATTAAAATAAGTAAGTGGAGCAAAAGAGTGTTAGTTCGACTCATCATACAATGATCTGTCATTTGAAATTCGTAGAGCAGTAAGAACTAGTATTGTTAACCGAGTTGTGTATGTTTGATACATTTACATCTTTGCCTATTAAACCTTACTATTTCCAAAATGGTCTTTCATAATGTGTCTGTAAATGTGCTGCTTTAGACAAACATAATTCATGACATCTATACTAGTAGCAAGCAAAATATGTTATATTAAGCTTTGGAAATTTGCAAGAGAATATGGAAATTGCTGTGCAACTAGTGGAAGGGAAATTGGCATAATGGCTAACTTCCTACAATTTCTTCTTCAGTATCTTCTGAGTATTTTGTTACAGTGGCATTTGCTATATTAGTATTATAAAGATGATAATCACAGCAAAACATTATATGTCTCATAATAATTACCTTATTGAGAATAAGTATGGTGTTTTTATCTGGATGAAGATGAAGCAAATGCAGCACTTTTGGATGTAGCCAGTCTCTGCAGTAAACATTTGATACATCATGAACCACACCAACAATATCTGCTTCTACCATGGCAGCCTTTCCATCACGCACAAAGGAAGGTTCCAAATGATGACTATTAACATGAAATTAAAGAATTGGACATTAGCGTCTTTCTCACTTAGGCTCGTTGACAATATTGTGTAAGAGAAATCTGGCAGCTTGTAGTGGCAGCTAATCATTGCCTTAAAACAAATCTGAAATATTTATAAGCACAGTATTTCTGAAACATATTGCCATAAACATGCTCAAAATTGGTATAAATTTTCAATTAACAGTCTATTGACTCAGACAGTTATAGATTATAGAACAATTATTGAAATTCCGAACAGAAGATTAAAATTTTTTTGCCATGTTGGATAGAATTAAAGCTTAAACTTTGAGCAGCACTAACAAACTATATTTGATATCTGCAATAGGAGCATTGTTTTCCTGGTTTTGGATTAAAAATCTGAAAAGAGTAAAGTAGAAGAAAAATGCAAATAAAAATAAATAAATTATAATTGTTTTGAAAATAATGGACTATAATCAGAAATCTAATTTGTTATAAGTATATTGAGAAAAAAGATGATTAAATAGATAAAACATGTTTTTGAATACATTAATAAAATAATAAAAATTGGTTACTTTAGAAATTTCTGGAGTGCTGTCAATAGCTTAGATGTTTTCATTATGTCTCTATCACTGTGCTTTAACAATTATTTCCTTGGCTCCTAAAATATTGCAGGCTCTACAATTAGCTAATGTATTATCAACACTCACAGGTTGTTACCACTTAAAAAATACACCTTAACTTTACCACTTTTCAATAAATAACTGTTTAAATTTAAAATTAATTATTTAATAACTGTTTACTCAAAAAGTTCCCCCCCCCCTTTTGATACCTCTCCATGATAGTCTCTTTTTTCCTTGGGTGTTGAACAACGTTTTTCATCACTCATGAGAAAAATTAAAACTAAAAATCCAAAATAATTCGGTAGACATACTAGCCATAACTGATGTTTATATTGTAATTTGAACTGGAAATCAACTCTCAACAATTAAGTCTGCTTGGCTATAAGTATTAACGGCTTACCATTGTTGTTACTTTTCATTTTAAAGGATAAAGACTATACGTATTCTAAGTTGACTTAAATGGCATTTAGGAAAGGTGGCAGAAACTCAGCTCATGAATATGTGCACTATGGTCAGCAATCTTTGCAAGCAACTAGTCACTACAAAACCTTGGGAATCATCTTCCAAACAACAGACATATTCTGTAGCATGCATATCAAAGATAGGACCATTGTCACAACTATAACCATAAATAATTTACATGGGTTATCAATAACAACAGCAAAGCCACTTCTCTATGCTAAAGTCATTCCTGCTGACACATGACCTCAAATAGTATGGAGCTATCTGAACAACAATGTAGAACTCCTGGAAAAAAGAAAAAGCCATTTTCTTGAAAAGAGTCCTAACAGTGTCAATATTTACCCAATCCAAGCTTGTATATGAACTCCATGTAAGCCATTCTCTGATAGGGCTGAGGGTGTTCAACTTCCTGCAATTAACACTTACAAGATTCTAGCAGAAAGAAAAAGGAAATGGAGCAAAACTGAACTATATTTCTACACTTAGAAAGTAATGGTAAACAGCAGCTGAGAGAGCTACAATGAAACCCAGCAATGTATGCTAATCAGATTTAATGTGCATGGTATTCACCATAAAATTTGCTCAAACCAAGTTTTCATTTAGTTAATGAAGACTGTATGTGTATCTTATGTGAGAGTAAATACACGTAATATAACTTAAGAGTTTTGCACAAGAATGAAAAACAGCTTAACTGTACATAGCAGAGATTTGCAACAATGTCACTTATACATTTTTGTGCGCATTTTCTCTTTATATCCCATGCTGATTTAGTCATAAATAAGCTTAAAGTAATATGAACTATAAGTTAAAATGTTTAGGTTGATACACTTTAACATAAATGGAAACATACATCTCTGAATAACCCACTCTTCCACTGAAAAGTAAATCTACATTGCTGTGAATATTAAAAGTGTATATCTATACATTTATGTTTCCATTAAAAATACTAATATTTCATAGTTAAAATTATGAAAACTTTATTGAAATAATAAGATACAGTAAAATAACAAAAAGTTGCTATACTTTTATTTATTTCCTACTTCTCTGCTTCACCCGTGATGACAAGAATGTCATTATGCATTCTTACAAGCATATGGTTAATTTCATTCATCAACCTGCAGAATTATGGCGATCAACTGGCTTGACTGCAGACATTTATCAATTTTATTTTTTAAAAAATATATAAACCCTCTTACATATGATAAAGTTTAAGCTTTAAAAAGGATGCGTTTTAATCTAAAAGCAAGATTACAATATGCATTTAGCAGGTGACACAATGGTTGAGTGTCATGTTATTCAGCTTTTACCAAGGTAATCAGGTTTTCTCTTAGTATTTTGAAGCAAATATGAACATTACATAATATTAGAAGAAAATGGAGCCTTACCGCTTAGCCTCTGCTTCAGTTACCAGTCCTGGAGTGTCCAGAAAAACTAGCTGAGTATCGTCTTCAACTGCAACTGCTCTTGCTTTACATCGCGTGGTGTGTACTTTTCTTGAAATTGAGCATAGCTACAAAATAGGAAAAAAATTATGTAGCAGAGAGTGTTATTATAGAAAAAAACTGGCAGAGACTAGAAGCAATACAATATACACCATTAACAACAGGACTTTTTGTTTCCTCAACATTTATACAAATTTTAACAATAGGCATGCCATAAACTGATATATCAATTAAAATCTTCCTCTTTGCATGCCAGAACAATAACAGTATGGATTCAGTTCAGTAAGTTCTGTGCAGTAGGCTGTTGAAGTACCTGGGTTTATGAAACCAGTAGGGTCAAATGGAGCTTGAAAGGAAATATTTTGCGCAATGATTTTGTATTACTTTAAATGTGGATTAAATGAGTCCCCAGTGCTATTGAGAATTTGACACAGTTTCTCCTTCATGTGCCACAGTTTTCTGTTGGTTTACCAAATTAAAGAAAGAAAAGCATCTTAAAGACAAAAAAAGAAGTGATGACCAGGCCATCAGAAAATATACTGTTGTGATAACAGTTATGATAATAGAAATGTAACAGTAACACTTAAGATTTATGATATCTTAGGGATAAGTTTGCTGCAGAAAAAAGCTGATTATGAATTGTGTAAAGAAATACTGGAAAGAAATAGAGACTCTTGATAGTTTCAGACATTTGTAAAAGACGAGACCTAAATTTACCAATTTGATTCCAATGACAAGTGGCAGTTGTTATTTTGATGTGTCTTCCTAGATGTGCAGGCTCTGGACAAAAATGAAGAAATCAAGAAACATGAGAAAGAACGTGGCTACCATTTTTTTCATTAACAAATCAAATCTTTATTCATCATTAGACAACCATGGGTTGCAACAGACTTCGGCATTTACAACAATAAACAATATTAGATAAAATATACAATATTAGATCAAATATAAATTACATAGTATTTAAAAGTAATCGAATAACCCTTTACTTTGTCAAAAATCCACATAAAAGACAACACAACACATATAGATATTAGATATTATTCATTTATCAGAGCCAGCATTCCACACTGTCAAATTTCCTTCAAATTCATTAATATTATAAAAAGCCTTTTTGGCCTCAAGAATAGATGGAATTCCAGGAGAGTTTTGGAAAACATTTGCAGAAATGGAAGAAGGTATCAAGGCTGCTAACAGTGTTAAATACAATTAAGAGAGGAAGGTAACATCTGAGAGCTGGAAAGTGTGCATGATTAAATGGAAAGGTGATATAAATAACAAAGAAATTAGTTTACCTATTTTAGGTTAAATTTACACTGACATTTTTAAGAACTATCGAAATTACACAAATTCGAAAATTCTATTTGGAACTAAACACAGTGAAGCTTTTGAAATGTATATAACCAGCTACTTGTCGTCTAAACACTCTTACGCTTCACACTATTTTTGAAAACGACGGGACCGGTTTCGGAGCGACATCCACTTCATTCTCGACCAACTCGACGAGTTGTAGAAGTTACGAGTTACGAGAATGGAGTGGATGTCGCTCCGAAACCGGTCCCGTCGTTTTCAAAAATATGTGAAGATAAGAGTGTTTAGACGACAAGTAGTTGATTATATACATTACAATGACATGTTAGCTGCAAGGTTGAATGAGTGGATAGAAATGGAAGGTAAATTATCCAAATTTCAAGCAAGTTTCAGTAAAGGAAAAAGAACATTAGATAATATAATGATAAGTCATACCATAGTGGGTAGATATTTAAGAAATAAAAGGGGTTGGGTATATTTTCTTAGCAGGTTTTGAGAAAACATTTGATATGATAAATAGGGATGCATTGGTATACAAATTGAGGTGCAAGGGAATCAATTTCATCTAGGATTTCAAAAATTATATGAAGGAAGGTAATAGAACAACATATTATATGATTAAAAATTTAGGTTTGAGACAGGGATGCAAATTGAGCCTGATATTATTTAATCAGTTTACAGATGATATCCTAAATAGAAACATGGAAATTAATAGGCATTGTCCAATAATTGGAAAGAAGGAAATACTGGGGTTGCTTTTTGCTGACGATCTCATAACAGGAGCAGTAACTGTGATAGGAATACAACGTGTCATTAATGAAATTACTAGATTTTGTGCAGAATGGAGCCTAAGGATAAATATTAAAAATCAAAGATAATAGTATTTAAAAAAGGAACAAAATTAAGAAAAGATGGGAGATGGTTTATAAATAGAGACTCATTAGAGGTAGTGAAAGAATTCGATTTGAGGAAGAAATTTACAAGTAATGGAAGGTAGGAGGTACAGTCTAAATGTGTACGAGGCTGTGGTTGAGACTAAAACGGTGTATGTAGTAGAAATTTGGGGAGTGTCAAGGGTGGACAAAGGTTGATGTGTTACATAGAAATGTTTTATAAAGAAGTTCTGGGGCTACCAAAAAATTTGCCTAGGGGGGTAAGTTAGGCAGAATCAGGAAGAATAGGAAGGAAAGGTCTTCTCTTACAGGCTCTTTGTCATACATATAGCCAGGTAGTCTTATTTTTAGATTAGTTTTGATAATGTTAATTTTGTTAGATATTTTGTGTGTTTGTTTAGGTGTAAAGGAGAAATTCAGAAATATGGGAATTATTAGTGTAGAAATTGCAGTTAAATATAATAATTATTTGGGTATAAATTATTTATAATATTGTGCTTTTCTTTTGATTGGATCAGAGTTTGGACCCTTGGATATTCGAATAGGCAGCTGATGAACCGGAGACTAGGGTGCAGAGCCAATCAAATTGGAAAAATTTGGATAGAAGTATTTGCAATTAAAAATATGGTAATATATTCATAATGTTATAAAGATATTACTAATTTCATATTTGTTTATGGAATTTTGATTGGAGTCTGGAATTGTCAATGGCACTGCTCCTATTTGCTATATTTTAATTATGTTTTTTTGTATTCATTATGTTTATAAATATTTTGCATGTTGATGTGTCTGAGAAATAAAATTCATTCATTTGTTAAAAAATAAGGAATTTTTTAGCAAGTTGTATTTTAAGAAAATTTCTAAAATGGTTCCATTTCTAGATTTCTAATTAGCAATGGCAGCTTATTAAACAATTAATACCAATATGTTTATAGCTGTTTAGTGTCAGATAAGTCTAATGTAAGGAATAGCAATATCATTTACACTTCTAGTACAATAAGTAGGTTTTGGGTAGCATATAGTAAAAAATGGTCACTGCAATAATGGAAAACAAAAGATGCACTGCAAATTACTGCAAAATGTAAACAGAAGTCTTGTTGGCTTAAGGTGTTCTCCAACATCCAGGAGAGAACCAAAAACAGGGCTGCAAAGTATTTTGTTACATTGCACTGCCTGTGCTTGCACAGTCAATTCAACAATCTTTTCTCAAAAGAACCCTATGAAATCTTTACTAGTGTTTTTCCAACTTGGCATCATGAAATATTAATTATATTTAAATATCTGTAATAAATAAACAATATATGCCTCTTATATGAAAATGGGGGTGCATATGTTCTAATGTTTAATCTATAATACACATAAAAAACATATGCCTATTTTATGAAAATGGGATGTGTATCTGCTCTTGTATAGATTGCTAATATTTTGTTACATATGAAATAAATATATTCTTTTGCAGGCTTGTCTAATATAAAATTATTTCAGTTACTTATGTTCCCAAAGGCTTAATATACTCTGGTCAAATCCACATATCAAGTAACCAACTCCTAGGAATTAAAGCTGCTCATGAGAATCTACTGGGTATTCTGTTTTCCTTAAATACTTTTTGTTGGGTGTGCAATAAATTAATGTGGGGAAGGAAAAGAACGTTTTAGCACTTCTCAAATCAAACTGTCATATTGAAAAATGGCAGGAGTCAAAGAGTTTATATAGCCGTTTATAAATTCTGGTTGGTTAACATATTGAGGACTTCATTGAAAATTACATACCTATTGAGGCACTCAAGATATCAAAGATTTTAAACATATAAATATATTTCTAACCTTTCGGCCAATCAATCCATTTATTATGGTGCTTTTTCCTACATTTGGAACACCTATTATGGCCACTTTTAACAGTCTTGAATTTGCATTGCAGTTTACAGGTTCCACATTCTCTTGTCTTTCATTTTTCTCCGCTCTTTTAAGATTGCACAACGATAAAAGGCGAGTGGTTTTTATCTCGAAATTGAATGTACGTGGCAAATATCGAAAATAATATCCGCTCAAATATGACTTAACGTTACAAATTACAGTACCCTTCATAATTCAGGATTCTCATTCAACACTCTAAATATTTCGGGCACCCGTAGACAAGTTTACACATGCATTCATTTGCAGTACTTTACACAACTTCACTGCGATTCTACATTTTTCTCTCAGAAGATTCTTTAATTACCGAAAAAACACGTGTTTTTTTGTTTTTTATTATTGTTGTTGTAGTTGAACTTCTGATAGTGTGGGTATTATCCAAAGAGCCTGTTTTCTGTTGATTGAATGTTCAATACCGACAACACATTAGTACCAGCCTATTAACGTAACTGCCAACAGCTGCATGTGCCGGCTCCTTGGTTGTTTCAGAGTCAGCGAATGTTTTTAATACCAACTCCAACCAAAAGCTCAATATTGGTTACCCTGGTTTAATAATTTGCTGTGCAGGGGACTTTGGGCTTATTTTGACATATTCCCGTGAACAGATTCTCGGGCGACGAGACACACACTCGTTGCGAACGATAGATCACATGTCTCATTTGTATTAGCTGCACACACAAAATAAAAAACTGGCAACGCAGCAGTTTTACGTCACGAGAACTGGCCGATAATGCTATGTAATTGGTTCAGAAGCTGCAATAGGTAGCATGCCAACTGAAAAAGTAGATGTCAAGTGCAAAGTTCCAGCGACCCCGTTATTTACCCGCGGCCGTGGCCTATATCTATAAGCGCACATCCCCCGCACAGCAAATTGCTAAACCAGGTAACCAATATGGAACAAGTGGTTGGAGTTGGTATTAAAAACATGCCCCGGCTCCATAATAGCCAAGAAGCCGGCACGTGCAACAGTTGGCAGTTATTTTTATAGGTTAGTATAGAACATTCAAGCAACAGGAAACAGACCCTTCGGATAATGCTTACGCTGTCTGAAATGCAAAACAACAGTAATAATAATTAAAAAATTACAACTTTTGTACATTTCTTACCGATGGTTCCGGAACTCCGGTTTTTCAGATTCAGATTCAGATTTATTCACCATAAGAATTTGTACAAATTTTTGGTTTCGTCAATATAGTAGGAATATATACATGTATTAAATAGTGATAATACAACAAAATACTATATACTAGCACATTCTGATTAGTGCAGAGTGGCGGTTGCATTCTTGAATGAAGATCATCTTTCCATTTTGGCATCTTAGCTCCTGTGGACAGAAAACAGAGCAGCACAGTATCTCCACCAGAGTAGTATGTACATTAAATAATATTCTATTAAGCATTTGGCACTTACATTTTTATATCTGGGCTACTATATCTCCTTTAGGGCGTTTATTCATGTCATTACAGTATCTGCTAAATTCATCAATTGTATAGAACTGTTTTGTAAGTAAGACTTTATTAATTTCAGTTTTAAATGATTTAATTGTTGCTAAGTCCCTTAGATAAGGAGGTAAGACATTATACAATTTTAAACAATTATATTTGAAGGATCTCTCGTATAGTTTCGTGTTATGCTTATGTTGGTGGAGTTTAGTTTTATTTCGAGTATTATGTGAATGAATCTCAGTATTGATTACAAAATCATCTAAGTTAGTCCGGACATAGTTTAGAATTTCTTTTATATAAACACAGGGGACTGCTAATATTTTTAGATCCTTAAAATGTTTCCTGCAGCTTTCTTTTCTTGGGATACCAATCATGGTTCTTATCGCTCTCTTTTGAAGCTTGAAGATGAGATGACTATTTACAGAGTTTCCCCATAATATTACTCCATATAAAATATGCGAGTGGAAGTACGCAAAGTAACAACTTTTGAGTACATCTAATGTTACTCTTGTCCTCAGTTGGCTGAGAACATAGCAAGCCTTGCTTAGTTTTGTAGCTAGTTTTTCAACATGGTTATCCCATGAGAGGTTTAAGTCAATCCATAACCCCAAAAATTTTGTTTCTGACTCATACTTTATAGTTTTTGACCCAAGCATGATTCCCGGAGTAGTTATGCTTTTGTTGTTTTTGTGCTGGAAATTAATTGCTACTGTTTTTGCTTCATTTATCAGAAGTTTGTTAGTTTTGAACCAGGTTAACATGGCTTTTATTACTGCTGTTATTTTTGCTTCCAGGTCAGTACTTTCTTTTCCGCTTATAAATATGCTTATATCGTCTGCAAAAAGTGTTAGCTTTACTTCAGAAATATCTTTTAAGCAATGCGGTAAGTCATTTATGTACAATAAAAATAGAAGAGGGCCTAAGATTGATCCCTGTGGTACTCCCGATGTTACATTTCTTTTGCTCGAGTGTGCTTTCCCAATTTTTTGGTTTCTCACATCATTGAATTCGATCTCAACCAGTTGTTCTCTACCTTCCAGATAGGTTTTAAACCAATTGTATGGAATACCCCTTACTCCATAGTTCCACAGTTTGTCCAACAGCAACTTGTGGTCCACCATGTCAAATGCTTTAGATAAATCTAGAAACACTCCCACCCCGATTTCACTTTTATCTAGCATGTCGTATATACTATCTACAAAGTTTATTATTGCCATATTAGTGGACTTGTTTGTTTGAAAGCCAAATTGGCATTTGGTGATAATATTAAATTTGTTCAGGGATTTGGTTAGTTGTCTGTACATTACTTTTTCAAGTATCTTTGAAAAAACTGAAATGAGAGCTATAGGTCTATAATTGTTTACTTCGTCAGTCTTTCCCTTCTTATAGATTGGTATAATTTTAGATATCTTTAGTTGTTTTGGAAATTCTCCGCTTCTCAGAGATTCATTAACAATATAACATAGTGGCTTGATGATGAACCTGCCACATTTTTTAATAATAAAATTTGAGCTCTCATCTAAAGCGCATGATTTTTTGTTTTTTAGCTGTTTTATTATGTCTAACAATTCGCTTTCAGTAACAGGACTGAGGTATAGAGATTTTTCATTAATTATTTTAAAACTTGTACTGTGTGATATTGACAAATTATTAGGGTGTTGTACATTTTTAGTAATATTTGTGAAGTATTCGTTGAATGAATTTGCCACTTGCTTGGGCTGTGTTACATTTTTCCCTCCTTGCTTGAGACTGATGTTCTTTAGGGTGAGATTCTTTTTGTTTGTTTCTCTTTTTATCACTTCCCATATTGCTTTTGGTTTGTTTTCAGAGTTTATAATCTTGCTGTTATTAAACATTTTTTTTTTGCTGCTATAATTACTTGTCTATATATTTTTTTATATTTCTTATAATATAATTGCAATTCCTCTGATACCTTTCTACTTTTTAGTAGATTACCCAGCAGGCTTAGTTTACTTTGCGAGGTTCTTATTCCCTTAGTTATCCATTTTGGGGTTTTATCATTTACTTTTACTTTAACAATCGGGAATGCAGCATCATAATAGTATCTAAATGTATTTATAAAGGAAGTATACGCTGCATTTAGTGTTGATTCCTGATAGGTTCCCTCCCATTCTTCATTTTCAAGCATATGGCAAAAGTATTTTACATTTTCCTGTTTTTGTAAACGGGTTTCTTTAAATACACTGCACTTGTTTTCCTTTGCATCTTGGTAGTGCCAGTTAATTGCAATTGTCTGTGCATAATGGTCAGAGAGATGGGTTTCTAATATATTTACTTTATTATAGGTGATATCTTTAGTGATTGCAATTTGATCTAGGGCACTTTTTGTTGCTTTGGTGACTCTGGTTGGTACATCTATCAATGGTTTCAGTCCATAGCAATTCAGTGTAGTTATGAGTTTTAGTTTTTCACTGTTATTTTTCAGAAAGTCTATATTTAAGTCCCCGAGTAGGATCACGTTTTTGTTTAATTTATGAAAGTGGTGTAAGATGACCTCAAGCCTATCCAGAAGAATGCTTAGTTCACTTTTAGGGTTCGTATAAATGCAAATAATAATAAGTTTGTTTTCCACCTCTATTATGCTAGCTTCGAAATGTTCTTCTATGTTTTGGGGTTCAAAGATTATGACTGGTTTTGCTTTGATTCCATTTCTTATCATGATTAGGGATCCTCCATTTTTTCTTTTGTTTCTGCAATAACCATGTGTAACGCTAAATTTTTCAAATTTAAATTCAGACAGTTCATTGCTGTTCAGCCAGTGCTCAGTTAAACATAGGACATCTACGTATTTTAAATCACTCTCAAGCAGCAGTTCTATATCAAGCAGCTTGTTTCTAACGCTCTGGATATTCTGGTGAAATATGTTTAATAAGTTATTGTTTTGGCTTTGGAAATAGCTATTATTACAATTATCTTTATTCATTGAAGAGGAGATTTCAGTAATAATTGAGGTTACTGCTATACAGCTATTTATGGTAAGGCTAGGTACCTCATTAATTGAAGAATTTTTACTTTTACCTGAACCGCTGGTTACTGCTCTGCGTTTTTTCGGTCTAGATGGTTGATGACTCTGCCCAGAAGACTGCTGAACTTTGCTGAACCTGTTCGATTGAAGTGGAGTCCATCTCTTCCCAGGTCCTCTTCTCCAAGCCAGGCATTACCGTCGATGAAGATGCATCCATTTTGTTGACAAATCCAGTCCAGCGTAGTGTTCACTGCGTCAATATATCTTAAATCTTCATCCCTTCGTCGTAGTATACCACTCACGCATAATGTAGCTTGAGGGTACAGCTCTTTTGCAGTGTGAACGAGGTGCTTCATATCCTTCATTATGTCATCTGGAGAGGTAGATCCATGCAGATTGTTGGTCCCGGCGTGAAATATTATTATGTCGGGGTCATCCTTGTTGTCGTACAATCTTCTTTCTATATGCTCTATTCTAGCACCCGGGTAACAGTAAACAGAAACCTCATTCCTGTCCAAACTTTTCCCAGCATGGCGCACCATTGAATCTCCAACAATTATGGCTGTTTTCCGCTCATACATAGCCTTTTCCGTTATACTGCTTGTTTCGTCATCTGTTATATCATCGCAGTTGTTTGTGGTTACCTCGGTGTCATCAGTCGGATTGTCTTCACTTAGAATTTCGAATCTATTCCTTGTGGTCACTTCCTGTTTCTTCGTTTGGTCGCGGTGTTTTTGCTGACCAAGTTTCGGCCATTTTTGTTCGTTTTCAGTACGCCGTGAACTTTGGCGACGTTGTTCCCTTGTTACAGTTGACCAGCCATTATCGTATTTAAATTCCTCGGTGTCTGATATTTCTTTACCTTTTAATTTGTTGATTACATCGTGGGCATTCTTTAGTTCATTTTGAAGAGTCATCACTGTTATCTGCAACGACGCGACCTGTTCCCGCCATTTGGTGCAACATGGTGACGCCATGGTTGATCTGGGCAGTCTTTTCGTCTCTTCTTTACAATTTACTTTTCGGTCCTAAATGATACCTTCACTTGCACAGTTACAACGGGCTTTTGTGTGTTAAATACTATTAGTTTCACCTAGTTATATGCTCTATTTCTCGAGTTTTCTAAAACAAACTATGGAGCCACGTTACTGCTGAAACTCAAGCATCCGCCATTTTCTTCTTCAGGACGAAACTAGGTTTTGACAAAATAATGACTTAATTTCGTGCAAGATAGAAAGAAAACTACAAGTAAAATAAACATGAATTGTGGAGATAACCTTGTCCAGCATCCACTGACATTATTAGAATTCTTTTGCTGTCCATCCATTTTATGACCAGAAAATTCATTTTTAACATCTGACAGTAACCCTATTCTATTCACCCTGAGCTGACAGGAAATTAGGAAGAATATAGAAGTAAACTGTAATGCTATTTTTTTAACACAAGGTTCGTAACCTTGAAATGTAAACCTTTCTATATCATAAAAAGAGTGCAAAAATGTAAGTAAATAAAATTCTTATGGCGATGTACTCTACATACAACAAATAATATACGTAATTGTACTTGAAGTACACATAGGTATTTATATAATAGTTATATTGAACGTTGTAGTGTACAAAAATAACATCCCACCCTCCAGATAGTATTTACATTGTAAAGCCCTAATTTTGTCAATAGCTTTAAAAGCGAGACACTTTAAAGGCAGCTACATGATTAGGTGTAGTGCTCACATACAAATCAGGTATTATAAACAATTTCACACTTACAAATGCAATATAATCTTTTGACATGGATGTGAGGAGAATTAAGTTAACTTATATTAATCATTGTTGCTGTACTGCCAAAAGTAATGGGTATAAGATTAAGTTTGGCTTAAGCATACTTATGTTAGTATTGGAAGGACACTTCTTGAAACGTCGGTCCTGGTGGTGTAGTGGTTACCATACGGATTTTTTCGGGTGTAAAAATCCTAAGTATGGCTTCCTTCAGAAGGGAAGTAAAGCCGTGGGTCCCGTGTCGTACATTTACGGCGCGAAAAAGAACCTCAAGCCTGAAAGAGAGGACTCTGAGCAAAATTTGTCGGCCGTTTCACGCCCTGAATTGAATGGGACGCTGATGACCTGAGATGTGAAAGAACGTCGATAAATAAATAAATCAATAAACTTCTTGAAACTTTTTTTTGAAAAATTACACAGTGATTTCTTATTAAGTATACAAGATGTAATTTTTGACAAACCAATAGCCATCATTATAAAACACATGGTTAGGGCATTGGTCCTAGTGAGCTCAAAAATAACATCACAGAATTGAATTCTCCCTGGTCATTTTGCATGAAGGCAATGATGATTCTTAGGCTCGTTTTCAAACCATTCTATTAATTAAGAATGTGTTAGATTACATATAAGCAAACAAAGAATTAAAAACAAATGGCAAAAATGCTTTGTAAAAACAGAGACATAAATAATGACATTAACTGTTCAACTTAACTATAACTATATAATCAGTCATATTGTGAGCTATGTAACGTGATTATACAAATCCAATTACTTTTCCAGATTCTCAAGAGGTATATCAAATGATGATAGTGGTGAAACTGGAGAGGAGGAATAACAGAGGATGCCCCTAAAAGTTTAACTTTTTATTAAGAATATTAGGGACCTATATATATTTGCTACAAACCAAAATTTGAACAAACTTAATAGATAAGTGAAATAATGTATGGGAAGAATGTCATTCAATGCTATATTCAGCAGGTAAAATTGGTACATCTACGGAGTTCCAGGGTGAATTAAACATGCGTGTGATAAGCAGTAGAACATTACTGGGTATAAAATATAGGGATGTTAGGAAACAATTGTTTAATATTCTTTAGTGTGTTACAAAACAATTAGTGCTAGAAGATGATTTTATTAAGAAGATCCACAACAGCAAGCCCATTTAATGGGAGTATCGCCAAACATGATACAGTTCTGGAGCTCGCGGCATACCTCTTTGTTTTTTAAGGCAAAGCTGGTTTATTTTTCATGCTTGAATAACTCAGAAACATGACCATAGTGAAGGTGGGGAAATTAGACCTGGTACTTCTGTCGAACAGGTTTCACTGTATTGCACTGTCACACAAACCAGTTATATTAAAGTTTTAATAATTATAGTGCTTACAACTCAATCTAATGGTGATGGAAAATTTTAAGGCATCGTGTAATTGCTTTGTTTACACCTGTCTGATAAAGTTCTTTTTGTCCTTGTCCACCTGCAATGTATTACAATTAGCTTTAAAAGATCCACATGTATGCAGTCTTTCTTTGCTGCAGGTGAAAAATCGGTCTACAGCTTACATCTGAAATGAAATATGAGTCATTAAATGAATGTAACACAACAAATAATATGTTATTTTTTTAGACCACCATGCATTTAAATGTTAACATTTTATAACCAATTTTGAAATTTTTAATCTAAATGCTCATCAGTAATTAAATTGCTGTCACTTTTGATACTACCCAAAACTCAAAATAAGGCTATTGTAACGATGTTTCTAAACAAATTAATTAAGAAAGCACATTTTGCTTTACATCAGATTTCGTTCACCACCACCACCAGGTTGGGGGAGGGGGGAAGGAATCAGAAGCCTCATTATAAACCTCTTATGAATTTAGGAGATATTTTTGTTGAATAATTACTGTGAACATTCTTGTTATTCTTTAACGTACATTGTACAAAGGTCCATAAGGTATAGCATTTAAACATGCTATTTTAATATGTATTATGTTGGTATAGTTTTTTCAACGCAACTAATGCAATGTGCATTTCTCTCTTCAAAAATCAAGCACAAATAACCGTAAATAAACATGTGAAGTCCTACTTATCGCTCAGGATTTTTGAGGAAAGAAAACAATTTTATTTCCTTTTGGCGTCACAGCCCACCACGGCGCACTTATAATATAATAAAGAATGATACATGGCGAATTTTATGCCGTAGTTCTTTGCACTCATATCCCAACATACCGTAATCACAGACTAGCTGATGATGCCCAAGACATAACAACGCATATTTCTTTGTTTCGGCATAATTGACGCTACAAGCGCAGTCAGTTGTGTGACAACTCCAACCGACTTCTCTCTATTATGATGGGGGTGATACAACTGCAAATTTAAACTTATTTCACCTAGCAGAAACATATTTTTCATTAATATGTGCTTTAGAGATTTGACAAACAGAAGCAAGACCGAATAATTTTGTGCAAGTCTTTTTGAAAGCGGTTATTAGTGTTTAATTTTCCGCCTTTCTTACCAGCATCTCTGGTGTGCAATGAGATTTCCGAGCGCCCAAACAGTGGTGGATGTAGCAACGTAGTAATCGCAGCATAGTCAACATGAATTGATGCTGTCAAGTGCAAAGTTTGTCTTTCAACACAGGTTAATCGTAGTTTGAGGTTATGATGTAAGGAAAAAATACAATTGGAGAAGTGAGAACTTTTTAAGAAGTGATAATATAGAAAATGACGACAGCTGTAAAAGATAAAAAAGAAAAGGATGAGGCTGAAAAACCCGTTATTGCTAAGACTCCCTATGATCTACAGAGATTAAAGCTGGAAAAACTAATGAAAAATGCAGTAAGTGTTTAATGCAATTTTGCTGACTTAATTCATTTTAGTTCCTAGAGCATTCCATAAGTGTGCAAAATAGTCATAAAGACTTACGAACATAAACTCGTCATTTATGATGATTACAACAGTGCACATCAAATTATATATATGAAATGTTTACAATAAAAAATGAAAATTAAAGTAATCTCTAGAACATTTTAGCAGAAAGAACATTCGAATTTCTTTACATACATTAATATTTTTGAATCAGTATAATGTATTGTCACTCAAATATTCTTTTACAGAGCAAAAGGTCTTTTTAAGAGTAGATTTGAAAGATTTATAATTGTGTATTAAGGTTTTAGGCTAGGGGGAAGAGTGTTGTGTATTAAAATACATTCATAACAACCATCTTTTTGATGGCAAGAAAGAGTTGAAATCTTTCAATGTAGATTTGATGTTTGTCTAGTTTTTCTTTTCTTTTTTGTATGTTTTAGTTTTAAAATTTTTCTTTATTTCACATGTAGAAGTTGAAATTTATTATTGCTTAAAGAAATTTCTGCATGAATGTCTGCCATACGCACCAGCAAGTACTCATATGGCTTTTTTTCTGTATTAGGAAGTCATACTTACTTTTAACTGAGTTTCCCCAAAAATAAGGCCATATTTCATTCATTATTCTCTAGTGAGTTGATTTGATACTCTTATGCTCACTTACTGTTGAATTATGCAAAACTAGTTTTGCAGGCTTTTGCCTGCAACCTCAGTTGCGAGTTAACTGTCAGATTTGTTGTTGGTTGGCTCGACTTGGTGCAGCTCTCGTGGACATTTTATGAACTTCTGGATTAATTTGTCTTCTGTTGGGATCTCAAAGTTCATAACTGTATCCTCATATTTTTTTATATAAATTGTTTCCCATATTCCCAGCTCCACAGGCCGATCTACGAACTTCAATAATTTCACTCCCATTTCTATATCATGTTTATCTCTCCAAAAGTGATGTGCAACAGCTGATTTATCTCTCTACCTGATGTTTCTCCAGTGTTCCTTCAGCCTAATTTCAATACTTCTTTTTGTTTTTCCAATATGTACTTTGTTACATTCTGAACAGTTGGTTTTATATATTCCTGGCTTCTTCTCCTCAGGTATTCTATCATTATCACCAGAATTGAGCAGATTTTTAGGCTAAACTTATTCACTGTGGACAAAAGTAATTCCAAACTCTCTAAGTATTTTTTGGAATTACTTTGTCCCCAAACTCTCTAAGTATTTATTGGGAAACGTGATATAGAAATGGGAGTGAACTTATTGAAATTCATAGATTGGCCCATGGAGCTGGGAATATGGGAAAAAATTTATATAAAAAAGTATGAGGAAAAGGTTATGAACTTTGAGATCCCAACAAGACAAATTAATCCAGAAGTTCATAAAATATCCACGAGAGCTGCACCAAGTCCAGCCAACCAACAACAAATCTGACAGTTAACTCGCAACTGAGGATGCAGGCAAAAGCCTGCGAAACTAGTTTTGCATAATTCAACAGTAAGTGAGCATAAGAGTGTCAAATCGACTCACTAGACAATTAATAATATATTAGTTGCTTCATTGTATTGGTTCCGACACTAAATTAATTTTGATATTTTCCATATTTCATTATTTACTTGAAATAGCCATAATAAACTAATTTTAAAGTTTTAATTGAATCCATAGTTAATATTGCATAGTATGCAATGCTAAGTTTAGGTATGATAGGTTTGGTGTGATCTTTCAAATTCAGATGGTTATCAATTCTTATACCAAGGAATTTTATATCTTTTGTTTGTAGAATTACACTGTTAACATTTCTTATCCGTAATAGGGAATTAGAAAATCTGTGAGTGATGAATTTCATAATATTTGTTTTATCTAAATTTAAAGACAATTTGTATGCTTTCAACCATAGACACAAGGAGCTCAGAACCAAATTTAAGGCTATTTCCATTTATCAATATGCTTGTGTCATCTGAAAATAGGATAGTATTACCTACATCTTGGATAGATCATATGTACATCGGAAAAAAAAAAGAGGACTCAGAAAAGATTCTTGAGGTACTCCATGTTTAATTATTTCCCACCCAGATGCATTGCTTTTATTTTTAAAGGGACAATTTATTTCTACTTCTTGTCAAGGTAGGATATAAATCATTTTAAATATTGGTTTTTTATTCCGTACGTAGTAAGCTAATTTATTTGTCAGAATTTCATGATTGACATAATCAAAAGCTATTGGCTAAATCATAAAATATTCCCCCTACATGTACCCTTTTCATTGAATAGTTTAAATTTCATTAGTGAGTTCAAAGATTGCATTTTACAATGAAATTCCCTGAACCAAAACCACTGATGATTTAGTTCCTTTCCAGATAATAATAAAGCCTATTGTACATTACTTTCTCAAACACCTTAGAAAATGTATTTTTTTAACACCCGTTTTTACTGCTGAGGCATTACAGTTGGCGGACACTGATGAAATGATAAATTGGGAAAGGATTTTTTTTAAGGAAGAAAGTGTTCTAGGCCTTAGTTTAGGGTACATCCCTGGCATTTGCCATTTATGAGGACTGAGGAAATCCTGGAAAAATCCTTACTCAGGGATGATGGTCCTGGTGGAAATTGAACTCCAGACCTACCACTCTGTACCTTAATGATCTCGGCCACCCTTGGCAGTGAAAATATAGGTGATAGCTATGAGTTAATAATTAAACATTTTCCTCTTCTCTCTTTTTGAACAGAGGCTTCACTATAAAATATTTTAGCCTTTCAGAAAATACAGCACATGTTAAAGACTCACTATACAATTGACTAACTGGATTCTAATTTGTTTTACACAGGCCTTTATGCTTTGGTGTTAATCTCATCATAGCTGGAAAGAGTCTTTATTTTAGTTTTGATTATGGTATTACTTGGTTTGAGTTCATTATTTCGCACAGAAATGATTATCACTAGAGAATAAATTAAAATTTTTTGTAATATTAAGAAAGTAATGTTTTATTTCTTGATTGTTAATGGTTTAGATTACTGTATCTTCTTGTTGCAAATATTTAACCTTTTCTTGTTTATATTCCAAGTGGTTTTTATTTTGTTTTTTGAGTGACTGATAAATTTTTGACAATGGAGATCTTTTGCTGCTTTTATTACTATACTATCATACAATATTTTTAAAATGTATTTTTAATTTAGTGTCTTCACTGAGATTTAGCCATCATATAATTATCCTTTATGTTGACAAGATTTTTTAATTCCTTGGTTTAAGGATTCTCTACTCAGATTATAATTTATCTTTTTAATTTTTAGTGCGAAATATGTTTCAAAATAAAATTTAAAAATTATCATTTGCACTGTATACACTATTCCATGATTCTTGTTGAAATGCCTCTACCATTTTAATGAGGTTTACATCATTAATATCTCAAGATTTTACATATCTGTTTCATTCTTTTAATTTTATTTTAGAGTCCTTCGTAGCTATTACATGGTTAGAGAGACCATTGATTGATGGAGACACAGGATATGATGACAGTTTATCTGAAATTACAAATATATTATCTATTGATGTGCAAGATTTTTTATCATTCCTGGTGGGAAAGTTAATTGTATGCACTTAGAAGGGAGTTTAATCAATTCATTCTGGCACTTGGCTTTAAGTAATCAATGTTTATTTCCCCACATATTATTATTTTATTCTTAGGCTTATATAAAACTTTAAGGTATTTTAAAGAAAATTTCATTCTCCTAATGGTGAGCAATAAATAACAATTATAATTTTTTTTTTATATTTTTTCTATCCAATTGAATTGTGCATAATTCAATGTCAATAATGTAAATTAATTGAAGTTATATGAAAAAATTATTAAGTATATTAAATTGTTTCCATAACAGCATTAATAAACAACAGCAATGGCATCCCGTACGTATACCTTTCTTTCATGTGAAGTAATGCAGCAGGTATGCTTTATGTTTATGAGGCTCTCTTTAAGATGTCTTTAATAGCTGTGAAGACTTCAATTTCTTTGTCACCCTAAACATAACAGACAACTTATCTTTTTTTTTTCCCCATTTCCAATTCAGGACAAGCCAGCGCCAATTCCTGAAAGGCCAAAAGAGAAGAGTATGCCTCATGTGCCAGATTTTGTAAGAAATGTAATGGGATCCAGTGCAGGTGCTGGCAGTGGGGAATTCCATGTTTACAGGCACTTACGTAGAAAAGAATATGCGCGGCAGAAGTTTATCCAAGAGAAAGGAGAAAAGGTAATTGATTAAAAAAAAAAGTAACAACAGTCATAATCATATAGTTTTAACATTAAATTTAAAGGCAGTTTATGGCCAGACCTAAATATATTACAGAATCTGATGATATTCTTATTATATTATGCAGTTTACTGTGCTTATTCTTAAACATTACAAAAAAATAATAATAATAATAATAATAATAATAATAATAATAATAAAAATAATGGGTAATTAAAATGTAAACTGGAACTTGCACAGTATATACTATCATATATACACAATTTACATATGTGTTTAATACAATTCAGTTACAATAATTTTTTTTAAAATTCTGGATTTTTCCCTGCCTAACCTATATAATAAAATATTTAAGAATCAGTTTCTTCATTCTTCCAGCCTATAAGAGCATTTGTTAATTAGATACTTTTTTTTTAGTAGTGTTTGATACCTGTTCTAATACTGAGGCATCATAGGCAGTGGACACTGATGATACGTGGGATGAAATGATAAAACTTAGAAAGTATATGTTTTTATTTTAATTCCAGGCCTAAATTTAGGATACCTTCTTGGCATTTGCCATTTATGAGAACTGAGGAAACCTGGAATGAACCTGTCAGAAGTGACAGTCCTGGTGGGAATCAAACCCCAGACCTTCCCGCTCACGAGTCTGCACCTTAAAGTCCTTGGCCACCCATGGTGGTTATAACTTGATTGTAAAGAATATATCCCATAACATATGAATCTTTTTTTGTTTCCTTTTGTGTATTTCTACTCTGTGATTGTTGCATGACCTCTAGCATGATAAGCATGAAGATTTTTTATTTATGAACAATGACTTCTTTTTTACAAATTTTATCAATTTGAATACATATGAGAACAGATTGATAAGTTTAGTAAATGCCAATGAATGGTGGGAAATTTTGTTAAGCAGTATGACTGTTGATAAGCATGATTCTTGTAATGGTTTTGTTCAAATTTTCAAACAGATGCAATGTGCAGTTTTTTGTTGGCAGCTATCTTAAAGCGATCAGACCAGATGGAGCTGAAGGAAGTTCATGGGGACTCTGCACCAGCACTCAAGACCATTTATTACTGGATAAATGAATTTAAACATGACTGTATGACCATTGCAGATGGTGCATATTCTAGATGCCCAATTGAGATTTGCTCTGAAGAAATTATCAATAAAAGTCATGATATCCAGATAGAAGAGTCACATTAAGACTGTTGAGATTGTTAGGCATCTCATATGAATGGATACGTAATATTTGGCATGAAATGCTTCATAAGAATAAATAGGTGCTCCAAACCAATATGCTTCAGGAAGGGCATTTCAAAATCATATTTTGAAAAGTTGCAGCATTATCAGAATGACTTCTGGCATTGTTTTGTGACTGTAGATGAAACTTGGATCCATCACTACACCCTGGAGACAAAATAACATTGGGGGCTCCTGAAGGTGAAAGTGCACTGAAAACTGTTTTATTGGTGGGAAAATTGATGGAAACTTTTTTGGGACTCACGGGGTATCATCATTGAATATTTGGAAAAAGGATAAAGCAGTGACTGGCTGTTAATGTGCAATGTAATTGGACCATTTGCATAATGAGCTGAAGCAGAAGTAACCAATATTGGCATGCAAAAACTGTGCTTGCTTGCTCACACATTGACAGTTGGGCACAAGCTGAGCTTTGAAATACTTCACCACCCACCCTATTCCCAAATTTGTCTTCTCTTTCTTAACATCATTGATTTAAGAGAAGAAGTTTTCATCGATTGAAGAGGTTATCTGCACTGTAAATGATTATTATGCACAGGTCAAAAGAAATATTTTTTTCAGAGGGAAAAAAAAGTTGGAATCTCACTGGAGCAAATTTATTTAGCTCAAAGGAGAAAAGCATCTAGCACATTGTTTTTGGAGTAGAAGTGTATTTAATTTTGTAACTCCACAATCCTGCCATATTTCAATCCCATAGTCCAAACGAGGATAGGTTATACCATAATATAATCTTTTTAAAAATTCTGGTTTGTATTTTTAAAAAAGTTTTTACTTATTTTACTATAAATTTTATGTATATGTTTTTCAAAAGACAGATTACAGTCTATGTGCATTTCAAGGAAGGGCTAGTAACTTGCTCTATTTGCGTATTGTTAACATTTATATTAAAGGTCTCATGTTTGCATTTACTTATTGTTAAATAAAACAGATATTATAGTAATTTGTGATTTAATTTACATAAATATCACAGAATAAACAAATAAAGATATAGATTTAAATAGTAGGGATTTTTCACAGTGAAATATAGTATAATATAACAAATTATTTATGAGGAATTCACTAAAAAAAGTTGGAATCTAACTGGAGCAAAAGGAGATAAGCATCTAGCACAATTTTTTGGAGTATAAGAGTTCTATTCAATTTTGTAACTCCACAACCCTGCCACATTTCAATCCCATAGTCCAAACAAGTATAGGCTATACCATAATATAATCTTTTTAAAAATTTTGGTTATATTTTTAAAAAAGTTTTTGCTTTTATTTAACCACTGATCCTCTGTGGTTAAATAAAAAGCACGGAATCGTGCTGATGATGAAGGCAACAGTATTTGAAACATGTCCAAGTAAGTGCAAAAAAACTAGTGAGATTTGAGTGAATTCCTCATAATAATTTGTTATATTAAATAAAGTTATACTTTCAAAGGCCAGTAATTGAACCCTGACCTTCACTATTAAAGCCTCATGCATGCACAAATCAGTATGGTTTATTACTAGACCACTGACATTTCTGGTGGTATAGTTTTGAGCACCAACAAGCTGAAAATTTCCCTCTCTGATTACATTGTAAGCTGAATGTGTATTTGGCCTATTGCTGTCTTGATTATACATGATTTTCAAATAAAAACTATCCTGCTTGTAGGGGAAAGAGTGGGGAATGCTGCTTGCAGTGGATATTGCACTGTGCATGTAGGATAGTTTTTACATGAAAGTCTGGTATTACTAGAAGTTTTTAACTCTGTCCTCAGATGGAATAAAATTTTGGATAGGGGTAATGTTTAGAAACCAAGAATCTTTGTAGAATTCTCATTATGTTTCATTATTTGTTCTGTAATTGCTGAACACACAAAACCATTGTTTCTCTTCAGGAACTCCTAGATGATGCATATCACCAAAAACTGCAAGATAACAAGAGAGCTGCTGAAGAGAGAACAGCAAAGAAAAGGGCAAAACGTATAAAAAAGAAAGGAAAAGCCAAGCAAAAAAAAGTGGAATCTGGGAATTCAGAAAAAGTCCACTCAAGGAGCAGTGATAGTGATTCTGCAAGTGAAAATGAATGACATTAGAACAAAACTATACAGGCAGAATGGATTTATTCATTAGTGCTGTTATTCTGATAACACTTTCAGAATGCTGATATGCTCTTTGTCTATCATGTAGTTTTTATATGGTATAGTTGCTATTTTGTTAAGAGTAATGTTTTGTGTTATGTGCATCTGTATGTCATCATAACATTATTTAATTATATTTCAGATTGTCTTATATTTCCATTATTACAAGGGCATTTTAAAGCTTTTTTTTCTGTACAAGTACCATTAAGTCCTGTTGGATTAAAAGTAAAACTACTAAAATCATGTCAACACATTAAAACTCTCTTGATGTTTCACTTTTTTAAAAAGATTTAATGTGAAACGTCAAGAGAGTTTTAATGTGTTGACATGATTTAGTAGTTTTACTTTTAATCCAACAAGATTTATGATAGTTTCACTTTGTTGATTCCTACTTTCATTTTTAATTGAATGATTAAGCCCATCTGTATCTGCTGTAACCAATGATTTGATAGTCTGTGACAATTCTTTTCACTAACTTTTACCAATTCTGACATGGATCCTACATTAACTGTGATCTGTGGAACACTTGATGTCTTGCAAAATATTTACTTTCTGTCAACTCTATTCAAACTCCCAAAGTTCTGCTCCACGTCCCCATTTCGACTCTGCTAATGCAAAGCTTTATCCTCTTAAGATTACAGCCTGCCATTATTGGTATTATCATTTTACTTATGCTACATAATTACAAAAATTATAGTTAAGAAGCTTCATTTCTTTTAGAAGAAAGATATGATTAAAGCAACATTTTATACACTAAGTACATGTGTAAAATAAACACAATCATAAAAACTAATAAATAACTCCTTAAACAAAATGGAATACAATAAAGAATATGCACATATAATCAACATTGCAGAATACAGTGGTTTCACTAAAGAACCGATAGATTAAGAAGTACTGAGGTTAAAAAGGCAAGAAACAATAAAGGTAGTTATTACAATATTATTAGAGAAAAAGAAATGAAGTTCAAAATTTTCACAGATTACCCTTGAGCTTTTCAAAAATTTAACATTACCTTGGCTCCACATAAGTTCAGTATAAATTTCATAACATCAGATCATATTGACCAAATTCCCCCATATAAGAAACCAGGCATCTAGCGGATTAATTGTTCAGAATATATACATTGAAAAAACAAATGTAAATGTGAGACTTAAGATCATTTTGGCAATATTGCATATAAATAAACATTAATGAGCTAAGGCCAACCATTTTTGGAGAATGAATTATGAAATAGAAAAATTGAAATTGTTAAAATTAGCATTCTGACTATTAAAACTTAGCATATGAAAAAATATCTGAATTTTGAAAGTCTAACAGATCATGTATTAATTACAAAATTTGTAACTTTCTGCCAGAAGCCACCTGTAAGTGTTGAAGATGCAATTCAAATCATCCTTGATTGACCAGAAGCTAAAGATATGAACAATAGTCCAAGAAACATGTTCTAGTCAATAAATATTAATAGGTGGAGAAATAAGAGTATCTAATCAAGTAGCTAAAACATTTAATTTGCAAACATAAAGTTGTAAAACTGTACAGTGCTACAAGGAAAGAGTATGCCAGTCTAAATTAGCATCAAACCATATAATGAAGTAAAAGCAGCATTTCTAAATAATCATCAGCTTTAGATGAGAAGGATCTTCTCATCATATTTAAAGGCACATCCACTTACCAATAACCTCAACTCTTAGCATTCCTTGAAGGTTATATCGTAATTACCAATTGTTTACTTTATATTTCACTGGAGGGCAAGATCTAAGAAACGTAATCAGAGAACTTGAGAAAAGGTAATAAGGATAAAGTCAACAATAATAAAGCTACAAAAGCGTAAATATCTAATCATATGAATGGAAGAAATTAAAGGCCTGGTTTTACAGACTAGGAAATTGCAAGTCATAAAGCTAAATATTCTGTCATTATTTTGTAAGGATGATAATATGAATGAAATTATTATATCAATACAACGGATAAAGTTAATTGATATCATTATATGATTCAGTTGAACTACACACTCTTAAAGCTTCATTACTTTTCATAAATATAAGATAAGCTAATTTTGAAAAAGTTCACATATGCAAATTTCAGAATATTCTTAAAGATTTTAATATCAGGTTGGCACCAATTAATAGATTTAATGTTAAAAACTTACAGATAGATAATGTTAATGACAGTATTCCACAAGAGGAAAAATCAGGTATTTACAAAATAAATTGTGCAAAATGTGAAAAAAAAATCTACATTGGAAAAACAAAGAGAAACATAGGCACACGGTTAAAGAAACATTAAGTACAAACAAATAGAGAAATCAGCAGTAGCATATCATTTTTGGAAACAAAATCACAACATAATAAATAAAGCAAAATTATTAAAATCAGTATAAGGACCTACGGAACTAGCAACCTGGGAAAAAATACAAATACAAAGACAGTCTAATGAACTTCGACATTGCCGGAGATGAAAACAAACTACAAGTTTATCACACCACCACCAGAGCAGAATACACATTCCCACAGCTCAACAAATGATCCGACAGTTGAACTTTAGCCTGGCTGAAGATGGGAACTAAATGTTCTCGAAACCAGTTCCATACACTTATGAAAAGTAAGTGAAGCTTTAAGAGTGTGTAGTTCAACTGAATCATACAATGATATCAATTAATATGATTAGCTCCACTGTGCAAGTTCCAATTTACATTTTAATTTTAAAGGATAAAGTGTTGCAAGTGGGACAAGAAGGGGAGAAGATAAGTACAAAATATGAATTAGGAAGGAAAATGTGGAACAAGAAAGGAACTAGCCAAAGAGGGAAGTGTAAGATAATTTAGAAAAAGAAGACTACGAAGACTGTAGAACAGAAATGCACATAAAATAGACAATAAAAATAGCTGTTGGGTTTGGACTTGAATAGATATGAGTATCTGAGAGATAATTGAATTTTAGGCTTAGGAAAGAGACATTTAAACACAGACAATAGCAAAATAGAAGAATAGGAACTGAGATGCAGCAGTAATTGCACAAATTTTTGTTGAAATATACAAATGAAGTAAGTAATTCAAGCATAGCCTTTCAGCTTACCATTCTATACAGTATTAATGGATATGAGCAAGATCATAGCTAGAATTTGTTTTGAGGGATATACCACTAAAATTGCTGACTATAAGTTTAAACTGCAACATTTATAGAAAAAGCATTGGCTCACATCTAAATGTGCTTAATAATTAAAAGGTTAAAATTTATATAGCAAGTTTTCATGAAACAGCTTCAACACACTTTTAGATTGAAAGAAAATACTTTTATGAATAGATAGCAGAGCAAGGACAACAATTTCATATTTCCAATACTATTATGCAAATTGCCCTTTCGACTTCTTAATGCTAGAAATATTTTTAAGGTACTATTGTGAATATGGCATTGTAGCTATTCTCAAGGCATGCATTTTAATTCACAAAACTTCAATTATATGCAACAAAATGTGCAGATAAAACCAACTTTTGCATAATTTGTGTTACCAGTGAAGGTCTTATGTTAACTCAGGACTCACCTCAGTCTTGTTCCCGTTGATCGTTTCTATTGTAGTATCACCAACAGATGTCTTAAATTTAGCACTGCTCTTCTTCTTATACTGGTTAGGATATCTGTGTAGCATGAGAAACTTATTCAATCTTATATGGCAATAAAAGAGCATACATAAAAGCTGCCATTTGTTCAGCTGTGATATTTTTTTTGGCTTGGCATTAGCATGGAACCCTTCCAGAATTTCTTGCACTTAAAAAATATTTGTTCCTAACCTGAATTTCTGAAAATAATGATTTTAACTTTTACTTAGAGCTAGGCTAATTAATTTCCACAGGGGAATATTAGTTGCTAGGGAGCTTCACACAAATCATAATTGGGAGACTTTTTTACTGCACCCCAAATTTTCATTAAACTTTATTTGAACAAAAACACTTTTGTAGATTTCATCTGTAACATTTCCTTGTGCTTATTGGAGACATAATGTTGAATCATTTGGAAGCATTTCTCAATACTAGTTATTTAATCACATGCTTCATAATAAGCCTTTTTCATCGATTGTTAAAGTTTCATTTTTCATTTCAATTCCTCTCAAAAACTGTATAGTTTTGCAATTGCACTTTCTTTTATTTTAGGCATTTTTTGTTCAGAGTATGACAATTAGCATTTATAAAGAGAATAAACTTCATACTCCTAACTATAAGTAAATACTATAATCTGTTACACTGAAAACACATCAGGCAACTGATAGTAAGGTCAGGACAGGAATTTTCTCTTTGCTGCTCTTGCTTGGTCAGAGTAATTTCATTGGATTAAAAAACATTGGTTGTCTTACAGTAATGCTTACACTTTTCCCTTCCTGGAGCTTTTGCTCATCCAGCATGACTCACACATAAAGAGCTGAACCTCCTAGTTAATCAGTTAATTTTCTTATGCTGCAATTTAACTTCATTCATAGATGCTAGTTCCAATTTTACTTTTAGAATCACTTCTATGAAAGGAAGTAAATAAGCATTATTAAATAACATTAAAAAATATGATTCTTTTAATAATATAACAGAATGCACTATAAAATTAAGCCTAAAAATAGCAAAAGCTATGAATCACAAAGAAATGCAGTTAATGTATGATCTGACCACGGGGGGGGGGGGGACCACCACCATACATTTTGATTCCTATTATCGTAAAAGTAGGGGTCTAAAATATTTATGTTCATTAATATATGCTGATTCATGTTGAAGTTTGTAGTTAATTAAACCTGATTTGAATAGAAAGTACAAAATCTCTTTTTGCTCACTTAAGTCTTAAAGTCTTAATCTTATTGGGCTAATTTTTGTATTTGCTTCTCCATTATGCTTTTCACTTCTAATTTCCAAACCATAATGTTCTAACTAAAATTGTTAATTGGAACATTTCACAGTGAAGCTAATCATATATTAAGATCATTGCGTGATTGAGTCGAACTAACACTCTTGCTCCACTTATATAAATATGTCAGTTTCATGAACCCTTCTTTCACATCATCAGCCCCCAGTCGACTGGAGGATAAACCATTATGCTGTGAAAATGTGTAATCTACTCTAGTGGAGGTGTGATGAACTTAAAGTTTATGTTTTCATCACTGGAAGTGTTGCAGTTCATTAAACTGTTTTTGTTCTTGTAAATGTAGATTTTCTCCCATGTTGATAATTCTGTAGGTCATTGCACTGATTTTAATAATTTTGTTCCATTCAATATGTTGTGGTTTTCTGTCAAGAAATCATATGCCACTGCTGATTTCTTCAACTGTTTGTATTTTATGTTTCTGAAATGTTCTTTTAACCGTGCACCTATGTTTCTCTTTGTTTTACCAATGTAGATTTTTTCACATTCTGCACAACAATTTTTTATAAATATCTGCTTTTTCTCTTGTGGAATACTGTCATTAACATTATCAATCAGAAGATTTTAACATTAAATCTGTTTACAGGTAGTAACCTGATATTAAAACCTTTAAGAGTATTTTGAAATTTTTTGTAGCCCATGGATGATATGACAATCTTTTAAAAATTATTTTATCATTTTTTGCTGAAAGTGTTGTGGTTTCATTAATAAGTTTTTGCCTCTTGAATGTCTGTACTTTTTTGTGTACTAGTTCTTTATAATAACCTCTATTCTTTCTATTTGTTTATATTCTTTGCTAATTTTCACGTTAACTAGCTGATGTGTTAAGCTGTTGATAACTGCTGTTTGTGCATTCAGGGATTAAAACAGTCAGCTTTGATGTGATTATCTGCATGTGTAGTCTTTCTGTATTTTCC
This sequence comes from Metallyticus violacea, assembly GCA_030762175.1. Classification (NCBI taxonomy): domain Eukaryota; kingdom Metazoa; phylum Arthropoda; class Insecta; order Mantodea; family Metallyticidae; genus Metallyticus; species Metallyticus violacea. The sequence continues at coordinate 125,673,580 of CM060832.1, forward strand.
AAATTCTAGGTTTTCTTGATGTTTCATTATTTTTATGCCCAAGAAAGGTAATATGTTATCTTTTTCAGTTTCATATGTAAATGATATGTTTCTATCTTGTAAATTCAGAAGTTTTATGACATTATTAATTAGTTTTTTGTTAAATATGATAAATATATTCCTGACATATCTGTACCATATTCTAAATATGTATAGGAAAGCTGAGCTAATGTGTGTTTCAAATCTGCTCAGGAGGAGGTTAGCTAGAAATGGAGACAAGGGGCTGCCCATAGTAAGTCCTGATTGTTATTTATAAAATTTGCCCTTGAAAGAGAAGTAGGATTGATTTATGCAAATTTCTGTGAATTAGGACTTACTAAGGGCAGTCCTTTGTCTCCATTTCTAGCTAACCTCTTCATGAGCAGATTTGGAACACACATTAACTCAGCTTTCCTATACATATTTAGAATGTTGACGATTGATTGATAATGTTATTGACAGTATTCCACAAGAGTAAAAAGCAGGTATTTATAAAATTTGTTTTGCAGAATGTGAAAATTCTACATTGGTAAAACAAAGAGAAACATAGGCACACGTTGAAAGAACATTTCAGAAACATAAAATATAAACAGTTGGAGAAATCAGCAGTGGCATATTATTTCTGGACAGAAAACCATGACATATTGAATAAAACAAAATTATTAAAATCAGTGCAAGGACCTACAAAATTAGCAACATAGTAGAAAATCTACATTTACAAGTACAAAGATAATTTAATGAACTTTGACACTTCCGGTAATGAAAATGTAAACTTCAAGTTCACCACACCTCCACCAGAGCAGATTACACATTTCCACAGCATAATGGTTTATCCTCCAGTCGATGCAAATGAATGGTTCGTGAAATAGTCCTACATATTTAAACAAGCAAGTGGAGCAAAAGAATGTTAGTTTGACTCAATCACACAATTTTCTGTTGTTTTAAGTGTTGAATTTCTGCATTCAACAACTTTATAACATACTTTCCTGTCTCATCATCTAACGAAACACAGAACTTTCATATATGAATGATATTTAATTATATTTGCTCACATATTCCACAAATTTTGGAACAGTTAAGAATAAGGATAAATTAGTTCAGTAATTGTGTAGAATACCAATTAATTAAATGTGTGTGTGTGTGTGTATGTATATATATATGCATTTGTCAATGATATATAGTTTTTATTACATTTTAAAAAACAGAAGAATTAGTGATGATATATTATTTGCAGTTTTCCTTTTCAGAAAGAAATTGAAAATTGTTAATAAGTGGGGGTATCCTAGAATGTGTGATTAGGACCATTGTGATGAAAAGGATAAAAAAAATGGTAAAGGTGTTTATGAGGCCATGGAATATGTAGATTAGGCACATACCAAGGTTACAGAGCAGTGCTGTTTAAATGATCTTTAATGCTCTCAGTTGGCTGTCATGTAATCGGGTGATTTTCCCTAAAAATTTCCTTTTGTAGTAAAATTTGTTATTGAAATAACTTTATCTCTTCTGTGAATCTACTGTAATGCACAATCTAAGGTAAAATTTTTCATTTATGGTTTATATATAAGCTATCTATGTTAAGCTGGTTTTTAACAACTTTGATGTTTAACTGTTTGGTGGTGTTATGAAATTCTTTTCTATTTTAGGATTATTAGTCATAGTAGCGAACAAATATAAGCAAGATCCTCATGAAAAGTACTCTTAAGATGGCAAAGAGGCAATAAATGAAGGAAATATGTCTCTAAGAGCTGCAAGTAAAGATATGTAATCCCATACATTGTTTTGCAGACTTATCTATGGAACTGATGATAGGAGCGATGGCTCCCGAAACTAGTCTTCCATTTAATTCAATTTTAGTGGTGTGTATGTTACTATTTCGACTCAATTTCTCTTAAATGTTATCTATAATATGTCAAAACTAAGGTGGCCAGATTGCTCTGACTGAACTTGAACAGATGTTGGGTGAAATATTTGTGCAATGTGCAGAAAGTGGTTATCTGCTGGATACTTATGGTGTAAAATTTACTTAAAAAATTAGACACCAATTGGAAAAATGCAAAAATGTTCAATAATAATACATGATGTTGATTTTGCAGTTAGGTAGCTTTCTGAAGTGCCACAAAAATTCACTGTTTGTATCATTGTGGCAAAATATTAACCATTCCTGAATTACAGTATTGCTCAGGGCTATACATTAATACTTTGACAACATGAAATAAAAATGAATTAGAATTCATTAAACTTATTCTCGATAATGGGGGGGGGGAAGAAGAAATGAAAAAGAGCCATTTTGGACAAAAACGATTACATAAAAAGAGTAGAAATTTTTTAAAAGGAGAAGACTACAAACCAATCAAAAAGAAACCTTTCAATAATTGTAATAAAATTTTGACCAAAGCACTGAATGAAGTTAAAATATTATTCACAACTGAAAAACAGTGTGTCACACAAAGCAATCCAATACAACTTAAGACTTTATGCAATTCTTGAAATCCATATAAATGATAATAGCATGAGGCCAATAATTAGAAAATAGCATAAATAGCATATATATTAAATTACAATTTCAACTCTTTTAAAAAATTTCAAAGCCTGTGCATCAAAGATTCATTTGATTTAGTTGAAAAACTTAAAGATATCAGAATTGTAACATGAGATGTAATGGTGTCTTTTGATGTAAAAGCCATATTCCCCACCATCCCAATAGATAATCTTACATAAATGTTAAGGAAATGGTTAACCTCCTTAAAATTACAAATGGAAGAAATAGAAGACTTACTAAAACTTAAATAACGTATGCATTCAACAAAATTTCTTCAGTTTTAACCAAAAATTCACCAAGTTTCTGGTCTAGCAATGGTAAACCCTCCATCTCTGGTTCTAGCAAATTTATTCATGAAATTTGTCTGAAATCTATATCACCAAAGTCTTCCCCATTCATTTTAAATATTTGCAATACTATTGAAAAAAACATTCAATAGATGCTCTGAAACTCCTCAATTTAAAACATAAACCTGCACAGTTTACCATGGAAGAGCAGAAAAATGAGTGGCTCCCATTCATAGATTAAAAATTATAAGGCAGACCGAGTTTTTGAATTCATAGAAAAGAGACCACAAAAATTACATAAAAATTAGTCATAACCCCTTCCCACACAAATGTGCAATATTCTACAACTTGGCACACACAATAATTAACATCCAACTCATGACAAAACAGAATATCAATGGTTTCAACAAATACACAATAAAAATTATCAATAAATTTAAAAGACAAAAATCTATAAGAGAGATTTCTATCCTAAAGAACATCGAGAAAAGATACAAATTCAAAAGTTTCACATACCATCCAGCTTACCACAATAAATTCAATAGATTAGTCAAAGAAAATGGCAATAAGTTAATCCCCAAAGAACAAATATAATATAAAAAATTTACTAGCTTCCACAGTAAAAGGCACCATACCATATTTTTATTACTGTTTGCAATAAAAAATATATTGGAAAAACGAAGAGAAATTTGGATAAAGGAACACTTTAGGAATATTCGTTTTAAACAAATTGACATTTTTGGACTCAAAATCACCAAAATAAACCAGAGACTAGGCTGCTGAAAGAATTTCATAACTCAATAGAGCTATCGAGTTGCTAAAAAATTTTCGTCCCTGAAAAACAGAAAAATTTGATGAATTTTGAAATTTCACCATGGATGAAGTCAGCAAGTTCCTACTGGAAACATCAGAGACTGCCACATCAAATAATTGATCAACAGTTGATGACAGGAGCGGTTGTCCCCAAAATATGACCTAATTTTGTGTAAGTAAATGGAGCTAGTGTGAACACATTAATAAATTCTAATGGGATATATTAACATTCCATTGTCTATTGCTTCCTAAGCACAATTTAAATAAATAATTTTAATATTACTTATTCCATTCACTCTAATCAAAGGAACAGGATTTTGAAATTAACATTAATAACTAAATAGAACAATAAAATAATTATGAGGTAATATATAATATGAATAGAGAACATCTATGTTCAAATTTTCAGCATAAGAACACAATTTATCATTGGATATTACAATGTGTAAGAATAGATAAGTTTTACATAAAATAAAATGTGTACAGTTATTTTTCTGCAATAAGTGTTTAAGGACAAGTTCTTCATCTGTAAAACTTATGGTAACTATTACATGAGGCATTATAAAGTTTATAAACATATTATTCATTTGGTATGTGGAGCCCTTCACATGTCTTGTTGTAAAATCTGTTCAGATACTACTCCAAACTTGTTCCCTTTTCTCTATTTGCTCTCATGGAATAAAATAGTATAGATTTATATTGTATACCTAGACCTGGACACAACCCCAAATGATGTCAGAACATCTGAAGGAGTGCAGATTTAGCGAAGTCAAGTAAACTTAGAGGATACAACAAAGACTACAAAGTATGAATCCCCTTCTGAAGATTTTAAAATGAATACTAAGAGCTCCATTACGCTGGTAACTTGGAATGTAGAAGGATTACGAGACATACTTGACACAGTACTAGCAAATACTTTCCAGAAATATGATATAATTGTTCTAAAAGAGACTTTCTTGACTTCAGATTATATGTGAATACACATTCTAGCTGTTCAAGATGAACTAGGAAGGCCCAAAGGAAGTATCCCTTTGTAGTGTTTTGTGTTTTCTTCTTTTATTAGCATAAGTTTCCAGATCCTTAGTATTTGAATGTGTCTGGCTTTGTGTGGAGCTGAGGATCTTCCATCTAACATAGTAACATGCTTTAACTTTCTTGCCTTTAACATTGTTGATGAAAGGTTTTCTTTACAATTCATTTCATATACTCTAGTTCTTCATCTATACTTCCATTTTTCAGTTTTTATTTGCTATTCTAATCTCTTCTGATACTGCTAATATCCTATGACATTGTCCTGGGAATCTTTGTTTGACAGGTTGCCAGTTTGTTACATTTTTGCTCCATAAAATGCTTTTAAAATGGGTTTGAATGGAAAGATATTTCCTAATCATTATGTTTCCAAGCACTGTTTGTTTAATTAGCCTGATTTTTATCACAGTGCTCATGGAAATTCTGAAACAGAATATCTTTATGACAATCTACAATATTGTGCAGCAAGTTCCTCAAAATATTTGTAAAAGGATCCAGGCTTGCCTCAGCAGAGGGCAGACACTTAGAATATCATTAAGGTGACTGCCATTTTAATTATTATAATTTATAAATAATAAAACAAAAGTTATGCTGCTGCAGTCTGCATTGTTAATTTATTTGGCAGGTGGTGTGGTGCTTATGTAATAGCTTGCAGACAGCAAAATTAGTAGCCAATCAGGTAGAACTTACTCATCCTTTATATCCCAAACCATGCTTCTATTCTTTATTCACTGATCATATTGTTCTCTTTTAGTCCTATATTAAAACCCACCTAAATTCCTAGCCTGTAACTGATTTACATTTTTTTCAAATGCTACGACCCTGCTAATCCTACATTATTCCTCTTTTATCAATCCTTTCTTCCATTCATCTGCCCCTTGATGTTCAAACAAAACACGTTCTCTGCATTCTCATAAAGGGCATACATCTTGTTTAGTCCAATGCAGGATCAGGAATTGTTTACTTGTCAACTGGTCTGTCTGCTTTAATTCCCAGTAGCTGCTACTTTCCTGAGTGAGGTTTTTCTTCCGTTTCAGTTTCCTCCTCAGTTTGAAAAGGAAAATGCATATAACTTTAGGCATTGATAGAATTTGGGCCATTTGTGACATTGTTAATTCATCTATAGTTTGGAACAGCCATAGCTGTTAGCATGGAATATTAAGGAGAAAAAAAAACTGCTTCACATTTCCACTAAGAACTTTCAAGTCTTCAAAACTCTATTTGAAATGAAGCAATATCTTCTGCTTCTTGTGACATTTACTGGTATACTTCTCCCTAATAACTTTCTTCCTCTTTATAAAATGAACATATGTTCCCTTATGAACATATAATCTACTTGTTCATATCCTCAACATGGGATCTAACAGTCTGCCAAAACTAACTCACCATTAAATATAACATTTAATTTCGTGTCGGAACCAATACAGTGAAGCAACTATATTTTATAACTATTAATAAGTTATTTGCTTCACTGTGATAGTTCCAATTATATTTTAATCGTCATATTTTATTTGCATAACTCCTTCCATTCCTCCATATTTTCTATCCATAAATATACATCACCTTTTATTCCTCACCAACTGTTTCCAATCTAGATATTGGTATAAAAATTATTTTATTTGGTTTTTAAATAATCTATTTTACAATATGCTATTCAAATAGCTGCTGCATCCCAAACCTATAAATACTCTCCCTAACAGTTCTTACATCAACTCTTCCAATTGTCATAGGGCTCTGGTATCAACTGTATTTCATGGAACACTTAATATTGCCTTAAATTTTTTTTCTCTGTACTTTACTCCTTCACAAGTCTCCTGTACATGACAAAATTCTGCTCCATACATCATTATGCTCTCATGCTCCATGCTCTTATATAATTACTTCATCAATTTATTACAGAAGATGATGAGGGCAAGCCGGCATTCATTTGAAACTTACATCTTCGGATATATGGAGTTAAGATAATGCACGTGGGTAAGAAAGATGTAGGCTTAAAGAAACAGAATGGAAGGAAGTAAGTCAGCACAAAAGTGCTGAACAAAGTCAATTAGCACCAGCCAGGTGGAGGAAGTGCAAATTTTATAAGTATTTAAAGAACAAAGGAGGAAAATTGTATATGGCTTTTATTGATCTAGAGAAAGCCTTTGATAGAACAGAACTGAAATTATTGTGGTACAAATTACTAAATAAAGGGGTAAATAATCAAATGGTGACTGCTTTAAAAGTGTTATGTAGGGACTATATCTTCTGTGTAAAATATAAGGAAGGGGCAATAACCAGAGAAATACCCCCCCCCCAAAAAAAATACTAAGACATGAATCTAAGTTAAGCACAATTTTATCTTGATGATATATTACAAAATATCAACAATAAAATCTTGCTGTAATAGATAATATACAGATACTTGGTCTGCTTTTTGCTGATGATTTAGTAGTAGGGTCCATAACTGTAAATGGTTTAAAACTGTCTTTACAGGAAATAGATGCATACTCTGCAGAGTGCAGATTAAGTGTAAATGAAAAGAAAACACAAATTGTAGTAGTTTTTTATATCGGGGATTTTCACAGTGAAATATAGTATAATGTGACAAACTATTATTATGAAATCACTCAAATTTCACTAATTTTGTTCCACTTACTTCCACTAATTGGACACGTTTCAAAGGCCTTTGAAACATGTCCAAGTAAGTGGAACAAAATTAGTGAAATTTGAGTGATTTCGTAATAATAATTTGTAATATTACAAATTGTAGTGTTTAAGAAAGGAAGAAAACTGAGTAAATATGAAAAATGGAAAAAAAGAATATAAAGTGGTGAGAGATTGTATGTACTTAGGAATGAAAATAGATGCAGGAGGGAAATGGGAGAAACAAAGAAATTAGCTCTGGCAAAGGGAAAAGTAGCAATGACGGCTGTAAGAAGATGCTTATTTAAAATGCCAGAGATGGAGATGAAATGGCTGGAAAGAGTATATAACTCAGTCCAGGTTGAAATGTTATATGGTATTGAAGTATGAGGGCTTAAAATGGGTGGAAAGTTGTGGACAAGTACAAAGGATGTTTTGTAAGGAAGTTCTTGGGCTGTCCTTAACTGTGTTTAATGGAATGGCTCAAATTGAATTGGGGAAAGTATCACGAAAAGGATTGGTTATGGAGAGAGTCTTAAAATATTGGTATAGAATCCCACACCTTGATGACGATAATTTATTAAACTAATGTTTAAAATACCAACATATTAGTCTACAAAGCATGGGTTGTATAAGTGAGCTAAGAACTAACTTAGAAAATAATGGTATGGGAGATGTTTGGAAAAAAAGGGAATTAAATAACAAAGGTTTTTTGAGAAATATAAGAAGATTTGAAGGTATTGAAATACAAATTATTTGATCATATAAATGAGAAAATTTTTTTTGCATTCTATGTTACAATGAAAAACATTGGGAAAGAAAGAGATATGTAGATTCCACTAATAATGAAGAAAGAGGAGGGATAGCATTGTTAAGAGCAGGAGAGGGCAAAGAAATGGTTATCCACAAGGCATATGTCCATTATATGGGGAAAGGGAAGATATACAACACATTCTATTTGATTGCACAGAAACAGAGATTTATTTTATTTATGGATGCTCTTTAACATCTCAGGTAATTGCGTCCAATTCAATTCCGGGCATGAAACGCAAGTAAATTTTGCTCAGAGGCCTCTTCTTTCAGGCTTGAGGTTCTTTTTCGTGCCATAAATCTACGACACAAGATTCACGGCTTTACTTCACTTCCGAAGAAAGCCATACTTAGGATTTTTACGCCCCCCAAAAAAAATCCATCGACCCTGGCTGGGATTGAATCCACGATCTTGGATTTACAAGGAAGTATGGTTATCACTAGATCACCAGGACTGACTGAAAACAGAGATTTGGAGAAAAGAAAGTATATGGTATAGAATGAATAGGAACACTCATATAAATAAAACTCTAGATAACAACTTCAAGAGCATTGGGCAATATTTAGAAAAAGTAAAAAATAAGTGGAAATGGGCTGTTAAAAGAGGACAGAAATAATAATGTATGAATAGCAATGTAAACATAAAAATTAATTGTCAACTTTAGTGGACTGCTCAGTTTAGTGGCCAGGGCAAAATAGAATGGGCATTCTAATATATGGATTAATGTGTAAAATATGTTTTGATTATGAAGCAAGATGGACAATATAAACTGCATCAAAAGTTCTGTTTACATTTGTAAAGCAAGATAAACAAAGATAGATTGATATCATTGTATGATTCAGTTGAGCTATACACTCTTAATGCTTCAATTACCTGTCATAATGTATGGAACTGGTTTCGAGAACATTTAGTTCTCATCTTCAACCAGGCTAAAGTTCAACTTAAGAGTTCAACTGAATGATACAATGATATCAATTATATGATTAGCTTCACTGTGCAAGTTCCAATTTACATTTCAATTTTTAAAAATAGATTGATTGAATAGATCTGTATACTCTATTTTACTTTGTATTTATTCAATTACTTCATCAATATTACAGAAAAAATTAATTCCTGAAGTTGCCTTTCTTGAATAGAGTTTAATGCCCATTTTTTATTACTGTAGCATCACAGGTGATGGCTACTAATGATATATGAGATAAAATGATAAATTGAAATAAAAACTTTTTTTGTTCCAGACCTAAGTTTAGGGTGCCTAACCAGCACTTGCTACTAATGAGGACAGGAGAACTCTCAATTAGGGAAGATGAACCTGATGTGAATATATCTGCAGGCATCCCCATTCATGAGTCTGCTTCTTACTGACCTTGGCACCCATGTTTGTTGTTGCCATGTCTGCGGGTGAATTATTTATTTTTCTTTTCTTTCTCTCTAAACAGGAAATAGGTCAATTACATGTTTCAAGGCTATACTGTTGGCACTGGTGGTCTAGTGGTAACCATACTTGCCTTGTAGGATCATGGGTTCAATCCCGGCCAGGGTCAATGGATTTTTTTGGGCAAGATTCTAAGTATGACTTCCTTCAGAAGGGAAGTAAAGCTGTGAGTCCCATGATATACATTTATGGCATATAAAAGAATTTCAAGCCTGAAAGAAGAGGCCTTTGAGCAAAATTACCAGCCATTTCATGCACTGAACTGAATGGAATGTTGATTACCCGGGATGTTAAAGAACATCTGTAAATAAACCAAATCAACAACAATAAAGGCATTTAGAAATATTACGAATATTTTACTTTCCACTATTAAGGCATCACAGGTAGTTAAAGCTGATAAGTGAGATGAAATAAGACATGTGATAAGTAAGATAAACTGAGAAAAGAATATTTTTTGGAAATAAAGCATTCCAAGCCTAAGTTTAGGATACCTCTGCAGCATTTACCAATGATGAGGATTGGTAAAACCTGGGAAAAATCTGTCAGGGAAGCAAGTTCTGGCAAGAATCAAACTGCAGATTTCCTGTTCATTAGTCTATGCTTTAGGGACCTCAACTACCTTTGTTGGTAAGCTTGTATTAGAAATATGTAAGGTGACATTCTGAAAACATGTTTCTTCTACTAAAGTGCTTTTCATTAACATTTCTTTCTCTGCATTTGCCACTCATCTTTCCAACAGCATCAGCAGAATCACCGTGTATTATACCTTTGTCATCTGTTATGCTCTCCAGTGCAATCCATTTGCAAATAACCATTCTATCATCCTAGCATCAGTTGCCCCTTCATTTTCCATTTTAACTTCCTTTTTGAAAGAGATCTTTATTCTCCCTGACTAGCTTGAAAAAAGGCTAAATATGTGACATAAACATCACAACCAACATTGTGCACTTAAGGTATTTTTCTGTTGGAATTACCTTCTATTTTATTTCAACTAATTAGTGCATATTTGGGTTAGTCAAAGCAGAAAATTCCATTGTATCTAGTAGCCACTATGACAGCGGTGTGTAATGATCTGTTTCTTGGAGGAGGACACTAGAAAGAGTAGCAGCAGCATTGTGCTGATTAGAACTAAGTCCTGGCTGTTGTAACAATGTTAGAGCATGATTTGCAGCTTCGTTTAAAATTCCTGCATGCTCCGGTACAACTTGCTCATGGTATCTTGGCATATGTTCCTTTAAAGTGTCTATGTGAAACATCAGTACATCATGCAAAGGAGTGAGGTCATCCAGTGTCACCAGCTTTGCTAAGTGCAGCAGGGATACACAGAGCTATGAAAAGAAACAGATAAAAAGTAACTTATAACACTATAACACCTGCTATTAATAAAGGCTATAAAAATAAATTATCAAATTAAAGGTATTCATTGAACTTAAATAATTAGATTTATGAATAGTTGTATTAAACATTATAAATATATATATAATAATATTATTACTAACTACAGAACTCATGAATAAAAAATCTTGGAAAGTACTAACAAAGGAAGACCATGATTGCAATTTAAAGAAGGTTATTATCGGGAAGAGAGCTGTAACACTTGAAAACTTCCTCCCAAAATTTGTAAACTGTTAATAACTGAAATGGATTTCTGATGAAATCATTAAGCACTTCAAAAATGAGTAAAATTAGATATAAAATTTTAAGGTAAAAAAAAGGATGCATCAAATTCTCTTTTAGGTAATGTTAAATTGAAATAACTGGAATGGTATGAATTTGTGAAGAATAATTGTACCTCTCTCCCTTCCCCAAAACAAAGGATGGGTGACCAAGATATAGGTATAAGGAATTAGTAACACAAAAGGGAATTTAAAAATGGGAACTTGAAAGATAACCATGAATGGAAGAGTATCAGACAATAATGAGCAGAAGAGCATATTTTTTAAACCCTTTATTAAATAAATAAACAAACAAAAAATAATAAATGTTTTTCTTGGTATATTTGTAAAACCATGCAATCAGTGATGCTTTCCCTTGTGCTTTTTCCTATGAGTGAGTCGCCATGCCATGGAGTGGGTAGCAAGCCTGCTTGCTTACTTGTTGACCTTGCTGACTGTCGCAACATAAAGTGTATTATGCCTCATGTGTTTACAACAGCACAGTATGTCTATATGTATGATTCATATGCGTTAACTCTGTGGTGAAAGAATCTAGGGCCATTTTTTTGAGCATATAGTTGATTTTGTTACTTATGTAATACCATGCTAACCCATTTTTCAGATAATTAATTGACAGGGAGCATGATCATGCATTTTTTCAACAGGACTGAGAATGAAGGCAGATGGTTTGAACCCTCATTTGATAATTAATGAGCCTCTTAAATTGGTTTGATATTGTGGAATGGTTAGTTTGTTATATTGTTTTACCTTCCCACTGATCACAGAGACCTGGCTAACCAGAAACAGGCTTGCTCATAGGCAAACACTTTGGGGGAAAATAAAACCGATTGCACTGTACTTCTAGAATTATAAAATTGTAAAATTTTTTGTTCACCAGCGGCTAATGAAATTCTTAGTTAAATATTTTATTTAACTAAATTTTTAAGATTATCCCTCCCATATAAGTAAGAAACGTAATTTTTCTTACAGAAAACAGCATGAAAACAGATCTATTAGCCTATATAAAAAAAAAACAATCAAAAGGTTGAAGTGACAAAGCTGATGATAACTTTGAAGGTAATAAAATATAATAACAATTATACAAAGAACCAGGACAATCTGAATATTCTGCTTCAATGCACTGCAATATGGTAATTGTATGATGATTTGCTCCTTGTTAAAAATTCAATTTCGTAAAGAAAGACATGTACTGGAGAGATGGGCAGACAAACTGTCACTAATTATTTGGGCAGAAAAATTGTTATCAATTATTTGTCATTTTTTCAATGTAAGCATAAATTCTTTTCAGCTCACCTGGTCAACAAGATTGTTCTGATGCTTGTATTCAGTAAAATCCTCCATATTTTGAGAATTGTCAAGGCCATTAAGTAATGCTGTCCAAGTTGTAATATAATAGGTTCCATAATGTTGTCGGCAGGATGGCACTGATAATGCTGATGCAGCACTGATTCTGACTTTGAAGTTTTTAACATTCTGCACCAGCTGACTTAAGGCATGGAAAACTGAATCCTAATAAGAAGAGAAAATTTACTATGAAATTACTGTAAAATAATTATATGCACTTCCCAAATACACAAATGCCACTTGTGATACACAAAGAGTTTTGAATGTTAAGTTAGAGGGAGAAAGACCTGGAAAAACATTAAATTTCTTCTTTATATAGGGCAAATTAATAATGTAACAATTCAATTGTACTCCCAATAATGGTATATTGTCACATTTATATATCTGCATGCATTAACAAGAATACTATTCTTTTTTTTTTTGCAATATCACATGTTAGCAAACAAACTCTTATTTAAACATTTTAAAAAGAAAGCTATTACAATAACTTTTATATGGTAAATTGCATCATATCATTAATATGATTGAATCTTTCTTTATGGAGCAAGTGATCCCAGAGCTAAGCTCATGACATACAGGCTTGCCAAAGACCATCAAGCCAAGTAAGATTGGCACAATTAGAATAGATATATGGTGGCACAATTTAAAAGAAAGAATCTATAAATCAAATCTATGACATTATAAGACCTGAAAAACACATACAAGAAGAAATTGCCAATATTTTGGAAGTTTGGTTGTAACCAGACAGTGGATTTTCAATCTTCAAGCAGTAACATGACATTACATCCATTACTGGATGGAGTATAGCAATGACCTCCCTGCTATTGAAGTAGCATCATTTCCCTCTTGGAAGTTATGTTACAACTAACAAATGAATCTTTAATAGCCAAGCTTTAACATTTTTTAAAAGAGTTGAAATTGTCATTTAATATTTTGACTATTCTGTATGTGGGTGACTTGATGATATTGCTAATTATGGGTCTCCTACTGTTATCATTTTTATGGATTTTACAAATTTCATAAATCTAAGTTTTATTGGATTGCTTTGTGTGGATCTGTTTTTCAATTGTGGATAAAATTTTAACTTCCTTCAGTGCTTTGGTTAAATTTTTATTGCAACTATTGAGAGGATTTTTTTCATTAGTTTGTAGTCTTCCCCTTTTAACAAAATTTCTACTCTGTTTATGTAATTATTTTTGTCCAAAATGGCTATTTTATTTCCTTTGTAAGCCTTTTATAAACAATGGTCTAGTAATGGGAACTCCCTTTCTCCATTTACAGCAGATTTATTCATGAACTCCTTTGAAATACATATCACCAAAGCCTTCCCCATTCATTTTCAAGACATGGTATGTGGTCAACATTTGCAATAACACTGAAAAAACATTTATTAGAAGCTCTGAAACTCCATGGAAGAGGAGAAAAATGGGTGGCTCCCATTCTTAGATTTAAAAATTATAAGAAATGCAGACAGACTGGACTTTGGAATCCATAGAAAAGACACATACACAGAAAATTACATAAAAATAACAGTTGTAACCTCATCCCACATAAATATGCAGTATTCTACAGCTTGGCACACAGAATAATTTAACATCCCACTCATAAAAGAGTACAAAACAGAATGTAATAATTTAGAATGTCCATTCTAATGCTACAATTATCTTGTGCATTTTTTATTTATAAGAATGCATCCATATTATTTTGCTGATCATTTGTAGTACTAAGGCTTATGAGCTTTGAACAATTGATGTAAACATGTACTAGTTATACTGACTACTGACTAGTAAGAACACTCAGCTGAGCAGTGATGATGAAACAAGTGAATGGTATGATAGCAGTGATGCTGGCTTAAAATCACATCAGATTTCCGTTAATAAAAGAACTTTATCTTTTATGCATGACAAACGTTTTGCTATGACTATCCTTGATGCAACTAATTAAAAATTATCCCAAGAAAGAAATTGTTGAGATAATTAATATCAATGTATTCCATAACCAAGGAAACAATTATAAAGAACACTAAGAAATATGGAATACAGCACAGGGAAACACAGGTTAGTAATCTATCAAGAGTTGAACTATTTAAAAAAACACTCTTCCTATCTTCACCTATTCAAGATATGTTCTGTGGACTTTAGTCCACATCCTCAGCTATTGTATGACTGTTGGATTGTTGGTGTTGACTTGGTTGGCATCTGAGGCAATTCTGATTAAGGCCTTTCTATAAAGTTGAACAGTGAGTTTTCTGCTTCCAGGATTTAAAGTTTGTTAAATGTTCATGGCATTTTTATTCTTTTGCTTTTTTTTACTGTCTTTAATAATTTTACCTGTTTCTCTAAATCTTGGCTTTCATTCCAGAAAGAGAGGGATTTATATAAAAAAATTAATAGCTGAGCTTAATGAATTTTGATTCTGGAAGCAGAAAACTTAACATTCAATTCTATTGAAAGGCCATCAGAATCATCTCAGTTGTGAACCTAGTAAACACCAGCCAATAAGGTTCAGTAGTTCAAAAAGTATTTTAGAGAGCAATGGATTTGGGTATATATGGAAGAAAAAAGATTCAAATGTTAGAGGTTTTTGGAAAGAGGTGAGAAGACATTTTGAAGATGCAGAGATAACAAACACTATTTAGTAATTTAACTGGGAAGACATCACCGGAATTTTATGTTAAGATGAAATGGGCATGGGAAAGAGAAATTTACATAGATAAAACAAATAAGGACAAAAGAGAGGGTATAGCATGAGCAAGAGCAGGCTTGGGAAAGTTAAAATGTGAAAATAGGAAGTTTTAACAACAGAAATGCCCATTATGTGTAGGGAAAGAAGATTTAGAACATATAGTGTTTGATTGTAAGGAAACTGAAAACTGGAGAAATGAACTCATTAAGGTAAAATTTAAAAGGGAAAATATAATGACAAAGAGAACATTCATAAAAGAGTGCAGGAGTGAGAGTCATTATTAAAGTTAAACAGAAGTGGAAATGGACAGTATAGAGGGAAGAAGAAAATTCACACAAACAATAGTATATAGTTGATAAAATAACAATATAGACAGAGTAAGTTAGATATCATTTTGGTACCTGGGGTTGGGTCAGAGCCGGGTCCCCTGGAATTCCAGTACATTATGTTAATGAACCGGGGGGACTGGGGTCTGATACAATAGAAGTGAACAATTGATATGCTAAACTTAGGTATTCATATGCTGTTTATTTAGAATTTAGATTAAGGCATTAGTATTGTAAAAATTGTAATTGTCAGGGGTACATCTAAAATGGCCTGGGCCAGATAGATAAAGGCCCCTTGTAGTTTGTATTTTCTTAGCATTCAAATAAATAAATAAAAACAGCTGAGAATGCATATAAAGGTCCAAGAAACATATTCCAATAAATAATGAAGCTAGGAAGTTTTTTTACCAATAGTTTGATCACAATAGAGTATTACATTAAAATTATTTCAGTTAACAAAGATTAACCACACTGATGTATTTAGTTTTTATCATAATACTTGTTCTTGATAAACATTATGCTGTTTTAATATATCCTGCTAAAACATATGTGATATGTTTTCTAATCTTACCTGCCATGCCATATTTTCAGAGAAGAGAGAGTTATTTTTCATCACATTTCCAATGGCATAACAAGCATTCCACCTGACCTAAATTATAAAAAGAAAAACTGTATTTAATGATTACATTCTTCTGATATACGACATTTTTAAAGACCTTAAAGAAGCATTAAAGCTATAAAAATATTTCTAAGTATCAGTATTATTTAAAAAATTAATACCTCTTTGGTGCTTGTTTCTTTAACTTCTGGAACATTTTTCTCAAAAGTATTCAAGAGAAGAAAAATGTAAGAATGTGAAATATAAGAAATACCTTATTTATTAATGATTTAAATTAATTATATATGAATGGGTACAGGAGAAAACAATAAATATCACAAAAAATGAAATATTGAATGCATAATGATTTTAACTGTCTATAGTAATGTTTAAAAAGCTAATGCTGGATAAATGTGTACAGTGTCATTTTGTAGAAAGTTTTGAAAGTAATGTATATAGCAGAAAACTGATTAACACTCTTGGCTTATAAGGCATAAACAATCACTGTTCATTAAATTTCTATTGGAGTATGTTGATCTTACTCACAGGCTCACAGTGAAATACACAGCAACAATAAGAGATAATTTAAAACCTAAAAAGAGACCTTGACTTTGAAGGGCAAGTGATGTTCAGAAGAAATTACTATATAATACTCATGAAACAACTCAATTGCACCTGCTCTCATTTGAAATGCTTTGAAATGATAATTCCAACAAACAGAAATGTCATAATTTTGAAATTTAATTCAATGGATAATTATGATGTGCAAAACTGCTACCTATGGGGTCTAATCAACATAAACTTTGTTTCATGAAGACCTAGAAAGAATCAAGATGACACCAATTTACATTCATATTCCTACAGTTATAAAGTCTGTGTTGTTGGAGATAAATAGGATGAGTGAAATACCTTTTTTATAAGGTATGTATGGCATTTCATGGTATAACAAGATATATTTAGACAAATCAGTCTAAACTGCTTTAAAACATTCTATTGATAAAGATGGACATGACTTCAGGATTGGAATAAAATATTTTGACATGGGGGGGATAAAATTAAGTGCAATATACTAATATAATTATTTAACTTTATATAAAATTATTAATTATAATACCAGTATTTCTGGTGAACAGTCACAAAAAAAGAAACTTTTTGAATCGATATAATATTCTAAATAATAAGAATACACTCACTTACAGGAACAGTTTGCTTTGACATGGAGAAAATCTATGAAGACTCTTATTTTTGTGTGGTGTCTGCTATAGGATGACGTCCACTATTTATCTACTCTGCTGCAAATCGCTTAGCAGGAAAATCTTTTAGATATGACCGATTAATGATAACAAACATCGCAGATGCTATTTTTTTGTTTGCATTTGATTCTGAAGTTTAGTGTGACACTAAAACCCCCTTCACATTCTGCAGAAAACACTGGTATTATTTGTATCCTTTGCATTAGTTTCCTTAATGTTTCACCAATAATTCCCCTTTTCACTTTCTTGAACTGGTGAAATTCTTTCAAAGTTTTCACAACAATAGAAGTGTCAGTGTTTGAAGGCACTAATTTCAAAGCATTACATAGGACAATTTTTTCATCTAGTAAATAACATTAGTTCATGTTCTTCCTGTGACCACAACAGTTTATTTAAAACTTCACACTCCTTAAAAAATTAACTAGCATTGGAAAATTTTGCAGTTATGTTGTCCACTAATGCTTGAAGAAATTGCTATTTGTTTTGAGTGGTTTAAACATGAACACCATTTTTGTCTTTCATTATAGTCAATGCATCAATGCAGTTTTATTTCCGAAGAAGCAGTTATAGCAACCAAGTTTCTGCACTGCATACAGGGAAACTGACTTTATTATTTCCAGAACATCTCTAAATACAACCTGTTTCAAGATGAAATTTTATAAAGTCATCTTTTGGAGCAATCCACAAAATGTTGCTCTGCTTTGTGAAGGTTATGAATGATCATTCCTTTGGCTTATAAAATACTGGATAAGAAATATATAACTTGACATCACAGCTACCATGGTATTGAATGAAGATGCTACCCACAAATGTCAAATATCCTTATGTTTTTAAGCTCAAGTTCCAATGCCATAGCAATTTCAGTCAATTTGAGTTGATTTCTCGGGCTAACATAAAAGTGTGAATACCATGTTAAAATGGAGCAGAACAGGCATGGTATCTATTACATCATGTACTGCAAATTCCAGTTTATGATTCAAACAAAGAATAACAACAATATTAGGATTATATTTATCATTAATGTATGTAGCTGCTTCTTTGTAAATACCTTGAAAATTTCAGCTCCATCTGAGGCAAATCCTATCAACTTCTTAGATAAAATCTCTTAAGAAATACTATCCTGTTTATGAATTTAATTCTACTATATGATAGAAATAGTTGCATGGTGAACCATCTTAGATGAAACAAACATAGTCAATTAGGCATAATTTGTTTATTTGATTAGTGCTTTCATCAACCATAATGCTGTAAACACAACAGGAATTAATTATAAACTTTGACAGGAGAGACGACATATGCTTACTAATGAAATGTATTATACTTGCACTAGTGTGATCTGAATGAAGTAAGCTTCCAATGTCTAACCCGTTCAATGATTGCAATTCACATAAACTTTTGAAAAGTAAGAGTGGTTCATTTTCTTTACATATGAGATATGCTGTTCTAAAATATACATACATTTACTTATAACTTCTCTACATTTTTTTCTTTTCCATTATCTGAAACCTTCAGAGAGATATTTATTAACTGCCTCTTAATCTCTTTTCGTTAAAAATTGATTCACACTTCAAATGAAACTTGCTTCTACCATGATCACTAATTTTATATTAAACGTTTTATTATTATTTACATTCAAACCTTTGATAAAAGTTGTCTCAGTATGTGTTTTACTGTCTTAAATAGCACTGAAATCAGAAATTATTTTGAATTTCTGAACAGTACAAGCAAATAATTCCTTAAGTTTGCAAAAGCCAAGGGTGATTTGTTTTCTATTTTTCAAATCTCAATTCGCCTATAGATTCCGTGAATAGACTATAAACTTAATCTTTCAATTTCCACATTTCACTAACACTTTTCCCACCAACACTAACATTTTAACTGTTGAGTAGATGTAGACTTAATATTGAAGCTTGAGTCTCTGATAGGCCTACACCATTTGATTCTGTTACTTAATGCTTTTTATTACAAATTTATCCATGTCAACAGACTATTAATAACATCCACTCTCCTTAAAAGACACACTCAATTGACTACCACTGAACAGCAATCAGTACTGCACTCATTGTCATAGCAAACATTTAAATTTTATTATTGTCAACTTAAAAAAAACAAAAGAGACACAATATAATCTTACAGAAAATAAAACAGTACATCCATTGTCACATTTCTGTTGCATGTCTAACACTTGTTAAATTATTAATACTGTTTCAATGCATTGGGCAGGTAATTCATTCAGTGAATGTCATTATGAAGAAATGTAAGAATGTGTTTCCAGCAATTGCATTGGAATTTTAAAACTTGTGTGTACATACTTATATTTTTGAAATGGGTGGAAAAATATCTCCCTGGCAAGGAAGGAATTTTTATTTGAAGAGCCAGGAGAATTCTTTGACATGAGAGGGGGAAATCCCTTTCATCCTTCCATTATTTGAGATCCTGTATTGCTTGCAAAAAGATGGGTAAAAAAATTAAGGCAGGAAACTCTGGATGCCATTCTTTCTCACAATTGGAAAATTACAGCCTTCATGATAGCAAACATATTTATCTACCAGAACAATTAAATATAAAGAAGTTTCATGTCATGCATCTGAAAATGAACTTTACAAATGTCATGAAATTTACAAGAACATCTTCAATAAAAAATTCAACATTTCCTTTGGTTATTTATGCATCGATACATGCAGTGTATGATATGTTTAGTGTTTGTAAGGGAGCCCTAGAAACAACACACTCCAATTCATCAGATCCTGAAAGGATGATTGAACTAATTTCAGAGTTAAAGCAGCTGAACACACAACAAGAATTACTCTTGCGATGGGCCGATTAGTAGAAAATGTCAAACTTGTCAGTCAAGTCAGAAAATCCTTATTTGAGACGGTTTGTTTTGACTTTCAAAAAAGCTTAAAATTACCTAATGTAAGTAAGCCTGTTATACATGACAGTTATCATTTTATTTAATGTCATGTTTCTTTCAAATAAATTCAGTCTTTTACACTTATGAGGAAGAAAGATGCAAATGACCTGTCAATGTAACACTATTTCATTTTTCATGTTCTGGAGGATGGTTTTGGAGACACAACATTATTTTGTGATTCCTGCTGTGCACAAAACAAAAATTATACAGTCATTAAGTTTTTATATTATCTTGTCCACTTTTGTTTGAAAACCATAAGTGTAGTCTATTCAATTAGAGACCATTTCTATATGGAGTATACTCTAAACTCTTATTAATCAAATTAGGGTAGAAGTCTCTGAACATTGGACAGACCATATAAGAGCTGCAAGATAGAAACTAAGCCCATTTATTGTGGAAGAATGTGATCACAGTTTGTTCAGAAGTTGTGGAGATCACTCCAATGGGAGCTTTAAACCCGAATGTTCACTCCTTACAGGACCAATTTGTGAGCTTCAGTTTGTACATACTCAATCTCAATTAGTCTTCATCGAAATACATACAATGATGCATGATCTTCAGGTGTTATAACACTCCCATAGAACAAGAGAAATCTTCAACCTGATTTACAGGAAGGAGAATTCTTCATCCATCTAGAAATTATAATGGACTCATCTCCTATTTCTCATGAAAAATTTAAGGACTTGCAAGATTTAAAAAAAAATTCTGTGATGAAACTGCACAAAATTTTAATGATAACCTTCCACGCAAAAAAGATTCTAAATAATTCAATGTTGCTATGTAATTTTGTGAAGTACATGTGATTAATATTTGCTTTAAGCATAAACAATAGTGCAGGCCAGGTTTTAAAAATATGAACATTCATTTCCTTAGTTGCTTTTTTGGAAAAAAATGGACTATCTTTTTTCCCCAGTATACTGTTTACTTAGAGACAATTTTCTATAAATTTTACAATGTTAGATAAGTTGTTAGATAATTAACTAATCTGTACAAGGCTTTATATACTATATGAATTTTAGATTGCTGTAAGCAATATTTTTAAGTTTTAACATTTCAAAAGTTAAAATTCACCTAGCTCAGTTCATATTTCTAGTGACATTCATAGTTTTTATCCTGTATTCTTCATATGTAAAATCAAAGTGAAAATGTAGAATATAATTTTATTAATAGTAATATCCAAACACTAATGTTTAAATATACACTAATTGCTATTGATTTGAAATGTGTCTTGTCATTAAGCTGCTCCTTCTAATTATTGCAAATAAAGTTAATAGTAAACACTAAAATTTTATATCTTATTATGCACCTATTTATAGCTTGTTTACCTCATTATTATTATTATTATTATTATTATTATTATTATTATTATTATTATTTATTAATTTTTTTAATAATGTTTAATGCCCATTTTAACTAATGAGGCATCACAGGTGGAGGACAATGGTGATATATGAGATGAAATGATAAATTGGGAAAGGATTTTTTTAAGGAAAGAACTGTTCCAGATCAAGTTTTAGGGTCCTCCCTGGCATTTGCACATTTATGGGGACTGAGGAAGATATGGAAAAAACCTCAGTTAGGGAGGATGGTCCTAGTGGGTAAACCCCAGAACTCCTGCTCACAAGTCTGCGCCTTAACAACCTCAGTTACCCACATTGGTTTACCTCATTGTAAGAGCATATAGCTTTTATATAGGTACTAAAAAGAATATACATTTTCAAGCTCTTTGGGAGAAAGCAATGTCCTCCATTATCTCTGTGTCTTTATTTGAAAAGGCTGAATATCTTTGTCTTTGCTTTTGATTTAAATGACGATAAGTGAAATAGCCCTTTAAAACTCTAGATAAAAATAATTAACTCTAGCTTTATTTATTTACTGCTATAAAAAGGAAAATAATGCCTATTTTCAGAAGCTAACTGACTATTATTCAGGACAGAAAATAACATTTCAAAGAAAATAAAGATAAAGATCAAATTTGTGGATAATTAAAATGAGAAAACTAAAAAAACAATGGAATTAGTTATGCAAAAAAATATATTTGACTTTAAGGTTCTCATTTGGGGAACAAAGTAAGATTATTTTTATAAATAAAAAAAAATGCATCTATGCATCCCTTACCAGCTTCTTTTCTGAATGCTCTGCCAACTACTTTACCTTCATGTTTCTGCCTGTTGTAGCATTCTGCACCAGAGCAGCTATTGCCTCTTCAGTGGTATTTTTAAAGTGGTTTCTGTATAAAAATTCTTTTGTACTTAATCGCAGGAAATTGCCAATTGCTCTTACTGCATTAGATCGAACCTATATTCAAATTACACAAATATTAAAAACATTTTCTCTTATTGTTAGGAGCTGACAACATAAAAGTATTATACAAAAACAAAATGTCAATAACTAGTGACACTATACTTCACTTTACATATAAAACTCACCATATATTTTTCTTTCTATGTCAGCTGTAGAATAACTATATTAGTGATCCATAAACATCTGGTGGTTCCAATATGAATCGACACAAGTTGTCCATTGGTGGCATTTCAAAGTTCATTACTTGATCTTTATTTTCTAGAATGAAAATCTTTTTCCAAATGGCTAACACTTTCAGATTCCCCATAGATTTCAGTAATTTAGCTCTTATGAAGTTGTGATAGTTTATCCACAAATGTGTCACAACTGCTGACTTAACTCTATGTTTATATTTAATGTTCCTAAAAATATTCCTTTACTTTAAATTTTGAATTCTGCATGTATAAATCTGTTTGCAATCTTGGCAGTTGATCTGGTTAACTCCAAGCTTCTTGCTGATAGAAATTACAATTTTAGTAGCATTTTTTGCTAAATTTTTAATAATACATCATTTTCCCAAGGCCATCTTTATATGATATTTTTTAAAAATTCTGGTAAATTTATGGACAATAATTATTTCATAAAGTTTTTTCCTACTTTTTAATGGGAAGGTTGCTGATTTATACAATGCCCATCATTCATGGAGGTGCAATAAATTTACAAGCATTTTTAAAAAAATGTAATACAGTTTGGTTTTATTAAGTATTTGTCCACATTGATTTATGATGGCCAATTTTTTAGATTCATTCAAACCCTCGGTAGCAATCTCTAAGTCTACTATGAAATCTTCCAATCTGTTGGAGTAACCCACAAATGTTTTAAGCTTTTGTTTAAAAACTGTAATTCTTCGTTGTCCAAAGAGTATCGAGATAGGTGAATCACATTAACAGTGCTGGATTCTTTAGGTTGGCAATGGTTTGTTTTTTTGTTTACTATAGTGTTGAATTCTTTTCTTTAGTTTAAGCATTTTATTTCTCATTAAAACTATGATAATCGTTTGGCAGCACAAAATAAATTTAGTATTGGAAAGCTTCTAAATAGCACCATAAAAGACATTATTTCACCCAGCAAAAAGGCAGGAGTGTATCGGATAGATTGTTTGGAGTGTGATCAGATATATATGGGCAAAACAATATGAAATTTGGAGATAAGGACCAAAGAACACTTCAGAAATGTAAGATATAACCAAGTGGACAAATCGGCGGTTGCAGACTTACTTATCTTACTATCATGACTTACGATCATGACATTGCAGGAGAAGCCAAACTGTTAAAAGCTACCATCAATCCCAAGGAATTGGCAATATGGGAAAATATTTATATTTTAAAAAATAAACATAGAGTTATGAATTTTGACATTCCGCCAATGGACTTCCTGTTTTGTTGTCTAATGGAACCACCAGAAGTCACTACGTCACCTGCCAGGGTTAGTCGGACTCCAGCTGAGGATGAGACTGAATGCTCTTGAAACATGTTCTGAAGAATTAACCAGTTAGTGAAGTTTTAGTGTAATGGAATACCGACTCGTGTGTGTGCGTGCGTGTGTGCGTGCGTGCGTGCGTGCGTGCGTGTGTGTGTGTGTGTACATGCACACATTAAAACACTCTTGACGTTCCATTTTATTTAAAAAACTGGGACATGTTTTGTGAGACCTTGCTCACATTGTCAACCATGAACAACTAACGGATTAATCTAAATTGGCAGTGTAAGTGACTGTGAGTGCTCTGGTGGTCTATTGATGAACTTATACAAATGTTATCTGCTTCTGGGATATTTAAATTCATGAGTCTATGTTCATATTTTTTTATGAAAATTTTTTCCCATATACTGAGTTCCTTTGGGTGTTGCACAGCTTTTAATAAAGTAATATCCTTCTTGATCTCATGGTGTTCATTCCAAAAATGTGCTGCAACTGCTGATTTTTCTATTTGTTTGTATTTAATATTTCTCCCATGTTCCTTTAATTTGATACTTATGTTCCCTTTTGTCTTGCCTATGTACACTTTTTGACAATGTTTGCAATTAATCCTATAGATGCCAGAATTTTTTTCTTTGGGTTTGGGGTCTGTTTTGTTTAACTTCAACAGTTTGCCAACACTGTACTTATTTTTAGGTGCTAAATAGATGTACTGTTTGAAGATTTTCTGAAATTTATTACTGAGGTATGGGTGATAAGTGAACTAATGATAAGTTTTTTTCTTTCGATAAAGTACTAAGTGTGGTAATTTGTTTAATTTTCTTTTTTTTTCTTTGAATCTTTTTCTTTTTTTATCAAGCATTTGTTTGTTAAATCCATTACATTTTTCTGCTTCTATTATGTGTATGTATTCCTTTCATACTATTCTTCATTTAGTGGTACATTGACCAATCTATAAACCATTCAATTAAAGGCTATGTCTTTATGAGGTCTAGGGTTGAAACCACGGGCTTTTATTTGTCTGTGTGTGTATACTTTCTGTAAATGCCAAATTCCAGTTTATTATCGCTTTTTATCATCTTCAAAACCAAAAAAAGGTAATGTACTGTTAATTTCAGTTTTCATAGTGAATTTAACCATGGGTTCTTGCAAATTTAATAATTTACTGCATCTTCTACATATCTGTTTTGTACAATGGCAAAAATATCATCCACACATCTATACCAGATCTTGAATATGTATGGAAAGGCTTTTGTGATGTATGTTTCAAAGAAACTCATAAATAAATCTGCCAAAAATAAAAAAAGTGGAACATCAAGAGCATTTTAATGTGTTGACATGATTTTAAGTAGTTTTACTTTTAATCTGCCAATGATTTTAAGATCGTTTCACTGTGTTCTACATTCATCATTAATGAATTACATTATTTTAAGGAGGGAAAAATGGTGAATCATGTTGCATTTGTTATCTTTGTGCATCAAACTGCTCTACATGTCAAACCTCCTACATATGACCTTCAAAGGCTGCATGGCTCTAAAGAATGATAGGTGTGTAGCAATGCCGTCAGAACTAGTTTCTCTGTGCTATTAAATACAAACAGTTACTGCAAGCTTCAGCAGTGCATCAGATATAATGAAAATGAATTTGCAAGCATGTAAGAAAAAAAAAGTATAACTTTAGTTTGACATTTTCTTGAAGAAGTTTTATTATAAATATATTTGCATAAAATGATGAAAAGCAAGAAAAAGAACAGATGTCATTTAGCATTTATAGATGGCTACTGTTATTTTTTTTATTATTTATTTTTTTTAATAATGTTTTAAGACCTGTAATTACTACTGAGGCACCATAGGCTGGCTATGGATGTTGCTCTCTGTTATTGCATATGGTTTGAAGAGAGAAAGGTCACTTTTGTTCCTAGAATTTACTGAATGCTTCATACCACAAGGTGATAATATGCTGCACTCTCCCTGCTCAATTACTATCTATCTTCTTGCATGATCCAATGATATGGCTACATTAAAGTGTGCTGCTATTGCCTTTTGCCATATGCAGGAGATTTGACATGGAACAATTTAACACTGTTATATGATTAAGGTTCTTAAACTACATAGGAGGATAGGGTTTTGCGAATTTTATTATATATAAATAATTACCTTGTCATTGTCACGTGATGCTTTTATAGCTGACTGTAAGAGTTTTATCAACAGTATCTCTGGAATATCTTCCATGTGTTCTGTTGACCTGGAAGAGGAGATAAAAGAAAAGAAAAAAACATTATTTTATATAACTTGAAATGCTAGCTGGAACTTGTACAGTAAAGCTAATCATATAATTAAGATCATTTTATGATTAAGTCGAACTACACATTTTATAGGCTCTGCTTACTGGTTTAATTAGTACATGCTTCATAGACCATTGTCTGCATCATTAGCTAACCGTTGACTGCTGGATATTGCATATATTCTATTCTGGTAGAGGGTGTTATGAACTTATGGTTTATGTTTTAAAATTTTTTAAAAAAACTTCTTTTTAAAAAAATGTATGGAACTAACACAGTGAAGCTACTTATATGATTATAATCATTTGAGATATGTCAACCTAAATACTCTTATTGCTCCACTTACTTGTGGTACCGGTTTCGAAGATATTCAAAACTGGTATCATACTTTATAACAAGTGTGGAGCAATAAGAGTGTTTAGGTCAACATATCTCAAGTGATTCATCATAATGTTAACATGATAACATGTTATCATTCCTGGACATTAAAATATTTTGGAATTTGGAATCTACAACAAGCACATGTAGGCAGACAATCATATCAAAGCTGATAGATATAATCCCAAAACACATAAATATGCAGTCATCAACAGTTTAACACACAGGATAGTTAACCTACACAAAACAAGGAAGAATACTCTAAAAAATACAATCAAATAGAAAGAATGGCAATTAAAATGGGATTTAGCAATGAAATAATTCACAAAAAAGTATAGAAATTCAAGAGGCAGAAACTAATTAAAGAAATTACAACATTTTCAGCTGAAAAAGATAAGAAAATGTTTAAAAAATTCACATATTATCAATGGGCTATGCAAAAATTTCAAAATATTCTAAAAGATTTTAGTATTAGATTGGCACCTATAAACAGATTTAATGTTAAAAATCTCTTGAATGACAATATTAATGACAGTATTGCACAGGAGAAAAAATCAGGTATTTACCAAATAAGTTATGCAGAATGTGAAAATATCTATATTGGCAAAACAAAGAGAAACATAGGCCCATGATTAAAAGAACATTTCAGGAACACAAAATACAAATAAATGGAAAAGTCAGTAATAGCATTGCATTTTGGACAGAAAACCACGAAATAGTGAATAAAGCAAAATTATTAAAATCAATATAAAGACCTACAAAGTTAGCAACATGGGAGAAAATATACATTTATAAATACGAGACAGATTAATGAACTTGATACTTCTGAAAACATAAACTTTAAGTTCATCACACCTCGACCAGAGGAGAATGTACAAATTATCCAGCAGTCGACGGTTAGCTGATGCAGATAATGGTCTGTGAAACATGTACTAAATTTAAACAAGTAAGAGGAGCCAAGAAGAGTGTGTAGTTGAACTTAACATAAAATGATCTTAACTGTTTTATATATTACAGTATGGTTATTTGAGTTATGGACCGCCTGAGTGCTCTCTTCCCAACAGAAAGATGCACTGTGCTAACTAGTAAGCCAAATAACCTCAATGTATATGAGAAAACAGACAAATGGTTAATATTTGCCATTGTGATATCACTATTTACTTAGAACATATACTCATTTATGTTCATTATTATTAACTTTAGTTCATTGGCTCCTAGTCCTGAGCTTAGGCAAAAATCAAGTGCAATAAGTTATGCAAACTGAAGAAATCTGTAAAACAAAACTTAATTTACTCTCTCAATATTAATTAAATTTGAAATCTAACATTGTGAAGTACACATTAATAATCTCTTCTGAGTCAAAGTATTTAAATCATTTAACAGCCGAGGATGTGGACAAAGGTTATATCCTGAGTAAATCTGCAATAATTGAAGCCAGAAAAAATGTGTTTTAATATTTTGACTCAGAAGAGATTATTAATTTACTCTATTTGTAGATGATATTATTTTTTCCTTACAGTTCATAGCTATTTTCCTGTAACTGTATTAAGGAATTCTCTCTACCCTTGTTTTTAATTTAATAGTTACAAATTTTTATATGTATATTGCTTTTTGGCAATACCTTAAATCCTTATTTGTTAGCACAGTTTAGCAACAAGTGGTAGTTTTAAGATTTACATTTCATACTTACTGGTTGATAACAAGGGAGTCACTTAAATTACCAAGGGCCCATGATGCTTTTTCCCTTACAAGTGGAGATTCATCCTTAATTGCTCGCATTATTGATTCAGCTGTGTCACAAACAAAGTGTATATCCTATAAAAATAATATATAGTAAACACGGCTTAATTATTTTTGTAAGAAAATAATAATGTGTTAGATATTTGGCTTTCAACTATACATATTAATGGCAAAACTTAAATTTTTGAAATTATGAATGCATTGCAAATGAAATTAATTACTATAAATGCAAATGAACTAGTCTTGTAATTAAAAGCTATCAACCATTTTTGTTTCTGGAAGCAAAGGTAGGTTTATATCATGTAAATAGTATTGAATAACTTGGTTTGGTACTGCAGACATATTGGCACAGATTTGGTACTAATAGGTTTTCTAATTATTTATTTATTTATTTGTGTGTATATATATTTTATATATATATATATATATATGAGGTTTTTTTTAATGTGATTATTGAAATAACACTGTTGACACTTAAAGATTTAATAGCATAAACCTCTTAACCTAATTATTTACCTACCTACTTATTTATTTACTTATCTCTTTTATTGTCTTAAGTATGATTAATTTGTTGATATAAAATAATGAAATATATATTACTTTAATTACAGCTTATTTTCCACTAAAATGGGTTTTATATACTTTTTGTAGCTTTAAATACCATCACCATCATCCAAGCTAACAACTGAGGAAATCAGCACAAATAATATTTTATAACAACATATTTAATCACATTAAATACATTACCAAAGTATTTATTGATAGAATACTGGATGTTTAAGCTTATATATTTATTTTACAGGCATATATTTTATATATAAGTAAAATTAGCATGCCTCTATGATCATAGTTTATAGAAAATAGTACCTACACAGCTGTGATATTCAAGTTTAATTGACATCTATCCAAATCAAAAAATGTTTTAATTGCCTTTAGTCTTTGCTAATAAAATTATGTACTTAAACTGGTACACTAGGTTTACTGCCCCCTTCCTATTCTCTCTTCAATTTTTAATTCAACCATTTAAGTATTTTCATTTATTTTAGGGCATCAGTTCTTACAATGTAATACTTTTCACAACATTATCTCTTCCTCAGAGCACCTGCATCATATGCGTTTCCTAATCCAGTAAATCTGGATTTAACTCTTTGCAAAGTTTTCAAAGTTTTCTAGTATTATCAATTTAATTTTCTTTATTTCATTTACTATAAATTTATATATTTGTAAACACAGACATACAAATATAGAATTAGTGAATTATCAAAATATGATGCAATGTAAAATTTACTATAGACATAAATTTATAATTGCAATTTTATATAAGAATATAGAATTAAATATTATGCCTTTTTACATAGACATTTCCTTAAATTTTTTAAACATTACAGCATTATTTAAATCTTTAATATGGTTGGCAAATAGTTTTTTGTATCAGGGAATTTTACAGTGAAATATATTATAATATGACAAATTATTGTTACAAAATCACTCAAATTTCACTAATTTTGCTCCACTTACTTGGACATGTTTCAAAGGCGATTGCCTCCATCTTCAGCCCGGTCCCTCTGGCTGCTTCCCACTGTGGTATTAAGATGTTGCTCTGTGACTTTAGGGAACTTATTGATGAGGTAGCCGTTGTTTGGGAGATCAAAGTTAACCAAAAATTCTTTGTTTATAAATATATTTTCCCATACTGTTAATTCTATGGGATTTTGAAGAGCTTTTAATAGTTTCGGTTTCTTTTGGAATTCGTGTTTTTTTTTTTTTTTTTTTTTTTTGCCAAAAATGGTCTGCCACTAGTGATTTTTCTGTGTGTTTATATTTAACATTTCTCATGTGTTCCTTAAAACGTATGGTAATATTTCTTTTTGTTTTGTCTATGTATTTCATATCACAGTCTTTGCATCCGATTTCATAAATGCCTGATTGCTTTTCTGGTGGAATTTTGTCTTTTGTGTTGGTGTTTAAGTGGTTTTTTAAACTGAATTTATTTATTGGGGCCAAAATGATGTTTGCTTCTCTAAAAATCTTCTGGAAATTTTGGTGTGCCTATGGGTGGAATGTGAATTTTTTATATATATGATCTCCTTTGTAGCCTTTTAGTGTGGTGATGTCCTTTATTTGTTTTTTCTTTCTGAATTTCTCTATTTTCTTGTTGACAAGATCTATTGTAAGCCATTTGAGTGATTTTGTAACAATAATTTGTCATATGGTTCGCAAACTTTAAAATTTTCAGATAAAATTTAAAGAACCCTTTTTTAATAAGAGATAAAATGTAAGGAATATGCAGATTCCTGCCTTCACTAGTGTTAAAGTTATAAGTTTGTAGATTTTGATAATACTATTACATTGCTTGTCTACAACAATATACATTTATTTACTGGTAATAACATGTTTGATTTCAAAAGAAATTATGTTGTAAAAATGCAACATCAATTCAATTATTCAAGATAAAAATATCTTTGCTGTCAATCTAATTTCTGCAGAAATTAATCCCACATTTCATAATACAGTGAAAACAGGCAGAAAAAAATCAATATTGTTTGAATAGAATAGCATGCAGAGCTAAATTTTGGCAAAAATATACTCCATATGTGAGTCCCCATTTATGTAATTATCTATTTACAGACCAAGAAACCTGGTTTTTGGGATTTAAAATTCCATAAATATTTCCCATATATAGCAACGGTTAGGTTATCTATAAAGAAGCTATGATGAATCAATCACAGAGACATTTTTAGAATACGTTTTAATAAAAATAAAAAATGCTTACTTCTCTCAGCACAGGAAACAGAATAAACATAGCAATGGCACGAATTGCAGAAGAACGCACAGTAATTTCTTCATCTGCACTGCAGCCAAAGAGTAATGTGATAAGCAGGATTTTTTTATCTTGCTGAAAAATATAAAATATTACACATTTTATTTATTTACTGTAATAATAATCAAGAAATTAAATAAAACATTGACAAGCTGGTTTCTCATCTTAGTTGTAATTACATATCTGCTTCAAAAGAAAAATAAAGCCAATTAACCTCCAAAATCTTGATTTATCTTCATCTAGACAGACTACTGTATTGCTGGAAATTCATAGGTCTTATACCCTTACAAAATTTTACAAACAAGAGTAAAAAAGAACTGCTAAGACGTTATTTGGTCTGCAAATGCCAGTGTTTCCAAGGATTACCTGCAAGCATTGATGCTGATTATATCTTATGATTCAAAATGTAGTGTTAATTGCATTTAAATGTGACTTCATTATACAGAAGGGTATGTTTTGAAATTATCCACATGCAGCAAAAGAAATCACTTTGTAATATGTCATTTTATTCCATTATTGAGTTTACTTAATGAGATGTCAATGCAGATCATTTTAAAAAAATTGTGAATGTTGTGAAGAACTCTGTATGAGCAACAATTATTGTATAATATAAGAAGGAATATCAACACATAATAGACACAGCCATTTCTAATGGTTTTAAAAAACAGATGATAGATCAAAAAATCAAGATTTCAGAAACAAAAGAAAACTAAACAAATTACTACATATTACTATAGATAAAATCTATAAAAGGTTCATTTACCATCCACAATTGAATAATAAATTTTAAAAAAATTTTAGTCAGTGCAACGTGACACTGGTTCCTCAGAATAGATTTAGTATTGGGAAATGGTTGAAACTAAACAAAGTAGATGACAGACCCAAAGAAGAAAAGTCAGATAAATATCAGATAAATTGTAATGACTGTGAAAAGCTATACTTAGGAAAAACTAAGAGAAGCATTGGAATCAGAATGAAGGAACACATTAGAAACATTAAACATAAACAAATAGAAAAATCAGCCATAGCAGCACATTTTTGGAAGGAGCACTGTGAAATTGACAAAACTATTAATTTATTGAGAACATAAACTTTGGTATTCATTTTTTATACTAAACTCCACTTACTTAGGTAAAAGTAAGATGCATTTTGGGAGAATCTCTCCCATCTTCAGTTTCTCACTGAACCGCCATTACTCAAAACTTTTATTGCTGGACAACTGGATGTTCCTGTGGTGGCCTCTGTTGGTTGAAGTGAAAGTTGCTGAGTTCATCCATAGGAGGAAACTCAAAATTCATTAGATTTTCTCTATTTTTTTAATATGAAAAATTTTTCCCAAGTGGATAATTACAATGAGTTATGAAGATGTTTCAGCAGTTCAATTTTCGGTTTTATTTCATGGTTTTTGGTCCAAAAGTGAGCTACTACTGCTGATTTATCCACCTGTTTAAACCGAATATTTCTAAAATGTTCTTTCCTCCTAATTTCCAAAGTTCTTTTTGTTTTGCCTATGTAGCTGCACATTTTATTTCGTAAATTCCTGATTTCTGTTCTGTTGGTATGGAGTCTTTTACTATGCAACCCATATAAATTCTTGATGTTGTATCTGTTCTTTGGGGCTAACATTATCCCATGTTCTTTGAAGATTTTCTTGAACTTGTTGTGGTAAATTGGATGGTAGGTGAAACTTTCAAATTTGTATTCTTCTTTTGCATTTTTCAGTGTGGAAACTTCCCTTATCCCTTTTTGTCTTTTAGATTTATTGATAATTTTTATCATTGTGTCTTTGTTGAAACCATTGATTACAGTAGTCTTTATTATTTGTTTGTATTCTATTTTGCACTCCGCTTCTGTGAGTGGAATATTCATCAATCTGTGTGCCAAACTGTGAAAAACTACATTTTTGTGTGGAATGGGGTTATAACTTTCATTTTTATGTAGTTTTCTGTGTGTGTTTCTTTTCTGTAAATTCCAAAATTCAAACAATCTCCATTTCTAATAATTTTTAAATCTAGAAATGGTAGCCACTCAGTTCTTTCTTCTTCTGTAGTAAATTGCATAGATTCATGTTGCAAATTAAGAAGTTGCAGGGCATCTATTCAGTGTTTCTTCGGTATTATTGCAAAAATGTCATCCACATACCTATATCATGACTTGAAAATTAAAGGGAAGGTTTTTGTGATGTGTATTTCAAATGAGCTCATGAATAACTCTGCTAGAAAAGGTGACAAAGGGTTTCCCACAGTTAAGCCTGAAACTTGTTGGTAATATTTCTTGTTGAAGCTGAAGTAATTTTGTTTAATGCAAATATTAGTAAGTTTTAATAAGTCTTCTATTTCTTCTGTTTTTAAATTTATTGATGTTAACCATTTCTTCAGTATAAGCACAAGTTTCTATAGGTATGCTCCGGAATAAGGTTTTTACATAAAATGAAACCATTATATCTCCAGCCGTAATTCTGCTATTTTCAAGTTTTTTGACTAAGTTAAGTGAATTTTTAATGCTCAAACTTTGGAATCTCTTAAAAGAATTGAAGACTTTGATGAATTTTTTTGCTACTTGGTACCAATTCACCCACATAACCACCAGTTTAGTGTAAAAAATGAATACCTAAGTTTAGGTTATATTACCACTCCATTGTCAACAGCTTCATAAGTACAACATTTATTGAGAACTGTTCAACTTCCCAGAGAACTAAGCATATGGGAAAACATTTTCATTAAGGAAAATGAACACAGGCTTATGAACTTCGAAATTCCGGAAGCGGATGACATTCTGTATAAGTTCTTCCATAAACCACTAGAGCCCCTTATGGCACCTGCCTCTTTACACCAGCATGACATATTAGTTCATCAGTTAACAATGTGACTGATAGGTTATGAAACATGTCCTGAATTTTAACAGTTTAAAGAGTGTTGAAGATTTTAGCCATTTTAACCATTTTAGAATTTTAACCCTTCCCATGGGAAAGAGATTTTAACTGGTTTAAAAATAGGTTTTATATAAAGCAATTACATATGTTTTACTGTACTGATTCCGATCAAGTTTTATATTAATAATTATTGTACTTTCTCATCATATTCTATATA
This sequence comes from Metallyticus violacea, assembly GCA_030762175.1. Taxonomy (NCBI): domain Eukaryota; kingdom Metazoa; phylum Arthropoda; class Insecta; order Mantodea; family Metallyticidae; genus Metallyticus; species Metallyticus violacea. Next base: position 125,708,001 of record CM060832.1, read on the forward strand.
TGCTAGATTGATGCTTTTCTTAAAATAATTTTCCTTCAGCAGGCACTATTACATTGTACAAAACACAATATCAATTTTTTTCACTAACTGAACACTTAATCACATATTAAGCTTTTTTTTATATTTTCTCTCATTTAAAATATTTTTAGGAATATCCATAAACACAATTTATATACCTCTGACCTGTTACTGAAGTGCACATGGTTTTGATAAAATACCCAATATAGCTTCTTATACTTTTTTTTTGAATAGTGTTTAATGTCCGAGGCACCACAGGTGGTGGACAATGATGATACATAAGATGAAATGGTAAACTGGAAAGAAAGCGTTCCAGGCCTAAGTTTAGGGTACCTCCCCAGCATTTTCCATTTATGAGGACTGAGGAAAACCTGAAATAAACCTCAGTCACGGAGGATGGTCCTGGTGGGAATCAAATATCACAGATCTCCCGCTCATGAGTCAGCACGTTAACGACCTTGGCCACCCGTGGCAGTAATGATTCCTCATTACAAAACTTAAAAGGAAAAAAGAAGGAAAAAAAACCTCCTATATGGTTATATTTGTGCTATATCTCTTTTAACAGATGAATTCACTTTTTTTTCACTTGGCCTAAAAACTGCTGTATGCTATTATGATCCTTTCTGAAAATTTCAGTTATAGCTGTTTTTCTACCTAAGCCATTTGTGTCATTTATTAGCTATTTTCTTCACAGATCAGTCTCTTTATTTTCAAATTATATATGCCCAATATCTTGATTGCCTCCACTTATAGGGCAATGATTCTGTGGAACACTCTTTCTTAGTGCTTTTAACCTTCATGTCCCTGCTCTTATTCATGAGATACCCTCTCTTTGTTTATTATTTACTTTATCAATACATGTTTACCTATATGTGTTCTTTATGGAACTATAATTTTTTTTCAGTTATCTCACTGAACAGATTTTTAATTTTTATATCATAAAATTTCCTTCTTTCTCCTTTCCAAAAACCATTATAATTATTTTCTCTTCTTCTCCAGATTTCTCCCAGCTCATTGCTCTTTTAAGTTATTTTGAAGGTTATTAATACATCCTGAATCCCTTTGGCATCTCTCTTGATACTCTAAGCATTTTCTTTAATAAATTATTTTCATCCAAATTCAAGATCCTAAACCAGTATTTTAGAGCCCTTTCCATAATCATGCCCTTCCTTGGACACACTTCCCAACTCAATTTGGGCTACTTCTTTTACCATTGCCCTTGGTATACTTGAAACTTCTCAACAGAATATCCTGTGCAACAATATATATGATTTCCTCTCCTCCATCCAATCCCCATACCTCTATGCCATATACCATTTTGGGTTCAACCACCATATTGTAAATTTTTTCTAGCCATTTGACATTAATATTTACTATTGTGTATTTACAACCTCTAACAGCTGCAATGGCTTCTTTTCCTTTTGTCTTCTCCCATTTCCCACCTCTATCAATTATAACTCCTAAATAATACATACTGTTACTATCTTATAGTCTCTATTACCCTTCTTGCATTTTTCACTTTTATTCAATTTTGCCCCTTTCTTACATACTACTATTCATGCTTTCTCTTGGTTTACATTTAAATTCTATTCATTAGAGCTGTTATCTATTTCCTGAAGAGAATGTTTTAAACCCTTTAATGTAATTAACCCTACTACTAAATCAATTGCAAATAATAGCCCAGGAATTACAGCATTATTTAAAACTGGTATAAAATTATTGTTCTTCCTTAATCCTTGTAATATATCATCAATATATAGGTTGAAGAGAATTGAACATAATTTACATCCTTGCCGTAATCCCTTCCTTTGCTTAATATCTCTGGTTATTATTCCTTCCTCAAATCTCACATAGAAAGTATTTTTTTTTATAGATCACTTTAATAATGTTTACCATATGCTGACTCACTTCTTTGCCTAACAATTTATACCATTATAATTGTAACTTAATGCTATAATACACTTTCTCTAAATTCACAAATGCCATATACAGTTTTCCTCTTTTATTCTTTAAGTATTTATCTACTAATGTCTTTATTATAAGCATATTATCTACTTAAAATGTAAATTGGAACTTGCACAGTGAAGTTAATCATATTAATTGATATCATTGTATGATTCAGTTGAACTACACACTCTTAAAGCTTCACTTAATTTTCATAAATGTATGGAACCCATTTCAAGAACATTTAGTTCCATACATGAACCGGTTATTCAAATAGAAAAGTCAAAACATTATACTAAAATGACAAATATTGATCTTAAACTATACGGAAAACACTTACAGATTTCAAAGAGGTTAGGTTGCATAATATAGGATAATTTAATTAGAACAGCCTTAGAACATATACAATTTCCAGTAAACAAAAAAGTCAGAAATCAAAAAAGAAAACTTAGTAATCTTTATCATAAACCAAAGAAAACTCCAAAACCTAAACAGAATTATGTAGAAAATCTATCTAATGAAAATGTCAAAAAAGAAGAATTAGCATTTCTAAATAAAGGCTTAAAAACTTGTGCATAATACTCCACTAAAATAGAAGATTATTTGGTAGATTTGGAAATGGCATTGAAAGATTGAAGAACAAAGAAAAAGAAATAGAATTAAATCAGAAAAAAGTTTTTAAAGGCATGGTTAAAAAGAATACAGCAGTACACAAGACATATAAGAGCACAATAAAATCCTTAAATGATAAAGATGTTGTTTATACAAAAGCAGACAAAGGAAACATAATAGCAATATTGGATAAAGAAGATTATAATAGTAGAATGCAGAATTTATTAAATAAAAAAGAATATGTTCAGATCCAGTCAGACCCATTGAAAGGGTGTGTTAATTCCATCAATGAGGTTCTGAAAACATGTACAGTCATCCCAAAAGAAACAATATACAAAATAAAGCAGAGCAACCCTAAAATAGCTAAGATATATGGTTTACCTAAAATTCACAAGACTGGACATGGTATGCGTCCCATCATTAACACATCAATACTCCATCTTACTATTTAGCAAAATGGTTAGCTAATAGATTCAAGATATTACTAAAATTTCAAAGCAGGAGTATAAACAATTCATTTCAGTTAATAGAAAAAATTAAGGACATAAAACTACATTCCTCTGACACTATTATATTTTTCGACGTAGAATCTCCGTTTCCAAGCATACCAAAAGAAAAACTTCTGATTTATCTACATGATTGGCTAAAAACAACTGGAATTAAGGATATACACATAAATGAATACATCAAAGTCACAGAAATTTGCATAAACCAAGTCTTTTTTACTTTGAAAGGGAAATTTTTTACAATGGGCGCCCCTTATCTACATTTCTAGCTAACCTCTTCATGAGTAGATTTGAAACACACATATCAATGCAGCATTTCCATACATATTTAAGGTATGGTACAGATATGTAGACGATATATTTGCCATAGTTAACAAAAAACTCATTGACGATGCCTTAAACTTTAGAATATACAAGATATAAACCTATCATTTACACACGAAATAGAAACAGATAACATGTTGCCATTCTTAGATATTAAAATAATGAAATGTGAAAAAAATCTTAAATTTGGAATATACAGAAAGAATACACATGCAAATAATCACATCAAAGCTGACAGTTTTAACCCCACAGCGCACAAACATGCAGTAATTAACAGTTTAACACACCAGCTAGTTAACCTACAAATTAACAAAGAAGAATATTTTAAAGAATACAAACAAATAGAAGAAACAGCAGTTAAAAATGGTTTTAAAAAAGAACTAGTACATAAAAAGGTACAGAAATTCAAGACAAAAACATATGAAAGAAGCCACAACACTTTCAGTAAGAAAAGATAAACTAATTTTTAAAAAGTTCACATATCATCCATGGGCTGCAAAAAATTTCAGAATATTCTTAAAGATTTTAATATCATGTTGGCACCGATTAATAGATTTAATGTTAAAAACTTACTCATAGATAATGTTAATGACAGTATTCCACAAGAGGAAAAACCAGGTATTTACAAAATAAACTGTGCAGAATGTGAAAAAAAGAGAAACATAGGCACAAGGTTAAAGGAACATTTCAGAAACATAAAGAGAAATCAGAAGTAGCATATCATTTTTGGACACAAAATCACGACATAATAAATAAAGAAAAATAATTAAAATCAGTACAAGGACCTACGGAACAAGCAACCTGGGAGAAAATCTACATCTACAAATACAAAGACAGCATAATGAACTTCGACATTGCCGGAGGTGAAAACATAAACTACAAGTTTATCACACTGCCACCAGAGCAGAATACACATTCCCACAACTCAACGACTGATCCGACAGTTGAACTTTAGCCTGGCTGAAGATGGGAACTAAATGTTCTCGAAACCGGTTCCCTACATTTATGAAAAGTAAGTGAAGCTTTAAGAGTGTGTAGTTCAACCGAATCATACAATGATATCAATTAATATTATCTACTGTTCGCTTCCTAATCAAAAACCCATTTAAAATTCTGAAAGAACATTATATTATATCCCATTTCTGGAACATGCTTGCTAGAATTCCAATAAAAATGTGTCCTACATTTGATAACAAAATAATACCTCTATAACAATTTGGTTTGTGTGTTTCCCTTCCCTTTATATAATGGGTGGATAATTGTTTTCCTCCAGTTCTTTGGCACATATCCCTTGTCTTTAACAAAGTTGAGCAAATTTGTTATTATCATAACTCTATTTATATCACTATACCATTCTTTGCTCCCAATCATGCTGTGAATACTTATCTTTCATACCTTCCACTCTTCTCTTGATATTCCGAATGTTAGTTCTTACATCCTGCATTTTTGTTCTTATTTCTACTTTCAATTCCATTATTTCTTTTCCCACCTCATTCATTTTCATTCCCAATCTCTCCTCTATTCCCACTATTCATAACAGAATCTCTTCCTCTGTTCCTTTGCTTCCATTTGGTCCAGAGTTAATTTCAATTCCACCAATAATCAATATTATACCCACAGAGGTTCAGCAAAAAACACATTCAGCATTTCTTCTTGTACACTTTTATTCTTGAAATTATTAACTTTTGTTCTATTAAAGGACCCATTTCTCCCTCTATATTCTTCAATGCACACTCCTATTTCTCCTTATTCCCTTTTTTACTTTAACACTCACCAGCAAATTCACCACACATCCTCTCTCTTCCACTGCTGTCTTAGCACTCAGAAATAAATTAATAATAATCTGATTTGCTCAATATATGAAGTTATCTGTTAATCATATTTTCAGGGTGGAGTAAAACTAGAAAAAATCTAATAAAGACTATTTTCCCTAAACTGTTCTAATTTTGAGTTCTTTCTTTGCAAATCAAAACTGATAGGTCTAGATTGAATCTTTTTCTTTTATCAGATTTTAATACTTTATTGGTTTATTCATTTTTTCATTATGAAAAGTCTTTGAGAATTAATGAAAGCTACACACATTTGGCTGTGAAGTAAAGGTGATTTTTTTTATTGTAAAGTGTTGTTACAACTCTGTTGCTGGGGTTACTATCATAGGCCATTAGGAAAAAGGGATCCAAAATTTGGTATTGGTACAGTAATGCATTTTGGAATACATGTAGCATGAGAAGAAATTAAAACGAACAAACAAAGGATAGGGAATAAAACTGAAAAATAATCTATTAACAGAAAATGAAATCTACTTACAGTCAACTGCTCAAAGACCTCAGCTTTGATAGTTGCAAGACAATCACATCCAACTGTTCTTAAGGTTCCATTTTTAGGATTTTGAATCATTGCAATGAGAGATCCAGAAAGTATTTTCTGCCAAAAGCTTATAATTTTATCCTGATTAAATGTTTCTGTCAGCTCTGAAATAAAAAATAATTTAATTACAAAAATGTTAATTCATTGCAGCATTATAAATATCTAGCATGTGCTTAATATGCTATTTAATTTAATATCTACTAGAACAATGTAGCATATAATGTTGATATAAGAGTTTGTTTGGTGACACTTCACTTACTTGGTTTTTAAATGAACATGTTTTGAGAACATTTGCCCTCATCATCAGCAGAAGACTAACTAGCAGAAGTACACTCTATGGGCGTTCAGAGAAACTTATTGAACATATCAAACATTGGTGTCTCAAAGTTTATAATGGAGTATTTATTTGTAATGATGAAAATTTTTTCCATGCTCTTAGTTCCAAAGGGTTGCTAAAATGTTTCAATAATTTTGTTTTTGTATCAATTTCATGGTTTTTTGATCAAGTGGACTGCTAATGCTTATTTCTCTATTTGTTTGTAACAGATATTTATGAAATGTTCTTTTGTATGTATGCATTTCTAAATTTCTTTCCATTTTTTGAATGTATACTTGATCACAGTCTTTGTAATCAATTTAGTAGACATTAGACTTCCTGCCAGAAAGTATAGGATTTTGCAGAAAGATTTTAATAAAATTTTGCTACTGTGGATGTTTTGAGGAGTAAACATTATTTTGTAATTTTTAAAAAAATTTAAAAATTAATTGAAAATATTGGGGTCGTATGTGAATTTTTTGAGTTGCATATCTTCTTTTATAAATGTAATAGCAAACTTGTGTCTTTAACATCTTTAATTCTTTTAATTTTTTTAGTCATTTGTGGAAACCATTGTGCAATGCTGTGTTGCTGATGCACTGACCAGAATATTCGTTTGTATGTTAGGAGTTGAGGATGGCATAGGTTTGTTTTGGGATTAAAGCTAATATTTTCAATGTAATTATCACTGTGGATGAGTTTCCTATATATTCCAAAAGCTAATTTGATATATTTTATAATCTTCAAATCTAAAAGGAGGATGAACACATTATTTTCAATTACCTATGTAAACTGTATGGATCTATCCTATAAATGTAATAATTGTAACCCAACATTGACCAAATGTTTAGGTATAATATATGTCATCTGCCTATTTGTGCCAAGTTTTAAAAATTATTGGAAAACCATCATATATGCGAGTTTCAAAATTATTTATAAACAGATATGCCAAGAAAGGTGAAAGAGAGTTACTCATAGCTAATATAAAACTTTGATGGTAAATTTTTTCATTAAAACTAATATAATGTTGGTTGATGCATAGTTTTGTTTAACTAAAATAATCATCTATTACTTCAATAAGTGTATTTATGGATAGAAGCTAGTTCTTTAACAAATTAGATATTCCCTTTGCAGGGATGCTGGGGAATAATCCAGAGATATCAAAGGCTACAAGAAGGTCTTCAGAAGAAATATGTATATTTTTGATTTTATCAATAAAATCAAATGAATATTAAGTTCCTAAACTTCTAAATTTTGTCAACATGCAGAATTTATGGGAAAGTCATTTTGTTAACTTAGATTGGTGAGGCCAATGTTATTTATGTTGGATCAGGTCTCATGCTATTGTCTTTTTACGAATTTTTGGTAGACCTTACAAATTTTGAGAATTTATTTATTAGTCAAAGTTTTTACTATCGGTATTGAATTTTCTGATGCTCTCTTTTGAGCAGTCTTCTTTAATTTAAATATATTTCCTATTTTTAGAAGCAATTCCATTCTATTAATGTAATCTTCTTCTTCTAACAATACTATTTTATTCCCTTTGGTACAAATTAAGCGTTTGTCATTCAAGGCTTTTAAGAGTTGTTTGATATGACGCATTTTCTGAAAATCGGTTTTTAATTTTGTTAATACTGTTTTACATTGCCTTTTAATTTTTAATTTTTACTGGTTTCTTTCTAAACTTATATTGCTATTTCAATATCTGCAATGTACTCCTGAATATTTTAGAAACATACACACAAGTTTTCAAAATTTATTTAAAAAATGTAATTTCTTTGCATTTAGCATCTGCTTGAATAAATTAACAACACTGTCTGTCCATTCATTTAAGAACTTTCGAAAAATAAGAAATTTTTTAAAAATTCTGTTGGAAATCACACAGTGAAGTTTGTTAAATGTAAATTCTATCTAATCTGTCGTCTAACACCTCTTATGCTTCATTTACTTTTAAATACGGTGGGACCGGTTTCAAAAAGACATCCTCTCCATCTTCAACCAACTTGACAACTCTGTGTTTCTATATAACTTGAATTCATTTCTGTTCTGGTTTTTATGTAAATTTGTAAACATCTTTTTAGGTTTTGAGTTTTCTTTTGCAACTGTAGGTTAAGTTACAAGAATTATGCAAGCTCTAGATCATCCCAAATTTGTTAACCTCAAGTTTCCAAATTTCTTTTTGTCAAAATTTGTAACAATCTACTTGATCAAATTTGATTATCCTTTTGACAAAATTCAATATTACTTTTTTCTTAATACAGTTTTAAAAAACACTATCTGCCATAGTACTTCTCCTCTTCTTATTATAATTTTAAAACATTTTGACATCTTTAATGTTATTCGAAATGATATGAAATTCAAAAAGTCACATACCATCCAAGTACATACATTAAGTTTTGAAAAATTTTTAAAAAACAAAATAATTTTGGTTTCTAAAAACTTCCATAGTATTAAACATTTATTAATCATCCTGCAAAGATCCTATACCTTCTGACAGGAAGTCTGGTATCTACCAAATCAATTGCCAAGATTGTGATCAGATTGGAAAAATGAAAAGAAATTTAGAAATGCATACAAAAGAACATTTCAGAAATATCCGTTTTACAAACAAATAGAGAAATAAGCATTGGCATCCCACTTTGTCAAAAAAACAAAAAAAAAAACAAAAAACAAAAACAAAACATAACAAAACAAAAAAAACATGAAATTTATAAAAAACAAATTATTGACACATAATAGTAACCCAATTAAATGTACTTATGAAGCTGTTGACAATGGAGTGGTATATATATATAAACAATGTAATACAGTTTTTTTCACACTAACTCCATTCACTTACATAAAATTTGGACATATGTTTCGGGAGTGATCCCTCTTGATCAAGAGACCCAACCACCACGTATAACAACAGTTTATCTATAGGCTGAAGATGGGAGGGATCACTCCCGAAACATATGTCCAAATTTTATGTAAGTGAATGGAGTTAGTGTGAAAAAAACTGTATTACATTGTTTATATGATAGTAACCCTTTGAAACTAAGAACATGAAAAAAATATTTATAAAAATAAAAAACCCTTCATGAAATTTAAGACATCAATGTTGGATATTTTCAAAATTTCTCTGACCACCTACATTATATACTTCTCCTAGTTGCTCTACTGTTGATGATGGGAGCAAATGTTCCCCAAACATGCTCATTTAAAAACCAAATAAGTGAAGGTCACCAAACCAACCCTATATCAACATTATTTTACTACTTCACTATTAATAGCTTCAAGAGTATAAATTCAAATAAAATATAGCTTATCCTTTGATGCACAGTTTATTCTATGGGCAAATTTAATCAAACTGAGATACAAATTTTCATTACTACCACACAGTTTAGCAATAAAATTCAAATATATCTATTATGAATGAGATCTGCAGAGACATCCATTGATAGTTTGGTAGATTCACTGCTTATTACCTGGGTGCTCTCCCAAGAACTCATTTATAATAACATACACTGGGAAAGCTCCAAGTCTTTTATCAAATATATCTAAGATGGGGAAAAACTTATAGAAATCATTTTTTTTTCTCCTATACTGAATTGAAAGCTAATTTACAATAGGCCCTAAACCATAATAACATTTTCACTTGCAGAGCTAAAATCTTCCAACTTACGCAAAACAGCAATTGCTTCACAGTAACTGGTATTTGTATTTTAGTTATTAAACAATTTATTTATTTATTTCTAGCTCAGAATTGTAGATCTAAATAATGGTACAGAAAGACATTTTTAAAAATATGGGTTTCCTAGTTGTCCATCCCAAGTATTAACCCTGTGCTACAGTCAGAGTCCCCCTTCTGTAACCCCCATGCTCCAATGCTTCATTATTTTAAAAATTATGTACTAAATATAAAATAAGAGAATTTATTAGTCAGGATCCAATTTTGAAAAACTTCTTCATTCTTATCAATTACCAATTCCTTTGCACTTCCTTTGAAGATCAACGGGAATGCTTCATGTTCAAGACATGGCATAGATATGTAGATGACATATTTGCAATAATACCAAAAAAACATTCTACAGATGCATTGAAACTCCTTAATTTACAACACAAATCTATACAGTTTACCATAGAAGAAGAGAGAAATGTATGTCTCCCATTCCTTGATTTAAAAATAATAAGAAATGCAAACAGTCTTAGCTTTGGAATTCACAGGAAACAAACACACACAGAAAATTACATAAAAAATGATAGCTATAACCCCATCCCACATAAATATGCAGTGTTTCACAGTTTAGCACACAGACTAATCAACATCCCATTGACTGAAACCGAGTACAAAATTGAACATCAACATATAATGAAGACGGCTATAACCAACGGTTTCAACACAGACTCAGTAACAAAAATCATCAATAAAGCTAAAAGACAAAAATCGATTAAAGAAGTTTCCACACTTAAGAACACCGAAGACAGTTATAAATTCAAAAGTTTCACATACCACCCAACTTACCACAACAGATTTAAGAAGATATTCAAAGAACATGGAATTATGTTAGCCCCAAAGAACAAATATAATATAAAAAATTTAGTATATTGCACAATGAAAGATACCATCCCTACAGAGCAAAAATCAGGAATATATGAGATTAAATGTGCAGATTGTGAGCAGAGCTACATTGGAAAAACGAAAAGAAATTTAGAAATTCGAAGAAAAGAACATTTTAGGAACATTAGATTGAAACAGATAGACAAATCAGCAATAGCAGCTCATTTTTGGAACAAAAATCATGAAATAAAACCAGAAATTAAATTACTGAAACAACTTCACAACCCAACAGAACTATCCACATGGGAGAGAATTTAAATTTACATTTTAATTAAAATAAATGTTATCTTAAGTAACTCTAAAGCAGCATTACAAAATATAATGAATTATAGCTACCCACCAACATATACTATGAATGAATTAAGGAAAGTATAGTATTGCTGATACCTTAGCAAGAAAAGGAGCCACTATAAAATTAAAATCGACTTTTGACCTAGAACTTCCTTCTAAATTGAAACTAATAAAAAGGTAATAACTCAACAAGAACAACAAAGTATTAAACAAAAACTTAAAGTAAAAAATCATATGAAGATCTAAAGACTTTCAAACATCTTTTATTTAAATCAAGAAAAATTGGAACTGCCAATTCTGCTTAACTTTTGAGAAAGACTGTCTGTGAGAACATTTCTTCAGGTTGAAATTAATCAAGGAAAGGTATGCCCATTGTGTAAGGACGTCAATACTATCCTAAACAAAGAACATCTATCAAAATGCAAACAACAAACAAAAGAAAAATAATTTGGAAGCTCTTTATTGAGAAGGTAGGGAAAAAATGATTAATATAACATAATCTAACCCATGCTTTCTTTAAGCTCCTCCTAGGTAAGAGAATTAGTTGCATTTATTTATTTTTCAGTGTTCCCCAGAGCTAAAAATCACAAACTATTATGTTTGCAAACAAGCAGGTATAAACCACTTCTGTAAACACTGTTTTCTTTTACCAGTCATTCACCAAAGTTTATATTAAACTTGTCCATTAAATCTGATGTTCTTTTAGTGTTGGAACTGGCCTGTCAGGATAATTATGTCTACGTTTCTGTTTTATTCAGCCAATAAATTTCTCACACTTTGTTTTTAAGATTTTTACATGATAATGCATGGAATATCTAACATGGCAAAAATATAATACACTAGTATACTGCTCTGAATGAAGCCTGACTTAACACTAACCTATCAATAGTTTGAGACAGCTGTAATTACAGCTTGGCATAGGGCAAAGCTTTCTTGAATGTGAGGGTTGCATTATTGATTGGCTTAATTCAGAAATTATACTTTTAAAAAAATAATTTTAACACTGCAACAAAAACTAATTTAAGTGGAACAACAAATCAAGATTAAACAGCAATGAATGAACAAATGGACAGTTAAGTTCAAAACTAAATGAAAAGGTAACATTAATTACACTCATATGCAATCATTATGCTTGAGAGAAACCGTTTATAGCTTTTAGTTTCCTCTTGTGGATAGTCACAGAATCACATTTCAGAATGTAGAATTTTTTAGAGATACAAATTCCTTTAAATTTCTGAAAATTTGTATTTTTTGTGATTCATTTTCTATGTATAATTAAATTATTATCATGATTAAGCTGGAAATTTAGGTTTAATTAGATCATAAACATATTACAAAACAATATACAATTTAGAATTCAAATATAATTTTTACACTAAACTCTACTCACTTACAGAAAAGTAAGACATTTTATTATATGTTCTTCACTTATATACCTATTAATATCTGTATATAAATTACTGGAATCATTGATAAAATATTTTTAAATAAAAACAAATGTGTTTTTAAATGTGTCCATTTATAATTATAATAAAAAATCAATGTAATATATTCATAAATGTTAAATTAAAAAATGTTTTGAAAATGGATGGTTCATTTTCATGAACTTCTTAAGAAAGATTTTTTAATAGTGTTAAGTACCCATTTTAATTACTGAGCATAGTAATAGGTGGTTTAAGAAAGATTCATGTATCCTTTTTCAGAAAAGAGTAAATTGTTTCATCCCAACCACACAACTTTTGGATTCCTTTATTACTGTTTTTAAATCTGTCTTTACATAAGTTATAACTTTTTGTCATGATAAAACTGTTTCAAGTTAAAAAAAGATAAAAATTAACTTATCAAATTTTGGATTTCATTTCAAAAGAGAGTAAAATGCTTCATCCCAATCACACAACTTTTGAATTTCATTTATTAATGTTTTTAAATCTGTCTCTCACATAATTTATTATTTTCTGTCATGATATAAACTGCTTCAAGTTAAAAAGAATAAAAATTAGCTGGTCAATTTTGCATTACACTTTTAAACCACTTATCTAGTTAGAATAGACAGCAACTATACTTTAAAAATGTATCATAACATTTTTAGCAAAATATTTTCTAAGGGGTGGACTTACCTTGTTCTTGCATAGCAGTACTAAGAGCATCAATTACTCTTCCAGCATGAAAACTAATATTTGTATCTGAGTCACTTAGTGACTTTTCCAACAAAGGAGCCAAAGTATCCAAGTGTTCACTCACTATAGATAAAAAGTAATGTTTAGCAAGAACACTAATCATTTGCAGGGATTCTACTCTTACAGGAACCTGCAGAAGTGGCATACTAATGTTTTGCATGCACATTTCAAGTAACCAGGACATTCTGCTCTGGTTAATTAATGATGCTTCACTGCATGAATCATGATCCTGCATTTGTGGGCATTTCTGTATAATTTCCTGTACTTCAGCTGTAGCTGGTTCCACACCTACTATACATCCCAGCACAGTTAATGCTGCAACTTGAATGTTTGAGTCTGTAAAAACAAATATTTGTTAAAACATTTTTGCATTTGTAATCTCTCATTGCTATTTACATGCAATTTTTCCAGTACTTGCTCTTGACGCCAACTCATTTACATATCATTTTACTGAAGCTGAAAACAACAGAGAAAAAATGGACAGTTTTCTTGCCAAAACAAATAAGTAAGATAGCAAAATTAAGAAAATATTTAGCTGTGTGGTTTAAAGCAATTTTATATAAAAAGTGTAATTATATATTGTCATGAAATAAATGATTACTATGGGATTTATGATGGGCAAATTCAAAGATGTCACCCTGAGGATGAAAAATAAAGCTCAAAAAATTAAGAACATAAAAAAGAAGCACATGGTATTATGGGGCAGAGCTCCAGAGCAAAAGAAGGCAAAGTAGCACAGACTTTAGCAAAGAGCTCTAATTTATACAGCGTCAGTTAAAAGTCCTGAAGTATGTGGTTCAGTGACATGAAATTTGGTGTGTGGAGATAGCCATATACTGAGAACTCAAAAGTAATATTACATCTCTTTCTTATTTTAAATGGAATACCCAATATAATTTTACATTTTCTAATGATTCTCATTTAGAGCTTATCAAAAAGTACCCATATTAGATACATCTGTACAAATTCATTGTTGCTAAGAAAACAAAAAACTGTTGCCAATAATGAAATGCTTCTTTTATTTACTGTGTTTTGACAGTAATAACATAAATACAATCTTTGTACGTACGAAGCTGTTGACAATGGAGTGGTAATATATCCTAAACTTAGTTATTCATTTTTTTTTTGTTTGGAGGAAAGAACATTTTAGGAATATTCAGTTTAAGCAAGTGGATAAATCAGCAGTAGCAGCTCACTTTTGGACCAAAAACCATGAAATAAAACTGGAAATTAAACTGCTGAAACATCTTCACAACCCATTGGAGTTATCCACTCGGGAAAAAAAATTTATATTAAAAAATAGAGAAAATCTAATGAATTTTGAGTTTCCTCCTATGGATGAACTCGGTAACTTCCTACTTCAACCAACAGAGGCCACCACAGAAACATCCATCAACCATGGGCTACCCAGAAATGACACCTTTTCCAACTATATGGAACTCCAGCTCACTATGGACAAAATATTCATCAGAACTATACCAGGTTTCACCACAAAGATGGATTGTAAGGGAAGTCACATAAGAGTGGACAGCAAGATCCCCAGATTTTTCACCTTTGGACCCTTTTTATGAAGCCATTGGAAGCCATAGTGTTTTGAGAAAGACCCAAAAACTTAGAAGATCTGCAGTATCCAATAATGGAAATGGTGCGAGACATTCCTAAAGCCTGGATAAACAATTTTTAAATGGTTTCAAACATCGACTGGCACACTGTCAAGCACCCGAGGCTACCAGTTTGAACATAGACTTTAGACTTTAAGCTAACTTTGTTTTGTTAATGAAGGAGCATTTTATTATTCACTACTTTTTTTTTTTTTTTTTGTTTTCTTGACTTAGCAACAATAAATATGTACAGAAATATCTACTGTGGGTATTTTCTGAAAAAATTAATGAGCTTTATTTGAACAGGTAAAAACATAAGGGTTGCCCAAATGAAACTAAGATTTATGTCATAGCATCATAGCTTAACCATACAGAGCTTTGTGTTTGCTCTGGTAGATGGCATTGTATGTAAGAAGCAGAATAGTCTGACAGTGCAGTGTGTTATTTACATGTGCAGAAGGACATTGAACTGAATAAGTTCACATCAGGGATTTATCTCCATTGAGCAGAAATTCAACTTTTGAAGGCAGAAGGTCTTAGTAGAGCCAAATTGTATGCTGTATGAGCAATGTGTAGGGAACACATATCTGTCACATAGCACAGTGTTCAAATGATGTGATGAATTCAGTGATAGATATGTGTGCATTGAAGACATAGCTATACCTAGTCAAACTCACTTAACCATCACAGAGGAATCAATTGCAGCCTTAGACAACGATTGCTGAATTACTACTCAAGAGATTGCTGAAAGTGGTCACAAAATATCCTCTTTACTAATAAGAAAGATTTACGGCAGGGGAAAAAAAATGAAAATTAATGCATGGAACTTTGAGGAAAATAGTTCTGAGGCCAACACCAGCATTAGTGATTGTTTTGTAGGGAGTGTTGAACCAGGGGCTGACATTACTCCATTTCTGTCAACAAAGGCCAAATCAAGAGCCAAGTAGTATAAGACATTCTACTGTAAAACCTTTGAACATGAGATTCTTTAGTGAAAGGCACTTAGTCTTTCAACAAGATTCAGCTCTCAAGGTACAGACAACATGGCTTAGAAATAATTCCACAATTCGGTGCTGTGGAACATTGTTCTATGATAGCATAGATCTGAATCCACTAGACAACAAGCTATGGGATATCTCTGAGAGCAAGACTTGCACTAAAGCCCACTTCAGTTTGGAATATCTCAAGTGAGATCTTCTTATGCGAGGAAATTATCTCTGGATGATATCCATAGCACAATAGCAAATGGACCTTACAAAGGTCATTTATGAAGTCTAAAGATGATAATTTTAATGACTGATTTTATGGAAAGATGTTTATTAGTTAGTGAATAAAATGAAATTGGTTATAGTTTTTGGAGTCTTTTAATTTCAAAGCGATCTTATGACAGGGCTAGGTATTTAAGTGCTAAGAAGCAAATTTGTTAATTCACATCAATGGTCTTGATGAATAGAATGTATAGGGTATGCAAGGTTTTTTGTTTATGCTACTACTTAAGTGGTATAATTTCTGAAAATCTTAGCTATAAAACCTCCGTTGAGGTAATACAGGTACTACATATTAGCATGATTATTATAACATCAATCACCCTGTTAAATGCCTCTTTGTTGATGACATTCTAATAATTCTCTCCTTGATTAAACACATTGAGAACATAGAGGAAGCACACTGCAGCAGTAAAGTACTATCTTTTAAGTCAAGAACTGTAATGCATTCTTTCTAGATCATGAAATGCAGTTTTATCTTTAGTTAACTCAATATGCACACATTTTTATTGTCAATTGGACACTTGCATTATAATTCTTGGAACAAAAAAGACAAATGTATCTAAGCACTATAAAGAATTTTTGCTATTCATGTACAATGAAAATATTAAGCTACAAGAACCAAGAAAGATATGCTAAAAGAAAAAGATGATATCACAAAAATGCTTAGGACTTAATTGATATAATTATAGCATTAGATATATATTGTCACATTAATGTTAGCTAATGAGGGTTATGGTACTATTGGCAATTATAACCAACATGTTAAAGACGATATTTTAAAAAAACCAATACTTTAAACAGGACAGTCAGTTCAGTAGGCTAATAATATTCAAAGCACAGCTATGAATGGTGCAGACACAACTGAACTATTCATGCAAAGGGGTTGTAACTTATCAAACTAAGTACACTGTAGAATGGAATATACTCTGCAGTATCTAAATTAAAGATTTATGCTAATGGTGGGTTATAACATTTATGTAAGAATAATAATGATAATAATTATAACTAATAGGAATGAATTTTTACAGAATGGAATACACTGTTTAAACAAATATTAGTAGTAATTTCCATTACTAAATTTACTGACATTCATGCTACAATTAATGTCACACCATTTGCAGTTATGAAAGATATGGATATATCCTTGCATATCATGTGTTCCAGTCAACCATCTGCTAGCCATACACTAAACAGCTGGCTGCCACTGACCACACAAATCAATTCATTATTGATCTGCTGGAAGATGGTTAGATGGGATGCATGATAAATGAGCATGAAAATCTTTATCCTGAGAAACATACTCTCACTATTTAATACTGAATATTATAATTTTACATTTTGTTATTACTCCTTTCTGCTATGCTGCTTAAATAGAATTATTAAAGCTGTAAAAAATTGTCTTTACATTAAGTAACTACCTTTATGTCTTAGGAAACCCTTTACATTGCAGACAACTTCTAAGACGAGACCAGGCTGCACACGATGATAAGCTGTATTCTGTACTAATACTGCTACACATTTAAGCAGCTGAATCAAAACTGGGAATGAGTTCTCTGATGACAGTGCTGAGCACAAAGCATGATGTAGCTCACGAATCATATTTCCAAGTGCCACTGAGAATGGTGTAAATGACACTGAATTCCTAGAACTGCACAACATATGCTAAATAGCATAAACATTACATTATTATAAAAAAACTATGCAATATAATATGCATTTATGAACCCTCTGCTTTATGTATGTTAAGCCCTATAAACGTATAGTTTCCATAAAATTTAACTGTGATTAGTTCATAATTATATTTATTTACATAATTAAAAATTAACACCACCAATAAATGACTGCAAATAGCTATATGAGAGATCAGAAGCCTTGCATTTCTGCAACTCAGATTAATAATTAAAAGGCTTAGCAGTTAGCCAACCAAATTTCAGCAGTCCAAATCATTCTAACTCAAAATTTTACCCCCTAATTTCCTTCCTCATTAACACTAAGGTATAATGAGAATTCTTTTGGTTAGCGACAACCATTTTTACTGCTGAGGCATCACAGGTGGTAAGCACTGGTGATACCTGAGATGAAATGATAAATTGAGAAAGCTTTTTTTTTTTTTAAAGGAAGGAAATATTCCAGGCCTGAATTTAGGGCCCCGTTCCAGTGTTTTTGTTTATGAGGATTGAGTAAGACCTAGGAAAAAAAACCTCAGTCAGAGAGGATAGTCCTAACAGAAACTGAAACCCAGACCTCCTGCTCATGTATCCATGTCTTAATAACCTCAGTTGCCCTTGGTGGTTGCTTTACTGAGTGTAAACATGTTCAGAAATATATTACAAATCACTAGTTTGCAATCAAAGAGAAAAGTACTATGCAAAAATAAATATGTTGTTACATTTAGAGAGCAAAGAATTGTAAGAAGGCTTTTCTATCTTCTTTCCTTTTTCTCTTCATCATACATTTATGAAAAACATGTTTTATGTAAAAATCTGTAATCTGTAATATCTATTTTTTGCTGGAAATTATGCTTTTAAACATCTGAGTTATTAAACAAATAGGAGCAATACAATAAGGGACAAATTTTTGACATATGTATAGCTTTCAGTCATTTAGATTATGCTAATTATTGGGAGAAATAGTACTAGATTTTCATATTTTTCTGAGGAGCTGAGATATGGAAGGACAAAGATAATTACCATTATGATTATAACCAGTAATGAAAATAAGTTAATACTTCTGGGAAATGTTTGCTTAGCTGACCTAGGTTCAAAAGCTTAAAGAGAAATATACAACATTGAATTTACTTCCATGAAAAATGGAAGTCTTTAAAAATGTTATATGATAACACATAATAAACAACACAAAAATATCAGGTCATCAATTTATCGGATGACTGATATGGTATTGTGGGAACTAATCAGCTGACCAGCCATTGCCCATGGCCAGATACTAGAGTCAGAGTGAATAGGTGGGGTAACACACGAACCAGTGGTAGAAACACTAAAGTGGCTGTTTTGTAAAATGCACTTGAAAAGTTATGTACTCATTCATGTCATAAAAGGAGATGTTGAAATTTCCTGCCTTCATTTTCCATACATCTGATATCTACTTATGAAATTATCCATTATCCTTGTTAATCTCTTGGAGAAATTAAATTTATCTCATGACAGATGCTATCCTTTAGTTCATATAAAGTGTATGTGAACACTACTAATTTATGAATTGTATTATGTCTTGGAACTCAATTACCAGGGAATTTCTCTTCAAATAATCTCCTAACTGCATATGTAAACTCAATATGGACATATGGAACATAAATAAGCATTCATTTTGTAATAGAATAATAAGTTCTAGTATTTGCCATTTAATTATTCTTAGACTTTTACTCTGGGATTAGAAATATGTTGTTTCTATCATTATTAAAACAACTCTGACTGACTAGTTTGAGACAAGAGTTAAGGACAATTGAGCTGTTTGGTAAATCCTATCCTCCCACCTTGTAGCTGTCTTTGAGTGGTGGCTTTTCAGTCGATGTAATCCCCTGCCACTATATTGGTCATCAGATAAATGGATTATGTGACTTAATAAAGTTGAATAAGATATGCTGTAAAGAATGACTAAAGAAACAAAGTAAAAACATTGATAATTGAGTCTATTGGCATTGTACATGGAGGTAGTGGACAACTGCATTTTTTTAAAACTTTGGTAATAAATATCAGCCATGAGTGTTGCTTTGTTTATAATAACAAAAGAAATAATTTAATAGCTAATTCTTTTATATTTCATATTTTGCTAATATTCTTTGAAAACAAAATAATTTTTCATACAAAAATATCTCGATGGGAGTCACACCTCAAAGCCCAGTCAGTACTTATATGATACTTAAGTTGACAGGAAGAATAAAACTAACAAAAACGTATATATATCAAATTCAAATATTGATATCAAAGAGCAGCATGTTAAATGAAACTATATGGAGAAATTTTAGAGCAGAGAAGTTAAATATGCCCAAATAGATTACACTGACCAACATGAAATTTTGCAACAAAAGAGAGAGAGGGGGGGGGAGGGAGTGTAATTGGTGTATGAGGAAGGTATCAATATGCTGATTTACAGATCTGTTAACAAAATACAGTCATTCCAGCAATTTTTTTTTCTTCACTTTTACAGGTTTTAGTTTAACAAAGGGATGCATTTTAATATAAGTATTACAGTTAAAAATAATGTACTTGCCATAAAAGCAGAATGAGAGAATAATTTGAAATAAGTCAATACATAAAGACTATAATTTATATTCTTAATTAACTTACATGATTCCAGTCTTCCCTTTGATTCTGTCTCTATATTTCTTTTAAAGTACACAGCTATGACTTTTTCCTGCACCAGTTCCACGAGTTCCACAAAATTTCTTGAAGTCACAAATTCCTATAGGTCACACACAGCAGACAGTGCTTTTCCAAAAGTGCATATTTCAGCTCACTTTCTTCAGCTTCATCGTTATTGTTTGCCTTATTTTTTCCAGCAATATCAGAATGCACTTACATCTTCCAAGGTGACAAGAAGTTCAACTTAAAAATTCACAACATTCAAAATTCACACTAGGAGTTTCCTTGCACATGAAGTTGGAGATTTTTTTTAAATGTAATCCATTATGTCCTAAGTATCATGTTACTTATGCAGGAAAACTAGCTTTAAAGAACCATTTCCACTGTTTCAGGGAAAATTTTCTTTCTCGCCTATCTCCGATAACAGTATCAGGGACATTAACTTGCTTATTAACTTCTGAAACACTGGAACAGGGATTGATTTTGGCTATTGGTAATTGTAGATCTAGCTTCCTATAAAATGGTTTTAGTATGTAAATTACACCCTGATCCATAGGTTGTGTAAATAAAGTTTTATTGGCCAGAAAATAGTCTAGCTTCACATTAGAATGATCAATCCTTGGATGACAGTTAACATTGGGCGATATAAATAAAAAAAACAGTTGCTTCTGAGCTTTTGCTTGCAAGCAAGTTGAGAATCGAGCATCAGATCATTTTGGTATAGATAAAAATTTCTCCTCTTTGCCGCACAATTTCTATCAGCAAATGGTTGGTGGCGTTCATCACAACATATTAAGCTGAGTAAACAAATATGCATATTCTTCTGTCAGGAGGCAATTTAAATCTCTGCTTCACTAAAATATTCATATACCTATTCATGTTAAGCATACTCACATTTAATAAACTAAATGGAGATAAGTTTAATTAACAGAAATGAAATTACAAGGTTTGGCAAATTTTAAATAGAAATTGCCTGACTACCAACAGATGACATTCATCCCCTCCTAAATTCAAGCCCAGATTTCCTTCATATGATAGTATTAAGAACCTTGTCATTTACCAAATGATATATTGAAAATAGATTATTTGTACTTGTGTTTTTGCATCATTTTATTGATATCCTCTGCAATTAAAATCTACATAAAAAATAAGAAATTCGAAAATGTTATATGGTGTTATAAATTACAGTTCTACAGAACATAACAGGTTCATTTGGGTGAAAGTTAAATTCAGGTCAGTTTTATAGGAACTTCTTTAGTTATAATCTGGTTTTTTGATTTGTATGAGCATTCTGCTCTACATACATGCACATCATTTGTATAAAGCTTTGTTTATGTATCAGTCTTCCGGTAATTAGATTACTCCGCTCCAGAGAGCAGATTACTATGACTTCACATTCTGTTTAGTGTTATCGTGCTTAAGCAGAAAGAAGAAAGGAACTAAATAAGAAAAAGACAAACTGAAAATTAAAGTGTTAAAGCTTGAAAAAGAGGCATTACAACATAGAATGAGAAAGTGATGATTTGCTTCCTGTTTTTATGAATATTTAAAGCTATTTAATAAGTTGCGTTAGCTTTTAGGCAGTTAGTTATTTAGAGTTTTTGTAAACTCACATTTTAGGTACTTAATTAGTAATCAGTTTTTGCAAGCTCACCTTTTTATCAACTGTTTCTTGTCTATACACCCCCATTTCTGTCTTCACTTATTTGCTCTTTTCTATATTTGTGCAGATATTTCTATTCCTCAAGACCAGTGACAAAGGAACACATGCTCACACAGAGAACTATAGCAATGGGATTTATAAACATGAACATACCTTTGTGAAATTTGAGTTATAAATAGAGTGATGTGAAGAGTCATGTGCCAAATGAATTATTCTTGCGATATTATCATTATCCTGTAATTTAGGTATGTCAAAGTCCTACTCTTTAGATGTTTGGCCACAATATGCCATGTTATGCAGAGTCATATAGCATACTATTACCAAAGGTATTTTCTGGGTAATCTTATCTATTTTGTAAAATCTGGAATCTCTGTTTAACTTGACAGAAACAATGTTCAATGATTACCCACTCCTTTGTAATGCATCTATTGTATGCTCTCTGTTCTGGAGCAATAGCAGTAGGGATGCAACCATGGTGCAATACCATAACCTTAATCACCTAGCAGCAGTGCATTGGCAGTAAAACTGGTCATTGCTGTGTAAGGATCTTAATTTTTCTATATCCGAGACTCATGCACAATTTTATTTTTACCAGGCTCTAGCAAAAGGATTTGATCTTTGAATTTGCAATTTGAACTTTGTCCATTACATTCTTTGATTGTCCCAAAGAGTTGCATGGTAATTAAAATGGGATTAATTTCAAACCCAGCTTGTGAAATATTTATGTAGAATTGCTAATTTGGAAAAGAATAACATTAAACAATGTTTTTGTATATAGGAGGAGGAGGAGGAGGGGAGAGGGAGAGAGAGAGAGAGAGAGAGAGAGAGAGAGCGTGGAATGGATATGGGTATCTTAAAGTGCAGGAAATTTTACAACAGATAGGTTGGGTGATATATGGATTAATAAGGAATATTAAAATAGAGGTTTCTGGAAAGAAGTGAGATTGAACCTAAAAGATATGAAAAGATGAGACATTTTTAGTAGTTGATCGATAAGAGTTCTGTGTGAGGCCTTATCAGAAAATAAAAACTCTGTGGGAAGGGAAAGGTACATAGAACTTTTTAATAGATTAGATTGGAAAGGATATACCTGGGCTAGAACTAAAAGGTTTAAGGGATGATTAAAATGTAGAAAAGTGCTCAATGTATGTAAAGTCAAAATGGTTTTTCATTGTGTACTGTATTGTAATCAAACAAAGATATGGAAAGAACAGATATGGTAACAAAAATGGAATAACTTAGATGAAGAAATAATAATAAAAAAGATCTTCACTGGTAAAAGATAAAAAATATAAAATCAGAGGGAGATTTGGGAAAATCGGAGAGAAATGATTAAGAAGGAAGAATTTAGAAGAGAGAATAATTTTAGAAGAGTAGTAATACAGAATAGATTAGTAATTAAAAATGAAGATAGAGTAGTGTGATATTATGATGGTCACCAATGCACAAATTACCTGCAGGTATGTGTACTGGACTAGGATAAGACAGGCAAGCAACTCTAGAAGAATTACATTTGAAGGAGATATTTAGAGTATTCTTTTTTTGTTTTATGCTATTTGAAAAAGGGGTTCAAAGTTGTGGTTGATGTACATTGTTTATATATTTGTATAATTTTAGTATCTAATTAGTTTAAATAATAGATTAATAAGAGAATGTTTAATTAAGGTAGCTGTGTTCTAGCCTCTTCCAGAATTCCAGTAGATTACTGCTGATGAGCCAGAGTCCAGGGACCAGAAGCAGCTAATAACATTTTAAAAAGCTATGGATTTGTGTACTTACATATAGGATTGTATATTTGATTGCATCATAATAATGCAGCTTGTTCAATAAATTAAAATTGAATTCAACATTCAACTCTGCATTAAATTTAATTCCGGTGCTAACAAGCTTTAAATAATATTTTAAATAAACAATAATAAAATGATGTTAAAAGTTTTTCTGCAAAAAAAAGTTTGGTTATAAAACTATCTCACCATTAATAAATTTAATGCATAAGTTTCAATTTAAAATTTATATGTGATAAAAGAAAAGTAAATATGTTTCTAAAATCAGTATGAAAAATTGAATTAGATGAGTACTTTTTCATCTATGGCAATTAAAATTATTTTGTTGACCATATTATAAAGCATCTAAACAAATTTAAAAAGTTGAAAATGAAATATGGATAGTAAAATAAGCGAAAAATCGAGAACAAAAACAGTTCAAATGAAAATTTGGAATACTACTATTAGACTTAATAAGAACAGTATATTAAAGAAATTCTAATCATATTTCAAAAGTAGGAGAAAAGTTAAGCAAAGAGACTTGAAAGTTGAACTGGTGTGCATAAGAATAGAAATATTAGCTTCAAATTTAAAACAAGAATAAGTAAGAGTAGGAAGAAGAAAAAGTGTTAAGAACAATGATGCAACTAAGTTTCCTGAGGAACTTTTAATGGCAATTTCTTCATAGACTCAAAGATGTGTCTTTCTTTTAAAATTTCTGGTAGTTGGCCTGTATTTTCTTTTAAGGAAGATGAGCATTGTATATCTGAATAACCATGCTATTTAAATTATTTTTACATATATTAATGACATGCCAAGGCCACAAATGTATGTAGATACACATTACTGTCACAATAGGGGAAGCAATATATGCCACATAATTATGCACAAAATTATATACAGAAAAAATACCTAATTAAAGTACGAACAAATAGAATCACACAATAAATCTTTACAGAAGTGTTTTCAATGTATATACTTTTGAACAACTTTTTTCTAAGTTTAGAATAACTGAGTCGACTTTGTAACACTTACATCACTAATAGTTTTTAAAAGAGGAAAACTAAGTTTCTGGAGCTAATTGCTCCCATCTTCAGTTCAGACAAACCAAACCACAACGAAGAACAAGGCCGGCAGTCGAACTGGAACTGAAGATGGGAGCGATTAGCTTCAGAAACTTAAAGAGATAAACCAAGAGTTACAAAGTCGACTCAGTTATTCTAAACTTATATTAAACATCACTGTTACAAACGTCCACCATATTTAACTAACTTTTTTCTAATTAAAGGGACATCTATTTAATATAATGATTCATTTTACCATTAAAACAAAACTGAAAATTTACCAATTGCTCATCTTTAAAACAATGTTTTTGGCAACTCAAAATAATAAATGAATTTGTGTTAAATGAGCCCCAAAATTAAAGTGCTACACATAACTGACAATGCTGTGGGCTGAGAAAAAATGCTAGACAAAAACCTTGTAAAGTCTCCTTGACCTAAACACTTTTGCAACTAGCTTTGAACAGTAACACTAACTGACCCATGGAGGTGGCTTGTTAAAGGTATGAAGGACTTTTGGCCTGTCTTGCAGCATTTATTATGATATCAAAATTTTTTTTTTGTGAACCTCTCTTGCAGATTCATGACTATAGCAGATTAGAGGATGCTTAGAAATCAGAGAGATTGAAACTGCATAATTTATTTTCTACAAAGTTTACCTTTAAATTATGTGTATTGAATATGTATACAATATATGATTTTTACTTCTGTACAGTAAAGAATATCTGAAATACATATTAGGTGTATAAAACTGAATACTTTAAAATTTAATTGCAAATCTAATTAATTGATGCATTTCATACCTTTCTTCAGCTTGTGAAAGATAGAGCCGAGAACCAACAAGCAATAATGTGAGTACATCAAGTGTGAGAATTCTGTTACGTGCAGAAGAATCTTTTAGAAGGCTTGTAGTCAGTGATGGAACATTTGGTGTGTCTGAGAGCAAACTGGACCAGTAGCCAAACAGAGTTTTTCTGTCACAAACCTAAAAATTTCAAATCACACCATTTATGAACTAAGGAAAATATTAACATTCCAAGTAAATTATGAAGTTGCACACATATTAAACATACAATATAGTTTAATTAAGCAGTATAATGTGCATTATTATAGAAAATGTGAAAAAAGGCTGGTCATTTTACCACTACGTAACACTTCAATATTTTTATAAGAACATGTTTTATTTTTTAATATTTTTCTTTATGAAAGTACATTAATTTCCATAATATTTGTTACATGGAATGCAATTCAATAATGGCATTTAGGGAAGATGATCACCTTTAGGGAAGTATTTGTAAAATTCACTGGATAATATGCATAGTTAGAGTGATGTAGAAGCCTGAATTACCAAGCACTGAAGGATTAAGGAAATATTGTAAAACTGTAATTGTAAGAAATAATAAATATTCATTCATTCACTAATGGCATTTAAAAAAGTAAGTAAAAGAAGCATATATTTTAATGCCAGCAAATATTTCTTGCACAAATTCAAATGACACTATAAAATAATATCACACAAGATCACTAAGTTTTATTATCAGGTAAAATGACACTTGACACTGACCAGAGTATTGGAGTTGATACAAGAAGCTATGCCCTATGTTACTGCTAATTCAGTTGATACTGACATGGTGTTCAATATAGGCATCAATTTTGCTGTTCTTAATACACACAGCACTTATGACTGTGCTCAGCATTATCTGCTTGTAGTACAAAATTCAACTATGCTTGTAGCACTTCCTTCCTATAACACATTACCATGATGTGCAATGAGGTATGTACAATGATATTTGTTTCTTCATGATGTGCCTCATATCTCACAGGTAAATCATGTTAAGACCTATTATGGCTGCAAACATTACAGGTGTATGCCCACTTACTAAGCCAAGTTATAGAGGTTATGGACAATGACCAAATGCTGGACTTCACACCAGTTACTTTGATCTCATGTTTGTTCACCCCAGAAAGTTTTGCAATAATTGTTGCTAGGATACCTGAACACTTTCTCGTGAGATGGATATCAAAAGGGTATATATCCATCTTACAAAGATATACATATAGCCAAATAACTAGCTGACACACTAGTATAAACTAGGCAACAGATAATTTTTTCATTATCAGATAGTAGATATGATTCAGTAACAAAACAAAATTCATAATTAAAATGTAAATTGGAACTTGCACAGTGAAGCTAATCATATAATTGATATCACTGTATGATTTAGTTGAACTACACACTCTTAATGCTTCACTTATTTGTCATAATGTATGGAATCACTTTCGAGAACATTTAGTTATCATCAGCCAGGCTAAAGTTCAACTGCCGAATCCTTCGTTGAGCTGTGGGAATGTGTATTCTGCTCTGGTGGCGGTGTATAAACTTGTAGTTTATATTTCCATCCCCGGCAGTGTCGAAGTTCATTAGACTGTCTTTGTATTTGCAGATGTACATTTTCTCCCAGGTTGCTAGTTCAGTAGGTCCTTGTACTGATTTTAATAATTTTGCTTCATTCATTAAGTCGTGATTTTGTGTCCAAAAATGATATGCTACTGCTGATTTCTCTATTTGCTTGTACTTTATGTTCCTAAAATGTTCCTTTATGAATAAAGGAATAATATAATGAATAAAGCAAAACTATTAAAATCAGTACAAGGACCTACTGAACTAGCAACCTGGAAGAAAATCTACATCTACAAATAAAAAGACAGTCTAATGAACTTTGTAACTGCCGGATATGAAAACATAAACTACAAGTTTATCACACCGCCACCAGAGCAGAATACACATTCCCACAGTTCAACGAATGATCCGACAGTTGAACTTTAGCCTGGCTGATGATGAGAACTAAATGTTCTCGAAACTGGTTCCATACATTGTGACAAGTAAGTGAAGCATTAAGAGTGTGTAGTTCAACTAAATCATACAATGATATCAAAATTCATATTGTTTTACAGAAAAAATTCAAATGGTAAATTTTGGTAAGATTTGTAAAACTTACTTCATTATTATTGCTCAGTAAAGATATAAATTATATTTTAGTTTAATTTTAAAAGTAAAAATGTTAAGCAAAATAAAGCATAAATCTTTGCTAAAGGAAACTGTTTTGCACTTATTTTTGTTGATTAATGTAGAAGTAACCATAAATACCATCTTTTGAAGAAAAACGAATAATTGTGAAATATGCTCCCTCTGCAGTAGTTGGTCCTGGTGGTGTAGTGGTTTCCATACTGGCCTACTAAACCCAAGATCGCGGGTTCGAACCCGGCCAGGACGATGGATTTTTTTCGGGCGTAAAAATCGTAAGTATGGTTTCCTTCAGAAGGGAAGTAAAGCCGTGGGTCCCGTGTCGTACATTTACGGCACGAAAAAGAACCTCAAGCCTGAAAGAGAGGCCTCTGAGCAAAATTGGTCGGCCATTTCACACCCTGAGTTGAATGGGATGCTGATGACCTGAGCTGTTAAAGAGCATCCATAAATAAACAAATCAAAATCCTCTGCAGTATAATGGTGCAGTTTTAGTGTGTTCAGGCCTAATGATCCAAGCTGTTTTGCACCTTAAAACCATATGCATCATCATCATCACCACCACCACCCTCTTCCTCCTCTGCAGTGCATGTAGATCACACATAATAACAAATCTAAACGAAGACAGATTTTCCGCAATAATTATTAATTTAAAATATCAGATCATAGCGGACAAATCATAGATATTTGCAACTGTCATAGTCAAACAAAAGACAAACCTATGTTAGAGACATACAAAAATTTAACATTGATAAACTAAAATATATGCTTGCCAAAGAAGAATGGGCAGAAGTATATAATTCATGCAATACACATGAAGAATAGAAGACTTTCTTGCAAAACTTTTCTTCACACTTTTAATGAAGCTCACCTCCAAGATTGGCCCAGCATAAAATCAATTACACTTTAACTTTGCCATCTGAATTAATAAATCTAAAAATTAAAGAGAAAAGTATATATATGAATTCTTTCAAACCACTAAACCGAGTACTTACAATAATACCTGTATAAAAAAACAACACAGGAAAGCATTGGTTAATTTAAAGGTAGAGCAAATAGGAAAGAAAATAACTTCCAAAAATACTACAAAAACAGTGTAGAATTTTATAAACAAAAAAGCTAAACCCAAAATAAATAAGCACAAAAATATAAGTCTGAGCCAAGTTGAACAGACAGTACACAATCCTTCTAATATCTGTAAGCTATTTAGCACCTTCTTTCTAAATACTAATGATGATGATGATGATATAATTAGGAACAAAGACAATAATAAAACTAAAACTGTAACTGTTATGAATAGCATGTAATTGCATTAGACAAATGATGATGAAATTCAAATAATAATAATAATAATAATAATAATAATAATAATAATAATAATAATAATAATAATAATAATAAGTAGTTTTAAAAATCAACATTCCCCTGAGTGGGATGGAGTGTCACCCATAGTACTAAAATACTGCAAACAAGTATTGCTAAATATATTGGTGTATCTAATAAAGTATCAATAGATGAAGGTTTAAAAATTAGTGTGGTACGACCAGTTTACAAAAAAAGGATCAAAAGCAGATGTTAGTAACTACAGACCAGTTGCTCTAACCTCTGTTTTCAGCAAATTAATTGAGAAAGTACTAATGAATAGAATAAATAGTTTTTTAGAATCCAATAACATCCTATTGACCATGACAGCCATAGTAGAATACATGCATGAATTGTTGCAATTGAAAGATATCCATAAAAAGGCAACAGGAATTTATTTACGTCTCTCTCTAAAGCCTTCGACTCTGTACCTCATAATAACCTAATTTCAATATTAGAACATTATAGTTTTAGAGGGCAAATCCTGGGCAACATAACTAAAAAATTGTATGCAATGTACAGAAATAAATTGGAAAAAAAAGTGATCTTATATAACATCATTAAATCTGACTATATTATAATGAAATCAGGGGTACCACAAGGGTCAGTGCTGGGACCCATGTTTTTCTTAATCTAAATAAATAAATTACCCTAACTGAAAAACTGCAAGGTGATCTCTTATGCGGGTTCAAACCCGACCAGGATCGATGGATTTTTTTCAAATCCTCAGTATGGCTTTCTTTGGAAGGGAAGTGGGTCCCGTGTCATACATTTACCTCAAGTGTGAAAGAAGAGGCCTCTGAGCAAAATTTGTCGGCTGTTTCACACCCTGAATTGAATGGGATGCTTATGACATGAGATGTTAAAGAACATTTAAAAAAAAAAAAAACTCTTATGCTGATGATACATCTATAATATCTTGCATTGATGAAAGAGAAAGCTTCTAAAAACAAATGAAGAATGCAACTGGTGAAATATCACAATATTTACTAAACAATGAAGTTGTAAAATGACAATGTTAGAAGCTCTTCTAAAAGTCTATTGACTGGGGAGAAAAAAAAGAAAGAAATAATAATAATAATAATAATAATAATAATAATAATAATAATAATTGTTATTTAATTCTGGAGACAAGGTGCGGGGGGGGGGGCAGGAATGGAAGGGCAAAAC
This sequence comes from Metallyticus violacea, assembly GCA_030762175.1. NCBI lineage: Eukaryota > Metazoa > Arthropoda > Insecta > Mantodea > Metallyticidae > Metallyticus > Metallyticus violacea. The sequence goes on from CM060832.1 coordinate 125,738,388, forward strand.
AAAGAACGCTGAAGACATATCTGCTTTTGTGTTATAAAGTTTAACATTTGTGGTAAACAGTTATTTAAAATTATATATGTAGCTTAAATGATCAAAGCAATTTGTGTGGAACATGAAAAATGTATGAAAAATGATAAAGCATTTTAAGCATCCACTAAAAATGATTCATTGTATTATTTTAGAGAAAATAAATTTAAATATTTTATTCTTTTATTCTTCTGTATTTCAATATAAAATAAATTTAACGCGTTGTAACATCATTAAGAGTTAAATAAGGATATAAATTATATTTTAGGGCCTTTAACACCATTTCTATAGAAATGGTCTGGTACTAGAGCCCTTGCTTATTGTTAACTGGAATGCATAGAAAATGCTGCAATTGGCTAAGTAATGCTAGATATCCACAATTAAGGAACATTCTGAACAGTAGAAAAGAACCAATCTTTCAGGCTGTCACTAATTCAAGGCTCTTTTTTTACAAACCATTCATTATTGAATCTTTTCAATGTAATTAATGAAAAAATGATGTGATCACAAATGGATCAAGGGTGAAAGAAAGGCCTGGAGCTGGTGTGCATGGGAATTGACCAACAGCAGACATAAGCTCCAGCTTAGGAAGCTATGTCACACTATTCTAAGTAATGCATTTAGTGTTTCATTTGCTCTCAATCCCTAATTATTATTTCTTTATATTTCTAACTAAGGACATCATGCAAAGAAATTTGACACAGGCATTAGCTATGGAAGAATATAAGTAACAAAGCTAGTCTCTATGGAATCAGTTGCAAAGAATTGCAATATGAAATATATAGGCAAAATGAAAATAAACATTACTCTATGGTTTAAGGAACACACGAGAGATGTAAAATATAGAGACATGGAGAAATCAGCAATAGCATACCATTTCTGGCAAAAAAACCACAATTTCCAAAATTATTCTAAACTCTTAAAAGCTCTTCAAAATCCTATATATTTAACAGTGTGAGAGAGTATATTCATAAACAAAAACAAGGAAAATTTACTTAAATGTAAATTGGAACTTGCACAGTGAAGCTAATCATATTAATTTATATCATTGTATTATTCAGTTGAACTACACACTCTTAAAGCTTCACTTACTTTTCATAAATATATGACCCAAATTAATTTGTTTTTGTTTTTGAAGATGGGAACTAAATGTTCTCAAAACCGGTTCCATACATTAATGAAAAGTAAGTGAAGCTTTAAGAGTGTGTAATTCAACTGAATCATACAATGACATCAATTAATAAGGAAAATTTAGTTAATTTTGATCTTCCTAATAACAATAATATTATAAATTCATAAAATTTACAGAGCGACATCTTAATACCATGCTGGAAGCTGATAGGGAAACCAGCCTTTAAAAAATATCTAAGTAAGTGGAATAAAATTAGTGAAAATTGAGTGATTTCCTCACAAAAAATTGCAGCATTATACTATATTTCACTGTGAAAATTCCTGCTATTTAAAACTAAATAAAAGTTGTTCTGGATTAATAAAAAGCTGATAATAAAGAATAGCCAAAATTGATGATCTGATGTGATGCAAGAAGTCACAGCCTTTTGACACCTCTGCTATAATAAATTACCATTAAAAGCAATGTTTTAGCTTTTATGTTCACATTTAACACTTTAAAGCCCTAAGTGTTAATTTCAGAGTCAATAGCCCCTAGAGTTTAAAATTAATTAGTTTTAATGTATGACAAAAAAGCTGGATTTAAATTAATTTGATGCAGTTGATAACTTCAGAAGCCATATTAAATTATTAGTTGGTATTGGTTTATTATTGGGTTGGACTAGCATGATGGAGATATCTGCTCCACTGTCAACCAAGAACCATTGTCCTGAAGTCTGATCCTTAACAAATAACTGCAACTGGTGGCTGCCTGGTATGTCTCTTGTAGCAGAATATTTGGCCACTACCTGCCTTTTTTAGTTTTCCTTATTCTATCACTGATATGGTTGGACACATTTTGCAGGTAGATATTGCCAAAAAAAAAAAAAAAAAAAAGTAATAATATTTTCCATTCATATTTGGGTCAGCTTCTACTTCAGCTATGGAATCATGGTCTATATTATGATTCCTGCTCTCCTTAACCTCTTTTTCCAATTCTTAAATTCTTGCAAGGTCTTGAGCAGAGAGAGAAAATGGTAGTTGAGATGACAACATTGCTACTGTTCCCAAAGTTTGTGCTAAGGCCATTTGCACTTCATTGGGTTTGCATCTCAAATACGTGATCTGCCATTTGAACCACTATATCCAAATTTTCACCTGAAAGGGTAAATATACTCCTGATATTATTTAGGAATTTCTCAAGACAAAGTGCTTTTAAAATTTTTTAGAGAAAATTGTCCCACTGTAGCCTTTAATTTTTTTTAGTAACTGACCGGGCTTCGTATCACCAAGTTCTATTTTGCTTACTAATATTTTTATTTGACATTCTTCACTTTTTTAAAGGACGTTAATAGTCTTTCTTTGGCAAGTGAATATTTATTCTTTTCAGTATTTGTCACCAAATCTCATATATATTCCACAAATCTTGGCTCTAGTTGAGTGAGAGTAAAATTGAATTTAGTTGTTTCAGTAGTTAACCTGGGAATTAAAAATTGAATTTCTGCCTGGATAAACTAAATCTCTGGCTTTTCAATCCAAAATGGAGGTAACTTGACTCACTTTGTCCACTTTAAGATTATTTTTGGTACTTAGTGTTGTTTGATGTTTCACAACTTCAGCTTTATTTCAATCTTCTTTCTTCATTATGCAAGAGGGTTACCTTCTGTTGGTTATTAATAATATTCAATTATTTATTTTCAGATGCAGTCTTTTCTTGATAGAACTAGATCATTTTACTAATGGCTACAAAACAATTTCATAGCTATAGACAAACTGGATTACTTGCTTTGAAACACATACCAAACAATGACAGATCAGAGTACACAATTTCAATCAGAATCATTTCGGGCACTTGCAAACATCTGTAATAATAAATTAACAAGAACTACCTCATAACATCCACAATCTGAAGAAAAGATTGAAAGAATTCACCATACACTCCAGGAATATATCCATGCAAAAGATACTCTTAAATAGAGTAGCATACTATCTACAATTCCATTGGGATTATGCCGTTTAATAAAAGGGGTATAATGCAACCAGTGCTGAGATATTGTGTGCTTTTTTGCTCAACATATCTGGAAATTTTTCAAATGCTCCTGATATATAAGTGAATGTGGATTTACCAACATTTGTATCACAATTTCAGAATTATATGAATCACTTAAACCTGCTGAGTATCTCAAAAAATCAATAGAAACACCATTTATGTTTCAAGATATCAGTACTTCAAGTCATGTATTTGTAAGGATTGAGAGAGTAAAGGTAGCTCTTGAAAATCTGTATGATGACTCATATAAAGTTGTTCGATGTACCAAAAATGTTTTGCAGTGAAAATTAAAGATAAAGGGTTAAAAACTTATCTGTGGACAACTAGAAACTAGCTTATATTTTGCCTCATTATGACAAGATTTCAGACGGCACAGAAGAGGAAACAAATGTAATGGATTAAACAGCAACATCCTCAAGAACTACAAGTGCAGGTTGAGTAGTATGATTTTTGTCTTGGGTTCCTAGTGGACTGAAAGTGTTTAAAAGGGGAGTTATATAGGGATAGAATATAAAAACAGTCTAAAAAGAAACAGTTGGTAGTATGGTTCTTGTTTATTTTTTTTTCCCTGTGTGTTTTACTAGTTAGCAAGAGCTGTAAATAAATACTTAAGGAATAAATTAAAAAATAAAAATTAACTAAATAAAAGGTGTTCTGTGATAATTAAAATGGTAATAAAGAAGAGCCAAAAGTACTGCCAACACTCTTCACCCATTTATGTTATAAGCAATACAGTACTTGTAATGTAATGTGTACCAGTTCATAGAAGAACAGAACATTTTACTGTCTGAATAAATGGTTTAAATAAAGAGTGCCAAAAGCAACTTATTGCACATTTTTGGATTTTGAAATCACCAGAAAATTCTCTTATCATTATTTAATGAAGAAACTGGAAATCACGGGCAAAATGTTGGATGCAAATAAAGGAGGACATCAAAACTTCTATGAAAAATGAAACAGGCCGCAGACCTCCTCAAAGAAGTAGTTGCACAAACTGTTATAGGGGATGGGATTTTCTATATCACATGTCAATGAGCTGGGAAAAACAAATTGGATACATATTGTGTTACAGGTGTATGTAAACTAAAACTTTCCAACAAACAGCCGAGACTCATTTATTGCCATTAGTTCTAAGTTTGTCAACATACATCCCAGAATACTTGACTCCATTGGCTCTTTAACAAGATATGGTTACACTTTAGCAGGCATTGGAAATTTGCACTACATGTAAAATGTGCAAAAAAAGTGTGCAATGAAACCATCTATCAAGATGATAAAACAAGTACTCACACTCCAAAGGGATCAGTGTAGATGGGCTTTGAACTTTCTTATGCAACAGATACCCTTGAAAGGCAATCTTCTTAAGCTTGAGCTTGTCAAGATTGAAATAGCAGAAAATGTCATAGAGAAAGAAACTGCACATCACAATCTGTACAAGTGCAAGGTATTAGCAATATCACTCATTTAAACTGTTCAATGTGCATTTTATGAACCATGGAAATTACATTAGTTTCAATTAAATACTCAATACACTTAATTTAAAAACACAGAGCAAACATTGGAATAAAACTTACTAAGTTATTAATAAATACAAAATTAGAAAATAATAATTCAGGCATGAATATTTGGAGAATTATCACTTTTGTGTTCTGTTCTACTTATCCTTAAAATAAATAATTTACAAGTTATATTACATATAAGAATTTTTTAAAAATACATTTAAGTAACAATAATTCAGGCATGGATATTCAGAGAATTATCACTTTTTTGTTCTGTTCTACTTATCCTTAAAATAAATAATTTAAAAGTTACATTACATATAAGAATTTTTTAAAAATACAATTAAGTATAACCTAAACTTAGGTATTCATTTTTTACACTAAACTCCACTTACTTTTACGTAAAAGTAAGTGGAGTTTAGTGTAAAAAATGAATACCTAAGTTTAGGTTATAGTACCACTCCATTGTCAACAGCTTCCTAAGTACAATATTTACATTTAAGTATGCTTGCCTTTGTAATGATGAAAAGAAGTTTGAGTGCAGCCTGTCTCACCCTACTTTCAGAGCTTCGTATTTTTGCAGCTTGTCCTATTTCTGTATCTGAAAACTCTGAATCACTGGTCTTTATCCACGATGGTAGAAAATTGTTTTCAACAGATTTATACTTCTGTGATGTAGCATAGTCATTTTCATTTTTCTCATTGTCTGCATCAAAAGTATAAAGCTTAGTGTTTCGATGCTTTCGAACTCTCACATTCTGCAAAAGTTAATACATGTGTGAAAAACTGCAAAATTCTGATAGTATACTACTACTTGTGCTCCAGCACCTTAGAATACAAATAATTACATTGAATCTTGACATAATTCTTAGCGAGCAAAATCATAATATACAGCATGCAGGTATCATTATATGATGATTGTTTAAATTAATTTAAGTTAATGTATGTGTGTTATTATTTTCATTTATTTATTTTAATAAATTAAGTTGAATGTTAAGACGAGGACTTTGCCTATTTTTTTATTGTAAGATATAGGAATTGAAGTTAAAAAATCTATTTCACATCCAATTATGTTAGATTCAAGATATTTATTAGTGCATATGAATTCTTATTTTGTTTGTGTTTATATTGTCTAATTAATTGCTTTAAATAGCAGTTTATGCAAAAACAAGCTTAGGATTTATAAATATCATAAATTTTTCTTCAGGTAGCACAGTATTATTTAATTCAACAAACCCATATATTAGAATGCCCATTCTATTTGGCCCTGGCCATTAAGTTGAACAGTCCACTAAAGTTGACAATTACATGTTAGTACATGGTATTTAATTCTTACATTTATAGTGCTATTCTTGCATTATTATTTCTGTCCTCTTTTAACAGTCCATTTCCACTTAATTTTCATTTTCTCCAAATATTGCCCAATGCTCTTATGGTTGTTATCTGAATTTTATTTATACGAGTGTTCCTATTCATTCTACACAATACACTTTCTTTTCTACAAATCTGTTTCTATGCATTCAAATAGAATGTGTTGTATATTTTATCTTCCCCCACATAATGGACACATGCCTTGTGAATAACAATTTTGTTACCCTTTTAGTCTACATACTCCTGAATCTTAACCATGCTATTCCCCCTCTTTCTTCTTTATTAGTGGCATCTACATATCTCTCTCTTTCCCAATGATTTTTCACTGTAACATAAATTGTTGACAATTTTTTCCGAAATAATTTTTGTATCTCAATATTTTCAAATTTTCTTCTTATATTTCTCCATAAACCGTTGTTATTTATTTCCCCCTTTTTCCAAACATCTCCCATGCCATTATTTCCTAAGTTATTTCTTAATTCACTTAGCCAACCCAAGCTTTAGAGAATAATTAATATCTTGGTATTTTAAACATTGGTTTAACAAATGATCATCACCAAGGTGGATTCTGTATCAATATTTTAAGGCTCTCTCCATAACCAATCATAGTATTAAGAAATATTATTTATAGCAATGTGGTCAACAATTGCAAATGTTATCAAGCTAACTAGCACAATCAGCTTTTATATTGTAGTGTTTCATGTATTTTATTTTTAAAATATAAATTCATTCCAATAATGTGTATAGTAACAGTGGATAAATGTTATGTTTTAGAAAGCAAATCTCTTTTAAATCTTAGATCTTGATTTTCATGTTCATTTGTGGCATGTGTTGGATGATGATGTTGGTTGTAGATTGTATGGAGTTTATGCTATTCTTAATTTTCAATAGCCTATATAAACTTTAATTTGATACTGTTGTTCAATGAGAATGCCTAAACAGAGTCATCTAATAAAACATTCCTGTATAAGCAATGGATTAATGATAATTCAAGTTTTACAATGAACAGTGAATTGATATTCTGCCAGGCACATTTTAAAGAGGTAACTGCCAGTACATACAATATGTAGTAACCTTGTTCTCAATGGTCAGTTGATTTACATAAGGTGGCTGTGGTTTATCTAAATTTTCAAAAAAGCAGCTCTTTTTCAGCAAAAATATGAAAAGAAGTTCCATTTGAAACAGTACCTAAATTTTAGCATTTTAGCATTTACGTACAACTTAAACATGAAATAAAATTTTTCTCTGCAACCATTTTCCTTCCAAGGCTATTCATTGACTAAAAGTTAGCACCAAAACTTATTTTAAATGATTATTTTTAAAATTATGCCTTTTCTATTTTCTATGCCTAAAAGACCCGCCCTGATGATATAATCACTTGAAAATCATATTTAATTGAAAAATTTAAACAAATATCTTTTATGTAAATTACTCTAATCTGTCATCTAACACACTCTTATACTTCACTTACTTTTAAATACGGTTTTGAAGAGACATTCTGTCCATCTTCAACCAATTTGACGACTGGCATGAGAAACTAACATCTATGAGGACCTGTGGCTCTGTCCTGGTGGTGTTTTTTCTTTATAAACTGGAAATTTGTATTACATTTTCCCGTAATATCAAAATTCATAAGATGATCACTAAGTTTATGAATGTAGATCTTTTCCCATGTGTCCAATTCTGTACGTTCATGTGCTTCTTTAAGTAACTTTATTTCTCTTTTTATGTCGTGATTATCTTTCCAAAAATGATGTGCCACTGCTGACCTATCAATCTGTTTGTACTTAACGTTCCTGAGATACTCCTTTAACTGTGTTCCTATGTTTCTTTTAGTTCTTCCAACGTATATCTTATCACATTCATTACATGTTATTTTGTAGATGCCTGACTTTTTCTCCTGTGGAATGTTATTAAAACTGTTGTCCATTACAGCATTTTCAGAGTGTATCTGTTAACAGGTGCCAATTTAATGTTAATATCTTTAAAACTTTTTTTGAATTTATTTATAGCTACTGGATAGTAGGTGAATTTTTTAAAAAACCGGTCTCTATTTTTCAGTTAATAGCGTGGTGGCATCCTTGATCAGTCCTATTTTACATTTGCAGGAGAATTCTATAAATAGAAAAGGGGACTCACAAAATAGAAATCTTTTGTTCCCCTTTCTGGCAGATTTATTTATGAGTATATTTGAAAATCACATAAATTCGCCATCCCACATTATTTTAAATGCTGGTACAGACACGTTAACGACATTTTAAGTATACTGAAAAAAGAATTTGTTGAAGATGCTTTGAAGCTCTTAAATATACAAGATAGGAATATATCCTTCACACTGGAAACGGAAACAAAGGGAATGTTGCGATTTTAGATATAAAAATGAATAAGAATTATGGAAATTTAGAATTTGGAATCTATAGAAAGGATACTCACACAGATACCTATATAAAATCAAATGGGTTTAATCCCATAGCTCACAAGCACTCAATTTTCAACAGTTTAACATACAGGCTGGTGAATTTACATACAGAATCAGTAAAGAGGAGTACAAAAAAGAATTTGAGAAGATACAGTAGATTGCCATTATAAATGGTTTAACAAAAATTTAGTAAACAAAAAACTTAATAGATTCCGAAAGAAGGAATTGATCAAGGATACCACAACACAATTAACTGAAAAAGAGAGACGGGTTTTTAAAAAATTCACCTGCCATCCAGTAGCTATGAATAAATTCCAACAAATTTTTAAAGATATTAACATTAAATTGGCACCTATTAACAGATACACTCTGAAAATTCTTTAGTGGACAACAGTTTTAATAACATTCCACAGGAGAAAAAGTCACGCATCTACAAAATAACATGTAATGAATGTGATTAGATATATATTGGAAAAACTAAAAGGAACATGGGAACACGGTTAAAGGAACATGTCAGGAACGTTAAGTACAAACAGATTGATAGGATAGTGGCACATCATTTTTGGAAAGATAATCAGGACCTAAAAAGATAAATAAAATTACTTAAAGGAGCACATGGACGTTCAGAATTGGATAAATGGGAGAAGATTTACATTCATAAACTTAGTGATCATCTTATGAATTTTGATATTATGGGAGATTGCAATACAAATTTCCAGTTTATAAAGAAAAAACACCACCAGGATAGAGCCACAGGTCCTCATAGATGTTAGTTTCTCGTACCAGTCGTCAAGTTGGTTAAAGATGGAGAGGATGTCTTTTTGAAACTGGTCCCACCATATTTAAAAGTAAGTGAAGCATAAGAGTGTGTTAGACAACAGATTAGATATAATTTACATTTAACAAGCTTCACTGTGTGAGTTCCAACATAATTTTTTTAAAATGTCTTATTTTTCGAAAGTTCTTAAATGAAATATCTTTTAGTCATTTACTTGTAAATGTTTATGCTATAACTTGCACCTATCATCACACTTTCCAAGTTCAATCTTGCTAAAATTTTGCAAGCATGGAAAAAAGTGAGCATACTGTGTTTATGCTTTAAAACACAAAATTGTTTTCAGAACTAGAATATAAGATATAGATATATAGATATATATATATATATACGTCATTGACCATACCTTCCCTGCTCGACCATCTCTTGCTACACTATGTCTGAGCTCACATTGGTTCAAATTCGTAGGGAATATTTTGTAAGGAACCAAATCATTATATCCTGGCAGTCCATAAAGCATGTAGCATTTTGCAACACCCAAAGCATCACCTAAGAACTGTACTAGTTCTTTTGGAGAATGTTGAAATATGTTTTGCAAGCCCCGCATTGCTGATATCAGTATCTAGAAGCAAATGCCAAAAGAACATTTATTTAAAGAAACAATAGATGAAATGACATTATTTTTATTCTTGAAACACTTAAGGAATTTACAACTATGGATATGACCTTAAAAAAAAAAAAAAAAAAAAAAAAAAATAATAATAATAATAATAATAATAATAATAATAATAATAATATATTCTGATTTTTAAAATTTATAGTCGATGGAATTAATAAATAACAAAAACGTAAAGCTGTAATATGTATAATTCTTTTTTTAAAATTATGCACATTATAATTATATTTGTACCAAACTTATATCTGTGATAAACATACTTCACCGCTAAATCAGACTTAAAGTTGCAACATATGTAAATAATGTTTCTGGGCTTTCAGCAATTATATTGCTTTAACCTAGCAGAATACCTAACAGAATTTTTTTTTTTTTTTTTTTTGAGTAGTGTTTAACGCCCGTTTTTACTACTGAGGCACCACAGGCGGTGGACACTGATGATACATGAGATGAAATGATAAATTTGGAAAGGATATTTTTTTTTTTAAGGAAGGAAGCGTTCCAGGCCTAAGTTAGGTACCTCCCCGGCATTTGCCAGTTATGAAGACTGAGGAAAACCTGGAAAAAACCCCAGTCAGGGAGAACGGTCCTGGCGGGATTCGAACCGCAGACCTCCCGCTCACGAGTCCGTGCCTTAACGACCTCGGCCACCCGTGGCGGTCACAGAATTTCTTATATGCTTATTTCTTATATATTAAGGTTTCAGCCTGTGATAAAGTATAGTTGGTTTAACATTTTTGCTTTTGAGGGGGTCAAAAGATGAAACAAAGCACAATTTTAGAAAACATGCAGGAATATATTTTAGTTGTTTTAATAGTGTAAAGTACCATTTTTAATAGATATATTTGTGTATGAATAAGATTCTTGACCTGCTTTAATATGTGTATAGTTTGCAGATTTTTTAAAATTACTTTTGAATTACATACAAAATGGAGCAAAATGTATAGTACAAAAAGAATAAGTACACTCCCAGATATATTTTTATTTATTTATTTTTTATAGAGGGTGTTAATGAACTAGACCGAAATAATTTCAGAGAGTGTAGAGATGTTGTATGTTAGCAATTTGAGATAGGTAATGCATGATCCACAACTAAACATAACACAGTTTTATGGTGTTAATGATGATAAGTTACTGTTAAAGCCAAGCATTGTGAAAAATTAATTTAGAATGCTTTTAAAACTGCCTTGATAGCATAGAAATGTTGATTTTTCTCAGCTAGTTATCAGTATTTTCAAGATTTAGTGCCATAAAAATCCCTCAAATTTTGAACTAATCAGGTGACAGCACAACACTGAAACTGGCTGCTTGCATTATGTAGCCAAAACGGATTACATTTACTTCAAATGTAGTTGATCTTGATGTAGCCTACTCTAGAGGAAGCATGCATTATGCCACACTGCTTACATTCTACAGGCCGCAGGTAACATGATGCCTAAAACTTAATTTACCTAACACATACTCACAACTTGATTCCAATTGGTAAGTACAATAACAACTACAAGAGTTATAATTATATGAATTTATGTGTTAAGATTTAAATGTATAAATTAAACATTAACTTAAAACATAGGGTAAAATCTGTCTTATTAAGCCCTAGATAAAAAAAAAAGAAGAAAGAAAAGAGATGAATGAGACTCGCACTTGAAAGGTAATGTCATAACTACAGTGCCAATGTGATATGTTCAAAAAATTTCCTTTTGTTATCATGTATTATGCTTTCAAGGAACATCTTCATTAGCCAGTGGCATGTCGGCATTTTAAAAACTTAATACCATAGGTTCAAAATTTGAACAGACAGGCCAAACATTGCTATCGCTTATATACTACACCTTTGTACTCTCTGAAATTATTTTGGTAGTTCGTTAACACCCTGTATATAACTTCATTCGGTTTGAAGGTTGAAACTGATGACTCTATGAGAAATAAATTATTTAAATAAATGCAGTCCTACCAATGTCCAATGTGTTATGTCGGCAAGCCATATGATATTAATAAAGAGACTTATAATGACAATAATGCAGCTAGCTTTAAGCTTATAAATTTTTATCAATGTCATTCCCACAAGAAGGAAACAAAACACAATGCTACAAAAAACACTATATTAGAATTCTGGGGAGTTTATTGGAGTATATTATTCCACAAATAAAAACTAAAAGTAACCAAATAATAAAAACACGGTCCCTTTACAAGTGCTTGTCAATTCAGGACCCAATACAACTAACATCATGGTTGTTGTGTACATGGGTCATACATCACTCTAAATATACATATTGTCAAGTGACTTTTACAAATACTTAAAGGTGATCATCTTCCCTCATTGTTAATTTATTACCTTCTTCCTTTGCCTTGATCAATTGTTATTTTATTACCTTCTTCCTTTGCCTTGATCACTTTACTCCAGCACTTTCTCTTACTTTCCCTACATAATTTCCGAACTGCTTCAAAAATTCTTTTCTACTAATTCCAAAAATCTTTCAATGCCAGAATTTCTACCTGCAACTTATCCATATTTCCTGTCTCCATCCTTTGGTTTCCCTACATTCTAATATACTGCACACGTTCTTGTCTATCTTATCACATGGTGAGCACAATTCTTGAAAACTTTTAATCCACCTAACATCATTGTTCCTGCTCTTGCCCATGTCATACCTTCCTCCCCATTTTGACACAAACCTCAATATATTTTTCCCTGCTCCACTCTTTTTTAAAACTCCGATAATATATCAGAGTAGTGTTATATCTTAGGCTACTAATTGTGGTATACTTGCACTATATGCCCACACAGGATATTTCTTTGTATAGGCTGCTATATGGTAGACTATTGGTGGAGATGGGGCAGAAATAAATAATTTATCAACCTAATCCTAAGTTAAGCTTTCTTTATAATCTGTGCTACACACCTTATGCTGGGTTGCTTGTTCTTTGGTCCATGGTTGATTTTCATAAAGCTGCTGAAGTAACAGTTTTACACATCTGTCCAAATGAGGAGGCTTCAGGTATGCTTCACTTAGAGTGTCTCCTTGGAATTCTGTCAAGGATTCAAGACACTTCACTGCTGACAAATTGATTTCCCAAGGAGATGCTAAAGTTATACCATCTTTCTCATTTACACCAGCACATTTTGGTTGCAGCAATGATGGTAGTACTCCATTTGCTCCCAAAAGCTCATACATTTGCTGCATCAAATTTAATAGAATAAGTATTAATATTAGTTGAAAATTGTTCTAAAAGTTATTATAATGACATAATGAGCTTACACTTCTATTTCAAGCACCATTACCTAAAAGATTTTGTGGGGAGAGGAAAAAGCACTGAATTCAATTGCATGGAAATCCCTGCTGAGGCGAAATATTAAGAATGTTCTTTATGGTTTTACTTATTGGAGATTTACTCAGGACATGTTTCATGGACCCTCTCCACATCCTCAGTTGTTAAACCATACAGAGTGTTCTTAATATTTCGACTCAGAAGAGATTATTAATGTATGTTTCACTGTGTTAGATTTCAAATTGAATTAATATTGAAATTGATAATGTAATTTTACATACAGAGGGTGCCAAAAAATATATATACACACTTCAAGCAAAGAAAAAACTGTGTTAACATAACAAAACTGAATTCACACAAACAGAAAATGATGAGCACTGATCATCTTAGACGTTAACAGTTACAACAGTTGCTCAAAATGCCCACCATCGGCGTCGATACACTTTGAATTACTGATTCAGTAATGTTTGCAAAAGTGTCCTCAGCAATTGCAGTACATACCGTTTCAATTTCTTCCAAAGTGCAACTAGTGTAGCTGGTTTTCTATGGTATACGGTACCATGATTCTCAAATTTGTATGGCATGCTTGCAATTGTTACTCCCATTGGCAGTTCTGTTCTGCACACATGTCTCCATTGCCTTTGAACTTCAACAACATTCTCGGTTTTCCAATACCACTTCAAAATTGCTTTCTGCTGTTTAAACGATAATCTTGGCTCCATTTTTTTATAACAATGCTAGCATAATGTAATGTGAGTTATATCTGTTTACAGAACATCATACGATAATCTTGGCTCCATTTTTTTATAACAATGCTAGCATAATGTAATGTGAGTTATATCTGTTTACAGAACATCATACGATAATCTTGGCTTCATTTGTTCATTGTTGATTTACCTGTCATGTAACAATGCCATCATAATGTATGTGTGTCACATTTGTTTACAGAACATATTACACATTACTGTTGTTTTTTGGTCTAACTTTGAAATATATATTAGACATCTACTGTGAAAGTGTGTATACATATTTTTGGCACCCTATGTATAATAATAATAATAATAATAATAATAATAATAATAATAATAATAATAATAATAATAATAATAGACAAAATGTATTATTAATATAAAAATTATATAATCATGCCTAAGTATGTTATATATGTATACCATAATGACAAAGGACTAAGTACATTATTAATGGGATGATTCAGTTTATATCTTTGAAACTAGATCTTTTGATATTAAATTGAATTTTGCTCAGTTTCAGTCTCAGAAACGTTACATAGTGTGTTCCTTATTTGTATTTAATGGAGGAGGAGAAGAAATAATTCTGTATTATATAGTATATTATAACTAAAATTAACTTAAGGTACATTTATTCATGCAGTATTACCTCTTGTAATAGAGCATGCTGAAAATAAATGATCATTAAAAACACACATTAGGTTGTGCATTAGATGTTCATGTGACTAAGTAACACACACAGGAAGGCACAATGTAACATTTTTAAAATAGAAGAACTAACCCTAATCCATTGCCATATTGATGTATATGTTACCTTTATCCTGATTATGTACTTAGATACTAAGATAACTGGGAATGGACAGATGGACATGGACCTCATGTTTAGCACAGAAAAATAACAAAACTTTTATTTTGATTGCTAATGCCATATTTTTTTATTTATTAATGTTTGTGCCTGTTTTCGTTACTGAATCATTGCATGATACATGTAATGAAGTGATAAGATGGTAAAGGAATTTTATTTAGAAAGTGTTTCTGACTAAATTTAGGTTAGGTTACCTCCCAAGCAATTGACATTGTTGAGGACTGCAGAAAATCTGAGAAGAAAAACTTCAGTTAAGGTAGACAGTCCTGGTGGGAATCGAACAAGAGACTTACAGCTAAGAACATGTGCCTTACTTATCTTGGCCAACAGTCTCCATCTGATATTGTGAGTGTTGCACAGCATGAAAGGTTGATTATTTCAAAAAGGTAAATACTTTTTTTTTAATTTGGTACAATATAGTTTTTGAACCAGACATGCATTAGTACCAGACTTTGGCATTTTGAATTATAAGAGAAAAACCATTTAAAATCAACAAGATAGTTCCATCCAAGCAGAATATGAATCTGCAGACATAGCTGTTTATTAATCAGTGCCAATGAGATAGCTAATAATTCAGTTGTTAGAATTATTAGTAATTTCTTAGCATATTGGCAGGTTTTAATGTTAACATAAAATTGGGTTAAAGCTCCACATATGTTAACTAGAAATGTTAATTGGAACTTGTACAGTGAAGGTAATCATATAATACATGTATTCTGCTCTGGTGGAGGTGTAATGAGTTTAAGGTTTTTGTTTTCACCCCCACAAGTGTAGAAGTTCATTAAACTGTCTCTGTATTTTTAAATGTAGATTTTCTCCCATGCTAATTCTGTAGGTCCTTGTACTGATTTTAATAATTTTGCTTTATTCACAATGTCATGGTTTTCTATCCAGAAATGTTCTTTTAACTATAAGAACTAAATGTTCTTATTTCTCTTTGTTTTTTCAATGCAGATTTTTTCACTTTTGTAAATACCTGCTTTTTTCTCCTGTTCATCACACCTCCACCAGATCAGAATACACATTCCCACAGCATAACGAATAATTCAGCAGTAGAATGTTAGCTAATGATGCGAACAAAGGGTCTGTGAAACTAGTACTACATATTATATACAAGTAGGAGCAATAAGAGTGTGTAGTTTGACTCAATCCCACAATGATCTTAATTCCAAATATGTTGTTGTTTTCTAATGTCAAACATTGGACAATGAAGTCATTTGTCCTACGGCTTTAGAACATTTTTCATAGATGATATCATTCAGGAGGTTTGAGCCGTTTCCATAAATGCTACGGACTTGAATGGAAGAATAAAACACGTAAAAGTTATTTTGAAATTCACTTTCACAAAGAGGAGTGGCATATGTGTGAGACATAGCAAAGAACTTTTTAGTTTTTCCCAAAACACCATTTTCATTGCACAGCTGCTACCTGTTCCCACAGTCCCCACAAACCCACCTTTTTATATATATATATATATATATATATATATAATTTAACAGCATGATCCATTATATTCTAATACTACATGCATCAAATATATTAAACATTAGTTTATAACTCTTTCATTTTACATTTGTTCCCATTTTACTATTACTCTTAACAATTAAACTTGTCAGCTTAGGATTACAGAAAATAATAATGATAATAACAACAATAAAAATAATAATAATCAAAATGCATTAAATATCTGATATGCTGGCTTGCTCATTCTCTGTATTATTATCTATAATATTTGCTTATTTAAATATACTAAAGTTTATTGATTTTGTGAATGTAACAAAAGTGCATAGATGTTTGCTAATTAATTGTTCATTGGTCACAGGCCAGGTGCTTCATCTCATTTTCCAGTTGTTTCCTTGTGCAGTTAAATGCTTACAGTCAAATATTATTATGGTTTACTGTTTGTTGTGTCTGCATTCCTTATATAGCCCCCATGTTCCCATAATCAGTAAGAATAGCATGATGAAAACAAAAAGTGAGAGAGCAAAAGAAGTTTAGTTTGTTTTATATTATGCATTTTTGTAATTGAAAATGTTAGTTGCTGCAAAAAGGATGACTGTAGCCATCAAGTCTGTAGCAGAAATCACAAGGTTTTTACTGAAAGCAAAAGCTTGGTCAATGTTCACACACATTTTGTTGGAAGTAAGTGGCACTGAATCAAATACAGTATAATCTCTCTCCCAAAGCTTGGCAGAAAAAAATAAGGCTCACTTTGCAGGATACCTTTCCAAATATATATTTAAGGCAAATTTCCTTAAAAAAGGTCAAATAAAAGAAAGAGAGGATCGAAAAATAATCACAATATTTTTTATGCAATACTATTTGGATATTCAAAGATGGCAAATAATAAGTTTGAATGTGTTACAGACAGCAATGGCTAGATCTGCCCTGGTGGAGCAAGTAGTAACTAGTGAGCAAAGTAAGTGCATTGTCTACATGTGAAAGCAGTGATGTATAGTGCAGTATTTGTGTTGGAAGTATATAGTACTGATTAATGGATTGCAGCTACATCTCCAGATGGCGCAGATTCTTTGAAGAGGAGAAGTAAACTTTGCTGATGAACTATGCTCTAGATGACTTGCGAATGTTTCAACACACTCACTGTAGAGGCTGTGAGATGACAATTTGAAATGATTGGCAGGAATATCTGTGAAGCTTGGCACAACAATTCAGCATTTTATATGACATAGCATACAATATTGTGCACGACAGATTACAATTTTGTAAAATCCATGCATACTGTGCCCAAGTATCTTTCAGAACAGCACAAGGGCCACAGATTGTCTTGCTTCGACCTAAAACTACCCTATAACACTGGCAAAATTGCGTTCTACTCTTAGAGACTGAGAATGTCAGACCTCATGACAATACTCGTCCCCATGTGGCAGCTTTTTGTTCTTGCAAAATTGAGAAGTATGACTGGAGATAGTTTACCTTACTCCATCTAATTTTCACCTCTTCAAACCATTGAAGAAATTTCTAGAAGGTTGATGTTTTGATTCAGATGAAGAACTAAAATAAATTGTACATAGATGATTATATTCCTAAGATTGCAGATTTATGTACAAGGCATTTTAAAATTGGTATCATGAGGAGAAAAATGTCTCTAGAGACTTGGTTAAAATGTAAATCCTGGTAGTTTTTTTATGCACCACTTCTTTTTTTCTACTCATTAAATATTTTGTAAAAAAAATGTGCATTACTTTTCAATTCACCCTCATAATTACATCAGTATGTGCTGTTATAAAGCAGTTTGTGTAAATTAAATCAAAGTTATATTAACATAACCACATATTCTTTATTTCAAGAATCTTGCTTTAACTTAAACCTAAACCTAGGGGTACGTGTTTAATATTATTGTTCAGTTTGTATACAATCTTAAACATGAAATTCCTAGGCTACTAACTTAAAAAAGTTGCATTAGCAGATTTCATGATACTTTTATATGCATATGACATTACTGTGTGCAGATTCAAAAACTCGCAAAGCATAAATTTATCCTCTATTATTGTGTTACGTAATACTGTAACCTGTTAGGAAGCAGAAGAAGTGCATGAGGTGTATAACATGTGCAGAAGCTCATTCTTAATATTAACCAATAATTAACTTCCTCAGGTGCTTTTTTCTTTTGCATTCTCAATTCTATCATACATTATTCTTTACAACATATTACAGATTATAATTCATTCTCCTGGTATCAAATTGGGAGTAAGAAAAACCATTTGACATAATGCTAATATTTTGAATGAATGAATATTTATTTAGAATAACTGAGTCGACTTTGTAACACTTATATCACTAATAGTTTTAAATTCCTCTTTTAAAACTATTAGTGATGTAAGTGTTACTCAGTTATTCTAAACTTATATTAAACATCACTGTTACAAACGTCCACCATATTTAATGAATATTTATTTATTACATCAAACAGCATTACACTACAATTACATTTGCATGAACAAGCTATAATATTTGGTTCCAAAATTTACATGATATTTTATGATTATTTAACAAATTAACATATTTATCTCTAATTATAATATTTTGAAAATTACATTTTCTTATTGATTACATTTTTGGACCCTAGTTTCCAGTTCATCAGCAGCTGCCTTAATGCTAATATAGTTTATTGTAGTTTTGTGAAATCATGATGGGATATATTAAAACATACCTCTTCTATTTTGTTTCCATTTCCTCTAAGCAAAGCTTCAAGTGCAGAAAGAATGTCTATGATAGCAATATCAGCACAATATTTTAGTGACTGTATGCACCAACTGATGGACAGAGAGAGTGTTTTGCCTTCTACTTTAACAAGTTGCTTGGTTATTAAACTGGAAATAAGTTGACAGCCCTTTGCTACCAAAAATGTGTCATTTGGAGGTAGAATTGTGCAGCAATGATTTATCACAAGAACAGCTTTCTGAAAAGAAATTTAAACAAATGAAAGCATGAACATTAATTTGAAATTGCATGTTAGCATTAAAAAGCAAATGTAAATGCTTTGGTTATATTCATCATGGAAGATTTTTAAAAACAAACAATACAGGGATTTTGAAATTTTATTTTCAAATTTATAATGCCAACAAACTATGAGCAATTGTAAACAACTAACTTTTTTCTGAATAATTTAATTGAATGAATGAAAAATATGTACCTTTTTCACAAAAAAATGTATATAATACTATATATAATTATTAACAAAACCGATTAAAAATAGAGATTTATTTCCAACATGTTTTCTTGCTGATCTGTTATATCAAAAGGGCGCATTCAGGTTCCTAATGATCCCTTACGATAGCATTTGACAGCGACAGAAAAATAATGGGTCTCAATAGTGCTGCAACCCATAGGTCTGGGTGATAGGTTTTTTGCCCAACAAATCGCTCCACTACAAAATGACACATATAAATTTAAATGATAGATTAACTGCCTACACACATCATTCATGCACGTGCTTGTCACACAACTTACATCTGCATTATTAACGATATGAGATTTAAAATCTAAGGCATTAAGCTCATCAAGTACTTTGTTGATAAACTGTCTATCACCCTCCGTTCTTCTTTGAGCCAAACAACTGAATTTTGATGAAAGATCATAAAATTTATTTTGCAATTCCACAATGGAACTGTCACTTCCTTGCACATTAGCAGCCATACTTGCAGCTTTGCTATTTAAGCAATCAGCTGTGAGGCAAATTGCCACTCCTCCCCCGTGAGGTGTTTACTCATTACATGTAGTGACATCTGTACGCCCAGACTCTAACTCGCCAGTCCTCCAATCAGCGCTTGCGGGCGAGAGAAGTGTTCAAGCTGTCCGTCAGTGAGCTTTGCGTGTTTGCAGACGAAGCAGATGTAGTATAGAAGGGAAGATGATCGTGGTTAGTGTACAGTTCCCAAATGAATGAAGTGTTTACCTTATTAATATTATATAAAGCTTTATACAATAAAACTCCTATTGAAGCCCAAATAGTTTGCCAGTGAACCCCTTCCATTTTGGAATTAAAATATGCGATAGTTTGCGTGCTGTGTGTGCTTGTGTTACTCGGTGTTGAAAGAATAGTCGCAAAATGGCGGATCTGGAGGCTGTGCTCGCGGACGTGAGCTATTTGATGGCTATGGAGAAAAGCAAATGTACTCCAGCAGCCAGAGCCAGTAAAAAAATCATACTTCCAGACCCGAGGTATGTGAACACTCATTGAAATAAATTTGTTTACATAGCAGTATGGTGGTTATGTTCCCTGTCTTCATTTTTTTTTTTTTTTTGCCTTGATTTGTGTGCGAATTTATTTACTCGTTGGTAAAGTTTACGATGAAAAGAAGAATATATCAGAATGGAGCCCTAAATTATTAATTAAAGGCTAGAAGAACACATTGGTGGGCGTCGATACTCTTTTCATTGAATGCGAGAATGTTGAACCCAATGTTTACGAAGGGCCTGGATAAGGAAGACAAACACTCCCTGTTTAGACTTCTAAATCACATTTGAGCGATTCTGTACTAGAACTAGACGGCAGGGTGGGGTGTTTCTTCATTGTAATACATTTTCGCCGTTATATGTTAAACGAATTTTTTAAAATAAATGGCAGTGTCATAGAATATGGTCTAATTCTCTAAAACAATGCGTTTTAAATAAAAACAAGTTTCGAAATAAAACACACACACAGAAAACAAATGTATTTGAATAGAATTTACAGTTGTTGGCTGAAATTTTTGTGTATCTCAAAGCATTCATCTATCTTTGCCTTTATGAGGTCAACTTCAAAAATGCATTCTCGCATTGACTCGTTTTGGCAGAACCACAATTCATAGGTTGTGAATTGCATTAATATTAGATTAATTAATGATATTAAATCTTTATAATGGTGAAGGAGAAGTAGGTGTTTTAGATACCATTGAGGGGTTCTTAAATACAGAACAAAAGATGTCGGCTTTCAAAGCATTATTTTTCTATAATAATATAAGGTCGTGAAGCTATTCCAGTGTACTATATAAACAATTGATTTAGCAGAAGCTCTTTATATTATGCCATCCGCCAACACAAAAATTAAATTTTTTATTTTTAACACTTGCCATTAACATCTTTAATGTCAGTCAGAAGTGACAGATTGTTTTCTAGTAAATATTACTGTTTAATAATCTGACATATTGCTGATTAATATGGCTGACATTCGAGTAAGAAATTGGTTATGCTACTTGGGATTGGTAAAAGTAGGTTTTATGCATAAATCAATGAAAAATTGGCAGATTAAGCAATTGGGATAAATATTTATTGTACAAGAATTAATTTCTGAATATGTTTAGCAGTGCTAAACTGAAACTAATCAGTAAGGGCATTTATCTATATATTTTCGCAATGCTTTCAGAGCAACATAGAGAATGCTTTATACAGCTTTTCAGGCTCAGCATAGTGTCATCAACAGTTTAGATTGGTACGTGTAATTATTCAAGGTTTATTTGGAAGAATATGGAAATGTTGTGAAAGATGGGATTTTAAAGCACAAAGTACGTTTTATTTTGCAGTGCAACTATATAATTTAAATCACAAGAGCTTAGTTGAAAGCCCAATGAGGGAAAGTACAGATATGAATAAATTTTCTGTCATATGATGAGAGTATAAAATTTGCAGTTGATGAATTATTTTGTTTAGTCTAATTCCTAGAATGAAACAGTCATAAAAACTTAACACACATAGAATTTGTCATTTACAATGATTACATAGTATACATGTACATTCATGAAGTTACATTCTTCTACCTGTAGAAAAACTATCATCTCTATACATACTATAAATTCATATAAAATCAATGCATATTTTTAATTAGTATAATGTATTGTTATTTGATATATTTCTTTACTGAATAATACATCTTTTTACAAGGTATTTTTATGTGTAGATTTGAAGGATTTACCATTATTTATTAAGGCTTTTAAGTTAGGGAGAAGAGCATCTTGCATTAAAATGCATTTGTAATAAACTCATTTTTGATGGCAAGAAAGTGTTGAAATCAATCTATGTAGTTTTGCTTTTTGTCTAGTGTTCTTGCCATGAATGTTTGACTTTGTACAAAATTTTGTTTATTTCCTGGTTGTTTTTCAGCAAGCAGTTGCCAATCAGGGCTGTTTTTTATTTTTGAGATAAATATTGTAGAAATGCATGTTTCTGTTGAATGAATGGATAGAAATGAATGAATTCTATTTTAAACACGTTTATAAATGTGCATGTGAGATTAATTATGATGGCTTAGAATGTTTTAACTTGTACAGGGTTACATAAGTACAAATTAAAGATTTAAGCATGCACAATTTTTTGTTGCAAAGATTGAACATTTGTTGGTCTTAAAGAATTTTATGCTATATTTTTGTGCAGTTGTTTTCCAAATTGTTTATTTTGAGTAAATCTTTTAAGTAGAAACAAATTGCAGATTTATACACTTTTTTTATACCTGCATTTGCATATTTATATATGAGCCATAGTATGAAAATAATCATGTGCTTAGAGGAAAAGTGCCATATTTTTAAGGTCTAAGGCATTTTTTGTGTAATAAACTATAGAAAGAACTTGATAATTGATAATGGTAACCAACCTAACTCTTACTATAAACGAAACATATTCATTTTATAATTTTTTGTTCTGAAGAAGCTCCAGAATTAAATATTTTCTAACACTCTGCATACTACAATTTGTAAATGCCATAGTACAAACACTAGGCTATGAGGACTGAACTAAGGTAACCTAACAATATGTGTACCAGTCGACTTAAATTACATTCCCACAATTTTATTATTATTGAATGTGAAAGAATGCTGTCACATGCCAAAAATTGTCTAACTTTTGCTCTACATAACCTCTCCAGCTGTCAAACACATCATCTACACTAGACTCTTTATCTGAAATTGAATAAGCACATTCCCAATGGTCTAGAACCACACTTCCAGTAGTCTAGAGTTGGTGCAAGCACTCAATTCAATTTGACAAAACCAATACAAATTTAATAATAAAAAAGACCACATTTCATAATTACAAAAACTAGAAGGAAAAGAAATGAGGCTTACACATCCAACCTGCAGCCACCACAGGGAAAAAAGTACCATCTCAATAAAAACAAGCCATGAAACCGCTATACCATATTACTATACACCTGCATTTCTATATACAATAAGGTGAATCAAATTCAAATTTTTTAGTAAAAACATCCAAACAACTAATGACATACATTGAAAAATTAATCTAGTTAACTAATTTTATCTATCAACAGTAAACTACTTTATTGTTTGTAAATTATAATTAATCTTCGTCTAATACACTCTTATGCTTCACTTAATTTTAAATATGGTGGGACCCCTCCATCTTCAACCAACTTATGACTCTTCATCTTCAAGTTGGTTGAAGACGGAGAGAATGTCTCTTCAAAACTGGTCCCACCATATTTAAAAGTAAGTGAAGCATAAGAGTGTGTTAGACGACAGATTAATTATAATTTACACTTAACAAGCTTCACTGTGTGAATTCCAACAGAATTTTTTAAAAATGTCTTACTTTTCAAAAGTTCTTAAATGAATTATGTTATGTTTTCTCTTACCTATTCTCTATTTGCAGTACCTCAAAAAACTTTTGACAAAATAAAGGTGTTCATGTTGTACATCTTTCCTCCATATCCTAAGGTGTAACTGGTTAATGTGTGTCCTGTTTATAATTTTTATGTTCTGTTCACCGACCAGATAAATTAAATTAAGTAAATTAAATTTTGTAACAAAAGAGTGGATAATTTTAATGCTGCATTAAGGTAAAACCTTCACAGTGAACTTGTAATTGGAACTTTAGGAATCCATTATCACAAATGTTTTATGACTGATGAGCTTTGTAACATTTTATGGTGTTAAAGGTGGTTTATGAATTTATGTTAACTATTGTACATCATTAGTTGCTGTTTCTTCCTGTGCATATTATTTTCTCAGACTGAGTATTATACCCAAAGCTATTAAAGTCTGTTTGACCCCTATTTTCTGGAATTAGCTGACAAACGTTACTGCAGTATTTCATTTTTTTTTTTTTTTTGATTGATTTATTTACGGACGCTCTTTAACATCTCAGGTCATCAGCGTCCCATTCAACTCAGGGCCTGAAACGGCCGACAAATTTTGCTCAGAGACCTCTCTTTCAGACTTGAGGTTCTTTTTCGTGCCGTAAATGTATGAGACGGGACCCATGACTTTACTTCCCTTCCGAAGGAAGCCATACTTAGGATTTTTACGCCCCGAAAAAATCCATCTGTCCTGTCCTGGTTCGAACCCGCGATCTTGGGTTTTTTGGTAGTGACAATTATACATGATTAATAAAAACTATGGAATATTGTTTATAGCTGTATAATTTGAATGTTATGTGAAAACTATCTATCTATATATTGCTGCATTTATTAGACATATATCATATAATATTTTGCACATCATTTAGAAAATGCATATCTTTAGGTACAAAGTGTGTGTCAAAAGCACATTTTTTATAAATGCAGCGAATGTTTATTTTTAAATTTAAGTTAATATGTTATGCCTTTCTGGCTGCATTTACCCTGACAACTAATGTTGGTAGTGACTGGCTGCTTTTACCCTTACAAGTGTTGGTAGTGAGTACAATTTATTACAAATGTTCCAGTCTTTTCCAAAAATTATATGTCTCATGTACAAAAAGTAGACAGATCAAATGCATCTCCCTTCTGATTTTCTGTTTCAGTGCTGATTAATTGTAATGTCTGTTGCATTACAGATAGATTTAAGTTGCCCCAAAGATAGTAATCTAGAGGATTGAGAAGTGGCTTCTCAATGTGCCCTCTTCTTCCAATCCATCTTCCAGAATCTTTTTTGATAGCAGATACGATTTGAACCATGTTACTCACACCAGGAAACAAATTTTGGCACGCTAGAATGTTGCACAGTAAATGAGATTAAATTAACTTAAATGAAAAATGGTTCAATTATCTTGTTATCAATAATTATAATGTGTATGAGGTTGCACCATTCGATGCAAGTTAGTTTGGTGACCAACATTTATTATTACACTAATTGACTTTAACATTAAGACAAAAAGTAGCATCATCTGAATATCTAGTGTGTCTCATAATCTCTGGATTGGGTTTTATCAACTCCAAAAAAGTTTCACAAAACTCACCTCTACAATGAAAAACATTTTCACTTAATTCCTATAAAAGTTGTATTTTGTATTTTTAACAGATTACATTAAATTATAGATGCTTGACTGACACTGTAAATCCCTTGCTATTTGTCCTGTGGTCATGTGTGGATTTTCTTGGACAGACACAATCCATTAAGGACATTTTCATCATTTAGAGCAGATTTTGCCCTTATATATTTTCTCTTATTTTTAATGCTTCCCATTTCATTGACCTTTTCTACAGTATTTGAAACTGTGTTATGTTGCTGTTTGGATTCACCTGATTAAACAGATCACATGCCTCTTGTTGAATTCTCATTCTGTCATCACAACCAACCATTATTAAGATTTGTATTCTTTCCCTTTGAGTGAGCTTTGCTACAATAAGTAATATTCCACACAAAGAATGACTAGTTTTGTTTTTGAAAATAGTACTCATGGCCTCCTGTAATCTCTCAAAACAATTTAATATCCTACTTCAGTCAATTAACATCTGCTTAAAGTTACAGAAGATTAAAAATAAAAATAAAATGAACAATACAATAATGAATAAATTCAACAATCACACATAGAATTGAAAGCGGTTCAAAAATGTAAAAGTATAGGTGCCATTTAGAAAAAAATGTGTTTTTTGACGTACTTTTATTCCCAATATAAAAAATATCATATATAAATAAATGCAGCATTTAACATTTTTAAGAAACAGTATTGAAAGAACAGTTCACAAATGCAAAACGTATATATGCTGCCATTTACGAAAAATGTATTTTAACACACCTGTGTATATGAGCATATGATTTTTTTAAATTATGTGCATTAAACATTATAAATCTAATAAATGTAGTGTTTATTATTTTTAAGATACAATCAAATTGTACTGTTACAAATATTGTTTCATACTTTTTTTCAATCTGTATTTTATCTATTTATGTATGTCTCTGCAGTTATTTGAAGTGCGCATGTACCTTTTCTCATGCAGATGCAATAAATTGAAAGTGAATTTATATAATAGGTGGTTTAAATAGCTATATTGAGGTAGGTATAGGGCATTGACACAAATAGATATTGTATTTGAAATTATTAACCTAAAATTGAATTAGCATTTTGTGATGTGGAATTCTTTAGTTCTAATTGCAATTGCTGTATTAAAAGGGACAAATCATAATATTTTAGTTGCCTTGCTTATATTAGAGAAACATTGGTGTAATTGTCTTTATCTAAAGCATTGCGTAGGTTTTGTTACAAAGAAAAATATTAATTTTTGGACAATAAAAACATAATTTTTATTTTGGAGCAATAAAACAACATATCACCATTCTTTTTGCAGTAGTTGGATGTTTCTGATTCATGTATAGAATGTAAAATTGCCCAAAATGTTTGGTTTTAGATCTGGGATAACTTGTTGCCAATTGCTGACTTTGGGATTGAGACATTAATTGTTTCTTTCACTGTTGAAACAACGCTGAATGGCGTGAGATTCAAGGCCAACGTAGCAGTACAGAAAATCCCAGCCCCTCCGATTCCTGGCCGATCTTAAGCAATAACTAATCAGCGGACGAGTTGCCCCGTCGTCGCATGAATTATCAGATAATTGAATTATTCAATTTTTAATGTCTAACCCATGAATTATTTTATTATATGACTTAGTCATACAATTGCCGACTTGGCGCGGGCATCTGTGGTTGACGGGCCTACCGGATTCCGACTTCCTTGGATCCCTAACTCTCCCTTGTTTATATTAAGCGCTCGTAGGACTTTAATAGAACTATGCATGTAAACTTGATTTTAATTTTATTAAAAATACTAATCTTTGTTACAGCATATGTTCAAAGTGGCGTACCCATGCAGTTAGGCATTCATCTTCTGAAAATAAAATTAACATTCAGTGGCAAAACTTTTGCTCGTTTTACATTGCCTTTCAATTCATCTATTGTGTGAGAGTTATTTCTATGGACTGAATTTTGTAGGTTCCCACAAATAAACGCGATAATCTGGGAAACGGGGTCACGACATAACCCTGTAAAACGTTTCTGCCAAAACTTTCCGTAGGGCCTTAAAAAAAAAAAAACTTTAGTGGGAGCTGTGGCAGAATCTTATTGGAAGTTTCTGATCGGGTAGTTGTTTAAAAAATTGTGCGAACATTTGATGCTGTAACTCACTGAATTTACGTATATTGGGGGGGGGGGGGTCCTGTTATTTTCCTCACAGTTAAAGCATAGCACACTCGCAACTTTTTCTTCATGTAAGGGATCTTCGTGAACTAATGTTGCATTTTCTGTGCCCCCCCCCCCCCCCCATTGCCTATGCAATAATATATAGCCTGATCGGAGATTGAGCGACGATCTGCGAAAACCGCTTTCAGATATTTACATGACCGTCGCCAAACTGTTATAGTTCTTGGACTGAACTATTCAGTAAGGTTAGCAATGTAGTAACTAATTGTACGTCCTGACCTACGAACAGAGATTTCTTTGGAGAACGCTCTAATGTTTCTCCAATCCCATATAGTTTTTTTCTTCCGTTAGAACGCGTCGTTTTCGTTTGGAAATTATACCGTTTTTTCATCCTGCTTACCTAAATAACACCTTTTCTTGCAATGACTGGCAAAACCGCTCCATCAGAAATTTTTCTACCATTTGCCAAGATACCGCGTTCCAAGATTGTGTTTTCATCTGTCTTACACTAATATTCTTGTGAGTCGCTTCCAAGAAAGGTTTTGTGGTTTCGCCCCGTCCCCCCCCTCCCCAAGAATGACATTATCACAATGTGAAAAGATTGCACATGAAAAAGGGAGAGCAGAAGATCTGGTGCAAAGCGGAAGAATCGTGATCATAACGAAAACAGGCACTTGTTTAGCAGTTGCAGTGAAATAAACACGAAAGCGCTCAGCTGTACTTGGCATATCCCGTACAGTAATGCGTTGTGGAGTTTCATTGAGATTAAAGTGAGTCAATAGCGTTATCGAAAATATCGAAAGAACTGACAGATGATCTGACAGAAGCATTTAGATTCACCACAAAACTTCTCGCTGTATGTGTCGTACTAAGTTGTGTTACAATAACTATAGTGGTCATATTGATATCCTAGACACAATGTTCAATGTATGTTAAATGATAAGAGTCCTCATTCCGCTACACAATCGAAAGTTGATTTTGCCGACGCGAAGTTAATTAATTGGTAACGGCCTGACCACATGTCTGGGGTTTTTTTTTTTTTGATTGATTGATTTATCAATAAAAAAAAACGCTCTTTAACATCTCAGGTCATCATGGTCCCATTCAACTAAGGGCGTGAAACGGCGGACAAATTTTGCTCAGAGGCCTCTCTTTCAGGCTTGAGGTTCTTTTTCTTGCCGTAAATGTACGACACGGGACCCACGGCTTTACTTCCCTTCCGAAGGAAGCCATACTTAGGATTTTTACGCTCGAAAATATCCATAGATCCTGGCCGGGTTCGAACCCGCGTTTTGGGTTTAGGAGGCAAGTATGGTAACCACTATACCACCAGGACCGACCCATGTGCCTGGGGGACGTCATGTAGGAGCGGTAGGAACTTATTCACGTTTTTTGTTTCTTTCGTAATTTATTAGTAGTAAATATATATTGTTTTCATTCTCATAGTTAATGCTCGAGTGCCTGCCCTCCGCTATGAGACATGTCCAAAAATATTTGAAAAAATATTGAGAAACTCGCCGCAATGCCATGCTTCATTAGTCGGTCCTGGTGGTGTAGTGGTAACCATACTTGCCTCCTAAACCCAAGATCGCAGGTTCAAACCCCGCCAGAAAAGATGGATTTTTTCAGGCGTGGGTCCCGTGTCGCATATTTACGGCACGAAAAAGAACCTAAAGCCTGAAAGAAGAGACCTCTGAGCAAAATTTGTCGGCCGTTTCACGTCCTGATTTGAATGGGACGCTGATGACCCGAGATATTAAAGAACGTGCTTAAATACACCAAATCAAAATCAATCATGATTCAATTGCTCCTCCATTTTGTTTCAGCGGCTGCAGGATTTTTATTTCAGATATAGTGGTAACTTTATATGGATGAAACTGCAGCAACTGAATGGCTTTATACATACCGCTGACAAAGACCTCAACTTACTAGGCTAATCGTGTTAAAGACTTTGGAGGAATATTTTATAATGGATAGCATATTTCATCAAACTTCTTCTTCTTCTTCTTCTTCTTCTTCTTCTTCTTCTTCTTCTTCTTCTTCTGCTGCTGCTGCTGCTGCTGCTCCTCCTCCTCCTCCTACCCCCTCTTGTGTGTGTGTGCTTGTTTCGGTTTCTAGTCATTGAAAACACCTTAGGTTCGAATTTTGTTCACCAAACTGAAAATTGTACATCCCAGTGGAGATGCTACCCCTGAAATTTAGCACGAAATTCTCTCCTACAGTATTTACACGATTTCTTTTATACATAACCATGAATAAATGTTTTTTTGTTCTAGTGTATATGCTACTCTCGGCATACTCCACAATACACAAACTATACATCAGAAATTCTTATCACGCGCTTTCTACCGAAATTCAATTAAAACCGTGATAAGCACAACTGAGCAAGTTCAGTTTCCTGCGTCAGCGGAATTTTAACTCCAGTCTTAACCCGGAACCGTCCTTCCAATCTCCATCTGCGATTGCATAGCTGAATGTGGGCAAATGACAGTATCTGTTGTACTAATAAAATAAATGGGGTGTAATGTGTCTTGTAACCCACCTGTATAGATTTCTTTTCCTCTACAAAACAGTCTGCCTGTTGTTATGATGGAAATAAATCCCATCACTTTTTAACAACTTCACCCTCGGAGTGGGGATGTGCGTAGCATTTTCCGGCAATGGGCAAAGCATTTTTTCACGAGTTCCTTCACTATTACATTTTCCCTCTGTATTTTGTAATCTAGCTCTTGATTTGTTGCAGGGTTTATATATGAATGTTCTTTCTATTTCATAAAAGTCATACCGTATGTAAAACTTATATACTCAAAATTCGTGTGTTGTGGTACCATTCCAGATCATAATACTCACCTTTTTTCATTATGTTAACTTTAGAATTTTACAAAACCAACTGAATGGGCAGACTATTTGCATTTCAGCTGGACCATCCGAGCTGGATCCTTGTTACCCGGGGGTAAAAGTGACATTGGAGATGTTTACTTTTTCTCATTCATTTATTCTTCCAACTACATTACCAACCATTGAGGTCTTTAGTGTCCTAGAACAATTAAAAAGGAACAGAATTAAAAAAAAAAAAAAAACTCTATGGATATCATATGCTTTACTGAGGTGACCTTGCTGAATCTGTGGTGCTAAAGCAAAGTCCATAATCTCGTAAAACACCCAGTAATTGTGTTGCTTATTGTGTTACAAACCACTATCATTATGGGTAGGTCATTTGCACATGGAAATTCCAGGAAACGCCGTTTTTGCTTTCATAATTTAGTATAGCGGGTGATGGAACGTAAATAATCTCATGGAATAGTTGCTAGCCTTGGGAATTCTTCGACTACACCAAAGAGCGAAGACAGTGCTTATAGGTATTACGCAACAGTTAACGGCGGAACATAGGAGTTAAACTTATAGCTTTGTGTGTGTATTTATTTCACAATATTACTCCTAGTAAAAATAGTAACTTTAAATGTTCTGAAAATGGAACGGAATGAAATTCTGCTTGAGTTTATTTGAAAGATGTAGATAATTAGATAATGGCAACTGTATGACTGTATCCTAGAAAATGGGCGAAATAAAAGAATTTTCTTGATTTTCCCGTTAGTTCGCTTTCAGGACATCGGAGCATGCAAATTCCGTTTGGTGAGCAAAGGTGTAATGGCTCTTTGAAACTGTCTGAAACTAGCCTCTCTACAAGATTGCTTGCACTATTGCTCCGGCTTGTGCAGCAATAAAGAACGAGAGCTGGCGTAAAGGGTTATCATTGGCGATGAGAAACGGATCTGTCATTTTGAGCTGGAGAGCGGCAAACATCTGAAGTGGTGAAAAGGTTTACGAGT
This sequence comes from Metallyticus violacea, assembly GCA_030762175.1. Taxonomy (NCBI): domain Eukaryota; kingdom Metazoa; phylum Arthropoda; class Insecta; order Mantodea; family Metallyticidae; genus Metallyticus; species Metallyticus violacea. Next base: position 125,769,865 of record CM060832.1, read on the forward strand.
AAAAGCCTCTAGTCGGATAAAGTAATAGAGGGAAGGAAAAGACAAACTTTTTGACATTCTCCATTTATTTCAGCATACTTTTCACATCTTTGAATTAGTGTTTCTGTATCCTTGTAAAAATAGTATTTATTTTTGCCAGAAAAATATTCTGAAACAGCTTTTTTAACCCCACTGCCATCATTAACTTTTGTTTCAATTTTTGTCTTTCTTCAGTTTTGAGAAAAAATCATTTGTGGGGTTAGATATAGAGTGGATGGTCCTTTTGTCTTTCTTCAGTTTTGAGAAAAAATCATTTGTGGGGTTAGATATAGAGTGGCTGGTCCAAGCAGTTTTTAACGGCATGCTTTGCAATCTAGTGCAAATTGCTGCTTATAGTTTTGTAGCTATGATCTTTCGCCTGGATTGGACAGATCCACCTTTTTTTGGCGGCGTGTCACCAGTGTCATGTCATTCCCGGACACAAATGATCCCAGAGCTTCCTTCCTGTTTGACACAAAGTCGAAACTTTCATAGATCTTCACTTGATGTTATTAAACTACCGAAACAGTTTGCGGCACCGAAAATGTTCATGCAAAATACAACTGTTTTCGAAATGCCCAATCTCGCAACAATTTCTTTCAGTTTTAGTCTCCTGCTACTCAACAACTTCTCTTCGATAACAGAAGAGGGTTCCGGTGTCAAGACCTCTACTGGTCGGCTCTCAATGATTTATCTTCATTGTTAGAAAATTAGCCCATTCTTTTGCCGTTGGTTATAAAGGAGAAGCTTCAACTTAAACTAAATTAAGCGGTTTTTAATTTGTGCAGAAGTGTATCCGAATTTTTAAAAATATGTGTGCTGAATGCCAACCATTATAAGGCACTTTTTGGTGGTAAAAGCGTTAACGGGACTCGCTTCTTTACTTCCTTTCCGAAGGAAGCCATACTTAGAAATTTATGCCCAAAAATCTATCGGTCATGGCCGGAATCGAACCCGCGAGGAGGCAAGTATGGTTACCACTCGGAACGACGAAAAGAAAGGGTGAGATGGTATGATGAATGTAGAATGTTGAAGAGAGAAGTTTTTAAGAGACTGTCGAGTTGGAGGAGGACAGGAGAGAATTATGATAGGCAGAATTTCCTGGTAAATAAATAGGGTATAAGTGTTTGTTGGAAGCAAAAATTAATAAATAGTAAGAAAAAATAGGAAAACAAATTAAACAAGTAATAAGCGAGAAGTGTAGTAAAAATATGTGAAACTTGAAATATATATATGCAAAAAAGAGCGAACGTGAGGCTATGATTACTCTAAAGGAATAACTGCAATATTTTGGGATAAATGTGTCACAGAGTATGGTGAAATGGATAAAGTTCGGCTGGGTACTGAAAATGAAAAATTACATCAGGAAATTACTGTTAACGAGGTAAACGGCAAATAAAAAGTTTAAATAGCGTAGTGGGGATAAATGGAATACTAGGTGGATTTTGGAGTTCAATAAAAGAGACAAGGGTATGCGAATAGTGCTTGAATTTTTAAACAAAGTAAAAGATAATAAAATATCAGAAAAATTTAAAATAAGTACGGTGGTTCCGTTATATAAAGGAAGGGGGGGGGGGGCAGCTGTATAACTATAGAGGGATTGGTCTCTTATCTACTTTAGGGAAAATATTTACCGGGATAATGGCGGATATGCTACAGGGTTGGATGAAGGCGAAAATAAGATATCTGAGTTTCAAGCAGGATTTTAAAAATATAGAAGACCAGGATAATATGGACAATAGTGGGTAAACATTAAAGTTACAAACGAGGAAGAGTATATTTGTTCTTTGTTGATTTCAAAAAGCCTTTGATACTTGTACAATTAATAGGGAGGCGCTAGAATGGAAGTTACGGGAAAGGGAAGTAAGTAATGGTGATAATGTAACTAAATAAAATCCGGAAATATCCGTAAATTGGTTAGAGATATTATATGAATTTGTGGTGGAAGCGAAAATGTGTGGAGTACAAATATGGGGACTCTCAGGTGTTGTAGGAAGAGTTAAGGTAATTCATAGGATGTTTTGTAAAAAAAGTATTAGGTTTACCAAAAACATCGCCAAGAGCAGCGTGTAGGCAGAATTAGGTAGAATAGGAATGGCAGTAGAAAGAGTTTTGAAATATTAGTATAGTTGCATCTAAAAGAGGATAATATAATAAGAATTTGTATGAAGTATCAAAGAACAGTTATACATAATAAATGGGGGAATGAATTAAAAAAAAAACATGGAAGAGGGATAGTGGATTTATGGGAGAGGGGATAAAATATTACAATAGGATTTTATAGGAAAGTAAGGAAGATACAATAGAGAGAGGCAAATGATGTCCTGAGAATAAAAGTTCCTTGATATTGTACTATATAATAAAGTAAGATTGGGGAAGGGAAAACTATGTAGATAGTTGTGATAACAAGGCGGGAGGGGTAGCATGGATGCGAACAGGAGCATTATATTTTAAAGGATTCAGGAATATCAAGGCAGTATGTTTTATGTGTGGGGAATAGAAATGGCATACTATTGTTTGATTCAATGTAAGGAAACTACTAAGTGGAGAGAGGCTCTTTGGGATTCAAAATTAGAAGAAATATTGTACCTTTAAAAGTACTGGCTCTTAGAGGAGGGGAGGAGGAAGTAAATAGGCTTATGGGTGAATGTTTAGGACGAATACGAGAGAAATGGATTAGGAAATTTAAGAAAGAAAAGCGAAAAAATGGAGTCCAAATACATGTTGACAACCATGGAATCATATTTTGGGGTTAAAGAGAAAATTGTGTCATTCTCAAAAATAAAGAACTGTATATAATTTGTAACACTTTTGCATATTGTTTGATTAATCTAAGAATAAATTTCTAGCTATTCTTTTCAATGGTGTTAGTGGCTTTTCGTTATTTGAAAATAGGTGTGGATTATAGAAGGAAGTGAACTGATTAACTGAAGGTTTGGGCTCAGTCACTATTATTGTGGTTAGGTATTGATTTGGGGTTAAAAGCTATATGTTAATTATTAGTATTTATTTTGTAGTTGTGTTTGAATGGTAAATAGATTTCAATTCCCCGTTTTTCAAAAAGTGGAAATGCAGGTTCCATAAAAAAAGAAGTATTTCTACATTTTCTGTCGTGTTACGCAATTCATATTTCATAGACTGGAATCGTGATGTGTTTACATTGTGTAGTAGCATCGAAGCAAAATGGTATTCCATTTATATCTCTTATCTCATGCTATAGCTGCAGCCAATACTCCACTTGGAGTGATGTCGAATGGCAGTATACTTAGATCTGCGTGGGAAGTTTAACATTTGTATTCTTAACTTTGGTCTACCATTGGTTAAAGTGAAGTTTTCTGCATAAGAGGTTTTCCCCATTATTGCGCTGCAACGTGGTGAGTCCAGAAACTTATGGAACCTATTACTGCCACGGTATCCTCATTAACCACCGGCAGAGTAAAGAAAGGCTCATCAATAACATTAAGAAACTTTCCTGCAGCTTTAGGAAAAGTTGCAATTCGACACCACTCCACGTGGAGTTTGTTTACCGTTAAATCTACAATTGGTTAAGCTGAAAGTGTGGCGACTTTTATGTATTTAAGCTTGCATTGAGCCACAGAAGCTATGCTTTTAAGGAAACGACGATAAGATCCAATCCAAAGAAAACTAGTGGATCTCGTATTGAACTATTAAAGAACCTAGAATATTGACATATATAAGCAAAGTTAAGATCACGGAGTAAATGTTGAAGAGATTATTCCCGCAGTGTAATTCACATGGAAGAGATTAAAATGTGTGAGATGCACTTCAGTGTACTAAGCTATGTTTGTCCAATTAGATTGACACGTATTAGTTATGTGAAATGTATTTAATTAAGTTAACTAGCATGTAAATATGCAAAATTAATTCTACATATATTTGTATTAAATTTATTTATTTGGCAAATATTTTAATTAAGCTGTTTTCTATTTTAAGTATTTTGTTGTAAATAATCATAGTATTTTCATTATTCTTCACTGCCACGAGGTATAAGCCCAATTGCAGTTAATAATACTTTTATATAATTTTGACATAAAACCAGAATAGTAATTGCAAATTATTGAAAACATTGTTACAAAATCGCAAAAAAAACAAACAAATAAGCAATCTCTCAGGCTACACATTGCTGTTGACCCTGGCCTAAGAGTAGCTAGGTTCATTGGGAAACGTAGCACCTTTCACGACGAATGTCTTATAGGAACTTGGGAATTTCCTTTTGCTCAGCGTTGTTTATTAAATGGGTTCAAGAGAACTATACCTTTGAATAAAAACAGGTTAAAGAGACAGCACCATTGCCCTGTAGATTCCTGTTCATTATGCTTCGATCATTGAAGCATATCTCTGCTTTCTGTAGTTACTACCGTATAGATCTTAACATGATTTGAGTATTAACTAGAGCACCATGTGCATCCCAGCAAATATATTGAAAGAGAACTAAATTATGAAGAATATTGCAGGAGCAAGATCTGTTAAAAATGCTTAAGCGGTTACTGTATTTCCATGGATGTTCTCTTGCAGTGTAATGAAGTCTGAAAACGAACTTTTAGCCCATAGCTTGATGGTGTCACTTGCTGATTCTGTATATTGACAGGGATAGCGAGAAATGCTTATTTCGGTACACCACGGCGTGGATAAAATAAGTTAATAGATAGAAATTAATGATCCACTTGTAACCGATGATAAGATTCTGCATAGCATTTCTCAGTAAATTGCTTGGGCTAAGTTCCAACACTTCGAAAACACAAAAGAAGATACAAATATGACGGGCACTGGTGCAAATGTCCATTATTTCCATTACTGTGGCAGCAAATGCTACTCCGTAATGAATTTGTGGGAAAGAGAAATTTGGATTTAGCGCAGACCAAGAACTATCGACTGTAAGAGGAGGTCGACCACAAACTTTGCCTTTACTTACAAGGCTGCTTTTTGTGAAGCTTGATAGAATAGAATTCTGAGGAATCTCCGGTAGCTAACCATAGACGTATTATCGAGAAATTAAAATGTATACAATGGATCTTTAAGAAACGAAAAATGTGTTGTTTTAGTTGTTTTGAAAAAACTTTCATCAATAAGGCAACTAATCATAGACAGACACTTCAATTGCTTCATATGCACGAATGTCGAATAAATTTATATGATTGTAAGATTAAAAGAAAATTGAGACATAGGGTGTGCTGTAAGAATTAAGGGGTTGCAGCTTAAAGTATGCTCTTATAAAGAAGATGCATACTCTTGTGCACTTTATACCGTCGTGCGCAGGTGTATGTTGGGAGTCTGCGATCACATTTTATCTCGAAGGTATAGTTATCAGAATAATATGTACTCGTAGTTGAATCCACATGATTAATCTTGAGCTCCGACACATAGCAAAGGCCTTAGTTTTGAATGTATTCAAAATCCTGGGATCTCATAATTGAACTTAACCTGCAACTATTTATATATTTAATATATTAACTCTTTTTATAAATATTGAATTATCAAATTGCTTCGACAATAAAGGTCAATTGAAGAATGATCTTACAGATGGTACATAAATATAATGTAGATACTCATCAATTTATACAGGACCATCTTTGGGGGTGAAGTCACAGCACAATTTCAAGATTATAAATGATGCAGCTGTTAAAATGATAAGAAATGCTGACTGACTTAAAATCATAGCTTGTCCTACAAAGACCTGTAATTAAATAAAATGCAAATAAAAAGAATTTTCCCTTGAAGTGCATCAAAATACCTCAGTTACTTTAGGGTCTTATGAGCTTATTTGTTTTTTTTTTAATAGTGTTTAACGTCCGTTTTTACTACTGAGGCACCACATGCGGTGGACACTGGTGATACATGAAATGAAATGGTAAATTGGTAAAACAAATTTTTAAAGGAAGTGTTCCAGGCCTGAGTTTACGGTACCTCCCGGGATTTGCAATTTGTGAGGACAGAGGAAAATCTGGAAAAACCTCAGTCAGGAACGACGGTCCTGGCGGGATTCGAACCACAGACCTCCCTCTCACGAGTCCGCGCCACTCATGAGCGACCTCGGCCATCCGTGGCGGTAAGCTAATTGTGGTAGAATATTCTTTAAACATGGACATGTGAAAACTATCACAACAGAATAAACGTAATTATAATGCATGATTTAGTACGAAGTGACGGTTAGTAAAGGAAACAGTGATTGAAACCACAATGTATATCTACTTTAAATATAGAATTAGAGATGAAAAACGTGTCTGCAAGATGGGTACCTCGATTATTAACATCTGCTCAAAAACAGTTGAGAGTAAACATTTTTAAGAAATTCTCAGACATTTTCGGCCGAAAAATGCTGTAATTTCTTGAATTTTGCTTCTATGCATGAGCTATGGATCTGTAATTATAATTCTGAAAGCAAAATACAACGCAAGAAATTAAAGCATAAGGGGATCTCTTCCCTGTAACGAAAACGATAGTGCAGCCATCAGCAGGCAAGAATTATCTCCCTCTCTCTATCCCTTTCTGTTTACGACTAATATGTTATTCTGGTTGATTACTTGCTCAGAGGAGGCACAATAACAAACAGATCGTTATTATGCAAATTCACTTTCAAAATTAGCAACGGACAATGCAGGATTAGAAATACTGGAAAAGCTGCTCACTGTCCAGATCGAGCTCCCAGCGATTTCAGACTGTACCCAGAAGTAAAAGAATCTCCGAGGAAGCAAATTTTCTTCAGATTATGAAGTCATATAGACTTAAGACTGGTTTCTTAATTCTTTCTTCCAGGAATCTCTAGAAATGCTAGAGCATCACTGGAAGAGTGGATCGGTTTTCAAGGAGAGTAAATTGAAAAGTTATGTAAATATATATATATATATATATATATATATATATATATATAAACTAGAAATGAATCAGGGGTGAAGTATTGAGTAAACCTCTCGCATTTCCAGAACAAGCGCGTAGGTAATTTTCCCCTTTGTTTAGTCGCGAAGACTCACTTCATAGTCCCGTACAGTGTTTTAGAATCATATATAAAATTACAAACTAGATCATGGTTGCAGGAATAGACTGTTAATAGAAATTACGGCAGAATTAATATTACTAAAGATAAAATGAAAATTCTAGAAAAAATAACATCGAATTTTTTATGTAATCGGATAAAGGATGCATATTGTACACTATTACTCATTTTGCATGTGAACAAGTTTATAAGAAACCAGAATGTAAATTAGTAGCAATAACAAAAAGTGTCTCACTTCGCTCATGATTTTGGCGGAATTAGTAATGCAATATTTGGGATCAATGTTTATTGATCTGTATGTAAATATATAAGTAGACGAATATACAGATGAGGAACAAGTCACCATAAATGTAACAAAATAAGCGTCCTTTAAATGCTTTACTTTTTTTTTTTTTTTTTTGTATGGTGTTTAACGCCCGTTTTTACTACTGAGGCACCACAGGCGGTGAACACTGATGATATATGAAATGAAATGATAAATTGGGAAAGGCTTTTTTTTTAAGGAAGGAAACGTTCCAGGCCTAAGTTTAGGGTACCTCCCCGGCATTTGCCAGTTATGAATACTGAGGAAAATCTTGAAAAAACCTCAGCCAGGGAGGACGGTCCTGGTGGGATTCGAACCCCACACCTCCCCCTCACGAGTCCGCGCCTTAACGGCCATGGGTCCGCACTACCCATGGCGGTAAATGAAATGCTTTACTGGTAGTGATAAATATATGTGTGTGGTGTGTGTGTGTCACAGCTGTCCAAAACCCAACTTGGATACAAAAGTTTCATTGTGACATTGCAACTATGAAAACAAACCGTTGCTTCAATACTGACTGTACTACCTATGCAATTGGAGCTTGCACAAAGTTCATGCTAAGCCCTTGAAACTTTTGAGATATGTCATTTGAACTTAGCCATATATGTGGTATGCTTTCTTGTCGTCGTTTGATTGGTGCAGGGATATCAAATTGTATTGCGGAATAATGTTGTAAAACTCGCGAGATCGTGAAAGATCATAAAATGAGCGACTTGTAGCAGAGGATATTTAAGTATTCTGCGGCTAGCATGGTAGCGTGGAGCAAAAACATTTTTTTTTTTTATTTTATATATTTACGGACGCTCTTTAACATTTAAGGTCATTAGCGTCCCTTTCAAATCCTGCCGTAAATGTAAGACACGGGACCCACGACTTTACTTCTTCGGAACCATACTTTATAGAAGATTTTTGCCCGAAAAAATCCATGGATTCTGGCTGGTATTTTTACGCCCGAAAATATCCATCGATCTTGGCTGGTATCCATCCCGCGATCTTGGGTTTAGGAGATATGATTACCATTACACCACCAGGACCGACGGGCTAAAGCAAAGAAATAGATTTCCTGCAGATAGAGTTCCAATGTTTGAAATATGCTGTATGTATTTGAGCATTTTATTGAAATAAACACGCACGCAACATTCTGTATTTGATTATAGAAGAAGGCGCAAGATCTATTGCGAAAGGTCACGTAGTAGGAAAAGCGGTGCGGAAACTGAACAAATTAGAATACCTAGTCATTTCTCCTTTGCAAAGCATGCTATTCTTGACTGGAAGCAGTTCGGAAATAAACAACAAAGCTGTAACTGCTGTGCATGACGAATTTCGCCAGTTGGCTTTGAAGCTTGGCAAGACAAACCCTAGGTAACAAGAAGTGCATTTAAAATCACCCACGACGCACAGAACATCGCTTTGGTAGCCAGCGCTTTTTAATGGAATTCTTCCAACCACTGTACATATGTCGCCAATATTAATAACGCGAAGCTGGCGGCATTGTTCATCTTAGAGAAGCCCATTTTTATTTGAAGGCACATTTACAGTAACTCAATTTTTGGTTTTAGACTGATACCGTGCGTACGGCATATTGATGAGCATTCAATGATAGCTGATTATAGGTTAGAGGGGTACTACACCAAAAAGAGATGACTGTTCAATGTCAGTAACTAGGCCGTAAGTGGTAAAATTCCTTGCGCAAAGAGTAGATATTTGGTTACATTCGGCTCAAGGCCAGTGGGTCTGTGCTGAACTCTAGTGGAACAGAGAAATTCGATGCAACTGGCGAATGAAGCTGTTAGACTTGAAAGTATAACATGAAATTAAATGGGACAGCTTTTAACAAATATATATATATTCCCGTAATAAACCTATTTGTCTCGGTGCTTGACCAGGTACTTATGCAAAAGGCACTCTTCAATAAAAGGGACTTTCATGTCGAAACTCACCGGTCTGAATTACCACCTATTTAACATACACAAAAAATATGCGCATTTAGATATTGAAAAAGAAGTTTAAAACCAATTTTGATTAACTTTAGATTTCATCCCTATCCCAGCCATCCCACTTTGAAATCTCAAATGATGCCCCTATCTTTTGATTCTTACATTTTAAAAAGAGTGCAATTTTATCGAAAAAAATTTAATCGTTGCCTGGTAACCTTGGGCTATTATTGTTTGAATTTCGAGAGTCTACTACTATAATTACTACTTAGCATTTAATGTAATAGTTGTGTTTTGGTAATAAATTGTTTCTAAATAAGTATAGCCTACAAGAAAGGACAGCATGTGAGCTGATTAGTCAGGAATGCGTATTACTGCAATGGAAATAACTTATCATTTTACTTAAAAATGTTTTTTTCATCGTATATGTTTGCTTGCATCAACGCCACTCTATGCTTCACGTATAAGGCAATTGAGCTTCACGCTCGCCGCCATGCCATTGGTTCGTATTTCAGTCAGCATCTGTATATGTTGCTGATACATAAGATAAGATACATAAGAAGATAACCTCAGTAGAGCAAGAATTGTATGAATTATTTAGAATGCAGCGATATTCCGAAGTATGATTTGATAATATTAGATCATGTTCATAATTGGCCATGGGCATGAATGTGTAACATAAAAATGCTCTGCTGAAAAGTTACTCGGATTTACAGCAGATTCAGTACTTCACACTGGTATACCGCTTATGCGTAATAATGAATATTATCATTGCACAAAGATGAATATTTTGTTCTTTGCTACGCGCCATTCAGTAGTCACCGTTGCCACCAGGTTTCAGCGTTTGCAACACGACAAACGATAAAGACATGCGGCTTGAACTCTCGAGTTTCATAAATTTTGGTCCCTTGCCATTGTCCAGCACCATTTCCGCACGAAATTGGGAACATAATGTCCCCCCGACAATTTCATTCGCAGATGGTACGCGCAGTTTGTGAAGATGGAGTGCGTGCATAAAGGGAAACACACCAGGCGGTTTTCTCTCTGATGGAGAAAACTGTGGACCGGATAATAGAAGCTTGCCAGCGTAGACATAACAAATGTACTGCAAGGGGCACCGCCACGGGTGGCCGAGGTCGTTAAGGCACGGACTCGTGAGCGGGAGGTCTGCGGTTCGAATCCCGCCAGGACCGTCCTCCCTGACTGGGGTTTTTTCCAGGTTTTCCTCAGTCTTCATAACTGGCAAATGCCGGGGAGGTACCTAAACTTAGGCCTGGAACGCTTCCTTCCTTAAAAAAAAAAATATCCTTTCCCAATTTATCATTTCATTTCATGTATCATCAGTGTCCACCGCCTGTGGTGCCTCAGTAGTAAAAACGGGCGTTAAACACTACTCAAAAAAAAAAAAAACTGCAAGGGGCATCAGAAAACTGAACATACCGCCCACAGTTTGGCCTGTGTTACAAAAGCGCCTTGTGCCATGGACGTCATCGAGTTTAACACTTGCTTTGTGACAAGCACCGACGCAACGGGAGATATTTTGCATCGTACCGAAGCAGCCAATGAAAGACGGTGGTTTTAGTGATGAATCAATATTTAATACAGGAAAGGTTAATAAACATGACGTTAGTACATGGGGGACAGAAAACCAACCTTGTCATGTTGAAAGTGATACTGCAACAAAATGGCGCTCCACTTCATTTCCATCAGTAGGTCAGAAACTTTCTAAACCATCACTTTGATAGATTGGACTCACGGCGATCAGATGCTGCTGTCTTGGCCACCTCGGCCACCTGATGATTTTCTTTGGGGTTATGTAATGAACCCTAGCATTTCTCCCTCGCCTGCGACTATTCTCGGTATGAAGTGCGTATGGTAACCACCTTTTCATCTGTGACATGCTGAAGCATGCGTGGAAGAGATCTAAGTCTTAATACTTTTTCTTACTTATACCTTTAGAATTGCATTCTAATATCGTAAATGAATATAAGACCTGAATTTACCTCAAACAAATTTACAATTTATCACCTATTATATTCAGTCATTTTACCTTCCTTATATGCAGATTTTTTTAAATAGTGTTTAACGTCCGTTTTAACTACTGAGGATCACAGGCGTTGGACGCTGATGATACACGAGATGAGATGAAATGGTTCTTTTTTAAAGGAAGGAAGCGTTCAGTGCGTAAGTAGTTTACGTCCACGCCTTAACGACCTCGACCACTTGTAGCAATACACCTCCAGACTGACAAAGGACGCGAACATTGAGCATTTGTAATGTACGTAAAACATTTTGAGCTGTATTATACAATATACAAATTGTCGTATTCTTATCTCAATTGCACTATGTGCAGTGATTTTTTGGAACCCCAACAGCTTTCATTTTGGAAGGCTGTTGCCACCACCTCAAGTACCCTCTTTCCTTTGGCTGCTGAATTAAGTGCTACAGGTTATCCCTTTGAATCAAATGAAAGATAATCTAGGCGATGTTTAACAAACTGTCGGAATATAAATAAGCATTTTTAACATAGATATGGCACAGTACCTACTTACACCGATATTAAAACCCACGGACTTAATTTTTCATGTTTAATTAGTGTGCTTTTAATTTTTCATAGTGTGCTTATGTTTCAATTTACTCCAATTCTATCTGCAGTTGAAATTCTCCAACTGAATTCATCGCCTACTGCGTAAAATGAACGTCTTCCTGACCTTGTTTGTCATTGCAATGTGAAGTGTTTGTCTTTCGAAGCAACAGCTTAATGCTATCTGGCCATTGTGCCAATAGCATGACAGTTTCGAATAGGGCAATCGCACATACAAGATATTACAGAAAATGTAATGCTATTGCTTTCCAGTATTTGATTTAAGGCGAACAAATGTTTGTAAAATGCTCTATCCCAGTTTTATTTTCGTTTTAACCATATATGCGGTTATGTAACATTAAATGTAGGGAATATGAACAAACAGTTGTATTTTATTTTGTCTCTTGGTGGGATAGTCGCCCATGGTTAAGACTCAGGGTTCACATGAAGATCAGGTCACAGGCAAAGAGCATTTTAAGTTAAAAGAAATTGGTTTAAGATGTTAGCATTAACTTAAAAACCAAATTATTTGAAGCGTATAGAATGTAAATATCAATGCCAATATTTTAACGCAATAACATGTCAGACTCAAATGGATTTGAATACGCTTTCAGAATAAAAAGTGTGCGTGTAAACAGGGATCCAAGAGCCAAATTCCATTCCACTAGGAGTCTTCTCGTACGAAACTAACCTGTAACCATCAAATAACAAACGATTCATAGAGTTTGTTAACTAGTAAAATTAAAGGAAACTGGTATATTTAATGGAAATAAAATAAAAACAGTTTCTGAAAATCAATGAAATATGGTTATTTGGATGAGGGTTTACAAGAAACCCTAACGTTACAAATCGCTCTAACTGCACCAATATTTATTTTTTTGCAATGAAACTCGGAGTATGCCATTTAAATTAAAATAGTTTCTGAAAATCGGGGAAATCACACTATTAGTAGTGGGGGTTACCTGAAATGTAGAATTTAAAAATCGCTCTAACGGCATCAATATTTGTTTTTCCACAACAAAGTTCGGTATATGGCATTTAAATTGAATTGAATTAAACCACTTTTAAACAATATAAGAAAAATAGTTTCTTAAATTAGGGAAATCATGCCATTAAAATAGGAGTATATTAACAGAAATTTAAAATGCCCTTTGACATTTAATTTTTTCTCAGCTGCTTAAAAAAAAAAAAAAAAAAAAAAAAAACACCGTATTGTATTTATAACGATGCATGTGCTTTAGATTTAACAACATTGCCGCGAAGATAACAATTGTGAAATGTTAATTTAACCATGATACTAAACCTAAACCATGTCAACATAATATTTGATCTAATAATCAATATAAGGGAAGAACTAAAAAAATAAAACTGCTTTGTGTGAGAATTATATTTGTATGTAAGAGCGCTCTGTAATAACATTCAGAAAATTTTGCATTACATACTTTAAATATGTTTAAAAATACCCATTCAATATAGCTTTGTCACCACTGGTCATATAGTACATGAAATTAATGTTTGTGCTTTAATATCAACAACAGTAATAATAATTATAAAAGTGTGATTTCTCTCTTGTAATACTTAAAGATTGCAAGAATTCTAATTTTGTTCTCTTTACTTCTGAAAATTAGATTAGCTTCACTGCACGCACGCACACACACACACACACACACACTCTCTCTCTCTCTCTCTCTCTCTCTCTCAAGTGATTTTGAAGGGGGAAGGAAAACAAGACAAATCTAGTTAAGTAATAGCAAAATGTTTCTTTTATTAGCTGGCTTTATAGTTTGTCATGCTAGTTAACAGACAGTAATATTACCTATTTCATTAATTAATACAGCTATGATTTGGATTTTATATTCATCAAAGTTACTTTACTTGCTGAGGAATGCTAGTTTACACACCTCCTGCATGACGGATTTTTCTTCCATTTAACTTTCTATATCTATTTTATCTTTCCAATTTTACAAAACTTGAATCAATAATTAATTAAGTAATTAATTGTTAAATACTTTATCCGGTAGGTTATCAAACATAAAAAGTAAGTAAATCAGATTAACCACACATGAAAACTAATGTAGAAATCTATAAAGAGTTTTCAAGACGGATTGAAAAACATGTAAACGGGGGTCATACTGAATTCCTATTTAATCCGGAAAGGGTATTCAAATGGAGTTGAGTCCGACATGTAAACGGTTAAATGATGAAAAGAGCGATTTCAAATGGAAAGGGGCACGGCAATACTAACCTAACTTTTTATTTATTTTCACTATTGTGAGGGTTTTTAAAACTAAAAATTAATGTTTGTTACAAATTGTCCATAAGTTGCAAATAAACGGAGATTATAGCTATGATATTTCAAAAAGTTTCCACAATCTAGAGTCACGTTTTTTTTTTTTTTTTTTTTTTTTTTTTAATTGACGCTCTTTAAAAGCTCAGGTCATCAGCGTCCCATTCAACTCAGGGCGTGAAACGGCCGACAAATTTTGCTCAGAGGCCTCTCTTTCAGGATTTAGGTTCGTTCTTTTTCGTGCCGTAAATGTACGACACGGGACCCACGGCTGTATTTCCCTTCCGAAGGAAGCCATACTTAGGATTTGTACGCCCGAAAAAATCCATCGGTCCTAACCGGGTTCGAACCTACGAGCTTGGGTTTAGGTGGCCAGTGTGGTAACCACTACACCACCAGGACCGACTAATAATTGTTTTGAATATGTTTGGTAATTCTTTTAGGTATGTTTTGTTAATTGCTAAAGATCCATCATTTGATTACCTATGTGGTAGGTTTACAAACAGCTTTTGGGCATTAAGAGTTACGCTATTTCTTGAGAGTCTGCGTAATTAACGTATTTACAACAGTAATAGGCAAACGTTATGGGCACAAACTCTTGCCGTTTATGAAGACTGGGGAAAACTTGGGGGGGAGGGAAGAAAGGGAAAAAAAACCTCAGTCGGGCAGGGACGATCCTACTGGGAATCGAATCCCAGACCTCCCGCTCACTAGTTCGCACCTTAATGACTTCGGGGACACCTGTGTCGGTTTCTTATTTTCTTACTTGCAGTTGTCACATTACCTAGCTTTTAACGTTTTTTTTTTAACTTGAATAGCAACAGAAAATTGTTCTTCACTCATTATCAAGTTATTTCAGCAAAAAACAAGTTAAATGCTATTATTGATGAGGTAAACACAGAGTGGTCTTCCCTGTCACTACTTTGTTCTCTATCTCAATTTGTATAACTGAAAATATACTTTTCTTCTATTTCTGCTAAATGAATATTTTTTTATTTTTTTTCCCCTCTTGGTCAATAGTCTTCACGTGTTTATTATGGAGAGTAATCTATTTACAAGATATAAGAGTTTATAATATATAAGGCTTGTTGTTTTGTGTATTTATTATTATTATTTATTCAAATATTAATGTGTAGCGTATAAAGCCTTCTAATCATGAAAATATATAACCACTTCAAAAGTTTACATCGGTAATACCTTTGATTCTTGCGCACGATAAGGGGATGTGTTTGGGTTTACATAGATGTTTCTTAAACTTTCCACGTGGAGTATACACAGTTTGCAATATCTCCAAGTTTGATAAACTCCTGAATAACTAGCACTGTTTTAGGATCCTGCGCTCGCAGTATTTTAACTTGCCAGCATTAGCTTTGGAGGAAAATAAGTAGGGATGATTTGAGCGATTTGTGGGCTGTCGGAATACAAGCATTGTCCATAACAGGAACGAATGATGGATGATTCCTATGCGCCTTATGGTGATATATGTGAGAAATATGAATAAACTATGTAAATGGACTCTTTGTAACATTTAGTTATGGGAAATTTTAAAAATGCGCTATTCTTAACCGGTGCTATCAAATGAATGTTCATCCGTTACAGCTCGGCCTGCATGGCGTTAGTCTGCTGACTGATTTGGATATACAGTCTCCCAGTTCAAGCGCATAGATACTTTATGCAAACTACAATTAAAAAAAAAATCTTTCTCATAGAAGATGCTGAAAATTATGTTTTCTTTTAATAAATTTTGGATGGTGTTTAACGCCCGTTTTTACTACTCAGGCACCATAGGCAGTGAAAAGAATGTGCTTATGTCAGCACACATCTCACACTTTTTAGGAAAGTTTTCATTTATACACATTATTTCTTTTTGTGAACTTGCTGCAAGTTTTCGCCCTATATTGTCTTTTAGTTCTTCCAATGTATGTGCATTATTCAGGTACCATTATTTTAAAGGTCGCCCATTTCTGGAAGTCGCATACAATGAGATCTGGGGATCGCTGTAACCACAATCCCTATTACCCGACACTCAAACTTTTCCGCAATCATAACTAACGAAAGAATATATTTTTTTCGTGCAAATTAAAAGGTCCTGTATCTAACGTAGTAGGTAATAGACAGTAACTCTCTCCATGCTCATCTCAATAATTAAATAACTTAAATCTTAGTAACGAAAGTAACAAATTTTGCCAATACAATTTTGTAGAGCATCAAGCATGACTAACAGTTAAATGCCATGTGCATATATTCTTGTTACTACCTCTCAACTGTAACGAAGAACATTTTATTCAGAATTCACAGAACATTCACATATATTCATTATAGAAATATATTATATAATAATTAAAGCTCTATAAAAGTGTTATAATATTTATACCTACGTTTTAAAGAATGCATGCTTATAAAATTATGCTTTGTTAAGTAGAGTGGAGGAAAAGAGTTTGTTACATAATGTGAACTGTTATTTTAATAAATTAGGATAATATAGGTAATAAAAGTAATGCCAAATACATGTTATGATGCTCATGTATAGTATGGCGTGGTTAAAGTTATCTGTGAATTTGGTGTATTTTCATAAAATATGGGAGCTATAATTCTGTAAGCATTCACTGCGCACCATAAACCAATTTTTAGGCATGCAATGACATTTCGTGTATAAGTTCGGGGTTTACTGCACTCCAATACTGTTCTATGTCGCTACATGGCTGTTAAATAGAATGAGTGCTTCGTCCGTGAAAAAAAAGTAAATGTGTGTAAATAAAACCATTCTTATTATTATCTAGTATCCAGTTTCAGAAATTCACTCTACTTATACATTATAATGTGGCTGCAGTTCCTCAAAAACAGTCGTCATATACTATTTAAATTTTAAGCCCAGGTTTGCGAAATTCTTCTTTATTGTGTGAACCTTTCTGCAGTTACTTCAAGTTTCTTCTCGTTTGGGGTTTACTTTTGGTTTTTATACAGGGTAGATTCCGCTTCCTTAACCGTATTCACAAGGTTACGAATGATACATCTGTGAGGTGTAAGAATACGGAAAAGTTTTGTACACACCGTCGTATTGCTTGTTTTCACATACCAATCATATATGTAAATTCTTTGTTATAAAGTGTATAGATATTTTGGCATTATAACAGCACTAACAAAAATATAGCGAAAACACTTCGTTTCACGACATATCACCCAAGAACGTCTGAACGGCACAAAGACAACGCTCTAACCACTTTAGGCAGGAACACCGATGGTATAAGGAAACGACTAGTGTCACATGTTTCTCCGCTGTCTCTGTGCTCTTTAGCGAATGAATGTGCATTTGAATGCACTATAAGTGTGATGACGCAAATAAATTCCTTTGCAGATAGGCGCTTGTGGTTATTTTGAGGAAGGTTAAATATAATCTTGAACAGTTTTTTATGTACAATACATAAGTGAAAACTGATTCTTACAGAAGAGTGGTTAACGATTCGCAACAAAATATCCTGGCAAACGTGTTCAAGAGAAACTTCGTCAACTTGTTAAAAGGTTACGAGAGAAGGGATTTCTGGGTCACAAAAAACGTGCCTTGTCCTTTCGGAACAAAAGTTAAATGAAATAAGGAATTTCCTGCTCAAATGCCGGCAATATATTGTCGCTAAGGGACATCGTTTTCTCTTATAAGACGGATTAATGCTTATTATCAGTTTTAAACTCTGTGTCATTTTATACTTTCAGTAAAAATGTAAACTACTAACTTTACGAGCGCTGATTCTGTCCCCGTTTTTTCGACTGCGGCCGTTGCACTTCTCCAGTAAGCAGCGTCTGCTTAAGTTGGTCATACCTCAAATAACCTCACTGTAGGTTGCGATAGAGGGATAAACACCACTTAGCGGCTGTGAAGTGGATGATTGTTACCAGAGAATATTGTGATATCACTACACTAACAAGTAAAGTTATCCTCGTTCTTGTGGGGTTGGCGCTTGTTAACGGGCTTGATGCGGTTCGTCGATACTGAAAACGCTAGTTAGAAATTCATCATTCCTATACGCACCTACATTTCCATGAAATAGAAGAAAACGTAAGTGATAAAACTTATAAAGAATGCGTTATTTTGATACTGGTCTGTAAACAAACTCGTGAGCAAATGCCTACCAAGATTTGTAATGAAAACTCTGTGGAATTTTATATAATAATGTCAGATGTAAGGCTGTAGCCTAAACTACTTTTAATGAGGTTTTTGCGCAAACTCACAATTTTACGTCAAAATTTAGCCGCACGTGTATTGGACAAGTTGATAGAGCAATGTTCCATGTTGTCTTCATCTTTGCTCTATAGTTCTAAATTAGATCTGTCAGGAACCGACGGCCTAGACCGCTGTTTCTCCACACTGTCAATAACACAAGCAACCTGTCAACCAACTTCCCATCATTACTCCATTAATACAATCTACCGGAATGTAACAGTGTCTCTCGTCCTTCCCATGCAGTTTGCACAACGCTTTGCCCCCTCTGGAGATTCGTAGACACACTAGTTAACCAGCAATAACTTGGATAGAGCGTCCAATCAACTGCACAGTGTGTTTCTGTAATAGAAAGCTTTGCCATTATGTGCAGTAAAAATATTTTCGTGTGGCAGTAAAATAGTATGGCATGAATACGTTTTAACATGATCTTTAAGACGATGAGTAACTTTGCGGTTTTACACAGTGACCCCGCCTGTAAATTTCACCTTAACACGGGTGTACTGAATGTCTGCATTTTTAATAGCAAGGAAATGAAAGCGATTACTAAATATTAACACAATATTACGTTGTTCTATAATATTTAGATATGGGGTCTTATCATCGTGAACGGCATTGTTCATGCCTACGGAGTATTCCAGGAATCAGTGGCACTGAAGACTGAATTTCCTTGGATGAAATGTCATTGAATATGTCCTAGATGCTTTCGAAGGTGTACTAGAGGTAAGGAAGATCCATTCCAAATGATTTCATCATCGTCGCAATATTAATGGATGCAGGCATTTTATGGGTATAAAATATTCACATATATACACGAATGCCAAAAGTAGTTCTTCATGTAATACCGCATTACGTAAATATTTAATATTGTGTCAGTAGCATTATTATGCTGGTATTCTGTGGAGCGAGAAACGTTAATTAAATTCAATTATTATTATTAATAACAATTTATATTTAAAAAGAACTATGTAATGAACAAAAGTTTTTTGTTACTAGCCGCCATCACCCAACTGTAATTCTGCTGCGGAAAATAATTATCATGTTATTATCGCCAAATCCTATTTATCTAATGACTGACGCGGCGGCGGGAACTGTATCGGCGGATAAACCATCGCTCATAGCCAGCTGGGCTACGCTAGGAGTCAGGACGAACGGAGCAACATGGGAGTCTACAGTAAAACATTATAGTACAGTAATAAATTCTAATGCACTTGAAAAGTTATATAGGTACTACGCATGTTGTGCA
The DNA here is from genome assembly GCA_030762175.1 of Metallyticus violacea. Taxonomy (NCBI): domain Eukaryota; kingdom Metazoa; phylum Arthropoda; class Insecta; order Mantodea; family Metallyticidae; genus Metallyticus; species Metallyticus violacea. The sequence continues at coordinate 125,789,463 of CM060832.1, forward strand.
AGGAGATGCTGGAGCTGCCTTCATTTTCCACACATTTCTACCACCTGCTTATGAAATTACCCAATACCCTTCTTAATTCTCTTTAAGAAATTAAATGGTCTCTTGACATGCGTTTTCTTTTAGAGCGGTGGTTGCAATGTCGAGCCAAATCCGAGAGTTACACACTGTCCTCAAAGCACAGCAGCGAAAGCTCACAGTATTTATCAATAAATGGCGTTATTTTATGACGACTCTCGAACCCTGTCCATCACTTAGAAATGAAAGCAAAGCTGTAGTTCGACTCGGTGTTCGCAATCCCATTCGTCTTCAGAGCATGAATCGCAGTACTTGGAACTCCATCACCTGTGAATAATCTTCTGAAAGCATGAGCATTCGGCACGGGCATAAATAAACACTCGTTTTGGAATAGAACAATAATACCTAGCATTTATCATATAATATAGCCGTCTTAACTGTTGGAAGGGCTCGTGTTATTTCTTTCACTGACTAATTGGTTTGGAATTCAAAGCCAACTTAGCAGTTCGGTGAACTCCGCCCGCCCCTGCTGGTTTAGCGCGGCTAGTCTTCAGCTATGACTTATCGACCAATGCAATCTCTTGCCGCCTCATCGCTCATCATTTTTTAACATCGGATTCTCTTACTCTTTTTATGCAATACAGTATTGTATAGTAGTAATTCAATTAACATGTAATAACAGCAAACTCAGTTATTTACATTACAAGTATTTGGTTTAATGCAAGAATTCTAACAACACTCATCCGGTAAACGTAACTTTTGTTATAATAAATTCATTAAAGGCAATTTGGAGGCATTGCAAATCATGGACAGAACAAATTTGATTATTGAACGAGTATGGAGGTTGAGATTACTATATATTTTTTTATTCATTTATTTATGAACGCTCTTTAACATCTCAGGTCATCAGCGTCCCATTCAACTCAGGACGTGAAACGGCCTACTAATTTTGCTCAGAGGCCTCTTCTTTCAGGCTTGAGGTTCTTTATCGTGCCGTAAATGTACCACACGGGACCCACGGCTTTACTTCTCTTCCGAAGGAAGCCGTACTTAGGATTTTTACGCCCGAAAAAAATCCATCGGTCCAGGCCGGGTTCGAATCCGCAATCTTGGGTTTATGAGGCAAGTATGGTAAGCACTACACCACTGGGACGTGAGGTAGAGAGATGGCGGCTTTATACTAACTGGAAGCATGTTGTGTTCCGCAGCATAAATTATTTATGCATTCTGAGAAAGCTGAGCCGCAAACGGTTCAGCGACATGAAGAAATCATTTTCTCTCTACCGCTTATAGTGTCGTTGGTTCTATTCATGCATGCATTTTTCCACCAGTTAATTTAAACTATGGTCATAGAATAGCCTTGACACTTCTGTCAAATTTCTTGCTACTGGAATCGCGAGATACTTTTTTTTTTTTTTTTTTTTTTTTTTTTTTTATTCCTAGGCTATGCAAATTAAGGTTACATGGGAAAAGTCTGATGGGTCATATTTTTACTAATTTTACAGGAGAGCAAAATTAAAAGTTCAAGACATCTCTGTTTTATTTTCTTTAGTTATAATTGATATTCTGCTTTAAGGATAAGCATAATATTTTCGATTTTTAGTCAAAATAAATTTTACAACAATGGAAACATCTGACAAGTCCTGAGAATTCCGGTAAGTTCTTATGCTAATTATGCTGTAATAATACAAAAATTAATACTTTTTATTATTCATGTTTTCCAATGTATTTTAAGACCTAAATAAGTAATAATTGTGTTAGGTTATTTTACGTTTCATTTTTGCACCTGGAAATAATGAAAATTATTTTAAAACCCTATTATAGAGTCATTATTATAAGTAATGTAGTTAATCACAACAATGGCTATAAATACAAAAGCAGTACAGGAAATTTAAAAACTTATTTTTCCAGTTTATCCTATGGACTTATAATATTCCTCAGTTGACCTTGAATTTATTAAATTTTTTCTTTGTATGGGGGTTTAAGCATTAAATTTCCCTGAAGTAATCAGATGTTTATTCTGTGTAGTTAAACTATATAAAACTATACTATATCAGCTACTGAATGACACCAAAGCAAAAAATCCATGATTATGATTTGTTAATCAGGTTTTCCGCTGTACTCTTAAAATATTAACGAAATATTGCGTTTTTTGTGGCAGTTATTTAAGCCTAGACACATTGTACATTCCATTGCTTGTGATTTTTACGCCTTTTGATCAATCCAGGCTAACCCAAGGAAGGGGAAATAAAACCAATTATATTTACAGGTAAATAATTTTGAAACTTAGAATGTTCAGCCAGAAAATAATCGAGGAATGATGCTTAATTAACCGTAGCGCATTAATCGAAACACGCTAAAATGTAATTTGTTGCCTCATTTAGTTTTGTAATTTTATAGTACGAACCGCGTTGGTTTTTTCATACTTTATGTTAAGTATAACGCTTTGGAAATGAGAATGCAACGGTTCAATTTGACTTTTATTAAACTATTAGCTTGTTCGGAAATTGATGGCGCTTTTGTGATTTAAAGTTTAATAAAGCACATAAAATTGAAAATCGTCTTAGTAATCAAATTACCCAACATAGGTATCTATACCTTTTGCCGCCTCTTATCAGATTTATTTATCCTCTTTCAAAAAAAAAATCTGGCATTTAGAGACAATGACATTTCTAAATGCCGTCTCTACTTCTTGGTTTACCGAAAACTTTATGAAAGTGTGCCGGGCGTTATCATAAAGAAGAATGCACCCTTTTCATTGACTAGTACTGGCTGTTCTTCCTGCAGCTTCTGAAGCATTTTGTAAATTGTTGACATTACTTCTCCGAATTAATTGTTTCGCCACACTGCAGAAGATTGTAACATAATTAATCAGCCGCGGATAACGTTACTTTTGCCATAACTTACCTCTGGTGTAATTTTAGCTCCGGGAAGTGTTTCGGTGCTTCATTTCATTTAGCAATTATGCCAATTGTTTGCATTTTTCATCATAGGTCATAGAAAAATCCAAAAAGGGGGATAATTTTTGTTTGCCCAAAAGCAGTGAATAACAGACTTCATACAATGTTTAAGGTGCAAACTTAAGTTCCTTAGCAACTTCTCGAGTAGTTTACCACATATTTACTTCATTAATTTCCTATTAACTTTATCTTGACATTTTCCATTAATTTCTGAACGCCCTATTAGTAAATGAAACGTTTATGTACCGATTCTCTAGAACAGATAGCATTTAAATACTGATAAAAGATATTCCTAAAGAAAGTTTATCTTGGAGTAGGAGAAAACAAGCATTCTCTGGACACTTGCAAACTGAGATAATCTCTTATTTGATCGTGTAATTGGTACGGACAACTTAAACCAATACTAAGCCATATTAACTCTATAAGGAGGAAAATAGAAACGAATGAATCTGATAAATCGGATCATTGAGTTAAGTGCGGTTTTGTGTTTATACTTTTCAAAGGGAAAAGCGCTTTTGAGTTTTACGCGTTTTCATGGCCTTATAATTAAAATACGCAATTATTTCGACAAGGCATATTAAAAGATACGATAGAACACAGATGAACAGCATTTTTTGTTCTCCTCACCTTCACCTTCATAGTCATTTTTAACCGGAGTTCGAAGCTGCGAGAATTTGGGAGTTTGAAGACGTGCACACACTCCGAACCAGTTTGGTAATCGATGCATATGTTGTGGAGGCTAAAAAGATTTACATTTTACACTGGAGTGGGACACACAGCGATAGATCATTTAGTTAAAACTTCCACTTTTGCATAAATGCTATTCTAATACTTTTATTTTATTCCTCTAAATTATTAAGTAAATATATTTTCATTTCATTTCGTTTTATAAAATCTCTGTAAAAATATGCCTTTATTATTTTCTTTCACTGACAATTGAACTAAAAGTTATTTTACATATTTGGTATTTACTTGTAAGACTTTGTTTTTACTGTGTCCTTGTGCCTGATAATCTGTTAATGTGCAAATAAGAATTGCTACTTTGCATTGAAGCAATCAAGGGGACACAGAAGAATATTTTAAGCAAAAATTTCAAATAAATAGTATTATCGGAAATAAGTGCTTTTCGCTTTTGTATGCGTTTTTTACTCTTAGTCATTGCGACGTAATGCTAGGTAGGGGAAGGCTTAACAGTCCTTGGGATGAATGACTGTTATGGCACACGACGGAGGTAGTGTCACTCTAGTCTCCCGGCTTAGGTTTATATAATTGAAACATGCGGGATAGATGTGAACCTCGCAGATTTAGACACAGAACTAGTAAAATCTAGCCTAGTCAGAGTACCCCGGCGACTAGTGCTGCTTAACAGATCGTCTCATTATTGAGCGACTGAAATTAACATCTGTATCACAAGGTATTGGCTATTGCTTCAAGGGAACGGTAGTTAAAATGATATAGACAGTTTGGGTCTCGTACCTCGTATACAGGAAAAACATTTTATCTTATAGAACTATTAGTCCTTTTTAAGAATTGTGCATGTGATTTCAGTTCTTTTTACCCTTGGTCTTATATTCGTAACTTTCTACTTGATAGCTTTGTAAGATGTCAGAACGTTGCTACTGATGGTACGTGACTGTTGGAATTCCCATAATCTCATGTCATCTTCGCTTACTGTAATCTTGAAACGTGTAATCATTTCCATCGCGAAATACAATGTCTTATGGAAGTTTTCATTCAATATGTGGTAACATTTTTTTTTATTTCCTAATATGTAATTTTGTAATAGTTTTTGCAAATAGTAAGTCATCAACAACTGGCTCTTTGCTTTTAGCATACTTACATTTACCCTGATATATTAAAACATTCATTGCATTAATAATTTTCATTGCACATTTTCCAAAGTGGCTAACGTGTTTGTTTCTGACACCGTACGCTCACTTACCTTCTTTTCGTACAACTGCCAACTAGCGTAAACAAGGCCATAAAAGTAGCCGTTTGCTGACTACCGCATCACCTGTAGTCCTCTATATACTTATTTATAAAATTATCATAAAATCACTCTAGTCCAACCGAAACAGTTCACACGTTGGTTGCTTACCTCAGGTAAATGTATTTAATGGTTTATTGCAGTCACCATTGTGCCATATTGAATAGAACTGTATGAAATACAATTTTAAGATACTTATAACTTTGCGGCATAAGCTCCCATATCAGAAGCTATTGGGAAAGGTTCGTCACGATTTCTTGTCAGCGCATTCTCAAAAATTATTCTAAATCTGAAATATATCACCGGGGATTCCAAAAGTCTATATATTGACTACCATGTATCTCTATGCCGATATCTTGAATAAGACCCGTAAATACAACAGTTCGGAGCCGTTTTTCTTTTTATTCTTAACTTCGGGTGCCTTTAGTTAAAATTTTCTTTTTTTGCATATAACTTGTGCAGGTGCAAATAGTTCTCGTCCCAGACTGAATATGCCTAGAATTCCATATTTATATTTTTCCCGCCTCAGGTATAAAATGTAACTTTGGCAGGTTTTTTGGAAGGCTAAGTTATTTCCCTTGTCCGTGAATTACAGGTTCCTCAAACTATAAGTGCAGAATGAATTGTTGAAATAACCAGACCTTTACCTCCAGCATGTAGAATTATATTGCTCAGGCTATAACGTAAGAAACACTTAAAATAGCACACGACGTATTCAGTATTTCGATCAGAGTGTACTTCACAGACTTGAAGTATACATGTACTGAGTAGTCAGGTAATGGAATTATTATCCACCCTTGTGCAAATTAATGCGAACAAAGATATTATTTGCTTTTTTATGATTATTTTACCAAATTTCAACATTACTTTTTTCTAAACAGTGGTTTTAGAATTTAATTTGCCCACCCTTGACTTTAATTACCATTTTCTTTCGTTTGGCATAGAGTCAATGCGTTTCTTACATAACTCACTAATTTCTAGACCTGAAACCGCACTTTTATCACAGCACAAGCAATCTTTTCTTTGGTAGTGCAGTCCATTTGTCTCATCCGTTTATTGACAATCGCCCAAAGATTTTTATAGGGTTGAGATCCAGTGAATTTCCAGGCCAGTCCAAAAATTGAAAACCATTTTTTTTTCATAAAGTCTTATAACATTCTTCGATGCATGACATGGGGCAGGTTCTTGCTGGAAAATGTTAGTTCCTCTGCCACTCTGTTCAGTTCTGGGACAGCTCTTTTCTCAAAAATAGGGATGAGCTTGTCGCTATTCACTCCCTCAATAGGAATGAAATATTTACTGGCTGTAAATGCATATTGCCCCAAAACATCTTTTGCGGACGTTTTTCGCTTGCAGCCGCATCGTCTTTGAGGTGAAATTTTCCCTTCTAATCATATTATTAACAGAATCCAAACTTATATTCATTAAATTGATATCTGTCTGAGTCATATTACTAAATTAATGGAGGGTTATGGCCTTACTTCTCTTCTTAGGTGAGATCCATTTTTAATAAAAACATAGTTGCTAAATAAAATGTTAAAACAGCTAGAAACACAAGAAATTGCTTAACATCTAGTACAATCAATAAAAGCAACAATTACATTTAATTATGACAAAAATGGGTAGCAACAATGCAGTGTGGGAAACAGTTGTCAGCCCCGAATAACTTATCACATTCGCACAAGACTATATGTATACTGCGCAAGCTACGCAGTCGATAGCGTGTATATTGGTGGTAACCAGATGACTTTCAGTGAACGCGCAATTCCTGGTAAGAATGGAATGAAGTCCTGCTTGCTTAGGAAATTAAGCTTGCTCAGTCGTATCACGGCAAGAGTTTGTTAATCCCTGTAGGAAGTGAGTGCTAGTCTTTTTACTGTGTATGTGTATATTATGGAGTACGCAAAGGGCTGGATATGCGCTAGAACAAAGAATATTTATTTATGATTGGTATGTACAACAAAAGTCGTACAAAGAGAATTTCGTGCTAAATTTCCAGAGGTAACACATCCATTGAGAAGTGAAAGTTTCAGATTGGCGAACAAAGTTGAAACCAAAGGTATTTTCACTTACAAGAAGACGAGACCAAAGACAGGTCTTATAGTGCCGAAGCTTGATGAAATAGGCTAACGATTATGAACTTCTACTCGAAAGTGTGTAACATGATTAGCTAAGCAAACGAGAATCTGTCGACGCTAAGTATAAAGGCACTGAGCTGCTGCATCTTATTCATATAAAAGTATTACTACACCTGAAATTAAAGCCGTGGAGGCGCCGAAACAAAATATACGGTGACAGTTTACGGGATGATTTGCGGCTAGTGTCTCAAAATCTACTGGCGAGGCAATATGCAGTCATTTCCTGTCGGTAGTATCAGTTTCCGATTGCATAACCCGTGTGTGTGTATATAGCTAAGCTATACATAATGTGTGTGTTGTTCAGTCGTAAATGCACAGATAAAGTAGGCAGACTGGACTACGGCGCTAAAGCACCGAAGTGCAACATTTTTTTCCCTTTTATCTGGGAAATGCTCTTGGTCGCCCATTATACTACTAATTAAGTTCAAAGCAAACCTTTCGAAAATGCAAAATAGCGAGCACACTTCTCTCCACATTCAATCGTATCGGTACTGTTTTTTTTTTTTTTTTTTTTTTTTTGAGTAGTGTTTAACGCCCGTTTTTACTACTGAGGCACCACAGGCGGTGGACACTGATGATACATGAGATGAAATGATAAATTGGGAAAGGATATTTTTTTTTTTTTTTTTAAGGAAGGAAGCGTTCCAGGCCTAAGTTTAGGTACCTCCCCGGCATTTGCCAGTTATGAAGACTGAGGAAAACCTGGAAAAAACCCCAGTCAGGGAGGACGGTCCTGGCGGGATTCGAACCGCAGACCTCCCGCTCACGAGTATCGGTACTGTGGCCACAACTTCTTTTTATTTAATTTAAAGTAGTGTTTTACGCCCGTTTTTCTACTGAGGCACCACAGGCGGTGGACACTGATGATAAATGAAATGATGAGTATTTTTCTAAGGAATGAAGCATTCCAGGCCTAAGCACCTCCCCGGCATTTGCCATTTATGAGGACTGAGGAAAACCTGGAAAAACCCGTCAGGGAGGACGGTCCTGGTGGAAATCGAACCGCAGACCTCCCGCTCAGAAGTCCGCGCCTTAACGACCTCGGCTACCCGTGGCAGTTGCATACAGAAATGTAAATACAAACGTGCCTCTGAACGTGCCTCAACTGAGGCAATAATGTTAGAGTTGCCAGGGGCACGTTTCTTATTAAATTCTTCTGCTGTGTTTCGGTAGCTGCCGGATTCTGGAATGATATACATTGCTCTTAGTCAAAGGCATATTGTGGCTTCTTACCAGCAACCTAGTAGATAAAATCTCCGCTTGCGAGTCCATTATGAGATATTTGGCTTAGAACTGAAGAGACTGCGTTCATAATATGTTGGCTAAGTTTTTATTGCAACTTTATTTAGCTATCGCATCACGAGAGAGAGGGGGGGGAAGAGGTAGAAACATATTAGTATGAAGAATATTTATATACACATAATAGTACACGGTGGGTGCTTATAAAGAATACAATGTTATTCTATCTCGCGGGTAGTAATGTTAGGGAGGCATCAATATTTTTAAATCGAGAGAACCTTCATACCCATGTGTGGTTTTAAACAGAATTTGCTTCCAGAAAGCTGATCACCAGAGCCCAGAAGGTCAGACTTATATTTTGGCTAATATAGGCAAGCAAAGAGGCACTTAAAATACTGAAAATAGGCAGTTATATAATTAAATTAGTTGTTTATTTAAAGTGAAAACGGGGAGTATGCTCACTCGTTATTAATGAAAATATGTATTTAAGATACTTAGTAATTTCTTTATCACATAATTAAATTACTTAAATTTACCTTTCTTTGTTTACAAGCAACAAGATGTTTTTTCAAGGTATTGACTGTTATAGTCAGCCGCTTGTCAGAGAGAACATTTTTCATCAGGGGAAAAGAAAGCAGTATTACCACTGAAGTGCTTGGAGCTTATTTAAAACAAGCTTTTGCGGAATTCATACCAGTTCAAAGAACACTCACCTTTCAGCATATCATGGATATGTATATCAAGACAAAATAAAATAATTTTGAATAGTTCTGGCAAATGAGCAAAAGATGCGCAGTGGTTTCTGGTCGAGCTCATTTTCTATTTATGCGAATCAGCTTAGTATCTTTTTTATTTTCGTCCTGAACACATTGCAGAGTCGGTTTATTGCACAACTTTACCGCTTTCATCTTTCTCGCCTGCAATTATTTCTTACATGTATGCAGCTGAGAAGTTACCCCCAACACAAATTTCCGTAAATTGTTTCGCGCATATCGATACAAGGTCATTCTCCAGGACTATTCAAAACTACAGTAGTTTCTTCATCCTCTCTATTTCCTGGTATTTATGTGCCCGAGGTAACCGTGCGTTCCTTTCACTAATGAAGGTTCTGCTATTTAAAGAGCTTAAGTAAATGTGTTGAGGGGACAGATTTTGACTGCTTTAAAATGGATAAATGCAACAAGATTGTCAATAGATATTTTTGTGAGATGAATATGGCATTTAATTTTTATAACCTTTTTCACTCCGAATATTAAAATTCTTTCTGCTTTTTAAAATGCATAAATAATCAATAACGATTGCAAACAGGGAACAAAAAAAAAAAAAAAAAAAAAAAAGAAAAAAACGGTTTAAACGTTAAAATAGGGGGGAAAAAAAACCTGACCCTACCCCAAATGTAAGGAAGCATTTCTGTCTTAACTCTTATATATATCCACCCAGATAGAAAAGGCATTTTGCCTAACTTCCGGGCTCTGCTGATGTGTAAAGAGGTCCGCGATGTCTTGTCGCTTTTTTAATTTGCCCGCGATGATGGAACATATCAAGCAGCGATACTAACTTGCATTAAATTTTACTTAAGTCTTGACGTAAGTCATGCGTAAGCATTTCGTCATAATCAGAGGTTTTTGGCGAATGGTGCTGCCCAAATGAAAAGAATGGTGTAACATTCAGGGATGGATGAATATCGGTTGAGAGTGGCAAATGTTTCGAAAGAACGTAAACAAATCGCAATGTATTTTGAGATAGTGCGGGCGCTGACTGTAGAGAATCGGGGGAACATGCTGGAAACCATCACCGTGATAACTTCAGATGAAACGTGAGTGTACAGAAATGCTCTCGCTTTGAAAGCCGAAAAGAAGCGACTACAGAGCTGCAGACATTTCAGAATAGGCCTTCCAGGAATGCTGAAATGCTTGGAACTTCCTTCGGAGGGGATTACGGTCTGAGCTCTTCTCATAAGTATTTTTTTCCTGGCCTAAGGCCGAATACTTTTTGAGAGAACTTAAAATTTAACGAACTGACAGAAATGTAATTAATAGTGAAATGTTATTGTATAGCGTCATTTTCACTCAATACATAGAGATATTAGACTAATAATTTGAGATGGGGAACCCAGAGTCAGCGATGCTAAATGTTGGTAGTGTGGGGCATAGAAATAATTGTCATTTGATACTCATAAAATAGTTGTAAATCGAAATAGAGTTAACATTTATATTAGAATTACATCCCGTGATCGAATGAAACCATTAACAGCGTAACATAATCTATCGTTATCCGTTCTCTTGCTTCTGGTCACGTTGGATACACGTTTAGTATTCGTCAATTATAGAACTTCGTTTTGAATTGAGAGCATGATGAGTCAAAACGAATCGGCTCCCGTGAAGCTGTATCCGTATTGTCGAGAACAGACACTGTCTGTCAATTTATATAGTAATGCCAACACTACACTGTTACGGATACTTAAAACGCAGGATTCTAGTAATAAGTTATCACAAAATGTAAAATTAACGCACTAAAATTACTATGTCTGTGCATTTGTGTAGTAATAAGAATCGGTTAACATAGTTGCGAATCTACTTTTCCATTTGTTTTTTATTTATTTATTTATTTATTGTCGCTCTTATTGCTTTGCAATGCATTGGTCTTCTCGCGACATCCATATATTGTGGACTGAATGCTATATGTGTAAATCTGTAGGGATAAATTAAGTGAATTAATGGATGGCGTCAGTGGCGGCTCATTGCCCCTGTAGAAAAGTGGGCCAGGGGCATAGCTACATGACAGTCAAAGGGCGTGGGTGAAGGTATCTTATCAAGACTTATATTTCTCCCCGACAGTTTCTCATAACTGCAACGCCATCGTACGTTTGTACTATAAACTTCTGGCTTATATGGAACTCTTCTAATTCAGCTGTTAAAGTAAGCAATTCTTAAGCGTTCAGAGGTCAATTCAGAAACAGCAAGTAATTTTATGTGTCATTCAACCAGGTTTACTCCCACTGATGTATCGTATTATCACAACAAATTGTGACATGTAGGTAATATAGAAACGAAATTTGCCCTTTCTATTTCTATTCTAATCTCATTCCTTTATATAAGATATGTTTCTCGCTTCGCACGCTGCCAGCCAAAGTATTTTTTTTCAAACCATTAAAAATAATAGTAAAATAATAATAATAATAATAATAATAATAATAATAATGTGCCATCTTGATAAGTAAACACGTATAAATGTCGATTGATGTCCAAACATTTTCACTTCCAATTTAACATTTAAATTTAGACGCAAAAATGGAGTGTTCATTAATACGTCTACTTTATTCATTGCCTCTAAACAATGAAGCTCTTTTTGTAACTTAGCATTTAACAATGTGAAAGTGAGCTTTCATTGACAAGCACTGAGGAAACCACCAAATTTCAAACAAAGTGCGAAACAACTCTTATAGTTGTGTGGTGTCAGTAATTCCTCAACATTTGGTTCCCAAGAAACGATAGAATATCGAGCGCTGACTCAAGAGAACGGAGAAATAAGCAGGAGAAAGGCTAACCCTTTTGGAAGAAGACAGATATAAGCCCTTATAATACTTGTTGCTCATGAAGGTATAAGTTCAAAGCGTAAAAATTTCCAGGCTGACCCACGAGCTTCCCCCAATAACGAAGGACCCCCATGCTACCGCTACTACAGTGGAAAGAAAATGCGCTTATTGCATAAGATAGAATTAAGAACTAATCGGCTACACATCGCTGTTTTCATGCATTTTAGACCCCGTAAAAGAACCAGCGGAATTAATGAAAGGAAACGGGAGAGCGGTAAAATCGTGGAATATGAATATCCACTTCGATATTCCCATAAATGACCGCGAGAATCCACGAAAAAAAACACATCAGGATAGCCGACCCAACGGGAATTGAACCTGACAACTCTCGAATGCGGGTCCAAAGCATTACCGCCTGTCACCCCGCTGTAAGCGTTGTGGACTCCGGGCTCATTTACGCACCCACTTTGTCATTCATTTATCGTCTCTTTAGTTCTTTATTATTATGAGGGACGTGAAACTTAAAATAAACAAATAAAAATTATATGAAGTAAATAAAATAATCATCAGTGGCATTTCAGATGGAACTAGTTAGAAATGAATGAAACTGTTTGTGCCTAAAATGACAGTTTGAAGCCAGAAACCCTGAGTTCCTTAACTCAAATTATATATCGTGAGTTCCCTACAGAGTTAAATTTTTCAGTATTTTTCAAATAAATATACAGAGAGGAAGGGGTATAGATGTCACAGCTATGGAGGTGTTTCTATAAATGAAAGAAAGTTTTTTTATCATTTTAGACCTTGAAAACATATTAAAAAGTTTTGTGCACTTTTCATACCTTATGATTCAAATATGCTATTAGGAAAAGATAAGACAGAACTCAGCTGATTTTGTTCTCTTCACGTCCTTCCTTAAGCGCTTTGTTTCGCCACTATTTATCATTTTTATTTATATAAATTGTAACTTTTTAAACGCAGTTTAATGTTGCGACAGTGCGGGATTGGGGGAGTTTGAAGACACCTGCTCCTTGGTCTTGCACACATACCAAATGACTTAATATGAGGGGATGCGCACGCTTTGGGGACTGAGCATTTACACGTTTAAAACTGGACTTCAACATCATTCAGTTGCATCTTGCCCCTTTTGCATAATGTCAACATGATCTGAATATTTAAACAAATGCAATTATTTTATTTTTATTGCATTCCTCTAAATTATTAAATTAAAAATAGCGTTTTATTGAATATTACGTAAACATTAATTTTTCACTAGTAGACCAGTAAAAAGTATTGCATCTATTCCATGCTTATTTTAGGTATATATAAGGAAATGTTTAAATTCCAAACATTATTTTCTTTCATTCATAGTTAAGAGAAACGCGTGTTTTGATTTTCAGCTTTCGTTGAACGCTAAAACTTTCGTTGCAAATACACGAAAGAACTGCTTTGGGAAGTAAGTAACAATATCAAGCATTAATACCATTCCCATAATGTAATTGGTGGAACGTAGTCGATGCATAACAAAATAGAACCGTGGGACAGCAGTCATATTTCCCTTCCTCCGCCAACTTCCTCATATCCACTCACTCGCCTCTGTTTTCCTGCACAGTAGCTTCATTCCATTAGATACAAGGAGGGAAGGCGGGGTGCGAAACGTCTCTTTTTTTTTCAAAACCTTTTACTACACATCTTTGGAAGAAAAAAAATCAAAACTTTTTCTTTGTCCTCATCGAGATCTCACTGGTTCAAAGGATAACATAAATATCACTTTCTTCAGTATATACGAGTAACTGAAGGATGATAGTTTAGAGTAATGAGCAGTCATTCTGAATATTTAGCATATTGATACGGCTCCTTTACTAGAACATTTTCATCATGCAAGTTCGTTTGCCATTTCATTAGTGCGTAGGATTACAACCCTATAAGATATTCCGTGTCCCAGCTTATCCCTAACACCCACAGCACGTGTGGAGCAAAACGGGATTGGACATTCAAGTCCGAATGTATTACACTGTATGAAAGTACCGCCACGGGTGGCCGAGGTCGTTAACACGCGAACTCTTTAGCGTAAGGTCTGAGGTTCGAATCCCGCCGAACCGTCCTTCCTGATTGAGGCTTTTTCCAAGTTTTCCTCAGTCCTCAAATGACAAATGCCGGGGAGGTATGGTAAACTTAGGCCTGGGACGTTTCCTTTATTAAACATTCTTTCCCAATTTATCATTTCATTTCATGTATCATCAGTGTCCGTCGCCTCTGGAACTTCAGTAGTAAAAACGGGCGTTAAACTATTCATTCCTTCTATGAAAGCGGTTCGCTCGTTATATTTTGGTGGGATGTTTGGCGGTGTAAAAATGAACTCCGAGTATTAAAAGGTAATACTAATAGTAAATATCTGGGAGCGAAGCCGGATGACTTCGCGTGAGAGAAACATAACCTTTTCAGCGTGATGCATTTGTGATACTGTTACACATACTTGACGTGAAAATGTTTATAGGATGTGGATTTAATTTAAACGGTTTAATTTACGCCGTTATTTTCATATGTCCGCAATGTAAATTTTTTAGCTTAAATTTGTAAAAGACCGGAACTTTAGTGCATATATCAATTAGAACTTAATAGCCCTTCATATTAGTCGCGCACAGCAAACGATTGCCTTATACTGTTCACCATTCCCCCCAGAGACGGGAAGTACTTATCTGTTTTTCATTTCAATTTCTACTTGGTGTTTGTTTTTATTTGTTTAAAATTGGCATTTTCCCAATAATTAGCGAAATATCTTTAAGTAATCTATGTGCACATTATAAGGGTAGTATTACATTAATATATCATCAATTGTATAAAACAGGGACGGAGTTTTAAACAAAATGATGAAACTTTCCGTAACTCACATAAATTAGATGAACAGTCCAAATGAGGCATCTCTGTCGGAATTACTGGGTTTCGGTAGAGTTGTCCATGGCACTGTGACGTTTAGATTTAATCCTCTTTGCGGCATAATTTTCCGCTTTGAACGCAGGCAGTGGCAGTGCATTTATATCAATAAAGAGAAAACTTAAAAAAAAAGTCTCAATTTGCTGACATTTCCATGTAAGTTAATGTTACATTCATAGTGCTAATCCTATTTCATATTCGGCAGTGAGAATGAAACAACCTGCACCAAAGTTATAAATTTAAATATATATAAACAAAAACATTCATTGTTCGGTTGTGAACCGATTCTTTGACATGAACGGCGAGTTGAATCGGCATCACATAAAATCCATTCAACGGTCGTGAAGTTAGATTTAAACTGCAGTTGCAGACAAAACAAGTGTCACTATTTATATTATCAATGCCTGTAAAACGTGACTGAAAGCTTTCCACAGTACTTAATTTTCTATAGTATTATAGGTTGTGTATTCGAGATTATATTCGCATTTCGTGAAGTTAATTTGAATCGAATATTCATCTGGGTTTCTAACGCACAAAATCCATTGGTATTCACAGTTAAAAATATCTGGGAAGGTGATACCGTTTAGAGTTCAGGCCCTTGATGAAAAATAATATTTAATATTTAGGAGTCAGTTTTCTGTAACTGTTTAATGTACTATTGTTCAATTTTAAATTGAAAATAGATTTTACGACTATTACAACTTGAGCATTTCAGTGGTCTGCTAGGTGAAAATGCATAGAGAATTGAGGTGGTTTACAAATCGTTATTCAAAATTTTGATAAGGCGGTATCTGACGGAAGATGATAGAACAGAATTCACTGGAATGAAACCAGAATTAATAATATATTTTATGAATATATATCATATAGAATATATAAATTCGTTTTAGATTTGCTTCTCTCTCGCGTGAGTCGGCAACCAGCCTATTACATAAAGATAGCTTAAGTTATTTCATTTAAAATGACCCTGGAATTAATAGATGAATATGTTTATTAAGTGCAGGCTGTACAATTTATGGAAAAAAGCTTAATCAAAGATTACAAGCTATTAATGATGTAATAATATTTGAAGAATAATCGGCTTTTATGAAAATACGTTCATGTAGGATAATATATTTATAATTATACAAATTATCGAACAACGTTGTGAATTTAATTTCGAAACTCATATACCATTTATTGATTAACAGAAGGTCTTTAATAAAGTAAAAATACCCCTTTTATGGAAAATATTAGAAACAAGTGTTTTTCCTAGACACCTTATTAGTGTTTGTTTGTGAATACTAAAATAATTGTTAATTTAGGTCTTAAAATGTCAGATGAAATCTTAACCAACCAAGGTGTAGTTTTATCACGATTTTTATTTAATATATATTAGTTATGCAGAATTATGAAATACAATCATAATACAACCAAACACCTTTTTAAGGACTTTATTATATGCCGATGATCAAAGTTGTCCAAGAAACAAGATGATTTACAAAGAAGCACTGTATAGATTAAGACAAAATGCTATGTATTACGATTTAATTATATATGCAAACAAAACAAATATGATAACTTTTAAAGGGAAGAATCCTGTTAGATCGAAGATACTAATAAATGAAAAATATATTAGAAGATATCCCACTTAAGTTATTTAGGAGTGATATTAGTTTTAAATTTGACAGATGTTGAAATGAAAGTTAATATATTTCAAACCTTTTGTGGAACAATTAGAAGAACTTTAGGGAAAAAAAAAAAAAAAAACTAGAAGAAAGACACAAATGCAGTTTTATAATATTATGACTGCGCCTACTCTTGTATGTGGTTTCGAATTGTAGAGATAGAAATCACGTATACACTCCGCGGAAATGAAATTTATGAGATGTATAAGAGGATGTACTATTAAGTATAAAAAGATTAGATATGAATATTTTTTAAATTAGCAATAGGACAGATGAAAATAAAATGAAATGAAAATATGTTAATAGGATGACAAAATAAATTGCCAAAGTAGATAATGAATATTAAACCAATTGGAAGGAGATATTTGGGTAGGGCCCGTAAAAGGTGGCTTGACGATAGAGACCGGAAAAGGTGAAATCACCTAATCCTTGAAAGGATGTTGATGATGATGATGATGATGATGATGATGATGATGATGATGATATTGGTATTCAATCACGCTGTCAATCCTAATGTTCTTTGATCAGGACACAAATATTTATCATCCCGGAGAACTCAAAGCAAATACTAAATGGAGAAAAGTTATTCTTGTGCCACTAAATTATTTTGTCCATCCCATTCTCTAAAGCCGTTATCTCATCACGAAAGTCAGAATACTCCAAGCCTGGAATATACGCCTCAAGTGATGTTTTAAGCTCTTCGTCGAACGAACTTGTCTATCCACCAAGGAATTTCACACACTAGACCTTTCTTGTTTGGCGTTGGAGAAGATGATGCTTCCATTATTTAGACTATCCCCCCCCTCAGCTGGGTAGTAGTGCACCCATGTTTCATCATTGGTCACAAACCGACGCACAAAGTCGGCGGAATTTCTCTGAAAACTGATAGATTTGTCCCTGCTTCGCTTTTGATCATGAGTCTGCAGTCGCAGCATCCACCTTTTCATATGTATCAGATATGGATAATAAAGCGTTTCAAAATATTTAAAATAGCATTATATTCATCGTTATTCTTCCCACATCTGCATATATATTTTATTTCAATTACCTTCATATTCGTGGAGGCCGAATGCTTGAAGGGATATGCTTTGCTATTTCGATTTCACGTTTGGCTTTAATAGCAGTTTAGCAAATGTGTTTTCTTCTTTGACATTCAGCGATAAAGCTGTATTATTTCAATTACACCGCGAGTTAAAGAATGAAAAGTTAATTTAAAATGTCTTCAAACTTTAGTCTTTTTATACAAATTGTTTTGTGTTCTTTCAGCAATAATGGTGCACTCTTAACCATCTTAATACTGGCACTGCTATGATTAAGGTAGTTAGGCGCTTCTTTAGTACATATGTCGTACCATATTTTGCGAGTAAAATATCGGCATGTCAACACTACTCGTTCTTTCTAATTCAGCAGTTACACACTATAATTGGATTTATTGTAGCACGGGTCTTTACTTTAAGCATTTAATTTTACAGCATGTTCCATCAAGAAGTTTAATGCGCTTAATTAGTCAGATTAATTATGAGGGGGGGGGGTGGATCACGCAAGCTCCACCACCGTTAACTGAAATAAAATGCTGCAATTTACAGCTGCGAGAGAGATGCAAAATTAAAAAGCACAGTTTTGAAGGATACAATCTCCAAGTCGGTGATACAGAAAAGTGTCAGTATTATTGTGCATTCTTTGGCACTTGGACTAAACATTTAATGACAAAACTATGCTAAGTGTATTTAAGTAAATAGTGCTTATTTAAATAAATTATTACATTTACGGTTGGCCAATGTCATTAAGGCACGGACTCTTGAACACGAGGTCTGAGGGTCAATTCCCTGCAGGGCCATCCTTGACTGAGACTTTTATTTTCTCAACATTTTCTTCGGTCTTCATTTATGGCAAATGCCGAGAAGGTTCAGACCTGGGAAGCTTCGTTTCCAAATAAAGGGAAAGTAAGCGTCACTCACTACTCGCCTGTGTTGCCTTAGTACGGAAAAGGACGTACTTTATTTTATTTATTTGATTGAGGGCAGTTTACAGTGTTAGAAATTCTTTTTTTCCCCCCTTCTACTTGTATGTTTAAGAAAACATGTTCGTCTTCGCAAAGCTGAACATTCTTATACTTAGGTTTCGCTTTAATTGTACATTCCGAATAGAATTGCACGCAACCTTAACGCCGAGACATTGGAATTTATACTTCCAAAAATTTTAACAATTTCTGGTAGTTAGGTTGTGTATCGTACCATTGTGAACCGAAATAACGGTGTACTTTACTAGAATCCCGTCATTGAAATTTCGTCGAAACTTAAGAGATGGACAGAGGGCCGAAAATGAGGAGATGCAAAAGTAAATTTAAAGGTAGTTTGGAATAAGAAACCAGCTTTAAATGTCATATTCGTTCGATTTTTTGTTTATTGATGTTGCTGAAGAATAAACTTCAAAACAAAACTTTCTACGTCATATTTCGATAATATCATCGAAAACATCGATGTAAGTCGGGAGTTAGAACCAGAGAAAATGAAAAGATAAATTATCATCTGAAAACAATTAAACACTCCCGGCTGTTTTAATTATAACATCGGCCGTGAAAGCCTAAGAAGTATTAAATTATTATCTTCAACAATTCACAGGGATTAGATTTGAGGCATGTTCCGCATTCCCATATTCTATATTTACAGTTTGAATTTAATTACATTACAAAGAATAGTTGACCAGACCATCACTTCAATTGCCATCTAGTGTACAGCTAAGCTATTACTTGGATAGGATATGAAAGGACCGGAAAGTTTGTCCAGTTGTGGAGTTCTTTAACGTGTCGTAAATCTACAATACGGGACCCTGGTCTTAAAGTCCCACCTGAAGATCATGTGCTCAAGATTTTTACGTTCAGAAAATTCTATCGACCTTGGCTAGATTTGAACTTGGGGTTGAACGCGACACTCTTAGACCATCAAGACCGACAAAATATAAAGTATGCAAGAAAATGCGTGTTTAATATGAAAACTCTCACTCCTATCACTCCTATTCGTTCTGAATACATATTAGGGATCCCATCTGCGTCACCGCAGTCACCGACAGTATGTTCTGGCCGCTTGGTGCCTCCCTCATATTATCCTTTCCTCCCGAATGTGCTCCCATTGGAGTAGAGAACAAAGACTAGCCGTGAGGAAGACTCATGTACCAGAAGTATCCTGCTCCGCCCCAGACCATCCATTTAATGGGCCAAAGACTGGTAACGAAACTCGAGGGACGTGTGGTTTCAAATCACTACATAAAGTTCTTCCAAGAAAAGTATAGTCATGGTTATTTCAATATAACTGAATTTTTTATTTAAGTGTTATTTCAAAGATGTTTATTACGAGTGCAGTCTCTTTCGAAAGAAAAACACACTTTTTGAGCATAAATAAAATACAATACGAAACTTACTTGCTTAGTTTGAAAGCGGAAGGCAATGTGACAGAAAGTACGACGATTAGTTCATCCATAAACAGGATGGAGCAAAAGTCACTACACACTTAGTGAATTTCAGTTAGCATATGATTTCACTTATTTCTGTGTTGTGTTCAAAGTGTTTTCTTTCTTCATCTGTTTTTAACGGACTGTTCGTATGTTTTTAGGTTGGTAATACTGTTAGCGGAAAGAGCAGGAAACACGAAATGAATCGTCACTAACAGTTGAAAATGTTAACGAAAGAGAAAAGACTTTTTGCTGTAAAGATCGGTTACCAACGAGTTTTAGATGCTGTACTGAGCGAATGAAGAGAAATTTTCGAGTTAAATCTACCAACACGTAAGACTGTTTACAATGTAATTCATAAAATGGAAATTGAATGTCCCATTCCAGGCATTCACAAGACGATTGACGTAGAATTTCCAGCAATGTTTCGTCGGTCAATCCAAAAGATATTGCATCAGCAATTCAAAATATACATTCTATGTCTGGGACATGGTTTATTGACAGGATACTGCACTCGATCAATATCGACATGATCCCAATTTCTTTCAAATCATTATGTGGTCGAATGCGGCCGCCTTTAAGTTGTCGGTACATGTAAACCAATATAACTGTACTTATTAGAAAACCATCATGTTGTTTTGGAGCAAGCGCTAAATCAATTCGGCGTAAATGTGTGGGTTGTAATATCGGCAAATGGTGCAATTGGGCTGCACTTTATTGACCTAAATCTCGATGGTAACAAGCATTTTTTTTATTTGAAGAGGTTATACCAGGAATAATCATGCATTTGGAAACTCTGATCAACTCTACTTCCAGCATGGTGGAGTTCCTGCGCATTATGTACAGTTGTTCTGACTTACGTTAATAACGTTTTCATTAGAAGAGTGCTTGGACGTCGTGCAGCAATTCAATTCCCACCACAATCCTCTGATCTTACCCAATGGAATTTCTTCCTTCGGGACATGGTTAAGGACTAAGTATATTGAAGGAAACCACAAACTGTAAAAGAGCTGACTGTTTACATTGAGAACACCTACAATCTGGACAACATAATTCAGCTGTGTTTGCATGTGTCAGAATGTTTCAGGTAGACTCCAGCAGTGCATTAATGCAGAATACAAAAAGTTTGAATATAAAAGGAAGTGAAATCCTTTGTTAACTGAAATTCAGTAAGTGTGTACTTACTTTTGCGTCACCTGTATCTAACGAATAAAGTTCTCGCGCCTACAGAAATCAAGCATTTTTGCGGTTTTGCACTATAGCAGGTTTTTTTTTTTCAGTTAAACGAAATATTAAAACTTATTGCAAATTAAAAAGTCACTAAATGTTATGGGGGTTACAAATTAAAAATAGTTTACTAATTATTGTACGTCTGTAGATTTGGTCATAAGTCGTACAAAAAGCTAAAATAGCCTTAATTGCATAAATATAATTGTAGATCTGGCAATATAGCTATAACATTAGCATTTAAATTGATAGCAACGAAAAATATTAGAATGTAGGACTGTTTTTTTCAGTGAGGATAAGCCCTTCCTTCCCCCTACAAATCCTACTTTGCAGTTCTCAATGACAATGGTCCCTCTTGAGTAATCCTTACTACTACAGTCATCTCTTATATAGGCAAGAACTTTTACAAAAGAAAGAAGAAAAAAAACCGCATTAATTATCGTATTATTTATAGAATGACATGCTCTTTGCATACTTACGTTCATTATTTTTTGTAGTGCATAGTTGAAAATATATACAGGGAGAATTCGTTTAATTAATTAGGTTTTTTGAACAAGGAGAGAAACGTAAAATCAAGCCTGGAAATTTAAAGCTGAGAAATTTCTATGCTTAATATTAAACAGAAGTAAGTTCTGTTAACATTGCTTAAAACTATTTCTGCATAGGTAAGTGATAATGTAGTTTGCTCATGCATACTTACTATTTCACTTTTTTTTTTTGATTTAATGACGCGTATCTAATTGGTATGTTCATTAACTTAGCTTGTTGAAGCGTTGAGATACGGGTTGGGCAGTCTCTGTGGCATGGTCCGATTGACTGAGGACCCGGACTTGATTTCCGGGCGTAGCCTGGAGGGCATTTCCACAATTTACACTTTGATCAGCTTGAACTGAAGTTTACTCCCATTCCCCAAAGACAACGATGTTGGAGCATGAACTGGCAACTGCAATACGCCAAACAAGGAATGGTCCGACCAATTTATCTCTCCTATTCAACATTTTCTGTTCTTGCCTCTTTTCCTTCCTCACTTCTCTTATTAGCTCCTTTATTTCTTCTCCTCTGTCTCCTTTCGCTCCTCATTTTTTCTGTCTTTTTTGTTCTTCTCACTTCTACTTTTCTTCCCAGCAAGAGAAAGTCAAAACTGAAGAGTTAGCACTTTCTGATTTGCTGCTTTATACATAGACTGGGTGTTTTATTATGGATTTTAAAAAACATTCATAGATCTTAGATAATTTCACGAGTATTTTTTATTTTTAACATTTATCTTTAACTACATTTTAAATAGATATGTAATGATAAAATTATTTTAACTTTTATGCTTTTCGTATTAGTGATCCTATATGTTTTATATCATTTAACCTCTCTCCTAAATTATAATATTCCAAATATATTTCTTACTTTTGTGGAGGGAAAATGTAAACATTTCAGAAATTATAGTTATTATGTTATAATTGGAGACAATTTCTTACTGATTTCGAGTTATTATAAAATAAATATTCCAGTAATGCACTATAATAATAATAATAATAATAATAATAATAATAATAATAATAATAATAATCTTCAGTATCATAAAGTTTAAATTTTGTGTGTCCCAAAGCCACATTGTCCATTCGGACTTCTGGAGTCTCCCCCAGTCGGTCAAGAGTGTAGCAGATTTCTGAGGTTGAAGTGCCTGGAAGATTCGACTTCATTATCCCAAGGTTAGCCGTGGAGGGATGATAGGTAATAATTCAGCCGAATGAGCGCAGAAACTTTTGTGGCCCAAGTTTCCCAGGCATGCACTTTAATGCCTAAGGGAAAACTCCATTCTCCTTTTGAATCGGAATCATTAAACAAAATGTGGAACTTATCTTTCTCCGTGAGACCCTTCCTAAACCAGTCATTACGCGGTCATGGAAGGGGCAGCATTACTAAGAGAAACAAGACTTGACAGAAACTGTTGCTTCTCTGCTCTAATTTGTCGCTTCTGCAATATAGTGCATTTCTATGCTAATGAAAACTCAAAAGGAGCAGATGAAGTGCATATAAGTGACACGCTTGTCATCAGTGGTTTTAACGGCACTTCGAGCATAGCACATAGTTACGTCGTAAAGTGTTAGAGGAAAGATAAGATTGTTTTGAAACTTGTGCGAATATCTGAACTTTAATCACTCACTAAAACCTTAGAGCTAAATTAGTTTAAACAATGAAATTATTTTAGTGTTCTTTGACTTTGAGTGTTTTAAAACAAGGTCTTTTAATTGTATATGAAAGAGCTCTTACTGTGGTACTTTATTTTGATCAGTCGACGTCCAGGTGAATGCAAAATACTTTTGCCCCACAGATTTTTCCCATTCCATTATATTTACGATAGTAAATTTCGTCTGTAGTTCTCGCAAATTGCCTTAATTAGGAAATGCATTAGCAATTCAATCGTTGAGTGTACTTCCTAATTGCATTTTTGCCTTTCAGCTGAGCTATTGTTGAAAGCGCATCTCTGAAATGGAGCCCTTGAATGCTTTCCCATTTATCGACTTCCCAATTTAGTTTCGTGTAGCTAGAAAAATCTTTTTTTTGTGCAAAGCCATTTCATCTTTAATAACGAAATGGGCTTTCATGACAAGTTCAGGGAAGAACAGTAGCGAGCTTCAAATTACTGGCGAAGTTGAAAACTTCTAGAAGCAGAGTTCATTACTTTTATAGCGTGTACGTTTCATTCAGATAGATCAAAAATCTTTTCTTTAAAATATTCATCGAGATTCGGAGATAATTCTTACGATCATTTGCCCCCCCCCCCCCACTCCGGAAAAAAAGTTGAATGCTTCTGTCATTTTGTGCGAGAGGCGAAGGGAGAATTTTGTAGAACATTCGTAATACTTTTAAGACCTAAGAAATGAAAGAGAAATGGGAAACTTAGAGAAGTTTGATGAGAGGTAGCTAGCTGTTCATTGGAGAATTCAGTTCATGTGACGATCCGTACCATTTTCTGGCTCCTTTCCTAATTATCGATGATACACCATCAGAATTATAGCAAGACATTTTGAAAGAAAAAAGTTATGGAATTTGGCATAGGTTGTTAAAAATTCCAAAAAGCAACGTGGAGAATATAGTGAAAATATGTATATTGTAATATTCATTTTCTGAATCTTTTGTGTGATATAAAGCTAAATTAGCGCTACAAAAATATATCATGAATGTCACAGCGTCCGCATGCACCGCCTTTGGCAGGCCTTGAAGGAATGTGCTAAGTATCATAAAATAATACCATGTGCTGCTTGTAAAATGAATGCACAAGCTGTATAATAGAGCCTTTTAGTCTTTAATATACCGTGGATAAAAATTAGTAATATAATTAATAATTTTAATGGCTAGTTTTTAAATTTTATACATTTGTGCTTTGGCCATATAATTCATGTCTTATTAAATGAAAGAAAAGACTTCTGTGCAAAATTTATCGGCTCTTTCACGCCCTGAGTTTAAAAATCTTCCGAAAATAAGATAATCCACAGAGAGAGAGAGAGAGAGAGAGAGAGAGAGAGAGGGACAGAGAGAGAGAGGGACAGAGAGAGAGAGAGAAGCTGAACACGTTAAAATATCAGGAGAAATTTACGTTTAGATAATATACTAACAGTATTGCTGGTATTTGTTTTTAACACATCAGTTAGTGTAGTTTAGTTTTGTTAACTATAATTATGTTCCGCAAAAGTTTGCTCATCTTTTGAGCAAACTTTCAATGTATCCCAACAAATACATTGAAAGAGAATATAATCATTTTTGAAATCAATTGTTTCTTTCAGCAATTCCACAGAATTTGCCATAATATACATGACAGTAAAGTAAACTATGTGAATTGTTGGTGCCTAGTATATTGAAATTTAGATATGGAAGAACATATTTATTTAATGCTATGTACGTGTACTTTTTTTTTATCTCCATCTCCGCGTAATTCCCTATCTCATGTTAACTCTGATGAAAATAGTTTTATGTAGTGAGGAGATGGTTTCCATAGTAATGACTGTTACTGCTATAGCTTCCGGTTCTAACACGCCGTGGTTAAATTTAGGCATCATTTCGCAAGCCGAAACATAAACGCAACGGAAAGACATCCGCAGAGATCGCATTTCGTTTCTTGTACTTCGTAGCACGTCTTCGTTTTGTGAGATTTCGGCTACAGTTTATTGGACTTCATCTACTCCCATCATTTCTGCTGGTTTCTCGAACATTTTAAGCTTATTCAGTGGAATGATTTTTTGTAGTGTGTTGCACATTCTGATTTATGCACTTTTACTTTTATTTATTGTGTAAATAAAAAAAACAGTGCAGCAGCGGCTAGTGTCAGTAATTTGTTATAAAAGAGAACGTTCAACACATAAAATGTATAAGTCCGCATATGAACCTAATTCAAATTCTAGCGGAAATTAAAAAAAAAAAAAAATGATATTATTATATAAACATTTTTTTAAAGAAAACGCCATGCAATAGTTATGTTCCGAATGTTTTAATCGGTACAAAATCTTAAGCTAATAACAATTATGTTTAATGTACAGAGCTATACTGTACTCATGCAAGATACAAATAATTCCTTACATGCAATTAATGCAATATAATGTAATCTTTATTCATCAAATGACATTTTTACGTAGTTTCT
Source organism: Metallyticus violacea (assembly GCA_030762175.1). Lineage (NCBI taxonomy): Eukaryota > Metazoa > Arthropoda > Insecta > Mantodea > Metallyticidae > Metallyticus > Metallyticus violacea. The sequence continues at coordinate 125,815,239 of CM060832.1, forward strand.
TGGTTTTATCAATTTACAAAAATAAGTGAACGTAGATTAAAGACAATAATTACGAAACAATTAAGGTATAATGACAGAATATGCAAATAATAATAATAATAATAATAATAATAATAATAATAATAATAATGAGAAATAGAATATTATTCTAAACCTAAGCTATTAACTATAAGTGGGAACAGGGAGGGGGGGAATAATCAGTAAAAAATCAGTGAAATAGAAATATGTGTATATATTCCTACGTACAATAATTAATAATTACAAAACATAAAGGCATAATTGCATAATAGTAGTGGTAGTCAGAAACAGAGTATTATTCTAAACCTAAGCATTGTCTATAGGTGGAAAAGGGGGGGGGGGATAATCAGTAAACAATCAATAAAAAAGGATTATATATGTATATATTCCTATGTACATAATTATAGGTATTACATATTTACACTTCCATTAAAAGAGTAACATTTAAATAAGTCACAAACAGTATAACAATATAAGGACTTATACATTTTTTTATTTTTGTTTGCTTTGGTTTCTTTAACTCTAGGTGATAAATATTTTAAGATATATCAATGAAATGGACCGACAATGAAATATTAATTCGTTTCTTTGGCATTAATGAGATCCTTCTAATAATTATCTTATTCTGAGCTTCTAAAACTTGAAGTAAGAACGGATTTCTAGCGTTGCTATAGAAAGCAATTCAAAGAGAATAACTTCTATTCGAATTATCTAATATCAGCTGTATAAGCAAGAATTGATTGTAATGTATGTAATTAAACAAATGGCTAACTAAAGCAGTTCATTTTAAAAATACAATATAAAGTAAGTAGTCAAGCTATTTTAAATAAAGTGAAATGTTATATACATTTATGAACATGAACTTGATTATAATACACTAATAACTTAAGCTTTGCCCATGTACGAGTATATGCGCTCCGTACTCCTTGTTATTGTGGATCTTGTTTCCTGCATTAGAAATAAAACTACCTTAATACATGTTTATTATAAGCGATTGACAGCGAGTCAGTATCTTAGGTCAAAGACCGTTCATGAAAACAAAACTGCATGAACTGTTGCCAGAAGTGTATGACCATTCTGCTGTAAAGCAGACAGTTATTATTTGCCGGAGGTTTCGATAATTTCGTGAAAGTCGTCTTACTGTAGGAATCATTAGTACACTGTAAGGCTATTAATGTTAGAGGCAATGATTAAGAAGGGAAGTGGGAAGCGTTCCTTCCCCGCACCACAGTCATGGGTGAATCCATCTGACAATGAGCTCTTCCTGACGCTCAAGAATGCCCTTTGTGGGTAACGCTCTCATCTGAATATAGTAATGAATCCACCAATCCGAGTGTTAAATTTAAATGGATTATTAAACGTCATCCCACAGTTACCACAATGTTTGAAACCGGTCATTAAACTCTGCGGATAAGTGGATTTGAAAACAAATTATGTGCTAATTAGCTTTCATTGTTAATTCTGGGACTTGCGTAATATGTTCTAATAGTAAATTATTGTTGTAAAACTGTTTTGATATTAAGTGTTCCTGTTTCAGTTGTTTGTCTTTTTAAATGTCTCGCTAGAGCGCGCGCGCGCACACACACATATATATATTCATACTCTTAAAAATATATCTCAATTAATTTATTATATTTTCATTAACTCTGTTCCAGGGTCAAAGCTTTGTTGACATTAAAATAAAGTAACCGAAATATTTGGATGAAAATATCAATCTACTCATTGAAATAGCATTAACCATGTTGTTCATAATTTATGACATGCAATTTAAAAATACCACCATTTTATGCTAAATGGAAAATATGTTACATGTAATAGCAATAAGAAATGCATAATAAATTGATTAATGAATTGTTAATTAACTGTTCAATCCTTTCTGTTTTTCCATTCTCCATATAGACAAAATGATAAATAATTTAAGATTCTTAGGACGATATGCAGACCCAAAGTTAAAATATCCGGAAAGAAAGGGGGGGGGGATATTTCTCTGTGTGTCGCCTTTGCACGGACTTACCTGTTGACACACCTGTTCCCTTCCTTTCTCCGTTCATTCATACTTCAACCGACTCCCCATGTCCTTTCTTTTGATTGTTCGAGATTAGTGTGAAAGTGTCTAGCATGATGACTCAGAGCCTTATTCCGGGCTTGCTACGAGCGTGCCTTTGACTACAGAGTGAGAAGGATTGATTTATGGACGCTCTTTAACATCTCGGGTCATCAGCGTTCCATTCAACTTGAGGCATGAAACGGCCGACAAATTTTGCGCAGAGACCTCTCTTTCAGGCTTGAGGTTCTTTTTCGTGCCGTAAATGTACGACACGGGACCCACGGCTTTACTTCCCTTCTGAAGGAAGCCCGAAAAAAATCCATCGGTCCTGGCCGGGTTCGAACCCACGATCTTGGGTTTAGGAGGTAACCAGGAGGTTTATGGTAACCACTACACCACCAGGACCAATAAGAGTGAGAAGGAGTAGCCAGCGACTTCGACTTCGAGGGGTGATGCCATCGGCCAAACCTTCAAATCTTGTAGGATCATTGGCGCCTTCCCACGCTTCAGCCACTGCTCAAGGCACGTCTGCAATTTGCGTTTTATTGTAACTAATTTCAGGGGTTGTCTTCATTCATTTATATATAAATAAGCTTTTCAGATTTACATATCCATAATTGCAAGGCAAACACGTTTGATATTAATTTTAATGTTTGTTTCTGATGTTGCTTTGTCATTAAATTTATTTGAATTGCAGACAAGCAGATGGTGATAATAAATTTCTTGCTTCTTTTTGTGCGTTGCCATTGAAGTTCTTTGATATGTGTAATTGCAAGGCAAACATTTCTGACATCAATGCGTAATTGATTTGTGCTTTGTCAAAGATCCTTTGAATGGCGTATGCCTACAGTAGTGTTCAATTCACCCCTGTTGAGTATAGTACATTTGATTGTTTTCTTGTTACAATAAATGTACATTTTACACAACTGTTTCCCCGTAAATGACATATTTTTCCCGGCCACATTTAGGGTGCCTTTCTTAGCACGTTTCCTAATTCTCACTCGATGCGCTGGAAGCAACGGAATGGGCCATACAACACCTTGCGTTAATGTTAAACAAGCAAAAACTATAGGGCATGAGGTAAATCTGTTACGTAGTTTGAATATATGAATGGAACATTCCTTTAAAAATTTGTGCAACTACGTGCACTGGCTTAAATGCTCACCTTATTCTGCATTACGAAGATGATGGTGACTTTGTTGGTCTCTTGTACAGGGAAAAACTCCTTTCAAATACTACAAGTTCTATTGAAGCATACTTCGAAGTGCAATAAATTACTGAACATAACTTTCACTTCATTGTCACCCTGAAATCTTCCCCCTTCAACACCCGAGTTATGAAACATAAAACTTTATACCCTGAATTCATGTCAAGAACACGTTTAATTTATCCTGATACCAGTAGGTCCGTTATTTTAAGCCACCAAAATCTTTTGGACATTTACTTTATCTCATATCCACAATGAGTTCTGAACCGTTTGGTGTTTCCGTATAAATGCCTATTTAAAGTTCGATAATGTTCAATAAACGTAAATGCACGAAAATCTCTTCATAATGACGAAAATATAGCACGTAACAATAATAAATTTTCTAAGAATGACTAAATTAGAGTGGCCTTAATTTTTTGCCAGGATAAATAAATAATGACCCAACATAGAAAAATGGTATAAAATGGAGAGAAAATGACCAAAGTTGATTTAATAAACTAACATTTCTATAATCTGCATTGATATACAAGTTAACCCATGTCTATGATGCACCAATTGAATGATGACAAAATCCGTACTCTGGTTATAGCATATAATTCGAAAGACTGAAACTATTCTGGTTTTCTAACCACACAGAAATGTTGCATCTTCTAAACTCGTAGAATATACTGCACAACATCGCCGACTCCTATATTTGCTTGCAGATATTATGTGTACTAGATTTTTACATTAATAAAGACAATAATTAAAAAGTAAAATTTTTACGGCCTGAAAGCTGTTTAAATGAAATAAGGTACTAGCGCAATTTGAAATTGTAAATGTGGAATAAAACAGTATGTAAAACAAATCTTCTAATTGAGGCTGTAATGAAACTCTGCTGTAAAATATACCCATTCTCTTACTTTTCTATTCGATTATAACATTTACCTAGTGTAGGAACAGCAGGCATATATGGGTATTAATTTCAAACACTCTTAACTCAAAACATCTCGCTGCAACTACAGCAGTTATAATACATATTAGGGTTTCATTAGAATAGGTTGCTTCTTTTTTACCTTTGTATTTCGCATTGATATTCTCGAAATTGACTTTCCACTGTTGCACCTAAGTAAATAAATGTAATAGCATCACTTCACATTTTAAGGAAAGTGTGAAAGTGTCTCGTAAAAATATCACCTGAGCTTGTAAAATGTGCTACAGCAGGAAGTAAAAGCAAAAACAGTTATAGGAAAAAATAGCTTCATATTCTGTGGATTTTGTTAATGTAATCTTTCGGGAGGCTTACGAAGCGCGATATACGTTCTATTCATCGAGACTGAACTCGCACATTGGTTTTCGACAGGATATGTGTATGCGTGTTTTTGTTCATCTGCAGATTTTCCTACGGCTATTTCGGGTCTCTTTACAAGGACATTGCCGTTCCTTGTGATTTACTCGTGTTTGGACAGGCTGATAATTCATTTGAGAATGAGTATTTGCTCTTAGTTCTGGCAAAGTTCTACCAGTTTAGATCTTCCATACTTCAGTGGACAGAGCGTTTCGGTTTAGTTAAGGGTAGTGAAGGCAGTTGTTAGCATGTTGCATGATTGTTCACAGTTCGTTGTGTACAAAGGCAGATGTATAATTGACAAACTAAGTGCAGGCTGAACAATTGGAATATGTTACCCGTCAAGGGATCAGTACAATGTCGAAATTTCCAGACCGAATTGTATCGTCTTATAGTGCCACTCCATTTTGTTTTGAAAGTATTAATCGATAAAGGCATACAAGTATTTATAGAAATTGTTTCGGATTCAAGACACAGACGGCATACCTCTCCCACCTATTCCTAAATCTGTAGAAGAATTTGATAATCGTATATTAACATCAGATAATAAAAGGGACAGGCAATAATCTGTAGAATGTCAGAGCCTTCACAACCCCAGAAAGAAACCCATACTCTTTTTCCAAATAACATTGTTGATGACGACAAAATATAAAATAAGAGGTCTTTGTAGCGTTTTACAGTAAATAAAACTGAGAACTGCTCTCGAAATAGGCACAAGAATTCTTTTGTCGCCCGTTTTACAGCAGCTAGCTGGTCGGGTGTGATCATGCAATTTTTTCAACACGGTGAACATTTCCATGACAGCAATTCACAATGTGTTTCCACAGGGATTCTTAAGGATATGTAACCGTCTTGATTCCCAGATTTAACAGCCTGCGAATATCTGTGGGGTAAATAAAAAAAAAAAAAAATGCCGTGTACAAGATGAACCCGCAGCCATACAAGAACTCAAAGATAATACTCCTCAGAAAATTGATCGGACTTCTCAAGATGAACAGTTTCCTAAATGAATGCCAAAAATGTTTGGTTAATGAAGGCGGCAGTTTCAACATATAATTTAGTAATTTAGTAAGTAATGAACCTCTTAAATTGATTTGTGTGTTGTTATGTGGCTGGTTTGTTTTATTGTTTTACTCTCCCGCTAATCACCGAGACCCGGCTGGCCGATTAACCGCCTAACGAGTCCGCGCTCACCCATAGGGAAAACACTCCTAAGGAAAGCGAAATGATCGCACGGTATAATACATACCTATGCTTTAACACAAAAGAGTTTCAGCCAAAGTCTGTAGTGAAGCATTCAGAAACATAACGAAGGAATTTTCACCGTAACAGTTCTGCTTCACTTTGATAGCTGTAGCAGATAAGCGAGTTTAAACGCTTTCAGGGAACTTAATAGCGCTTATTTATAAACCTCGTTGTATGGAGAAATAAAGACAATTATTAGTATGGGAATGTGAGACGAAATGTTTTACCACTGGCTGCTATTGCAACATCCTAACTTTATTTCATTTCTCTCAGTCTAACTCTCTCTCCTTGTGCGTATCTTTCTGTTCTAATATTTTGTCCGCAGGAAATATATCCAAAATTAGTAATTTTGATTCACACGCTACATCTCCGTTTCCATATTGTTAGTCATTTCTTATTGCAACTATACATCCTTTTGCGTTTCATTTGGAGCTCTCGAATTTGATTTATAGTTATCTTTAAAATTTCTACACAAATAAATATCGAGTTCAGTTAGGTTTGAGTATTAAGCAGACCACAATCCAGCTAATCAATCGGTAGATGCTACAACCCCAAAATGCAAACTACTCTACTAATTTCGTCCAGTTCGTCTCTCCCATAATTCTACAACGTATCTCGCATATGTTCGCTTTATAACATCGTAATTCATATGTGTTGTGTTTGGCCGATAGCCCATAGTACCCTAACATGACGTGACTTAGCGGCCCAAAACGGGTTGTGTTGGCGCGCGCCCTACTGTTGATTATTAAGATCACCTGTTGCGGAAATTCAAGTTAAAATAAATTGATGACATGAAATAAGGGGCTTCTTAGGCTTGTATCTTTACTCAAAACCAGCCTCCAATAAGGAGCAAAGGCTATATATATATTATATTCTACTAAAAATCCAATAGTGGGATTGGGTTATCTTAGCATGAGCATGATGAGCCCATCTACTATTCATCAGGACGAACCCAGAACGTTCTGCACCCCCAATCACTCCCGGTCCGCTTTCTTTGTATGCATTTTTCCAAAGGTGGTTATAGGGCTTTCTTTTCCAGCTTGCTCCTGGCTAACTATAACTTCTGAAACTTACTTGAGGTACATATATAACTGCTTATTTTGGTGAAAGTTTCGGCGTTTCCTCTGTTTATTTACAAATAATATTAAAGCTGCAGATTCTGGGGGGAAGGGGTTACTTGTTGCTACTCATATAAACACAACTGTAGAAATGAAATCTCCTTAGAATTTCTGGATTATAATTTACATTTATGGTCAAGTTTGTCTCGTATTTAAGGAATAACAATGCTGTTGTGTATGAAATAAACTTATTTAATCATCTATTTCTTAAGAACAGGATTTTCTTCCTTAATAAATGCTAATTAAAATTGTTAACGCTTAGATATCTACACATTACAATTGTCAGTTAGGTGGTTTTGCTGTATATTGTAGAAATATGCAACGCCTTTTAAAATAATATTAATTTTAACTTCTTTAAATATGCAATTAAAATCATGGGTTGAAACTGAATATTTTATTTAAAATTACTGATGGAATCTCTGGCTCTATAGAGATGGTAGTAGTAGGCTTTTATTGTGATTTCCTTGTGCTTGTTTTCTCTCGCTGTTCTTTCATTTTCGTTTTCGTTTCTTCTCTCTCTGCTATAATTGCTGAAGAATTTTATCGTATACACGTAAATTTATAATAGATTTATGACCAATGGTTCATTTTAAATCATTTTATTACGCTAACAGTGTAACTGTTAAAATGAATGCCACTTGTGGGTTTTATACGGTTATATGCTCTCAATTGTGGAAACATGTATATATATTGCGTATCGTCCCAATTCAGGGAAAGCAGGAAGGGTTAAGGATAGATACGTGGTTAGCGGCCCGCGACTAATGAATCAATTTGGACGGCGCGGCGCCTGGCAGTCTAGCCATCGCTTGCATCTTCACTGGAGCTTGAAGAGAAGAAGGGAGAACGGCGAACGAAAGAGTCTCTCGAGGACTATATCTCATTTGTCTCTAGAAGGGTAAAACTTTTAACATCGCAAGCTATTAATTACATCGAGCTATTTCGATCCAATGTACAGCGAATACATTCTTAAAAGACTCGCTCGTGCCTAGCCAGTACATGCCCTCTGTGAAGGACGGTTGATAAAATCTTTGGCTCTCTGAGCAAAATGGTAGCTACAGGTTTGATACGATACTTAACTCCGTCCTGATGGTCTAGAGGTAACCATACTTGACTCGTTGACCCAAGATCGTGGGTTCATTCCCGGCCAGGGTCGATGAATTTTTTCGGGCTTAAAAATTCTAAGTATGGTTCCTCCGGAAGGGAAGTAAAGCCGTAGGTCCCGTGTCGTAGATTTAGAACCTCAAGTCTGAAAGAAGAGACCTTTGAGCAAAATTTATCGGACGTTTCACGCCCTGAATTGAGTCGGACGCTGATGATCTGAGATTTTAAAGAGCGTCCATGATTAAATCAAGTAAATAAATAAATTATACCTAAATTGAACGTTTACTCAAAAGCTCAACACTCGCAACATTAACTTTGGACCGTTCAGCTAAAATTCTTATGTTGTCTGCAGCACAGAGAACACACTATTAGCAAGTGTGCACAGATTTGGCAGCAAAGGAACAGAATCAAATTGTTCACTCTTGGTGTTGCCTATTTAGATTTTTCTCACTTTATATTGTAGGAATAGATTCACTACCTTCTCCATTTCCATACTAGTGCTTATTTTCTTCGGATGAACATTTTTCTATGACAGATACATTGTTTTTTAATGTATTTCGTCTCCCCCCCCAAAACAGATGCCAGTACATTGGAGGATCATTACTGGGTACACCCGGTTTGCAAGGAAACATCTCCAAATTCCACAACTATAAGCTGCGTTTCCCATGCTTATTTACACAAATTTTGCACAACCTCATTATAGGTTGTCATCATCGTCTACACTTCAGAATTCAGTCTGCCCGTTCCCACTTTACAGAAAACGTTGAAAAAGTTTCCAACTGACTGGCAGTCTTCCAGTACTCGATTGGCTTATAATCAATTTCAGCTTTTGGCAGTAGTTTATTTTTCACTCGATCCACTGACTTTTCTAGCTATTCTTGTATTCCTGCTTTGTTTATTGAACATAACGTAATTATAATTTTATGTTTTCGTTCCTTATTAAGAAATTTATTTGTTTGTTAAAAAATTAATTTCTGCACTTTGTATTTGGTTCCAGGCCTTTATTTGTTGAAATTCAAAATTCCCTGCCAAGCATCAATTATGGTATTGTCATTGTTTTGTAAATTTAATTCTGATGTTTTGGTTTTTATTTTATTTTTTTTTCTTTCAAGGATTTATGAATGATTCCGTATATTATTTGAAACTTGGCTAATTTATTTTTGTGCTTCTGAACTTCTTTTCCTGTACTAACGTCGCAGCATAAATATTTTAAATGTAAAATTTGGTCCAACGAAGTGTTATTTAAAATTATTCTTGATCTAATTTATGATTTTCCCTAAAAGAACAAAAACTTAGACCCACTGATCTTTAAAAATTATACTTTTTACAAATTTCACTTAGAAAGGTGCAGCATACTTAAAATAATTTCATTTTTTCTGAAGATATTTAAATTTATGTTTTGGTTCATTGTAATCTCCGAATTAAACATCCTTTCCATTGTATGACAATATATATGGTGAGATACTATATCCGTGCCTCAATCCTTTATTTATTACAATATCTCCTGTTCTCCCTTTCCCTGTATAATTTATGTACATATTTCTGACTATCGTCAGATGTGAGGGTATCTTTGCTTCTCCATAATCATCTATTTCTTATTCCTGTCACCACGATCAAAAGCCTTCTCTAAATCTGTAAAAGCAATATGCGTTTGCAAATTAAATTATCTCCATTTTTCTCTTATTTGTTGGAGTAAAACGCATTCTCTGTTATTCATCGTCTCTTTTCTTCTAAGAGAGTAGCTAGCTTATGCCATTATTTTCAGTCTTTTGTTAATTGCTCTTGCATTCTTCGTGTTACACTCTTTTAATCTATTTCAGGAATTTTACAGCAATGCGGTATTTTATAAATTTGCTAATATTTGTTAAATGTAACATTTTTCCCTCCAGATTTTAGAGTTCCATGTTTATTTTATCAGGACTTGGAGCTTATTTGCTTTTAATCTCCTTAAGAGATTACTGTAATTCTTCTATATCAATTACATTAAATATTTGTCGATTTCGTTATCATCATCATTTAGCATATTTTTCTCTTCTTAAAATCTTAATAGATTTCCATCCATTCTTGTTTTGAATTGTATCTTTTTTAGTTACAATTTAGTCACTGTATCTTTTTTAGTTACATTAGGTGTGCAATTATCTTATGGTAAAAAGTTAGCCTTTTATGTAAATCTTCTTCTGTTGGGCTTGGGAATTTATTCCATGAATTTTGATAGGTTTTTCTATTTCTTTGGCTTATTACTCATTTCTTTTGCATCATTTTTCTTTTGTTCTAATCGTTGGTTTTTGTTTTTCTTTGATTGTTCGCTCTATTTCTTCATTTTACATTCTTAGATTTCTTTTACTTCTAAATTTATTTGTTTTACTAATTGCATCTGATGTAGCTTTGTTATGCACTGTTATGTTTTCCCATTCTCTATCATAGTTTTTTGTAAGTACGTTAAATATTGCTGTAGGTGTGAATATGAAGTGTTTTTGTATTTGGGCTATTTTCCGCTTTGTGAAAGCTCTTGCTTTGATCTGCATTCATTCGGTCAAGCATGAATCAGAAGACATTATTTCAATGTAGTCACCATTGGTGGTGGAAACTGATGCTATGATATCTTGCACTAACAAGGGAAGAGTTTCGGTTCCAACAATAATTTTTGGTTAAATTTTTGTACAGAAGCTTAACCTGAAAGTGATGATGAAGACCATAAAAGCGTGCGTCCTTTACATTTCGTTTGGTGATATAGGACAGCATATTTTTTCATATATATGAGAATTCTGTATAAAATGCTGAAATGCGTGGAGCAATGGGCACAACACACAAAAGCAACATCTGAACTATCTTCTCAGTCACATTCCATAGATAAACAATCAAATGCCATCTTTTTTGAAGTCGGGGACTTGGGCTGGATTGTAACCGGCTGACCGCCAGGAAGTATAGGAGCATTCTACTAGGTATGAATAACAGAGTGCGTGTTTATTATAAACACTCGATTTTTCAGTTTACTTTCGGAATTATCTTCAGTAATAGCACAAGTTCTAACGATTTTTGTTGGGTATTTTATTGAAGCTATTGAATGTTTGTTTTTTTGAATGGTGTTTAACTCCCGTTTTTCTTACTGAGGCACCACAGGCGGTGAACACTGATGATACATGAAATGAAATGATAAATTGGGAAAGGATTTTTTTTTTAAGGAAGGAAACGTTCCAGGCCTAAGTTTAGAGTACCTCCGGCATTTACCAGTTATGAGGACTGAGGGAAACCTGGGAAAACCCTGAGTCAGGGAGGACGGTCATGGCGAGATTCGAGCCCCAGACCTCCCGCTCAAGAGTCCGCGCCTTAACGACCTCGGCCACCCGTGGCGGTTAATGAATATTTGTTGTGATGACCTTCGATCGAGAAATAATTATCTAATGACAATAAGCATGAGTTTGAAAGATTAATTAACTTGCCCAAGAAAAACTATAAGCAAGAGGGAAAGTCGGTACGATAATTGCTAAGCGAGAACGATGATTTTTTTTAAGTATAATTTTTGAAGTGATTAGGCTTACCTGTTTCATATTTCTGAAAACATATATAACTTTTATTATTTGCTTTTATTCCAAGTAGAACAGCGTGGAAAACTGAATTAAATAAAATACAACTGAACAATATTATAACAATTACCATTTACTATTTTTGTATCGATTATGCCATATTTCGTATTTTGATTTAAACTTCCTTTGGGAGACAGTGGGATAATAGAATAGAAACAGAGGTGATAGAATGCATTGTTATTGATTTTTGTTCCAAGAAGAACTACCAAGACGTTTGTAATTGAATAATCAAAGATAAATGAACATTTGAGACTATAATAACAGTTCATAGCAAATTTATTTATTTTAACAATAAATTTAAAGTTAAACTACGATTTTACTCTGTTTTGTTTAATATTTCATTTAAATCATGTTATTCAATGTTTTCATTGTATTTATGTATTGATAATTGTAATAATGACAGTTCCGTGTGAATAGGAAAATGTATGAAAATAGGTTTCCTTGTCCCCAGTAAAATAAAAGAAAGATAAACGTAGGAGAAAAAACGGTCAATTATTAGATTTTGAGCACAAAGGTTTTTAAGTTCTATTCTGATTGGTGAATAAGTTATCAATGAGACCGTACATTGGATGAAAGGAACTCGCGTGCAATTATCAACCAAAGTTCTTATACATTGTGTTATCGTTCCCATAAATATTGTGTTGTCTAAAGAAAATAGACACCCAAGATTAAATGTATTAAATTTTATAGAGCATTCTCATGTTCATACATTTTTAGAAGTTAATTGACCTGTATCACTATACAAAAGGTTACACGGATGAATACTTTAATGGTCTTCATCATTAAGTCTCTGTCCATATTTATAACCGAAATTTTCTGTTCGTGCCGAAACTCTAAGTTTATAAGTTTGAGTATGAACTTTTTTTTAAAAGTCAAACTTAAGGGAGAAACCATTATGCTTCACCTCAGCTACCATTCTTTTGGGTATATGAGTACTATCAGAGCTTTGCGACTTGTTTGTAATGAAAAGCAAACTGCCACTGGTGGCCAAGTCGTTAAGTCACGGACTCGTGAGCGGTGGTAATTCTTGGGTTCGATTCTCCCCAGGACCGTTCTTCCCTAATGAAGTTTTTTCCAGGTTTTCCTCAGTTCTCATAAATGGCAAATGCCGGGGAGATACCCTAAACTTGATCTAGAACGGCTTCCTTCCTTTAAAAAAAAACTTTTTTCCAATTTATCGTTTCTTTTCATCTATCATCAGTGTCTACTGCCTGTGGTGCCTCAGTAGAAAGAACGGGCATTAAATTAAATAAAAACAATAAAACAAATGAAAAATAAAAGCAAGAGCTGAAAGTCAAGGCAACACCTTCAGGGCTACACACAGCACATCGGTGGAACATGAAAGTATCAAATACCTCAAGAGTGCTTCTCGCTTAACTTGCCATGACGTCAAAGGATCTTGAAATTCTCTCATACTAAGAAAATGCGTCCATCCAGGCAGGAAGCAAAGCCGCAACTCCGGAATTACGTAAGTCCGGGAGCCGCTAGTAAAATGTTTTGGCTATGTCATTAGTCAGCTAATTGGCAAGTGCAGTGTTCCTGCGTAGAGTATACCGTAGTATCGTATGGTATTTGTTGTTATGTTAACGTTGCGTAAAGTTTTATTTATGAATTGTCTTGTTTAAGACAGCGATGTAGAAGGAAGTCTTTGTTTTAGGTATTTTAGATGCTTTGGGTTTTAACGGTACACTTGTAAACAGCAATGATAATTAAGGGGGAAAAAGGCAAGATCGTTAAAAATTGTCATTACATTTTCATAGCCTCTCTCTCTGTTTTACTTAATGATGTACTTAAGGCTTGACGTGGTGTTTTGTAGCAGCTGTTTTTTAGACAATCAATATTTGTTCATTACTGGAATAATAGAAGTACAAAACGAAAGTATGAATAGTATCCTTCAGAGAAAATATAGAGGAAGGCCTGGCAGCTGAAGGTTTACTGATTCCGCAAGATGCAAAAAATTGTAAGGAAAGAATACTTAGGGGGGGGGGGGAAGGTACCATAACAAATGAAGATTGTCTCCGTAGTCTAGTGGTAAGTGTTTGCGATATCTAATCCGAAGGCACTGTGTTCGAATCCGGTCAGACCAAGTCGTGTGGTTAAATTTTTTCCGGGTTTTTCCTTATTTTGAAAAGGCGAATGCCAGATAGCTTTAAGGCGCCAAGGACTCCAAGCTGTATTGCGCCATCATTAATTTATTTCGTTTATCCCTACAGGCTTACACCTACATTGGTTAATGTCCACAATCTACAGTCGTCGCGAAAAGACCAATGCTATCTAAGCGACAATAAATGAAACTTAAAAAATTAAAACATTAAATCAAATTTTAAAAACTAAATTTGATAGTTTGCACATATTCCCGGACTGGTAATGATTTACAATTTACCTATTGACATTTTAAGTAAAATTAAACTTAGTTGCACATTCTTCCTCCCCCTTTCTTTTTTCAAAGAGCTTTGTATTTCCAAAAATGTAGTTGTCAGCCCATTGGAAAGTTTGTTATGGAAATGGCAAAAGTTTATGAATGTACCAAATGCATTAGTTTACAAAGTTTCTGAAGGTACCAAATGCATTAGTTTACACGGGGGATTGCTTTGGGCGAAGTTCCAATACTTATTCAAGCAAACAGCAATACTAGTATTATTGCAGGGAAAAGATTATGATGAGGTTGGAAGTAGTAACAGCTAGAAGAATTCATTGATTACAGATAAATAGCACAGGAAAGCCAGATCTTAATGCTGTAGCATTGGTAGTGTTTCGGAAATTACATTTTCAAACGTAACAAAATGTACTTTCAATATTTGCCAACAGATGTAACTCTTATAAACATAAAAATAATAACATATGCAATGTTTCTTGTATGCTTTAATAAATATGTTTATTACCTAATCGTCCCTGTGTTCCTAGAAAATCTTTATTGGTACACATGCCAATCATTTATAATTATTATGAAAAACTGTCGCTATAAAGGCATATCTGTATAGCTAGGATTGCATTAAAGTGTTTTTACGGTTTGTAATACAGTTTCCTAAAGGGGCGTCAGCGTCACACTGCTATGGGTTTCTCGACATGAAGGTATACACAGCAACGAATCCGCAGATGTGGCAGCAAAATCATGTAAGCTCCTGCCATAACCCCGTATTTATTTACTCGGAGGATTTTAGTACATCTTTACTTCTAGCCAGCCATTCATTGCTGTCGCGAGCAATGGTAATCGCTCCGAGGAAATGAGCTTTGGAAGAGCAAAGCTTCCCTCTTCTTGTTCTGTCTCCTGTGGTGGTTGCGAAGTAGATTTAGTGCGGTTCCAGAATGGAAACTGATAAGTAATGATTAGCTTTCAGATGTTTAGGACTTAAAAAGTGGAAAATATGCAAGCATACATGATCTTAAAAATAGCCAATATATAACCAAAAAAGACAAAATAAACAAATACACGAAAATTTAATTATATAATTACTACATTATTTGAATAACTAATATCACCAAATAAAAAGAACAAAATATGATCAGATACATGCAGGTTTAAATATATACAATTGCTACATTATTTGAGTTACGTTAATTTAGTATTAATACACAAGTTTAATTTATTCTTGTAATGGTTTAAAACCATGTCACTTTTTCTTCTTTTATTCGCAACTCTTGTTTCTGTAAAGAACAATAATGGGTATTAAGCTAACTGGATAAAATACGTTTCTACGTGAAACAAAGTTCTAAGTATTGCATACCCATTTTCCTTCTCCATCTATGGCAGCAATACAATGTCGCTAATTTTGCTCATTGTTGAAAATCCATGATCTCCATCCAGCACTTTCAAAAGTTTGTTCTTTATGGAAACCGTTGCACTGCTCTTTGCTCTCCCTATTTGGCATTGTGTGTTTTTCACCAATTCCAAGCTTTATTGTAACTCTAAACCTATTGCTTCCAGGCGAGAAATTGATTGCGCGATAACTCCATAGTTTGATTCTATGTACGTTAAATTCTCCAACAAACGGCTGGGAAACAATTCCTGAACAATTTTGATTGAACGCGCATCAATACTGCCAAATGTTGACACAGTTTTCTTTTCGTCTTGTAGTTCTCGTAATACTCGGCTGCATTGAGCCAAGTAAGTATCAGTTGGGAAGGAAGTGGGATGTAAAGTGTTATTTCTTTCACTCTCAATGGCGCCTTCATAAGTGTTTTCTTAATATCTTAATTTTGCACTTACCCACTTAGTTTTAGACATGTTGATGTTCACTGGCCTACTGTAACTCTTTAAATTCGTTTCTACTGAAAGGGGACAGCTATCTGCACCAGAGGAGTCACTGTCTGCACTGTGGTTAATTGCTTCCTGCAAAGCCACATTTCAATGACAGTCGAATTAAAATACAAGTAATGCTTTCTCAGAATAGATAAAAGGTGCATATTATTTTTTAAATATGTAACATATTTTGACGTATCTGAATACATGTTCATATCCACAAATAGAACCAAAATATGAACATCATGTCTAAAATTGAGAAAACTACCTAAATATGCAAACATATGTATATGACACACAAAACATCCCTAAAAGTAATCAGAAACATTAAATTCATGTTCAGTTCAACACTATGACTGAAATGAAAGGCAGGAAAAAATATGACATGTCATAAACATCCTAACCCTAGTAATATATGAGGTGAAATTATAAATTTGGGAAAGAATTTTTAAGGGTTCCAGGCCTAAGCGTAGGATACTTCCCCAGCATTTGCCATTTATGAGGCAAATTAAAACCTAGAAAAAACCTCAGCCAGGAGGATGGTCTTGGTGGAAATCGAACCCCAGACCTCTCGCTCACGAGCTCGTGTCTTAACGATCTCAGCCACCCGTGCTGCTGGGATACTGTGTGCACGTGCACATGTGGTGCGGTTCCTAAGTTTCGGGAATGGCATAAGATCAATTCATTGTTGCCTTATTCTTGCTATCTGTGATGCTCAAAAACTGCATACAGCCATGATTAAATTTTTAACTAAAGAAGTACTTTCCCGAATTATATTAAATAACGCCTTAATGGTGTGTATGGAGAAGCTTCCCTTTCATATTTCATTATTAAGTGGTGGTCAAAAATTATTTCACGGAGGCGGAAAGAACCTTGAAAATGACCCACTTGAGGGTAGGTTGGTGCATTTGTCGAGAAGTTCTGAATGACAGGGTGAAGCAACAAAAAATTGCTGTAAGGTTGGGGCTTTTTAAAACAAGGATGCTTCGCATCTTCATCAATATTTGTATATGCATAAGGTGAGTGTAAGATAAGTGCTCCGAATTCTTTCAGGAGTTCAAATTCAAGTACGCTGGAATGTTGTGAGACTTTTTTTAACAATTACTATGGTAACAAGAGGGAATACTGAAATTCATCCATTCAGCGGGTGAAACTATGGACGTTTTTCAAAAAGAGAATAACTACAGTGGCGGAAGAAGGATGAACGGTGAAGGTCACACAGTTCATGAAGAAATTTGTGGTGGCATTTTTTGAGACAGAAAGGAACACAGTCACGACTGGGAAGTACTATACTGAGCTACTGCATCAACTGCGCACTACACTACTTGTCGTAGACCAGTTCACAGGCCTTATGTCAAGGTGTTGACAGACACTCGTGTTTATTGACAAATCGATATGTATTTGTCATATTTTCCCCTTCAAACAAAAAATGTGGCAAAGGGAGGCATCTTTCACTATGAAATGGAGACAAAAAATGAATATAGGCACTGTATTTTAAACGTATAAGGGAACAGAACAAGATGCATAATCCTTCAATATAGGAACTTGGATGTTGTAAACCAGTAGCCAAAGTAAATGCAATGGTAAATTGTTATAATTTGTAATGCGGTACAGGGAAAATGTTTATTCATAACTAACATTGCCAATGGATCGTTAAGACACCCTTCTGTATTTTAATATTAAAATCTCATAATGTAATGTAATAGTCTGACTACGGCTTTCATGAACAAAATGGGCATTTTTCCCCCCTGTTCAGTTATAAACAGTGACATATTTTTGTGAATGCATTGAAATATTTTGTTATTTTGATCCTATTCTTCCAGGAAACAAGCCCAGTTGATATTTTTTTTCAAAGGTCGCAGTATCTGATACATCAATTATGTTTCTCTGCCATATTCTATCCCCAGTAGTCAGGAATGCAATTCTTACGGCTCGGTAAACCACTTGCTCTGCTGCCTCATTCACAAGTTTTACTCTCGCTGGAGAGTACTTGTTGCTTTGCATATCACTCGAGGCAAAATATTCTTGTTTAAAGTGGCTCTCACTTTTAACGCATAGGATTGGAGATTGAGGAGATGTATATTGAAGTAGTTCATTGAAAAAGTAACGATATGACTGTGCTACTGCAACACGACGTATATTTGTTGCATTAGTTGTTTGTAAGTATTCTGTAGGGTGTTTTTGGAAGGGCGCGTTCTGCACAAACTGTTGGAGACATCGGCATCGTTGGCAGTGCACATCATTTTATGGAGTTAATTTTTGCACCAGATACGAGTAAAGAAATGTAGTAGATACATATCCAGTTTGTTGCTCGGTGTCACTTCCGGGTGAATAGGTTATAAAGCTTACAATGCGGCAAGTATTTTACAATGATTGCCTGAAAAGAACTTGCTTTACACTGCCCCAATGATATATTTTTATTTGTTATTCATCATTAAGCATTAATATTCCAAGTAGAATTGATACGAATGTGTCAACAATTATTCTTTAAGAAGTGTCTCATTCGCTACAGGCGATGGTGTGTACGAACTAGCTGGAATATGTGGCGTTGGAAACTGTTCCAACACACATTCATTCATCACCCCTTTCGGCATGTCTCTACGTTCTTAGGGGATGGAAAAAATGGCAGTAGGTACATTTAATGCCGAACTTTTAAACTTTGAAGTGCCATCTCAGTTCTTCCTGTGTCTATAATACCTTTGTTCCCACTATAGTGCTACAACCAAAAGGTTTATTAAATATGTCTAAATTATATACAGATTATCTGCAATTAATTTACAATATTTATCATGAACAACTTGCCAAAATGTATAGTAACTAATTCTACCGTCTCACAGTTCGGATAAAAGAAACTTTCACTACTGTTTTGTGTTTCTTCCGTTTTTTTTTTTTTTCTCGTAAATGGTTCAACATATCATTGCAGTTTGCTAACTTTTTTGAGAGTATGGACAAACTTTATAATTAATAGTGTTTGCGGAGAGAGCACTTTTCTTTCCTAAGTTTGACGACATAAAGAAAAAACTACTATTGTAATTATACAAGAATACTTCGTTATGCAGGGAGAGATCACAGAGATGTCAATTTGATGTAATGCATTGAATAGAATGATTAAAATGAAAATTGAAACTTGGTTAGCCTGAAGAGAGCATGAAAAAGACCACGAGTGGTGCATTTAATCAAGGAAAGAGTGAACCGCTTAGAAATAGTTTTGGCTTGTACGAGCAGTTAAATGAAGTTGTGCTGAGTACTGACTCAACCCTGTGAGCTAAACGTTTATAAGCAAGATCTAAAATCCAAAAATTTCAAGAAGATTTTTAAAGAAACCTTTGAGAACACAAACGACTAAATTGGGCCAAAAATACAAAAAATGATCTGTTGAGAACTGAAAGAAGTGTAATTTTGTTCTACTATACATAAAACCGAGTTTTGTTCAGGGTGGAAATATGAAGATGAACAATGAGAAGCATGTACAAATACTAGAGGCAGAATTCCTATATCCTGACTACAGTCGTATTTCCAAAACATTATGAAATTCATGAAAGATACTCTGGGTTAGGTATTGGATTGACAAGGGGATTTTTTTCTGACACGAATTCCACCTAGAACGAATAAACCGTATGTATGTACAGGAACGCAAAGTTGATCTACTAAAATTAATTTTTTCGTGTGGATCCATGAATCAAGAAATTCAACAAAACTACCAAGTATTGGTGAATTCAATGCTAGGAGAATGCAGTATAGCTGGATGAGGATCTAGAAACATTAAGTAAGGTTAGATTCATAAAATATGTAATATCTGACAAATAATACAACTTGCTTAAAAATAGTTCTGTGCACAGGTAATTGTAGCACTTAGCAACTACATTGTTTTCATAAGCTCACTGCAGAACCGGATAGATGCCGTATATATTAGGCTTCCATGGGCCTCGAGCCGCTAAGAAAACATTACTAAGTCAAATAAAAACGAGTCAAGGTCTTATCGAGATAAGCTAACGCGACCTAAAAGATAATACTTATTGGCCACAAGGCTTTTTTCCCCACTGTGGCATAGGTATTCCATTTCTCGTTCACTAGCAAGGGTAGTGCTTGCTAGCAGACCTTCTCGAGTGAAATGCGCAATCCCAACTCTCCAAAAATGAGAAAGTTATAGAGGGCTAAATCTATGCTTTATGCTCAATGGCGGAGTATTTATCCCTGCTTTTTAAAACGTAATCTTACATTGAGAGAATGTTATCGTAAAGAGGAATGACTTGAAATGACCAGCAGGAAGCTTGGACTTGTTGCTTTAGACTTGAAATCTGAGAGCTTCTGCGCACTGATCAACGTTTATGGTGTTTCCAGGTTTTTCTCAGTCCTCATAAATGGCGAATACCGGGAAGATACCCTAAATGCAGGCATGGAATGTTTTCTTCCTTTTAAAATATTTTCCGAATTTATCATTTTATACCATATATCACCAGTGTCCACAGTCTGTGATGTCTTAGCAGAGAGAAAAAAAAGGCGTTAAATCACACCAAACAAAACGCTGTTTTCTGCACACGAAAGCTTAAGAGTTTGTATACTTTGGTAGCGTGATCGGAGTTTGACTTTGATCACGTCTTTTCCTTGCTGCTGTGGCAGTGTAAACGTAGATGCGCCGCTGGTAGTGTACGCCAAGGAGGAACAAAGAGCAGTAATCATATTTCTCTGATCGGAAGGTGTGTCGTGGGCTGAAGTTCATCTGAGGTTTTCAGCTCAATACAAACAGTGCTCTACCACATAAACATTATTTGAGTGGATGAGAATTTTAAAAGTGGCTAGACAAACGGGAGCAGTTCACTACTGACGAGAAGGTTCAGCAAGCTCAAGGAATGGTACTGGCGAACAGGCGAGATGTCATCAATAAGATAGCGTGTTCTCAGCAGATTAGTAATGGTTCTATCAGATCATTCAGGTCGAGCTCGGTTCCTTGAAGTCTGTGCGAGATGGGTGCAAGTAGAACTTAGAGCAATATTGCCATCTGCTAACGCTGATTCGACCGGTGCAACAATGAAGGCACAGCATTTTTGAGTGGAATAGTGACAGAAAATGAAAAGTGATTCCATCAATGCGCCATAATCCAAACGTCAAGAGCATGGAGTGGAAACATTCGGAATCGCCAACGAAGAAGGAATTAAAGACAACCTGTCGGGGGGGGGGGCGGTAATGCTAAACGTTTGGGAAGGTGGGGGGGGGGCTCAAGGTGCAATGGTTTGTGGCCAACAATCTGAAGCCATTCGCACCAAACGATGAGGCCTAATGTAGAAGATTATGTTGCTGCTTGACAACTCAATGACACCTACGACCGGCCAAACGGTTGAAACCGTCCCATTTGGATTGAAATGGAAATTATTCAATTTAAGGCCCTAAAAACTCAATTTATAGTAATTGTTTAATTATATTATTTTAAAAAGTTCATTTTCACCTGTTTGTATATTAAGGCTATAATGCTCAATATAAAGCCACAAACATTTAATGTTAATTTATTTACCTATGTTAATTTAAGAAGCTCATTTACCAATGTTATTACGTAAGATAAAGGCTATAATGGCTCATTTTAAACTCAAAACATTCATTGATATTATATTTTAATCACATATATTTAATAAGTTAATTTGCATGTGTTTTAATGTTAGGTAATGCCTTTAATTTTCAATTTATATAACAATTATTCGTTGTTAATACGTTTTAAACCATATAAATCTCGTATAGATTTCATGTATCAGATAAGGGCTATTACAATGCATGTCTTAATGTTTTTTGGCCTTTATGACATTGCCGAATAATATAAAAATGTAACGGTTCAAAGGAACACGTACATAGACAAGAATATGAAAAGATTTAAACTGCAGCTAAGAAAAGTGTAATACTAAGTGAATCAACCAATGGCAAGCGTAAAAACATTAATAATGTGTACCAAGAATGAAACACGAGATAGACAGCTTTATTGCGACTAAATAGAAATGAATTTCATTCGCTTAGTATACGTATGTTGAAAATATAATGCATTGTAATAAATAGTATTATTACAATCCTATTATAATAAGTAACTGGTTATATCTCAAAATGTGTTAGTTATGCTTTGGACTCCGTAGAGAGAAGTTGTGTTTTAAATTCCATTAGCAGAAATCTTGGTTCGTACTCCGAATAGTGAAGCAACATTTTAACACTACGTAGAGATAAGTGATGATTAATATTTCTTGGAAGAGATTACAAAATTATTATTTGTGGTGAATGATAAGACTTACGAGTTTGAATTAATATCTATTTAGAAAAATATTATACGAGTTACAACAGGACAAAAAGCACAGTTTTCGGAGAGAAATATAAATTATAACACGCCTGTCATGTATTCAATCTGCATATAATATATTCTCAGAGTATATCGTGATCAGAAAAGTGTACTATCGTGTGGTAATAACAAAACATTAATAAACGCCGTAGATTTCTATCCATTGCGATTTTGTTATGCTTAATATTACAGTCCTTTCACCCCAGAAGTATCAATCCGAAAAATCCAGCTATAATGCTTAACCCTGAACTAGCCGAGGATATTGTGGAGGTAGTTAGTTCGACATCTGCGACAACAAGTCTAGTCGGCGGCCCTTAATTACAGGGTTTCGAGATCTGGACCTCCCTGCCTATATTCCAGATCTCGCATATCTGACGTCTATCATATCTTCTGGTCGCTCAAAGACGCTTTACGAGGTCTAGACTTTTCTGCGGACGAAGAAGTGAAGAAAGAGATTCATAATCGAAAAACTTCTTGAAAACGAAGAACTCTATGTAGAAAAATAACGTAGTTGTTCATCCTCTACTTTTGTGTATATAATTGGAAAAAAACAAGAGTGCGGATAATTTTTGACTTTACCGTGCAGAACAAGTCAGCCTTGGTCTGTTGAATTAAAGAGTTGGCCGGAGTATTTGCACAGGCCGCCAATTCGAGATGATAACTATATGCTAGTGAAAATTTTGATTTCCCGTATTCGCTTATCGATCAGATATCCAGAGCAAGTAGACTTGTAAATACAAAAAAGTTAAAAACAAGCTGTTTTTTAAACCACAAGGGTTCTTTGGTAAGGGACTATAGTCCGGCTCTGGCAATCCAAATGCGATGTCAGACTTTACCGTTAAGCCAGTTCGTAAGTTTTGTTTTATTTTGTAAACAAATTAATATAAAACTTTTTTTTTAGTATAGGTAGCTTACTGTAAATGTAGGCCACTACAGCTAAGAGGAGAGAGAAACGCAGCTTGTATTGCATACTTTTTTTGTTATGATCTCTTTCCCGTCCTGTATTGTCTTTTGCTCTTTTCAACCTCTCTTTTGTGCTTCATTCTCTTCTATTCGAATCTCTCGTTTTTCTTCTTATTTCTTCTCTTCCATTCTTCATCGTTTTCTTTTCTTCTACTACTGTTTTGTAAGTCATCCAGAGTTTTTTTTTTTCAACATTTTTATTAATGAAAAGATACACGGTTTGTTTTTCATGTATCTAAAGTGCCCTTTAGGCGGAGCCACATGGATTAAAAAAAGTAATCCCATTGCCGTCAAGAGTAAGTAATTGTTTTTAGTTAAGTTAATTTGATAAAGTTTTGGGATTTTCACTTTCCTATGGGGGGGTTGATGCCCATGCTTCAACCCTCCAGTTGATTTACAAATTTTATTTCACGGCACAAACAATGCCTGAAATGTATCATCACCGTGTTTGCAATAACAAATTCATTGGTACATTCTCGTAGCAGCTGCTGAAATGATGCATTCACTAGGAAGATTGAGTATGTTGAGCGAAGAGCTGAAATTAAATTTCTGGAGATGAGGGGAATTCCTTTTGAAATTCATAATATATTCGCAACTTAAGGAAATAATGCTGTTTCTTTCGATATAGTAAAAGATAGGGCTTTGAGTTTAAATTTGGTAGAACATTTTTGAAGATAAGTGTGGCAGTGATCCTTGTAAAATTGCCACAACAGAAAATACCACAAATAAAGTGCATGCTTTAGGTTGCAAGATCGAAGAGTGACTCAGGGATATGGTAAACATGCAATCATACCATAGTTTTTAATATTTTAAGTAAAGAATTAGGAATGAAAAAAATTGGAAGATGGGCTTCTACAATGGTGACACCTACTCAAACGGTTGAAACATTTAAGCAGGTAAAGGAAACATTTTATTACTGATTTGTGATTACGGACGAGTCATGGGTTTCATTGTTACAATAATCCTGAATCAGAATGCAAAGTAAGGTATGGAAGCATAAGTGATCTCCATTATCAAGGAAATTCGGAGTGCAAATATCAGCAGCCAAAATGTGTTTTTGGGATGCACAAGGTGTTATTCTGGTTGCAGAAAGGAGCTGCAATACATATTGTTAAAGTTAGATGTGCAATCAAGGAGAAATGTTGCAGAAGTTGAGGCCTGGAACCTTTTTCCTCAGGGCAATGCTTCAAGCCACAAATCTTGCATTGCTCATGAAAATGATAAAGTCAAGGAGGTTGGACAAACTTTTTATCAGGAATCTATACAAAACAAATTTTAATGTTGTACTGGAACTACGCTTGGCGAGAATTAATTTACACGATATAGTTACAAGCATGTAGGGACTGTTAAATATCCTGATGCATCTTCTATAGCATAACCATCTTGCCCTAAGTTTTTAGACAATTTTTCTCAATTGTATAGAACAGTATAGTATATTTTGGAAGTTGTAAATATATATAATACTTCAAATTTCCAGAAAGGATTAAAATTCTTACGGCTGCGATCAAGTCACCTGTCGAGTTAAATATTTAACGCACCAATCAGTGACCAATTTGATATAAGAATGTTAAGAATTTCAACCAATCCTAGCTGCCTATCACTATACTTTTATCGTTTCTGTTTTATCACTTTCAGTTTATTGGACCTACGTGAATTGTTTTTATGCAAATTCACCAGAACAGTGAACTGAAATATCTTCAAAGATTTTTGGCTTAAACATCAGTGTACACTAGAAATCATCAATATGGCGGGCAATTGAAAACAAAAATTGCATCAGCACCCTTCCATTGATGATTATTTTCAGTAATAGAAAAGTTATCTTCAATAAATTGTTTTATTCTACTCTTTATCCAAAAAATCGCACCTGTTTGGCGAGAGGTCAGATGCACAGATTTAAAGTTCAAGTCAACAAATACTAAGTAAACTAGAAACTGTGTGAAAACAATTCATCCAATGTCATTTGACTTTACTAATTATACATTTAATTAGTGATGTAGATTATCATACTTCAACTGTCTTCAATTTGTTACCAAAAGATTTTATTTTCGGTTTTCATCTGTTTCGACTTTCTTCTCTTCGACTGTTACTGGAAATTAAAATGCCGAACTAGACATTCAAAGCGACAAATGTAAGCGCATTTTAGTGGATGTTACTTGAATTTTTATAATTTTATTCGCTCAATAGTCAAAATAAGTACAACTCGAGCTCGAGATTCTATTAAGATAAATTTGCAAGCAATGAATCCTCGTTATATCATTACAAATAAAACGGTTCTTCCAGATTGGAATTTAGATCTTCAAACGAAAGCTCATCTTTCGGGCTCGAAGAACTGAAATTTTTGGAAATGAATAACTTTGGGTTGCTCTGTAGTGTTTTCCCCAGAATAATCTTATTTCTAAATGTAGCGCTTTGGCCGGGTGTTACATATACTCTTATGTTAATGTTCGAAAGAACATTGTAAGCTACAAACCTTGTGACATATCTGCCCCAAAGAAAAATAGTGGCACGGAAGTGAGAGATATTGTTGTAGCAATCTTTCGGATTGGTAGGTTGCCTGCCATAGGGAAGCAATATTCAAGAGGGGATTGTGCCTAAGGATTAGGCATCCTACCTGACAGATATGCTTTGAGGGTTGTCTGCCTTTAAAATGTTGGGCGGCAGGCTGTATTATTAACTAACATTAAGACAGTTACGAAAACGAGTTCAGTAAGGCTCTCCTAGTTAATCCTCGAAATGTTTAACTTGATTTCATCATTATTCTGTGTTTTCTAAAATTTGCAACGGTTCATATATAGGTAGAGATCGATGAGCTAGTTTACATTATCATACAAAATTGACTCTTAGGAAAACAGTGAAATTGCTCTTAAAACGAAAACTTTTGAATAACAAAAAACATAAAACCCTTTACATTCAAACTTCTTATTATCAACTAGGTCTAAAGTACCTTAAGACATTCAATTATGGCGTTATTTTACAAAAGTAGGCTTTGTTCTCCCTTTTAGTGTTAATAAGAGATTTCTCAATAATTCTTTAATTGACACTTCACAGTATACCATAATTCTTTCTTATCAGTAATTTGTATAGAAATGTTTCGAGGATCAGCTATTCTGTAAATTCTTTCACTTTCGCTGTTATAATTTATCAGGTTTATTCACCACAACATTTCCCTGGTCCTATAGAATAACTTATAATTTATTATTATTAATTATAATGTCCCTCAGATAGTACACGGTGCCCAGCAGAAGCGTTCATTTTTGTGTATACAACTCAAATAAGTTCCTGTCGTAAATTATATATGTCCGTACAACAGAATCGTTAGAGCGTTGAACTCTTGTACGTTTACTGTTAATGTCACTGGTTCAAATCTCAGGTCCGAGGCAACTGTTATTATTTGTAATATACATGGCTAGATTAATATCATTTCGCAGTGCATTTTGTAATATTTACTATACTGCAATCAGTAATGAGCTTAGATATAACAAAAAGGTTAATATTTAACTTTTTATTTAAATGGGCACTGAATACTTAGTCAAAATATCACCTCAGTTTTACAGTTCACGAGGACATGGAGCTTAGCAATCTACAGTACTAAGATGTGTGATTATAATGCGACGGCGATATCGTTTCTTACTATCGCCGTATTCTAAATGATGTCGTTCCGCACGCAGACACTCATGGAAAGATGGATCCAGGTTTCATACTCCGAAGGCGGCTTATTCTTCATCGTAGGTCGTGGTCTAATCTCGTCGCACGTATTCCATTCTGAGATCATCCTTGTAGAAAGAAATTCAGAGATTATCCAGAAATCGGTTAAGCCAGAGAATAGCTTCATTGGTTAATTCATCTCTTTGAATAGGTGTGCTTTAGTTAATTATATGTCTGTAGCATTATCCCACTGAAGGTAAGCAGTCTGTTGCTAAGGCCTAAGGAAGGTATTCTAACGGACCAACAGGCGTCAACTTTTTCTGAAGAAGCGCAGAAATCTCGTGGCTGTCAGCCGGCGCGGGAAGAAGTAGGCCCCAAATGGTGTGATAGCCAAGAATGTCATTACAAACATTGATATCCCAGGAAACTTGCGTACGTTCTATTCGGATCCAGTGAGGATTTACACTGGACCAGTTTGGCACATTGTGTTTATTGACGTCATTATTGAAACATGTGTCACTGCCTAGAAATGAATAATTTGTGAAAATATCGGTAGATTTATACAGTGATCGGCTGTAAATAAAACTGGTAAATAATACGGGTAAAATATTTTTAAATATATAACAGATTTAAGGATCTTGATATACGGAACTCTTAGAGAGCCATTTGAGGAACTTCGGACAATGTGAATGAACAAAGTAATATTTTATTTTAATGTACAACATTTTCTATTTTTTAAAATGAATGTTAATTAATTGTGGCATCGTTAATAAATGTGTCTTGACATAACGTACCAGTCATATAGCGGTGTTATATTGGGTTTGCTCATCTCCCACATATAGAAACTAGGTCAACTAGGTGTTGTAGTAAGAAGCATACTTTCAGAATTAAAATGCTCTAAATTGGGGTTTTTAGGGGTAGAGGACCTTTATATATGTGTGTAGAATAATACACCTAGTTAACAGGAACAGGACCTTAGGGGGGTGTGAAAGGCCTATTCTTGTAATGTTAAATTTACCATCTTTAGTTCTCATTTTCTTAACAACTATGAACGCTAATGAAATGAAACTTTTACACATACAAATAAAATAATTGAATTTTTCTGATCTATTTTCACTACTATACCATGACTCTGATACAAATTATAAATTATTTTCAATTTTTTGCTTTTTTCTATTTTTTCCCAACATTTTATTTTTTACATTGTCACATTTTGTTCTAGCTCTACCATAATAGATCCTCATTTCACATTAATATCAAGAATAAGTGGTAAAGGTCTCAAAGTGATCGCTTATACAGATCGTAAAAAATGGGAAACTTCTGCCAAAAAAAAAAGAACAAAAACAAATAAAAGTATTTTTTCAATAATTACAGCCAAAAATGTTTAAAAAACTAACTTTTTGAGGGAAACACTAGCTAAAATCCTCCAACATTGTAAAACAACAAAGGGTGATGTCATGGAAACAAGCGCTGGCAATTTCTGAAATATAACTTTTTATCTCTCAAGACAAACCACAGCCTTCTAGAACAAATATTGATATATAGAATTTTTAAAAAAGTGCTCCCGAAATGATTTTTTTAAAAAAAAAACTTCTGCAGTGACATAATTAAAACTTTATCAAAAATAGATTTAACCAAGTAATATTAATGAAAATCGCATCAAAATAAACAGAAAATTCCAAATATTAAAATGGTACCAAAATATGACTTTTCTTTCCCCTTTCCTTTAATACTTACGTTAATTGATAATACAATAAGGGAACGCCGAAGACGAGCTCAGAGAGCGCTATATTTTGGATAACCGCGTATCCATCTTCATGGGAGAATTTATGGAGTCACGTGGTACCTAAGTTAACTTTTATTAGTCCGTCGTTCAACTTGTTTGGAAGTTTATTAGCCCAAGGATATTGCCCTTGTGTATTGCGGTTTAATTTTCCTAGCTGTCGCTGAACAAAGCATTATGCATTCATCCAATTCCGGTTTACTGTTTAATGTAAGGGTAATTTGGAGATAATTAATATTAAACGGTTTGATAAGACTGACTTGAGTGATTAAACGCGATACATGGAATGTTTGAAGAGATAGGAATCTGTGAACTTAGAATTAATTTTTTATTTGAAAAATAGTGGAATTTAAGATACGAAATCCCACAAAGTCAATGGTTTGTTAAGAAAATAACACATGATTTATAATATTAGATTCACAATTACAAATTTTATAAATTAGCTCCGTACTTAAAAACAAACACCTATTTATTTGTATAAATACATGGATAATGGATTTCTAGCATTAATATGTAAGACTACATAAAAATTAAAGTTTTACTTGATAATGCTTATTTAGAATGTTACAACTTGTTGTTACAGTGTGCGGAGTGTAATGCACAAATACCTGGAGAAGAAAAACGAGGTGAACTTCGACAAGATCTTCAATCAAATGTTAGGTGAGAAATTATTCCATTACATTAGAAGTAGCACAGTGTCTGTAGTTAATATCTATAGTCCTTATGTGGTCCAGCTGGTCTCTCTAACCGACTATGAATCTTATTAATGGCAAATATTCTTTGAGATCTTCCAAATAACACTTTGAATAAATATGAACATGTTTTTATTCCGTAATGTGGAAAGCAAATACAGTACCGCGTTTATACTTTAAAAGGCCATCCTTAGTCGTTTTCCCCCACTCTTGAACTGCGCAGTAGTTTGCATCAGTCCATTGTGGTAAAGTCGTCACTTTTCCACTTTTGGTCCTTTGAGTGTTACATCATTTTTACTTGGCTAGCAATAGATTCTCTCACCAATAATATTGTACCTTCAGGCAGTAGCAGTCTAAGGTTTAACAGTAGACAAAATTCCAAGTGGAGCGGCGTCGAATGGCAACTTATCTACAGCTGTGGGAAAGTTTATCAATGCTATTGTTGAAACTTTCTTCGATCTGCCGGTGGTCAACCAGGTTGCCGGGACAGTAATAAAGAGAGAGTGGTGAATTAGTTTGTATGTGATGTAACCCTTCAAGAGGACCAAGTGTATTTAATTTTATTTTATACGCTTCGCTATTTTGGGCTGCGTAAAAGATGTTTCGGTACAAAATAAACTTTGTAGCAAAGGCCACCGGCATGTCATATTAAATCGCTTATAGAAGACCGTTAGAGAGAAAGAAAATTTTCAATTCTGAAATAACGGCCAAAATGCTCGCTAAATTAGACAGTAAATGATTCAATGGTGCGTTGAACAGTGATAACAGAAAGCAAAGATTTTCATTAAAAATCACATTCAAAAATGTAAAGTTAAGTAGATTTTAAATTTATTTCTACTCTGAAAAACATTTAATTAATCTTTTCACCAAAAGCATCAGAAACATGGTATTGTTTCTTGCGAAATATTACAATGAGACCGATGTACTTTACATTGTTATTTGCAAGTAACACTATTGTCTTGCCGCCAGTAAGAAGAAAGCGAAAAAATATACTTTCATAGCACTATTGAAAACATATATTCATATTTTGAAAAGCTGAGTGACCAAAAATGCTCTTAAAATATGATAATAGTTACTTAAACTTTAAATTCCACAAAAAGAAATAAAGAAGGGCCCAAAAATTAGCTTAAAGATTACGTTTCCGTAATCCGAAACTGATATCCATGATTTATATATTTGTGGGTATTATGTAAGACGTAAGGAAATAGTTAACATATCAAATTCGAATCGTGGTTATAAGGTGTCATTATTTATATTAGAGCGTACATTTTCTACCGCGCTACCTGCTTACCCAGCTACTGCACACTTACATCTCTCCTCTCCACACCCGTGTTCCCTCATTTCCCTCCTTTCGCGTTGAGGAATGTCATCTCATGAAAGTTTTATGTGTCTTTAGAATTAGACAGCACGCTATTAACCGTCCCAGATTGGCATAGACACTGGAATATTAGAGGTAGGTTCCAAAAATTTCCGGCCTAATTACTTTTTGAGATGAAAAATAACAAAGGTATACATTTCGTCAGTAATGCACTTTTCACAGCTGTGAGCTAACAACTCAATATCTTTCAAAGAGTAATCGAAACGCTTATCTACAGAATGTTATATTACGGTATTTTCCCCAGTTTAATGAAATAGGCTTGTTCTGTATTCTCGTAAGTTAACACCAAAACCTAAAGGAAGCACATTAGCATATTATAGAAATTACGTGATTGATGTGTGATCAAGTTAATTACGATTCTCGCGGCAGAAATATTTTGTACTTATTTTAGTATTTTGTCTTCCCCCCCCCCCTCATAAATCCGCACCTTTAAAATATGTGCCGTATGAAATAAATATATTTCACGGTGTTGCTTTTCTGTTATTACTTATACTAAATGAAATAAAGTGTGGCCATATACCGCTTTTTCCCCGCTTATTAGTTCAGCAAGTATTTACGAATGCATCGCAAGTTGTTAGTATCATTGTAACAAAGTGTAAATAGCGATCCAGTAGCAGAGGCGTTCATCTTAGTGATAGCGAAAGCGATAGCTTTAAAGCATGTGTAAGTTTTCAGTTATAAACCTTTTACATGACAATGGCAAATATTGTATCTCATAATTATGCCTTTCTTGTACGAATTGCGCTGTACAAAAGCATTACAACGCACCGGAATGCTGCAACCCCTATATTCGTGAGTTGTAAGCGGTGCCAACATTGAACGAAAGTTACTATTTGAGTAAACAACTAAAATTGCTGCAAATTATGAAAATACAGAAGTGTAATATGCCCAAATACAGACTGCGCCGTTCCTACAAATGGCTCGTCACATTTGGCATATCTGGAAGAAACTGAGTGGTAACAATTAAGTGCTATTTGACACTGTCATATTGGTAAACTCGGCGGAAACGATAGTATGCAAACTTACACAAGATGGAACCCTAACCCAGTGTATATACGTTACCATCATGTTTGTACACATGCTTGCACATGTGATGAACGTGGCGTCCATTAAGTGTGAACACTTTCAAATTATTTTGCTTTCTGCGTCTTTAATGGAGCCAGTTATTTTTTTAAAAAACAAGATTAAAAATTAACATGATTATAAAGAATAACAATTGCCTACATGCATCTCAATTTGCCGCACTGCATTACACTGCGTGCAAAAAAGACATTTGCATGGCATCACAATTCTTTACCGCTGCCTTGTAAATATGGTAGCTGTATATACATATTTTGCTATATTCTAGGGGGAGGCATTCATAATTATAATTATAATAGGAGCGTTCTCATATAATTACAGAACTGACATATAGTTCCCGCTGCAGCAATTTGGCAATCAAAACGACTAGTGCGGAACGAAACTTACAACCTAAAATTAAGTTGTTCCTTCTTTGTAATGAACAGAACGCGGTCTCTTGACCTTTAGCGCGCCGTGCAGTTAGTGCAGAAATGAATTACAGTACACTCATTTTAATGTTCCTCCTAGAGGTCGGTCAGTCCCAAATGACTGTTACCATGATCTTGGTGGAATGACCGTAAATATTGTCGGCGATGCTTCGCCATGACTTGCACCACCCATGGACTGCTTTTAAAAAGGGGGTTGTAACAAATTTCATCCCATGTCCCATGAATTTCAGTATTTTTTCCTCATAACTTTTAAATGCTGTAAAATAGATCACATGATGGTTTTCATAAATTGCTGGCAGAATTTGGGAGACTCACCTTGCAGTTTATGTCATGTGTTTCTCGTGAATAAATTAGATTAACCGAGCAGCAGAAAGCCTGTCTTGCCGACATTACTTTGCTTCATTCGCTTGTCATCATAGGGGAAACATTTTCTTCGGTCATTACTAGAGTGCGAATCAGACCAGATTCATGATTTCAAAGTTACTGGTGCACAGAACGGAATGTCTTGGCACGCGTTCCTATTACAGACGGTGGATAAGGAAATATACTGTAGTAGGCATAATGTTCCGCTTGCAAACAGATGATTTATGCTACTGCTACAACCTTAGGGAAACAAGTGCAAAACAGAGCAGTTAAGAACAATCGTGTGCTATTGGCGTTTTTTTTTATCAACTGTCAGAATACCTATGCAAAGTGAGAAAAAGTCTTGCACTCGAGTAGAGAGGTAACAGCTTCGGCAGTGAAGGAGAAATAATTACATGTGATACATGTAAATTGAAGTTTAGAGCTACGAAAAAATGGCATTTAGAAGAGCACTGCAACAGCAGAAAACACAGGGAATAGATACAAGAAACTCCGTCATCGGATGCTAATTCAAATGAGGCAATTTGCATCTATTTGTGTGCTATGTTGATTGGCGGAAACATCCCATTTAAATTTTCGCATAATCCATACTTTCCAGACTTTGCACGTATAAACAAAATCAGGGAGGGGGAATAAAAAGGTGGGTGACAACAAAATATTCATTATTTGGGTGAAATAACATGTGAGGGGGAGGTTCGTCGTAAATGTAATTGTAGAAATTCTAACACATAACTAGCCTAGAAAAGATATTTACCGATATAATTAAGGAATCTTCTTAAAAGGACTCCAGCATGTACATTGCCTGTAAGGAATTGTCTCTCTCCTCAGTACTTATTCATAATATTGGTGGGTTAGCCCAGAATCCCGAAGAACAACTGAAGGCATTATGAAACCCATCCCAAAACATTCGAGGAAAAAAAAAAAGAGCTAGACTGATTGGTGATTTCACAGAAGCGGTTTGCCTGAACTCTTAGTGGTAGTGCAGCAGTGTACCATATTTTAGAGAAATGTTGGTACTTCGTAGCATATTGACTTTCGATGATAGCCTGCACAGAAAATTTTGCCATTTACATATTTTACCACCTATCCTGTTTCGCAATAGCTGCAATTTCATGAAGAGGCAACTGTTTATTGCATCAATCAAACGCCAAATTAAAGTCTCGTCCTCTTCTGTGAATTCAGCAATAAATTTAGCTTTCTTTTTTCTTCTTCCCTGAATGCTGTTAGGATGGGTTTTGTATTGCCTTCTAATGCTACTATTTTTACACACCAAACGAATTTTACGTAGGAAACATTCTATTTCACTTTCTTTTTCTTGACTTAAATGTATAACTCTTCACAAATTCATAATGTTTTCTTTTTTCACTCTATTTGTACTCCCCTCTCACCCTAGTATAAGACCAGCTAATGGGAGATATGGTAGTAAAGGTAAGATAGAACGGGTACTACCACTGGAACAGAACAGGCCCCTAGATTGCCAAACCAATTTCCCCCCCCCCCTTTCGTGGTGAAAGCAGATAGATCTACTCACTCGCATGTGCACCCACGGGCTAGGCTACCAGTACCATTGGTAGAGCGGACCAATTTAGCATCAGCCTCCCCAAGCTCAGACATTGCGCAGGAACACAAATGCATAGTGGCAGCGATTCACTTGGCATACATACGAGAATGCCTTACTATGCCGAGAACATCAAGAGCTTAGGTTTATATTGATCTTCGCTGACTTTAAAATAATTTTTTACAATGATTAAGCAAGTTATAACATTATAGTTGTTTTTACTCTGCATACACTTTAACTCCTGCAGCACGCAGTTCTTCTGTTTTCAAACGGTATACTTTTCCCTCTAAAAGATAGTCCCCTTAATCTCAAGCTACTCACTGCTATCGCGGCATTTCTGCGCGTTATGATTTGTTTTGAATTATACTTTTCACGGCGATAACTTATCTTTCACTGGCAGTGAAACAGCATCAAGGATTTTTGTTCAGCCAGTGAGATATTTATACCTCATCCAAACATAATCCCAGAAAAGCTGGTTATTAAATAAAATGTGCTTATGTAAGAAAGTGTATTCTTCGTCAAGGTCGACTAGCTCTTGCATGCAGATTCTATTCAATCACCACGTCATCTTTTTATTTCCATCCTTTTTCTTGTCCTTTCATGTTCTTCACACTCATTCTCTTTGTTTTATTATTTTTAATATGAAGTTAATTTTAATAATTCTCGTTATGATTTACCGGTGTCAGTGGTAACTCTAAGCGTGTTAAAGTATCGAAACACTGCCATTTTTCTTCGGAACATTACCCTTAGGGGCCTCCAAAAATGATGGGCAATATGTCACTGAATCTTAATTAAATTGAAACCATTAACATTATCTCTCATTGTCGGATAATTGTTGAAAAACTATGACATTGTTTGCATACGATACCTCACTGAATTTACAGCATATTGTTTGCCTATTAACTGCAGATAAATGTGTTCAGCGAAATCCACTACAGATATTCGTTAAACGGTTATCATTTTGTATTATAACCATTCGGTTTTAGCAATGTAGAATCCCTAAGAGGTAAGGAAATTCTTATTTATGTAAAAAAAATACGTTGAAATGCTTCTCTTGTGATCAAGCTTTTCTTTCTAATGAATATGCTTTCGTATAAGAATTTGTCATTCACTGATTTCATTTCCCCAAGTCTTATGAACAGGCTTTCTTAGAGCATCTGTATGTGAAACCGGAACACCAGAAAATGTCTCTACGTACTCCTAAACAGCGAACGCATTAGTACCAGTTTGCTAGTGGCTTCTATTGTGAATTCGGGTGTTTGGAGCTCTTGTTATCGTTAAACTTCATTGTTTATTATTAATCGTTTATCTTATTATTGGTAAGTTTTCTCTTCCTCTGACATTTAATTATATACTTTCATTAGAGCATTACAATTAGTTTGCCTCACTGCTGCAATGCAGGTGACTTTCTCCGTTTAAGCTTCTCTGATTTTAACAGATACACATGTTTGTTGATCATAACACAAGCGCCGTATTATTCCTTCTTTGTAAATAGTTAACGAACTACCTGGTCTAAATAAAATGATCAGTAAATACATGTAAGAAGGGGTTTTAAGCAGTATTCATTTTAATTGTATATGCAACTGCTGACGGTTTTTACTTCAATGCATACACACCGTACTCCCTCCACTTCTGTCCATGACCAGTCGTAGTGTCTCATCTCCGCCGTTCCGCCCCAACATAAGCGTGGAGGACATAACATTTGTTGACAACGCATATCAGCGTTCGGTAGACAGGATTACGTAGCCACGACAAGTAGTATTTGATGTCCTCTTTCCCCGCAACCCTGCTGAACGAAGCTGTTCTGTAGTATACGCTGCTCTAGAGATTCTGTTTTCACAAGTCATACACCAATATTTTCTGTTCTAGTGTTAACTGTTGGGTGGCATTTCAGTACATTACATTTTCTTCTTGTACAGCACGGATTAGGCACCCTGGCCTGTTCCGCCTCCAAATTAAAGTCGGTCACTCCAGTGTTTTCTTGATCTTCCGATATTCTTTTTAAGGGTATCGGATCCGGAATCATGCCTAGTACACGCTGTTATATTTCATTGCACATTCATTAATTATATCTAACACACATGTCATGTTTATTTCATTTGTACATTCAATTTCACACAATAATAGCCTCTAAGAGCAGGTGTCAACATATTTCAAGCAAAACCTAACCGATTTTGTGACGAAGCTATCTTGGCGCCTATGAAGTGACCTTAAGCAGAGAGATAGCGGATCGATAACGTCGGAGATTTGGCGATCTGTTGTGCATGGCGGTCCTCGAGCGTTTCCGGCAAATAGTCAACTGGGATTCATGGTAAAACTTTTATCATCTTCTTCATTAATTTTTACCTGTAATTTGTGTTACATAGTTTCATTGGCGCGTATTTGTATGCACAATGGATAAAACGCTTATCAGCCGTTACTTTCTTTACTGTAAAAAGCTTCTTGCAGACAAGTTCTTGGATTAATTGCAGCATTCACTGTTTTATTTTATCATTAATAGAAATTGGCATGTTCAATCGGAGTGTTTTGTGTACTGCAAAGCTTAAAGAAATGTACATTAGTATATAGCTCGTATTTTTCTGAAAGCGTAGTGACTTGGGCGATATAGAAGAGATGGAGCAAAAAATTCCATGGCGAACCTCACTTTATGAAGAAAAAAAATCATTTAAAACACAGGTTTAAGGACCAAACAAAAGTGGAAAGAAAGACTGCAATAAAAATGCATGAAAATTCTGGCATTAAACGTTTATATTACTACCCCGCTTATGCCGGTGTAAGTTTCAGGAGGAAGATTTCGGTGAGGAAGAGCTTTCATAATACCCATGCAAAAGAAACAAATGGCAATTACTTCCATATGCCAGCGCCACCGAGCAGTTGCTGTATTAATAGCACTTTCTTTATGCAATTGTTACTTATTTTTCATTAATCGCAATGACTGGAAAGACAGTTAATTTATTCTAGTAATACGGGGGGGGGGTTCTTTTTTGTATGTTACTGTGTACTTCAATATAAGATTTTGGAATTCAGGGTAAGGTGAATCAATTAAACATTATAGTGTGTTAAATATATCCAACAGCAATCCATTTATATTGCTTTTTCTTGAGCCTCAGAGGTATCCCTTTGGTAATACAAATGCACAATTTCGTAAATACATAAAAAGTTATATTTTATATTAAGTTGTGTGTCTGTGTGTGTGTGTGAGAGAGAGAGAGAGAGAGAGAGAGAGAGAGAGAGAGAGAGAGAGAGAAATATGCTTTTATGCTGCTATTGAAAGACAAACTTGTTCAATCATGATATGGCAGTTCTGCAAAGGTTGATTTAGATGGAAGTCAAGTAGAAAATAATGTGAAAGAAGTGTGATAGGCTAACAACTCTGCAGTCGCTTGTGATATGGACTATGAGAGAGATTCAGTGCTAAATTTGGTGAAGTGTATGTTACAAAGCCAGCAAGGTTATCACACCGTCCCATCCAAAATGATATGCGGGGAAAAACAAGTACAATATTTCAAGGAAGCTAGAGTCTTTTTTATTTTATTTATAATTATAAGCCTTTGAAAGAGACTAATAAAATCAATTATTGAAAACTCACGTTGCAACGTAACAATAGATTCAACGGAGCTTGCAGAGACACTGTGGATAGATTTTTGGCTTGCCGAGGTCGAACGGAAAACACACATGCTAAGTACTTAAGAATACAGCTGGTCGCAGTCTTCAGTTTTATCTTTGCATTGACTTATCCTCCGTTACAGAAGCCACCAGTTACCTAGATATCAACCCTAGTCCGCGAAGATGTCATTCACTAGAAGGGGATGTTGAAGACGCTAATAAGAAATCTGAAATGAGTTAACTACTAAGAATTGGATAAAGTAGATCAGATGACAAGGAACTGTACCACAAAGAGAATAACGAGAAGATCAATCTTATCTCTATTCTACACTCGTTGATATTGCAGCCATAAATGCAATTCATTCTTCTTTCTGGGGGGGGGGGGGAAATGCCAAATCGCAGAAGAATTTTTCTTTCTGACTTACGTTTTGAACTAATTAGATCTTAAGTAGATAAGCGGAGATAAAAATGTTTATGGAATTCAGAAAACAGTAAATATGGCAATGGCAAGGAAACTTAGTGGCACTGTGGAATCATCATAAACGTCAGCTCCAATGCTATATATGCTACCAAGATGCTGCATCTAAGAAAATCAATCAAGACAAATTGGGAAAATAAAAGGTTACCAGTTTGAAGTGTAGCAAACGTGTGTGGAAAACATAAAAACTGTGTTGTGTGAAATGTGTGAACATATTGATTGAGAATGAGGGTAGCTTGATGTAGTGCAATCTAGATCTCAAGACTACTACGAGAGACAGTTCTGCCATAAACTCATAATGTCACGTGCGTTCCCAATTGCAAATGAAGACATTTGTTAATATTTTCTTCACTCGCTTTTGAAAAACTCCCTTTTATTTAATAACCACTATGTAGATTTACTGAAATGTTTAGACGATAAATGACAACATGGTGGTGGTCACAAGTATTTTGCCATCATAAACGATGGCTTACAGCTAGGTAGCCTTTATGGACTCAACAGTCACAATGAATTTGTGACCACATATCTCACTTTTGCCTTATTGAGAAAAATAACTTACAACTCCGCCTTAACTTCAGCCTAACGTAGCAACTCGAAGTTGTGTTAAACCGTTAAGCGAAAGTCATTGCCAATTTCCCTTTTGTGAAGTGGCTGGTATGAAATATGTAGCCAATTGTAGTAACTAGTCTCGCGAAGTGGAAATTTTATTTTAAGTCTGTGTAATAAACGTGTACGTCAATACAGAAACCTGAAGTTTCGTTAAAGTTGTCGCATGAAATAACAACAACAGCAATAATAATAATAATAATAATAATAATAATCGCTAAGAAAGTTGCTCAAACGAAAGACAGGAGGATTAAACTCCTGTATAAGAAATTATACATATGTGTTTTATACCAATTTCAATTCTGTGACTACGTACAGAATTCTGTAATAAACATGACTTTGAGAAAGCAATATATAAAGTTAACAGAATTATATCGTCTCTTACGAAAAGATATGGAATTTCTCCTGTTGAGGAAAATGTGTACTAACTATAGAAATTATGGTTTGTGATTGTGAATTAAAAAGATTAGAGGGTAAGATAAATCAGACAGATGACGCCATTATCTCAGAAGTTTACAGCTTAAGGTTTATGATGTTCACGCACGGTGCCACAAAATGAGTTATAAAATCTCTTATGCCCCTTATTTTAGAGGCTGCGAGCCGCCAATGAGTACTACAGAAATCTCTGGAACCAACTGATATTCTCTTAAAGCCTCCCATATAAAAACTCTTCTTCTCCGACGTTCTCTCCAGGCAAGAGACAAATCCTTCCAAGGTTTATCCTTCACGATTTCTGACCAACCACGGCAAATTCCCTCAGTGTCTCTA
Source organism: Metallyticus violacea (assembly GCA_030762175.1). Classification (NCBI taxonomy): domain Eukaryota; kingdom Metazoa; phylum Arthropoda; class Insecta; order Mantodea; family Metallyticidae; genus Metallyticus; species Metallyticus violacea. Next base: position 125,854,784 of record CM060832.1, read on the forward strand.
CAGAATAGGCAAGATGCAATCTCCAGAATATTTATTTGTGAAAAAGATAACCAAATGACTGTTCATCTCCTTTCCAGATGCAAACTTTAAGAACATAACAGATCTCGTTATATCAAGAATTCTTCAAAACTCTACAAGTGCATTTCCACCCAAGGACAATTATATCTATAAAGTAGATATATCATTCTAATTTCAATGATGATACAAGTCGCTTGTCTCAATGTGTTTGAACCTTGTGCTTTAAGTTCAGAAAAATCATTTATTCAAGATTTGCAACATCTTGTTGTCTTAGAATGTGCATTACGAGATTAGAAGTAACCTCCAAAAATTCAAAATGGCGAATTGGTTAAACAAACTGCAAATCTTTAGTTTCACATGTGTTTTTGGTGTAGCTAACAACCAGCCATACGAGCGATTAACAACTTTATGTCCCGAACATCCTCTCCATGACCATACAATTGATGTGCGCTTCGCCACGCCTCTTCCTCCTCCACCTCCTTTCAAACTTTCTGCCTCTCCTGCTAGAGTTCTTCATGCATGACCTGTACTGCGCCACTTTCACAGTCTGTCGATAGACGAGCCGCCTCGACGCTGTCTTGCATATCCTTATCGGAAAGTGAGACTGTAAACACACAGCAGATGTAACCCTCTGGTCTAGCGTTTCTCAAACTGCTGTCCGCCAACCACAAGTGGTCCTCGAGGTCCAAGCGACATTTATTTAGTAAAATGGAGCATTAGCCCCTAGATAGACAAAGAATAAATAAATATATGAATAAAATTCAAATGAATTGCGGAATGCATTGTTTTTGGTATTATAAAGAAATGGAATTTCCGTAGCAAACATTTTCTCTCGTGGAAACTTACTACGGCTTATTGTATTTGAAAGTTCCTTGCAGAATACATCTCTTCGTACGCTTATTACTTTTTTTAATTAATAAGGGAGAAATAATCATTAAAATATGTTCTTCTATTTTTCCTGATTACACGAACATTCTTATTAACGTGTTAAAATTAAATATGAACGGATACTTTATTTCTACACATCTCCTTTGTATATTAGCCTTTACAATTGGTGTAACTGTTCTTAGAGGGTTTGTTATTTTAGGATCTTACAATTAATAGCCTCGTTTCCTCTAACTACCCATTTTTTTTATCCTGCTTTCCACCACTTCTTCAATTTCTACATTATCTCCTCAGATATATTCATTTGCTTTAATCGCTTTCTTCCTTCACTTCTCTCTTACCTTTCCTACACAATTACCAAATTACCTTAAAAACCTTATTGTCAATTAAAAAAAAATCAAAATTACTATTTGTAAATCGCTTCTTTTTTAGTCCGTGCTTCCTCTCTCCACACTTTAGTTTCTGAAGTTTCCTGTACAATGTAAATACTTTTGTATTAAAACTGTATATAGGTAAACAAGTGACTGAAAAAAAAAAATATATAAAGGTGCTTATAAACAGGACAAAGATACATTATCTTGCCATAACATTTTTTTTATCAGATACTATCGCTCTCATTCCGTGAAATAGAAAATTATGAAAACCCCGTAGTTGTGATCGTCCTTCATAGGTTGGGAAACCGACACAAGTGGCGCAGGTCTTTTACTTCGGACTCCGTGAGCAGTAATTCTGGATTTAGATTCCCGCCAGTACGGCCCTCGCTGGCTGAGGTTTATTCTACATTTTCATGAGTCCTCATTAATGACAAATGCTGGGGTGGTACCTTATAATTGAACCTGGAATAGTTCATTCCTTTAAAAAAAAAAAAAAATCATCTCACGTATCGCCAGTGTGCGTCTTAAGTGTCTAGTAAACACGGGCCTTGAACATTACTTAACAAAAAGGTTGGGAAATCACCAAGCGGTTTTTTCGATCATTAAATCTGGAAATCAGAAATCAGTAGGATGTTTGTGTATCGCACCATTCATAGCTTTACTAAGGCCGGCACTTTTGATGATAGTGATCCTAACAACAACAAATAAACAAGCAATGCATCCTTCTGCAATTCTCGCCAAGAATACTCCCGATTGTCAGAAACATGAGGCAAGTGTAGCCGACGTAATAATAGACCGGTAATTTCTGAGGTTAGGTTTACTACCTCCTTTATTGCGAGTGCCGAATACTTTTCGCAGAAAACATGTTCAAAATTGTTTTCTCGCTACTAGTTAAAAGCTTGCCCTGTTTATGCTTTACATCTTTACATAATGTTTCCGTAGAAACAGCACTACTAACGTCGCCATAACAACTGCATGCGCCTTGCCTTGTTTACCCGTAGAGTGCATTCGGAGTTGCTAAAGCCCCAGTCCCGAGAGAACTACTTTACCGCACCAGAAGTTGCAGCAGCTCCAACAGTGTAACCGTTGCATGTATAATTCTTTTGTTAAACATATTGTTACCTATGCGTTGTCCTCCGTAACTTGTAAATAAAAATTCATAGAGGATTATGTATTATTAAATGGGCTGTTGAAATATTGTAACGTGGCAAATTTCCTCATTGGAATTCGCATATAATTACCACACACACTAACCTAACGCTAACATCGGGTAAATCCGAGAAACCGGTGGACCCAGTGGTTTGCTGCGGTTCGCTACGGCATGACGGTCTACGTTCGCCTCCTTTTTGTAAATGTGATAGGGGCGGGTAAATCACTATACTGGTGGCAAATCTCCTTTAATTTCAGCAGGAAAAAATATCGTAAATATTAATTTATAGCATGTATATGCATGGTACTACATTAGCGAGTAAATCATTGTAATGGTGGCAAATCTCCTTTAACTCCGGCAGGGAAAAAAGAAAAAAAGTCATCAGTATGTGACGATTCGAAACCACTACCTTCAAAATTATGGCATGGCGCTCTAAACGTCTGAACTATCGTGCCGTGGTGCTTGAGAATGTTACTATTTAGCTACATCTCTGAAAGTTACACTACCTACGGCTTTCTCTGCTATCGCTCGGGAGTGACTCGACACTGGAGCTCTAGAAGCTCTGAGATACACTCTACGGGTAAGGACAATGTGTTTAAACAACCGTTGAATCAGCCTAAACAACCTTGGGAGTTGAAGCGGATCAATGTGCAGCTTGGAAATCAACTTCATTGAGTCAGCAGTTATTAAATTAAGGTCACAAGTTTTTTTTTTATATAATATATATAGCAGATGTTATTTATTACTGAATTCATCATCAATTTTAGATTGCTAACAACTACTTTCCTTACTTGCATTGCTACTGTGTTGTACTTGGATGCACACAGTCATGCTAGTGACGTCATTGTTTTGATCGGTATCACTCTAAGGGCGAATCGGGAACAGATGCCAGCGCTTTATGGATACCGTAGCTGTTATAAAACAGTACGAGGGAATCCAATTCGGAAGCAGACAATGACGCCCTGATATGAAAATATCCAGGAAATTCAAGTCCAGAGTGTAACTGATGAGTTTTCCTCGAATATTATTAACTGGGTATTATTAATTGCAGATATGAAACAGCGTTATTTTAACAACAGCCCTGGAAAATTCTGCCTCCACTTATGAAAAGCTTGTAAGAAAGTCCCGAAGGTACAGAGAAGCCACCATTTTACCTCAGTAATTGTGTGATGGGGAATGAACTATGTCAGTGTCAATAAGCTCTGTTTCTGTGAGATGAAGTTGATGCAAGTTCACCTAGAGTTGTCTTGAGAAAAATTGTTCAGATTATTAATAGATTGATGTTCTAGCATTCCTGACGTAGTCTCCTGGACTACAAATTATGGTCAATGTTTGTGGTTTGAAAGGAAGCGCACCTAATATTGATAGTTTCAAACAATTCTTAAGAGCCAGCAATTGTCAATCTCCCAATGAAGGTAGTGCATGCTGCTGTAGATGAATAACTGGTCATTGATGGAGTCCTTTTGGCAATTATAGGTACTAAACATTTGGAATATATAAGGGAACGACATATCAAAAGGAAATAAACATAATTAAAATCTGTTGTAGTTACCTAACTAAAATCTTGTAACATTGTTTATGGCAAGGCAAGATATAGTGTTCCGTAGAACTTTTTAACTTAAAAAAATTAGTATCCACATAAAACTAGCTTGCGAATTGCAGCTGTAGTCTTTCCTTTAGTAAAAATTGCCCGAGATTTACAACATAACTGTATACACACAAATGGAACTATTACAATAAACATTACAATTGGGATTTTTTTAAAATTTGTTTCAGGGATGTTCAATGTGAATGTTTTATGGTTATGTTGGTAACATTTCGCACATGCTTTACATCGACTGCAGATGTGGAGGGGTGCACAGTTGATTCCCTCTTACACAGATTGCCAGACTCTTTAAATTGGTACATGTACAAATGGACTTATCTTTCGTGGACTGTTGCCATATCCTGCGACTATAATAATGAACACAGTCCCATAGAATTTTAGGAATAAAATTCCTTATTTAAAAATCATCTGGTGGTCAACACATCCAAATATGTTCATCAAGGACTGTGTAAATACAAATTTCCAAATTTTCTTCGTCTCGCTATGCAAGGTGCAACTCCAGAGATCTTTTTGATAGTGTTTTGTATTTTTTTCTCCAGTATAATCACCTTTTAATTTTATACATTTAGCACAACGCTCATAAAGAATTTCTAAGCTTCTTAAACAAATTGTTTTTCTTGCTCTGCAAACCACAGTACTTTCATTGCTTTGATTAACGTTTCTTCAATTTTAATTGTCTTTTTAACTTTGGATATAAAGGTAGCCCGAAGGGTATAAATATGACGAATAGGGATATAGATTAATCAATTCAAAACCACTTCATTAATTATCTGCACTACATTCAGGCACTTGTGAGCTGGTGCATCGTCTTGCATACAAACACAATTTTGGAAAATTTTAGCTGGCATTTTTCCAACATTGCATTGGTCAGCAATGCAGAATAATACGCCCTCATCACCATTTTACCTTGTTCTAAACAACCCGTCATTATATTTTCTTATTTATCCCCCCTCCCAATGGAAGAACCTTGCCCGCCGATTTTTGGACACACATTTTCTTTGGGCGGATCGAAGCATCTTGTTTCCATACTTTGATTGTTCTTTTGTTTCCGGATCATAGTAATGGATCCATGTAACGTTCATAGTTACAATGTGATCAAAAAAGTTGAAAGAACACCTTCAAAATGACAAGTCGTATTTTATCAACATTCAGACATTTTGGGATCTATTTAGCAGTGGTTTTTCTCGTACCGAATCATGATGTACGATTTTAAAGACGACTTCATAGGAGGTGTTAAACGTTTGTGCTCTGCGTTTCAGCCCAATTCGTCAACCCTTCAAAATTATTTCATGCACAACATTAATATTTTCGGGAATGGACACAAAAACGATTCTTCCAACACGATGTTCTTCTTTGATATCTGTCTTTCCTCTCTTAAAATATCGCAACCCAATGGTGGCTTACGAGGGACAATGATTCTTCAATATAGCCACCATATCCTATAAAGTTCCTTGCCGGACAAGCCTTTCAGAAATAGATTATCACCGAACGATACTCAATTTTCTGAAAATTCAGATTCTGCTGTCATATTTACTGTAAAAAATTACATTTTCGATCACATAAATTGGAGAAACTATTTACAAAACAACATACTTGTCATGGTATCGGCTTTCGGTTCTGTTAATACAAAGAGTCGCAGGCTAAGAACTTGCCAATACCCCCTGGTATGTTCCGCTCATGACATTTGTAGCAAAAGAATGTTTATATGAGGTAAGTGCCAAATTTTTTCGGCACTTTTTGAGATATCAGAAATAATATCGGTAATATACATATATCAGTATCAGTAATATACACATATATTACCCTAACCCCAAATGACTCAAGATTTATCTGCAAAATGTGCCATTAAGACACCATCCACCATTAAATGTCTTTCCTTGCACATCTTTTTTTCATTTTAGAGAGGATGTTATGCTCTTGCTGAATGTTTTTGAAGATATTTTGCCAATGTATTTATTGCCTTTTGGGGGGAGGATAGTAATAAGTTTCGTCTACTGCGACATTGGATTATAGTACTGCTTTCGATTATCTTGGCAAAATTAAAAAAACACACAGGAATGGTCCCACGGCGCTAGTTGTGAATTGCATAAAGAAATCCGAGACAGCCACTATGCGCTGATCTTTGTGAATTTCATGTCGACGATTAAAGACCTCTGCAAGAGAAAGCCTTAACCATACTGGGACTTCAAGCTTCAGCCAGTTTTCTTCCTGGCCGAAAATGTTCGGCCCATTCCTATGAACGATAAGTTTTCCCACTAGCATCGTTTAATCGCTGTTTAACAGCATTTCTTTGTTGAACGACCATAATCAAAGCGTGTTAGTCAATTTTAGAACAATTTAAACTGGCATGTTGGTAAAATGAGTGCCTCCAGCTAAATGTAGGGAGTTGAAACTGATATGCTAAACGCCTATGGATTTTTTTTTTAAAATTGGCGCGAATTTTGTGTCAGGCCGAAAACGTTTGCAACGTATGTCATATTATCAACAAAGAGGACTGATGTTATGTGCGTTTAATAATAAAACCACCGTCTAAAATTGATGTTACTCTTCACCTGTGTCCCATTTTGAAAAATGGTTTTTATAATTACAATAATTTTCATTTGAAAGCTTTGATTTCTGGTAACCTTAACTTTGATTAACAAGGGGTCAGGTAGTGCATCTGGTAATGTTATCTCAAACTTTATACATGATGAAATGCTGATAAAAGATGTGTAAGTGCAAAATAAAATAACTGCTCACATGAATAAAAAAAATGTGAAATTAAAGGCTAAATATAGATATGCAAATGTTAGTAGCTCATCTCAATAGATTGCCACTCCACCCGCAGTGTCATAATAGGCGAATGGTGGAAGAGAGGGGAGAGAAGGTAAGCACTGTCACCAGGGATGTGCTTTCTATATGGTGTGTTCACACGCTTTTTATTCACATGAGCAGCTAATATTTTGCTCTTGGTATGTGTAAAATTTGAGATAAGGTTTCGGGATGAGCAACCTGACAGTTCCCTCCACTTATACAAAAAGTAGTTATTGTTTTAACCTGGAAGTAATTCACTCTTGCTACTTAAAATGTAGCTGTATCATTTGGAGGGGGAAAAATACAAATACAAAAACAAAAACCTAACCATTAAATTTTCATACGTTATATTTATATGATTGCTTTAATTTTTTTCTGTATTCATGTTATACGTTTTTCCTTCAAGATATTACGTTAGCGAAATATCTTAATTTCTCCATTCTTGCTGAGATTGCTTAGCATTGCCAATAATAAGTCCGTAGAATGTTGAGAGGAAAGTTCTTGTTCATTGAAGTCCAACATGCAAGTTTTTCTAGTTTTATTGATGTAGTTTGCTAATTGGTAAAGTTGAGATATTCCGCAGCACAGAATATGTTTGCGCACGTTTCATACTAGGATTGAATGAAACAACGATAATTGGCGAAGTTTAAAGGGAAGTTTGTACGGGGAAAGCTGGTGCATGTAGTGAATATCGAGATTGAGACTTTGTGCTTACAATTTCTACCTTTTTCCAAAATTAAAGGTACAAGCTGCCTTACCGCTTTCAAAGCAAAGTTGGTTTGGAAGGAACTGAAGATGATGATGTTCGTTATTTCTTAAACATTTGGCAGAAAAACTTAGCAAAGAGGTGCAATCATGAAGAACATAAATATGGCACATAAAACAGCAATATGAATAAATCGTGTTTTTCATGCGCTAAATGCATAGCTTCTTTTGTAAAAGTTGTAAAGTTGGAGATGATATTGTTTTTCATTTAGCTTTCCCTTACACTAATAGAGCGAACATGCAAAATTCGAAGAAAAATTCAAGAAATATTTCTTGATACTACCTTCACTAAAGCACCGGTGGTAACCTTAAGAATAAATGTACACAAAGGAAAGTAAATTTAAAATAAATAATATAACACGCAAAAAAAAAAAAAAAAAAAGTGGTCTCTTACAACAAATAGAATTTGGTATAATCATGTAAAACGCTACTGAATTTATTAGCTTTATAATAAATTTAATTTTTAGGTTCAGAATCATTAAGAAAAAAGTATACATGAAATCACAGCGTGTACTATTCATGATTACGTTTTCATGGCAGTCCAACAATCGTAATGAACAAAGTGGTTAGGAAAGGTTGTATGCTAGTTCTGGTGGGGTACTTTCAAGAACATTGTGAATACTTTGTACAATGCCCGAGTATCGGGTTCAAAATATAAAATTGAATGATCATCGAGGTTGCAGGAGTAATGGAATATGTATTTACTTCAGATTCGTGAAATAATGCATGCAATGAGTATACATGGGTAACTAGAGAGTAATACGAATTAAAATGTGGATATGAATCTTAAATTTCTTATTTATTTTTGTTAGGTGTCAATATTTGCATATAAAAATCTTACTAAATGAAGTTTGTACGTGGAAATTCTTTTTCGGTGCATAAACCGAACAGCAGCGCTTAATGCAACTAATTGCTTTCTTTAGGTACTCAAATTTTAAAGACTCGCCTTAGGCACCAGCACAGTTGGGCGAATTGCAACTTTACGCACTGCCATCGAAAATTTCTTGCATGTTTTATTTAATCAATGTTCAGTATTTTCCTCTCAAATGCATCAACGTAACGAAAGAAAACAAGTTCTTTGACCTACAGATTATTTTAATAAGAAAATTTGGTTGCTATAGTTCACTTTCAACCATTCCGCTTTTCGTTATAGCTGAATACATAACTAGAGGTATTTCTGAACAGTGACATGGCTTAGATCATGTAGATAATAGGCACAGGAAAATTATAAAGATTGGGATAGAAATCTTGAATATAAAGCTGCAGATATTTTCCGAGCTGTATCACGTAATTTTCGGTACAAAAATCTATTTGGTTCAGTGTTTTATGTGACTGTAAAGAAGATAGCAGGTTCAATGTTCAAAGTTTCAAGCTGCCTTAAGAGACGTAACTGGGCAAAGTCTATTTATATAGACTTCAAATGTCTAAAATTGGCATTTCAGTTTTCTTTAAAGTTCGTCGATAAGTTAATAGGTTTACTATATGCGTTCGATCCCCCCTCCCCAATAAAATAGTTGAGACCGAATTTGGGCAAATATATTATACCCTCCGTCCATCAAAGAACTAAAGCAAAACTGAACGTTAATGGCACAATACCTTGATCCTTGCTATAGCATATGAAATACAGAAGGCGCAAAGAATTGGCCTCAAGTCCAGATGCTGATTTAAGAAACATTTTTCCATACAGTGTGAAACCATTATTTTAAGAAAGATAAGAATTTTTGAACACTTAAACAGAAGATAACGGGAAAGTCTGAGCATCTTTTAAAAACAAACAATAGTGTTTTAAATATTAATGGGGGATATAGATTTGTGATAGGCATTTAGTATTTCGTTTTTTGAACGTTAGTTTGTGCATACATAACATAATGGGTCGGTCCCAGTCGTTTTGTTGTCAAACAAGCCTACTGCTAAAGCAGATTAATTCAAAATAGCAAAATTCTAAAGTCGAATAAAATCGTAAGTTAACATATAAGAATGGTAACAAGTGAATTAGCAAATTTATTCGAATTGGGGGGGGGGGAAGATAACTTTGTTCCTTTTGATTTTCCATTTTGTTTTCCTTATTTCTTACTCTTTTTTTTTCCGTTCTGCCTTACTTTTTTATTCCTATTTATTTTTGCGCCCTCTTTCTAAGAACTTATAATTTTTATACTTTTTATTATTCTCTGTACATCTCTTATTGCTATTATAAAGAAAAACAAAACTACTCTTAATTATGTTCAGTAATATCACGAGCGCCGATAATTTTTCGGTAATTGAGGTTGACAAGCATGAGTTTGGAAGTTCAATTAAAGTACCTAGAATTATAAGTAAGAAGGGGATTCGATAAGATAATTTCAATGCTAGAACGACGCCTCTCCCCCTTGTTTTATGTATATACTTTTTATTTATTTATTTATTTATTTACTCTTGGTATAATCATTGAAATGGTTTGGCTTACCTGTTTGATCAATCTGAAAACATACACTACTCTTATTAGTTTTTTTTTTCAAGCAGAACTGTTTGGGATCTAAATTTAATAAAATACAACTGAACACTATTATAACAATTACCATTATTACCATTTTGTTTCAATTAGTGAAAGCGCCAATAGTGAAGTCGAATCTAAGAAGAGAGAGAGGAGGAGAGGGAGAGGGAAAACAAAAGTGGGAGGAAAAAACTATCAGTTATTAGTTATTGAGCACCATACTTTAAAACTATCGATGAAGTTCTATTCTGATTGGTGAATAAGGTATCAGTGAGACCGTACATGGCTGAAAGGCGCTCGCGTTTAGTTATCACTATTGCTCTACGGGCTATGAAAACCGATAACCTTATTTGCAAACCATCTTTTGTTTCCATTTAGCGAGAATGTTTAGAGCTTTTAAATTGATGCAAATCTTTTATTTATTTTCAATGAATTACGGTCATGGATGCTGATATACAGGGTTTTCAGAAAATTTCTTTACCGCTCGCACGAGGTTTTGCGTCTCGGAAGTTGGACACAGCCTGGCACGTCTATACACCGGCTTCACTTCTTAAAAACTATAAACTTTTACCTTAAAGCAAATTGTTGGAAATGTCCTTTATTAGCTAAACCTACATGTACCGGATAAACACATTCCGATTGATACATTTAGTTCCAACACTGTTAAGAGGGGGTTTCTTGTATACAGTTTGGATTTTCATAACACTATGAGTGTTCGCACACTTGGTTAAACCACACCTCGTCTGAAAAGAGCACAGGCTGTGGGGGAATTTTAATGTCTTTCGTGATTCAAATCAAATAGAGTGTAGCTTGTATTTCGCGTTTATCTTCTTTACTTGCGGTATTTATGTATTAAGGTGACTGAACATTTTCTTGTATCATTTTCCGTACCTTAAATCGCGAACATTGATTATCCACGAATAGCATTTCAATTGGGGGAAGTTCAATGTCGATACTTTCTGGCTCATCGAAACCTCCCGTTGCTCACAGACTTCAATAAAGTCTCCTTAATAGCTGCACGCCAATTCAAGTGTATCGCCGTTTTACTGACAATGCACACATTGAGTTCTGCCTGGTTTTCGTTGATTCTGCATATATCCGCTGTGCAGTTTTAAATCATCTATTGATGGGATCACTGATGACCTGACCGTTGTTTTTTGTTTCTTTTTGAGGCTTTCCAGATTGTTTGAAGCATTTCAAACACCTTTTAAAATTAATATCTTCATATTTAATGCAATGGTTACTGTCTAACATTTCTCATACAGTCCAGTAACAGGCCGCTGCTTTCTTTAAATTATGACAGCACAGTACAGAATAAAGAAGCTAAGAGGTTAATCTCATTTTCCCCCCTTTAACTCTATTTAGGTTATCTTTTGTACTACAGAAAGTTGAAAGAAACCAACATTCTCTTGGAAAGCAGGCCATATCTGCCCTGCTTACCTGGTCTTGAGTCATTGGTGAAAACAGCACGAATCTGGAACCTTGGGTCTGGAGGGAATAAGCTATTACCCTGGATTCACCGGGGACGGGTAGGCCGTTACGCTGGCCCTACGGATTGCGGAGGAGCGAACCGGAGAAGGTAGTTAAACCTTTTTGGACCCACCTGAATGGTGGTAAAATGAACTGGGATCCACGGATAGCGCTCGAAGATAGCATGACATTCCAGGGCTCAGTATTATGTGTAGATTGCGGAAAAAGTTTATCTGGACTTGGGCTATTCGTCTCAGAGAGGTTATTTGATTTGCCGTATACTTCAGGAAAAAAGAAACTACTTTATAACCTTCCTTTCTGCAGACAATCTGAAAGTAGTCCTGGCGTCATAATGCGCTACAGGCACTGCGCAGTCAACATTGTTTGAACTACCAGGCAATTACTGAACCAATCGGATTGAACTGATAGGAATGGAAGACATTTCATTACTTCAGTTTTGCTCAAAGGCTGGTAGTTTATGCTTTTGCCCTAATGGGGCTCGTGTTTATGCCAGGATCTAATGAGGTACGAATATAGACGGAGTCTAATAATGTTTCCAGATAAAACACCCCGACGACGGCTTAGCCTCCTCCAAGTATTTCGAGCCGCTCAGAATTGTTTTGACACCAGGAACCTTTCAAATTGCAAGCTACCGTCACACTGCACACAGCACCAACCCACTTTGCTCGGCACTTTCAAACCTGTAACAGAACCAGCAGAATAAAATGAAATGAAAAGAGCGGAAAAGCCATGCAAGAAGAGATTCATCCAGCTTACGCCTAAGTGACAAGGGAACGTGAGAAAAAAAAAATCCAAAGTCAGAATGGCCGACCCAAAGGGGTTTGAACCCGGGAGCTCCCGAACTGTGGCCTAATCTATAATATTCGGATTTTTAAGCTATCTGTGGCTGGGTATTTCAGTGGTAAACGGAGGATTAGCTTAAATATACCCTGGTACTGCATCCTCTTTGTCACTTTTTACCGTAGTGTGAACACACGCTCTAGACTTCATTTTGCGCATGCGCAAATGGGAGTGAGTTATGTAGTTACGTAAAGTATTGCAGCGAATGATTGAAACAGCGCTTTGTTCTTCCGTGCTGATTGGCTAGCTCCCTTCTGCTACAAATAGCGTTAGTGCTCCGTCAGCTATGTTAATGAAGTTACCGGTCTCTGCGCTTTGCGGCATTAACTGTGAATAGCTCGATAATTGATGCCATGTTGGAACGGCTAAACCAGCTATGTGTATATAGACGTAGTCAACAGGCACGATACCCTAAAACGATTAGTTGTTTGTACAGATAAAGTGATACTTAAATTGAAAATTTCAAGAGCATTGCTTTCGTTTTGAAATGCTGTGCATTGATTTATTATCTCAATCTTAATAATGAAGTGTGAGTGATTATGTTGAGGTTTCTTGTAGCCAAACTTTTGACAACGTGGTAAGCTGGGTTAACGAGCAGAGGGCGTTGCAGGGTGAAGATGGTCGTTACTAAACCCCTGTGTCAGATTTTGTGGAAGCTGTCATCCTAATTGGTCATTAGGAGAGCCTCTGCTGGACTGTCTGAATCGTGCGTTCGTGCAGAGCGGGAGGAGCAACAACAGAGCGGATTCATATGCAGCAGCCACCGAAGCTTTTTGTACATGCAGCATTTTCAGTATGGGGATGGGATAAAATGTGTCTTATTATAGAAACAATTTAATACCAGTAACGGTCGCATTTATTGCAATGCGGGCAACATCTCTTTCTTTTTTCTTTTCTTTTTTTTTTCTTTTTCTTTTCTTTTTTTTTTTTTTTCCTCTTCTTTTCCTTACTTTGGTCTTCAGATTAGACCATACAGTTCGTTCCGGTTTCCAAATTTCCTAGTTCAATATTAAATTTAACGTGCACTGTGTTCCACGATTATCAGATTACTTTTCAATGTAATCACCATGACGATTATGGCATTTGGAATGAGAGTTGCTTTTCGAAAGCCTCCTCGTAGAATTCGATACTCTGCGAATTCAGCCATCGTTTTACTGCTCTCTTGGCGTCATCCTCAATTCAAAAATTTTGGCCATCACAAAATAATTTGGCGCTAGCTCAGAGCCATATCCAGAGTTATCCACCGAAAGTGACTCAGAAGTTCACGAATCGCTGAATGAACTAGGCCTTTTCGATACCTTGAACACGTTTTGTCACACTCTGCCCGCTAATCACATTATCTGCATAAATTTCTACAAGCTAAAAATGTATTTCCGCAGCCGATTCGTTCTTAGCATTTAGAAGTTTAATGAATGCATGGACTTCTTTTATGAATAACTCCTGCAGTAGAGTTGCCATGATGTAAACTGTCACCAAGGTACCAACGGAACTCAAAAGAAATGTCCCAAGAAACTGAACAGCCACAGCCACTATTGAATAGATAATACAAATATAATTTGAAAATATCTCTGAATAAAGCATAAAACAAAGGGCGAGTTTTGAAAATTGTTCTGAAATCTTCCTATGAAGAAACTTGCTAAAGATGATTAGAACAAGAAGCAGCAGTGTTCTATTTATAGCCAGGAGGAATTTAAAGTACAGATAGATGCTTACTGTTTTAATAACGAGCTTTTCAATTTTATTTTTCATGCTAATTATTATTTTGGTTACATTTATTTTATGTTTAAAATGTCTCGCATGATAACTGTTTTAAGACTTCCCTTTCAGATATATACCATAGCTTATAATATACAGGATGGATCACTCGAAACTTCGGATATCTCTGAAACAAGAGGTACTATTGCTGCGTTTTCATCGAATTGAAGTTCAGATAAGCTCTCATTAATATAGCCCATGCTACGATTGATTTCAACAACCATTACAAAGTGCATTTCTAGCACAAAGTTACATATTTTTTTTTAAATGGAACAATGTCTATTGAGTCCAAGGGAAAAAAAAGAAGAAAGAAATAATAAATATTAGGTGAAATTAGAATGTCAATGGGCTATTTTGCATGATTCTAGGCTAAATATTTCACGAGATTCTTTTTAGAGAAAACGCACGATTATTAGCCAAATTGCTCTGATTGTTAGGCCAAAACATGTCTGTTCTCATTTTATCTACAATTTAGAGAAATTGTCAACATTACTTGCGATATCCTGTATGGATCTAACATTCCGAGCCTAAATCATGTGAAAGTTTTAAGAGTTGTTTGTCCAATTTAACAGCTTAATTGCTAGACTAGATCATTCCTGCCTACCTCGACCGTCAGGTTTTCTTCTTCTTTTTCACTGTATATATTCCCAGTCTACTACCTAAACAGTTCATTGGGGCAGACAACTCTGAAAAAGTTGCATACGACTAGGGCAGAATCGTCCTTAATGCTGCAGCATATTGTTGATAATTTCCTTAAATTATACACAAAATGCGAACAGATATGTACTGTTTTTGTCTAACATTCTGTCGAAATGTATTGATTTTTGCCTAATGGTCATGGAGATTTTCTAAAAAGGAGAATATAAAGCCTCGGCTCTACTTGAACGCGGGTTCGAACCCGGCCAGGACCGATGGATTTTTTTCGGACGTAAAAATCCTAAATATGGCTTCCTTCGGAAGGGAAGTAAAGCCGTGGGTCCCGTGTTGTACATTTACGGCACGAAAAAGAACCTCAAGCCTGAAAGAAGAGGCCTCTGAGCAAAATTTGTTGGCCGTTTCACGCCCTGAGTTGAATGGGACGCTCATGACCTGAGATGTTAAAGAGCGTTCGTAAATAAATCAAAAAAAAAAAAAAAAAAAAAATCGGCTATACTTGTGACTATATCTCTTAAACTACTTAGCCTACATTCTTATCTCATGTAGTTTTATTTTCTTGAAGTTAGTAGGCATTATTAAATTTGTAAAAACAGTTAATTTTATGTTAGAAATACAACTTTTAATAATTGGCGTAATCTTTGTTTGAATTACATGATGTTTGTCTGAACTTCCATTTCGATGATAACAGCGTATAAATAAATTTGAAATATTCGCCATGGTAGTTTTAGGAGATTCGACGTGTATACTATAGCCACACAAGATCTTTTACTAACAACTATCTTAGGAACCTACTTTACTTTATTACAATTACCATTTTGAGTTTCTTTTATACTATTTGGTTGAATAAATGATTCAAAACACATATTTGCTCATCTATTCGTGGTGTTCTAAAAGTTAATGGTAAATTTCCAGAAGATGCCCAAATAACTATGATAGTTGTTAAGTAACATCCTTTTGAAAGCGCGCTGTAAAGTTTCAGGTGTTAAGTGTAGCCACTTGTTTGTGATCGTGCAAACAAACTAGTGTTAGCACCAGAGACGAAGGAGCAGTACAAACAGTGGGGTGGCAACAGGTAAAAATACATGAATGAAAGCAAAAACAATTTCCATCTGCAGGAAAAGTAATGGCTACGGTTTTCTGAGATTCTCATGATGCTTGTAGACTACTTTCAGAAGGGGAGAACCATCAACGGGGAGTATCATGCTTTACTACTGGACCAACTGAAGGATGCTGTTCAGGCAAAAGTTCTCATCTTGCGAAAAAGATGAGAGATTATCTTTCGTCACGATAATCCGCCTTCACACGCGTCTGGGGTTATTGCTGCAAAACTGCGTGACCTTCGCTTCCATGTGCTTCCACATCCGCCATATTCGCTGATTTTGGCTTTCAGCGATTATTTTTTGTTCCCAAACCTGAATAAATGGCTGGGTGAACGAAAGTTCATATCAAATGATGAGGTTGAAGCCGAGACAGACGCTTAATTTTTCCCAATTGGACAAATCTTATTTTACTAAGGATATTAAAAGGTTGAAAAATCGTTGGACTAAATGTATTTATTTACAAGGTGACTATGTTGGGGGGAAAATCTCTTAAATCTTGTGTTTTCTTGATCAGGTGAAGAACTTTAAGAACCTTCTTCGTATAACACATTTATGATAATAGCTGTCTCTTTAAAATGTCTTTAAATTTGTATTCAATATTGTATTGTTGCTCATCTGGTTAAATTGCAGCTTAGTAGGTTTAAAAAATTTAGATTTTAGAAAATTTATCAGGAAGCCAATCAGATAGTGGAAATGAAATTTCTTAGTGTGCAGACACACTTGCAGAAGGTTAGAATCCTTTCTAAATAGGACGATTATTCTCATGCTCATTAGTGGATGAATGATTTTGTGAACATATAGGGTAAGTTAATAAACCAAATATATTCTGTTCCTATAAAACAATATGCTACACTGGAAACCCCCCCCCCAACATAAATAGACTGCTTCAATAAGAAGTGCAGCCAAATCATGACAGGCCGTAATTTATTAGCAGCTGTATTGATTTTGTTTCACCTGTTGAAGATTTTATCGACTGTACCTATATCAAAAAACACAGTACGAGTCAAGTGAAACAAAGAGGGTTCTCTATTCCGGTTGAGTTGGTTTACCTTCGACACATTTTATATGAAAATAGTTTATAAGTAAAACGTATATCATTCATTTAAGGGCTGTCAATAACTCTTTGAAGTACAGCATGAGACAAAAGTAGCATTTTCCAATCGCTTAACAGAGAATGACAGTTTCGCTATCTTTTATTGTACATTTCTATACCAAGTTTGTTCGAAATTGGAAACATTGATTCTCGATATACAGTTCACATCCTTTGAGCGCCGATTCACAAATGGAAGAAGTAACTGAAGGTTCGTAACAAAGTTATGAAAATATTTCTATAAAATGTTACAAGTGATTGTATCACATAGTGTGAAATCGCAAGCTCTGGGTGGTCATTATTTTGTGTCATGTGTGGAAATGCTTTACATATATAAACTATAATGAAGCAGTGCTTTGTCCTGTTGCCATGTGAATTGCATCTCGGCTCTGCTTTTAATTTCTGAAATACCAATCTCTGTTAAACCTCAAAATATCGTTCGCAGGTAACGTTATTTCAAAAATAAAAAGAGTCATCTCTCCATTCTAAATGTTACCTCAATCACACCAGGATGATAATTACATATGGGCTTTCACTAGCCCAGTAAGCAAAATTGTGCCGACTTTCACGATTGTTCAGCGCAAATGAATATCATTAGTAGATAAAATGGTTTTCCAAAACTTAAGGATGAACTTAATACCGCTTATGATCTCAGTTTCAGATCATGTAACGGAATTCTTTAAAGTGTAATAATTAATCCTCAGTTCAAGAGACGTTTTTCTGAGGGAATTACATGGACTAATGACAGCTTTGAGTAAAAACATGTGTATTTTCTCCATTCTGAAAGTTCGTGCTTAAATACCTTGTTCTTATTTTGCATTAGTTTACATGTCGGTGTGAAAACCAGGAAATGTCTTGTTCATAGTCTACTAATTAATTTATTTTCATGTTATTTCCACCAACATTGTGAAACCCCATCTCAAAAAAAAAAAAAAAAAAAAAAAAAAAAAAAAAAAATTGTGGTTAATTTGCGATTCATTTTACAGAATAAATTCAAAGAACATGTGATTTTTAATTAATTAAAACTCTACAAGTACAGTCTCAAACATTGCGAACATATAGACACAGCAACGAGGTAGCGTATCATGGTTGCCAACTCTTACAAGGTGTTTATAATTTAATTGGTACATGGAAACTCGTGTTCGAGTAATGAAAGCTATTTTAAATGTTATGCGTGAAAAAATATAACTGAAAGCTAATTTTTGGGGAAGTGATTTTTATCTCATACTGTATAATCTTCAGAAAGCATGTTTGTATCTTACGTCTGTTATAGCATACTAACAAGCCACTAGAACCACACCAAAGGACCCCCCCCCCTTAAGGGATTGAAGTAGCATTTGATAATATAATGCTATAGTAGAGCTCTCTACAAGGCTGCTGGCTTTATCACAAACTTTTTTCTATTTTTGAGAAACATCTTTTATGTCTTAATGTAATTCCTTTATGCTACTTCATATCTTAAGTGTAGGACAGACCTTAATGATCTAACCCCATCCCATTAGCTCCGAATGTCTACTGTTATCTGATCCATGTAAACAATATCAAATTACGAAATACCTGATAATTCTCCAACAATGTCCGTGCTATCTTCTTACATCAAACATTGAGCGGAAATCATTAATCTTTCCTGTTTTTCACACAATTCAGAACATTTGAGAGTATCTTAATTAATAAAGAATAATCGAATAAATTATTGACTCTCACTTCCATACCCAGTCTCTGTTAGCACTAAACATATAGTCTGACAATCAGGAGATGGCAAGGGATGGCAGTACTTTTCAACTGCATGTAAACCTGCACGCTAACACCCTTTTGTTCGGGATTTAGAAGTCTTGGAATCCACCGTGCACCAACACGTCTCATGTGCAGTTTTTCAGTTACCAATGAATGGGCGGCACTCGGGGACATTTTCAGAATTTCTGAAAATGTTCTTAATGTTATTCGAAGATCCACTTTCACAATGACAACAGCGGTACTAATGTTTTCTTCCGAGTACAAACTGGAGCGTTTGGTCCACTTTGAAGTGGATCTCCCCCCCCCCCCAAACATTTTAAATCATCTTGGAGCCTTGCTGTAGGGAAGAACGAACTATCCACATCGCTCCTGTAACATTACTTGGTCCCCAGCTGAAGATTTGTTGATACAAAAGCAGAATTTCAGACAAATATATTGTTTATCGCGTGTCTGCTCCATTTTGCTAAAAGTGGAGCTGAACATTTCAACTTGTACACCTCTCATAGGCGGTGACCGCAAGTGACAACAATGAACTGAGTACCATGTTTACATAACGCATTGAGTAAAAAAAATCTTGTAACGTTAAATGTTAGTGCGAGAAATTGTGCCTGTAAAAATTGTGATCATTTTTTTTTTTTTTGAACAGCCCGCGTATATTGGTAGCGTATTTAAATTATCCATAGAGGTTGAGTACAACAAATTAAAGCTTTATCTAAAAGCTCAAATACAACTCTATTAGGTATCATCGACATACTCTAATATTCTTCAATAGCTCGCTCTTAATTTATCACGAGCCATTCTGTTTCCACTCTGTACACCATCTTGTTGCGGATTGTCCATGGTTTCTTGGTGACAAACCTGAGCTGCAGGCGTTTTTATAAGTGGTAAACTTTTCCTTTGCATGCGGTCGGACTCTCATTTGTGGTTAGCAAATTCGTGCCCGGACTTAGACGTCTACTATGAATTACTCTACAGACTCTCTTGTAATCGCGTTTCTTTTGCCAGATTTTACAGTTATGGGCAAGCTGTATAATTGAGTTTCTGATCCGTACTACATGTCTAGCATGGCCTGTTACATGGGGATGTAAAGGATCTTCCAAGCATTTGCACGATTTCGGCTTAGATCAATCAGAGCCTGCCGATAATAAAACATCAACTTTATACAGACTTTAGTAGATTCTGGTCCTCCCTTACCGAAAGAAGATGAGATCATTCTCCCTTCCTAAGAAAAAAATTCACCCGCCTGTAGAGTATTGCATTAAGGGAACCAGGAAGTTCTGTGGGGTGAGAATATACATTTGTTTGCTTTCCTTTCTTCCTCTTTGCTGATGTCTTTCCATTTTGTTCAGTTTACTTTATCATCCCCTCCAGCTTCCGCAGGTAACCAGACCACTCTATTTTTTTTATGCCACGTATATACAGGATGAACAAACCAACGCCTCAAGCACTTGGCCAAGTTTTGCGCGTGTATGGCGTAAAGCGTTCTAGGAACGTTTCTATACGGCATGTAAACAGAGATTATATTTTATTTATTTGGTTTATTTAGGACGCCCCTTAAGATCTCGGGTCATCTCGTCCCATTAATTTTTTTCAGAGGTCTCTTCTTTCAGGCTTGAGGTTCTTTAACATGCCGTTAAATGTACACGACTTTGCTTCCCTTCCGGAGGAAGCCATACTTACGCCCGAAAAAATCCATCGACCCTGGCTGAGATTGAACCCGCGTTCTTGGGTGTACGAGGCAAGTATGATTACCGCTAGAGCACCAGAGCCGACATAAAGCGAGATGGCTCAAGTTCTTCTATCACAAAATATTTTCATATGCGATTTGTTGTATGTTCACCAAGTTCTTGAAAAGTTCGAGGTATCTTAAGTAAAGTTAACTGCTAATGGGTTATCAAGTCGTTTCGATATATATATAATATAGTGAATTAATCAGGGTTATGAAGAAGAGAAATTGTTCAAATATTGATGAGCATGCGGTTGATGGAGATTATTTTTGGATTTCAGAACGTTAGTTTTCCAGCACCGCTTTAGTGCGTTAAAGCAACATCATACCGTCTTAATTGCTAGTGGCTTCTTTGGAAATGGTCGGGCGCTTTGCTGTGCAGCAGAGGGCACGTATTTCTGCATCGTGGAATAACATCTGTTTCTCAATGCGGGCCGCTTCGAGTGATTCTTATTGCCGCCAGCAGATATGAAAGAGAAGAGTCAACACTTTTCAGCCTTTACTGCTAATTTGAGTTTAAAAGGCAATTATGTCCTTTGATCAAATGGGACCGTGAATCGTGTAAGCACGAATTCAAGCACTAAATACATTTGCACCATATTCCGACTAAGTAATAAGTTGAACGGCATTCAGCTTAATGGTTCAACGTTTGCCGTATTACGGACTCCTTTATTCTCATACAGTTGTAAAACACAACCAGTTTCAATTTTACAGCTGGTAACGCTATTAAAATTTCAGACGTCGCAAACATTTCTCCTAAGTTGCTAGCGTCAATCTCGAGCAAGTCTTGTATTTCTTCAGATCTGTAATCGAAACGATATCAATATGCTTGGTTGTTAACGACTATCTACTGACTAGTTTCCTCTTAATTCCTTTAAGTCGTGTTCTGAGTATAATTTCGCCATAGAACAGTTCAGCGATGCAGTTTTGCTACCTGGTGCCAGATGTCACATAACCCAAAGTGGCTTCCATCTCGGTGCTTGCTCTGATAATTTATTCGCTTTTCAGATCAGCTTAGCGCGTGGTAAGCTCTTCCGTGAGTAAAGTGGTAACCCCACGCAACAAATTATCTTGTTTCTTTTAACATTTAGCAAAATAGCACATAATATAATGATGATATTTCAGATTACTCATGGCCGAGATTTATTATAGCAGTACTGTTGAAAGGCATTAGAGGTGGCAATGACTCAGAACAAAGAATGAGAAAATTGCAGCCGCATGGGTTACATTGATTTGGAAAAAGCGCCACCCTCCCTCTTTCTAGGAATAAAGATTGAATTACAAAATTCCAGGGAAAGGATAAGCTTTTAGTGTGAAACATTTTCATTCAGACAGTCCAACTTACTTTTCGCCGAAACAGGACAAAGAATTTCCTTAATCGTTACGTCATGAAGAGACTCATTGTGAGGAAGAGTTGGGTTATTGCTATGGAACTTGTCTGTAGAGAGCGTGCAATGAAAATTTGAGTTTAAATAACTTGCACACGGAACAGGTTGTTGTTCTTATTCCATGTGATAGATGGCTTATTTCCGGTGACCAAAGCAATGAATTCTATTTCCGTGTCGTTAACTCTTAACTCTTCCTGAGCCTTTTGCAGTATCTCGTTCTCATCTTTCGTCTTGAGCAATAAACCTCCCGGATATTTATATTCGGTTACACTTTTTATTGCATCATTTGCTGTTGGGGCACTAGCAATATAAACGCCATATAACTCGGTTATTCGGGTTAATGTGCATTAGGTACGTTAATAAAGTTGCCAGTGACATATCTTCCGCTTCCAGGAATGAAAGCAGAGAGAGAATAGTTGGGACTGTGAATGGCGGATTTATATATGCAAGATGGTGTGCTTGGACAGTTCTCATAATTTCTTTAAATTATGGATGGAAATTTGTACAGTAATAAAATATTAAACAAATAACATGAACGTGTTTATTTTTCATGGAAATTTGTACCAGTAATAAAATATTAAACAAATAATATGAAGTTTTTCTTTTTCCAAGCTCCTTTTCTATTTCTCAAAGATTTTCCACCAATAACTTATTAAGCAGGGTGCTTGTGAGTGTACGTGCGCGCGCGTTTTTGACGGTAGTCAAAATGTTGTAATGCCTGAATTACAGTGAGTTTATTTAAATTGTGGGGCGGCAGACCATGGAGGCTTTTTTCTAGGAGAAACAAGTTAAAGCAATATAATGCGTTTACAGGTAAAATCTTGTAATTAGTTTGAGGGACGCCTTGTCACTGAGCAGATGTACGTTCGTGTGTTATTCGAGGATTTCAGTGTGTGTAAATTCTGCTAATTTTACATCATTAGTTATGCCATTGCATATATATCGTTGAAAAGCCCGTTGTTATGTGCAATACAGACGTTAAAATGAATTATTGCGCAGAAGTGGTAAGACAATTCCAAGTAGAGAAACTGTTCGTCAACTTTTGAGTTAGAGCGATGGGGTCTCTCAATGACAAAAACATGTTCCGGACCGGCGTGTTGTAACGGAAGAAAAGTTGGATGAAACACTGGAATTTCCTACGCAGAGGCCGGCAATTTATTGCTGCTGAGGTGTATTGTTTTCAAAATCTCTTATAGCGCAATCATTATCATCACCAACTTTACATACATTACATTATCATTTTGCGCCTTCAGTAAAAATATAAATATTAAAATAAAAATATCTTTGCGTGCGTAATGCAATTTTATACCTTCCTTTTTCTGGTTGCGGCGACTGCACTTGCCCATTAACCTCAGGTGGCCCGTAACTCAATAACCTCACTGTAGAAGTGATTTGAATTCCTTATAGGATAGCTTTAAGACAAAGAATTAGGCCGCAAGTGGGGTTGTGGCAACGAGTTGACATGAAAAGTCACCATTGGATTGGACCATGTTGTTTGTTTGACAGCTGAAATTAAATTTTCAGAAGCTTGAGGACGATTTTCTCTATGTTTTAATTCAAGATGACCGCAGGATTTACCATTTTTTAAAATTATGTACAATGCCCAATTTTACTGCATCGCAAGCGGTGGATACTGGTGATACAAGTTGAAGTTATAAATAGGGAAAAGTTTTTTTCTTCATCTTGCTAGGAAGTAATAGTTCCAAGCCTATACATCCCGACATTTACCTCTTATGAGGACTGAAGAAACCTGAAAAAAAGAAGAAAAAAATCACTCAGGAAGGACGATCGTAGAGGGAATCGAAATCCACACTTATAACATGTGGACCTCATACAACCCTCACAGACCCATGTTACATTACTGTTCTGCAGAGGCGAAAACTTTGGTAAAATCACGGCTTGCCCGGATGAATACTGTTCTGTGATAACGCGCGAATATGCAGAAGAAATATATCCTACCTCATCTACCCTACAATCGCTTGGCCCATGCGGTATGTTCTTGTTATTGTCACCGCCTTTTAATTAGAAAACACTGAAATGGCGAAGTCGATTCTAAAGGAATACCAAAAAATTTATTCCTCACATGTTTTTCAACAATGGTGAGGTAGGATCAACGCGTTGCTGCTAATAGGAAGTACTTCGAAAAGAACCTTAAGTAATTTGGACACTGAATAGTTGTGATCGTTAATTGGACGTTTGCTTTGCGTTCTCAATATGGCTTCACACGGAAACGTTTATATAGAGCTGTACATGATATTTTGTATCATACAGATTTGGTCGATACAAAACAAATGAATGTTTACATTTGAAACATTTTTAGAGTACATTATTGCAAATCAATTTAAACATGGAAGAGCTGCTGCTTGTGCTGTTATGATGGAAGAAAATAAGCAAAACGTAGATAGTAGACAAGACGTATTTGTTGAAAAGTAATAATATATGTCTCGTTCCTGCCTGATCCTGAATTTTTTTATTGATTTATTTATTTTCGTTAATGTTGTACTAGAATTTTAAGTTATGTGTATTTTGTTCGACTTCACCATCATCTACTTTTAGGAAGGAAGCAATTTCACGTAAAGAATATTTGCTTGCGTTCCTGTCTCTGAAATTTTTATTTTAACGATCCCCATATGTATTTTCTCATGTTATGATTGTTATGATTGAACACTTCATGTTTGTTGTTTATGAGGGGGGGGGAGGTTAATTGAGTCGAGGTGCGCATGATCAAGTTGCAGAACAAGAATGGTTTTCGTTCCTCTAACGATACATGGAATATTTTTATTCTATACATGTATAGTGCTCATTCATTTAATGAAACAGAAAGGAACTTATTCCACACCGACCAAAACATAAGTTCTACACTAAAAGTTCATGATGTGAACCCACTTTTAGCCTACATTCACGAAAAATTGTCAAATTGATACAGACATAGCACCTACCATTTTAATATTGGAGAGTAAATAGGCGATGGTAGCTGTAACATTTGTAGAAATGCTATGAATTGTCAATGATTCCATTAGTAATGAAAAATAATAATAGAATATGAGCCTGTTGTGTTCCTAGAGGGCACCACGTGTGCACTACGCAACGGCATCTCAATCTTATCTCGGCTTACTAGACCGCGTTCACTATTTTTTAAATCAGATAGCTCACAGTTACTCTTATGAGGCTGAATAGCAAGTGAAAGTAAATGAAAACAGTAAAGCACAACGTGAAAACGCCAGAAACAGGAATTAAAAATTCTGACAGCATTTCTGCATGAGTACTGCACCTGCAGAGCGATACTTTAAGCGAGGATTTGGTAATTTATTTGCACATTTATAAGCAATCTTGGGAAGAAAAAAAATTAAATAAATAAAAAACCCTAGCTCAGTATTTTAAATGTTAATATTTGAATTTTTTAAATACATAGACGAAACTTTTCTTACATAATATTTAAGTTAGTGACTTATTTTTTTCTTTTCGGTTATTATAGAGTGCTAACTATTTGTATTTATAGACTGAACAAGATATAAATTAATTTTCATGCACACATTAACGCTTAGCTTCCCAATTTTTTTTACTGTCCCTATCTAATGAGTATCCAGGTTAATCACCATTCTTTGTAGCAGTTCCTGGAAGTTCTTTATGATAGGTCCGACATCACATATTATTGTGTTGCTGGCTGATTGTATTTTGCCTTGTGACTATAAAAAGAGAGAGGAGAGTACTCCTTATATTTCCGAGGGAACCTTATAACCAAAGGCTAATAAATTACCTCGTTGTGCTTCTTAGAAAAATATATAATGTGTACACAAATGGTTGTAGCGGTTTTAAACTTGTGTATTTTTCCTCTGGGGCATACAATATAATTTTGAATGATAAATTAAATAGCAGATTTTGTTTTTGTAGTCATGGTAACGAAATAAACAGAACATGGCAATTAAAGAGCAGATTTTGTTTTTGTAGTCATGGTAACGAAATAAACAGAACATGGCAACTCGTGTGCCAAAAGATTTTTTGTCTTGGATTTCGCGAAACATAATTCACTGGTTACTGTTCAGGGGCCATATAGATTTGATCTTAACCTCCCATCTGGTAACATCCGTAGGTGGTACAATCAGATCCAAACAACGGTATGTCTCGTGAAGGAAAAAGCACCGAACGACCGCATGTGGCAGATAGGAATGTGGGGAGAGGCAGAACGGCTTTGTCGCCCAGTTCTAAAAAAGTCAGTAAGGCAGGCAAGTCGAGAATTAGCAATTCCAACAATAGACAGTTCGGAATGTGTTAACAAAACATCTCCGAGACCGTATCGTCTGCAATTGCTACAGGCCCTACACCATGAAGATTGTGCCATCCGTAGAAACTTCTGCACAGAAATGTTAGAACAGGAAGACGAATGAGTTCTTTAATCGTGGAATTTTCAATGATGATTGCACATTTCATCTTAATGGAAAGTTAACAGACATACTTTTCGTATCTGGTGATTGGAGAATCAACGGGAAATTAAGAGCAAGTGCGAGATTCACCGAAATGGAACGTTTTCTTTGCGATATCTCATCAAGTATATGGACCTTTTATTTTTCTGAAAAAAGTTATTTCATTTATCTACCTAGGCATCCCTGGAATTGGCTATTTCCTCAATTATAAGATAAACTGAACAACATAATTTGTCAACAAGATGGCGCTGCCCCTCACTGACTTTACAACGTGCGGAAATGGTTGAATGCAACAGTTCCCCAAGTTTAAATCGGACGACTTGACTTTTCTCCGAGGTCCCCCACCTGACCCCCTGGGGGGATATATAAAAGTACGTGTATATGTGGCAAAAAATAGATTACCGGCTGGATGTATGCGTGTCACAAATAAATCGCAGAACACTTACAACATGTGTTATGGCAACTTCCACCGTTTTCTTCAAATTAAATTATGGTTCAATATTATATTGCAATTTTTTTATATATACTTTGTTAAGGAAACGTTCAAAATTTGTACCAATTGCATCTAATTAGTATTCTGTCAAAACTGTGCGTCTGAGCGTTGTATCTTGTTTTGCACTGAACCAGATGCTATCATATTTATTCGCAAGATCGTGAATTGCAGTTCTGGAAGGAGGCATTACTCAGGGTACTTCCGAATAAATTCCTCACGAATGCGACGAGCTGAGATTCGTATTTATAATAGTTTATCCACTGAAATGCCTTTTTTTTTTTTTCCTTCTTATTTGAGTAGTGTTTAACGCCCGTTTTTACTACTGAGGCACCACAGGCGGTGGACACTGATGATACCTGAAATGAAATATTAAAAAAGGATATTTTTTTAAGAAGGAAGCGTTCCAGGCCTAAGTTTAGGGTACCTCCCCGGCATTTGCCAGTTGTGAAGAATGAGGAAAACCTGAAAAAAAAAAACCCAGTCAGAGAGGACCGTCCTGATGGGATTCGAACCCCAGACCTCTCGCTCGCGAATTCGTGCCTTAACAAACCTCGGCCAATCGTGGCGGTCACTCTAAAGTCTCCGCAAGAGTGTGTAGACTGGTGCTCGGAAGCTCAAGGACAGGCAGACAGGTATGCGGCCGTGAGCGAGAAGGGGAGCTGGCCTTGGTCGAAACGCTAAACCCCTTGAAGGCGGTAAGGACATACTCTGAAAGCCCGGTACTAGGCTTCACGTGGTTTTGGAGAAAACTTAACTACTCTGATTTGTTAGGTTTTTCTCAAACATGGTTGGTGTGTTGGATTACGTTTAAAATGGACATATCAGCTAAATACGTTAAAAAAGGAAATTGGAGGAAAGAAAGTACATAGAAGCAAGATAGAACATCAATGAAAACAGTATAGACCGCCATTAGTCGTGTAAATAGTGTTAAGTAAAAATATTAACCAATCTATTTTCATTTTAAGCATTGGTTGGATTCTGTAGTGGCATAAGATGTTTTTATTTTGCAAGCATTATATTTTTAAGAATGACAATAAAACTAGATTATATGAATATATATTGCATATTAATTCATTTTAAATACTCGTTCATCTTTAGTAGAGTATTAATATAGTAAAACTGATAATATTACTTGCTTCTGAGAATGTGGAAATCTAAAGTAGGTTTGTTTTTATTAAAATTTGATAGGGATGGATTAGGCAATGTAGGCAGAGTTTTTACATTAGGTTTCGTGTATAATCTGAACAAACACAAAGTACAGGAACAGCAATACAAGTATTGATTACTTGCGCAGTCTTTTCATGCAGCGGGCGCGCTTTAGTTGAGGGTTAGGGGCTCCATTTAGTGACTATAATACAATAGAAAATATGCTGTTTATATAGTTTGTGAATTATTATTATTATTATTATTATTATTATTATTATTATTATTATTATTAGCCTATCCATTTTAGGAAAGCGGCTGTTAATCGTTGTCCACAATTTTTGGCGTCTATTTAAAACCATCGTCACTAGCTATAATTCCCATTTAAAGAATGAACGCCATATCGTGGCATATGTCCTTCTAGGGTATTTGTTATTGTTTAGAGCTTTATCACATGGAAATCTGCAAATTGTGTTTCAGCTTGGCGTCTCGATTCTGTCAGAAGTATTAATTCATTGTTCCTAGGGCAATAGAAAACTTGTACTAAGCAAAATATATTCCGCTTGCTAGGGTCTCAATTTAAAATAGGCAAGGCAAAATGAAGAAAGGTGTTCGGACAAGACGAATTAACAGTTTCAAGTAAATTATTCAATATTTTTATGCATAACTGTTTTCAGTATTGACTCGTTAGCGTTTTTAATTTATTTATTTATTATTACTATCTTTTACATTGTCTTTCTCCCCTTAATTAAAAGCTATTAATGTTAAATTTTACAGGTATATCCATCCACACGCCATGAGCATTTAAAATTATTAATTCTTAAAGTATCCATTGTTACATTTGTATCAAGTAGGTATTTACAAATTATACGCAAGATTTTGAACATTCCCAAACAATTTTCTTTCTTTAATATGAAGGTAACATCTAAGTGTGCAAACGGAATCTCATTAGTTGAAATGTGTACAGTGCAATTGTAGGAAATAAATCTTTCCTAAAACGTGAATTAAAGTATCCTTTTTTCTGTTATCATATTTTTAAATCATGTTTTCTGTTTAACATGAGATGGGGACAGAGATCTAGGTTTCTTGCCTCAATAAGGACAACGTATATGGCTCTTTAATATATTGCTTTGAAAATTGTAGAAGTTGGAAACGGTAATGTAAATATTACACTTTTCTGAAAATGAACGACAAACTTACTGATTAGTGCAATTGCAGTTGCAGCCCTTGTTTACGTTTTTCTTTTCGGCAGCACTTTTGCTGTTTTGATTATTTTTAATTTCCCTTTTTTTGTAATATTGCACCTTTCTTATAACCATATTTGGCTATACTTTATCAAAATAAAATTAAAAATATACAGTTAAATATAAAAGATTTTGCCAGCACGTGCTTTCACGTTTAAAGCAAATAAAACAGCTAAACAGGTGTTTCTAGTCAGTTTATAATATGCCTATCACACTAACAGGCTCGCCATATTACTATAACAGAACAAAATCGGCGACTGCGTGAAATTTAAACTAATAATTGAGGAATAAGTTATACTTCTCAGCAGGAAAAGGGCCATGGCTGGGATTGCTTTATAGGGCACACTGTGATCGCACACTAAACTGTTTTAATGCATAGCCCTGTCAATTTATTGAAAAAAAATCTTTCATTGTCCTGCATCTGATCGTTTCAACTTAATTTTAAGGGGGGAGAGAAAAAAAAGGGGGGGGGGCAAACCTCTAAAGGTGTCAAAATTCACTTTAATTTCAGAAAAATTGAAGTACATGCTAATCGAGAATTTAATATATGAAGTATAGCGACCACAATACACCCTTAAGGCGCCATTGGCGCAAATGGACTTTTACTCTAACAATCCCTGGAGCTCACATCCATTCCCATTAATTGGCCTTAAGGTCAATCGTCCATCGTATTTAGCGGATAGTAAACAGAAAACAGGGCAAAACATCTCCATCTATGTCCGGAAATTGAGACTAGATCCTTGCGACAAATAGCCAGCCTATCAGTTAACTTCAATTTGTGGAACAGCGCTCCAGGCTATGAAAATAATACTTTATTTATTTATTTTTTTTTTTTGAGTGTACGTTAGGAATGGCGGAAATGTTTTTTTAAGGCGCTTTTCATCCAGCAGTCTATCTCTGTGTTTGTGGCTTTTGGAACGGAGCCAGCCGAGCGATTTCTCGGGACAAGTGAAATTCGGTATTAAAGAAGTTATGCAAACCGCTTAATGCAAGCAAATATGAGACTGCGGTGCTTTTAAATCATTGTGACGATATGGATTTGCATAAAAACAGCAGGACTTAGGAGATAAACTTGTTTTTCCTCTGAGGGATTACTTTTAAGCGGCTGATGAAAACGTTGTTTACAAGGTATTTTAAGTGACATGGAATCGTGGAGGTCCTTGCCTTGTGACATGTTTACCGCAAATCTGTTTACGCTTTACTTTCCAGAAGTCGACAACTGCACGCACTGCTTGTATTCAGCACGGTGCAAGAGAAGTAAACTTTTACTTTAAAAAATGTAAAGCTATTAAAAAAAAGGAAAGCATATGGATTAAGAATGCATTATCGTATTAACCATTTCATTTTCGCGACTTAAATTAGTTTTCTTTTTGTACTTTACACAGGATGTTTCAAACATATCAATTATACTTTTACATATAGTAGTGAGCAAACGTTTTAAACGCTCATCTTTATTAAAAAAAAAAAAAAAAAAAAAAAAAAAATTATGCTGCCAAAGGAAAACTATTATTTTGGTTTATTTTTTAAGTGCACATTTCCTATTCTACCTGTATTCGTTGTACAATTATGCCAAAAAATTGGTTTTCCTTTTTTTTTTCCTTTTTTTTTTTTTTGTTACGTGTTAGCTCTTATATAAGCTCTTTAATAGAAAATTGTTTATATTTTCTAGAAAATTGATATTCGAAACCATAGCCGGACAGTTTTTTTTTTTTTTTTTTTTTTTTTTTTTTTTTTTTCCTCCCCTCATAAAGACAGTATAAAGTGTGTTACTGAAATCACTGTGAAAAATGGTTATAGGAAAAAGGTACATTCTTCTGTTATAAAGGATCACTTGAATGTCGGTTGACTTGTTTATATTCAAGTGCTAATCTCCGGGTGAGTTTTCCTATTATTTGCGTTCCCGGTAGAAGCTCTTCACTTCTGTGACTTTACAGCATTAGCATTCCTTTTCTGTATGGTTGCTGTGACTGTGTAAAGAAAAGTTTATTCTCTGTATACCTGATAATTGGAAGAAACCTATGCCTCAGGATATTAAATGGCAAATAGCCGGTATGTACAAAAATATAAAAGTAACAAGAACTGGGAGTTAGCAGGTGCTGTGTTAAAATGTCCATTGTTAAGTACAGTGAAAATAAGACTAAAGGACAAACTCGGAATAGGGAAATCGTGTTACTACTCTAATAAGGGGCAGCTATTATGTGAATATTTAGGAGGAATAGAAGAGTAATTGTTCATGAAATCAACAAATGGAGAACTTCAAGTTGTTGAAAATTTATGGGGCTGATGGGAAAAGATATATGCAAGAAAAAAAAAAAGTGCCAACACATGATAATTTGAAAGTGGACATGGCAGAAACTTGGGATAGGGCATTATTACAGATACTTGGTGGATTTCGATGCCAAATATACTCATAGTGAAACAGTTCTATATGGTCATATAAAATACCAGTCAGCTCAAACATAGCTTAACTTTTTAGTTATTTGTGGTTTTATGATTTTAATTATTAATTAAATGATACAGTCATTATTTGAAAATTTGCATTTAAAAGGCTAATCTTATATACCTTTCAGCTTCTGATAAAAATAGTAGTAAGTTGACGTTTTCAACACTTTGTTTTTTATGTGTAAGATACACTTACGGAACATTTACCAACTCAATATTTTATAAGTGTAAGAAATTTTGTTTAAATTTTTGGAATTAAAAATAAACAATATTTCAGCCTTAAATATGAGAGCACATGTACTGTTTGTAGTAAAAATTTCAATAACATGCATGGATTGTTTACTGAGCCAAAGAAACATTTTAGTTCAACTAATTTTGATAAAGGACATTTCTAACCCTCTTAGGACTTCAAAAGTTATTTTTTAGTAATAACGAAAGACAGCTTTTACTTATTTTAATCCCATATATTTTTGTTAGACAGTTCTATAAATCATATTTGCTCTCAATTAAGAGAGGTGTTCTATTGTTTAAATTTTAAATGCTCATAAACATAATGCCATTGCAAGGAACTTTGACATTTTATTGTATTTGCGCCATCTTACTCATCATCCTATCCTTAAACAAACCTTTTTCGTTTTTAATAATAAATAAAAAAAAAATCGTCACAATCTGACGAGATTGCAAATTACGGATGTGATTTTGTTATGTAATGAATCTCGCCGATGAGTTTATAAGTGTTATGCGGATCATTAAGCAAGTGACAAAATCTAAAAATAAAACCAAACATGACAATTTCCATCAATTTGATAAATTACTATGAAATATTCCTTCCATCCTTCTTGTGTGCATCATAAACATTCCACTAAGCATTTTCCCTTCAGCGTTAGAACACAAACGTTGATGTTTTTACTTAATCTGGTCTTTCGAAAGAAAAGGACATTTGTAACGAAAGTAACATTTAAGAAATATTGTCCAAACTAACTCATATATTTGAGTGTTACTTTATGCTCAGTTATGAGGTTCTAAATAAATGCCATGATAAACATGGGACAGTATAAAGACCACTACTGTACTCTTTTTGTGGTATTTTCTTAATGCCTGTTGAATGTACGGAACTTCAATTTATTTATTCATTTTTTAAAATGTTATATACGAGGTACGTCCAGAAAGTAAGTTCCGTTTCAATTTATCTCCGCTGCAGCGCTGCGATCGCAGTTCCGCATATGCGCAGTAGACGCTCTGTATCAAGGAGAAGAAACGTGCGCCATTTTGAGATCGCTGTCAGCCACGTACGCTTTGTTGTGCTTGTTTACAATGTCGATGTTGATTGAAAATCCCGCCGCTTGTGAAATCAGATCTGTGATTCGTTTTCTGAATGCTAGGAAAGTGAAACCAATTGAAATTTATCGGCAAATTTGCGAAGTTTACGGACAAAATGCGATGAGTGATTCAATGGTGAGAAGATGGGTCCGACAGTTCAATGAAGGACGTGGTGAAGTGCACGATGAAGAACGAAGTGGGCGTCCATCTTTGGTTACAGAAGAACTGGTTCACGCGATTGATTACAAGATCCAGGAAAACCGCACGTTTACAATTAGTGCTCTCGCTATGGAATTTCCCCAAATCTCACGATCACTAATTCATGAAATTGTTACCGAAAAACTGAAATTTCGTAAACTTTGCTCACGTTGGGTACCAAAGATTCTTACTGAGCAACACAAAACAAAACGGATGGGTAGTGCACTTCAGTTTTTGACCCCTTATGATGAAGGCGGGGAAGAATTTCTGACACAGATAATCACAGGAGATGAAACTTGGGTTTCTTACGACATCCCTGAAAGTAAGCGGCAATCAATGGAATGGAGGCACACTTCATCCCCAGCAAAGGTTAAGCCGAAACAAATCTTGACACCTCGAAAAATGATGTGCCCAGTGTTCTGGGACTGGACAGGCATCTTACTCATTGATTTCTTACCGCGTAGTCAAACAATCAAAGCAGATGTTTATTGCGAGACACTTAGGAAATTGCGCCGCGCAATACAGAATAAGCGCCGAGGATTGCTGTCAAAAGTTGTTGATTTTCTTCACGAC
Organism: Metallyticus violacea; assembly: GCA_030762175.1. NCBI lineage: Eukaryota > Metazoa > Arthropoda > Insecta > Mantodea > Metallyticidae > Metallyticus > Metallyticus violacea. The sequence continues at coordinate 125,888,460 of CM060832.1, forward strand.
AACGCACGACCACACACTGCAAATGTGACGAAAAACCTCCTACAGGGATTTGGCTCGGACGTGTTTGACCATCCTCCGTACAGCCCTGACGTCGCTCCTAGCGACTTTCATCTGTTCTTACATCTCAAGGCTTTCCTTGGCGGTCAACACTTCAACAATGACGAAGAGCTGAAAGAAAATGTTTCCAACTGATTGAAGACCCAGGCGGCAAACTTCTATGAAGAAGGTATACAAAAACTTGTGCCACGCTATGACAAAGGCCTGCAAAATTTCGGCAGTTATGTGGAAAAGTAGTTTAAGAGTTGTAGAATTTTGTGCAATAAATAATTTTTCTGTATCTGCACACAATTTAATTTTATTACCAAACGGAACTTACTTTCTGGACGTACCTCGTATATATGTTAAACCTCTGATTAAAAAGTGCTTTCTTCTCAAGCACAAGAACGGCTTACATTAGAACAGTAACCTTTGCTAGCGTCAGAGGAAAAATGGTAGAAAATGCCTAAAATATCATTATCATACTTACAAAGCTCGGAGAAGCTTAGAGTACACCAGGCTAATAATTTTTTTTTTGTTCCGCTATTTGAGGCTTAGTTATCTGATCCGTTTCTTAAAATTGTGTATAATAAATTTTTGCCTATTTTTATATTTGTGCCATTACAGTAATCTTGATGTGCAATAAAACATTGTGTGATGATGTGAATAACGTTCCGTTTTACTTTTAGATATACAAAAAATATGTATAAGGTTCAAGAAAGCAGAAAGATCAAACGCTTATCAGTGGCAGTTCCAAGTCCTTGTGACTTTATTCATTCGAAAATGACAAGGAAATGCTGCAAATGTGGTACCACCAGTCTTATAAGTTTCGTTACTAATTACAAAATATAGAATATAAATACAATTAGTTGGCATATAACGTAATTTTTTAAGTAATTCCATGAAAATATTGATTTGGTTAGATTCAGAAGAAGTAGCCGTACTTCTTGTATTTTTTTTAAAAAAAAGCCCTACCTTTTAGATACTATTTCAATTCCAGGTTTAAGAAGATGGTTTGGAGCAAATAATAGCTTAATTCAATTCTAAACATCCTCTAATTGGACGGCTTGGTACGATTAAGTGGCTAAGTTGTAAATATAATATTTATAATACTCGAACTGAATCCTTTAGCTCTTCTGCACCAAGTAATAAAATCTGGAGTAGTGCGTGAAAATTCTGATATCAAGTGTAATTTTCATCTCTTATTACTTTTCAGACTCCGAAGTACTCAGCTAACGTCGAGATAGCTTTCTATCTTTATTGCGTTAATGACTTATGAAGGTAGGAGGCAGTAGAAAGCGGAAGAGTTACGTCTGAGAGTTTTGTAGGTCATTCCACAGAAACTGTTCAAGAAAAATTGTATAAATTTCAGAAACATCTACGTAGTAATTAGAAGTTTTGCAATGAAATTTAAATGTACGTGATGTAGCAACATATTCCAGCCGTATATTCATACTACTAAAAATGTGCTACAAATCTTTCATATTAAATACATCACATTGCGTCATATACCCTTAGGCAGCTGTCTTGCATATCTACTGTCCTATTAGAATGTGCGATGTCAGATCAACGACTGCTCCTAGAGGTGCCCAATAACCCTAGATGTCTTGTTTGTTGAATATTAAGGAACGATAGGAGTGTGTTTAATAATTTGCACCAGGAACGACAGCATATAAATATATTTATTCGCATTTCAAAGAAGTACAGCCTCGAACAGTAATTAACAATAGCTTAAAACACTGGTATCAACAGTTAACTTCCAAAGGCCAGATATTACTTGAATAAACACATTTAAAACAATATTCCCTTAATGAAAGGGCGGTCACTACATAACTGATGTACCAAAGCAAACTTATTCCCCCTTCCATAAATTAAACCAATACATGCATGACATGGGTATAATAATCAATAGCGACATTCCTCTAAATAATGCTTTCCTCATACTAAACTGGAGTTTTGTAAGGAAATTTTCCTTGCCGGAACAGAAAGAAACATTCAAGAAAATACAAGAAGGTCCCCATGAGCGGTAATAGAACCGCTGCCAAGCCGATATCTCATTTCGTGTCTCCCAGTCTCTTTCAAGTAGCATGGGAGAAATCACATTAATCGGAAGGTTTGCAACCTCTCTGGTCGCTGACAAGGGCACGGTCGGTGGGCATTCAAAACAAACTTAGTGCCACTCATAACATGAAAAATGTGCTTCGTCAGAGTTAATTTGGCAGTTCTCTGTAAGTGGGTGTTGTTCGCAGTATCATCACCTAACAAGGTGTAGGCCTAAGGCCTGTTCCATGACGTGCCATATGCAATTAGTTACACTTAGCATCTACAAGAACAGATGTCCATCGCTTCAAATCCCAGCGAGTGTGATAAAGGTGTTACTTGGACGTGGAATGACTGGCAATTTTGTCCAAGGACCTATTTTCGCTAAGGGTTCTTTAAAGTGCCGTGTCATAAATCAGCACATGACTTTAAGTCCCTCCCTAAGGACTTGCGCTCAAGTTTTGCATCTTCCGAAAGATCTAGCGATCTCGGCCAGGTTCCAACCTACAAAAATTGGGTCCAGACGAGAGCGCGTCCCCCCATGACCACCGAAGTGGACACTATTTAGTTATTACATTTTTAGATGAACGTTTCGATTTGATTATCAACATATTATCCAAACATAGAGCTCTGATGCTCTATGCTTCTAATGTTTGCACCATAGAAAATTTTTAGAAAAATTTCAAAGAAGTACCGAGTATGTAAAAAGGTTTAATTGCCAGAGCCCTGATCCATCTTCGTTTGAAAGGTAGAGTCAAGGCTTGACGCAGCACTCTGAGCATGAAAGAAATAAAGTTGCTTGTACTATTGTAACAGTGATGGAAACTTTATAAACAATAGCAATCCAATGACTATGCTGCCTACTATAGTGATCTAAAAAACTGAAAAGCAGTTCGGCAAACTTAGCTCTCCCTTTGATTATACATGTTCCTGTAACTACTCCACTTGTCTTACTCGCGGTTATGAATCTGAGTTCAATTATTTTGTAACATGTCCCTTTAATTTTTCTTTCTTTTTACCACCAGGAAGGGATTTCTTACTTTAGGAATGTGTGCGCGCGCGCGTTTTTTTTTTTTTTTTCTAAATTGTACGTTTAACATATTATGAATAAAAGGCCAAACCACCAGAATTAAGTGACATTTAAAGCTTAATCTGATTTTGTTATAAACGATTCAACTAAATATTTTCTTTAACCATTTTATGCGTAATTTACTTTTGCATTCACTGTGTTAATACTTTTAAATTTGATAAAATATTCATATGGCTTAATATGCTTAATTTAGAAAAACAAGTAATATATAACATATTCTTTATTTTATATTTTCTGTGTGTGTTACATTACGAACGTTAATTTACTCTTCTCCGTTTGCCCATTCCATTTTCTCGCCTATTTAAAAAAAGTATTAAACCGTTGATGACCTATCAGATTTTTTTTTAAAAAAAACACCTGAAATCGTAAATTATTACTGTTAGCACCACAGCGTTTCGAGAAGATTCGAACCCCTTCTGTTGGATGCAAGTATACACGTTAGTTAAAAGTTCCGTATCTACATTTAAGGAATGTTCTTTATTCGATATCTTCGATGTTCTGTGTTGTGTCCTTCTCGATATACTACTGACTTCAAATACCCCACAAAAAGAAGCCCAGAGGCGATAAATCTGGGGATCTTGCTGGCCACTGTATGCAACCTTTTCTACCAATCCATCGACATGGAAAAACTTGGTCTAAACACTGAAAATTCGTTCCATATTGAGCTGGAACTCCATCTTGTTGGAAATATGTGTGTCTTTGAGTACCTCATGGCTTACTGGATGTGGAAAGGAATTTGCGATAGTCCGTACTACGTGGTTTCGAAGCAAATCCAAATATATGCTAGCCTTTAGCGTTTTTCTAAAGAAGAAAGATCAGTGATCCTATGATCAACAATATCAGGCCAAATATTTAGTTTTTGTGAATACTGGTATTGTTCTCCATCCATTGTGGATTTATGTTTCACAAGTATGGGTAGTTTTATCTGTAGACAAGTCCATTCAAACAGAATTTGACTTCTTTTGAGAATACGATTTGTCCAAGAAAACTGGATTGTTGTTAATGCGTTCCATCATTAATTCACATTCTTCTATCGGGGTCGTCCTCTAAAAATTCCGCAAAAGTTGACTTTTATAAAGATGTTGCTTGTCCTTTTAAGGATTTTCACCATGGAACTTTGTTTTATCTTTGATTCGAACGACAAATATGTAGTAGAAACCCATGGATTTTCTTGCGCACTGAGAACATCCAATTAAACATTCTCATCAGTTGCATTTTTCGGGCGATCTTGATCTCGGTAAGTCCTTTACGCTTCCAGTTTGAGTAAATTGCACTATCACTTTTGTCACTGTAGCGCGTGGAGTTGGATTGCGATCTGGATGCATATCGTTAAATAAATTCTCTCGACGAAATCGTTCTCTATCTCCATAGCCAATCATATTTAAAATTAGAATTCTTTCTCTTTCGCTCAACATCAGATAGAATTATTTAACACACTAGATGTCAGATTTAATTTCTTAAATAACGTGTTTCTGTATTAATGAACATGATTCCATGCATATATAAAGGAAAGTTTGTTATTGCTGTTAATACAATAAACAAAGAAGCCTTTTTATCTAATTTGGGTACTTTTTGTAAAGTTGTTAAAGAGCATTATTGAAAATGTGAGCATGTATTGAATATTCCATTTTAAATCGGTAGTACAAAAGTCAATGTCATCTTTAGTTCTCGGTGTACAACTATCCTTATGCACCGAGTTTCATGTCACTAAGCCACATGCTTCATTTAGGTGGCGCTAGACTTTTAACTAATTCCAAAGCGGAAGAGAGAAAACTCGCAAGCAGAAACAAGTCGCACGCGTAATGCAGAGGAACTGTTTCCGGGCGCGGAAACATCTTGGAGCAGCTGGTGTTTTGTCACAAGGACTGCACTTCCCCAGGGCGGGTGCCGTCACATTATCGATCGCTGGGCAGTTCATTACACTTTTGTGTCCGCAGAAAGCTATCATTTTATCGTGCATATGACGCCTATGAGGCTTGATCTTGTTTTTAGTACATCTTTCCAGGTCTCCCAACGTTGTGGGCGGGACAGTGCACAGTTGATGTTAAGGACGTGCGAAATTTAAAAGAGGTGAGTTCGGAAGTTTGGGCACACATCTTAAATTTAAAGATGGATCTTGTTTTTTTGGCTTGTTTTAGCTCGCCCTCTTCGTTAGATTTCAGCAATTATTTCACTAGTTTGTAGTTTTTGTTTAAAGTTGAACATACTACAAAAACGCAGCAGTAAGGTTGACGGTGCAGAAATATGCAACGAAAACAATAAAAAGTTGAAAGTGGTATAAGACTTTATTTAAGAGACACGCATTTCTCTGTCACTAAATGTAAATACGTGCATCATTTCAAACAATTGAAAGCAGTATTCTAATCGTTGGTAGCCATAGTTAGATGTTCTAGGTATAATAATAATAATAATAATAATAATAATAATAATAATAATAATAATAATAACAACAACAACAACAACAACATAATTGAATTAAAAGGGACAAAATCCGCCATTATAAAAAAACTTTGGCAAACCTCTTGCAAGATTTCGTGATCCCCCAGGTGATTTCCGAACCGCAGCTTGGCAAACGTTATGCTAGAGCATATGGAACTAAATTTGTAGTACATAAATTTAAGCAGATTAAAAAATACTTTCCTTATTATTGAAATTGATTATGGTTCCATAGTTGTAAATAATAATAAAATAATTACAATTAAAATGTTATAATACATTGCTTTTTATTGAAATTGATCATTTTGCCGTGGTTGTTGGTTTTTAAATTAACTTAAACCAACCACCAAGGCAAAATAGATCGATAATAATCAATTTCAATAACAACAATGGCGGCCGTGGTAGTCTAAAATGTTATAATACTTTCCTTGCTATTAAGAAAACTTTTAAACGTACAGGTTAAGTGATTCTTCCTTTTATTGTCAATAAGATTGTCTTCTCTGCAAGTGCCCTATTCATATAACAGACGGTGCCCTACGTAGTGGCGGTACTATTACAGAGCCTTTTTTTTTTTTTTATACTAAATGCTAAAATACTAATGTTTTATTCCGCTTAAAGTTCATTTGTATTCCAGGTTGACCATAGCTGCGAAGCCAAATATCCTTTGTTCCGCTACGGACCTCTAAAAAGGAAATTAAAAAAAAAAAAATCATTAGAACAACTAAGAAGGTGGTTCGGAAACTAAATACATCTATCCATCATTAGGGCTTAAATTTTCAAAATATCACTTTTAACGATTTCTTTGCATAAAGAATAAAATATAGTGCCGCTCATTAATTTGGAAACACATAATTGTAATTTTTGATATTTTTATAAGGAATAAATCAGCTCAGAAATACGTTTATTAGGTCAATCATACTTCTCAGAGATGGTCAGGCTTTTTTAAAGGTGTCTCTATCCACTTTCCCCCAAAATAATTCTATAGACTATAGTCTGGACTTGGTAATGTCAAAGCACCCTCTACGTTTCTTTTGATGCACTTACCCAGATCGATGTTTAGAATTATCTTTCTGCAAACTGAAATCATTTTCTGCTAGATGCAATGCAGATGATGTAAGGAAATTAAAAAAAAAAAAAAAAGGTCTATCTATCCGTTACATTTCATAACAGTCCTTACTTTACATCCCTAAACTATAATGAAACTCCCATGTTACTGGTGGGATACCTTTTTTCCCTTTATGTAAGGGGTGGCTGCGCCGAGTCAAACTCGAGTTGTACTCTGCCCGCAAAATACAGCAACGAAGAATCGCAGTGCATGATCGATCAATGGCATTATGTTATGACCACTATAGATTGCTGACAACCACTTTGAAAAATGCGGTTGCAAAACTCTAGTTTGAGTCGGCATTCGCCATATCTTGTTTAATGTCGGTGGACATGTTACTTGACACCAGTGGCGGCTCGTGCACATTTTAATTAATGGATCACAACTTATAAAATTAAAATTGCATAGAATTCTCGAGCATAAATTTATCGCAGTGATGTGCTAAAATATTTGCCAGGAAAAAAAAAAAAGAGAGAACTTTTCTCGAAAATACAGTCAAAAGTAATTTTATATATTTAATTTTATTTAACGTAAAATATTCACTACACGTTTACTAAAATAGATAATTCATCTTCACTTAAGTTTCTCGTGCATTTCAGAACTTTGTTAATAGTATATCTACGCACTCTTGTTTCGAAACACGAATCAGTGTTCAACAAATATAAATTTTTAAGATGCAGCAATATATTTAAACTGTCCCCCCTTGATAGTTTATTAAAATGTTCAACAAATGGTTGATAGTATTTATGATAATGCTGATTATTTTTAAAATGCAATGTTATATGGGGATACGTTAGCTGAGTTGCCTTTGTAATGGAAGAGTTTCTTATAGTTTAGATTTCTCATAATCCATTGGCGCGAAAGAGCAAGCTGATGAATGGAAATAATAGCGTTAACCTTACGACAAATCTCTTAAGGAAGCTTCTGTTGCAGCGCTATGATAGGGAGGACAGGCTCAATGCGCATATGCGTGGTAGGTCCACAGATTCTGCATGTCCTTCGTGTAGCTTCACCGTGACACTCCTCCATTCCCTTGCCCACACGCTTCATAACTCCTTTTAGACGAAAATCTTGTGCCCTGCTAAGCCTGGACACAAGGAGAATGTGTTATAGCCCGTTCTTTTCACATATACACACACCAAGCTCGCTGCATTCCCAGAAGCCGTTTAAACAGCGCGCCTCTCCTGTATGTTACAGTGCAGGTGCTGAATCATTCTGTAGTCTTTTTAGAGGATAACTTATGCAGATATTATTTCAAGCTATTTATGGCTCAAAATTAAAGAGAGAGCACACCATTGTGCCCTTTAGCGCGAGACGTCACTGCCTGATACCAAAGCACTCTTATTCGGGTTCATCTGTGATAAGTAATTAGACCAGTAAGCAGGTGCCCAATGCTTATGTTGTCTAGCCATTGGAATCCTTTCTTTATGTTAATCAAATTTACTGCCTTAACTCTCCTTACTGCCACTTAACTCTTCATATCAGCTTGTGGGGAGAAAAAAAATCTTGTGTATTTCTATTATTTCTGCACTTATTTGTGATGCAGTTTTAAATCTATTCCTTTTATTGGTAATCTATTATAACGTTTTCTAGTTTTGGGAGATTATCCTGGTCATGGCATATCTTGATGAGCAAGGATGTATTGCACTCCGCTAGATAGTCACATTCTATAGCAATTTGACGAATGGACAAAGCTACTTTCCTCAATGGTGCAACAGTAGCATGTTCTTTCAATTGAATTTCTACTCTTGGAGTCGGAGTATTCATGCAATCACTTTGAGCATCATCAACAAATTGAAGTACATACCTCACTTTATCTAGCAGTACCACTTTTGATGCACACTGTGTGGTTGAAAGTATTATAGGAAACATCGATTTCTGAATTGATCCAGCTATGTTTCTCTAGCACATAAACAATACTCTTTTGTAGACATAAAGTGTAGAATGACATTTTAAAATAGTATGCTATTTGGTTAGTAATTGAACATAATCATTTGTATAATGATTTATTTAATGTCGATATCATGTAATTAAATTGGAATTAATAAGTAGAGAATGAAGCTAAAGCAAAGCGATTCATCTGTAGCAATCTATCAGCAATATAATATAAAGGGGAGGGGGCGCAGATGGTACAGGAAAGCATCTGCACAGCTAAGTTCATCTGTTTGTCTTTAAGTGCAATGAATAGTTTTTGAGGTTGAAGTGATTAGAATTCAATATATGTATTTTTTTAATATGTTTAGTTGTAACTCATTAACAAAAGAGAATTTTCCATGCAATTTTGACTTAGACTTTTTCATTCACCAACAGTTCTTTAGTTTTAGGATCACCGCTCTGCATTTCTTGTGTTGATAGACAAAGCCATTCAGAACGTCATCAGTGAACAACACACCGCGCCATTATCAGTGTTTCTTATCTTGACACTTTCCATTTACCTAAATTTAATCCCAGAGTAAGGATCGTCTGAACGCTAATTGCATTTTTTAATGGTGTTAACGCCCGTTTTTACTATTGAGGCACCACAGGCGGTGGACACAAATGATACATGAGATGAAATGATATTTTTAAGGAAGGAAACGTTCCGAGGCCTAAGTTTAGGGTATCTCCCGCATTTGCCATTTATGAGGACTGAGGAAAACCTGGAAAAAGCCTCATTCAGAGGGGATGGTCCTGACGAGATTCGAACCCGACCTTCCGCTCACGAGTCCGCGCCTCGTGGCAATCTAATTGCATATTGATAGTGGCCTATTTTGGGCTAATCTTCTTTAGAAACATTGTAAGTTAGCATTTAATATATATTGCTTGAAATTACTCCCCGTTCTTGCATAAACATTTTCATAGGCGAGGAAAATTGCAGTTCAGAAGGAGGGGAAAGGAATGTCGTATTTTGTGGTTTAGTGAACCCTGAATATATCGGGTGTAACATTAAGGTACTGCCAAACTTTCAGGACACATTTCTCACCTTAGAAAAAGAAAATATGTTGTATGGGCATGTGTGCGGAAACGCTTTATTTCCATGTTAGAATTCATTTTCTACAACTCTCCATTAATCATGGGAAAAACAAAGGAACAGAACATACCAGCATACCACATGAAACTTTCTTGCATGACATGTTCAAAAGACCCTCTTGGTTACGTTTTAATTCTCAAGTAAACCGCCATTGTTTTGTGCTCCATTTGAACGAAGATAATGTTGATGCATGTATAAATGCAAGGGCATTTTGAATATTTCAAGTAAGAAAGAGTTTCATGTGGTATGCTGGTACGTTCTGTTCCTGTGTGTTTCCCATAATTAATGTACTTTTGAAAAGTTGTAGAAAACGAGTTCTAATATGGAAATAAAGCGTTTCCGGACCCATGTCCATAGCATTCTTCTTCTGTGAGAAATGATTCCAGAAAGTTTGGGCGTGTCTTATTTTTACACTCGGTATAAATGAAACATTGGGCAGTGATCGTTACTAAATAACAACGTCATATCTTTCTGTAAGATGCACTGTGTAACAAATACACTCTGGAAGCCTCAGGAGCTGCAAATTAGTCTTTCTGTCGTACAATTTAAGTACTTAGAGAGATAACGAAAATTACTTAATTAAGGAATACAGTGAATAATGCAGAGAAAATAGAACTTTTACAGTGAAATGTTATCTCAAAAATGAATTGCCCATAAATAAAACTACGAGTGCTCTACGTTACAGAGGATGTGCCATTATGGTTAGCCTCAATACGCGTCCAGTTGCTCTCTGTTTATACCACCCCTTGTGCTTTGTTCACAATAATCTCTATGGCCAGTAAATAACACCGATTGCGTAATAAAATGTTTACAAACAAATAACATGCATTGAGGGAGTTACGCGCTTGTACGAGTATTAAAAATGCATTTTTTTGACTCATTGTGAATCCTAAAATAAATGTGGGACACAACATTTGATGCCACCAAACCTAGGTCGCTGTAGCTCTTCAGTTCATCATGATGTAGTTTCGGGCTTTAGATAACTTCCCCTCGTACACCCAAATTATATATTTTACCTCCCTTTCGTAATATAGGTCTTTAGAGGATCAGTAGTACTCTTTATTCGTGTGCAATAAGGGAAATGCAAATCAGATTTGCTATTTATGACTTTTATTAAATTTAACGGTTTTATTTCAGAATAGATCTGCAATTTGTAGCGAATTTTTTTAATTACTGTCCTATTTTTTAATTACTGCATTATGTTAATATGCCCTGGAATATACATTCTGATGATGAAAATAAATGGATCATAAAAGCCCCAAAAATAATTTTCATTGTAAAATTTAAAAATGTTTCCCTTGGGTCGTTTAACGCAAATTCTGCTGAAGATCGGAGTGAACAGAATCAATTAATCCTTTGCAATTCCGAGCATGAAGACATTTAAAAATTACACCTAATATTTCTTATATTCATGAATACAAGTCAACAAAAAACATAGACCTTGCATACAAAATTAAGATTTATATTTTTTTAATTAAACTTTGTGACGCTGTTAGTAATAATTTAAGTGGAGGCTTTGGAATTAAAATCAACCGGTAAAATTGCATCCATACATCCCAAAAGATTGGGGGGGAGGGATTTGTTTTATGTATGTACGCTCTTTAACATCTCAGATCATCAGCGTCCCATTCAAATCAGGGCGTGAAACGGCCGACACATTTTGCTCAGAGGCGTCTTCTTTCAGGCTTGAGGTTCTTTTACGTGCCGTAAATGTACAAGGGACCCGCGGCTTTACTTCCCTTCCGAAGGAAGCCATACTTAGGATTTTACGCCCGAAAAAAATCATCGACTCTTACTGGATTTGAACCCGTGATCTTGGGTTTAGGAGGCAAGTATGGTAACCACTACATCACCAGAATCGACATCCCAAATGAGAAAGTCATACATGAACTATGAAAAACACAGATTCCGGGAACTACAGTTAATGATAATATATCCATTGTATGGCGACTCACTATAATTGCAATTATGTTCAGCACAAACGCCTATGTCTTGTGCAAACATTTCTTTTTTTTTTATGTTTAATAGTACTTGAGAACATCAGGAAAAATGTACTTCGTATGTTCAGAAAGTATCTGACTATTATTGTTTACTGGAAAATACTTTCATGCGCTTACGTGACTTTTTTGCGGCATCGCCCTGTGCATTATTCACTTCCAGTGAAATGACGTCATACTCTTATCGTCGTATATTCATTTCGCCTGAGAAGACGGAACGCGTGGAGCAGTGGTAGCATGAAGTTGTGCCAAGTGGAAACTATTTGCAATATTTCAGCAGACTTTTGGCTACAATGCAATAAGTATTGCACAAATTAAAGAGCAGTTAAACCGGTTCAAAGATTGGAGAATAGTGAGCAATGTTCTGGGATGGCATCAACAAACTGAAAAGCAAAACTTTTTCAGAAAGTGCGCTTTTTATTATGAAGATCTTTCGTTTGGTTATATTGAGAAATTGCTGACGAAATATTCGATCAATAGAGTTCGCACACTCCGTTTGTATTTGGACATGGGCAAAATGGTGGCGAGATGTGCTGAAGTTTCCGCCATCAATGGCGGAATGTTGTGGGTTTCTGAAGAGTGGGTATTACTATTGGGAGTACGGTGTGACCAAGAAGAATGCGATAGCGAGTTGCAAACCTTCTAGAAATATTTTCAGTACTATCCCGGGGCTAAGTGTGTAGAGAAAAATATTTTTATAGTCAAGACTGTATTTTCAATTATATGTTTAGTATATACTTACGCACAGCGCTTACAAAAGGGAAGGGATTTGGCTTACGCTAGTATATGCGCAACGTTTCCGGATGTCCACCATCCCCACTCCTCGCTCCTTTTGTCATATTTCATTCACACGTGCGAAGGTTTTTGTGTGCCACTGAAATCTGGAGTTTGAACCGTAGTGGTTAATATGTCGACATAACTATGCGTGGAATAGGAAATACGCAAATAGCTTTTAATACTAATTAAGGTTACTGTTATTTAATCCAGAGGCTCATCACCGTCGGTTTTATAGTTATCAGACATTTCTAAGCCTTCTATGTTGTTTTGCTGTTCATCAGTCACTATCGGAATTTTCTAAATGCACTATAATTGGTTTTAAAATGTTGACACTTCCTATTTCTGACAAATCAAACTATTTCCTCTCGTGTTATTTTCTTAAGCCGAGGCAGCACCGGGGTGTGTGTATATATGTATGTATGTGTGTATATATATACCTGTTTATATATATAAACAGGTGGTAGTGTGGCAGATAAATATGTGTGAACACAGAACATATGAATAAGGTTTATATATCATTATCACAACCAGGCCAGCCGGCTACTGTAATGTTAATGCAAGAAAACATTTCGACTTGCGTATTGTACCCGATTTTTGCCTTGTAGAGTATTTCAAGTGAAATGTTTTGAAGTCGTGTACTTTTTGATAAATCTCAGTCTGCCCGGCGACGGATTACAGCCTGTCAGCGTGAATATGTCGTGGCAACATTGCACGAACCTGATTCGTCGATGTACCGCATACCTCAAGGTCAAATTTTTCCCCTTTTGAAAAATACTATAGCTTCGCAACCATCATGTAACATTGGGAATTTGAGATAGTGTAACTAGAAATTGATCAGGCAACGTATCTCGCCGCGGTTTCAGTAGATCGTAGGCATGGAGCTCATCTAATAAAATTCCCTTTATTGGTGTTTAAGAAGCAAACCATAAAATCGTGTTAAGATGTCGCTTTAGTTCTTCGTCGTTACGTTTTTATGCTCGGAGACTGTATTATCGATGCTTTGTCTGCTTTGAAATGTAGCAGCTCTTTCCATAATGCAGGATGGGGCTGTAGCAACGTAGAGAGCTTGCACATATGAAGTGTCTGGTTCATACATCATCTCCGACGTACACTTTGTATACGTTTGTCAAATATGAATGATGTGTACCAGACGCTTGCATGCACACCAAGTTCTCCACCAAATGGGGAGTTTATTGATCCAGGCATGGCATTCTTAAGGTAAAGAACTGCGCCACAACTTGTCCTTGTTCGCAACCAATATTTAGTTTATTCTTACCAACCTGTACTCCAGGTACTAAACTAAAAGACAGTAAGAATGTTATTCATATTTCCTCTGTTTTTTTTTAAAAAAATATACTATTTCATTTTTTCTAACTCGCTTCAGACTAAAGCTATAAGGATAAGAGTTATAAAATGCCTTGAAGGCGGAGAATTTCTGTGGAGGGTATCGTACTCCTCTGCACTCAACAACCCCGCCCTTACTTCATCGTCTTGAGGCAATATCTTTGCCATCACAAGAATCTAATTTTACTTCCTTTCAAGATAGAAGCCTCAAGGCATGTCCCAGTCTCAATCCCACCTTTTTATAGGTTTTTCCAATGGATCTTTTGCCTCTTGTTTTATAGTCTCTTATTTTTCGTGGTAGCCTACTGGTGTCTATTCTTTAAATATCTTCTTCTCTGTTTATTATTTTGTCATATTCTTAATAGCAAGGATAAATAAGCATTTCCTTGATTACTATTTAGATATCCTGTCTAATCATGTACAACCAGGTAAATAGAAAATTGGACAGAATCTGATTCACAACCCAAGGAATTGTTTATCTACGAGGGCAGCTATTTAATTTTCGGGATTGTAGTATTTTGAGCTTCTCTGCCTCTTTCTTTTGGAAGTAGTCTCTCCAGTTCTCGACACAAGTTGCATCCTCCGCAGTCGGTCATGGAAGCAGCCATGCCATGTTTCTTTAGAGAGGCACCATTTTTCATAGGAAGCAACAGCTTCTTCTCGACTCCCATACTGGTGATCCCCTAATTCCGTTTGGAAATAGGAAAATTCCGAGGGAACCAGATCTGGACAATAAGTAGGGTGGTTCGCTAGTGTCACTCCCAATTCTTTCAGGCACTCTTATTGTTTTCAAAGCGTAGAGGCAGTGTTGTGGTAAAGCAGTAATGCTCGCAACCCATTTTTAGTGCTCATAAGACCCTGGGGAGGCGAAATTGTAGTGTACCAGTTGGCAGTGACTTTTTTTTTTTTTTAATTCCTGCATTGGAATAGTTGCCACTTTACTGAGAAGAAACAGTCAGCCATCTTCTGGCCTACATTTCGACATCGGATAACCTTCACTGGGGGTTCGTTATTTGGGAAGACCCACGCATAATAGTAAATCCAGCTTTCACCATCAGTGAAGGTCGTGGACACGCCAGAAGCTGTTAATAACGAAGCGACGAATAGTGTGAGGTAGTGGGTTGCCCAACAAGAGCAATAAAGCTTCCCCACACAAAGATATTTCTGACATCTGCGGCAAATGAATGTTTAGAGACTTCTCCATCTCTCTGTAAGTTACGCAGATCGTTCTTCACTATAAACTCTACGTGAGAGATGCTTTCATCTTTGACAGCTGTTGCTGGACGCACCGTGTGCTCCTCCCCTTTGAAGGCTGTTCCTCCTCATCTAAAATCTGCAAATTAGTTACAGGAGCAGAGTGGAAAGCTATTTGAGTTTTTCTAGGCATTTGTATTCGTACAGGCCGCAATTACAATTGCAAAAAAATCATCGCACGAAAATGCGCTGAAGTTATCTCCATCTCATGACGTCAGACAGCCAGCGCATGATCACAATTAACATTTCGCTTCAGCTGCAACTTCCGGGATTTGTAATCAACACACGCCCTTTACGATGCTACAAACAAATAAAATAAAATAAAATCTGTAATACATTGTCCTGGCATCTAGATGCCTATACTAGGATATATATTTCATCTTCTATAGTTCGTGTTTTTTCTCTCGCTTACATTATTTAACATTGTTTGCATGGATTATATCCATAACTAATTAACAAAAGTAATTAACAAAACGCAAATGAACAAAACAACCTCAATTTAAAACACTCGAACAATTCTCTAACTGGAAGCCAGTTAGCAAACAGAACTATAACTGGTAGCCAGCTATAATTTAACTATTAAAACTTAAATTCAGAACTAAAAACTGAAGGTAAAGCTACCAAAGACTAAAACTACCGTCCGTCGGAAACCGAAGGCTACAGTGCTGGTAACCAGCACCCCTAAGCTAAAATTTTATTTAATCTATCTGTTCCCTTTATCATTTTATTGGTTTATAACTTATAAGTATTTATAATTTATAACTGTTCTACTACACTTTATTTATGTCACTTTCACCTTGTTCACTTGAATTCCATTTCTACCAATCCAAAACAACACCTCACTTTTCTTCACTTCGCTCCTAAGAGTTCAAATTATGACCGAAGACATTTAAACTTTCAATTTAAAGGGTTCCGCAAACAGGAAACATCTCTCAACGATCTTCGTATCTGTTTAGTCAGTCACCATTGGGTCGGTCCTGGTGGTGTAGTGGTTACCATACTTGCCTCCCACACCCAAGATCGCGGGTTCGAACCCGGCCAGGACCGATGGATTTTTTCGGGGCGTAAAAATCCTAAGTATAGCTTCCTTCGGAAGGGAAGTAAAGCCGTGGGTCCCGCGCCGTACATTTACGGCAAAATAAATAAAATAAAAAAAAAGTCACCATTGCATTGTCTATCACCACGTGTTTATTCTGTGTTCCTTACTTTATGACTACAGATCATCCAGCGTTCTGTAGTATATCCCGAGAATTGAAAGACTTGACTGAATTATTTCTTGCAGAATAAGTTTGTTTATAAATAACAAAATAATAATAGACCGTTATTTTCCGGTTTTTTTTTTTTTTTTTTTTTTTTTTTTTTGCACATAAGTGAAATACAAATATCAATTGTTTGCTTAGATCAGCAGAAGTCAAGATTACGATAGGCTCATTCATTTGTTTATAACATAGCAGGCAGGGAGGCTTTTACTCGTGCTCATCAAGGATTTTTAAAACTTGTACACCTTTGAGATGGTCCCTTAGTTCAAGAATAACAAGCAACCAAATGTAAACATTGACAACTTGGTGAAGTTGTAGAAAAAGTGTAAACAGGATGTCAAAGATAGCCAGGAACTTTACCATATCACGAGTTTAGCGCTGATTTTTATTATTTCTGCAAATTTTCTTTCGCATCATGTCGTCTCTCTTTGTGACATTTTTGGAACATTTTTAACGCCTGTTCTTGCTTTCACTACTGAGGTATCATAGACATTCGACAATGGTGATAAATGATAAGTTGGTTAAGGAAGGCTTCCAGATCTAAGTTAAGGGTAGCTCTCCCCAGTCAGGTAGGAAGGTCCTGACGGGAATCTAAACCCCCCCCCCCCCCCGCCCCGCTCCCGTTCACGAGTGCGTGCCTTAACAACCTCGGCCATCGCCGTTTAAACAATCTTCTCTGTCTTCCCGAAAGGTAAATGCACAAGTTAATGTTGACATTAAACATTCGTTCGAAAATTAAGCACCAATAAATTGAAAATTAGCGTTATTATTTAAAATAATCATCATTGGCAATCTATTTTTTTGCCAATTAGTAATGGGTTTATTTACGCCATTTTGATAAAAATCGTGGCTCCTAGATACAATAAATTTCTAAATACTTTTTGAGTGAGTAGGTGAAAGGTCCGGTTAGTATGCTGGATGAAGTAAAATTTCTTGTTCTTTGCTAGATGGCAGGAGTTGTCATGCGGAAGAATCCTATGGACTAGAACTGGCTGTTTTTCTCGCAGCTGCTAATGCATTATGTTAATTTCCTGATGTCACGGTATAAAATGTAGTGTATTGAACCAGGTTTAGACCACCAAATAGTAGCTGTAACCTTCCTCTGGTGTAATTTTGGTTTGCGAAGTGTTTCGGTACTTCATCGAGATTCAACAATTGTGCCGATCGATTGCGGTTTTCGTAGAGAATCCACTTTTCATGACAGGTCACAATGCGATCCAAAAAGGGAAAATTTTGCTGCGCAAAAGTAGTGAAAAACAGATTTCATTAACTAAGAATAAGCTGTGATGATATTTAGAAATTTCACTATATCTACAAGCAACAATTTTTATCAACACGGCATTGCTACAAATTGTCAAACATGTATAAACGGTTATTTTGATTGATAAAGTTAGCTCTGAATTAACTAAATGGAATTACTAAATAATAAGTTAATTGTTTCACGTCTTCGAATAAGCCAAATTTGTAAAACCTCTTTTATCCAGCTTTTGGCAGTTAGGTGCGGTGCTATCGAAAAGATCAAAATTCGCTTTGCTTTGTATGCTACGTTAATAACATTCATCTGTGCTCTTTAATTGAGGGGTTATTATATCGTTTCAGCGGAATTCTCATGGGCCTGAACTGAGCAGTGTTCCTAATGTGCTACCATGATGAGCAACGTATTGATTTTCATTTTTAATAATGCCTACATTCTGGCGGTAATATCATGGTCTGGGAATAGAGGAACATGTAAATTATTCTTACTTGACGTCATCCAGTTAACTTCTCTGTATGCTGTCCGATTATAGCCCGCTTCCTAGCTTCTCTTCTCCATTTGGACCTGAATACACTGGGATATGACATCTGAAATTGAAATCATACCTTTACTTCATTAAACCTCACTCAGACCGTTTTAACTTTCACATCAATCAAATTCTTACGGCAAAGTTCATCACTTTGTTTATCGTCTTAAGACAGCGCGTGAAATGCAAGAAAGACAGCTGTTGAGTGCAATATATTAAAACTGACGTATCTGATTTAATATTCTTTTATACACCGTGGTCAAAAGCAACTGATTCATTTTTCATCTTGTATATTTGAATATTCACTCTTGTTGAAATATATATTTAGAAAATTCTGTATGAAGATTGTAACCCTTCTAAGATGCCGTCAAAATACCGCTATATTTTAAGTGATATAAGTGTTGAGCTCTTGACGATGATCAATGCCATCTCTCTCTTATTATTAGTTTCTGTCACTAGCTATCTCACCTTCTATTCGCCACTGTTCTGCACTTCTATTTCGTTAAACACAGTTAAATCATAGTTTAAATTACGGGATTTTTTCCCCCAGAAAATACCATTGATTGAGCGTTAAACTTGTATCCAAATCAGAAAGGAAGTTTTCGGAAAACTAGGGACTTTTGCACTGAAATCAATTTTATGGCAATCAGCGAATGCAGCAGAAAGATGGGGCTGACCTCAGCTGTTTTATTACCAAATAATGAGCTTAAATTCTTAATCCTTGTAAAGGCAAAAGCATATCAAAATTTGCAGTGATATCTAACGTGATTTACTTTGACTATCTCACTCATGTGACGTCATCTTAAAGTCACCAATGAAACAAAACAAAAGTTTGAATTTTGACCAATCACAACCGGAATACAGAGTGAAATTATAGAAAAAAAAAAAATTAACAAATCCGTTTTATCACGCGACGTGCATTTGTCTAGTGGCCAGTGTAGCCAACTCTATAACTCCACTCTACAATTGCTGAACACGCATCACTGACCACTTTTGCTAGAAGCGGTGGGGAGCTATTGATAGCAACAAAAGCATGGTCAATCGACAGTCATAACGCGAAATGGAGAGTTCTTTAAAGCGTTTTGGTGATGCGTCAAATTGCAAATTGATCTTATTATTAGGAATTCCAAACCACAGAATAGAAAGAAAAATAGAGACGAAGTATGCTACTTTTTAATTTTTTTTTTTTTTTCTCTCAATTGGATCATAAAATCGAACTGTAGCGATTGTAATAGTTGACTTCAATCCATTTCAGTCTCACGGTTTCCGAATAGAAGAGATATTCCTAAGTATAACATTTTATATAAGTGTTAATATTTTATGCTCCAATTTCAAAAATATATCACATTTATTCTGATTCTATTCATGAAATAGTCATATACCCGTATTTTTCTCATCTCCATTGGCATTACTGACAATCGGCATTCTTTTGTCGCACGATTGCTTGAAAAGATAAGTACAAAAATACAATTATTACAATTTTGTAAGCCAAGTTTAGAGGAATTATATTTAAATTCTTATTTAATTCGTGAAATAGTCGTAATGAATGTCACTCGAGGGTCTGAACTTTCCAGATAAATTCACTCACTACGTTCGTGAATCGGTAATCTCAGACCCTCTCATGATATTACTTGTGATAAAAGCATACAGCGTGATACTGCGACATTAAACTTGCTCTTATATTATCTTTCAGTTCTTCCATCATATGTGGGTTATTCCTATACACTATTTTTTAAGCTTCTTCATAAATAGAAGTCGCATAAGGCAAGATTTCAGGATCGTACTGTATTAATACTCATAAAAGTAACGAAAAATCAGTTGTAAACACTGTGGCGGAGTATTGTAAAAAACGGCTCGTTTTACATTCAGTGTCCGACAATTCTTTGAAGAATGGTGAGCTTGTTATCTCTGTGCATTCACGGAATTTAATGTCTCTTGATATTCTAGTAGATCCAAGGTTGCGAGTTCAAATCCGATAGATTTTTAGGGTCAAAGAATCTGAAGTATTGCTTCTTTCGGAAGGAAGTAATGCCGTTGTCTCATGTAATAGATTTTCGGCTGGTAAAAGCATCAATTCTAAAAGAAGCCTCTGAGCAAAATTTATCGGCCGTTTCACGCCCTAAATTATATGAGACCACAGATGTTAAAACTGTTCTTGAAAAAAACAAACAAGGTATTTAAATATGGACCGTATAATTCTGTAAGCAGTTACTTCGAACCATATACAACTCTTTTGGCTATGCTGTGGCATTTCTTATACAAAATCCGGTTTTTCTACATTCCAATACCTATTGATCTATGTAAGTACATGCTCATTTAAATGAAACCATGTTTCGTTCATGAAAAAAGAGGGCATATAATACGCATTTCTAGCATTATTTAAAACTCAGTTGCATAAATTTATTCAACATATTATCGTATGGCTGCAATCCACGAACAACAGTTATCTTACAGGGTTTTGACATTAAGCCGAAGTTGGCGAAATTCCAGTTTCCTGTGTGAGCATACAGCAGTTTATTTCCAGATCCCGCTTTCCTAAAACTGTTCATAATATAGCGAACAGTACATCTGTGAGGTGCAGGAACAACAGACCTTTCTTACAAATCGCCTTCTCACTTTTTTGCTAGAGTTTGATTTTACATGCAAATCATACAGTAAATTTTTGAGTTGAAAGACTTTTTGGCATTATAACAACACTAACACACAAATAAAGCTATACACGTCGTTTCACGAAATATCACCTTAATAACACTCAAACAGCACAAAGACAACGCTTCAACTGCTTTATGTGGGAACACTGAAGGTCAGAGAAATCGGTTAGCAGCACGTGCTTCTCCATTGTCGCTGCCGGCGCCTGAAATTTTTGCCCTTCCCATCTTGTAGCGGAAATACAGAGATGCCGACATCGTCGAATTTTGGGTGCGAAATTTGTATGTCGTCGTAGACGTTTACGTAATTACCATTACAATCTCTCCAGCTAGTTCGGGATTTGGTATTAGAGCTGAATTTTTCAGATTGATACTTATGGGGTGAAAGGAGTGTGACTTTAAGTATAACAAAATCACAATGAATAGAAATCTACGGAGTTATTAATGTTTTGTTATTACCACACAACACTACACTTTTCTGATCACGATATTCTCTGAGAATATTATTAGATGCAGACTGAATATGAGACAGACATGTTATAATTTTCGTTTCTCTCCCGAAAACTGCTTTTTTGTCCTCTTGCAACTCGTATGCTATTTTCCTATATGTATGTTAATTCAAACTCGTAACTCCTACCATTCACCACAAATAATAATTTTGTAATTTCTTCCAAGAAATATTAATTATTAAAACTTTGCTTCACTATGCGAAGTACGAACCAAGATTTCTGCTAATGGAATTTAAAACACAACTTCTCTCTAAGGAATCTAGCGCATAACTAACACATTTGAGATGTAAACAGTCACTTATTACAATAGGACTGTAATAATACTATCCATTACAATGTCTATATTTTCAACATACGTATACTAAGCGAATAAAATTCATTCATTTCTATTTAGTCGCAATTAAGCTGTCTGTCTGTCTCGTGTATTCTTGGTACACGTTAATGTTGTTACGCTTACTACTGGTTGATTCACTTAGTATTGCACTTTTCTTAGCTGCAGTTTAATCTTCTCATATTGTTGACTTATGTATGTGTTCCTGTGAACCGTTACCTTTTATATTTTTCGGCATTGTCATAAAGGCCAACAAAAGGATATACATTGTAATAGCCATTATCTGATACACGAAATCTGTACAAATGAGCTTACTAGATTTATACTGTTTTAACATATTACCAACGAATATTTGTTATTTGAATTGAAAATTAAAGCCATTACCTAAGATTAAAAGATGTGCAAATGAACTTATTAAATTCATATGATTAAAACATCAAATGAATGTTTGGAGCTTTAACTCGTATATTATGGCTTTTATTTCAAATCAAATATTATAGCCTTTATCTTATGTAATAACATACGTAAATGAACTTCTTAAATTAACATAGCCAAAGAACTATTAATATTAAATGTTTGTATATTGAGCATTAAAGCCTTACGTAATATACAAACATGTGAAAATGAATTTATTTAAGTTATATAGTTTAACATTGGCTATTAATGAGTGTTTAAGGCCTTAAATGGGATAATTTCCGTTTCAATCTATAGGCATAAAAATACATTTTGATGCTTGGATCCCGCGTAAATAGCTCCACTGGGTCGTATTCAGACTTTTTTTTTTTTAAATAGCTTTACTGTTTACTTGTTCAAAGTATCCAAACATTCCATAATACTTTGGTTCACGATAGATAACGGGGCTTCGTAGGCTATATATTGCTTTTGGCTAAGAAGAAAAGATTTATTACCTCCATATTTTTGTTAAATATAATTCAAAAGTGCAATTTTGGATTTCCTCACTATAGAAACTGTGAATTGGTGTGCATGTTAACGTTTTGGGAGCTTCTCGTAATGACAGACAAGCACTTTCATTTTCGAAATGCTCAGAACACAGTTTGTTTCATCAACTACATAGTAACGACTGCACACAAATGGTGTAAGAGATAAAAATGTATGTCTTTAACATCAGCAGTGCAGAGATAGAAAATGCAGTTTATTTGTTGGCATTGTCTTAAAATTGTAGCCACTATTTTGAATATCCTGAACTTAGTGGGAACTTTATGTGCTTATAATATTTTAAGCATAGTGTTCTTAAAACTACGTTAATATTAATAAATACTAAATTCACTTACTAGTAGAATGAATGTAATGTTTCCTTTTCGCCGATTGTGAAAAATTGTTCTAAGCTTGTAAAACCAAATTGTCCTAACCAGATTGCGCGCGCGCACATCAACGGGAGAAAGTAGTGATGTGAGCAAGACATGCCGGAATGATTGTACATTTGAAGGACTCTCAGCAGAGGTTGCATAGAACATTTTGTATTTTATCAACCATCATGGTAATTCGTTATGGAGGAGTTGAATACACACAATTGAAGATTAATACAGCTGATTAAAGTGCAACTGAATCGCTTGTTTGAAAAACAAAACAAATCAAAAAAAAAAAAAAAAATACAATTTTTTGTATGTGATATAAATTATTAGAATATATTCTCATTTATTATAATCAGACCCCGAAAGTTCAGGCATTTATTTTGGTTAAAATAGGCAGGCAAAAAGGCGCTTAAAATACTAAAACAGGACTTAATATAATTAAAATAGGCATTTATTAAAAGTGAAAACGGAGAGTAATATCTCATTATTAATGAAAATAGATATTTAAGATAACATAATTAAAGTATTTTACTTTTATTAGTTACAAGCAACAGCAATATGTTTTTTTTCTTTCTTTCTCCCAAGTTATTAAAGATGCACAGTGGTTTCTGGTCAAATTCGTTTTCTGTTTATGTGTTTATAACGGAATCATGTTAGTATCTCTCTTACTTTCGTACTGAGCACATTGTAGGGGCGATTTATAGTTTATCTGTATCGTACTCATCTTTCTCGCTTGCAATTGTTTGTTACATATATGCTGCTGAGAAGTTACCCCCACTACAGATTTCCTAGAATTGTCTCACGCAGATCGACAATCCAATCGCCAGGACATTCAAAACAACAGTTTTCCCTCGTCTTCTCTATTTCCTAGTATTCGTATGCCCGAGGTAACCGTGCGTTCCTTTCACTAATTTAAAGAGCTCAAATGAATAGGACGAGGAGAAAAATTTGAATGCTTGAAAAGAAATAAATGTATAACTAGATTTTCAATAAATATTTTGTGAGATGAACTTGCCATTTAATTTTTTAACTTTTTTCACTTCGATATACTGAAATTCTTTATGTGCTGTTTAAATTGCGTATATAATCGCAGAAAAAATCCAAAAGATCCAAGACACATACACACTCACGCAACCCTCACCCGAAGGGGAAAAAATGGCAAAGCAAAAACTGTCTCTACCGATCCCATATGTACGAAAATACGTTCATTTCTATCAGACTCTTGAACATATCTAACTTCCGGGCTGTGGATATAATTAATTTTAACATACCTGGGTCAAATTTTTATTTTAAAATGAATGTTCTTCATAACGTCTAAAATACATTTAATGCATGTTGGATCAAAATAAATGGAATATATGACAAAGAATCAAGCTGTTATAAATGTTATTATTTGTAAAGTTTGAATATGATACCTAAATCTATTGCGTTTTGCAGGTAATGCGATTGTTTCATAGAGCAACTCTTCGCAATGTTTATGGTCCGTGGGCCAGCTAAAGCAATCTGCATTTTTATCTGCCAAAGTAAATGTTACTGGAAAAACATTGCTTTAGTCTTATTTTGCTCACTGATCTCGCCTACAACGAACACATCAGATGGACCACACCAATTAAACCCGATATTCAATTAGTCACACTACATTAACAGGTTTTGAACTTATAATTTTTTTATTTGTTTATCAGCATCGGCTTTTTTTGAAGTCTACTTGCTCGTATTAGACGAATCACAGAATAATAGAAATGATTGCTCTCAAGTGTACTTGGACACAGATCCTGGTTGCAGTTTGGGCCTCACTCACACTAGGCTCGAAACACTCTTGTAAGAATAAATAAAGTACCAGAGAGAAACATTTATTGTCATCGGATAATTTATTTCAATGTGCTACAACGCAATGAAAATTGGTTAAAAACACTGCGTTTGCATAACACTGTATAGGCAACACAGATTCACAACTGAACATTATCAGAAGCACACATGCATTTGTGGAGCTGAGCTGCAATCATTTCGTGATCCATTTTTGCTTTTGCTTTATTGCTGTAGTATATTCAATAATTTATGATATATAAGGGATAGTCACTGCGATTGGAGGGAGCTGTTGCAATATTTCGAACCAAGAAGACGAATAGCATGTGTTAAAATGCAGCTCTTATGAACCGGTGTCTTATCTTGATGGTACAGATATATACCATTGATTTCCTTGATAGGTCGTGAACTTTGGAAATTAATTCGGCACAACATCCCGCTCTTACATTGTGCATGGTAGTAAAAAAAGCAATCCATCGGAGTAAGAAAACTATCTTACAAAGGGTGGTTGAGGAACATTTTGATTAACCCAGATGTCGCCCCAAACGTGAAAGATTCATATCTACTCTTACCTAATATCTATGCAACAGATATATTATTCATTGACGAATTTACAGATAAATAATGGTTAGTGTTCAAATGTTTAATTTTAAGACAACTTATCTAATATGGCAAAATATTCACTAAGGCAAAATATGGCATTATATGAATTGCACTGCTTTTTTGTTATCTGTTTGCAGCTTAAATTATGAGATTTAAGCATGTGTATTTATGTACTTTAAAACTTTTAAATGTTCACAAATTAGTACAATTTGACATGTTCCATGTTCTGAGATACACACACAATTCAAGAATCTCATGGAATGTAGATAAATCTTAAACCTTTGGTAACTATTGTTAGTCCTGTTGAAGTACCCGAGAAAGTCGCAAGTCTCTACTATACGCTTTATTGTGATTTACCTGAAACCTGCTGATCTTTTGTGTCACCAGTGTAATGGAGAATTCAGTACTGATGCGTATGCACACGGCTATCTTAAGAACTTCAAACAGCTGATAAAGAAAAAGTTTGTTCGTACTTGGGCATTTCTTATCAATAGAAATATGATGCGGATACGCAAATGTTAATATTAAAACGGTATGAACCCATCCGAAGAATTGGTTGGATAGTTCCTAAAAGAAGAAAGTGCTGTTTATGAACTACTCTCAAAGACAAATGTGTCGAGGGACGTTGGACTCATTTGCACCGTCATTTATTACTTAATGTAAACACCGAGGCTTTCACGGACGACGTTTTTTGAACTTGCAGGCCTTGATACTGCGAGTTATATGTTTCGCCAGAATTTACGTCTGGCATTTTCTATTGCGTATCAGCTCTTCTTCCAAGTTAAGGAGTCAGCAGATGAAAAATGTCCAGGGAAATCCAGACGTAGATTCTGGCGAGTCGTCGGGGTTCCGATAATCCGCTAGACCACGGCCTACAAGCTCGAAAAGTACATTAATTAATTAATTAATTCATTTTTTCATCGCATGGGCACATACTAATGTGAGACATAACTTAAAAACAGAACACTTGTATTCTATAATCTTTACTTTATTACCTCATAATAAAATTTTACAATTTAGGGAATGTCTGGTTGGAGATGCTTCAATCTATGTACTGAAAATGGATCATTTCACACCCTCATTTACCCACTTGATGTAAGCAACTTTAGAATGATGTACATACAAATTTTGTTTATACATCAAATAAGTACCATCTGTTAGTCTCAGTGAAGCGTGATTCTGCATGACTTTTCTAAACTTCAAAATATTTTTGGATGAAGAAAGCTTCAGAATTGTAATGATTTATTTTCTCTTGTTCGGCTTTATGTTTCTGAACAACTTTCCTGAAGTATTTTCCAAGCGTGTTCAGTATACGAGGGGGGGTTGATAAGTTATTTGGTTTGATATTAAATAGAACAAGTTAAGTCTTGTAACTTCCTTTCCTGCTCCCTTTTTTCTTTTCTTTTTCCCCCGAAATAGCCCTCTCGAAGTTAAACGACTTGTTCTAAACATCTCCAGGTTTCTGATTCTCTTGTGAAAGTGGATTATTTCGAAGCCCTCATTTGAATTAAATTTGTATCCAGGCAGTAAAGTTTTAAGTTTTGAGAACAGATGGTAATCCGAGGGAGCGAGATGAGATGAATGGGCGTCAATTTGTCCTGAGGGACGGGCTTGAATGCACCGGCGCATTATCATGGTGAAACAACACCTCTTTGTTCATTCCCGGATGTTTTTCCACAATGGCTTTCTCTCCAAAAGTGATGCGCAACATTCGCCATTAATGGTTTTCCCCTTCTCCAAGTAGTCGATTCAGAGTTTTGCGTCCAAACAAGCGAACCATCACATTTTGCCTTTTTCGGAGCCGGTTTTCTTCGTGCAGTCCACTGTTTAGACTACTGTTTCGTTTCCGACGTATAGTAACGAATAAATCGCCGGATTCTTCTGGAATATTTCCAAACAATCTGCCTACGTTTGCATGCAATTTCACTTTTGCTCCGCTATTAACAGACGCGGCACCCATGTTGCTCAAGATTTTTTTCCATTTGTAATTCACCATTCGAAATAAAACAAACTCTTTCAATTGAGATGCTCGTGGCCTCTGGTAACTTGCGCACTTTCACTCGTCTCTCAGACAAAATAGTATCATGCTCTGGCATCACAAGTGATTTCGGAACTCCAGGACATGGTGTGTCTTCGATCCTTCCTCTGCCACGTTTAATCTCATTTATCCAAAGTTGAACGATTTAATAGAAACGACATGCGTCAACCAACGTAGGCAAAATTCTCTCATGACATTCTTTGCTGTTTTTCCTTCCCGAAATAATAATTGAGTAACCCTACAAATTCCTGTCTTATCCATTTGAAAGGCTAACACCTCTTTTCCCATTACTAAAAGCGTTTTTAAATTATTTTGCCAGCATTTCCTTTCCTTAAGAGACACTTCCCAGTCCTTTCAATGTTTTAGACGATGCTATTTTGCCTAGTATATTTATGTATTTTGTGTACTAATGAATCTCTTAGAAATGGCTTAATATGCTTGCAGCTTTTTTTTAAATTTTTTTTTTTTAAAATTTTTGTTTCCCATCATAAAGTTTGATAAAACGTGACTCATTGGAACGAAATAAAGCTCTATAAATGTAAAACATTTATCTTCTGCTTATTCTTGCATTTACTGCTGCACATCCCTTTTATATACTAAAATTATGTTTGATAATTCCTATTTACAATATTTGATAAAATATCTCTTTTATTAACACATTACTTAAACTTTTTGAGACATGCCACAATAAAAAAACTCTCGAGAGTTATGCAAAAAAAAAAAATGACATTTAATTGAACAGTTAAATAAAAATGATAAGTTAATTGGCATTATCGGTAAAATTTATTCAGAAGTCTTCATGCTTTCCATCTTTTGTTTTTTATCCAAACAGTAATGAAGTGAAATACTTTCCAACATTTTATGAAGCGAAATTAATTACTTCATTATTCTCTTATGGGAACATTTTAGTTCTATATATAAATTTGAGGGATTAGAACTCAAATTGCACACTGTGTATTTTTATGTTCTCTGCTCGACAGTGTCTTCATTTCTGGGACAAAGCTCTCTGTTACAGAATGTCGTTAACAATGCATGTGGGAGAAGTTTCTACTAACACAGCTGACATGACTGCCGTAGCTATGTTTGTACGCGGCAGCGATACATTCTGTTGTAGGGAGGTACAGAAATAATTAATGCAAACTGTGCAGTGCCATTGGGATGCTGTTTTTGCTGTACCACAGAAGTACATGGCTAGATAGACAGTGTTAGGGCACCATGCAGATGTTCGGTATTGTTTTTGTTAATATCACATAAATGGTAGAAAATTAACATAAATTATTTATTTTTCAAAGATTCACATCTCTTGTTGGAAAAAAAAAAAAATAAAGCATATATTAATTTTAAATCGAAAAGTACATTTAAGACAAATTTAAGGCTTGTATGAAAGAGAATTATGTATATCATTATTGCAACGAATTTACAAAATTTCTAACGCAATCTCTAGCAGGTTAATTTTGATGTACCAAAAAGACGGAGGTAAAGATATGTATTTTACTGTTGTTGAATAGTTCATGAAAAGTTGCTTCTAATCTATATATGTACAGATTAGAAGCAACTTTCTCATTATTGATAGCTTTTGTAATATATATATATACTCCAAAGGATATGCACTAAATGTCTGCCACACTCCGTTTCTAGTAGGGATATGTTCTCTATGTGGGTTTTTTTCTAAAGTTTTCGATCGTCTTTAGAAGACGAATACCAGTTAATGTAAGTTGCCGCGCTACCGGTTTATTTACAGAATCATTAATTCATCCAATTAATCTTTCCGAACAATGGCGGCATAAAACCCCAATACTAATTTTAAAAAAATGTTAATGTGAAAATGTAGCAGTATCTATTCTTTTCTTCGAAATAACTCTTAACTCTGTGTTTTAAATGAGCTAAATTAAGAAGCCACTAATTAAAGATAGTTCTTTCAGACTAGCGGCTATCTTTAATTAGTGGCGTAGGACTTTAGTTGGAAAGGAAGAGTCAGGCTTGAAAATATTTGGGTTCACGACCGGAATTCGAACCGCAGATTTTCGGCCTTCCATGCCGACGCTGTATCCTGTATTGAGCTACCGTATCCTCCAAGCACGGAGCCGCGAATCTCTCATTTGGTTATGTAGGTATATATCAGCAATTTTCTCTGCTATGAGAGAGATATTCCGTAAGTGGTGACTCGTAATGCTATGAGCACTTTTGACCCAGGTTTCTACAAGGGAAAGTAAAAAAGTAGGGGTTGAACAAGTATGCCATTTTTCTGTCTCCTTCCTTTTCGATGCACTTAGTCCAGCGGTCCATAAATTGCGTATTCTCCAAGAAGATGATGTTCGATTGGTTACGCAATCATTTATGCGCAGTTTTTCTCACTAGTTCGACCATAGAATATCGTCGACCTCGTAAAACATCTTTCAGAGCGGTCCAAAGTCGGAAAGGGCGAGATCTGGGCTGTAGGCAGTGTGTTTCAGCATCTGGAAACCCAAATGGTTAATAGTTTCAACGGTTTGGCCAGCCGTGTGTGGCGTTGCATTGTCATGCAATAATATTTTCTTCTATAATAGGCCTCGACGTCTGGTGTGTTTCGTTCAGATTGTTGCACAGCAAATGATTGCATCTTGCATTGTTGATCGTAAACTCGTTTTCCGGGCCTATTCCAGCGTTATAGGCCCTTCTGAGACCCCTGTGGTTATTCTGCTCAAAAATTGCATGCCTTCATTGTTGTAACTGTTATATAAACATTGGCCGATCTCAACAGGTTTGAACTTGTGCTCTACGGTAAACTCTCTCGCACAGAGTTTACTGATGCCTAGCTCGTCTTGGATGACGGAATCACAGAATACGCTGCCTCTTCGATGGCAACTCGGGCTTGCTAAATGTTCTCGCCAGTGACGGAGATTGACGGGCGTCCTGCTCCTTCATGCGTCACGCTTTTAAACTTCTCGATCCACTCATACATACTTCTACACTGTAGAGCACTGCCTTGGTATTGTGTTAAAACCCTCCGATAAATTTTAGCCCTTGACACTTCCGATCGGAAAAATCGAACCACTGCTCTTTGTTCCTCCTTGGTACACACTACTAACGGAGCAACCATGTTTACATTGTCACGGCAGCAAGGAAAATGACACGAGCAAGATGTTGCATGAGCAGAAGGCATTTTGACAAACCTAAAGATGTGTTATGCTAAAGTTTGCATTTTGTTCACTTTCCCTCTTAGCTTAACTACAACTACAAAGGAGTTAATTTATGCATAAAAATAGTTATTTCACACTAACCGTGTGTAAGACACTAACTTAGTTGCAAAGAAAGATTCAGACTTGACAAATTCGAACCACACTCGTAGCATTTCGAGTGGCCTCCTAAGAAGCCAATCTCTTATTTACAGGGAGTTCTCTGGGGATATACGAAAAGCATCGATGAGAGAGATTTGTGGTTCCGTGCTTGAAAGAAGACTCTCAGTTGGTTAGAGCATAGACACGTTAAGGCCGAAGATGCCTTGGTTTATGACTCGATATTTTTAAGTCTGATTCTTCCTTTTCAAATAAGGCGGCATTGCCTGTATTGGCCAAGAGCCAAGATTCGTCTGCTCGGTTACAGATATAAGCCTGAGCGAAACGCATTTTCTCTACACATATCGGGTGAGCAAAAAGTCACTTTGTCCCTGTTAAGTGTGAATACAAAAAGTAGCTAGTATCTCATCTATTAAAGAAATAGTCTTCGTGTTCTTCTATTGATTTGTTTTATTTACGGACGCTCTTTAACATTTCAGGTCATCAGCGTGCCATTCAATTCGGGACGTGAAACGGCCGACAAATTTTATCAGATGTCTCTTCTTTCAGGTTTGAGGTTCTTTTTTGTGCCGTAAATGTACGACACGGGACCCACGGCTTTACTTCTCTTCCGAAGGAAGCCATACTTAGGATTTTTACGCCGGAAAAAATCCATCGATCCTGGCCGGGTTCGAACCCGCGACCTTGGGTTTAGAAGGCAAGACCTTGGGGGTATAATTCCCTCAGTACCGTACTCCCTGACTGAGTTTTTTTATAGATTAACCTAAGTCCTCATGAATGGCAAATGCCGGGGAGGCACGGTAAACTTAGGCTTGGAACCTTTCTTTTTTAATAACAAATTTCCCTATTCATCACATCCTCTTATGTACCACCAGTGCCCGCCGTCTGCGATGCCTCAGCAGTACAGAGAGAGAGAGAGAGAGAGCGTTACACTGTTTTAAAAGTCAAATGAGAGGAATGGATTTGTTTTTAAACTTTATTTATCTGCGCGTTCAGCATTGAACCAGCAAGCTTGATGTTAGCCTTAGCTTAAACCCCTTGGATTATGTTTTTAAGTGTAAACTGTAGAGTAATTGCATGCAAAACTTACATGGGCCGTATAGGGATGAAAACTGTAGACAGCAGGAATAAGCGGCTGAAGATAAAGTATTGCAATACTATTTATGAGTACTGTTTTCCTTTTTCTTCATTCTTTGAATAGACTCTGAGACGTGCACTTATTTTCCCGGTGAGAATAGGCTCCAGCTCAACCTCCATCCTGAGGAAGCTGGTTTAATTTCGGAGTTGCTTCTCCTAGGAAGGGTACCTTTCAGGTTTATGGATCCTTTCTCTCCCGATCTTCCCGGTTTTACGGCGCCGGAAAACCGCCATTCACATTCTCATTTTATGTTTAAGCTTTCCGCTCAGAGCAGGCAGGTGATAGAAATTGGGTTTTTGACGAAAACGTAATGAGCAAAGGATTTTTTAATAGTGTTTAACGCCCGTTTTTACTACTGAGGCACCACAGACGGTGGACACTGATGATAGAGATGAAATGATATATTGGGAAAGGAAGGATGCGTTCCCGGCATAAGTTTAGGGTACCTCCCCGGCATTTGCCATTTATGAGGAATGAGGAAAACCTGGAAGAAACCTCAGTCAGGTAGGACGGTCCTGGCGGGATTCGAACCCCAGACCTCCCGCTCACGAGTCCGTGCCTTAGCGACCTCGGCCACCCAAGGCGGTAATGAGCAAAGGAAAATATAAGAATATTTTAATAACAATAAGAAAACAGTAAAAGTAATCATTGTATAACAATAAGAAAAAAGTAAAAGTAATCATACTCATTTTTAAACCAATGAACTAATTTGGAAGCGATATTAGGATCAATGGCTCTAAAAGAGGTTGTTCGGGTGCATTTCTTGAGGTCCTTAACTGAATCAAAATCTTTGAGATGAGGATGTACATAAGAATCTAATTAAAAAAAAAAATATGTGAATGAGGTATTTAGATATCGACGATAATGGAAGAAATGTCACCCCACAGTAATCCAATTTTTTCCTCAGAAAGCTTTCGATAAATGTACCATAAATAGGAGGCGTGTCCAGAAAGTTAGTATACGAGGGTAAGCTATTAAGCTACAAATGGTCAGAGAACTTAAAACTAAAAGAGTACCAAATTGAAAACACTTTCATTGCTCAGCATAATCTCCCTATACAAAGAGGAACTTCTCCCATCGTTTCACAAACTCCTGAGAACCAGCAGCATAAAATTCTTAAAATTTTAAGATGGTCGAACAAATGAAAGTTGCTTGGAGCAAGGCCGAGGCTATACGGAGGATGCTCGAGGACTTTCCACTTGAAATTTCGCGGCGTCTCATTTGTCTTGTTGGCACTATGAGGACTCGTGTTGTCGTGCAACACGCTTTGGTGAGGAGTCCTGGTCACTTCCGTTGAACGAACTTAGTTGCCGGAGTATGTTACAGTGGGGGTCGGCATTTACGAATTGTCCTTGAGGCTAAAATGCGGTGAGCAGTATGCCTTCGTGATTACAGAAGACTGTGAGCGTCACTTTCCCGACGAATGGCTCACTTTATTTATTTATTTATTTATTTTTTTTTGCGCAGGCGATGCAGGGTTTTTCCACTGTTTTGACACATCTGGGACAAGTAATGGTGAACCTAAGACTAAGACCTGTAATAGTTCGGGTAGGCATATCATGTCCTTTATCATGGTAGTGATTGAGATATAATGCCAGACCCATTTTTTACATTTCGTGCACAGATTGTATGAAAATCTAACTAGTCATGCATTATGAGATATAGCAGCCGCGTAAACAATCAATAGCAGTGGCTATAGTGATCCTTCTCTCCACTCGGTTTAAGTCTTCAACTCGTTGCAAATTCGCCTCTGTGGCAATCTGCTTTGTCCAGCAGAGCCGTGTTCGTTTCCGCTACACACCCGCCCTTCAGAGAGCTTTACTTGACAGGCTTTTCTCATCGTAGATGGGAAGCATTTCTTTATTAATATTCTTGATTCCATATCTTTTGCTCGCAAAAAGCGCACGACGGAGTGCTGCTCGATGACTGCACACTCAAGAGGATCCGCCATTTTACAACTGCTGTTTCTCTATTGTAAACATCGACCGTCAGATGTCGAATGTCACCAGTTGCCACCGGACTTAATGGCAATAGCTTCAGGTACTTAATTCAAATATGTAATATCCCGCATTAATTTGTAAGTTATTAGAAATTAATTATTTGTATTAAAGACTCGTCCGAATAGATTGGCTATTATATTGGATTAAAATCTTTTTTTCCCTCTCTCTCTCTCTCTCACAATCTCTATCATTGTCATGGCATTTGTCAACAGCTTCCTATCCCCACGTCCTAGAATAATGCCGTGCCGTCTATAAATAACATCACATGCTCACTGTTCTTTGACAATCTCAAATTCGAGAAATTTTTATATGTAGGAATAGATGAAAATCATGTGGTGCTAAGTGAGATGATACAATTATTGTTCAAAGTCAAATATCTTGTTAAAGCCTTGAGTGTGGCAGCAGTTTGCTATTAGGAAACATTACACTGGAGTACACAAGCCACTTGTCTTTCATCTGGATCGTGACTCCTTCAGTGTCTCTCACAGTAAATATCTGTGTTGATTGTTGAGCCTGCAGGAAAGAAATAAACAAGCAATGTTTTGGCAGTGGAAGTGATATTCTTGATTTTTGTTTTTGTTGCCGATGGTGGTGCCTCATCTCCATTGACTGCTCCTTCGATTCAAGTTTTATGAATGACACTGCTGTTTAGTTTTTAACGACATAACGAAGAACTTACTTATTGCTCAGCTTGTCGATTTGAGAAAAGTCAACGCGATGTTTAGCCTTTTCTATTTTTATGTCCCTTAGTGAGGCACTCAAGACAGCTTTCAGAACTCCAGACGACGGGACTCGATTTCTTGCAAAAGTAACCATGAACTTTGTGAGAAATGTGGAAAAAATCACTAAACTGTGAATCTTCTGATCTCACGAACTTTTTGTTACATCACAAAAAGCAAATTATTGTTGACCACTGATAGTCATCCGCTTTGCTGATCGTCCATTATTAAATCGCTAATGACCTTTTTTCACAACGTTCATAAATGACTGCCAGTTGCCCATTCCGCGCATTCAAGAACTGGATAACAGACGGATTTCATAGGCGATGAGCCAGTCGATTGAACAAGTTAAACTCGCACAACTATCTGATCGTCTGAAAATGGCATCTGCGGTTTGCCGACGGATAAAGGAATTAATGCGCATACTCATGGTCATAACCGCAGGACTGCAGCGGCAAAATTTGCGAACGAAGCTTGATTATGAATCTACCTCATAGATTGCCATTACATGCTTTCTAATAAGAACATTGGCTATTATGGTTTGTTTGTTTTTTTTTTTTTCTGAATCTAATTGCTCATTATTTTCATGTTTATTTTTATGCATAAATTT
This sequence comes from Metallyticus violacea, assembly GCA_030762175.1. Lineage (NCBI taxonomy): Eukaryota > Metazoa > Arthropoda > Insecta > Mantodea > Metallyticidae > Metallyticus > Metallyticus violacea. Next base: position 125,923,576 of record CM060832.1, read on the forward strand.
GAAATAAGATATTTACTTTATTTATGTTTCCAGTGTAAAGTTTTGAGGCTGAGTTTATTTCTGACTTGAACGTTGCAGATTTTCATGAGGTAATAGTTGAAATAATTTACGTTATTTCACTGCTTAAGTTAAAGGATTGTTTAAATATTTAAAAAAAAAATCTGTTGTAATAAGCTTTTGCATGTGGCGGTGCTATGGGTGAACAATTAGATTTCTTGCCTTCCATCGAATAGAATTTGTGACGGAGAAAATAGAAACTATAATTGTATTGGTCTGCACAATTTTTTGCTGAATGAAAACTGTTCATGTTCTCTAATTCCTTACCACATGGAATCTCTCAAACCAGCCTTAATTTTGTTTCATCGGACTACAGTTTTTCAAAAGTTGGTATTATGGAAAATAACAGTTTTTATTATTTCTTCATTGAGCAGACGCATAAAATAAATATTCTAAGAGATTTAAACAAGGTAATAAATGGTTCACTTTGTGAATGAAACAGTAGAACTAAGTCGGAGCACTGAACGAGGAAAAATTGGCCACAAAGGAGCAATTTGTTTCTGAAGGGGGAAAAAATGTGCAGTATGAACCATTGGTTTCTCCTTCCAATGCCCTTTTTCCACCACTCCATATTAAGCTAGGCGGGATAGGCAATAAGGATAGTGATCGTTTCAACTTTCTTGTTACAAAGTTCCTACAGAAAACTGAAACCAAGATAGTAGCAGATATTTTCGATGGAACCCCAAATTCATGGACTTATGCAGCGGACTTTTTCCTCGTTGATGTCCAAGTTAGAGGAGTCAGCATGGTTGGCAGAAAACTTCCTTGGCAATAAGAAATCTATGAACTATAAAGAAATAATGGGGGAAATGTTACATTTTAGAAATCTAGGGCGTAGAATGAGTGTTAAAGTACATTTTCTCAACAGCCAGATTTATTACTTCCCTGCGAATCATGGTGCAATGAGTGAAGAACAAGATGGGTGGTTTCATAAAGACCATTGGAATGTGTAAATGACGGCGGATTACTGTTGGTATTTGAAAAGGGACACAAGTGAAGGACATATCAGAACTTCGAAAAAAAATTGTTTTTCTTCTCCCTAATAGGGAAAAAAGTTTGGAAATTGATAATTATTGTCTTATAGCTCTCTTGTTTCAATATATTAATTAATATTTAAGTTAAAATTTAGCCTACAAAAACACTTGTCGTAGTTATGTGCCTTAAATGCTTAATAATATTTCATCAAAAATATAAGTATATTATTATATTTGATGTGATTTTGTTTAAAAACCTAGTCGATAGAGTAAAACTGAAAAGACATTTGAATTCAGAGCATTCATATTACTTCAAATCCACGTGGAAAAATAAAAAATAAAAATAATTTTTTGGTACACCAGTGTTATGTTGTCCTTTGCCGCTGGATCGCAGAACTGTAATGCCCTAATTGGTAAAGCTGATGCAATTAACGCCCATGCTTATGTACTTTACATGTTTTCTCCTAACCGTTTATTTATAAGTCGGTATCATTTAAGAGGTAGCGGATGTTCCGCGCTTTGTATTTTGCACAAAGATTGCGAACGTTTTGCAAACATAGGTCTTTTCGTTTCGAAATAAACGCATAATTACATTTAAAATTAAATTAATATTTTTGAGACACGTTATCTCATGCTTTGAAAGGTTATAATTAATAAAATGTTTTATGATGATTGTTATGGAATATGAAATTATAATTAACGATTTTAAATGACGTCCCATCCTATTCTTGGTGTATAATAATATAATAAGAACTAGAGAAGCAGAATATTAATATAAATATGGAAATATTTCGAACTGCTTGTGTTCTTATTTAAGAGCAGAGGACTTGATTTCGAACCGTTTTTGTTACTGTTTAAGTGTTTAATAATCTAGCTCTTGTTTTTATCATTCTAATACATTGCTACAAGATTCACTTTATTTTTTTAATTTTTATTATATATAGTGACAAGTTGGTTTGATAAATAATTAACATATCAGCTACAGTAGTCCTTGTATTACAAAGCAAAGTCAACATAAAGTAACGTTTACGAGGAAAGTGAGATACTGTTGATGGTATATGTGGTGAAGAAATAATATATAACAGAAGTGCAGACATATGTCATGAATATGAATTTTAAATAGAATATTTTTCTAACATCTAATTAAGCGTATCTCCAATATTTGTCAGAGAATTCCTGGAATATTTTCTGCGTTTTCGTAGGGTCAGTAAAACTTCTACTGAATTCTATGCTAAATGCTGAAGTAATGAAAATCTATTGTAAAACAAGGACGGGGGATCTATCACGGACAACCATTTAACAACAACCAATACTTTCTTTCAGATAATAAAGAATGGGACGGGGTAATTTAATGTTATTGTTAAACTGTAAATTGACTCATCAGTGATCGGGAAAATAGGCAAGAATTTTCTGAAAACATTTTATTTAATTTTGTTGAAATTATGCATTACATTTGAAAAGCGCTGTAGAATGTCATAAGGAATCCTATCAGAACCAACGAGTGTCTGCTAAATAGAGCTATTGACTCTGCATTTATAAACATTGTTAAATAGCCTTCAAAACCCCAAAATTTGCATCCTTATATGGTGTTATTGCGGTCTAGTTTTACTTAATATTCATCCCTCTTCCCTTCCTCATCTTTCTGTCCCCGCTGGAAGGTTTTGTTACTAATGTGTTGTTCCTATGTTTGGGACGGGCAAAGGAACTTTCAAGAATATTTGATATAGTTTTTTTAGCGGTGTCGTTTCCCTGTTGCTTGCTAGCAGAGATTACTTCGTTATCAAGGGAGTGACACAAGCTTAGGTCTTTCTTCAAAATGGATAGGTCCGAAGCCCTTTTCGCTAACCCAACCCAGTAATTTTGTTATTATGGAGGTTTGTTAAGGTTTATTAATTGTATTTGAAACGGTTTTAATGCTTCTTTCTAAGTTCCCTATATTGTTTAATTGTAATAGGAACTTGTGCGCTGTAACTTGTTTGAAGTTGCTGTCAAAACAGGGTAAGCCTGAAGATTTTTTAAAAATATTTAAATAAGATTGTGTAAAGTGTATTAGCCCGATAATTGATTTGATATTTTAAATATAAAAATGTGTTTTATACAAGGCATTGGATTTTATTTTCAATTTCAAAGCCATGTTGCGGATTACATTATTGTGTGTGAACCAGTGGTAAACCTATCTTTGCTTGCTAATTAAGTTTTGCCTATTAAATAAATCACAATATCTGCAAATTTTGTTATTTCATATTCGAAAGTTAATCCTTCTCCGACCACATACCAAGGGCTTTCCTTCTAGCATACTTTCTAATTCAACTATTGTCCAGGCATCAGCGGGAGGGCGTAGAATTGGATATTATAAATACTTTGCTAGCAAGAGGACAAGCTGCATATAGTAAGCTATTTTTATAGACGTTAGATTACAGTTTTTAGCCATATAGTATATTGGTAATAACATCGCGTTGGTGAATAAACCATTAAATTATATCATACTAATTAAATCCTTTTTTTTTTTAACCAAAATGTGATTACAAGGCTGGGGTCAATTGTGCTATTGGATATTTTCCAATAACTGAGAAAGACTAATTGTGCTTAATTTTGCCCTTATAAACGAGAGAGAGAGAGAGAGAGAGAGAGAGAGAGAGAGAGAGAGAGAGAGAATTAAAAAGGAGAAAAGTTTACTGTAAATACAGGAGAAGAAAAGCTTACAGTAAGCACTGCGCGATGCATATAGCTAATGACTACTGAAGAGTACTCAACATGTGAAGTTTAAAGGTCAACTCTCGCGAGAAATGTTAGAAGAGCAACTAGTTGCTGTTACCTGTTGTGCAGCTAACAAAGTTGAAGTTGTAAGTGAATATATAAAAAATTGAAGTGTTTCAATCAAGTCAAATGAATCAAACTATAGTTTTGTAGCAGACTGCTTTTGAAAGAAATTAAATTGCATTGTCTTTTTTGAGATTGAGGATATAAACACGCGAATCGTTAAGGCACCAGATATCTGATATATATATAATTCCTCAATGAATTGTCCAGAATGGAAATATTGATATGTACGTGAACAGGCGTTTGTTATGTCATTTCCCTCGTTTCTTTATCTTTTACAACCAGTGAATAATTATTGAAATTTGGAAAGTTTACAGAGCCTAGGGTACTACAACTAAGAGAAGATAATACCAGTGATCTTCAAGAAATGCTCATTAATGTAGGCAAGAGGGAACGGGAAATAAGGGTAAACCGGTAGAACTGTGTTGAAAGTAAAGGTTTTTAATTAAACTTAGCACTCGGGTTTAAACGGTAGGGACTGATCATTTTTGAACAATCGAGAAAGAATCACATATGCATCCTTTCATTTGCTATGCGTGAAGTACAGCTGTACGCAAACTTTAAGACAAACTGTGTAGTTAGGTATGCACATTTTCCTATGCTAGGAAAAGATTGTGCGCTCCAAAACTTTCATTTCCTCTAACGACAATTTTGCATAAAAGTTGCACTCTGTACCTGTCATACTTTTTGCTACTTGTTAAACAGAAAAGTGACCTTTTGCGTATGATTAGATCCTTGCAGATTTGTTTCACTGTAATATTATCCAGTTACAGTTCTGTGTGCAGATACGAAGTACTCGTAAACCATTCCTTGATATCGAAAAATGAGATGGCCATAACTTTCCCAGCGAACGCAACCACTTTTGTTTTTGGGGGGGGGGGTGTTGATGATTTCCACACCAAGGTTTACTGTTTGACCTAATATGAGATGTGTAGACGATGTTGATGAAGTTGTTGGATATTTACCCGGGGGTCCCGCTTCGTACCCCGGGTCTTTCAGGGGCTCGAAGTGGCCTTTAATGCTCTCGTAGTCATGGAAGGAGGGAGATGGAGGAGAGGAAGGGTTCAAATCACATGGCAATTAGTTTCACTAAATGCCTAGAAGTGTTTATTCACACGATAATTTGTCGCCGGCCACCTGATTCGTTACCTCTTTGACACTAACACCACGAACTACATACGCTGCCTGAAATTGCGTCTACCGTCCTAACACTACATTGTATGCCTCTTGTCTTTCACTTGCCTGCTGTATCTGTGACTGCGTCCTTGTAATTGCTGTACTGTACTAACTCTCGGACTGCTTTCAGGGAATTCGTGTACTCTTCTGACCCTGGGACTGCCTCGTCTTCCACTTATATATACTAATCTCAAAGTGTCCCTACCTGTTCGTGAAAGCTCACGGGGTTCACAGAATAGCACCCACCTATTCTGAGCCTGCAAAATATTCAAATAATATTCGTGAGCTCTTGTACTCCCAAACGCGCTCACTTTAAATTCATCAACTGTTTGACTTCTCATTGGGGAGCTCATAATCTTCGATGTAATGACGTCATGTCGACACCTGTCCCTTTGCTATCTTTAACGACTTTCCGAGCATCTTCAGCAACTAAAGATACAAAGGACCTATTCAACTCATGCCGGACGCCTGCATGAACAGAGCTTTGCCACAATACAGAGACATTGCTCGAGCCATTATCAGTAAGATAATTACTGAGATTACAATAGGCAATCTTTTCCCTCTCGTCAAGGAGGTAAATACACTTTTGTGATAAACGAAATATTCTTGCTTGTTACTACTGACTGTATTAAGATGTTTGATAACTATTACTATTTAAATTATATAAATTCATTGACTCTTGGACACGCATGAGTATGAGGACCTGCCATAGCTCTCATGATTGATATGGCCAAGATTCATCAACACTGATTATCTTTGAAAGAAACTTCTCTACATCATCAGTTTCATACAAACCTGCATGCAAACGTCCTTTTGTGCGGGAGTCAGCATTCTCGGAACCCACCGTGCACAAACACGTCTCATGTGCAACTTTTCAGTTTCCAACATACGGGTGGCACCTAGTGAAATTTTCAGAAATTCTGAAACTGTTCCTAGTGCTATTCGATAATCCCCTCTCTCACAGTGACAGCAACAGTGTAATGTTTTCTTCCATTAAAGCCCATACCGGGTCCACCTTCCTGTGAAATTGATTGCCTCCTCTCTTTAAACGTTTTAAATCATCTTCGGGCTGTGCTATAGGGAAGAACAAACTCCCCATCTGCTTCCTGTAACATTGCATAGGCCTTAGCTGAAGATATGTTGAGCCGAAGAGATTATTGTTCATCTCATGTCACCTCTATTTGTTGTAGGCGGTACTGAACATAGCTCAATTTACACAACTTTCATAGGCGGAAACAGGAAGTGACAACAATGCAACTAGTACAACATGTACTTTACGAAGATATCAGAACAATGCAAAGTTAAATTTTAGCGCGAGAAATTATGCTTATTAAAATTATGATTAATATTTATAGGACAACTGTAGTATTTCACACTTTGTTCCTGGTGTTTGCATGTTCCATAGGTGTTCTTTGTTTCCAGTAGGCGAGCATTTAGCCATTGTTTGCTAGCGTCAAAATGGAGTAATCCGCGACATTAGTAAGGATTATTAGTTGTTGAACTGGAAACTGGAGCAGCTAAGTTGCCTTTGGGACTCTGCTAATGTTGACTCAAGGGACTCAAACAAACGGAAGGACTGTATTCGCGAAATGGCCACTGTTTAGGAAGATAGCTGGAGAAAAAGGCACATAAGCTCTAATCGCAGTGCAGTCGAAAAACTAACAACACCATGAAATGAGTGTCAGAAGTTGGTGCAAATGAGATTACGTGCCTAAGTGGCAATTTTCCTGTTTTTTGTACATTTCTAGTGCATTGACAAACCCCATTCCAAACACATGTAATTAAAAATTGCCTCAATTATTGTGTTGTAACCATTTCATTAAATTTTTTTAAAAGCAAAATTAAATGTAAACACAATATTATCTCCGCAATCGTAATCTTAAAAATTCATTAGTTAAAATATCTCATTTTTTGATATACTAAGGCCTTCAAATATATGCACTACGATTTATGTTTCAACTGAAATTATACAGACCTTCTTCCTCTTAATTCATTGGTAACTGTAGAGAGGAAAAGCATTCATTCTCTTTTAAAATAAGATGATTCATATACGTATAAGTTTGACATGTTTCGTGCCAGATTCTTTTAAGGAACACTAGGAGTGAATTTTTGTCCAAAATCGGTCTCCCCTCCTTTTTTGGTGCTGCAAATAATTCCTTGAAGATCTCCGCGTGTCTTTTTTCAGCCCCTCAATATAGAAGTGTGGAATGAGATACACAACTATACTGTCTGATGGAGACGCAAAGACTCGCCAGGACCTAAAGGAAGTGGCGATATATGCTGCTGATGTGGAAAAAGCGAAGGAAGAATTTGTCAATCATATAGCAAAGAGTTTTCCTTAAGCTAAAGAAAGGCACTACTGACACTAGATAGAGTGGTATGGCTGTAGTAAGCGGAGTTAGAAACTACATAAAGACAGCTACTACAGAGAGCATCCATAAGCATCTGCCCTATAAAATGCCATGTATACCACACTACCATTTGAAATCAACAGACCAGAAGGCAAAACATCAGAAGTGACACACACGGACAGACTCTTGGTGTTTCTACAATAAGATGTAGCTCTCGGTGAGCCATTGCAAGATGTCTGTTCAGTTTGATGATACTATGGTTAGGAAAATTCTCCCCATCTACCGGAGACTAGCTTTCGCTAAAATACTGGCATGCTGTGCTCGTGGAGGGACACAAAACTCAAAAGAAAATGTTCACTCATTCATTTGAAAAAATTGTCCCAATGAAATATTTATTTCTAAGAACGGCTGGGGCATTAAATGGTGTTCCTGCTTTTAATATGTGTTGTTCAGCTTCTCAGGAACTGAGTTCTGTGGTAAGGGGTGAGAAATGTTCGGCAGCTGCTTCAAAGATCAGTAAGATCCGTGATACGACTTAACTCTACGAGAGCAAGAGGGGTCGTGCAGGTGGCAAAAGTAGCACAGCAACAGCATAGAAAAACACAAAGGGAAGTACAGACACACGTAACTATAAATCAGAAGGGTTCTGATATGCAAAGCGTACGATTCACTGTTTCCCAACATACTTTTTTATAAAACTGCGTTTTTCTCAAAACTTCATTTTCACACTTTCAAAATGTCCCACGGGTCTAAATTTTTATTTAAATTCAATAAAATTTTCCCAGAATGTGCAGAAGAATCTATTACAATTTTCTACCAGACAAAATATATGGTAACGCCGATATTAATGAAAAAAAAATCTATGAAAAATGGTTACTTTTAAAGGTTATAATTTTAAATTGATTAAAAAAATTATCACAGTTGAACCATCAAATTTATTTAAAGTATCTCTTGTTACAGTTTTTGTATCCAATTGCAAAAATGTCAACCAATTTTCTCAACTCATGAGACACGTCGGACATTTTGATTATGCAACACAATTACATTATAAAATTTATGAAATAATTTATAACTCGCCAATTATTTATACAATTTGAATAGAATTTGATATAAATATTAATTTAACAGCGAAAATTGTAGCAAAATTCATACAAAAATGTGGAACTTTGAAAATTCACTCCCATTGTGTCCTTTGTGTCTTAAAAGTCACTTAATAAATAAATTATATTCAATCGCTTGAAACTTTCTGCATTTCATCAAAATCTTCTTTCAGATAAATGTCTATAAGAGCGAGGTAGAAGAGCATGGGAGAATACTTTTACCGATTAGCAGTGATACATAGTAATCAAAAACTAAATAATAATGCATTTGCAAGGTGCAGGGAAAACATTCAGAAACAGTGTCTTGTCAAGAGTAATTCGTTGATTATATTTATCCTGCTTGAATAACTTAATTGTAATAATTGAGGGAGGAAGTAGGAAGTATTGTTACAATGAAGATTGTCATCAGCAGTGCTGACACTTATTTGTTTTCAAGCTCTCTTGTTCATTCTTAAACACAAAATAATTTCAGATTCGGTGCTATTTGACTAGTGTTTACGTAATATAGATTTAGTGAACTAAGACGTTCAGTGTTAGCAATAAAGTAAAACGCAAACAAATCACGCACATTTTAACACAATATTCTTCAGGTAGAAGCACATAGTAAACACAACTGTTGACAGACTGGAGTAATGTAACGAATGCCTACTGAATAGAACAAAACCGAAGAGATGGGAACTTCATAGAATCAAATATTTCAGAATAAAGAAATTATTGATGCAGCATTTGCCAAGCCGTTAATAGATTTTTTTTAATGATTTATTTATGGACGCTCTTTAACAGCTCAGGTCATCAGCGTCCCATTCAACTCAGGGCGTGAAACGGCCGACAAATTTTGCTCAGAGGCCTCTCTTTCAGGCTTGAGGTTCTTTTTCGTGCCGTAAATGTACGACACGGGACCCACTCGTTAATAGATGCAATGTCAAATACAATAATATTAATGTTGCATGTGAAACACATCAATATGGAATGAATTGAACAAAATTATAAATCAAGTTGAGATCAGGGTTTGGTGGACTTTGCGCAAAACTGTGGCTATCATTATATATTGTGGAATTGAAATAAAACAAAATTTTTGAGTATATAGTGCCGAACTAGATGTTCATGTAGAAAAGTAAAACACATAATCAAACATAACAGAAAATAAATATTTCTAGCCTGTTTAGCTCAGCATGAAACAATGCGAGTTATTTTTGACCTGCATTCGCATTTGAATACAGGGGCAAATATCGTGCAGGTTCTAGTTTACTAACTAAGATATCAGTATCACTTAAGTGTTTGTGTTATTACATGCTATTCGTGCGCCATTATTATTAATTACGGTGCATTAGTGAAATAAATTTTACTGTGGTGTGTTGCATTGAATTGTTACCGATAGATCAGAGAAAAAATTAAATATACAGGAATAACCTCAATACTGTATTGTCTGTTCGCTGTTCTATACTAACGTAAATATAATTATGTGGTGTAGTTTTTTTTATCATTGGCTCCAGAACCACTTACATCTCTGATGTTGGGCACAGTAGCTCCTAAAGGAAGTTACAGTTTAACTTTTAGTAAGGGCTAGTTTTCATCGAGAAAGCCGTATTAGTAGATAATGTAATAACCTTGAGAGATATCAATATTATGAATACTTATTATGTATTTTAATTGTTAATAATTTACGCACATTAGCTCGCTGTACATTGCAATCAGTTTCAATGTAAAAAGGTAGCATGGATGAAGCATGTTAGTATTGCAAAGCACTGTCTGGGAAATTCGTTGAAAAGTGGCGACAAGGGAGCAACAATTTTTATTAATGAAGTTTATAAGCAGTAATCAGAGTTAACAATTATACGTTGCATCAGCTACTTAACCAATCGGAACCATGCATTCATATTGATTTACATCGGGGTGGAAGTAACGGAAAACGCATAATAAAGCAACTTAAAGAAAAGTCGTGGCAGAAATTGCAATAATTGCAGAAGCATAGCTGTTGCGATTGATTGCAAATTTCATTAAAAGATGCCAGGAATGTGTGAATGCAGGGCCCTGTTCCACAAATGAATTACAAGTGTATAGACTTATTATAGTTATTAGTAAAATTCTGTTCCACAAAGGTGTTTGCTACATTTGTACTTCCATACTTTATAAGTGAATAAACGATTTTTCGTTATCCTGTTCCACACTGGTAATTTAAATAACTTTCTTTGCAAATGTAGAAATATTGGTAACTTAAATTACAGTGTAACATTTAATATTTTTGGAATCAGTTGACCTAAATATGCGAAATGTTAGCTAAAGCGATAAGAGCGACGAAAGTATGAATATGTACAAAGAAAGAATAATTAAATACAACGGAAAAGTTATTTAAGTGCAATTAAAGTACGACTTATGACTGAATTTGGTGTTTCCTGTTTCAAATGCATATTTTAGTTCAGTTAGTTTCTTTTAAGGTTCTTGCTATACCACAAAAATAATTTCTTTTATCACAATTTTCCCCAAATTTCTTGGTTATAATGAGAACGCAATTGTGTAGCGATGTAAACACACACACACGCACGCACGCACGGTCCAATTAACTAATAAAACTAATGACAGAGCAATCAATAAGCTCAATTCTTTTGCCATCACTCTACGATTGAAATTGATGCTCTTATATGAAGCCGTATGTGACCGTCGTCTCAAAGTGAACTATCACACTTGAATATGACCGTCGTCTCAAAGTGAACTATCACACTTGAATATTGACAAAACATATTGAAATTATAATTTCTGAGAAAATGAGATAATTTCTCATTTAGCAGGAATGAGACTAATCCGCTCTGTACATCACTTGCCACTTGTAACTTTTTACTAATACTTTACAAGTGCACATTCTTTCGTGGAACAGAAAGGTACAAGACCATATTTTACAAGGAATTGTACCGATACACTTTTAATGCTTTAGACCTTGGGCCCAGAGGGACACCACTATGAAAAACTCCGTGTTCAATTGCAGGCGCAGACCAAAAATAAATTTTTAATACCGGATGATTAATTAAAGGTTTATTCGCGCACTATCATTCCCACCGTGACTTACTACGGAGCAGCGCAACAAAGTAATCGCTTTAGGTTGAAACTTAATTGGTTCACCTTTTAGTCACCAATACTACAGAATGTTCGTTCTCTTCTTCGACTTCTCATTTCTTCGGGGATCACAATAATAGTTAAACCCTTCTCTTTAAAAAACTAGCATTCTTGAAGACAGAACAGTTGTATTAGTTATTATTTAAGGAATTTAATCTCTATACAATATTTAATCTCTATACAGAATATTCATATAAGAAGGGCAAAGAATGGCGCAATATGAGTTGATGGTGCATAGAAATCCGGAGTAGTGTATCCGCATCGGAAGTTACTTATAAGTCTCTTCATGGCCAAGAAAACATTCTGGAGTAACGTCACCCTGATAGAGCAGTCTAGTTAGTACGTGAGTGACAGATTGACGCTGCTTCTTTGTATAGGTTTTAGGTTATCTATGGGCAACTTTTAAAGAAACGTTCAGAGTTAAACTGTACATACTTGTGAAAACATTCAGACTTTAACAAAAGATAGCTAGCTCTCATGTTGAACTCTTTAGAACGATTAATATTTGTCACAATTGCAATTGTAGTTTTGCGCTTATCTCCAAACATTTCCTCCAGGAAACAAGCACATAACGTAGATCTTGTAAACAAAACAAAGCAGGAATTAAAATATTCATGCCAAGTGACTTATGGATTGTGCTTGTTTCATTAATGAATTCTCGTATCAACCGCTTTTATTAGCGCCATATATCATTCTGCAACGCAAATGAGACCAGCGTGTAGGAAGAGAGAAACCTGACTTTGAAAAAGCGTGCAGGCTTCTGACATTTCAAAGTCATGCCACACATTTTAATAGTTCAGGAGACTTCGGCAGGCAACGGGGATCATATTTTGGCAAATAAAACACAGCAAGGTCTGCATATTATTTAATTACGTGATATGGGAAATGTTTGAAATAGTTTTTGAATAATGTGAAGACATTCCCGCTGTTTACTTCAAATAACAGTATTCTTCTATGGCATATATGACATTCAGAACCAAACTTATTTGAACATTTCTAGTACATTTCCTCGCCAAGATTAAGAGCTAGAAAAATATCCTTTTATATAATCCCATAACCAAAAATTCCAGCAATGAAATATAATAAATACTGTATGTCGGTTGATAGAAAAATCCTTTGATGGAATTTCTAAATGTCTTCTTCAATATAATATTTGTTATAAATTTTTAGTGTCTCGATGAGACGGTATCATGTAATCCTGTAATGTCGTAGGTGACAATACAAGAGACGAATAATTTATGTTGATTGAAAACTAAGTGTCGGAAGCACTACTTTCTCAAAAGATGCGTAACTTTTCGCAGCGTATATGTAGCAAATTAACACTTTTAAACTTTCGTAGTTAATTCTATTTATATTGCAGAAAATGTGCATTTTAGTAATTTTAGAATTTTGTTCCTAAGGATAAAAATGAAAACTTCTCTTAAGAATTCGATGTTTAAATAGACACCTTTTCCATTTTTTTTAGTTAATGCCTTCGGTTCAGCCCACAGTGCCTCATTGATAATAGCAGAATTTTTGTATTTTTTGTTTCCATATTAGTTTACCAGAAAATGAGGAGGAAGATGAAACTCTAGATGCCGTTGGCAAGTCAAAAGCTCATTTATACTCCTTGCTTTAGAAGGGAGTATAATGTAAATATTTTTTAAAACAATTAACTCACACTTCTAACTAAAATTAAATCAAAAGAGCGTAGAGCAAATGCTCGAATACATTTTAAATGCCATTCTCTCTGTCTCTCTCTCTTCAAATTATCCGAAAGAGAATATCTTGCAATATTTATTATATTTTTGTACAGAAGCGTGTTTAATAGCTCTTAAATATTTGTTAATCAATTTGATTATTCTTGTGTAATGAATGTGTTTTTTTATTTACGGAAAAAAGTTTAAAGAAAATGAAAGAATTGTTATTTTAATAAGACAATGTAACAGAAACTATACAACAGGAATAAGAACCAATAACCACTAACAGAAATTTAAAATGTACAAAATGAGTTTGTACTGTCAGATTGTAAATAGGAAACAGCCCGAAGATCTAGTTAAATATAAAGTTATGTTACAGAAATTAGTTGACTCATAAAATATTTGCTGCATTTTGCCTAGAAGCGGGTAAAATCGCTATATTAAACGAACTCTCGTTTCCACATGTTTCGTCCTGCTCTTCAGAATGTAATTTCAAAGAATTATCACATTCGTTTAACGGAGTGAGATCTGTCATGGACGTTCATTTATAAACGTTCTCTTTCATTATTCGTGAAAAAATCGGCGTCTTTTAAAAATGCCAAAGCCTGTAATTTTCACAATACAAGAATTTGTGTGTCGAGTGATTTTTCAAAACATTTTTATTTATTGCTTCTTTTTTTAATACGCTTCATGCTTTGTGGATCACTTTTTTAGATGTTGGTGTTGCTAATAGCTGAGCCCGTTTCTATTCCTCAGACCTGATGGGCGTATTATAATTTGTGAAACTGTTAATTCCTTTTCTGTAAAATCGTGCTCGCATCTGCGCATATGTAACAACCCGGAATCAAGGGACATTTCATTACATTTACCATTTGCCGTACACCTTTTTCCCCCCTCCCCCTCCAGTATATTTTTCTGAATTCAGAATCAACACTAGAAGCCTCGAAAATTCATCTCTAAGGTGAAGCCGGAAATAAGGCTGTCTTTATTAATTTAATTAAAAGGCTGCAGAGCGATATTTATAAAGGCATTATATTTGATAAGGATAATTGTTATGTATATGTATAAGAAAATCATTTTGAGATAGGTATAACAGGAATCGAAATAATTTGTAACTTGTATGTCATTTAACAGGTAATGGTATTTCACAAAAGGGTTTTGTATACATTTTGTGTAGAACATGTGAGAAAGACGAATATGTATACCTGACTCCACTCACTGACCGCTCCTTAGACAAGGCTGAAGAAAGGGTAAACTATCTTTTGTTAGGTCATGAACCTTCTACCCAGGAAATACTTAGGAGTTGACAATAAGGGAAACATGTGGCCGTAACGGGACAGTATTTAACAAAGTCAGAGGTAGCAATAATTCAAGAGAAAATGAAAATGTCAGAACGGAGACGAAAATGTTTTATTACAGGAAAGCCGAAAACACGTGCGTTATCTCCGGGAACATTTAGGAATCTACAAACTAAGCAAGGCAAAAGATTTTCAATAGAAATCAGAATGTAAGGAAAGGGCCGAAATTTATGACAGCTTGTTCTGGGAAAATTCAAGTTCGTGGGAAGACGTTAGATCAGGGGGGAAAGAATAATTCTAGCCAATGGTCTTCGGATAAAAGTTAACGAATCAGGAGAACTTAGTTACCAATAAATAAGTTTAGGATAGCCAATAACGAGCATGTAACACAGAAATAGATAAAATACGAGGGAATTTAATTTAGCGAAAGGCGTGGCAATGTAGTAGAAAAACTAGAGTACAGAAGTCAGAGAAAAATATTCACGCATTCGGTAGAGACACATTCGGAGGCATTTCACACTCGTAGAAGTCGGACATTCATAGATTCACATTCAGACATTCAGTAGAGATACATTCACAGATTTACACTCACACATTCATAGATTCAGAGGGACATTCAGACATCCAGATATTCACTCAGGAAGCCAGTCTAAGTGAGTAGCGAAGTCAGTGGCGAACAGTCAGGAAGTATTTTAATGTGAATAAAATATTTTAAACAAGTCAACCTTGTGTATTTTTGGGCAACACATTTCTCGTTCCCGTGGATCTATACTGATCCCGAAACACTCCGGTGGACCCTGAGATAAAATTCAACAGAATTGGAGCAAACGACGTCATCATTGAGCAGCCCGGCCGAGACTTCGAAACCACAACCCAGCTCAGCGATCAACTACATCCCCCGAGCACCCAATTACTCCTCCAAAGGTAAAGATGAATCCATTAATTCAAATCCATGAGAGTTGTTTCCAGAAACGTCAAAATGTAGATTTTAGTGGGCTAAGGTCATCAGTAGCACATGCAGCGATATGCTCCGGAAGATTTGTAGGCTTTGGGACCTGAGTCTGTCAATTTCTTTACCATTTCTTCTTTCTGAACTATCTCAGTACTTCATTCAACGTTGATGCCAATTTTAACGCTCACGTTTTGCGCATTTATTTATGCATAAGACATCGCCAAAGACATTTCCGATAGCCTTGCTTGTGAGTTTTGTATCAAGATGCTTTTGTTTCAGTCCTTTTAGTACGTGAGGACATACGACGATTCACTAAACTTGGACAATCTTGAATGATGATCATTTAACCTCCTGTTGTAGTTTACATATGCTACTAAAATTTTCAGTTCCATTCATGAATTATTTTGTGATGGTAAAATCAGCAGCCCAGTCTTAAAAGATATTCCCTAATTTGTCGATCGCCGGTTCAGCATTCTTGTGGTGCCGAACGTCGTTTGATTATTGTTGATAGCTTTACAATATTTCTACTCTGGATAGATTTTGTCGGCGCCTGTTCCCTATCTGCACGTCCGCAGTGATATACAAGATAGAAGAGACCATCAAGATTGTCGTATATGGAAGTTTTGAAGGCGTTGCACTTGAGATGCCGGCAAGGTTATACATTAAGGCTGTGTTCTTATGCTCTTGGAGTTTGTGAAGCATATCTTATGAGTCGAAAACACTTTTCGTTGGAAAGAATCAGCAGCGCACAAAGCAAGAGAGGTTGATGATGCTTCTATGCTTGGAAACTGTGGATATCTTTTTGTGTGACTATTTCTTTATAGTCCCTTCTAAATTGATCGTTTCGAAGGTTTGAAATTGATTGATACGGCCTGCGGATATGGGAACAATGCAAAATAATCAGCATCCTTCATATGTAAACGTTGTGTATGTAAGACAATAAATAAAAAGCACTCCTGATTCCAAATCCTAAGTACTCTGGTGGCAGACACTGTTTTGAGCCCCTCATCAGTCCACAAATACCAAGGTAATCTTCCTTTGCTGAAACTGTTTTAAATAACTAAACGAAAATTTAAGTAACTATTATTGTTTTTTTAAACAATTTAATTACTTCGTAAGACATATTAAGTCTGGGTAGTGCAGTGCAATCAATTTAGTTACATAATGTCATTCTTTTGTCTTTATTGGCCACTTTGTATACCTATTAAAACTTTTTCTGTGATAATAAAACTTATAAGACGAAGCAAGCAAAAGCTAGGAGATAATTTATACATTTTAAGCAGTTTTCATTAATTAATATACATTATGTAAGCTACTGATAGTCAACATGGAAAAAAATATAATACTGCCTAGAGTTAATATGGCCTGCTCCGCAGCTGAGCGCAACGCGCGCTGGGCCAAGGTCCTACTAGTCACTTCTCATAATAACAGACAATTCGCGCGCTGTTGGCTACGCGTAGACAGTCAGCTACATTTTGTTGTAATAATAGAAATAATTTGTCTTTGTGTTATTACAGGCTATTGGTGCATCAGTATTATTAATTGCGGTATGTTAGTGAAGTAAATCTCACAACTGAAATGTTACCATTAGAAATACTCTACAGCAATAGCACCTGTAATATTGAGGAGCTTAAAACAAAAAAGGATGTTAGTGAATGAAGATTTCATTAAACGATGTCAAATGTGTAACTTCCTTGACTTCCTGCAGTTGCGTTCAACTGCGAACGCAACCCCAAAATAATCTTATGCAGTTCCGCTTTGTTTTCCTGTCGGAACGAGAGTAAGGGACTGGAAACAAAATCGTATCTGTGAATGTATTTTTCCACAATTTTCGTTTTCTTAATAAAGGCGGAAGAAATAACGCAACTCTTTAAACGAGAAAGAGAGCACTTAAGAAAAGTATCGCAGGTCTTCAAGTACATTTTGCATTTTGTCGCAGTTTAAAAGGATTACAGCATAAAATCTTTGACATTTTGCAGAGCTGATATAAAATGCCACATTTTAGAACAACTGCAATATTTTTGCGTTTATTATCTATGTAGGAAATTAGTGCAAATATTTTTATTAAAATATTGTGTAATATTTTACATAATCCTAGAAGGGAAGGTTGGAGGACAACTTTGAAAACTTAATGTAAGGATTATGTATTTATTTTACCGTATAAAGCTCTTTTCAGATGTACTGAACGATGTTTTCAGCAGCAATGTTTACTTCAACATGTTGAGAGTACGCATCGTTTCCTGCGACTCCCTTAGCAAACTCTAGGGTAGAATTCTGCCACGCGGTGACCAGGCTGCAGGAAGATCGATATCATGGCACGTTCGCTCGCGGCCTGGACACCTGGATTCCTGTTCCCGTGCCAAGCCAGCTGCATGCGATTACAGCGAGTGTTCTTGACGGATCACATGTCCATTCATTCCGAGTGACATCCCTCACAGTTGCTCATTGTTTCACGTCTATTACATGCGAAAGCCATTGTTTGAGGTAGGAAACTGCACAACTGAGTTGTCTGAATGTAAAGAGGATGGTTATTTCCGCTTGTCGTCGGCATTTCTAGTTTCGGAATCTCGAAGAAAGCTGGTGGTTAGTTGCAAAACGTTTAAACACAACCGTTGCTGTGCTTATCGTATTTTATCCAAATTACCACTGTGTAAGCCGGATAACGATTTAGAAGGAACGTAACATTAGGTAAGGCGTCGTAGGTCGTGCAATTTTAATAGTAAACTTTCCATTAAAGTCTAAAACCTTTTATAAAGTAAAAGAATAAGAAGAAAAATCTGTATGCAATTGTTTAGTTGCAAACAAGTTTTACATAAATTTTTTTTGTTTATTTTCCTTCCACAATTTAAATGTCTTAATATTTGACTTTAAAAAAAAATACACCCACATGCACTTAGAAATGCTTTAAAAAAACGCCATTAAAATAATTGAAAACGTCCATTGTTAAATTTAGAGAATTCAGAAACGTTTGCAGATAGCTAGCTAATTTTTGCATGGAATGCTTATGAACACTTGATTTATGAAAAAAGAAGAAACTGCGTTGAATCATAACAAAGTTACGATTTTTTAAAAACAATGATGCACATTTATTAACCCCTTCAGCTGATGGTCCTACATCTCCTCCGCTTAATCTTGGTGATTTTTTCTTCATTTATTTATTTATCGAACAATGAGAAAAACTATTTCTCTAGAGAAAATTATGTTTAAGTGAGCGAATAATCCAAAACAGCATAAAAATAGCTATGACATACACTTTCAAAAAGTTAAAGTTATCGTACAACATCGTTTAGCTTAGACTACCATTGACTATGTTCAATGTTATTTAATATATAATTAAACAAAGGGATTTATAATCAAAGAAACCTAGATTTCTTTGTACAAATTTGTGTATTCATGGACACGGGTAATGGACGTACACTAAAATATGCAATCAGTAAAAACACATTTATAAACAAGAAAACAGAAAATTTGTAAAATGACCAGAAAAATGCTCGCTGAATAGTATGTATAAAATATATCCAGAATTAATCACAGGAAGTCTAAAATCAGCAATTGAAATATTTATTTTGAAAGGACATATAGAGTACAGAGAACAGTATAGTGTGTTCTAATAGAACACACACATACACACAGCAAATTTAGTGCATTCTTTTTATGCTAATGGCACTGTTATATTGGTAGAGTTTTATTAGCAGATAATCGAGTGCTATTCTGTGATTCAGAAGCGCTTATTTATTACCCTGATTTATGAGTCTCGGTTGCCAGATTTATTTAAGTGTATGTAAAGAAAACGGTTCTCAAAGTACTAGAATAATGTTAGGCATTAAAAATACAACGAATGACAATTTCAATTGAAGGAAATGACCTCATAAATTCCATCAGCTTATAGGTGCAATAAAGAGAGCATTAATAAATAAAGTAAACTGAATAATGTACTTTAAATGCGTATAAGCTCGTGCCCATTAAGAAGTTGACTTAAGGACAAGAAATCATTTTCTAAAGTGGTGCAGAACGGTAGGATTTAAAACCTCTAGCACTATACGGATTATTAGATCATAACTCATAACCTTAGCTAAGACATTAACTACACACGATAGCCCGAGGAATTTCAATAAGGGCATATAGATCTCTTGTTTGTGCAAAGCGGCTATGAACATTCCTGGTTGATAGTTAGACCGGGAAAGTACGTCCATCTCAAGAAATTCACCGATTCAATCCCCCCATTTCTTCTGTTCTCGACCCTAGTTTACCACCTACCAAAGATTTTCTGCTGATTTCTGTTTTTTCCTGCGTATCTTGAATTCCCAACCAATAGTTCAATAGTTCCATGATAGGGGGGAGGGGAGAGAAATAATATTTGCACCACTTTTATGCACAGAAATCTTTTATACGAATATATACATATATTGTAACGGAAATTGGATTTTTTCTTGTTATGGACTCGTTGAGCGGGGTCCATGACAAACAGTAGCGGAAAATAAAACAAAATACAAGTTTCGTTATCTTTAGATAGCGTTCATAATAATTATTTCTGTCAAAAACTGAATGTAGCAGTTGAAATCAGAAATAATCCTTGGATTTCATCCACATTTTTTTATACACAAGCTAACTGTGAGAGAAATAAACTTAGTTATCAGTTATAAGTGTGTGACCACTGTAGGAAAATTGTACATGTTCTCAATTAATGGTCGTTGTAAACATTGCCTTATTGCTTGGTAAATATAGTTGAAGAAAGAAATAATTGTATATTTTTAACATAAATTGCTGGCTAGTGTACATTTACCAATGTTGGCAGACCTAATTGCATCCGTTTTCCCTCCAAATATTGATTGTAGCATTGATTGTATGCTTGTGTAACGGTACTTAGGCATTGCTGAAATGTTAATATATTTTTGTGGTCACTAATAGCATTATTTAATTTGCATTTGCTTTGACTTACAGTTTTTAGGTCATGGCAGTAAGGTACCGTGTGTATACGGAATTCTAACTTAATATTGTTCAAATCAAGCAAATTGACCGTTACATGTTCGTAGCGCAAACACCAAGAAACAGTTGCTGAATTGATATAAACGTTTAATGGAAGATATCCAAAGTAATTTCATAGCTTTAGCCAATGATTTATTTATGGACGCTCTTTAACAGAGCTTTAGCCAAGAGCCTTATATACTTTGTTATTCAGATCAATTCACAAGGCAAAAAACACAACCGTGAGTAAATAAGTAAAGCAACAAATTCTCAATATCGCCATCATCATTGATGAGAAGGTATTAATGATGAATGAAACATGCAGTTACATAAATGCATATCTGATTAAAATCACATTAATGTTTTAATAAGCTGTTCTCTTGAGTAGGTACTAGCGCAATACGTAAATTACAAGCGCGACTCTATATTTCCAACTTTCACCAAAGACAACTGATAATTGCTAAGAATTCCCTCCATGGTCTAGGTTTAGCTTTTGCGACTGCAATCTGAAGGTCCTGGGTTCGAATCCTGGTCAGGTCAAGCCGTCTGGGTAAGGTGTTTTTCATCCGTTCCTTACCCTGAGAAGTGAATAGCTTTAAGGGCCAAGGACCCTGAGTTCATTTGCGGCATCGTTAATTCATTTCTTTTCATTCATCCCTACAGTATTCAGTTCATAATCTACATACATCGCAAAAGGACCAATGCAGTCATAGTGACAATGAATAAAACATTTAAAATAAAATCGTGTTATACGAATTTTATAAAGAAAAGCTGCATAGCTTTGTGCACTAGTTTAATGAATTATTTCTTATTATTTCTATTATTGACGGAATATAATAAATGTTTATACATAGCAGTTCTGATTAGCATTTGCATTCAGTACTTTAAAAACAGAATGATGTGAAATGTGCACGGTTTGAATGTTCACCCAACAATCAAATCTCTTATCAACCGTTTACATCGTTTCCAGCTTTGTATAAAATTCGTTACTACTTCGTGGAGAGCAGATGACTGAGTAATATAACAAATACGTTTTTGGTGTTTTTAATGGTTTGTTTTCATTTTATGTTCAGCGTAGATAACAGTAAGATCGAAGTCTGCACAGAAACTTTAAGATAGATTTGCATCATTACAACCTGTTAATTCGTTCGATAAGAGAAAAATATTTTCTGCTTTCTAAGAAAGTCATTATTATTATTATTATTATTATTATTATTATTATTATTATTATTATTTTATAACAATATTTAGAGGTGTCGGCAGAAAAAACTTAAACGCCTGTTTGGTCCTTATTGTCACAAAAGTAAGCATGAAAGTGATACGGGAAGGGAAATATTACAAAAAAATCATCCAGAAATTTGTGGAGTTACATGAAAATGATCTATTTATATCAATATAAATCTGTTCGGAACTTTTTCCAGACCGTAAGAACGAAATGGAAGGTGAAAAAAAATTGTTGAAATTGTGCCAGGAGGAAGGGTCAGTGCCTAAATCAAGTTGTAGGGTTTATTTATCGGGTAATAATAAATGTGAAAAATTGATGGCAGAATATGATTTAGCGGATCCTAGTAATTGGTCATCTATTGTTAATGATCGTTTATTAGAACTTATAAATCAGAAGGGACCTCTAATACCTCAAAATATAAACTTTCCAAAATATGTCACACTTTGTGAGACTCTAACCTAATGGCGAAAAAGTTCAAAGAACTAGATTAATTTATTCCGAAAAATCCAATTGTGTGTTTTGCTTTGTTGGAAGCTGTTCGCTTAAAAAAAAAAAAAAAAAAAAAAAAAAAAAAAAAAAAAAAAAAAAAAAATTAATGGATTAGTCAAGGGTTTTCAGATTGGCGACATTTAGCTAATCATTTGTTACGACTTGAAATATGCGCAAGAATGCATGCAAAACTGTAAAAAGTGATACAATGCCTTGACCATAATTGACAAAAAAAAAACAAGGGTGTTTTGTATCTGAAAAAAGATGATGATAGGCCATCATTGAAAGAATCATTGCAATTGTTCAGTTTTTAGAAGGGCAGTATTTTGTTTACAGAGATAACATGATAAATTGTATGAATCAAATAATGGCAATTTTTTAAAAGCCATAGAACTGCTGGCGAAATTTGATCACATAATTTCACAGCATGTCGACTACATAACACATTCTCAAACTGTTATTACTCAGGCTATGGTTTTCAAAATGAAAATTTGTTTTGGCAAGTGGTATCAAAAGAAAAATGAAGGGAAGGCCGAAGAAACGTTGGTTTTTACAATACCGGATTAACAACAGGCTACAGTGCCTAAACGAGATAGTTAATAATCGTGATTTCACTAACAGCAGATTTTTGTTCTACCTAAAACGTTAAATTTAATATATCAGAATAGGCAGATAAGAAGATTCATTTTATAGCAAAACGTCGAGTTATTTATGCACTTAATTCAAAGATTAACCGAGCAAGACGTCAGGCGACTAAGCAGATATGCAGCCTGACAAATTGAGTCATTTTTCCTCCCAGATCAGCGCAGCTTCATAAAGTGTGCTATCTAAACGACCACCTTGAAAAACTAACTAAAGTAATTCCTTGAAAATTAAGAGGAGACCGAAGTTAATTAATGACTGTTCTTATTCCTCCTTCAAAAGATTGCGAGTTACTGGATTGCTTTCCAGTACCAGCAGCCATCCACCACAATAAAACGGCAGAGAAGCAGTACATAATGCACTTTACTTCAAAGAAAAAATGATATAATGATATGATTCAGAGAATATTATAAACACTATGCAAATGTTAAGACAGATAATGGTAGTAAGAGAAGTTTTTTTTTTTTGTTTTTGTTTTGTTTTGTTTTGTTTTTTTGTTCATTCGTGAGATCAGTTCAACTTTCATTATCCTCGACATTGTTATTGAATTATTTCTTGATACTTTTGTTTGTCGTAGTTTAAAATATCAGTGCAGAACAACTTACGAGTTTAACATTTTATGTTTGCTACACAATGTATTCCAGAGACATTCAAAATACCCAAAGCTTGTGGTTAGTTAGCAATGAAAAAATTGCAGGGTTATTGCGTAGCATAACGTTTTTATAAAAGCCGAGCGAGTTTTAATGACGATTCCCTCAGCGGGAGGGAAGAGAGACAGAACATTGTGCAAGTGGGTAATGTTGTGCGAAGTGATGAAAAGCGTTGAGATATCAGCGGAAGCAGGATTATCAGTCAAACATGCAGAAGCCGTTATCCTGGGGGGGGGGGGGGAAGAAAGAAAAAAGAAAAGAAAGACGTATGATTCATCTGGAGTAGTGATTAGTATGGCTGATCTAGATCTTAATTTTTTAACAGCGTGACCACTAGAAATGCCATTTAGTGTTATTTTTAAAACCCGCGATCTTAATAGTAGAGTTACGAGTACAAATGAAAGTAGTGTCTCTGATGAAGACCAAAGTGTTGTAATACTTAATCTTCTTCTATGGCGTTGCAACCCGATGTTGCAGCGACCTCTGCTTGCTATACCTCCGTCTTACGAATTCATTGACAGAGGGCTGTATTGTAGGGGGGCATGTGGTTAGTATAATGGCTCCCCGCTAGTCGCCTATCACACGGCTCTCGAGATCGAAAAACGTCACTTTTCCATCAGGCAGCTTCCTAATTATCCTCACAAGGCTGAGTGGATCCCTAGCCACACCTCCCTAACTTATAAAAATTCCTAAGCAGGTCACGGAATCGAACACGACCTCCTGGTCAGCAGTCAGCAACGCTAACCACTAAACTAAGCGGGCGGTCGTAATACTTAAGGTTTTTTCTCTCTCTCTTTTAATTTTCCCCTCCCGTTCAGAGCTTTGCTCAGCGAGCACACTGTAAACAAATTATGTCCAGAGAGGAGGGGGAAAACGCACGAAAATTAGGCCAAAACATTGGTTTATTCACCTGCACTTCGGTCAACCCTTGTAAAGGCTTTGGAGTATTTTTCCTTAAAATGTCACCATCGGATTTTTCCTGTTCTCGCAGCTAAACAGTCCACGAATCGCAAGTGCTGAAGGGCGCATTGAGAAATGGTTTCCAGTAGTGCTTCCAAGCTTCATTTATGGCGGAATTGTGTATAGGCTCGGATAGACGTAAAGTTGTATATTGTAATAAACCAATTGGGGATAATTTTGGAAGGTGCGAAGTAGCTTTACAAACTTTATGCCAGTTTTAACATGGACAATAACTATGGGGATATTCGTGTATTAGTTTAATTCTCTATACGCACCAAAGTTTTTCACCAAAGAAAGGTTTTCTCCAATAGTTATCTAACAAGTAGTTTGATGGCATTTATTGCGAAACTTCATATTCCTCGGGAAGGAATAGTCTAAGTAGTTTCTCATAGGAAGAGGGAGCATTAGCGATGATCTTCGTGATGGCTTGAAGTAATGCACTAATGACTCGTTCAGGAGGAACTACTTAATGATAGACGGCTGAAGTTCAAGGAAATCTCAGGAAAGTTGGGGCTTTTGGTTACAACTGTATTTCGAAACATTCAAAGAAAATTTCATATAACGAAGGTCAGCGCAAAGTGAGTGATCCCATTTCATTCTACATTTAAGGAAAAACATCGTTCCTTAAGTGTAACAGTTTTGGTAATATAATAAGGTAATTAGAAATAAGTACTTGAACCCATTGTCGCCGAAAATGAAATCATGTTTGTTTTGCAAAAGGGAATGCATGGAGTGAGACAAACCACGCGAAGTACCGCCGAGAACAATCAAGGTTGCTCAGTCCTCCAAGGAGAACATGGCAACAACCTTTTGAGATAGCCAGGAAATTCTTTTGTTTGACTTCAAGGAAAGTTGTATCGCTGTTAAGGCAGCGTATTATGCACTTACTACGCGAAGCCATAAAGAAGAGAGGAATGCCGAGTTATTGCATTCATTTGCTTCATTAAAATGCTCCGGTCATACGTCTATTGTTGCAAAATATTCAGTGAAGATCTGTGTCTTACACTGTGCTAAATACCCACACTTCAGAACAGCTGTAGCGTTCTAGAACATTACATATACTCTAAACTGAAAAAAATTAATGATAATATGAAAGGTTCCATGTGGAACATTTTGCAGATACATCTCTCTAGAAGTTTTGAAAGGCAATGAGTTAATTCATTAATTGCATGGGATTTGGATCAGGTCAGACGGTGAGGGAATCCGTAACGGAAGCCCAAAGAGGACCTTTCATATTCTACTGAACTTCGGGAGGAACGGCTGAATTGAAGGATACGAAGGACTGCCAGGTTTATGGGACGGCAGGCTCGGTTGCAAGTGGGTTCTCTAACGTCCCCATATTCCTTTTCGCTGGCGAAGCTATTCCCTTCTGGGGAAGTTCCAGGTTCTCAAAGGGCTGTTATCACACCAGATGCCTTGACAGTTTTTCTAATGAGCAAATTCCACTCTGAAGCCGCCCATTTGCTCTTCGTCATTAATGGACGGAGAGTTTGTATTATTTCTTTTGTCGAGACTAGCCGCAACGACTTCGGACGCCTGTGGGAGTCAACCGCCATCCTACCGCGTTGCAGCAACATTCATAGGTTGGCCTTCTTACGGTGGCATAAGCAGGGAAATTATGGTTGAAGTTTGGATCTGAATATATTTTTGGACAGCGGTGAAGGGCCCAGCATACGGCTTATGTTGTTTGATTTTTTCTATTGTTGCTTTATACGAGGAATAAGTCGCAACTTTTTTTTTCTCGCGAATAAGCGACACCACGAAATATCTAAGATATACGATTGAAAGTATGTGGCGAGACTGGATACAGGCGGTCCTCATAGGGAAGAAGCAAAACACAGCAGCCAGACAACATTGGTTTATTATGGCATGCGCAAAAGTTAAGCATAACTCCGGTGCTTCCCGTGACTCTGTGTGGCGTTTTCTTACTTTCTGCAGCGGAAAAAATGTTATTTTCACACACGCACGTTATTCCCTCTTTGTGGCCTCTATTCCTGACCAGTCACCAACTGAACTTGGGGGTGTGCTGAGACATGCAGATCTGCTCACATATCATCTAATGATTTCATTCGAAAGTACATTCCATACCCTTTCAATCGTATATGTTAGCTTTTTCGTGTTGTCCCTTGTTCGCGAGAGGGGACGGGGAGTTGCTATGACTTATGACATCCCTCATGTATACAGTGATATCGCAACCGAAGTAGGCCGTTCATCATAATGTTTTCAGTCTCTGTAGATAATTCAAAGCTGTTGTGTCGAATTATGCCCATAGCACCGCCGAACACTCTCGTTCCATAAGTACTACTCAATAATATCATATTCCATCTCTAATTAATCGCAGTAGGGTCACCGCAGAAGTCCCGAACATTTTCCCAAGAGCGTCGTGCTCTTATCGCGTTTCGTGCCCTTCTTATAATGTCCTTCCCTGTTATCGTCCTTGATTCTCCCACATGCCTTTCCTAGAATGTTCCTTAAAATGTCCTAGCTTCTCCCACATGCCTTTCGTAGAATGTTCCTTAAAATGTCCTAGCTTCTCCCACATGCCTTTCCTAGAATGTTCCTTAAAATGTCCTAGCTTCTCCCACATGCCTTTCTTAGAATGTTCCTTAAAAATGTCCTAGCTTTTCGAAATATCCTTCTATATTCATTTGGTTTCGTACACAGCCCTAAACAAATAATTTACAAGTGATTTAGCTTTCATTCTATCAAAAATGTTTTAAAGTATTTGTTTATTGGTTGTACGGGATTTGTACTCAAGGATTTCATAATTTTCATAATGTTATAGCGTCATGATGATAGGATTTTATTAGCCATTAAATTGGGATTTCTGATGCTACGGACTATCACGGCTTCCAGCAATAAAGGATTATCTTGAATAAACTGTTTCATCCTACTTTCCGTACAGAAAATTGCTCCTATATTTAGTGTACCCTAACGTAAATGTCCTTGACATTTATGCAATCTTCCTACTAACGCTTTTCTTTTGTAGATTGTTTCTTTTAACAAATACTTGTCTCCTCCTTGCTAATTTTACAAAGATTTCCCAAACACAATAAATGCAGGTACACGAGAATTTTTATGCGAACTGACCATGTCCCTATGCCTGCCTTAATAGTCTTCTAATTGACTCTTACATACTGTCACCTGTTTCTCCTTTAAATATCAACTCAAATTCTTTTGCAAACATTGCTCGCGAGTTCCTCACAAAAACAAAAAGTCCATATAAACAAATGTCGGGAAAATTTTTGAGTTAATAAAAGTTTACCAAAACAAGAAAAAAAAAAAAAAAATCTACATTAACATATGTCCCGAAATTATTAGTTTTATGAATTATTATTGGAAGTTTACCAAAACAAGAAAATAAAAATCCATATAAACATATGTCCCCAAATCTTTAGTTTTTTAATTATTAATGAAAGTTTACGCCAGAGTTAAAATGACTATTTCTGTCGCATCTTTAATAGGGTTATTGCTAATTCACACAAATGACTAATTTCAACAGTGCTATTGCTGCATTTTGCAAATAATGTTTTGTCATATAAGTATGTAATGCTGATACGCCAAGTGTATCAGGAGACTTGTATCAATAACATTCAGTTACTTAACAAAATGAATTTTATTTTCGGTTACGAATTCAAGTTGTTAGATTGTACCTTGAAAAGCTTTGAAGTAAATTTTCATTAATAACTCGAAAACCAATACTTCCGGACATTTGTTTATATGGATTTTTTCTTGTTTTGGTAAATTTTTATTAATAACTCAAAAACTAATGGTTTTCGGACATATTTTATATGGCTTTTTTGTTTGTTTGTTTGTTTTGGTGTGGGGAACCACCACCAAATTGGTAAAAGTATTTATGAAACATTCTGTATATAAAATTATTTTCTATCATAATATTGGCCAACACAATTACAACCATGTTCTCTAATTTACACACGCACGCACGCACGCACACACACATCAGGTGGTCTGCTGGCTAGTAACGGCTCGTTTCAGCCACTGCACACCCCTGACCGCCAACCCAGTCGCCTGTCCTTGCAACCCTGAGAGATAAGAAAATGAAACGGAATGAAAGAGAGCGAGGGACAGGAAAATTAATGGAAAATAAATATACATAGGAAAGCAAAAATAAACCCAAGACAATGATACCCGTCCCCGAGGTATTTGAACTCGGGGCCTTCCGAATGAAAGTCTCAAGCATTACCGCCTAAACCACTCGCTCGTTAGATTCATAGATGATTGACATTTTTGAATAAGTCATAGTAATAGTAGATATGAAGTGATATATTGATAATAAGTAAATAAGCGGCATTCTGTCCTCGTATATTATTATTATTATTATTATTATTATTATTATTATTATTATTATTATTATTATTAGTCACACCTTAGGCTGCGAGGTTCATGATTCAGATTGTCGGGACAAATTGTCAATTTATTGCATTATATAGTAGATATGTAAAGTTTTATAAATTCAATTCTTTACAGTTTGAAACATTTGTAAATAATAGTGGAATGATGTAATTGAGAACAGCATGTGGTATTGTTACTGAACACATTTATTTGAAGGGAAAGAAATGCATTTGTTTCTAATTTTTATTATACGAGTTGAGGCTTAATACTGAAAAAAATGTATTGAGCATAAATGATAGCTTATAAAATCTTATCTTGTTAGCAGTGCTGTAATTAACAAAATCATAAGTTAATACCAGAGAAGGACAATTGTAGAAAACAACAATTAATTCCTTCATGATAAAATGTAATTTTTAGAAATATACTGTCTAACTATAAAGATTAATTTACATTTTTGGTAACAACTTGCTTTAGTGCTAGTCAAAGTTGGGTAATTATTATATTAATTTGAATAACCTAATTTGGATTTGTAATGCTGTATATTTATGATATTATCCATAAAACATCAGTATTTTCTTATCACAATTCTGCAGGTTTAGCCTTAAAGCATGATGCTGTTTCTTAGACCATACAGAATGACACAATATCCGGAGATCGCGATAAGGCGGTCAGTGCTGTGCACGGGGTCGCTTCTGCAGAATGAGACTGTGGCATTGGAACCGTCTCCTTTGCTAGTTTATAAAAGTGTTACTGTTGAGCTGAGGTTGTTGTGTAAGATTTTTCCTCAACTGAAAAGACGAATTCCAAGTGTTTGTAACGTTTTAAAAACACCCACTCAATTTTCTGCGTCGATTCATCATCACTGGGTTCATTACTACCCAGAGACAAAACGACAATCGAAACTGTGAACTGAACCCTGTAGCCGGCTCCAACGAAAGTGAGTACGGTAAATTCAGCTGGCAAAGTCATGGCGTCAGTTTTCGGGAGGCAAAAGGGATTCTGATCTTCAATTACCATCCAAAATTATAAATGGTGAACATTACACATATCTACTGGACCCGTACACCAGAATATTAAACAAAAGAGGTCAGATTTAGCGTTGGAATATTATTTTCCACTAGGTTAATGTAAGCGCGCACATGGATAGATCAATTGTTTAATGTACAACTGCTTCCGTACTCACCTTATTCACTGGCTCCCTCTTCCTTTTATTTCCTAAGCTGAAACTTTTCTTGGAAAGACAGAGATTTTCAACTGAGGAGGAAACCAAAGCCGAGGTTTATTTTGCAGACCTTTAGGAAAATACCTTTCGTGATGGAATCAAGGCAATGGAATATCGTTGGACAATATGTAATGAGCTTCGGGATACTGTTTAACAATAAACAACAGTGTTTCGTTTTTATACTAGGCAGTAATTACCATACCGCATGTGTATGTACAGGTGAAGAGCATATTTTTTACTAATAGATTTGGTGTATGAGAGATGAATATGTTATGTAACGCTTTAAGGAAAGGACATTGTAACATAAATCACATCATCCATGTGAAAGTGTCCCTTTATTGAAGTAATATATTTTCTAGATATAATTCTGAATTCACCCTTTGACCATGATCATTTTTCTCTTCTGTAATGTATGCATCAAGAAACAAATAAAATACTTCAAAAGGTTTCTCAAAAGGTTTCTTCATATTTTAGCAACTTGTTACTCCTCATTCCCATTGTTCTTCCTTTTTGCGGCTTCTACGCAAGTACCAACTTATCTCTCGTTCGGCATTCTTATAACGTATACGTGCCATTTCGGCTTTCACGTTACAAGCCATTCCAATATGGTCTGCGGGTTTCCATTACTTTTTAGTGTCGTCACAATCAGCCATTTGAGACTTATTTTATTAATTTATTTGTAGCAAATAAGTATGTAAAACACTTATCCCAGACTACCATTAACCTCATGTTTTTAAGTGATGTACAGAACCAAATGATAAGAAATTTGACATGAGAAATTAAACTGGAACATAAAATCCAAAATTAATGATTTTTAGTTTAGCTAGATCATAAATTTTTCCAAGTACATTTACTTATTATTTTGTGGCAGTGCTAGTAACATAGTCGAAAATTTATTTTCTTTCTATTTAGTCTTTCAGTAGTAAATTTAAATGAACAAGGAAATGAAGCATTAAAACCTCCCCCCCCCCCCTCTCTCTAGCGGTAAGCTAATATTTGACAAGATGTTGAGAAAATGCGGTATTAAAATCTGTTTTCATTATAAATGGGGGGAAAGAAAAAATGTCCCTATAATAACCCCTTAAAGTTGCTGAAAATAGACAGAGGGGTTACAAAATGCCGTTCAATACATGCTTGTAGAATTTGCCATTGCGCAATGACTGACAAATTAATAACACACTTTAAGTAGTTAATTAATCTTTAATAATAATTTGCTTATTTTCAATCCGCGGTGTTAATTTTAAATCTTAAACCGCGCTATTGTATAAGCAAACTTTATTTTAAATACCTTAAATTGAAAGTTTACAGCATTTTTATAAAATCAATAAAACGCATTCTGGTATATAACCAAAAACTTTGAATATAATGGAAAACCCCCGGAAAGGATGTGAGTGTGCATAACTTAAAGAACTGTAACTTTGAAATGCGGATATTATATAATTTTTCTTGTGAACAAAGATTAATCTAGCAAAATACATTTTTGGTATCTTAATGTATCAGTAGAATATCACGGGGAAATCATGAGATATAAGCATATTTTACAAATTTAGGTGAAATGCTCTTTATTGTTATCTAGCTGAATGTAATCCTAATTCTGAGTATTGGCGATAGACGAATGTCGCGCAGTTAGATTCGGTGATGTTAACGGTGGAAATTTCGGAATGACCGAGGATTGCAGTGTAGTTTAGTGTCTTAAACCATCTTAAAACTGCCAGGGCTAGAGAACTTTATCGGGCATGATGTCTTCTTGTTCAATTGCCCCTGTAGTTGCTTTGCTTTTATTGTGTAGATGAAAGAAAGAAAAAGAAAAGACAAGAAGGAAAGCCTGCAAGTAAATACTTTTTAATGGGCAGCAGCTTACGAAGTCTCCCAAGAGCGTGAGAGGAGAAAGAACCGAAGATGTGTAAGAGACATTTTCGGATGTATCACATTTGCTGTGGCGGGGGAAAAAATCGTTGAGCATCAGATCGCTTCTTTCTGATTTTTTCCTTTTAAGTTTTTGAACATCAATACTATATTTATTTCGGAGACAAAGCCATTTGTGTTTAATTTTTTCCATTTTTTGTAAATGTGCGGTGCACACAGACTATCCAATTTCATGAAGTCACACGCTACTGAGTAGGTGGTGTGATAGCAATTGCAACCTGCAGAAAATTCCGAGAGCATTGTATAAAGCCATTGAAGGAATGTGCTAGAGTGACAGACAACGTGCACCGCCCACCACTTTCGCACAACTTATTGCCTGCTCTTACGCACGGCCTGGATTGCCGTGCATTTTAGTCTCTCTTTAAAGATGCAGCATAACACGCGATTCTAATTAGGGTTGTACGCTTTGGCTGATAATAATGATAAATAGTGTAACATTTACTCATCAGAAACCATTAAACAAGAAGAGTGCACAGGCCAGAGTCATTTAAGACGAGTATAACACGAGGAAAGTAATATTTGTTGGAGCTGGCTGCATCGCAAAATTTTCTTAATATAAACAGAGTTTTCCTGGATCTATCAACCAGGTCAATTGCGGAAAATTATAAATAGGTATAACCTGTTCAGATATGAATCATGGATTTAAAAATAGTATAGCTAATTGGCTATTCAGTAGCAAATACTAACACCTTTAAAAACATTTATAATATATATTTTATGTATAAGAAAATGCCAAGCACTGTTAAAAGAAACGGGAATAGCTTACGTTCCAATAACCTCAATAAGTTCGTCATTAACAGACAATCTTCATTGCACATTAAACTGGCATTAAAGCATTGGAGCCATTTTTTCTCAGCACCAGGGCTATTATCTTCAATGCGTATACCTGAGAAGTTCTGTTAATTTACTATAGCAAAGACTGTAAAATATGTCGCAACATAACTAACTACTGAAAAAGATGACTGAGTATTAGCGTCCTAAACTATTATCCGGAATCCATAAAATGGATAATTCATCTTAGCCAACGTGATAAGGTCTTTTGTGTGATTTTCTTAACGTGAAGGCAAATTCCTGGTATGAACTATCACAGAAGCAATTTACACCTTAAGCAATAATAACGAGGTAAATTTTCAGGAAGGCGGTGATGTCCAAGGTATCTGTCCGGTAAAGAGTACATCCTCAGATACAAGAAGATGTCGCGAAGAAATCAGTAAATAGACAGTTACAAAAGCTAATGCACTCACAAAGAAGAAAAGCAATAAAAAGGATAAAACCAGTTGTTGTGTGTGCTTCTTTCTTGAGATTTAACTGATAGTAAAAGATTTTATATCTTACTTTAGTGAAAAATATATCGTGGTGGTGTTGCCGGGCATGTTTTCGTCGCTGTTCCGGCAAATGCAATCTGTGTCCGAAAACAAGACAGGTGTAACCGCGTCTTATGCCTCACAAGTAGCATCGTAAATTCTGCCATCAATCCCAAGAGGGAAAAATATATATCTTCTGACGTTTCATCACGAGCAGGTTTTTTAAGGACTTCCCAAGCTGCATCCCTCGGGCTATTGCGTCATACTAAAACCTTTTTTACAGGACAAATTCTATCAGCTAAAAAAACTTCATAGTGCTAGTGCAGCGAAGGATAAGGAATACATTCGCTTACTTTCGCTTCGGTTTTACATCGTATCGGCCATTCATCAAGAAAACTTATTTTCATTCAGTCGCTTTCAATTGAGAATTGGAATGCCTGTGCAGCATACAATGTGAACATGTTTATTGCCCTGAAACTGCTGCTTTTTAAAGCAATATAAAACTTTCTTATTTTCTAAATGCATACATTTTTATGTGAAATACGAAAAGACTGGTTTGAAGATTTCGCGGCCTTACAGTGGTAATGTTGTAATTATCACTGCACTCTTTCCAGAAGCACTTAACTTTTTTGTGCCATCTGCACAGTTCATTTTTTAAAAATCGTAAAATAGATGTTTACACTTGGTTCAGTTTCTCTTATTGACGGAAAACATTTATCACCAAGAACTTTTTTTAGTTGTGGAAATAAACAAAAGTATTTGGGAGAGTAATTGCTACGTTAATCTAGCAAATTTGAGCAGAAAATAAAGACTTGTATGAGGCCATGCATTGTCTGATAAAATGTTTAACTACCTTAGCATATTTTCGTGTACAGCAGTATTTTCAGAGTATTCTAGGTAATCTATGCCGAAGCTTTCCTGGTGATAAACGGGCTGTTTATTTATTTATTATGGGAATCGCCAGACGTTTGTTGCTTTGACCATTGTTTTGATTGTCGGACATATGCAAGTTCTGCTGTTAACAGAGAAATTCCGAACTAGAGATCTTCGATTTGACATTGCTATAAATCCACACCAGACATTAATCAGTCTTAATTACAACAGTGGTGAATTTAGCACAGAACGTATGAGATTAACGTTTTCCTTTTTTCGTTGTCCAATCCTAGAGCGGACTAATGTATAAGAAACCAAGAATAGTTTTAAAACTTCTCTCTTGTTTTTTTGTTTTAAGAAAGTTAGTTCAATAAAGGCATGTTTAAGAATGCATGTGCATAGTTAAAATGTTCATTATCATTTATGAGCTTGAATAAACAAAAATCTTTGTTCTATGCTCAGTAAAATATTACATATAACATATAAAGCTAATGCAAAGCAAATTTCACAAATTCCATTTTGTGAATAGTATTCTCAACATACCGCCTTATCATATCGTTATGTAAAGTGTCATATGGCTCACTCTAACGTAATGTGACCGCCACGGGTGGCCGAGGTCGTTAAGGCATGGACTCGTGAGCGGGAGGTCTGCGGTTCGAATCCCGCCAGGACCGTCCTCCCTGACTGGGGTTTTTTCCAGGTTTTCCTCAGTCTTCATAACTGGCAAATGCCGGGGAGGTACCTAAACTTAGGCCTGGAACGCTTCCTTCCTTTAAAAAAAAAAATCCTTTCCCAATATATCATTTCATCTCATGTATCATCAGTGTCCACCGCCTGTGGTGCCTCAGTAGTAAAAACGGGCGTTATACACTATTCAAAAAAAAAAAAAAAAAAAAAAAAACTAACGTGACACACTTATAACATTTTTTTTCCCCCTTTTGAATATTATATTATGAATATGGTTATGAACGCGGCGGCGGAGGAATTTACCCGTAACAGGAGAATAATTCCTGATCATATCCAGTGTAAAATATGCTAGTGAACTTCTTTTGTTGTTCGGGTGTTATATTATGGATATTGTAATGAACACTGGTGCGGAATTTACCTATGGCGGGAGAAGTTCTGATAATATCCAGTGCAGAATTTGCCACGCTTGTCTGATTATGTTGTAGTTGCAAGCATACATATTGCTCCAAAAGCAACTCATTAAAATTTGTAAAAGTAGCATTCCGATGCGTTCTGTAGTCACTAGTCAAGAAGTGCGGTCATATTTCCAAAAGCTTTTTCATACGCAAATCTTAATATATATATGCTATTCGCTCTGGAATGCCCATTCAATTTGCAAATGCCTCACTTCTTTATGTATTTTTTTAAATGTTCACTGTGTGACGACTATGTTTAAATTCGGTTCCTGCTTCTTTAATTTCATTTACGTTCCAGTTCATGTGAAATCGGACACAAATGAAATTTAAAAATTCAGGCCGATAAATTTTGTTCAGAGGCCTCTTCTTTCAGGCTTGAGGTTGACCTAGAGTTACGACATTCTGTGCTGCCCTTTCTTGGGCGCGCCCATCAGCTATTTGCGGTGTTGCCAGTCCTTATTGTTGTTGATTTGATTTTATTTACGGACACTCTTTAACATCTCGGACCATCACAGCAAAATTCTCTCCACTCTACCGTGAGTTGAATGGGATGCTGAAGCTACTTGACCAGGTCCTCCACATTTTCAAAACCACTAATTTGCACTGCTGGGATTCAGTGCAAAAAGGAACGGTTACCTGTTTTGCAATGTAAACAGGGCATCTGTTTAGATAGGTTTCAAAAGATAAAGGAAACTATTAAAAATAAATATAAATATAAAAATTACCGCTAATTTTAGGCACATTAAAAATCATTTAGACATAATTGGTATTGATAAATTTAAATACTAAGTCAGAAGCAAGAATTTGTCACGAAAGAAATTATAGATTTTTTTTGCCTAAATTCCGCTGTATAATGATATCTCTATTGACTTGCAAGACATGAGTACTTTTAGTTCCACACGTTACATTTTATTTCTATATTCTTTTACCTTATAGCACAAATCCGTAAACTGCATTTGTTGCAAAAATTTGCAATTTATCATGACTAGTTTTATAAATAATTGTGTTCGGCAAGATGTGAGCTTTAGAGTGTTATTCAATTTCTTTTTGAAGAGCTTCGAGAACTGTCTCCATTAAAAAAAATAATAAATAAGATACTGTTAACGTTAAAAGCTATTAGTCATATGGATATATTTAGAACGATTTATATTTATTGTGTATTATAATATTTATACGGGTAAATAAGCATTACATTTTTAAAATAATTGAGGTCAGTTCTAATTTTCAGTCCTATTTCACATGGAATGGCAAACACGAAGATGAACCTTTTCTCCGTTTTTTTTTTTTTTTTAAATCTGGTTTACTTTTTATGTTGACGTGGACCCATTTTAAAAAAGAACTGAATCACTGAATTGTTTCAAATTGTCGTTTTAAAATGTATTCAGAAAGAAGTAGAAGAGTATCTACGCTTGAAGAATATGATAGTGACGTGAAACTTGGGTTATGGAACTATACTAGGATTTTAATCAAAATGTCTGGTGATTACTGCAGCTATAAGTTAATTTTAACTTCTTTTACAGTCTTTATTGAACCTTTCATTTAAAAATAATTAATAAAGCCAGATATATGCGCCAGAAATCGACTGATTGATAAGTGAATTCCACGATCGATACCTATTCTCCACAAACGTAAGCTTAAACAATAGCAACCGATAAAACAAGTACAATTGACTAAATTCTTCTTGTATAAAAAAACGCCTAGGCAGTCCCGTAGTATTGAACCAAGTTTGCTGGAACCCTTCCGGAAATCTTGAGATGCGCTGATGAACCATTGATTAGTTTCTAGGAAGGAGGTTGTGGATAAGCTGCGACAGAATCTTCAGCGGGTCTTATGAGCAAAGCTGATGGCAGCATATTGCTCCTTCCCCCTAGATTAGTTCCGTAAAGGCTTCCCTATCCGATTACACGACTTACACAAGCGAAAAATTGGAAACGCTAATGAAGTTAACTTTCTTAGCATCATATAGCTCGGAAGGAACAGTTTATGCCAGTTAGCTTCTGGAAAGCGTTTGCTCTGCTGTTTACTTCTGCTCAAGTTTGCCATTTATGGCTTCCAGCTTTCAAGCTGTAGTATTATGTTTCCTTAAGGAAATTATAAAAAGATGTTAAGTCGTATAGCTACTCTACCACATGAAGCTAAATTATTACCATCCGTTAAGGAACTACTTTGAAATATTGCACTACTGCATTGTATTTTATTGTGATTAAATTTTTATACGAGTTCTGTTCGGAAAGTGCATAGAAGGAAAATTCAAGTAACATTGTGTATGTAAACCATTAAGTAAAAGAATTACAATGTTGCTAACATACATATACTTAAACATACAACAAAGGCATGTTGTAAATTGTAGTGATATTTATTTCCAAAAATGTCGCATCATAGTGGAAACTAGAAAAATCTTGCTGCGAACTTAGGCAATAACAAAGCAGCTGTTACAACTTCTCTCTAACAATTCGCGTCAACTTTTAAGTTTCCTTACTAGAACCAGATTGTGTTCAAAAGCGTCAGCCATGTATTTATAATTCCTATTTTAAATTATGTTTATTATACTCAGTAAAATAATAAAATGTTATATTCAATTAAATATAAACTGAAAACACTCCCATTTTCCGTCCTTACTCAAAAGTCATATACCTTAAGAAACCAAATCAAAGTTATACGGAAATGACAGCACTGAGTGAGTTGTACACGCATTCCCAGTGAAGTCTCTGCTGTCAGACTGGCGTGTTATAGTATGGGACAAGCCTTTTTGACCTTTCTTGGAAATAAGATTTTAACTACATATGGTGCATCGAAGTTCGCTCAGGAAAACAATGTGGGAGAATTACCAGATATCTGGTAGTGTGTTAATGTTTTAGACGGAAGCGATAACGCTAAACGCTCACGGAAACGAGCTGGCAGATCAGTTAGCGAAGGAAGCTGCAGTCAGCAAGAGATATACAGGAGATGTACAGCAAAATTCCCAAATTGATGAATTAAGTGAATGAATGTACAAAAATGGCAAAGAAATGGGACCAGCATGTAAAAGAGTTAACTAATAAACTTCTTATCAAATACACTAGTTAGGTTAACATTAAATCTAAGGTTACCACGCATTTCCTTACTATAGTAGCAGGCCATGGAAATATCAGAAAATACTCATATAAACTAAAATAACTGATAACTCTATGTCCTTGCAATGCCGAACAGATTAAAAGAATAATGGTATGAATCTAGCGATAAAAAATATTGGGGCTATGGAATATAGGTATTACAAACATTGTCAGTCCAGATTAATAAGTATTCTCTAGTTGCGAAAGCTTTTAAACTTCCATTCCATCGGTTTAATTTTTAAAATTGATTTCATATTTGTTCTGTCTTATGTTGCTAACAAAAATGTTATTTCGTAATTAGTAAGTGCTATATATTGTCGATAAGTTCGTTTTGAGTCGTACAGGTGCCCTTAGTTACTCAGCCGTATCCCTGTTCGTTCATTTCGTTTTATTGCATTTTTAATGCCATAGGTTGTGGGGATGAATCTGCACCTCCCGAACACAAACCAAACTCTAAGCTGCCAAACAATCCTCAAACATAAGGAAGAGGAAAACTTTATTTTATCTTATTTGTAGTCCCATTCGCAATTCTGGTGTATTTTTATAATGCAGCTATAGCCCTTATAAAATATTAATCTTTTGAACAGTAGTGATTATTTAAAAAGAAAATGAAACAGTATAATCCACAATATTTAAACCAGGGGCTATCTAGCGATTCATATTTAAGTTCCATACGCTTTAGTGTATTTGTAAGTGTTTTTCAATTTAGGAGTTTTGTGGGGGCAAGAACTTGAATAATGGCTACCATGTGCTGGATGACCACAACACGCTCAGGTTTCAACAAGGGATAGTCAAATGAAAATCTGAATTATTTTTATGATATATTGAACGAAAGTGCTACACAATTGTTTTGGTTATGTGCGCAACCATTCGTGTATTCGCTGGTGCAACTCCCATCGCTTCTTGGAGTGGCCCAATCACTGTAGTCTAGATCTTTTGAGTTCGACGAAGGTGCAAGACCTGTAGATGCAAATTTTGGAAATGACCAATTTTGCACTGGCAATAAGGATCGAGTATTGTCTTTGCAAAACGACATGTCAAAAAAACTACATCGTTTTGATTGTAGGTCGAAGGCACTGGCAACATTGTTTCCGGTAGACGCTTCGTTCATTTCAAAAGAGTCAGCATAATCTTCCTACAAATGACTGCGTATGGACTCTTTTTGGTTTTGGTATGAGGAATGGCTCATTCCTTGCTCTTTCGTTTTTGGTTGATAGTAATGGTCCCAGGCTTCATCCGTCTCCAATAACGATTCTGGCAAGGAAGTACCACCTTCTTCAAAGCGCCAAAAAATCTTCAGACGTCAACGGGTCCTTAGTTTCATTTCTGGAATCAGGTGCAGTGGCGCCGACCCGTCAAACCCGACAAATCATGGATCATGTGCTGTGCTGTGCCACATTTGTTCTTAATAATTTCGATTTATTTCTTCTAGCGTCACTGAGCAACTTTCCGTGTCTATGATTTCAACTGCTGCAGTGAACTCTTGCGTCAAAACTGTGTGCCTGGTCGAACGAGAAGAGGTTATACTTAAGTCGCACCATTTATGAAATAGAACTTTACTCGCACATTTGTTGCTGTGAAAGACATGTTTTACATCTTCTTTGCTCAAAAACTTACTATTTCTTTCAAGCGTGTCTTCAAATGAGAAGGCATTTTTAAACTGAAACTGTGAGGGCATTTTGCTTGAGTGCAAACGTTAGTGGTGCAGGATAACAGTATGCAGATCCTATTGTAATACTTTGAGACTTTAGAAAATACCACATTTTTCCCTTGAACTCTTGTATCCGCCAGTACTTTTTTCATCAGCTAAATGATGACGGAGCACAAGTTACGGTACATAGTTATTCAAAATATTGCACAGGAGTATACAGTAGTTGCTACCTATGTGTTGTTTATGTAACATAATGGAAAGCTTTGACGTGGAGTGTATATTCTAATCTTCCATTGACTAATTATAAACGGGGTATTGTATTATCCTGCATTAATGTAATGACTCATTAACGCTATTATTGCAAGCTCTGTACAGTTCTAAATTAAAACATAACAGCATGAACTACCGCTAATTACAGTATGTGTAGGATGGACAGACGCTTTTCTGATTGACTTTGTTTCTGCTGAAGAACGATGGTCATTAATTAGTCAAGAAATTGGAAACAATTTTCAAGAAATGTTTCATTAAAATATTGTAATGCTGTGTAATTATAGGACAAATAAATTATTGTTTGTTTTTCGCTTAAACCAAAATGTCATTCCAGATAAACTGGAAGACCATCGAATAGAAAGGAATCGATAAAAATATACCAAAGGAAATTGGAAAAGAAATCGAGCATTGGGTAGAACAGGAATAAAAAGTGTTGCCAATACAGCCAACTGTCAGTAAATAACCTGACCAGGACATGTGATGAGGATGAATAGTAATCAAGATTTATGAAATCACAGCTTAGGATCCAAGAATTAGTCACAATATCTTAGAGTAGGCAAAGAAAAAGTTGAAGGGACACAGTAAAGACGATTTTTGGCAGCCACTGTTTTCAACAACATATAAAGAAGAAGAAAGGACGAATGAAACTTTCTAGAACTTGGTCTTTCAGAAATGACAACCCGCGATCGCATATTCCATGGTTATTTGGTTCAAGGATTTTATGGATTAACTGTAATCGTAATGCACTGTGAAAAAGCAATGCTTTAGTTTTAAAATTTCTCAATTTCGTACAGTTCGGAACTTAATACCGTAATTACTGTTCTGAGTTCATTTGAGACAAAATGTCGCTTTCCTGATTCCATTGTCATTCCAGACAAACTGGAAGAGCACCAGGCTCATCTAATTACAGTAATCAATGTCATTATTTCAGTACTTTGTCTACATCACAGCAAACTTCTCTCCTCTCCGCAGCTCCATTCGGGGAGGATTCAAGAGAAAGTTCGATATAGCAAGTCTGAGGCCCCGCGTTCCGTGCAGTCTCCTCGCTGGCGTGTCGCCTCGTAAATCCTCCCCAGGCTGGTAGCTCCGATGCAGTAGTGGGAGAATTTATTTCATATCCAAGCGTTGTTTACGTGACATTTTTATGCTAACTGTTTTAATTAATGCCTAACTGCTGCTACTATTTCAGTTTATACTTTTGTGGAACGTAAACGACCTTTAGTACAGGGATTGCCAAATAGGACACATTCCATTATGAGCTATTAAGTCAGAAATATTTTCGTTCTCATTCTCTCCAGGGTAATATTTAGAAACACTCATAAGTTTATATCCGACAGCACCAAAAATATTACTAGTTTTCTGATTTTGGAATAAGAGAGGTTATAAAACTAATAAAATTAGATTTTATCGAAAAAATATTGGTTGTGGAGTGCTTGGAGGTATGTAAAATAGCATGGCAACTACTAAGATCTTCCTAAAGATAACAGTTTACTGAGTAACGATTAAATTATAGGTTTTGAAACATGTGTTGAAGTTCTTGCTTTTATTTAATTAAGTATATTATCACCAGGGCCAGGAAGTTCAAGCATTTATTTTGGTTAACATAAACAGGCAAAAAGGCACTTAAAATACTGAAAATAGGCATTATAATTAAAATAGACATTAAAAATGAAAAAAGAGTGAAATATTACTCATTATTAATGAAAATAGGCATTTAAAATACATAATAAATTCTTTATCACATAATTAAATTACTTAAGCTTCCTTTTCTTGGTTACAAGCAACAAAATATTTTCTCAATGTATCAACTGTCATAGTCAGCCGCTTGTCAGAGAACTTTTTTTTCATCATGGAAAAAGAATATTCTACTTCTGCTGAAATGATTGGACCATAATAAAACGAACTATTTCGGAAAGATTCATATCAGCTACCATCAGAACATTCACCTTTCAGGATACCGTGGAAATGTTGATCGAGACAAAGTAAAGTAGTTTTGAATAGTCCTGGCGAATGAGCAAAATATGCGCAGTGGTTTCTGATGAGTTCATTTCGTTTAGGCGTTTATAAGGGAATCAGGTTAGTATCTCTTACTTCCGTACTGAACACATTATAGGGACGGTTTATTGTATAACTTACCGCTCTCATCTTTTTCGCTTGCAATTGTGTTACATTTATGCAGCTGAGAAGTTACTCCCACCAAATATTTCCTAGAATTGTCTCGCGCAGATAGATACATTCTCCAGGACTATTCAAAACTACAGAACTTTTCTCATCCTCTCTATTTCCTGGTATTCGTAAGCCCGAGATAACCACGCATTCCTTTCACTAGTGAAGGTTCTGTGCTATTTAAAGAGCTTAAGTGAATGTGCGAGGAGAAAGTTTTTGATTGCTTTGAAAGAAATAAATGTATAACAAGATTCTCAATAGATATTTTTGGAAAGTGAAATGCAATTTAATTTTTGTAACTTTTTTCACTTCGAAAAATTGAAATTCTTTATGACCGTATAAAATGCGTAAATAAATGCAGAAAAAATCCATAACAATTCAAAACATACAAAAAAAGTTTTCTAAAACAGGCAACAGAAGCCAAGTTAGGCGAAAAAACGCAGAACAAAAATTGGCTCTACCGGCCCCAAATGTACCGAAACATATTTATTTCTATCTGATTCTTAAGTATAACCACCCAAATAGAAGTCATTTTGCCCTAACTTCCGGGCTATAATTGTCATTTTTTAAATATATAGAATGTAAAAATATCTATTCACACTTTGTCTTAACTTGTTTTGATCATTTTCATTAATAGCTAATCATCCATTTATCTGAGGACAAACGGAGCGGAAGAAAGTTGCATTGGCCAATAAGCCGTCGCTCAGAGCTGACCGAGATGCACGAATTGGGACGGGCGAGGTTTTTACGCACTGCTACGTTGGTATTTAGTCCAGTTTCGTGAATAGTGAAAGAAGCAACATATGTCTAATCCTAGAGTAAAGTCTATTCAGAATATTGACAGTTACTAGGCTTAATTATTCTATTGTGTTACATAATAAGTGATTATTTATTATTAATATGCTCGCTCGTGCTGTGATTATTTGAAAAGAAGTTCTTAGATTTTGATTTTCAAGTTGTTGTGTGATTCATAAATTAATAGTATCCAGGCACTGAAATAAAAGATAACATCCGTTAACAGATGAATTTAACTTCGCAAAGAAAATTAAGAAGGGACATTGATAATTTCATAAGCAGTGTCATATATGTATGGAAAACGAAGATTCGCAGTAGCAGCATGCGCGACATGGAATAATACCTACGTCATTCCTCTGTCCGCGACGCCACTACATTTCGCTATCGATTTTACGTGCTTAAAATATTAGTGAACTTCTGCTTCGTATGCATTAAATTGGTGTACATGTTCTGCACGATTTCGCGACCTGATTATGTGCAACTAGCTCGCCTAGCTTCGAGCAGTATTGCCCCATTTTTTCTTACCGCGTTGCATCTGAATATGTGAAGCAGAATTTATTCCGAAGCCCAATATATAGAGTTTTTGAACATGGAAAAATAACAAAGGCATTTAGGCAAGCATGCAATAAATGGATTTTAATAGTGTTATAGCTCTTTTTTACTACTATGGAATCACAACCTTTTGACTCTGATGGTATATTAGGTGAAATGATAAATTGGTAATGGAAGCGTTACAGGCCAAAGTTTAGGGTACCACCCGGGTATTTGTTATTAATAATGACTGGAAAACCTGAAAGAAGAAAAACCATTATTCATGGAGGATTATCCCACGGAATTCGAACCGTAAACCTTTCTTTCATGACTGCGTGCCTTAGCTACCTCGACTAGTGTGTTAAATGTCAGCCTGTTTCGAGATAGAACAATATATAATATATCGTTTCTATATTTGTGTGTATGTATATGTGTATATATATACACACGTATGTATGAGTATTGCCCTTTTGATTGCTATAAGGACGACATTAGCATGTACGGCCGGAAGTCTCATGCGACAGTTGTATATA
Source organism: Metallyticus violacea (assembly GCA_030762175.1). Taxonomy (NCBI): domain Eukaryota; kingdom Metazoa; phylum Arthropoda; class Insecta; order Mantodea; family Metallyticidae; genus Metallyticus; species Metallyticus violacea. The sequence goes on from CM060832.1 coordinate 125,967,880, forward strand.
TTTGAGTGTATCCTAAAAATCGTACAATAAAACGCCCATTACTTCAAAAACTCTTATATGTCAGAAACAGCGATAACCTACAGATATTTTTTTTAGTAGTGTTTAACGCCCGTTTTTACTACTGAGGCACCACAGGCGGTGGACACTGATGATACATGAGATGAAATGATAAATTGGGAAAGGATATAGGCCTAAGTTTAGGTACCTCTCCGGCATTTGCCAGTTATGAAGACTGAGGAAAGCCTGGAAAAAAAAAAAACCAGTCAGGGAGGACGGTCCTGGAGGGATTCGAACCGCAGACCTCCCGCTCACGAGTCCGTGCCTTAACGACCTCGGCCACCCGTCGCGGTTAACCTATAACCTATAGATATGAGATGCGGAAGAAGAGCTCATGCATTCGGGGATTTGGAAAGCATGAAAGGCAAAAAAGCACGGACCACTCCTTAAACTCATTAAAATGCAAATGTTTCGTGATTAGGCATAAGGGCAACACAGAAACAGTAACAATCTGGTTATTTTTTGCTAATATAATACTACAGTGAAAGACTGAAACCAAGGAAGTTGTGTTAGTGATAATGGTAATTGTCCGTAATTTCATATAAATTCATGACTATAAACATAATATATGGCGAAGAGTAAATAAAACTTTATAAACGAAGCATAAATAAATCAAAATAAAAATGCAGTTTCAAAAGAAATAAATTATATTGCTGTAAACTGCTAATTTCTTAACTGTAACGTATAATTTTTTTAAAAATCATTACAACATAGGACAAAGTGTTTACTTATTTGAAAAATAGGAATGTGCATGACCGTATTATAATATACAAGCTCGTTATTTGGCATATTGGAGATTTTATATATATTTAAAGGGGGAATATGTGGACGGTTTCTGTTAAGTATAGCTGATGGTATACTGTATTACTTATGATGGTATACTGTATTAGTTATTCACATAAATAAGAAAGATTCAAAATATGGGTATGAGCATTTATCACAGGTACTGTTGTCAGCAATATTGAATTTAGAATGTGGACAAACAATGATAGATTTCACTTATGTATAGGAGATCTGCAGCTATTCTCTTGAGTGGTAGATCCATTGTCATGCAAATGTAGCACCCTTGGACATCGTCGTTTCCGTATTTCGAGTATAGAATCCAATATTCACCCATTACTGGCCCTGCATAAATGAGCGGTTTGGGAAGTCTCTTCCGAGAATGAAAAATCTTGTGGAAAAACAATAGTCTCCCACATATTCAGTGGCAGCTAGTAGCCCCTGTAGAAGGATGGGCCAAGGACATAACTACCCCACACTCAAATGGCATGGGGGTAAGGTCTCTTTTATCAAGGCCTACGCTCTTCCCCAACATTCTTTCATAACTGCACTGTCATGTACATTTGTGATAGAAACTTTTGTTTTATATGGGACTCTTCTAATTTAGCTGTTAAAGTACATCTTAAGCTTTCTGCAATAAATTCAGGGAAGGTAATACGTTTTATGAATCTTTCAACTGGTTTACCCTCACTGATATATTGTAATAGCATAACAACTTCTGACATGCATGTACCTGTAATATCTGTCGTTTCTTCTGCCTTTATAGAAACGAAATTTGCCCTTTCTATTTATTTTTTAATCTCATTTCTATAGACAAGATATGTTTCTCACTTCACATGGTGTCAGAAAAAATGTTTTTTCAAACCGTAAAAAAATACCTTAATTTTGTGCCGTCTTGCTGAGTAAGCTCCTCTAACTATCGGTTGATGAGGTCCAAATCGTTTCACTTCCAACATAGTTAAACTTAGACACGATAATGGAGCCTTCAATAAAACATCCACTTTATTCATTGCCACAAAACAGATATGCTTTTTTGTAACTTAAAAGTTCACACTGTGAAAGTCAACTTTCCACTGACAAACCGTGAGGAAGCCACGCAATTTCAAAGTGCGAAAATAACCCCTAGTCAGTTATGCGTGGTGTCAGTAACCTCAACATCTGATTTCTAAGAAACCAAACGCTGGCCATGGGTTGTCTTTCTGACCCAAAAGATCACTGAAATCAACAGGATAAAGGCTAACTCATCTTAGAGGAAAACAGATATGTTTTGTAAATCTTTGCTGATCCATGAAGATAAAGCGTGAACATTTCCGGTTTGGTTTATGGGTCTTCCTCCCTAACGGAAGACCCGCATGCTACCGCTACTACAGTAGAGAGGAAATACCTTTTTACGTAAGATATAGTAAGAATTAATCGGTTATACATCCTGTTTTCATGCATTTTTTGTTTTAAAAGTTGACCAATAGAAGAGAAAATGGTAAATAATTATGACATTTTCTTTGGAGGGGCCGGTCCCATCGTTATTTACAGTCCGCTCGTGCAATAATGTATATTGTTCGAAGCGAATATGTTTGCAGCAATTTGTAAGTCATTGGTGGAAAAATTCTCAGCTATTTCTTTGCATAACCTTCCTTCTCAACATCTATTGGTGGGTGAATTTGGAATCCGTTCTTCGCAAAATTTTCCATCTGTGGGTGAAAGTAGTATCAAGTTCTGACAGCAGTAATGCCTATTTTCATACCAAATTTCAATGGTGATATGGCGATACTTTATCGCTTTTCAAACTATCAAATAAACTTTGCTATGGTATCAAATACAAGTCGTGAACTGTCATTAGGGCCTTATGAAATTTTCTCTCTCATCTCGCTTATATCACGTGGAAATGTATAATCTGATTGTATTATCTACAAAAATGCTTTGTTTTAGCAGTTGTTGCAAAAGTACTGAACCTAACAGGCTGCATTACAAATAACATGAAGTTGCTCTGATAAAAGCATAATTGGGAGCTAGAGAGATGGATAGCGGCATATCCGGGGGGAGGTAAAACATTACGCACTGCATGTGCATCATCATCTATTTAAATGCTTAAGAGTGGTCCATCTCTTTACGTTAACAAAAGCAGAATATTAATAGTGAGGAGTTGAACATTATCAACATTTCTCTGACTAGCCATCTCTTCACCTCCGCAGTACATTGAGTAAGGTCTGACAGCCCGTAGGCTATTTGCAGATTTTTATTGCCTTTTGTTGTGATCTTAAAAATGCTTTGTAAATATTGAACAAGTATCCTAAAACTTGAAATAAGCACAATTTTCCTCAAGTGTTTGTCGTGATTTGGCTTGAGTATGCCTCATGTCCGCCTTCCCCAAGAAAGAATTAGTGGGAAGTTGGAAAAAGACTAATTTACATACACAAACATTTATTAGAAAATTCATTTGCGATAGCCTATAGAACTGATCAGTTATGAACTTCTTGCCTGGTATAAATTTAGTGTTCAAATAATTGTTGATTGTGTTTCAAATAATATTCGTGATAATTGGTTTTAAAACTCTTTAATGTTCTGCAACTTAGTAGGTTTGAATTCTGTAAGATAGAAGGGAATATCATTGATATCGTTAACATAGCGTGTTCTAAATAAAGAGCTTATTTGAGAAGCAAAGTTCTTCAGACTTGGAGAACCATCCTACTGCGACATTGCTTGTCTGAGGTAAGCCATCAGTCATAATTACGAGAATGCTCCCCTGCAGTTTCAAGGACGTCGAGCTGATAGAGGAAGTGCTATAGCATGTTGCATGTTCCCGGTTCAGCTTTTATGTGCTCACTCCCAGAAAGAAGGCGGAAGGTGTTTCAGATTTGATTGATGTGATGAATTCAGGAGAAAGAAATGCTGAGATCTTGTAGATACTATCTGTAAGCAGCAGTGCTGAAAAATGCGAATCCCTTTAAAATAATAATAATAATAATAATAATAATAATAATAATAATAATTATTATTATTATTATTATTATTATTATTATTGCTACATTGCGATAGTTTTCACGCAAAAAATTAATCTAACGTCCAAAACTTATTTAATTCTCATTTTAATGAAACGTACTAGTTTTCTGTACGGTTTAATAAATAGTACATATTTGCAAAGAAAATTGAATCCAAGCACATGAATTGTGAAGGGCAGTCTTTCCAGCACCAAAGAAAAATATTTCCGCTATTGAATAATGCTAACTAAGATCAAGGAGGTAAACTTTGTCGACTCGCAAATCCTCTACCTCGTAAGGATGAACTCCTTTCAGAACTTTCTGGAAAAGAAAAGCGCTGTAAATTACACACGAGATTATGATCTGAAACAATTTAAACAAACTTCCAACTAACCTTAAAACTTTCGTTAATTGTAAGTTTATTAAAACAAGTTTAATTAGTCTTAAGTATTTATATAAACGAGTAATAACGCACAATTCAATGAAAATCACCATAAGAATTTATCTGTTAACTACGAAACAAAAACAAATCAAATTATTCAACTATTAGTTGGTCCGAGTTATTCGCTAGTCCAGACGACACCGTCTCAGGTCGTGTTCAAGGCCTGCTAGCACCCCTCCCCCTTCCTCTTTGGAATCCGGAATGAAGTCTCAACTGAATCCCAAACTATGCATAATTATTCTTTGCGTAACGAAAATAAGCTACATGAAGCCTAATGCACGAGGGCTATTCAATAAAGAATTACAATTCGTTTTTGGCAACATAAGTGTCCATAAGTTTCCGGCCTAACCATTTTCTAGGCATGATAAAGACAAAAACTATATTTCGCTTTTCAATAAAGTTACTCTTTATTGCAATATACTTCTCGCATCTTTGAATTAACATTTCAACCCCCCCCCCCAAAATAGAAGTCTAGTCTGTAAAATGGACATAGCATCTATCGCTTCTTCGTCACACTTAACTTTCTTTCCTTCTTCACAGCTTCCTTTGCAACAAGAGCTGTTATCGTGAAGAAGCCGCACACCACCACGTAGCTTTCCTCGCCCTTTCTCTTTGATTGAAGCACGAAGTCTGTGCAGTAGGTCAGCATAGTACTCCCCATCTACTGTGGTGTTCCTCTCCTTGAAGTCAATGAAGAGTGTTCCTTCACAGTCCCAAAAGATTGTGGCCATAATCTTCTTGGTTGACTGAGTGACCTTGTCCTTTAGAGACGGTGCTTTGCCAGGTTTACGTCACTCCATTGATTCTCTTTTGAACAAGGGATCAAGAAGAGGACCATAGTTTCATCTGCTGTAACAATGGTTTACAGAACTTTTCTCTCGTTGCCAAGGCAGAGCTTCAAAAATGCCTGACAACAGATGACTCGTTGCTGCTTTTGGACTGAGGAAAGAAATCTAGGCACCCATCTTGCACTAACCTTATTCATGTTTAAATGTTCATGAATAATTCGAAGGACTGTTGTTTTACAAAGACCCAACTTGCTGCTATTTCTGTAATTTTGAGCCGCCTGTCTTCCATAATTTCTCCTTCCAAAGAGCGATGTTTCCAGGAGTGAGCACCTCCAGGGGCCGATCTTCGCGCTCTTCGTCTTCAATGCTTTCTCAACTCATTCGAAAAAGTTTGGCCCTTCTTTTATGGTAGAATATGAGGGGGACACTCCCCCATATACGCCGTCCAATGGATGTTAAGTTTCATTTGGAGTAAGTCCTTTTTTGAAGAACTTAATAACAGCTCAATACTGCATTTTGAACATGTTACAATCTTCTACACATAGCCTTCTTTATGCAACTATATCTGAACTGAACACACTGGTGAGGAAGTTACAACTGCAATTATTTACTTAATAGATAAGAGTTTTGTGAAGGCGATAACCCTTGGTCGAGGGCGGAAACTTATGGACCTACCCTCGTACCTCAGCTGTGAAAACGGGCCTTAAATAATATTAAACAAACCCGACAGATTCAGGAACTCTTAATTCCTAAATTTCATTTTATTTGTTTTAATTAATTATTTAATTTATTATTTTGGGTACTTTACTGTCTGTTTATAAATTACCTTTTCTTCTCACTTAACTCCTTTATGCTGAGCTTATGGCATTTGGAATTGTAGAGTAAAGGATATCTCTCTTAGGATCATTTTGTTTAAATATTATAGTACTGATTTTACGGTAGGCCAGAGAATTACTTTTCTCATAAATTCTTTGGAAATAAAATATTCGATTCATTGGTGGTGACAGTTTCTCAGCGTTTACCATGCTGATTCTGTAGACTTAACGCAACATAGCGTCTGGTAAATTGCAACATTTCATTCAAAATCCGTTTCAATTCAACACAAATTTAATGCATTAACGAACCTTGGGAGCTTTCCTATCAATAGAAACAATGGAAAGAGAAACGACTTGCTGACTAGTGATGGAAATGTCCCAGAAGTGAAACACCAATTAAAAGAAAATACATGTGTAATAAGAAAAAGCAACTGTACAGATTACTCCGTTCATATCAGTTTTGTTATTCCAATATACGGCCGAGAAGTAGAACCGTTTTTGAAACCATGCATACTCCCCATGGCATAGAAATGCGGTATCTCAAGCCCTCTGTTCGGATACCATTTCAGCTTTTGTCGTGGAGATATTCTTTAAAAGTGCTGATTCATTTCTGGAAATTTAGTTGTTGGCCGTCCCTAGCCGCAACATGGTCTTGAGGCGGTACAGAGCTTTAGACTAATAGCAGTAACTTCTGATAAACTCTCTAGCCGTGTTCGAAGCGTACAGACAAAAAGTTTGCCAAAGTAAGAAAAACTGTGCGACATGCTGCAGCGCCAGTAAATTGTAAATGCCCGATCTCTGTATGGCGCATGTCACATCTGCACTTCCAAGTTTCACTCACCTTCAGGGAGAGGCTTCAAGACTCTTTTAAAGAACTTAATTGTTAAAGTAAGGTGGTAAGGTAAATCAGATAGGCATATAAAAATTCTCCACGTTTATAAATTCATTATGTTATTTCAAAACCGTCCAACTCCTCTGCCAACGTTGTATCAACTATAAGAACTATACTTATGAGTATAATTATCTCATAATTAGTAATTTAAATATTTTTTCAATAAACGTAGAGTTAATCAAAAGCTGCATTTTTCTTTCTCATTTAGAATTATTCATTTTACTAGGAAAACCGAGAACTTTCATTTTATTAATATCCCTGTGATCTGAGAGTGAGATGAGAAAAGTAAGAATGTAGCTCAAAGCATAGGAAATACTGCATAGTAAATTGTAAAACAAGAATAAATTATTTCATAAGAAATTACTGTCGCTCAATGACCAGTGAAACCGTCATAGAGAGGAGAATTAAGTTATGTGCACAAATATTATAGTGCTGCGTGGAAGTCTCAGCAAGATTAATTCATAAACGTTTAACACCTGAAATAGAGAGTTTGAAAGCATTGTGTGAACTGAGAAAAGAGCTCAGAACAGCGCCAGACAATTTATCTAACAGTCAAACTAACCGGGAAAGTTAATGCCAGTTTTATTAGAATCAAAAGGGAAGGGTGAAACATTTCTAAATTCTGGCGTTTGAATTCAAGAACTGTAAACATTGAAAGAAGTCGTTGTTAGGAGAGCGGACCACCCGATATAATACATAGTTAATGAAATTGTGTTAACCAATGAATTGATAGGATATCATTTTATTTGTGTATTAAAAATTGAAATGCTCCAAAGGAAGAAACAGGCAACAGTGTTTAACAGTAAATTAGCGGGTCATTAAGGCCGGCATTTGGAAAATGGAGATGCAAGGTAAACTCGCCCAAAACTTCTCGTATACCTGAATGTATTGTGTTTAGGAAACCGTTATAAAAATAAGTATTTGTTAAGAGAAACAACCTACAAAAGAAAATACATAGCAGGAAGAATGCATAAAGGAATAAGTTGCAAAAACCAAACTTTCTTTTGTACCTTTTTTAATTTTTTTTTTTTTTTTGACTGCATTGTTCTTCTCGTGATGTCTGTAGGTTGTGTACTGAATACTATATGTGTAAGTCTGTAAGGATGAATGAAATGAATCTCAAGTCCACGGCACCTTAAAGCTATCTGGCATTCACCTTCTCAGGGTAAGGAAACTTCCGTAAAAACCTTGCCCAGATAGCTTGACCTGGCCGGGATTTGAACCCAAAACATCCGATTAGTAGTTACAAAACGCTACCACTATATTATGGATGCGTTCTGTTTGTAAATATTGCATCTATGTAGGGCAACCTATAGAAGTGACGCCATGAAGTTTCAAGAGCATCGGGAATTTCCTTGTCATATAAAATATTTTTTTCCCCTCGCTGCAATGATAAAACATTTTATCCAATGAAATATAAAGTAGAGTAGCTAACTTTTTAGAAACCGTGCTAGATACCCAAATTGGAAATTCATAAATTTCATAATGTTGTAGAATCATAACGCTACAACATGGATTTTATGAAATCCAAGATGCGAACCCTGTAATGTACGCTTGGGTTAAACAACCAGTGACTAAATAACAAACTTTTGGTAGGACGAAAGCTAAAATCATTTATAACTCGTTTAGAGGCCAATAAAATATAGATGTATCGGAAGCCAAGAGATAATATAAGATATTCGGAGATCGCAAGGGAGATTCTAAGAGAGGTATGCGAGGGAGTAAGACGCTCTCGGAAGAATTTTCAGAACTTTTGCGGTGAAGCTACTGCGATGGAATGTGTATAATGCTTATGGCATGAGAGTGTTGGGCGGTGCTATGTGGATAATTCGATATCCCAGCTTTAAATTATCAGACGCAGGTTGCTCCGAAACCTCGATGCCTGCTTCGGTTATATATCACCAACAACAATAAACGACGTTCAAACAACATATGCCGTGTGCTGATCTGCTTGGCCGCATCCAAAAATACCCTGAGATCCAAACCTCCCCATACCACCAACACTCTAAGGGCCGGTTTCATCAACAGATGTTAAAAATATAAAGCCTCCTGCCTTCCACCAAGCTTTTCCAGCATAATGTTAGTTAACACTTTGTTAAGGCTCCCGAGTATTGCAAATTGCACGGATCGAAAAGGTGGTGTCATAACCGAACGACTTCTGAACGCACTCCAATGTACTTTTGTTTGCATAAAATAATTAAAATATACGGATCATGAAAGGAATATTAAAAGAAGTAGAGGCACAAAAGTGTTCTAACCTCCCTAATATTTCATCTACGAGACAATCATATGACAACTGTTTTTCACATTCTGTATCTTTGTAAAAATTGCTCTTTGGCGTAAAAATGTCAAAGTAACGACATCTTACAGCCCTTTCTCTGTTATGAACGACTTATTGTATCCAAATATAGAATTTCGACATTACAGCTGTTTTTACAGCCTCTATTTTGGAGCTGTCACCAGTTTTTCGGCGTTTTAACACGAAGTTTAACACGATGCTAAAGTTAACATTGGTTGATGAAACCGATTTTTTGTTAATTTGAATGTTAAAGCAGCGACAGCCTATTGGGGAGTTGAAGTATACACAAAGTCCGTGAAACATTTCATTGATTTATATTTTCCACATAAATCATTCAAATGTGCTGAAATTTCGCAACACGAAAGGTAAACTCCCCAAATTTTGATATCTAACCGTACAAATGTTAATGTGTCCTCCGTTGGACATCAGGCACACATCTAACCTATCGAGTTTGCCACAAACGCGACCCAGCATATCAGGGGGCTACTCTGGCGATGGCCGCTGTGATTACAGTGTCGTAGATCCTGGAGGTCTTGAGGCATGAGTGATATGTAGAACCTGTCCTTTACATAACCCCACAAGATGAAATCACATGGTGGCAAGTCGGGTGACCTCGGTGAGCAGCGTGTGAGCGATTGATCACTATCCGACACTCGGCCAATCCAACGCTGCGGCAATTCCTTGTTCAGATATGTACAAATTGCATTTGGAAATGTGGTGTAGCGCCATCTAGCTGTAGGAAGAAGTCCCTGATGTCAATCACTAGTTCAAAAATGAACTCCGTTACCAGTTCTCTCTCTGAAGAAAAAGGGTCCGCACACTTTCTTGTTGGACATAGCACAAAACACACTGATTTTCGGGGAGTCTCAAAACATGCTGGATCACTCACCACACGAGGGTTTTCTGTTCCCCATGTGCGGTCGAAAAGTGAAAGGTTACACGAAATGAAGAATGCCTTCTCGCTTTGTGTTGGCTGTTCCATTTTGTAGTAAATTTTGACCACTTATTGTTCTGAATTACTGCCAGGGCACTGTCGGTGGTCTCCAGCGTAATTAAAACGGCAACTGGTGTTAAGTGGCGTTGTATATCAAATGTTGGTGAGTTTATCTTTCATGTTGTGAAATTTCAGCACTTTTGAATACTTTGTTTGGAAAATATAGCGGAATGAAATGTTACACGGATTTGCACATACACTGTATTTGGGTGGGGACCCAGTGACTTATCAATATCATTCTTTTAACGCACGAAGGCTGCACATATGCTAATATTGATATAAATCAATCAAGAATTAATTATTAATTGAAGTTCTGCTCCAGATGAATTTATCCTTTACTGGGTCGATGAAAAAAATTTGCAAAGCTGAGTGAGGATGCTGTGAAAATCCTCGCACTCATCCTCTCCCCTACCTCTTTTCGCGTGTTTCTGTATTCAATAAGAGATTAGGCTTAGAAGAAAGTGGTACAACTGAGTTATACAGAAATTGTATTCGTGTAAGTGATGTGGAACAAACGCATGCACTGTTTAGTACGATTAAGGCACACCTGACAGAACAGCATTATGTTTCTTAAACTCGCTTTAAACAGCCTTCAGAGGAGAAAACGTAAATTTTGTAATACACGCAAAGGCATATGCGATTATAATATCGGGACGATAGACGGGTGCACGTAAAATCCACAGTAAACGATGACAATATTCGCCACTTTTTAAAATTAATTAAGAGCACCATCACGTGCAGATGTAATAGTAATGGAAAAGTTGTATATGGACGATCTTTGTCATAATTGTTTACAAAAAATACCTTGTCAGCTACTTTGTCATTATTGTTTACAACAAAAATACCCTTGTCAGCTGATATGAGCTGCTCTTGTGTTAAATATTTTCAGTACTAAATTACTTAGGTACTTTATATAAGCCAAATTATAATAGCATCAAACAACAGTGAGGGACTATTTTGCTATGTCTAAAAGACATGTCAACTGTAGCAAAAGCTACTGAGAATATTTAAAATTGATGTATAATCTTCACATGAAGGAATAAGAGAGATGTTATTCAAAGCTGTGGAAGCATATGAATATCCATAAAAGGTACATCAATACGTTATTAAAAAACAAAACAAATGTTTGCCTCCCTCTATGATAATCCTTTGAAGAACAAAGAGACATAGGCGTTAAAAACTATGTCTCCATAAAGCCGCCAGTTCTTTCAAAATCTCCAAAATGATTTTATTATTCGTAATATTACTCTATGGTTTATTTAAGAACGCTCTTTAACATCTTTGGTCATTAGCGTTCTGTTCAATTCAGAGCCTGAAATGGCCGATTTATTAACAAACTGATACTATGTTTACATATGTTGCGGACAGTGATGGGTCATATAACAGCAGGGGAAAAGAAAGCTATTAATGTTTGTTTCAATTTCCTGTTTATTTACTAATTTTGTAATACAATATTTTCTCTTGCATCAATGATATAAACATATTCATTTGCATTATTTTAATACAAAATAGTTAATGTCACATATTCCTATTTTCAACAACAGTTTGCCGATATGTAATATGTTAATTATCTATTTCTTATTTTGAAATATTGTACTTTTTGATACAATTTTTGACAAGGGGTGCTTTTTTAATGCCGTAGTATGTTTTAATTCTGAAACCAACAGAATGCACCTAGTTATAAGCTTCCACATGTCAGGTGATGGTCCTTACTAAGGAAATTTGGCATCTGGATTGCGCTAGCAAATATGTCGTTTGATTGGGTTTTTCCAGGACATATGCAGAATGGATGTTCATTTTGTGAAGATAAAAACATGAAAACTCCGTGATAAGGATACAATCAGATCGCAGATGCATAATGCGTGGGTAGCATAAATCATTTGAGGTGCTGCGTCAGATCAGAGCGAGTCAAATTTAAGATTTGTATGCGAGTAATGCTTTCCTTGAGAGATAGAACTCGACACTTTGTTCCCCTGTTTCTGTAGTCAGTGTTGCCCTGACGTCTGCTCTTTACTTTCTTGATTCCGGAAAGAATATTATTCAGGATGAAAACGAGACATATTATGTAGCCTGTAATTTTTTTAGTTTTAGTTTTATTCTGAACAAAACTGTTTGAGAGATTTTGATTGTGTTTTGTGGAGAGAGTTTATTATCGATAGCGGTTTTGGTAAAGAAAAAAACTATTAATTTGAACTCGTTATCTTTAAGGAGGTGTGCCTTGCTGTGTGTCAATTGGTGACTTCAAAATAAGCTATAAACTGCATTCGCATACTGCATCGTCATTTGTTGTCCGAGCAACGACTTAAACCGTCTCTTCTACTCATATATGGATCCTACATTGAAGCTAATTACGTCCATCTGCTGTGCTGAAGCCTGGCGATGTGGCCGTCCATATCCATTTAAGCAATGAATTCAGATCTTTAAGATCTATCCTTTTCCTCAGCTGTGTGTTGCGAATGTTGTGATGTAATTGTATGTCTAACATCTTGCTATCTATAAATCTTTGAGCCTCTAAAAAGGCGCGTTATTGAGAGATTTTGCAGTTAATCAGGGATAATTCTAACCAGTTTTATAGTTGTGCTGAGCTGTTGGTTGGGGTAATCTTAAGTTCAGCGTTTTTGGTTCGGCGCTGTATGCATGGCCTGCTCAAATTTTTGCCCAATGCACGAAACGGGCAAATAACAGCCGCGGTGTTAATATACGCTATATATAATTTTTTATAATTGCTGCTTATTCTGCGAGAGCGTAATAAAACCCGGCTAGCTTAAAGTAGTGAGACCTGTGACCTCTCATATGACGTAAGTTATTAGCGCAAGTTAACTTTCATTGTCCAGGCGTCGTCCTTGATGCCTGGCTTCGATACTTATGTGCATTTGATCCCGTGCAGCTCCTGTTGAACTAAAGTTCTCGCTTAAATTATGGGACGTGAGATGGACTTCCTTGCAATTATTGCTTGTCTTTCTACATAACTATAAACCGTAACTTCATAAAATGTAATTAGGGATCCTTTTACCATAAGTACGAAATTTAACATAAGTTCACATGTAGCCATTGTAATGCTTTAGTATTTTTTTTAAAAAAGGGAAAATAGTAAATATTTAAAATGTTGAATAAATACAAAACATTAAATATATTTGTAACATTCAGTGCTATTTAACTGACTCACATTTTCAATATTTCTATAGTGCATTTTGTGGGCACTTTTCTTTCATTGTCTCTATCATTATCATCGAAAAAAAGAAAGACACGAGAATAATCGATTTAGGCAGAGATTCGAGAATTGCATCCTAAAACATATATTTTACATAAGAAATGGCAACATGCTATAAAGGCTTTGGTTGATTTATGTAGCGTATTTGTTGTCTTTGTGCTAATGCACATTAGTCGTTTAACCATCAACGGAAAATAGCAATGCCAAATGAATGGGCACTTGAGTTTTGCAAGAAAAGAATCTCGATGGCGAAAAAGCATCCAAATTCTTCACTATGTCTATAGTTGCTCTCTGAAGATCCAGGCTGGATTCTGTGCAAAAGTACAGAAATATTCGTATATTTTTTGTTTTATGTATTTTAATATATGTTTATATCTTAAACAACGTTGCTGCATTTCTCCGAGCTACCGCTAATAATCCTTTTAAGGATTTACCTCTATTCTTCAAGAGGGAAAAATTACGCATACTTTATTGAATGGTAAACTATTTGTAATTGGGGGTAAAACCTTGTGAAGTAGATTATTCCCAAATAAATCGTTTGTTTTTAAAGAAATGGCATAACTCTTGCACTTCTTGATCTTCAATCCTTCAATCGTTTAGTTCGGGCACAATGTCAGCTCTCCTTCGCATGGATGGGAAAGAAAAAATTTACGGGATTGTCTCCATGAACTTCCCACGTTTCTCAGTCGTATTTCTCCAAGCTTTCAGGACTCTTTCTGTTCGGAAGCATTATTTATTAACTATGAAGACCCAAATGTTCTCAATCGGCTGAATTTCCGGAGATTTAGTGGGCCACGTAACAGAAGAAATTTCAACTGAATCGGTAATCATTCCTGGTTACCCTTGGAAATATGAATGCTGTTACCGTGACTCTGGGTATTTTATCTTCGACAGAATACACAGCACGAACACTCGGTAATACACAGTCCTTATATACACCTCTCATAGACACAGGAACACTAGCAGTAGCATTTAGCTTCATAAAGCGACACTTATCCTACCGCCCCTTGCTCCAGCTACTGTTTACGGGTTGTAACGGGTTTTTATCTGGCGCTAAAGTGTGATCCTGCCATGTCCTTCGGAGAAAAAACAGTATCACTGATTCATATTATCACGTCTTACGCACAGTGCAAATCCGACACAAGCAACCTGATGTCGATCTGTCAGCTTTTCTTTTCGAGCTTGGTTTCCTGTTGCGAATCGCAGCATCATAGAGCAGCCAGCCGTTCTCTCGGAAGTTTGACGTCCTTTGAGGGACGAAAAGTATTCTTTATGGGGTGTTGAACTAGAGTCGCATCAACATTTTTATGGCGAGTTTTAGTCCATCTTCACCTTCATCGTGAAACCACTGGGTTCAGTAATAAACGCAATTCTCCCTTGATTATGGTAATCCATATATTTTGAGCGATGCCAAGACTAGTCTATGGCCGCGCGTAATTTTAGAATTTATTGGCATAGTTATTAACAATTTGGGATAGTCAGAAACAGTGTGGTCCAACTGTTTTTCAGCCACGGCCATTTTTTTCCCAAAAATGTATATCAGAACATCTGTTATTATTATTATTGTTATTATTATTATTATTATTATTATTATTCAACGATTACTACCAGCTTCAAAGTACAACCACTAAGTTATAATATGTTTATATGCTATATGTGTATTTGCTTAGAATACTTTAACCGACGATTAAAGCAGAACAAGTCAACTGTAACTCATTTATGTAGCTCTCTCTCTCTCTCTCTCTGCCGACTCGCGACTATACTTGTTAAAGAACCAAAGATAGAATGAAATAAGTCGGAAATAGCTGTAATAGCTTTCCCCATCTGCTGATATGCTGTGCTAAAGCAAACTTGTGCTACAGTTGCTTTGTTCTTCATAGAATGCAAAAGCTCCGCAGTTTTCTTGGAGTCGGAAACAACGCTGCCAGAAGGGGCGAAGGAAGGGATTTGACGTGAATTTAGCTTTTCTGTTCCTCTCTCAATTCTTTAATTTAGTCCCTAGATTTAATTTAAAGTTTTTAAGGAACGTAATAACCTCTCCCTTCGAGGAGCCAGAGAAAAGAGTTCCAGGGGCTACCTGTTGGATCGCACTAGCCTATAACATCCCTTAGGGTAAAAGCCTCTTTTGGGAAAGAAAGTTTTTGCAGACTCACGAAAGATCAATCTAACTTAATTATTATTTACTTTTTAATGAGTTTCTTCCCATTCTGTTGTGTTTGTCTTCGCCGTAGTAGACCAACTTCCGAAGAACTTAGTTCGTCTATTCATTTTGTGCATCCAATGTCCCTTCCTAGGTTCCCAAGCAGTCAATCTGTGAGTTCCTCTGTTGAAATCTCATCACGTATCTTGCACATCCATTAAAGACTTCTGCATCTTATTTCTGACACGTGAACTGCTTGGCGAAACAACCTTCTTTTATCCTTTCCCTCTACGAAATCCGGAGACCATTTGAACGCGAATGTACACCCTTTGACCTCCCCCAAAACAAGTCATCTCTTGAACGCAAACTTCTTTTGTCCTACTCGTTACAGCGCGAGGTTCACAATGTATGCAGCAGGTGTGTAGCCAGGCATGCTGTCAGGTATGGATGTTCCGTTAGCTCTGTGGCAGAGTGTGCAATGATGTCTTGGTTAAGATGGAGGTACGCCTCCCAGCATGGAGCACTTCTAAAAATAAACCTTTGTAACACATTACGACAAATTGGTTTTATAATATTATTTCCCATACACAGCGAGTTTTAACATTAACAAATAATATATTATAACGAATATTATAATACTTCCTTCAGTATTTGTTCTATTTAAGGAGAAAGGACAAAAGATGGCTATGGCACAAATTCAAGAAGCCTGGGATGTTGTAGCCTCTCGTCCACACTACTATAGAAATTTGATGTATCTATATCCCAAGAATAAGGATAGTTATACGTGCTGAGGACTCATACACGATATTAATTTGTGTTTATATTTATGTTTTTTCACTTTAGAATATAGTGGTTTCTGTTCATGTATTTAATTAATTATTTGTAAAAAATACGTCAGTCTCTGATTACGTTCTAGTTTGTGCTTAGGTAATGCCATAAATTGAAATGATAGGTTAAAATATAATATGATATGTGCGTTGAAAATACAGCTTTTGCGAGTATCCCCGAAGTTCTGCCATCGACACGTAGAATCTGGGGATCACTGCCCCCCTCTCTCTATCGTTCTCTCTCTCTCTCCTTAAAGGGTGTACCTTCCAGACTCCGTTCCACACTAAAAGAGAGTTGTATGTCACTATAACTATAATTAATAGCTTTGTTGATTTTTATTTTGGGATCCTCTTTAATATCTCATGACCAGCGTCCCATTCAATTAAGGGCGTGAAACGGCCAATAAATTTTGCTCAGAGGCCTCTTCTTTCAGGCGTGAGGTTGTTTTTCGTGCCGTAAATCTACAACATAGGACCCTCTCTTTCGAAGGAAGCCACACTTAGGATTTTCACGCCCGAAAAATTAATCTACCCTGGCTAGGATTGAACTCGCCATCTTGGGTTTGAATGAATAGTGTTTAACGCCGGTTTTTACTACAGGTGCACCACATGCGGTGGACACCGATGATACATTAGATGAAATAATATTGAGAAAGGATTTATTTTTTAAGGAAGGAAGAGGTCCAGGTCTAAGTTTAGGATACCTCCCCGCCATTTATGAAGACTGAGGAAAACCTCTGTCAGGGAGGACGGTCCTGGCGGGATTCGAACCCCAGACCTCCCGCTCACGAGTCCGCGTCTTAACGACCTCGCCACCTTGGCGGTGATCTTGGATTTATGAAGCAAGTATGGTTACCACTAGACCACCAGGACCGACTTAAAATTAATAGCGGGCATAATACCATATAATGGTAAGCTACCTATACTAAGGACTGTAGTCTTCTTCTCTATTTGGTCTGTTGTGGTTCTTTATAATACAATTTGCTCAATCCAGTACTTTTTCGTTTACCGATATTTCTTTTTCCATATGGTTGCACTGCAATATAATTTATCCTTAGGAACTCTCGTGCCAATGTGAGGTTGGCACCCTCACATTGCACGCTGTCCCACCATTTATTCGTATATAAATCGATTGCTTTTTCTAGGCTATATCTTATGTATCTTTATTTATTAATTTGTATATTTACCTCTATTTGTTACTTTAAAATTTGTTCTCAGGAATCGCATTCCGTAACCCAGTTTTAATTTTATCTCTTTCTTTCAGTGATAATTCACTGCTATATATACTACTAGTTATTGCCATTTTTATAAAATGTATTTATTTATGTTTGTGCTTGATTTTCCAATGTTGACTTAATAGTATTAAATATTTAAAAAATTCAGCTGTTATTAATGTTCATTTCACCAATATAGGATATGAACTATTTAGTTCCTTAATGCATTTACGTTTAGTTTGCAGGTAATAATGCTGTGAATGACATAGTTTCGAGTATTGCTATTTAAAAATTGTAACTCGTTATATTTTGTTTGGTTCAAATATCTTTATCCAAAATGATGAACTGCGTACTTGAGGGTAAGTATAGCATTTCGATTGGTAGTCATAAGTTGTCCGTTCCAGTTATATTTTTCTTTGGTGTTCATGAGTCCAAGCGCTTTTACCCACAAGTGGATTAAACCATAACAGCCGGGCGGGGTCTTTAGAGGTGTGCCCGTTTGGGACCTGGGACTCCCAATATCCTTTACTGTATACCTCACATCTCACAAGTTTATTCTTTCTTAATTGGAAGGCTGGACTACGACCTCTAGACTTTTCTATTTTCCAAACGTGCTCCATGAGATAAATTTGATGAGCACAGTGAAGAATCTTTCTTCTTGGTAATGTAGCGCACATTTCTTGACATACTCAATGAAACAGAAGCAAGTTCAACATCGAATATATATTTCGCCGTAAAGCATGCCCTGGACATAATGTATGCTCCCATTTTTAGCCTAGTTCTATCGCAGCGACCTCTGCCTCCCGTATCTCCGTCTTGCGACCTTATCTGCAGAGGGCAGTATTGCAAAGGGGCATGTGATCAACACATCGACACCTTGCTGGTCATCCTCACGTGGCTTTGAGTTCGAAGGATGCCACCTGTCTGTCAGTCAACTCGTAATTGTCTTCACGCAAATGGGTTGGCACCTTTCCAGACCCCATAACTTCAAACATTTCTAAGCAGGTACCGTGGATCGAACCCAAAACTTCCCGGATGGCAACTAGCAAGGTTGACCACAAGATCAAGTAGGCGGTCAAATTAAATAAATACTTTCCCCAAATTGTTTTGCTTATTCATAATAATTACCAATGTCGAAGGGGAAGAAGGGCAGAAAAAGGAAATCGAGACACATAGTGGAAAAATAAAGCGATTTATATTTCGTACCTATATTTAACGCTCTTTAGCTTGTTTGTAGACATAGATTATATTTAGGTGTATCAAAATTAATTTCAATGCGCAAACTGAAACGGTTGAAAGTATACGATAGTAGAAGCAAAACCGTTCTAGTAAACCGTGTGCGAGATTTATTATTGCGAATGTATGGTTGTGAGCCACCATTGCCTTCATTCGTTGTACACATCATATGCCTCACTCGTGAACTTTGAAGCGGTCCACGATGTGCTCGTTGTTTACAAAACTGATCGTTGGCAACAGGTGTGTTGTTATCAAACGATACACGACAGACAATGGGTGCAGTACACAGTCACAGCACAGGTGTGCTGAACTGTACGTAGTCAAAATACATGCATTTCATCTATGGTAGGACTAACGGCAATGCACGGGAGGCTGCACGGTTGTACCGTCAAGAATACTCTGATCGAAGTACATCGAAAGTCGCACGTTTACAAGGATCCATCAGCACCTCAGAGAACAGGATAGTTCCGTACGTTGCAGGGGATCAGGAAGGCCTGAACGCACTACGCCTGAAGTTGAGGATATGGTGTTGGAAACAATACAAGTCTCTCCAGGAACTTCAACGAGAACTGCCTCACAGTAACGTATGCAGAATTTTACATTGCAATTAATTGTAACCTTACCACCTCCAAAGAGTTCATTGTCTCCCGACTTTAGTCCTAAAATGAAATTTTGTCAGTGAATGCAGCAACAGGCTATAGTAAACTCTCATTTTACATGTAGAACTTTATTTACCGACGAAACGGGTTTCACACGCGATGGTATTTTTAATTATCATAATATACATTTTTGGTGCGAAATATACCCGCATGCTGTTCATGAGTCAACACATCAGCAAAATTTCTTATTGAATGTGTGGTTAGGGGTACTAAGTGAGCGACACATTTGGCCATACATTCTTCCAAGGAAACTCAATGGATGGAGATGGCTTCTGTTTCTACGGCGGAAGCTTCCAAAATTATTTGAGGATGTTCCTCTTGAGCAACGTCGAAGTATGTGGTACATGCATGATGAAGCACCGGCTCATATTGCTGCTGCTGTAAGAATGCATCTAACATGCGAATATGGCCCAAGATGGATAGGGTCGAGGAGGCCTCCACGATTACCTGATCTCATTCCTTTGGGTTTTTTCTCTGGAGTCACCTCAAAAGTGTACAGCACTTCCCTGGATACGGTTGAAGTACTGGAGCAGAGAATTGTACATGCTTGCCAAGAATAATGACATGATCCGGAGGTGTTTGTAAGAATTCTAAACCCACCGTAGAGGCGAGTGCAGTATTGCATCCAGATACAAGGACGACACTTTGAGCACCTCCTTTAACAGATAAAGAGTGAACAGTACATTACATACAACGTACTAAAGTGGAATGGTAGTCCTTAGTTAAGTTAAGCTATGATTGAATTTTGAGCCAACTTCGAATGGACATTAAACAAAAAAAAGCCTACTTTTAAAATTTTTTGTACTAACTAGAACAATGTTTCTTAATGAAGTCCTTGGCAGCTTGTAACCCACATTTGCAATTATCTCGCATATGGCTCGTTTGCGGACTCATGTTTACTGGAACTTTTTTTTCCCATTATTGATTACCTTCAACCGCTTCAGTTAGCGTCGTTAATTTTGATATACCTGCAGTTATGAAAATAGCATTACAAGTAACAAATGTGTTAAAATGTGTTTGCTGAAGTAGCGCAAGGCTGTGATTTATAGCCCCGTTCTTTTGTTTCTTAAAGAAAAGAATAGCAAAGAGCAGAACTCTGTGACCGAAGAGGCCAAATCTGACATTCAACTTAGTTCTTAACGATTTGCATATCGGCATTTACTAAGCGATAGTGGAGGAATATTCAATGAGAAAGAAATGTGATAATGGCGGTAATTATTATTTTCGCATTTAACACCTTCTTATAGCAGATTTGAATTATATCTTAGATGAACATTAAATGAGGGTCGTGTAAATGAAATAGCACGTTTTAAAATATTGATAACATGTAACCGAAGCCAGAATATCAATAAAATTTGCTTTCGGAGATAGAAAGATATACTCGAGCAGAAAAATAGCATTTTTTAATAAGTAGCACCTGATTAAGAGATAGTACCTAGGTAGTTACGTTCGCTGAAAGGTACAGGGGTTGTTTCCTCAGTTAGTGTCGCTCGTCGTCCTGATACCATATCACCAGTTGCAATATACACACTAAACCGATACATTTTGAAAATTAGCAGAGACGAGAGAGAGATGGGGGGGGGGGGGGAGAAAGAAAAGAAAGAAAAAAAAAAACCCAATAAAAATAAACGTATTTTCCTATTAGACACTTTCAAACCGCTAGATGGCCTATACGTTTTTCAGCTGTAATGACTGCTCTAAGTTGTATGTTTTGACAGTAACGGCACTAGTTTTACTAACATAGAGCGGTAAACTAATGGATATGTTTTATACGTACGTAAATCAACGATTTTGAAGAAATTAGATTGGCAGACAATGACTCCTACGATCTCCTGATTTGTCTCCTCTGTACATGCTTGTGCGGGGTCAAACGCGTGATGTTAAAACAAAGGAGGATTTGGTGGTGAAAATAACTGCAGCAGCAAATAAATATTTTTTTTAAAAAAAAAGGGTCATGCAATCTTCGACCACGTTACAGTCATGTCCCGGCTATGTAACCTTTGTGTAACGTTCAACAGAGGCAGTTTTGAATAAAATAAAGCGATGTTGGTTTATAAGCCTGTCAAGGAAAATTTTGCTTAAAATGTGGCGTCAAAAACCTCGAGGAAAAATATTTTTTGGTGTCCCTTGTAAGCTTTAAAGTTTGTCAGTAATTTTTTTCCCCCACACTATATGTAATTTCCAAAAAGAATGATGAAAAGCAACTTGTTTCACTGTAAGAACTTTTTGAGAAAGAGAGAGGAATTAAATTGCAGGTTCTTAAAGCTATTAGTGTCCTTCTCCAGGTTATTTCACTCAATTCCTTTGAGGTGAAAGCCGTAAAAACCGAAGAAGCGAAGAGAAAATCAGCTTAGAGGGAAAACTTTCCGCAACTTCAAACAATTATACAGCCATTTTGAAGATATTGTACCACCTTCTATCGTTGCTCCGCTCCTTTTATTTTTATTCACATACCATTGAAGCCTAATATCAGAATTGGCAATCTTTGTGCATTTTTTCTCCGAAATATTTATCTTGTCGTTTATTTGTCGTGTACGACTCAGAATTTCCTTTTAAGAAAATGCTCATGTCGGATTCCCTCAGGCAGTGGATGAGTTGTCTAAGTAACGAAAGAGTGGTAGAGGAGTAGAGTACGAAAACGGAACGTGCTTCTCTTTACACATTTGTCCTTAGCTGAACGGGTTTTGCAACATACAACTGTTTGTCACAATTTGCCACCACCCAATCAGATCCAGTTTTTATCCATGCTGCACTACAGCTTTCTCAAGTATGTCCTAAAAGAAAAAGGAATTCTTTTCGAGGAAGCCGACATCTAAGCTAATTTGTCTTTGGTTGTACTCGTGTAGGATTACTGATAGTTTATTTCTAACAAGTGCTGTGAATTGAATACTAGCATACAGCTGCACAGTGTCAAAACAGGTAAATTATACACTGTTCAAAAAGTACTGCATCAAAGGAATGTTTTCTTTCCTCGGATTGCATGCTATTGAGCCATTCCATATCAAATCAACTACTGTGTAAAATCCCATCATTGCTGATCTTGCTAATTTGTTTGTATATTGGTAAACTACTAGGAGAAAATTTGTAACGATTTTTTCCTCGCCGTTCATTTTGAAAATATCAACATTTTAAGGTTTGCTAAAACAAAATGCTAATTGACGTATGCTTAAATGTCGTTACTAGACAACTATGATAGCTATAGACGTGAAAGGAGATGCGGGTTCAATCCCG
Source organism: Metallyticus violacea (assembly GCA_030762175.1). Lineage (NCBI taxonomy): Eukaryota > Metazoa > Arthropoda > Insecta > Mantodea > Metallyticidae > Metallyticus > Metallyticus violacea. The sequence goes on from CM060832.1 coordinate 125,990,440, forward strand.
GCCAAGGTCGATGGCTTTTTTCGGGCGTAAAAATCCTAAGGATGGCTTCCTTCTGAAGAGAAGTAAAACCTTGGGTCCGGTATCGAAGATTTACGGCACGTAAAAGCCTTAAAGAAGAGACCTCTGAGAAAAATTTGTCAGCCATTTCATGCCCTGAATTGAATGGGACATTGATGACCCGAGATGTTAAAAAGCGTCCGCAAATAAATCAAATTAAAAAAAGGCCTGACAGGTATCATTTTAATGCTCTTAAAATGGAATTATATGGCATGTCATTTAATAACGTTAAAACTATGAACAATTACACATTTTTCATTGAATGCCAATTTTTATTTTGTTTAAAATTTTCAAAATATTTTTAATGAATTTAACTCATAATGTTTAAATGAGCATTTTCAACAGATTGTGAACATTTTTAAAAATGGGATTTCAGTGGGATTACTTGAAACCCAAAAATTTTTAAATAACACATTAGTCTACATAGGAGTAGAAATATGAATTATTTACAGAAGTTACTTCAAAATTAAAAAAAACTTTATCAATGTCAAAAGTTCTCTCTTTGTATTTGCTATCTTGACTCTATCTGATGCTGCTAATAAATCCACTTTCATATGCGTGTCACTCTAGTATCAGGTGCTGCAGAATATGTGAAATTGTAAATTCACATTGCATTTCAGCCAGCCACAAAGCAGTGGACTTTTCTCCTATACGGTCTAAATCTTCAATTGCTATGGGAACAATATTTAATTGCAAAAAGAACGAGACACACGGTGATAATGTCTTGCACAGTTTCAATGTTACGATGTCAACAATCGCAAGGGGGAGAAACAAAGTAACAGAGGTATGTACTGCTGGGATCTAGAGGTGGCCAGCAACGTATGCGGGGGAGAGGTAATATCTACCAAGTAAAATATTATACACTGCTTGAGTATCATCATATATTCAAATACTGCGGTCCATCTCTTTGCGTTAACAAAAGCAGAATATTAATAGTGAGCAGTTGGACGTTATCAACACATTTCTCTGACTAGCCATCTCTCCAGTTCCCAGCAGTACGTGCTTGCGTGTAGCTCTCTGACAGTGCATCCAACCATTTTTAGTTCTTTGTGAATGTGCAAATCGCGATGCAAGCAATAAATGGATTAGCTTCTGAGATATGGTTTTCTTCTATTTCACTGTGTTTTTTCCTGGGCATTCTGTTCATAGGTAAAACGCCAATTGATATGACGGCTACAGATCAGGATGGACAGCATTGGCATTTGCCTAATGTAGTTCTGACTAGGCTGCAAGTAAAAGAAACAAAACTTTTAGCTACTTTAATTTTTCGTATTGGGAATGTGATTTTCCTTTAGGATAGAATAGAAATAACGTGTGGAATTAGGCTTCATGCCATGGAAAAGCTGAAAGAGAACAATTAATAATAGAAAATTATTTTCTGTGTTTGGAACGATGTCATATGGTGGCTTACTGCGCGTTGTGAAACAACTGACTAGTGTGAGGTGGTATTTTGTCAAACTAGCCGTACCAAATCAAAACATGTTTCTGGGAAACACAATAAAATCTCGTGTCATACCCGGAGATTCTTAAAGTTGGTGACATTTTTATGTTGTCTTATTCAGTTGTATTAAAACAATACTGAAATTGCTGACTGCTAGGGACATTAGTATAATGGTTATAGATTTATTTTTCTGTGCACTGTAATAGCTGTGCATATCTAGCCAATATATCTGTAAGAACAGATAAGGTATTAAAAATAGGCACTAAATCTTGTTAATTGTTGTATCGAAATATAGAACATTTGCTGGGATAGAAATCGAGTCGTGGAACTAGCAAAGAATAGAATACATTTTCATAAACAGCTTATTCACGCACTTCAGCCAAAATACAGCAATTAAGAATTCCACTTGTTAGTAGAAGATTAACGCTAAAAATGTTATTGTAATGTTAAATGTAATTACTTAACAGCGTATTTCACTTAAATAACGACGTAAAAAGCTCTTCTTATCATTAACTTATGATGTTTGGCTAAGAAAATCAAATAAAACAGTTTCATTGGAGTGCTGCAATAACGAACGGTATGAAACAAAATATTACCGCACTGAAATTAAAGCACTTGCGTTGTGTTTATGCAAAACTACTTAATGGACATTTGTAGTGCATTACTCTACTCTTCAGCCGCTGACAGTATGGACAAAAAGAGCAATGTTGAGGGTAAATAGTACCGCTTTTACTTGGTTTTGGAAAGAAAACATGTGTGACTTCTCCACTTTCGTGCCTGAAAAGCTAAGCTTCAGATGAGAATTGAAAAAAGATCATTCAACATAAGTTTGTATAATTACTGGGTGGCACACCAAACACCTGCTTGGCCAAAGCAAGTCAGCCTCCAGCGTACAAACAGTAAAGGCCACGGCGAGCCATACAATGAAGGAATACCGGCAGAGAGGGATAAGGAAAAGGAAACTGTGTTATCGCCCTTAGGTGGTGACTATTTCAACAGGAAAAAGTGTTCACAACCGTGTCGCTAGAAATGTATTCTTTTCAACGAAGAATTGCAGTACTGTTCTACTAAGAAAACGCGGGAGAATTTCGCAGCCAAATTTCCTGATGTTGGCGTCCCTGCTAAGTCCGCAGGTAAATGCGGATGCAATAGGCACAAGAGCATTACTAGGCGGAGTGTTGCTTTTTCATGAGCTACCTGTAGTTGCATTATAACACTTAGATAGGTTCTAGATATTAATTATTAAGGTATACACATACTCACAAAATAGGCGATTAAAAGTTTAGAATTCACACATATCTTTATTATTATCACTAGCGAGTTTCTAATGTAAAAATCTGCTGTTTCTTATCAAATATTAAAATATTTATTTAAGACGAACAATGCAGCTTACAAATATTGAAGGTCTTAGACAATGGCAAGTACGGATTGCGACCCCAAGGTCTCAGAAAATCTATGAAACAAAAGAAAAAAAAACACTTATTAATATACATTTATTTAGAAGTTCAAATATAAAAATTTGCATTAACGAAAATGTTTCAATTATTTGTAAAGTAATAAAAATGATTACCATTGTGTTTTTTTGGGCGGGGGAATTTACTTCTCTAATCTGAACTCTGTAATCACACGAGGACATCATTTCCAAGTTAAAGGCGATTTCTTGCTTTTGTTTAGGTGGCAATTATATATGAATAACTTATGAAAATTGCACAAACATTTTAAAAACTTCTTTTGCAGCCCCCCCCCTTTTTAATCCAAAATGTTTCAACGTTCTTGAGGGGGCATCAGTTTTATATTCTATTAGTATATATTACAGTGAGTTTATCCTTCTGTAACTGGTGCAATTGTGTCGTACAAAAAATGTTCTATAAGAGGTCGTTTAAATTAACGGAAATTTAATTGAAATTTGTCGTATCATACAATTTTTATACAATGGAATAAATTAAAATTCTTTTTCTCGAGTAATGTTGACCAGAGTTTATAGATCTGTCCTGCAAATCTCCTCAACGATAATATGAGTAGTTCAAAGTAATAGAAACTACCTTTGCAAACCGAAATATTTCGTGTCGTGCTACACTGTATACTTCTATTTTAGTCATTCTTTGGGTTGTACCTTTGATTTTGAGATAATTATTGCTCTTTTCAATTTATCAGGAACTTATTTTTTGAAGTGACGGGTCGCAAACAAAAGTAATCTCGTCCAAAAGTAAATTGCCATTTTTAGGACTATGTTGATTCATTACATTTTTTCTACCGCTCATCCAGTCTCGATGAGTGCAATTCTGCAATTTTACGTATTAACCGATTAGAAAGAAGGTGTAATAAATAGGGAATCCGGAGGAAGAAAAGATATAAAGCAACCTACAATAATCATGCAGGCAAAACTATTTTCAGCTCCCCTTCCTTTATGCTAGCGCCCTACTGGAAAATTCCTTTCTTAAGCTATTTGAAAAAATTGAAATATCATTGCGTCTTTATTTTCTCTGGAGTTCATTTTCCTATCTCAGCCGTTTCTCAGCGGCACCAGAAGACTCGATCCAACTTGCAAAAAGGTTTTAAGTTATTCAAGAGATGTGTTATAAAGAAGCCTGGCGCCCAGCTGTTTCTCTCTCTACGATTCTAATATATCCCTTTTTATTTGAATACCACTGTCACCCCCCTCCTCCAATTTTACGAAAAGCGATGAAATGCCGTTGCTTTCAGTTTCTTTTATTTGAAATGAGGTTCAGCTTAAGGTGACTGCTCCTGGATGGAAATATAATCAGTATGTCAATAAAGGGCGACTATAAGCTTGCTGCCAGTGATAGAAAGTGTTGAAATAAATAGAATGCTTAATGGAATATTGTTAAAGAAATCTTACTGTCTTCACCCTTAGAAAACACTCTCATACAAAATACTTTTCAGCGTCAATGGTGTAATTTGTTGCGCTGTTTGTGCGGAACAGCATTTTGCATAGTTTGTTCATTAGCCCTGTGACACAGCCCCAAGAAGAAGGGAGGGGGCTGTATTTGACAATATAGATGTACAGATTTTATGGTTGCTCTTTTCTTGAAAACTGTGTGCGAAATCTTGGGAACTGTTGATGTGAGAATTTCTGTGATACCTTTCAAATCGACATGAGTAGGTTCTAATGCCAACTCACTTGCCGGTCAGGTATTGGAGTTTCGCACATGGAGACAGAGGGCTGTTGCGTAATCCATTTGAGTATCGGCAGACTACATTGCACTAAATGATAATTTATTTATTTGGTTTATTTGCATCTTGGGTCATCAGCTTCCCATTCAATTCAACGACCGATATATTTTGCTTAGATGCCTCTTCTTTCAGGCTTGAGGTTCTTTTACGTGCCGCAAATCTACGACACGGGACTCACGACTTTATTTTTCTTCTGAAGGAAGCTATACTTAGGATTTTAGGCCCGAAAAAATCCATTGACCCTGGTAGGGATTGTATGGTTACCACTAGAACACCAGGACCGCCAATTCAGAATGTTATGGCCTACTGAGACGCGCAGATTTTTGCTCATACATAAACTGACTCCGTTCTTGAATTTATTGATTTACAAATAACTGTCAGTATAGCTTGGTTTTGTTTTCGAAATCCTGAATATGAAGCTGCCCAGGTTACATACCGAGGTATTCATTGTTAGTCCTTACCTGCAACATGAACGTTTTACGATCAATAAATTCTAAAAGTAGGCCCGGTCGTATTGCGTAGGCAATAGGCATTCATCCTCCAGAGGGCTTGACAGGAAAACGGCGCCGCTTCGTTAATGTCGACAATGATGCATTAATGAAGACTGGATATCATCGCGCTCTTAGGTGTTTTACTCGTTGTTTTGAAGTTGGATGCTGCCCCTGTAATTGTGGTAAATTTGGTACAAACTAGGTGGAAACTAATTATTATTAACTGTGATCACAACATAATGATAAACGTCATCGCGCTTATCTCTATGCATTGATGACAATCTACTAATGTGAAGTGTTGTGGCAATCACTCAAGCTAAGTGTATACTGCGGTGTAGTCGAAATAAGCTTTTTGTTTCCACTGTTCCGTTATATACGAAGCTAACAAAAAAGTGACCAATACATTTTAATTGGATTTTTTCTTTTGAGCTATAGGCGTCATTCTTTGAGTCTGGCATGATGTACATTCAGCACATTGCAGAGCAACCACCATCTCTTGTTCAGATATGTCAATTGTACGAGTATGAGTGAGTCTGGGAATCCTGCATTATTTTCTTTTGTAACGAAAGTGCCCACTAGCTCCAAAAATATATACATTATCAAATTATCAGTCACACCAATTGAGTATGTTTGCACTATAGTTTTCATTGGTAGTGTAGGATTATATATCTGCGTCCATCTTTGAATTAAGTTAAAAATGCTAAATTTTTCGTCTATTACTAATACTCTTAAATACTGCTGCTAAATGTTTTATGAAATATAATTTGTGAAGCTTTGCATTGAAATTAATGGTATATGTTGAAAATTACTAAACGCAGCTCTACATATTAAAATTCATTTTTTAAAACCAATAATATGGAATTGGTGGAAGAAATAAAGCTGTGTAACATTGCTCAAATAAAATAAGTTATCTTCGTTTGTATAGAAAATATTTTAATGTTAGTTTTTGTATAAGGTAAATAATTTTAATTTAGTATGACGAAAAAAATAAGCCTTGGTTGCGTGGCGACGCGCTCGCAACGAGTTCCAAGTTTCGCGGGTTCGATTACTGAGGACTTAGACCGCAGAGCGTAGGTGCTTAAAGAGCACCTTATAGCCGTGGGTCTTGTGGATTTAGAACACTTTAAAGAGCACATACCTTTAGAAAAAAGAAAAGGTCCATGAACTAAATTTCCTGTTATTTAACGTTCAGGTAATACTTGGATTTTCTACTAGATGACGATAGAGGCGATGAGTAAATGTTAGCGAGTAGGTAATATCAAAACTTATAATGTACTTTAAACGAATGCACACTCCCTCTTCTTTAAACGTCAAATGTCACGAATAGCACAATGGAATTAGGAGTTACAGTTGTATGTCATTACTCAACTGATCATGATATCTTGATGAGGAACAGGTGCCTTGAACTGATGTACAAGAACATTGCCACGGTGGAAATTATTAAGAGCAATCGGTATTGCTACAGTAGAATGGTTCCCAAGGCTGGACATGGGTCGAGCTTAACTTCTTGTATCAGAATGTAACTTAGTCATCTTTTATTAAAAGTAGGAAATATCAGGAAAATAATGATACTAGGATATAGATTAACCACTAATCAACATCATATCAGAACATCCAGTTTATTATATCCCATATTTAGACGATCTCTACATTATTGTACTGGCTGTCGTTAGAGCAGCCCATCGGAGTATATGGCAAGATGTCCGCCGCATAAGATTAGCTTCCGACACGTAACTACGCTAAAACCTATCGTATTTCTCTATGCGCATGCTCAGAGCTAGTTCCGCCCAACCCTCTCAGTTCAAACATGTAGCTTCACTTGCACTCTGCCCTCTATAGGAAAATGGAACTTTAAATTCTCCATGGTATAGTTACCTCCTCACGGTAGACACCTAAGGCAACCCCTAATTAGCCTAATAGAACAAGTAAAAATAAATGCCGTAAAGGAAAACCGTTGTGTTAAAAAAAAAAAAAAAAAACCCAAAATTTAGTCATCAATGGTTATATTTGTTTTTTATCAAACGCCACAATTGCTCACTAGAGTACTCTATTTAGTCACATTTTGCTTTGTCTTTTACAATACCAGTCACTTGCTTCGAAGCGCAACTTGTCTTTAGAGATTACTGGTCAACTGCGACGTCTTACAGAAAGAAACGAATATCACCATTGAATTTAGAAGTAAGCAAATGACCTATAACTGAATTTTAATGTGAATTTGTTTGATCGGACCTGAGGGTTTTCCTTGTTAGTGAATATTGGAGGATTTTATGTAATTTCAGGTTGGGGGAATTAAATTGTGTATTCTAAGCCGCTATCGCATAGTGCTAAGTGCTGTATTACTGAAAATATATTTTTCACAATTTAAAGATTAAAACATTTAAGTTTTTTTTTTTTTCCCCCACCCACCGCAGTCCAAATTACTATCCAATATCCTTTAAATACAACACTGAATTGAAACAATTCGCTGCTGTTCTTTAATTATTAAACTTACTCTGAAGAAAAATGCATAACATATACACATGTACAGCCATATGCTTTAATTAACATGGAGGGGTGTAACAAACTGTTGAAAGGTTTTTCTGATAACTTATATGATTGTAAGAAATAAAGAATTCATCTTTTCTCCTATGGTGCCTATCACGGGAAAAATGTAGTTCTGTAGTTAATGCAGACAGAAATATCACCGCACTTGAGAGCCGATTCCATTAATTCATTTTATTTTTTCTAGCAGACAACATTAATGTAATGAAAGTTTGTTGATTTTCTGCAAGCTGAATTTAATTACTTCCCGCTAAGGATTCCCCCCCCTTTTTATATCTAAGATAGCAGAGATTGAAAGCGTCTAAGTGCAGTGTTGAAGTACATGAATTACATTCCTGTCTAATTGTAGGAGAAATTTTACCAACTACTGTAGTAGAGAAGGCAGCTTCCCATTAAGTTAAAAGACGGAGTTTTGCTTTATCGTTCATTTAAATCGCAGTGGGAGTTTTCTGATGCATTCCCCGAAAATTGCTATTAGATACATTTATTTTTATGTTTTTTTTAAGTAATGAAATAGAACCAACAATGTTATAATCTGTGATATTGTTATATGTTTTATTTTCAAGTAAAAGTAAACGTTTTTAAAATGTATCATTTGAACTCATTTAAGTTATCCTTCTTAAGAGTTTTGATTTAAACGTTAAACTAACAAACACAAACTTTCTTTGTATAACATTATTATGAATAGTCTGTATTGATGGCCATAATTGTTAATAAATGTTACATTATGCCACGAATTGCATGAAATCATTATAGTAACAATTACTACAATTAATTGTTTTTATTTCTATAATGCTGCCATCAACTGAATATCATACGATAATGTTAAAGACAAAATTTAACAGAACCATTCATCTTCATTGTAGAACATATTTTAACAAGATTTAAAAATTTTAATAAGTTAACATTGGATAGCAAATTAATTAATAGAATTTGTTTGTGCTAACCTGTTCTATAATACATGCCAACATCTGAAATATCCTTAATATTAATATTTTTACTACTATCCAATTAATGGACCCTGGTATTATACGATTTTCTAGGTATTAGTGACAAGTCAATCTTTTCAGCTTGATCTAAAATGTCTTGCGGTAAATTCACCTTCGCTAACAAATCTTTACCAACAATAAGAATAGATATACGAACTGAACAATCTACATCGATACAATGACGTAATAAGTATAATACAAGATGGCAATTACTTCATTATAATTCATTAGAAACTCTACATTAATATACATTTTATTTTATTAATATTATTTTATAAATCTGGTACACCAAAGATAACGTATGAAAGTTCTATGTAATGTTACACAATTATTGCATTCGTAAAAATTACGAAATTCCTTTTGCTGCTTTTTTAAACATTGCTCATGCAATTAAGCATATTATTATTATTATTATTATTATTATTATTATTATTCTACGTTTATGAAGCTTAGAGTTTATGCCGACATGCAGTTTAACAAACATTGTTAATTTAAACTTCCTTAGGCTGTAGTATACAAATTTAAGTAATTTTTTCAGAAACGTATTTTTTCCTTCCACATTTTACAACATGGAGCGAGCTTTACGTGACAAAATTTTTTTGCATGTAGCAGATAAAAAGCAATCATTCGCTCTAAATTTTGACTATTTGTGTACAAAGAATATTGGACGCAATCTTTTTACAACAGTAAAGCGGATATGAATACAGAAAGAATAAACATTTTTATAATTCTAATATGTTTCACGCCCTGAATTGAATAGGATGCTGATGACCTGAGATGTTAAAGAGCGTCCGTAAATAAAACAATCAACAGTTGTTAAGAGTCGTTAAATGTTCGACTTTCAATCAAGAGACAAAAGAAACAAATCTCTTGCATAAAATCTTTGCTTCATATTTGATATGTATCATTAGTGCTTCTTAGTGCTTATCGGATGAACTTTCGGGTCTATTAAAAATAATGTGTGGCAATGACTACTTCAAGACCTTGGATTGGATTGTGAAAGAATATTTCGGTACTTTAGCCATGCTCAAGAGCTTGCCAACACCCCCAGTTGGGATTCCTCTGGGAGGAAGGGATTACGAGAGGGAGACATCGGGCGGCGAGGAGTTTCCTACGTTGTTTCCCGATAGAATACCCTAACTCCGGTGGAGCATCCTCCTCCAAGATGTTTGAGACCTACAGAAATCGGGAAAGAAATATTACCAATGCGCAAGCCACCATCACACCACATCAGCCCATTGAATTCCCCAGTGAGAAGATAATATATTAACATCACAGCCTTTGGCATCCCAGAAAATCAACGCCATGTCTTCCCGGCTGATTTCACACACTTGGCTTTCTTTGGCGATGGAAAATCGTGATGCTTCCATTGTTTAAACTGCTGTTTAATTTCAGATGTGCAGTAAATCATTGTTTCATTATTGATCACAAATCGACACACAAAGTTGGCTAGATCTCTGTGAAAATGTGTCAAACTCTGCTGACAGATTTGCATTCTAATTCAGCAGTTACGGTACCCATTTTTCCGATAAGATTTTCAAGCACAATTTTTTTCCTCAAAATCTAAAATGCGCGTTCCCCTGAAATACTTAGAGCTTTAGCAATTTCGGACGCCTTTAATTTTTGATAATTTCTGATGCGACGGACTTTGGTCATCTTCCTAACTTTCACAACAGTGTTTAAACTCCATGGTTCATTTGGAAACTGTGAAAATTATAGTGCAGGGTACCCTTGAGCATATGTCATATCTGTAAGAATTTCTGATGCATTCATATCCTTCTTTACCAAGTAACCGCACTTTTCCTATATACACGTCTTCACGGCAAAAAACAGATATAGCTACCACGACTCTTGACCATGCAATTTTTCTATGAAGGATGGCGGTTTTTGATAACAAATCTGCTTCGGAACTGCTGTTACATTTAGAATGTCATTCCGAGAACTTTTCAAATGAACCTCGTATATTGTTTGATAATTACTCAATGTTCGGTGATAGTCATTTAAGCCGATTCCATATTAAATTTATGATCAGTTTTGGTAAAATGTAATACGGGTATATGATAAAACGGATAAACGTGATTTTCACGCCATCAAAATAATATAAGGACGGAGATCCTTGCATAACTGGTTTTGGGGGAATTGCGCTTAACCGTATCTAGTATCCAAACATTCCCTGTCAATGTGTATTTGACATTGTTTCTATGATTTAGACGAGGGAAAATTATTTGTTAAATATAATCCTAAATACTTAAACGCTGTTCGGAAAGGGCTTAAGTGGTATGACTGTCGTTTTGAAGATGATTTTGACTTTTTAGTAGTGTGTAACTATAGACAATATATCAACCCAGAACAAAAGAAAAAGTAAAAGAACTCGGCGTTAGGAACACTCATGTTTAAAAATCGGTTAAAAATTCTCGCATTACATTTTTTGTAACAAAACCAGAATAATTATGACACATGTTTAGAACAAGTTAAATTGTGACGAGAGCTAACTAAAAAACTGTATATTTTAGAGGAGACATTTCAAAGCATCACATTCTGACCTTATGCCAAGTGATAGAAGGAAATGCGGAAAGGAAAAATCCATCCAGGTTTTCAGGTGGCACGGGTTCGGAAGTGCATCCACGGGAACGCAATTAAACGTCCAGTTTAATTGCGTTCTAACAAGATTGTTTGTTGTTCGCCTAAATAAGGTTACCGTCGTCCATGTTGTTGATCTTATGCCCGCCTCATTTTTGAGGGTTTCGTTGCCTTCTTGGAACTTGGCAACCATATTTGCAGGTCTGTTCACTCACAGCATCAACGTCTGGCATATTTTCAGTGTATTGTTTCCCAGTTTAAATTCATAGAGCCTACAAGATCTTCGAAGTGCTAATGTTTGACAGCGCTTCGCGTAACTAGGAATAATCGAACCTAACGGCTTAACAGTCTAGCTCTCGGCAACAATTTCTTCCCTCCTTAATTTAATCGTTGCAAGCGCTTAAAATTTGAGTAGATAAAGCGAGAAAACCCGCAGAATCTTTTGGTGAACTGGGTAAATATAGTTGATAAAACATCATAGTAATACTTCTTGCAACAGTTTTTAATTGATTATCGCCCGTTTTCCGGACAAAGCTCCCTCAAATTATCATTTGTTTCAGGTAAAACAAAGCGTTGAAAATTTCACAAAATAAGGATTAGTAGAAATTGTCGAAAAATAGTAGTAGACCTAGACAAATACTTTTTATTTAAAGACTTAGACTATCTTTAACATGTATACTGCGGGAACAGAGTAAAAGGGTAATTAAATTCAACAAGTAAACATTTGTTTTGGGATAGAGCTAATGTTTTCCTGACAGCTATCAGTAGCATCCTTGACTTTCGAAGCGCTCGATGTTCGGAATCCAAGTTCCCGAACTAGGAAAATCTCTCAAGGCTGTTTCGCATGCTGGCTGTTTTAACATCACAAAGGGAACAGGGGGACGACAAAATATCTCGCGGGAAACCCATTATTCCCTTCGCTGATGGCACATAAGAGGACATAGAAGAGCGAGCGGTATCTTTTCCTTTTTGGCCTTAATGCCTGCGGGTGGAACTGTTATGCGTTGTGAGGAAAAGTGCGAACTGATGTTTAGGGCTTGCAGGGTATGAAGACTTATCAAAAAGCTTTAGATTAAAGTACCGGCTTAGTGCTTTGCATAATAACTGCACCAAGAAAACCTGCGAATTCATAAGGGCAAAGAAACTGGTACAGTGGTCTGGACGTATGTGCTTGCTTTCGAGTTTTCGTTGCCTCACCGAGAAAAGTGGTTTGTATTTCATTTGCTGCTTATGATGTGTGCTTTAGTACTGCAGAAAGGATTTTCGCTTAATTTTTTTTAAGCTCGAAAGTACTTGGCGGTTGGGAGGGGGGGAGGGTTCGTTATACACAGCCGGTGGATAAACCGCAGAGAGATACATTTGTTTTTAGAGACTAATAAATGCATTGGCATTTATTCTCATGCAAAATTTGGGATCGGTAACTCCTGGAATTCACCATTTATGACCATATTTTATTGTTATACAGTGGTTAATTTGAAAACATGCGAGTATATATGCTTAATGCTTTACACACACTAATATCTGATGAATTAATTTACGTCAGGGAGAAAATGCAATTTCAGGAGTACTCTTCGTGCAAACTACTAAGTAGTTAAGATATAGTTTACACTTCTAAATAAATAAAGGAATCTCGCTCCGTCGCCAACAGATATCACGTTCTAGAACAGCGAATTATGGGAACGTAGCGCCATGGTTCACCTAACTAAAAATAACTACATAGTTATTACACAGTTGCTTGGCTGGAAAGGATTTCATTAAATTAGACACTTGTAATCCTCAGACCACATTCTAAAATTTATTACGTTATTTCAGACTATCAAAGAGTGAGCAATTACTGCATACCTGATGTGCATATCCTGCACTTTACAGGTCTGCCCTGCTTAATGGCTGCTCTCCGACTGACTCTTCCTAGTCGTTCCCCACGCTTCCCTTATGGAGAGACTTCAAACCACCAATCACTATACAAGTAACCGCTCCCTTCTAGAAGTGTCATTCAACTCGGCGTGAAACGGTCGACAAATTTTGCTCAGAGGCCTCTCTTTCAGGCTTGAGGTTCTTTTTCGTGCCGTAAATGTACGACACGGGACTCACGGCTTTACTTCCCTTCCGAAGGAAGCCATACTTAGGATTTTTACGCCCCAAAAAAATCCATCGGTCCTGGCCGGGTTCGAACCCGCGATCTTGGGTTTAGGAGGCAAGTATGGTAACCACTACACCACCAGGACCGACAGTAATGTTAAGTCAACAAATACACAACTATCTAAACAATGCGTATGGCACAATATGTGCCTTGAATTTTTTTATCAAGAAAGAGGATTTATTAATTTATTTTAGTTTTATTTTATATTGTTTTGCAATCTAATTTTACCTAAATTAATTTGGGAGCAATTGCTCATCAAAGATTTAAACTATTGTATATCATGTGAAAATTAATTTGCAAACATAAAAGTAACATCAGAGATTTTAACTATTTATCCATATCAAAATGAACGTGTTTATATTTTCATTAGTGTTATTAATTTCATTGCATACACATTCACCGCATTTTTTTTGTGAATTCACTCGAATGCAGAAATAAATTGTTAGGTAATAAAATTTCAATAAACGCTATGACTGTGATCTAATTGTTTTACTTTTGTAACAAATAAGGGTTGAATGTTATGACAAGCATTGTTTGAGCATATAGGATAGAGTCTAGTGGGAGGGGATCTTCGATCTGCACAATTTCTCAAGTAAATATCTTGATAGTACCTCAGAATATAATTTTGCACACATTTTAGAATTTTTCTCCTTATAAACTGTACTTAGGCTTAGAATATGCGGCAAATGCTTTATTTAATGATATACCATGGTGTAACCTACATCAAAGGCTCACTTAACTCATTAGAATGGTTCGCAACACCTACTAAGCGGTAGTTTGTAGGAAGTGTACACATTTACAAGCCATTAACATCAGTCAACAGCAAGTACTTGTAAAACGAGCTAATTCAAGTTTAGAGGGTCAATCTTCAGGTTTTGACCCGATTAGTGTGCCGGCATGCTATAATGGCTCCACCTCAAGCCGAGACATACCGAACATCCGTGTTTTATAAAATCTCATATTAGAATGGAGGTATGGAAGTAGTTTTCGCAAGCATAATTTTGCATATTAATTAAATTAGGGAAATATTGTTAAAAGGGGGGTAAACCATAACATTGCTCTGTGATTTAAATGTTCATAATCATTCCAATATTTTCGACATATTAGAGACAGGTCGTGGTATTGCAGTTAGTATGGTTTAGCCAGAGCAGTGGAACGCGTTCGATATTGAATCCAGCACTTCCAGGAAGAAAGAGAATATGTACTAACAGCTGATGGAAGGCCAAAAATAGACTACTCCATATGTGGATGCGGTTATAGTTTATCGCTAGTGCTTACCTTCTTTCTACCTAAAGATGGGGAACTCAGCTGCTGAACCACAAGAAACCAATCCGAAAAGAGAGTTTAACAGCTAAACAGCAGGTTGCTCGTATTTAATTTTCAGTGCAATTGTTCTCACAATCAGGGCCATAAACTTTCCTGACCTGTAATATGGACCCCGATGAGAGATTTTTTCGTTGACGAAGATGCTAGGATCACACTTGGGCACCCAGTTAAAACCCGATACAGCCCAAACATGTAGTGGCAGGAGCAGGGAGCAGTAGAATAACAGGGAAAATGTACACGTAAAAAATGTATCGATTCCCCGTCAGAAGTTGCGATGACGAATACGTTAACCCGAGTGCTAAGGATATGAATTCCCAATAAAAAGCTAAATCTCACTAGAGTATGTAACATAGTCATGTGTCTTGTATAATGACTATAGTGAAGTTATTTAAGTAACGGGCCGCCTGAGTGCAGCCGCCGGAACCGAAAAAAGGGAGATAGAGTCGCAGCGCGTAAAATCAGCGTTTTATTTTAGTAGCCATATTTTAACTGAACGCATAAAATGATATTGTATTTAAAACTAATAGTAATAAGTAATAATCTATGTTATAAGAGATGTTGAAAACGATGCCCCTCAGCGGCAATACATTGCCTATATTTCCATAGGAAATGCCTGTAGTTCAGTAGTTCAACTAACCTATCTTCCATAAGAACGCCGTTCATCAAGACTATTTATGAGGGTCATAACTAACAATTGGCACACAATTAACACACATTGAAAGCACTGAGTAACACACGAGCTCATAACCACTCCCTGACAATTTTCCCTCAAACTAAGGATAAGCTGCTACGTGCACATGCATTATAGGCCTTGACTGGCTTCTTTCAGTACATATCCGCGCTCTGCTTGTCCATAATTCAAGTAAGCCTTACTGTAGTACAATATATTCGTAATATGCAATAATTAACTTGGGATATAATTAATTAAAACCTGTATATTCAGGCTTACTTTTTTGACTGCTCCTGTGCCTCTTAAATGGTAGTGCAGAGTGCTTCGATTCTGGAGAGATTACTTAGAAGATGAAAGCAGCTACAAAAAGGAGAAAGAAACACTGGGACGAACCGAAGAAATAAATGTTGTGCTAAACAGCTGTTACACCAAAAAGCAATAAGAGGTTAAACGTATGATTGGAAAAGAAGAAGAAGAAAAAAAAAACAATATATGGCAGCAATGTATATATGCTGCCAAGAGAATTATAGTCCATCCAAGACGTCATGCTTTGCTCCGCTTTGGCAGGCACCAAAAGGTTTTTCTCTCTGTTTTAGCCTACCTTAATTATCGCAAAAGCATGAAGCAAAAACAAACATGCAGTAAATTACAATCAGTATGTGTGCAGTGTAAAATACGGTTCCTGGTGCTGCAAGAAGCTTCAAGAGTTTGCTCTTTTGAATAGCTTTAATATTTTCATTACTTAATAGGTCAGTTTTCTAAATACGTTTGTCTGACGTTTCAAAGCCAAGGAAGTTTTAATTAGATTCTCGTGAGGCTATTGCTATCACAATAAATCAGTCTTGGGAACTAATGGAGACATAAATGGAACTACAAACTTTCTGAGAGGTTTGTATACCTCATTTTGAAATGTATGAAGTAAGTCCAAGTTTGCAATTAAATCAGCAGCAGTAGGCAACATGGTGTATTGATTTTGGTGTAACTAAAATTAATAAGCTGTTGCTCTATGCAAATAACTGAGCTTTTAACTACAGTTGGAAAGTTATAAGAACCAAAACGTTTTTAATCAAAGCTAAGAGTCATGCAGGATGTCCACAAGTCTAAAATCATAGAGAAATGTAAATAATATTTTGAAAAATAAACCTTCTCTTTTGTTTGCATCACATGTCTCGAGTGAGTTTGCCACTGCAATAAAACGCGTTCGTGGAAACAAAGACTTTTAAGTGAACTCATTGGCAGTTTGTTTTCAAGAATCATAAAACCTATTCTAAATGTCTATGTAGCTCTGTGAACGCATCTGTGAAAATTCAAATATATATCTTGATTAAACGTCTAGTTTCTTTTATGTAGAGCTTCTCTGAAGCTTGAAATGTTAACTTTCATCTTTAATGATAATAAGTGCGTTTATATTTTTTACCGAATAAACAAAACTCAAGAAGTAAACTAGAGAATTGCTTTGGACCTTGTGATTTCATTAATGCAGGTAGACAAGTAGAATAATAAAGTGGTGGTTTATTTAAAATCGGAACGTATTTGTGGATAAAACAAGTTTAGAAGTCTTTCCTTCTGAATTTTTGAACAGGATATAATTCACAGTCACTGAAACAAAGGGGGTGGGGGTGGAACTCGATTTCTATTTGGTTTAACATAGACACAAACTTTTATAAGCTTTGTTAAACGAATTCTTTAGTGTGTACGGACAGAAAAGATATTGGCATAATGAGAATAATGACATCACAGCATGATTACAAACTTCATGATGTGAAAGCTAATTTCCAAGCCGACATATTCGTGGAAAGCAGAAAAATGATTAACTTAGTACACTGTGCCAGTACGTCAAATTAATTATTTTTAAATTAAAATTTCCAAAGCAGTAGGCATTTTTTTTTTTTTTTTTTTTTAAATCCTTCCCCCCACCATTTAAGCGATTCAGAATTAGCTCTGCTCCATTTACCACCACAACATATTATTTAAGTGTACACCAGTTTGATATAATATTCAAGATGACGATTAGTGAGTGATTAATAGGCGTGATTTAACCCTCGACAAAATCACTTTCTTAAAAGGGGTTTTGGTTTGTTACCGCTTTCAGCGTATCCTAGCAAGCTTTAAAATCAATAAACAAATAACCCAAACAAGAAAACCAAAGTGATGAATGAGCACAAGGATTGTGTTAAGCATGTGCTGTTGGAAACTTGACAGACCCGGCCATGTCGGTCCTGGTGGTGTAGTGGTAACCATTTGCCTTCTAAACCCAAGGTCGCGGGTTCGAACCCGGCCAGGATCGATGGATTTTTTCTGGCGTAAAAATCGTAAGTATGGCTTCCTTCGGAAGGGAAGTAAAGCCGTGGGTCCCGTGTCGTACATTTACGGCACGATAAAGAACCTCAAGCGTGAAAGAAGAGGCCTCTGAGCAAAATTTGTCGACCGTTTCACGCCCTATATAGAATGGGACGCTGATGACCTGAGATGTTAAAGAGCGTCCTTAAACAAACAAATCAAAAAAAAAAAAAAAAAAAGACCCGACCATGTTGCAGAAACTTGGCAACAGCATCAGCGAGCTCAAGACGACTATGAAATAAATACTACTATCATTGAATAAATCCACAGAGCACTACAGGGAAATCATGCAAAAATAGCACAACTAGAACAAACATTAACGCAGAAAACAGCTGAATTTCAACGTCAGTATATTTTCTGCGTTCCATGGACAAAATTGCAATGAATGTGATGGCAAAGAACGGTATCAGTCTTGCAGCTTGAAGACATCGACAGGAGCCACAGAGTAGGAATAGGAAAGGTAACTGACAACAGTGAGTGATAATGAAGTTTGTTAGTCACCGTAAATGAAAAGAGGTCTTGTCGTGGTATCACAGAGCGTGAGGACCTCACTCGCATAAGGAATCTACTGCAACAGTGTATAATAAAATATAACCATAATAATTTATGGAAATGAACGGTGTGATATGTGCTAAAATAGGTAATAGTAAGTGTAGAAATGCCTTGCGCTAGAAACATGACGCAAATAAGCATAAGCCAGTACGAAACATAATTTTAATCTTAATATTACCCTTGTAAATATATTGGTTCTATCATTCCTTCATTTCTGTTACCGTTCTTTATGATCTGATTTACTTAAATCTCTTTTAGTATTCCTATTTGATCTGTATTTCCACCATCTATTCTAATTTCATTTTATTACATCAAGTTTGCAACATGTGTTAACGGCCAAAGAACTGCGACAGTCTCTTGACTCAGAAATGATGACCCTACTCCCAGTTATACCTGTAACAATAGCCGAAGTATTGAAAATTGTTTTCTTTGAAATATTACACTCAAATATACAAAGCTTACTTCGTCATCTTCATGAATTTAGTTCGATGTTCTTAATCTCTGACATACACATCATACTGCTATCTGGATCTTGGTTGAAACCTTCAATCCCTTCCTCCATTCATCTGAGCGGAGTTTCAGTAATTTGATCCGAAGTATAGAATCCAATTGGTACCTTTTTGCCTATATTCACAAGTAAGAGGCTGTATCTCCAAAGTTTTTCATATTTGTTATTTTTACCACCTGTTATCGTATTGATATGCATTAAATACACATAAAATGTATGAAGCATTGCTTATAACGTTATACCTAATTTGCATGTTTCTTAAAAATGTTAAATGTTGCATTTATTCGATGTATATCACCTAATATTTTGCACATAATTTAGAAAATTTATATCAGGTATACAGGCTTGTTAAAAACATTTCCTAAATGACAGCCTGTATTTATTTTTACATTTTTGAATTAGACTTTATCGGTTATTTATTTATAATTATTTATAATTGCATTTTAAATGTTTGTTTAATTTTATGCATAGAAGATAAATTAATTTAAATTGACATTACATTTTTTGAGAGATTACATAAGGCTGTGAATATCTACTGTTTTCATAGGCAAAACAATATTCTTAAAGTAGAATATTGCCTATCAACGCAAATCTCACCGAAAGGTAAAGAACACAAGTCTTAGTGATTTTGTTTTAAATATTGTTTAACACCGTTTTTACTGCTGAGACATCATAGGCGATGGACACTGGTGATAATTTGAAGCGATAAATTGGGAAAGGGTTTACTTTTTAAGAAAGGAAAAGTTTCAGGCTCAAGTTTAGAGAAACTTACCCGGCATTTGCCACTTTTGAGGACGAGGAAAACCTAGAAAATATCTGAAGTCAGGGAGGACGGTTCTGGCGGGAATAGAACCCAAACCTTCCGCTGAAACCGCGCTAAATGACCTCGGCCACACGTGGTGACAAGTCTTAATGATGGGCATGGTGATAAAGCGAGAGCTCAGCAAGAGTTGTGTGATTTATTTAATCGGGTGAATCCAAACAGAACAGTATTCACAGTGTCAAAAATTGTAAAGAAGTACAATGAAACGGAAAGAGGGAAGAACAAGAGAAAATATGGAGAGCTAGAATCTTCTTTAAATGATGTAAAACCCTTTATTACCCATGATACTTCTGTTCAAGAAAACCCTTACACGACCACAAGAAGCAAGAGATTACAGTGCCAGTTAAACATCTGTTTGTTGTTTGATGTATTCTGTTAAATGAAACCCATACAAAACACAATACCATTAAGTGAAGAGGATTTTGAACGAAAAGTGAGTTTTGTAAAACTTTATTGGAGTTGACAAATCAAAATCCGGAGTTTATAAGACACACTCTTTTCAGATACAGTTTTTTTTATCTACATGGTACAGGTAATCCAATAACTATCGGACTCACTACATTGAATGGTGCAACAGCATACAAGTCATTCACAGAAAATAAATGGTTTAGCATGTTTAGTTGAACCATTTTTTATTGAAGAAAATCTATCTCAGATATGTGTCTACGCCTCTTAAAGAACATAATTCCAGCTTGTCAAGATTTGTTTTCTGCTGAGGTTTACGTGTTCCAAAATGATGTCATCAACAAGACGAATACCTCAACATACTTTGGAAGAGATGTGAGAGACCTTTTAGATGCAGCATTTCCTAGACATATTGGAAGAAGAGAGTACTATCTGTGGGGCTCCTTAAAATCCAGAGTGTGCCGTATTTGACCTAATAATTTATTATAACTGAAACAGCAAATCAGAGTGGAGATGCATTTGCTTACTGTACAGGAGACACTAGAACATTTTCGTGACAGGCTGGGACGTTTGTTTGGTAGTAAATGGTACCCATTTCTGACATTTGTTGTAAGGGTAGGAGCAGGGAGAATGATAACTCAAAAACACTTTTTAAATATTTGAGATATTAAAAACGCAATGAAATAACACAGAATTGAGAGGACGGTTCCGAAATGTAAAAATAAGTGTAGGTTACCATTTAGACAATTTTTACATACCTGAGGATAAATTGGTGCAAAATACTAAGCGATATACGTCTAATAAATAAAACATGTAAAGTTTTTAAGAAACATTGAAATTTATTAAAGCTATAAGAAAAAGTCCTTATTTTTAATCACCTTGCATGTATTTTTGTAAAAGGACAACACGCATACTTTTCACAGAGTTAATTCAGAACATAGTCGCAATACAAGGTAGGTGCTTAGTTTAGACGCGAGTTTTCCAATTCAAGCAGTTACTTCACTAAATTTGGCTTAACGATGTGCTTCAGTGATTTTAGTACCAACAAACAACGAGGTATAGTGCGTTAGTTCCAAGCCATTTATATAGGACAGTTTACTGGCTGTTCACCGGGCATCAGTAATGTCGGAATGACTTGCTGATTCAACACCTTGCCCATAACCGAATTGTGAACGTATAACGGAGCAATCTCTGGTGTTAACACTGATAATACTGCCTCATCAAGCAAATTATATCAATTGAATGGAGCATACAGTTAAATATATAGCAGTTCCACAACAAATTTGTACGCGTATAAGGATGACTTAAAGTTTATTACTAATAGATTGCAAAATCCGAAACAAAATCACAATATATGAAGGTGATACTTTCACTTGCGCTTAACATCACCTTTTCTGCAGAACAGCAGAGTAAACTAGTGAACGACCAAAGGATAATAGCAGCTGAATATTATACAGGCACAGCAAGAGCTATTCTCAGTCGTTAAAAATGGAGGTTTTCAAAAGTAAGAGGTATATTTAATTGCTCTATTGCTCTATTTTTGCACAAAAATTCTGACGCTATCTTATTTGCAGAGAAAAGAAAATATTGTAGAATTGAAAGAGGAAAATTGCATCGTGGCAGTATCAGAAGGAGATATCATGATCAGACAATAAAATAAGAGAAGAATCCAAAATCATGTTATCATTCTGTAATTGACTTATTGCAAATGGAATTGAAACCTGGCAGTTGAGTCATAATTTGCCACTAAACTTTTCAGAACAGAAACTGCTGCTTCCTATTGGATGAAATAAAGCAAAAATGAATTTTCAAAAGTTTTGCGAGATTTTAATGGCGTTTGGAACGGAGAAGATAATGGAAGTGAAGAGGCTACCGAGAGAGAGAGAGGGGGGGGGGAGCAAATGGATTTTCGACGTCATAAGAATGAGGAAGTAAGATATGGAATAAGTGGATTGGAAAGATGGGAGGTTATAGAAGGAAAATTATATGTGTGTGCGTTGCCCACTCATTATTACTAATATAAATTCACGTTTTGTGATGTTAATGTAAATTCATGATCTGAAGATTTAAAACATTGCATATAAAGAGGTGCTTCAAACCCATTTAGCTTTTAGTTATTAACATTGTTTTTGTCATATGCATTAGTATGTGTTACGCAAAGGAAGGCATTTTATTAATATTTATGCTATAGTGATTTTTTTCCATCTGACGAAATAATATTTTCTGTTATAAAGTTTCACTGTAGGGTCTCAACGGTTCTTTGAAGCACGGTTTTATCAGAAGTGTCCGCTTAATGCAGAACTAAGGAAAGGCGCAAAACTTTGTATGCATGTTGCGGAAACAGCTGTTTCCACTTTTCTGCCGCCGAGGTATTTAGCGGGTAGTAAAACTACTTACGACTAACTGACTTGAATTTCTTGGTATGCTTCACAGCTTGGGAGTGTTGACAACGTCACGGTTAAAACTGCAGAACGAAGGAGTCGTTATCACCAAATTTAGCACGTCGTGTCTGTAGATTTCTTGATGGAGTTTTCTTTAGGTCTTTTCTATCAGCTGTACTTCAAGCTTGTCACCACCTTTTAAAATCCAGAGACAGAAGCGGATTTTCTTTATCAAGTGGAATAAAGTGTTCAAGTTTACATAGGCGCCGTTTTATTGAGCTACTATTCGCGTTCATTGAGATGTGAATAGGATTTCTTGAACTACAAATTCATACAACGCATTATTCCTGCTTAACTGTTATATCTGATGAATTGGTTGTTTGCAAAATACAATAATGATATCAAGTTGAGACTGGGCGAATATTCTCAGTTGCGATATCTGAGAAGATTTCTAATGCTGGGAAATCTTAAGTTTTTTTTCTTTATTTCTTTCATGGTTTTCCTTAGCTGCAAAGTAATGGTTTCTTTTTCCACGATACCTCAAAGTACAGGCTACAGTCAAATAATAAAAATGGAGGTACACTCTTTGACAGAAAAAAATGTCATCCCCAGATTGTACATGTCGATCGGAGAACTTCGGGAACGCTCGTAAACACTGTATTCACAATGCGCATGCAGTAAATATACATTGTAGTGAGCCATTTGCCTGTAAACATAATTGTTACAATCATTGGAAAGAGAATATCATAGTAGAGTAGCGGTGGCATTGCTCTAATGCATAAGCTCCTGGATTCGATCCCACACATTTTTGTTTCATTTTTTATTATTGGTTTTAAAAGTGTATATATAGAACGTATGTTGCCTTAATATATTATATTTTAACGATAAATTGAATTTTATGGCATTATGTATGCACACACAAAAATGTAATCACAAACTAACGAATTTCTTACAAATAAGACAATAAATACACCAGCAGAAACAATTATCTTCCAAAGTGAAAATATATAGAAATAAACACAAATTAATATCTGGTGTATGAACCCTCAGCATGTATAACTGCCCTCAATCTTCCAGGCATACATATGAGATTTCTGCATTAGGTGGACGAGAGGCTACAGCATCCAAGGCTTCTTGAATCTGTGTCCATAAGCCATCTGATATCGTTCGTGCATGTACAGGGAATGCATGCGCATCATATAGCATTTAAATAGAACAAATACTAAAGAAAATGTTATAATGTTAACTATAATATGTGTAATATGTTAATGTTAAAGCTTGCTGTGTATAGAGAACCATATTACCAAACTAATTTATCATAATGTGTTGCAAAGGTGTATATAAAGGTTAAAATAGTGCTGCATCACTGCACACTCTGCCACAGAGCTAACGGAACATACACACTAGTCAGCGTCTTTAGTGCATGCCATAAAACACAACTGATACAGTGGCCACACAGCCTTGCTAGATACCTTGTGAGCTACGCACTGAAGAATTTTATATTCAAGAGATGACTCCGTTATTTTTTGCCAGAGGGTGTACACAAATTTTACAAAGCACTGTACACTACGAAAGCTTATGCCACGAGAAGGCGTCCAAACTCTATGGACATCTGTCAGCAAAATGAAATATTTTTATACTTTTGTTTCTTTCAATATTGGTCTCAGAATCAGAATACCTTGACACGATGAATGAAAAAAAATAAACAAATCAATATGTAGGTAAACAGACTAAAGCAGAAATGAACTTCTGAAGAAAATGGCCCAGAGAATTGAGAGGAGTACTAGATACAATATAGCACGACATATAACAACATGAACACTTAGGCATCATAACATCGAACTTGCTCATTAAGTTAGGGATGTCCACAATACGGACAACAACGTTTGTATGAGTGATTTTTATGAGTTGAGTTGACTTTAACAGTATTTTAACAGTTTTTAACGGAATTTGGAGAGATTTTCTCTTGATTTTCTAAAAAGATGTCAGAAATGTGTGGATGTAGCATGACAACACATCTAACATCTTCTACCATAAGGTACATGTTTCTTTTCATTGTAAATGCAGTTGTAATTGCAAGAATTTGAATCAGTTGCTCTGATATTACATCCGCTTCGCCGGGTGTTACTGCTCTGAAAGCCGACGCACCAGCTGCCTTGAAACGGGTGACAAAACTATGAAAGGGCCAATAATATATGGAAACGTGAGTTTAAATGTGTATGATTTAGTATTGCAATTAAAATAGTGCAGAGCAAATAGGCATATGCTATCAGTATATAATATTTTAAGTAAAAATTAGAGATGGAAAAATTAACAGCATAGTGGACATCTCTAATGTTGCCATTTGCTTAAAAACTGACGAGGGTAAACATTTATAAGTAAAATTAAGATTTCTGGCAGAAATTTCTTGACAAATTTTTAACTATGGAAAAGTTATGATCCAACAATCAAAATGCAAAGAAAGAAATGGAAACAAAGGGTCTCCATTTCAGTATGAAGCTGTCAGCATGCAAGTTTATGCTGTCTATTTTTTGGATTGCATGAAGTGTTATTGTGATTAATTATTATTTGCAGAGGGAAACTACAATAAGAAGATAGTATTAGGCAAGTCTAATCACAAAATTACCAGATGAATTCAAGGAGGAAGATCACGCAAAGTTGAAACAAAGTGTGCAGGATAATGCTTCAAGCCAGGAGCATTGTGTTGCAATGGCTGCAATTGATAAATTAAGATTTTAAACCACTGGAACATCCTGCTTAATCTCCAAATCTAACTTCTAGCTACTTAGCCCTGTTCCAAGGGAAGACGTTATCAGATTGTGAAGGCATGGAGGCTGTAAATAAGTTGTTTGCAGAGGTGCAAAATTTCTCACGAAGCTGCAGGAGTGTTACGAGCCACGATGTTCCAGAAGTCTTCAAGGAGAGTGTGTTAAAAAATGAGGTAAATATAAACAATTTAGCTCAATTAGAAATGTATCGGGGTGGAGTATTGGAAATATTCTACTGTTGTTTCCATTATCACCCTTTAGAAAACTTTTTACAAATTTCCGTATTTCATGAGCGGCTTGTAGTATAGTGGCTTGGAGTGTTTAATTTCAACCATATGTTCTTTTTTCACGATTCATGATGAGTTCCTCGCCATAGACCAGGAAGTGTAAAAGTGAAAACTTCGGATGGTCATATTAAATAATATAATACTTAATACTTGAAATGACTCTGGCTACCTATCTGCGTGCAACTTCAGTGAATGAAAGTTTGACTGGAAATGATGAAAACAACTAGCGGGGAATTAACAAGCCTCGTGGAGAAATGTCTGTCAACAGAAATAGGTTTTTTGTTTTTATTGTGGCGTTATGCGATCAAGATAGTTGTTGTTTTTTTAATTTCTAGAACTCTACTTATCGTTCCAGAATTTAAGTAACAAATAATAGCAATGGAAAATAGGAGAATTCAGAGTATAAAACAAACAGGCCAAGAAGGGAGAATATAGAAGGCAATATGGATAGGGAAGAAGACAAAAGACGGCGCAGAGACACAGGCGAACTAATTACAGTGCTGCAGATGTTGGATATCGATTTATCGAAATGAGATGGTGCCTCTACTTTCATCTGGTTTGGGATTTTCCACCCCTTCTTTCCCTTCTAGCAAAGCACGATTAAAATGAAAATCGAATCTGCCTACCGGTAGCAATGACTTGTACACCTGATAAGGGGCTTAGTTCGATTCCAGCGGGACCACTACTGTGCTTCATTGCCAGAGCAGTTTCTTCTAGACCAGTGGGAGGTGGCTGTAATTCCTTTCGGGACAGATGATTGTACATGAAGCTTTTTAATGTGTGTTCTGATTTATTTGGGCTGCTTTCAGTTGTATCTCAAAGTCAAAGGAAGTTAAGACTGTAAGTGAAAGTAAGAGAAAGAACTGTTTCTAAATGCAACAGATGTAATTGTGGTGGTAGTGTAGCCAGTTTCTAGCCTTATGGTAGCATTTTACTGCGGACTACATGAAATTATCACATTGAAACGAGTGCACGGCGTGTGACATTTTGATTGGCTTCAGGTAGCTCTTCACATATGCATTGACCTTAGGTAGGGCTGTATAATTAAGATGTGCTGTTCTGTCGATGTTTCCACCGAACTTTGTGTAGGGGTATCAGGAGAATAATGCATTGTGCTACGGATACACAGGGTCTTGAAACAAATGGCGCGTTACTCCCGGCCATTGGTTTAAGTTTTGAGAGCGTCAAAACCCTTATCCATAAACATTTGCACAATGTATTCCTTAATAGGAAACTTTCGAATCGAAGACACGAGGTAGAAGCAACAACCCATCTGGAAAGTTTTAGCCAAGAGGGTCAGAAATTTTTGGATTACATAGTAGCATGTGACGAGGTTTGGATTCATCACTTCATCCCGGAGGGTTGGGGGGGGGGGGAAGTTGAGCATAATATGGCGTAAGAGGACATCATGATGGTACAAGTTATCTTATTTGAATTTAGACCGCGCAGTGGTTACAATCAACGCAACTCTCAGTTCTACGGTTCTCTGCACCGCCACCACTTTGGCACACTCCACGGATACGGATGCAGTCATTCGCCTTATAGTGCTGATTTAGCCCCCAGGTCCTTTGAAGGAACACTTCAGTGAAAAAGAGTTTCTTTTCTATGTTGAGCTTCAGCAGACTGTTCCGAATTAGTCCGTGCGCAGGGTAGCAACTTTTACGATACTGTCGTCAATAAATTTTCCGAATGCTAGGATAAAATGTACTGCTTTACAGGGGACATTTTTAGAGGGAAGGAGTACTTCAATTCTTTTGGTATTATTTATATTAATGTAAAAAACAAACCCTATATCAGCCCTGAAACACACACCATTTAATTATAATTATAATTATAATTATTAATTCGACCTAGTATTATTGACATATTTACTGGCCCTGTTTTAATAAAATGTTGAGATAAAAAATAAAGTACCTATTGCTAGTAATGTATTTTAAAAAAATGTTATTTATCAATATGATACAAAAATTGCTGGTTTGTGTTGTTTATGGGTCATAAAATCAGTAGCTTTTAAGATACCAGCTCTTGTCCGATTGTTATCATGCTCGTCACTTTTTTTTTCATCATTGCGTTCTCGTAGCATAAACTTATGTATAAAAAAGCAACATCGCTCTCAATGAGGGAACATTTTTTGATGCCCATACATTATGACACGTTTCTAATTAGAAAACATTTAAAAATATTTACTTATATAGTTCTAATTCTAGTAAGTGAAACATTGTTGAAGAATAAATGATGCTTATATTCTTCCCACTAATACACAGCAGAAAGTATGCGAACTTGTTTTTGACTGCAGTATATATTCATTAATATAAAATGTGCGAGGGTTGTAAAAGAAGTGGTGGCAATACAAACACCTTGTTGCCTGATAAGAAATATGGGCACTAGCATTGGCAAAGGGAAGACATAACTATTCTTCGTACTTATTGTCAGACAGAATCATACGAAAGTACCGCCCTAAAGGTACGTTTTATAAATTTAAAAATAGACAATTGAAGTATCATTTGTTAAAAGGAATACTAAAGAAAGTCACGAGGGTCTAGGCTAGGTTTTAGAAAGTTCCTTGTCATATCGGATAGTGAAACGTTTGCTGTCCACGTTTGGACAAGTGTAGAGGATGCGTCATATGCAAGTCGCCCATACACTTCAGCAAATTATGTGCAATTGATTCGTCTTGAGAGAGTTGACTTCAGAGGTAGGAATAGAACATTTAACAGTGTTGTTCATGTGGAAAGAATTTCTTGAGCATCACAAAATTTCATCCTGTTGGATGTCTCATTACCCAGCCGCATTACTGGTATGGTGGGGTGAGAGATATTTGAACATCTCCCTCACATAGAGTCCCTATGGGGAGTGTTCAAATATCTCTCAACGATTTCGATCCCTTCCCCAGTCTAAAGGGGTCATTCAGAGGAACGTGTTTCCAACGAGAGAAATAATCCTTGGAGCAATAGGTCGCTCTTCACTGAACTTAACGAAAACTAATATTCAGCGCGTTTCATAAGTATGTCATTGGATTATGTTGGAGAAATATAATAATGTACTTCTTCTACATGCAGATGTGTTGCCACAACTCTTTTACGTCCATCGTATTTCTCTAGATTATTTACAAAAATAAAAATACATACGATCTTATTTACCAGTATTAGTATCGTGTTTCAAAGGTATTTTTGACAAGGTATACGCACATTATATTTCTGTGTATCGTCTGCTTTTATTTTTCACATATTATTTATATGCATTAATTTGTTTTTCGTGAATTTCTGTTGTAAATTTGCCTTTACTGAATTTCTGTATTAAATTTGCCTAAATTGCTTACAGGCGTTGCGGAAGCACGTTTAGAGAAGTTGAGAGAAACAATATGACTGTACAGAAGCGCCCAGCAATAGCTCAAGTACGAAAGAGCACCGTAATTTTTCATTACACTGTAAAATAAATAAATAAATGTTTTCCCCATTCGCAATGAAAATCAAACGTAAACACAATAAAATAAGAAAGACGTAACACGTAAATTTAGTAATAGACATTCACAATGAAAGACACAAACGCAAGTATTAGCCAAATTAAAAAAAAAAAAAAAATGAGGAACCATCAAAGATCAACTAACAGCTGATAGACAATGCTTCTGAGCAGACGGCGTTAGACGCAAAACCTGGCGCTTGCAAGCCTCTGAGTTTACATCTAATTGTACTTTATTTTTATGTTTAAGTGATTCATTGTGAATGGTTTCATTTCAATATATGGCATCTAGTTTTTACGTTTAAGTTTACGTTACGTTTACTTTTCATTGTGAATTGGGCCTTATGCAACTACCAGGCCGCAGAAGAACTGAATCACGGTATGTTTCAGTAAAGAGAGAAAAAAGAATGGTGGAGAAAAAGAACATGATCAAGAATGGCTGCAGAATATTTTAGGGAAAGTAGTAATTTTATTGTTCATTTATAATGTTGAAAAAAATGTCCTTCTGTTTGATTCTAAAATATGCGCAGCAGAGAAAATCTCCAACTTTATGGAGAATCAGTTGCCCTACTACATTAGTCCTTGCAAAAGCCTTTGGGATTAACGCATCTTGGAACAATGGGTCATGATTACCTAGCATCTATCGAATAGCACGTGAAGTGGCAAGAATGAACGGTTCTAAAACCTTTTAACTCAGTCAACGAAAACTAAGCAAAGGTACATTCTTTGTTGTATGCATAGGGTCAGAGGAATAGAAACAGTGTATGGAGTAAGGTTAATGCCTGCTTGAGAGATGGATAGCAGACAATTGCGCAATGCAAGGAGATGATTTTGCTAGGCGTACAATCTGAGCTAGAATCTGAATGATTGATAGGGCAGCACATCAAAACAGGAGTCATACTCGCTAGCAAGGGACTCACATGGTGCAGATTAGGGATATGGAGAATGATTAAGCAACGAAAATGCGTAGAGAATTTGCCTCATGTGAGGAGGAGGAATTGTGGATACATATACTGGTTGAATAGAAAGGTATGGAGGAAAAGAGGGAAAAGTATCTGCCATGACGCTTTACCGGATCGAAAAGAAAAAGATGGCCGCACTGGTCTCTGCTTGCTGGTAAGGAAGAGGGCTAGAGAAGTGGTAAATTTCTGATCGAAGTGAGACAACTCAGGTTCGGAAAGGCTGATAACCGGTGATGGGATGGTGGAAACAAATAGAGTGAATCCAGCGTGACTCAACACTTTTATATTATTATTATTATTATTATTATTATTATTATTTTGTTAAATATATATGATTATTTTACATTTTATAATGGGAGATCTAATATTTAATGCTTATTTATTTAGGCTGCACTTATCAAAATATATGCAGGCTTTTTATCATATTTAACTTTTCAAATAGTATTTAGTATTTTTGAGGGGTGTTTTAAAATATAAGTATTTTAAGTCTGCTTTCTATACCTTCTGTTCTTTTGGCTTTAACTATAGGGGCTGTTTGAACTTCGTTATCCAGCGCCGCAGCACGGGGAAAAACCACTAAAATTCAACTGATTCCGGAGATAACCGGGGAATTCCAAAAATAATGCAGGTCTCAAGATGCTACCAACTAATTAGTTCTTCCAGCTTTTCTTTTCTTTACTCTCCCTGATTTTCATTTAATTTTCATATTAACGCACCTGGATGCCCATTTAGATAACTGTTTCCCCTGGCAAGCAAGGGAACAGAAAACGAAAGTAGAGCATATCAGCTCTATAAATATTTCCCTAGAGGCACACAGCTCCTTCGCGCTAATGGAGGTGTCGAATCGCTCACGGAGAAAAGCCAAATTCTTCAAGTAGGAGAGGCTTTGGGAGTCATCCTCTTTCGTAGGGAAAGTTAAAAGCTTCGGCCTTGTGCCAATACGTGAGTGACGTCTCAAATGGTATTCCAATGTGGATAGAGCACGCTCTAACGGTTTGGGAGATGAGCAGTGGTGTGACAAACCAATTTTATATGCTAAAATTCGCTACCTTCAGAAGACGTTTTAAGCACGGCATGAATAAACTGAGTTTGCCAAATACTTTAAAGGCGGTTTTAAAAGCGTAGCGAAACGTATATATTATTTTATGAAATTTTTTTCCCTTTGTGCGTCTCTATACCTTTCTTCATAGCAACGTAAAGTGCCATAAATACGCAAAAGCTTATTTTGTAATAATTACTAATCCTAAGCCATTAACAAAGCAAAAGACCAAATCGTTTAATTATTGCATGACACCACCCGCTCGTAACGTCAATATTGTAGAAGGCGTGAGTGTAATGGAGGAATTATGGAAGCAATGCTAACTTGCGCGCTAAACCAACTGGATACATTTACATAAATTTGTACCAATTCAGTAAAAGAGCCCTGACGTATAAAATCATATAAATTATGACATCACAACAGCAGCGCGTGACGGATTCACAATTACCTTTGGTGCGTAAATAAGAGCATTTAATCCTGTATTAATGTTTCTTGTATAATCCAAGCTTATCTTTCGTATAATATTCTGCAAATTGGCATTGCAAACATTCTCGCAATTTCTGGTTCTCTGAAGGTTTAATAAACACAGAAAATATTAACCAACAATCAGAAGAATTTGTGCTAACCTGTATTGTGGTAAACTAAATCATAGTGAAAAGCTAAATATGTTGTATTGTTAATGTACATTCATAGCTTTGTGTGAAGCTTAAGATATATCAATACGCAGTACCTATAACAAAGGATTGTCGTGATTTTTAAATGTGGTATTGCCTTTAGACTTCACTTTCTTAGAAACTGCCCCCTCGTTACGTGTTTTTAAAACCATTTTAGCGCATAAAGCAAACGAAAAATATTCCTTAAACCAAAATGACTCAATTTTCTTAAATGTAAAGTGGTACATAAGGTGTTCAAAGCAAAATTTTCATGATAAAATAATTAATATATACAGTGAGGTTATTTGATTTGCGAGCAGACAGAGCGCGGCTACGTACAGGGAGAAGCTAGTCGCCAGGGCTATATAAGAATATGAAGGTAGCAACTTTGAGGCAGAGCTTGTGCGTTCGTTACTTTCACTGTATATAAATTGTGTAGTAATTGTTCTTCCTTAGTTATGCGATTGCATAAATCTAGTGTTGAATAGGTTTTTGTATACAATACGATGTGAAAACGGATTCTTGCTGAGAAGTGGTAAAGCGACTAAGAAGCAAATATCCTGACAATCGTTCCAGATCCACTAATAAAAGACGGTCTCTCTTACTTGTGCTTTCTCTTAAAAACGGACTTCGACTCGAAATGTATAATGTTTTAGTGTGTTTCCTCTCAAAAGCATTGAACTATCTGTTCATTGTGGTTTACTATTATTCAAATTATTTCTCCATGGCCAAGAATTACTATAAATTCATATGAAAAGTTAGTATTTTCTAAACTGATAAGTAATTAATAAAAATTGCAATAACACAAAAATTGCAGAATATTTAATTTAGAATTGAAAGATCTAAACTCTGACGATGATAAAATTGTAAATATTTCTAATTTATTGCCGGGAACAATGAAATATTTTGTAACATCTGAAGATGAAATTAAAAGAACTAATTACTACGTGTATTCTGGCATAAATCAATTGTTGCTGAACGTGCTGTTTCAGAAGCTTAACACTTTGGAATTAATCATTCCTCGGAATTATTTCACATTGCCAATCTTATCTCTGGTTCATGTTTTACATGCAACTTTTCGAAATAGCGTGACGCATTAGTTCCGCCGCGTCATTTTTAACTGTATTTTAAGCGTGTCATTCCGCCGAGCACTTGAAGTAAACGAACTTTATCTACTTGTCAGTTCCATTTTTTTATGCGCCGCTCGCTTCAGATTGGCATCGTTAGTACTTTAATAGCATTGGGGCTCTTTCCTTCCACTTCGTTTTAATTCCAGATGATCTCTCAACATTCGAAAACCAAAACGTTAGCAACTTTTCTTTTTCGTTTCCAAGTGCAATAACTGTCTCTGAAGAGCATTTTAAATGTGCCAATTTTGCTTATGTATGTCACAAAACCGATAAGGTGTTTTAACACAATAGGAGTGATATAAGAAGGCATGATCAAATTTGGAATGAGAAACTATCAGAAGAAACGCAGCGTATTAAAACTGATGCCGCAGAAATAACTGTCACTAAATCTTCTTATATATTAAACCCTTTAGAATACAACCCCTTTATGTTGGCCTTGAAATGACTATTCCTGATAAATGTGCCATTTTTGCAGCACTGTGAGATAAGATCGCACAAACATTCACTGCCTTCAATGTAGTTATATTGAAATGTGTTGCATTCACTTCTCAATATGAGCCAAAGCAAACGAAACCGTGTCTGACTTTGTTACAGACTTTCATGGAAGATATAGGTGATCAATAGATACATGCCAAACACAACGCTCCTTCCGCTTATACTAACTTATCGAAGTGTCCGATCCGGATGTTTAGGCGGTAAGGGACTCGCATTCTGATTGGGATTTTCTTTGTTTTTCCAAGTGGATTAGGCGAATGCTGAAATGGATCGTTACTTTCAAAGATTTTTTACTCCGTTTCACATTTCATTCCCTCAGTTCTGTTACAGGGTAGAACGTGCCAGAGTGAGGTGGCTGGCCTGAACTTCTTGCGGAGAGGGTGTTTTATCTGGAAACATATTCGGGACTGCCCGGTGCCCCTCTCACCTTACTCCTTCCTCCCGGAGGTGTCCCAACTAGGAGCATAGGCACAAACGGCCAGCCGTTGAGTAAGGCTGAAGTACCGAAGTATCCTCCTCCATCTCCTAGCAATCCAAGCCACCTGGTATAAGTAATATGCATACAATCCAAAACTAGTTGTATAATTAATTTGAAATCCCAATCCACAATTCAAATACCAGTGCTGATTACAGAAATTGTTAAAATGTAATCCATTAGCCTCAATATGGAACGCACCATTTAAGTGTCTGAATTATGGCTTAGAGCTCGTTTGAGTTTCCAAATATGACTTACTGATGGTCTTGAGACGGCTCACCTTCTCTTAATGTGTAGTGTATCTATCCATTATGTGCATCGTTCATAACGCTAAACATCACCATCGCAACATCATGACTTATATTACAGAAAACGAACTTTTTTATTTGACCAAAGTTACTCTGTATTGTTTCTTAGACAACAACGCAGTGCTAGTACACATACAACAAAGCGCCTAGCGTTTCCGGACAAGCATTTCTATATTAAACTTGCTCATATTGGCCCCCTTATCTTTGCTGAAAGTTTGCAACAATACCAAGATACACTCTGTAGAGTATTTAAGAATTCATATTTGAAGTTATATTCACAGTACGTGGAAAATAGCTGCAGTGTGTAATGTGCCGTACATTTCTTTCTGTTGAGAGCATGAAACCACCTACAATAGTTCGCCATCTTGAATAACACACACCAAGCTCGCACACGCACACCGGAGGGGGGGAGGGATACAGCTACAAACATCGTGAGCTAATCGTCGTAATTCGAGTATCTTTGATCCTCAACCATGATCTCTAGTATTTCTTTAGTCTAGGTTCTTTTTAGCCTGCCTCTTGTTCTTCTGCTCGGTGGATTTCAATACGAATATAAATATTTGAGGAGTAGATTCCTTCTTCCATCCTCATCAGATCCCCGAACCATAGTCTTCTTTGATCCTAATACTTTTGTTCTGCCTTCATCATTCTTCCAGTATTTTTGTTTCTAAAGTGTTCAAGGGTTAACAATCTTGCTCTTGGTCTCACCTACTCAATTTTTGCAACGAAAATAATAAGCAGTGAAATGGCAGTGAAATATGGGTTATATTATTTTTATTTTATAACCCATATTTCACTATAACTTAGTACGGATTTAATTGAATTGTTTACAGTGTTATTTTTATTATTTCCACATATTTTTATCCCAGCGTTTTGATTTTAAACATTATACAATTTTCCTTCTCTTTTCAACGCTTATCTCTTCTCCGATACATAAAGTGTGTTATCGTTAAATGGCAAATATTTCAATTTCTTACAATTCATTCATTGTAAGCTCCTAATCATCATTCTAAATCAGAATGGTTGTTGTGCAATTACTATTTAACCATCCGCGAATTGTACTATTTATTTCCGGTCTCATTCCCTAAACACGTTTAATAAATATTATTTATATATACACTAGTTCGACTTATAGCGAGCTATAATTCTGTAAATATTTAAGTGTTTTATTCTATTTTTGCTTCTTTAGTTATTTCAGTTACATGTTATAGTATTACTTTTTCCATTTATAATATTTATATTAAATAATGTAGATGGTTTATCGGCAAATTTTAACACATTCATCACTTCATTTTTATTTATTTATTTATTTATTTATTGTAGTTATTTATTTATTTATTTTTTATTTTTTTTGCGTATTGTGGTTTCATCGATAAATTTGTGGACATTTTAGGCGTAAAATCTCTTACTACAGAATCAACGTGTGAGTAGTGCGCAAATTAGTGATATTTAAAAAACTTTTTTTTTTTATTTACGGACGATCTTTTACATCTCAGGTCATCAGCGTCCCATTCAAATCAGGGGGTGAAACGGCAGACAAATTTTGCTCAAAGGTCTTTTTTTTTCAGGTTTGAGGTTCTTTTTTTGTACCGTAAATGTACGACACATGACCCACGACTTTACTTCCCTTCCGAAGGAAGCCATGTTTAGGATTTTTACGCCCGAAAAAATCCATCGTTCCTGATCGGGATCGAACGCGCGATCTTGGGTTTTGGAGGCAAGCATGGTTACCACTACACCACCAGGGCCGACAGTGATATTGGTGAAAACGTTCTTAAGAGAATTCTATAGAGTTCTTTAAGAACAACTAAACATTCTTTTTCTATGCGATCCGCATGACTTCAACTATTATCAGTATTGAAGATATAACAAAATCAATTTACAGCTATCCTCTTATCAAGCTATTCAATAACACGGCACGTTTCTAAAGCATTTCAAAACGTTAAGAATATGGAGAAAAAGAGAAATAAAAGCGAATTATTGACAAATAATTGTGTTAAATTGTGATCAGATTAGAATCAGAGTCAATAGAGGAAGACATTTTGTTTTATAAAACAGTGCCCGATCATACGGTTGGGGTATACTTGGAGCTACTAGATGCGGGAAAGCAATTAATGATGCAAAAGCATTAGTAGAACAAATAATTGTTTTGTTTGAAAAATAGAAATCAATCTTCAATCAATCAACCTTCACAACTATAGCATGACGCTCTGTCTGAGCTACCATGCCGTTGAGCTCGAAAGCCTTGTTATCTAACTATATCTGAAGGAAGTAACCTCCTTGGGTTTTATCCGTTATCGCTCGGGAATGGCTCAGGATTGCAGCCCTTGCTGCTCCGAAAATGTTTCTTGCTGTAAGGATAAGTGCTTTACCTGCTGACAAATATTAACGAATACTCACAAGTTCTGGACAGCTCCTCCGGGATTGTTGTCAGCAGCCTTACGAGAACTCTTCTCTACCTCCTTGTATCACTTGGAGCTTGGGTTTTCTGCAGTGGTGAACATAAAAACCTAATCAAGAAGTAGACCATCTGTTGAAAACGATCTAATTTTGTTTATTACAACTGTCACATTTGCTTTTGGGCTATAAAATTCTCTTTTGTCGTTCCACTAGTTCATTATTTAGCCCTTAATTTTCAAATAAACCTTTCTTACAAACAGTAATAAACCTAAATAAAACAGAAGCATCATTTTATACCATTTTATGCCGAAAGAAGAGATGCGACAATTTTTAAATATAAATTAGTCAAAAAAAAAAAAAAAAACTCTTGAGGCTTAAGCCCCAAAAATACTTGCTAAAAGGTTGTAGTTCAGAAAGGAACATTTTAGTGAAGAGTAATAGCTTTTCATGATTATTTAAACTGCACATTTTTGGCGTTATACGATAAAAGAAAATACACGTTACATGGTCTAGTAATTGCACAACTCTTTTCTTTTTCTTTTTTCCCGTTCTTTTTTCAGATTGCATTATGACCCTCTAGGTTTAATAGGTAGTTACTGCCGACATGAAAACGAGCTTATCTGCTCTCGTTTCAATGACCTTTACAACCAAATTTATTTGCAGTAATTATTTTAGAGACTGAATAATTCTGGAATTTATGGTCAATTAAAATGCAGAACTGTAAAAACCTCGCATTTAAACACTGCTGAATCTGTGATCGTATTCATCTTCGCGTTAATTTTTATTTCTGCATTTTCATTTCGGGCTCCGGACTGGATATTCAATGCTAGCCTATTCAAAGCAGGCACAGGTCATTACCGTAAAACATGGGTGTCCAAATTCATTGCGAAGAAATGACACGCTTTGTTCCCAAATACACAGATGTGGAGCCAAAGATTAACATTAAAATTGCTGCAGATACTAGAAATCTGAGAAAGTTTTAAATACTTAACCACTTCTTTTTACAGCTTATTATGGTAAGCTCCCCAAATAACATCTCCTTAACACTAAATTGCTATAAGTCTTGAAATAAGGTATAAGCTAACAAGCAAATTATGATAAAATGTTTAAATCTCTTCTTCACACAACAGTACGACAACATAAATTATTTTTATAGTGGACATCGAATTAAGCAATACTGGCGTCATTAGGAATGGTTGAGCCAATTAACCCTATCTCTTTTCTAATATGGAGAATTAAAAATGCCTTTTTTTTTTTCATAACTAACAATTAGGCAAAAAAAAAAAAGACTATCGAATTAAATTTTAGTTTGTTAAAATTATAAATGTTTGCTAATTATTGTTTTTTCTTGATCATATTGAATGGGCAATTATGTATTTTAGCGAGAGTATGGTCCCTCCTCCCCCCCCCCCCCTATATAAAATAAATAGGTCAAGGGGTAAGAAGTGAGTTGGTCCTGGTGGTTTAGTGGTAACCATTCTTGCCTCGAAGGCCCAAGATCTCGGCTCAATGGATGGATTTTTAGGGCATAAAAATGATAAGCATGGGGCTTCCTTCGAAAGGAAAGTAAAGCCGTCATTCCCTTGTGGTAGATTTACGGTGGGTAAAAGAACCCCAAGCCTGAAAGAAAGTGTCGGGCCTTTTCACGCCCTGAATTTATAGGACACTAATGACCAGAGGTGCTAAAAAGGGTCCTTAAAACAAAGACTTTATTAATTAAAAAAGCAAGAAATGACATTAAATAAATACACACTACTCATATAAGTATCGTGAATAATCTAAAAATGCATATATAGACCACCATGACGTTGCAGCTCCAATGAGTACTTTTTAACATTATCCACCTGTTACTGTTAAATTTTCAAATAATATACACATCAAGTAACTTCTCTAAGAGAAAGCCTCAAGAATCAGGAAAAGACAAAGTTTTATGTAATTATTCTTGGTGGAATCCAAAAGACAATACAGTTTCTCTTACCTCGTCATTATATAGGCCTTTCAGTTGCTACACACAATAGCGAAAGACAATAACATTTCGATAATAAATGATGCCGGACTTCCATTCATTTCATTACTTGATGGCACACCAAAAGAGTCTTCTGTGGTGCATTTGCAATCTGATTTCGTTTTCCAGAATTAGTTCATTGGCATCAAGATATTAATGGCGTATTAGACTTAGTAATTTTAGTAGAATTCAAGTCAGAAACTGTTCTTAATCACCTCTCACACCTCCGTATAATTAATTGCTTTTCTATGCGATCACATTCCAGTTCTTTATTGCAACTTTCCGGGATAAATTTCAATGGGACAAATGTTTCAGCTGTAGTTATTTATTTATTTATTTATTTATTTATTTAGTTATTGGCAGATAAAAATTCAGATATTCCTCATTCTAATTCGTTTTTCTCAGTTTTTGTAAGTGCTTCCACTTAAAGAATTATTAGGCATTCAGACTTGAAATACATAGTTATTCGCTATGAAATATGCACGAATATGACCTCTGTGGTTCGGTATCCTTTTCGTTGTTTTATAATACTTAAGTTAAACGTGAAATGTGGGAAGCTATGCAAGTACGAAAAGTAAAATTGTCAGGAAACAGGAAATCATGTTTGCATTTCTATTATTATTATTATTATTATTATTATTATTATTATTATTATTATTATTATTATTATTATTATTATTATTATTATTATTATTACTATTATTATATTTTTAAAATGTTGAATTTTATTCAAAATATTAATTATGTATTGTGATGTAAAGATACGAAACTTTATTAATAACAAAAAACTAAAATTCTTAAATAACAGAGAAAATCATTTTTGCATAAAGCGTTCATGTTATACAAAATCGCTGTGATGTGAAGATATGAAACTTTGTTAATAATGTCTAGCGAACGTTTTTAAGTGTGAAAAAAATGTTCTGCTATATTTCCTCAGAAAAGATGTCATTAAGTATCAGGAAGCAGCATGCACTACAAGATATTAAAAAACAGTATCATTACTACTAAACACAGGTGAATATTACGTAACATAAATAAGAGTATTTAACGAGCGTTTTTACTTAATTTAAGGCTTAAAATCTTTATATACTTTTGTTCCATGCATAAGTTTATTCACCAATAATAGCATAAAAATACTTGAAAGTGTATATTAAAAACAATTGTAATACCAAGTGCACAATACACATTAAGGTAACAAAATATTGTAAAATTAAATTTTAGAGCGAAAATTGTGTCTGTAAGAACTATGACCCTTCTTCATTGAACAGCCCTCATGGGATTGGTTGTATCCGCGCGCGCGCAACCACACACACCAACCCAATATTTGACTGAATCTTGCACTGATAATGTTAAGAGCAGATTTTAAACTCATGTAATCAATTCTATTTTTCCACTGTTCTCTATCTTCTGTTCATAGCAGAAAGAGGAATTCACACTTATGTTGAAGCAAATATGGATAGAATTCCAGCGGGATGTCTGTGAAAGCGATGGAAACATGGTTGAAGAAATGTCCGTGTCATGGAATTCCCTGTCACATTTCTAGATTATTATTTCTAATTGAAAATGAGTAGGAATTTAATCTATTACCAATCAGAATGCTATTGCGAAAATATCAAACTGTATTTTCTTGCAGAAATATCCATAAATCGGGTTTATAATTCTCGATTGGGTGATTATAATACGGTTACATAACCCCTAAGCCAGAATTTAGTTCGAATCGGTCACGGATTCCAGCATGGGAAAGTAAACTACACTTCCATCGAAAGCTGTCGAACTCACAATTCCAATTTCAGTTTAAATGCTTCTACAGTATCATACATTTTTGTTAAATCTTAACTCTTTCCTTAAAAGTTGACATTTAACCGAATCAAATGGTCTACTAAATCCGCAAGGAAAGCAAAATCAGTCTTCCACTTCATGTCATGAAGCTGTGGCACCCATTTCCATGAAGGTTAAATTTTCTTCAAGTAATTCGTAAAATAGATTCAACAGTTTTTCTGTACTCAGCCATCACACCTCGGGATGGCACCATATTTGCATTGAAGCTACTCTTGGAACGCTTTGAACTTACGATGTTTTAGTCCATTGGGGTTTTTATACTTGTTGTTTTAACAACACTTATTGCTTCAGTGAACACAACGCTTTTTAACAAGTTTTCCAGATGAATGATGCAATGTATTCTCCCGCCCGTCTGTTCTTCAAGACGCTATACGAATTCCACGTTACACCCAACCATAACCGGGTACAAATGCAAGTGAACTCCATGATAGTTTAATATTTTCCACAGCTTTCTCTACATATATTAAAATGTCAGAGCCGATTGTTGTATCTCACATTGAAACTACATCTAACAGCTCCTTTGTTACCTTTAGGTCGGAGTGCACACCCCTGAATAAAATTACCATCTGAACTGTGGAGAAATCTTTCGGCTAATGCTAACGAAAATGCAGTACATTTGTTTGCAACTTCCAATATCATCTGCAAATCTTGCCAAGTAGCAATTACGCATGAAAGACCAGCTTCATAAAACATTATTTTGATTTGGGCATAGCCTCTTGGTAGCTATTGACAAGCAGTATTTTACAAATTTGCCGTCTGACAAGGTGTACAAAGCGATATACAAAGTGATTTTTTAGCTGACATGACCAACTGAACTGACACGCAGGCGTTCTCTCTGAAAATTAGGGTGGTAATAATAACAATAATACATACAATAATAGGCCCAATAGTAATAATAATAATAATAATAATAATAATAATTGTAGTTTGCGGCTAATGAAAACAGACGTCTTTAATTATAAGTACATAATAGGTGATTTTTTCTTCGAGGA
This sequence comes from Metallyticus violacea, assembly GCA_030762175.1. Taxonomy (NCBI): domain Eukaryota; kingdom Metazoa; phylum Arthropoda; class Insecta; order Mantodea; family Metallyticidae; genus Metallyticus; species Metallyticus violacea. The sequence goes on from CM060832.1 coordinate 126,031,691, forward strand.
ATTGCTCCACGTCGGTTCAAGCTGGTACTCGGTGAACTTGAATCAGAAAACGTGCAACTATGATTTTCGCATAAACTATTACTAGTACTTAAACACTTAAAATGTACATTTACTCACCATTAATAAGCAAAAAGATGCTAGAACCGCCTCCCTTTATTTTTCACACGTCTGGCATAGGCTTACGAAATTAATCATTAACCTCTGAGAAATGGAAAAACAAATTATATTTTTAAGTTCGTCTAAACTCGTCACCCCCCCCCCTCCCCCGAAGATTAAAATCGCAGGTCATTAAATCGGGGGATCAACGGGGTCATATGTTAGTGATGCCTCTTATCGTGGAATATTTATGAATTGCACGCAAGGAGACATGGACTGTATGTACCGTTGCAGAATTCTGTTGGAATGTCGAGAACCTACGTTCCCTCACATTTAATTCATGGAAAAGGGTTCTAAAATATTCCGCATAAACCTCTGTAAAAGGGGGAGGGGCTATTCTCTCGCCGATAATGACGCACCGCAATGCTATATTTTGATTACGCAGGGGTTCCTCGTGAATCAGATTAGGTTTTGTGAATTAACATAAGCACTTAGGTAGAACCAAGATTCATACGTAAAGAAAATTAAATTTTCGGAGATTTGTTGATTTATTTATGGATGCTCTTTAACATCTCAGGCCATCAGCGTCTCATTAAACTCAGAGCGTGAAACGGGCGACAAATTTTGCTCAGAGGCCTCTCTTTCAGGCTTGAGGTTCTTTTTCGTGCCGTAAATGTACGACACGGGACCCATGGCTTTACTTCCCTTCCGAAGGAAACCATACTTAGGATTTTTACGCCCGAAAAAATCCATCGGTCCTGGCCGGGTTCGAACCCGCGATCTTGGGTATAGGAGGCAAGTATGGTAACCACTACACCACCAGGACCGACAAAATTAGACTAGGGTCAACTTTTCCGTCATGCACATTACTCGAAATCCATCCAGAAAATGTACTCCTGGACTCAGGGTCACCAGCTTTTCAGTTTTTGCACTACAGTAAATTTAATTTTATATGGTTTTAACTTTAGTATCTTTGTAGCCGTTCGAACAGAGGAATAGGGCATTCCTGTAAATCCAGTGTTATCTAACATACGTGGCTATGTACGCTTTTTATCAAGAATACTTCCGTTTCACAAAATTTATTTACCAATCCGTGAATCGAAGTTGAATATCAGGGAATCTATCTTGAAACGAGTCAATTGTGTACGCACATACAAATCGTAAATACCTGAAATAAATACTCTTTTGAAAATAGAGAACCTGAATTAAGCCATATTAACATACTTAATTCACTGTAATTTTTACGCCGCCTAATGAATACTTCATAAAAGGTCACACAGCGTACAAAAACACCGTACGTTCCTAGAGTTAAACTCTAACTGATCTCCCCTCCAGCTCCCCAACCGACTTTTGAGCATGGGAACGAGATTAGAACTGCAGAACTCTGTCAACTGCAGTCAACTGCACATGAGCGGTCCTGCTAAGGAAATATCACCCAGCACAAATACGAGCTCCTCAACTAATGAAGAAAATAAATTGTCTTTCACCTTTACGACCTTTGCTGCACGGTCGAAATCCTCCTAACACGCATAATCCTTCGCATCGTAAATAGAATGCTGTCTTTGAATTATTGCACTTTATCACATATGTTGGAACTTGTTGACACACTAAACATGTGTCGGTCCTGGTGGTGTAGAGGTAACCATACTTGACTCCTAAACCCAAGATCGCAGGTTCAATCCCGGCCAGGATCTGGACTTTTTCGGGCGTAAAACTCCTCAATATGGCTTCCTTCGGAAGGGAAATAAATCCGTGTATCACATGTCGTAGATATGCGGCATATTAAAGAACTCCAAGCCTGAAACTAGAGACTGCCGAGCAAAATTTATCGTGCATTGAATGGGACGCTAATGACCTGAGATGTTACAGAGCGTCCGTAAATAAACCAAATCAACACCAACACTAAATATGTTTCCTTTCCTTCATATTCAGTAAATAAGTATAACATTTCGCATTGCGGACTAAAATAAACAATTGGGGAATATTAACCATCGGTTCAAATGAACTGTGTTTTCAGACATGATTCCTTCAAGATACGCAGCAAAATGTCAGGTTCTTGTTAAATGCTGTAAATCTACAATACAGGACCAACGGTTTTACATCTTCCGAAGGAAGCAAGCGATTCATAAGATTTTACGTGGTAAATATCCATTTACCCTGACCGGGTTTGAACCCGCGACCTTGAGTCTATGATACAAGTGTGGTTGCAATTAGACCACATAGGCTATCGGCTTTGCTACCCCCTGAAGCGTACAGCAAACTACTTCTTTTCACTCTGGCTCAAGCATGGAAATGTAGCTTTCGAGGACTTTTAATTTACTAGAATTCTAATAGAATATTAGCGAGTCATTCTAGAATGTTCTCGAGAGTATGAAAACAGCATAAAGAGGGATACTTTCTAGAAACAGAATTTTGGATATATACTTATATTTTTTTAAAAGACGAACTTATCTGTACTACCTTATTCCGTTCTCTGAGTTGGTGTCTTCGCTTCCACTGAATTTAGTAAATGATATAGCACTCAGGCAAATTCTGAATCTATGTATATGGTAGATGATCGCATTGTATGACATCATGTAAGCTTCCTCGGTGAAATGTTGCAACATTTCTTTCACTTATCTACCAGCTGGGAGAAGAAACCCAAGGTACTATGGTTTAGTCAATGCACTACTACGTGTCATCTCGCATCCAATTTAAACTTTGTGAAGGAACAAATTATGAGCTTTTCTTTGGAATTTCCCCATTAGTATTTATTTATATTTACCTATCTAACATTAGTATGGCATATTGGGACCATCTATATGATGCATAACTTTCAGCCCACTATGTGTGCGATCAGCAAAATGCTGTTTTATGTATGACACAAACAGCCCTCGTGCACATATCCGCACCGTTCATTTCCGTTAAGTAATTGTGCAATAACACATTTATGTGCAGGGAGCAAAATGCAAATGAGAACGGACAAATTAAACAATTATAACGCACTAATTGAAGAGCTCGGCGCCACAGCGTGTTTTTGTAACGCATATAGGTATATAAATCTAGATAACTGGAGTTATTTGAACATCCCCATATTCATAATGTGGATATATGCGTATATTTCTTCCTTAAAACTGGTACGATGCAACAAGCGATATAGTATACTCTACTATGTTGTCATACATTCAATATATTATATCAATAGCTGGGATTAGGAGCATATATATATATATCTTTCTTTTTCTCCCGTTTTTAATAAATTAACTGGACCTTTACAGCAACTGAAAAACGTTATCAATGTGCAATGGCTCATATGTATTAGGGTTCGTTGAAAATACTGCGAGACCTTTATCCAGGCCGCGTCATCTTGAACTTTTAAAATTTGAGGACTTTACGAACCTAATGGCTGTTAACTTCTTCCTTTGGGAGCATTTAATTCCAAAATTATGAAAATACATACGGTTATACATAGCCCCATTGTAATTCTGTTAAAGAGTTTATGCTTTATATTATCTTTATTATTGTAATACATTATGGTAAAATTTCAGTTTTTTCTTTAAGTAGGTGTGTTCATATGTGCATAGTTATAGGCAAGCGAAAAATGTGAAACAAGTAAAAGATTTTATTTGTGTTGGTGCTGAAAGATATAATTTTGCGTTAAACATAAAAGTCAGGAGCATATACTTTTTCTAAACGCACAAAGGTTCAATGCTCGAAAGCAAACTATGTTTGTCAGTTTAATGAAAAATCCATTTCTAGCAGTAGTAGATGCAATTTTTAAGTATCTTCGTAGTCAGTGCCAATTTGAATCTGCGGATCCAGGAGATTATGCGTTCAAAATTTGCTTATATTGAACTTTACATTTTGAAAGCACCCTATAATTATTTGCACACTGGCAACAAATTTCGATGTTACGGTATCTCAAGCATTACATGTCTGTTCCTTTGTTGAACGGACATTTTAATGTTTTTTTTAATGGAATATTACAATTTTTATTTTAACATAGTGGAAAGTTTACGAAATACTAGTAGAAAAAAAAATAAGTAAAAATGTGGCAGATAAAGAATGTTGTAGCACACAGCTGGAGCAGAGAAATCTGCTGTTGATGGAAAACAGTGGGATAAACCGCAAAGCGAATGCATTGGAATGTTGTGGCGTAAACAGCATAGTTGCTTAGGGTTACTTGCTCTTTTCGTGATATTGGAGATGAAGAATTGTGTTCATTTCTTTCAGCAAACTTTAAAGCTACTAGAACCTGAAAGTGAACAATTATTGATGATATAGAATGATGAAATAGGTAGTCCACAGAATTGGCATTCTGGCTTAGGAAATTTAATCGATTAATAATTTGTGAAATTGTTGATCATCATAATTAGCATTTTGCTCAACACATTTAGTAGTATTCTGTCCGATTCTTTTAAGAATGGATACTATCTCGGGACAATTCTTTCAATTCTCTAAGACTCCAGTTCATATCATCTTAAGGTTATTCAGAGATTGAAATCAAAGGGTTCATCAAATGATCAATTTGGAAGAGAGCATGCATTTCTTCTGCTTAAATAAAAAAAAACTGAGTATACTGTGGTACATTCATTTTGTAAAAAGACTAAATGACAATTACAACCGGTTAGTCCGGAACGAGAAATCATTTTCGCACAAATGCAGACATTAACTATTCCTCAATGCACCAACAGAGATAAACTATGAATAAGATTGCTTCCCCCCTGATATCGAATATAAGTAATTTTGCGAATTTATGAATATCTGAAGGTGGAACCAAATACTGCTTATTTCATTCTGTTTAACCAGCATGCATATTATTTAAAGCCCGTTCATAAAACCCGCCACTTCTAAGTAAATGTTCCCTTTTGCACTGAATTACGAGATTTAAAAGCGTTTCCAATTAAAAGGCAGTGCCACTTAGAGTATACATAATGATAATCCCTTTCTTCGGTTTAGGTAATTCCGTTTCAAGGAGAATGATCTGAAAACGTATCACCAAAGAAAGTCTGATATAGAGCCCTCTCGCTTTATTAATATATTAATGCACCAAGAAAGAGGAAAGATATCGCGTTCATTGGAATAGCCGTGTGGACTAATATGTGGATAGCCTGGCATATATAAGAATTCTGGCTAGAACTGTAGCATTGTGTGGTTTTGGACCACTGTTTGGATTACTATGCGCGGGCGCGCGCGCGCGCATGTGTGTGTATTATATATAACTAATGACTATATAATTCATGGCGTGTGTTATATAGCGAGTAAACAAAAACAACAAGAAATTGCCATCTAGTAAGCTCTTTAGCTCTAAAGAAATGTCTCAGAAATGACTGTGATGCTAATATTTTGATAGTTGTTATATATACCGGGGCTTTCACGTATAAACTATCCCGTACGATCGGTGTTTTGATAGTTCGCAACTGGGCGTGTCGCAGACGCCTATAACTTCGCTTCTAAAATTGTGTATAATTTTTTTTAGGAAATGCTAGAAATGTCGTCCCCTTTGGCTAAACACGCGTTGTATCGGGAAAACATATTGTGATTGGCACATTTAAGTTTGACCACTGTAATGATTCTGGTTTTATTTGTAATATTATCCTTTAGTTCCTCCAATGTGTGAGGGTTTGTTTTATAAGCTCTATCCTTCAGGCAACCCCATAGTTAGTGAACATAGTTAGACCCATACACCAGCATTAATCACTCTATCTTCAAACACCTCATTAATTTTATTCATGAACTCTGCTTCTGTATGAGTAGTTGCAAAATCCTGTTGAAACCACCCATATGACTTCTCATCTTCTATTAGCTGATGGAAAAAAAAAAAAAAAATAGGTCAAATGTCCCTTCTTTACCTTTCTGCATCTATTGTTTCGTAAAAAATCGGACCGATAATATGCGTTGCGTTAACAGCACACCAACTCCAACTTTCCTATCATAAAGAGGGATTTCCTTTACACGACGTGGCTTTTCGGCACATCAGTAGCGCACGTTTTTATTGTTCACACGGCCGTTCAGATGAAACCAGACCTCAGAAAAAAAAAAACAATAACTCTTGCTACTGGGTCGCCTTGTTTTAATTGTTGGGCAGTGTACACTTGTACGGTTTTGAGATTTAGTACTTTTGTTGCTTTATGTGCAGAACCTATTGAAACACCCTATGCTAATTTCGGGAGTGATTTTGTTGACGAACGTTCAAGATTTGCACCAATTTAGTCTAGTTTATTCTCTGTTAAAACTATTCAAACATTTTTCCCAGTAGGATAAAATTTATTCGTAATGTCGTGAACTGCTTTTTTGGAAGGGGACAATTGACCAAGTAACTACAAACGAAATTCTGCACAAACACGACGAGCTGACTCGCATATGTAGTAACACACGAAAATGCGCTGCTCTAAAGTCATCTGTCCCATCTTGACGAAGCTCAACTACTGCACCGCTTCAAAGCGACATTCAAGGGCAGGAAGGAAGAAAAGAGTGGGCAGCGCCGCTCGCAGCCGACGGAATTCAAAACACAGCTCTTGCGGGATAGTTTTTACTTAAAAGCTCCGTGCATATATGTATATATGTTACATTCAGAGACCATGCATCCAAAAAGCATGTAGAAGCCGTTATAACCGGTTGCATAAGCATCTATGACATGTTATTTTTGTATTTTTTGTCTATCTGTACAAGATAATACGATAATTAGTAAAATTGTAAAAAAGTAGGCGATTATCCACATAGTCTAGACTGGCTACCAAGAATTCAATCTTTCAATTTTAGATATGCCATTGTTTTTAATCTAGCATATACATTCCCACCATATCAAGACACTGGTTCTCATTCATTTTGGACATCCATGCACTGCTCAACAGTAGTGCGGTAGTGTCCAGTAGTGCAAGAGCTGTATCGACTATTGCTTCACATTTGAAAATGTTTTACTAATGCAAGTTCAGAATTTACCTGGATTTTTAACGCGTGGAAGCAGCAGCTTGAATGTAGGTATGTTTAGTGATTGAAAGGACTTCTGCCAAGAAAAACTACAAAAACATATTCATTAACAAAAAGTTATAGCACTAGATTCTGGCATTACAGCACTTGGAAATTGTCTTCAGACAGGTTATTGTCGCCGGGACAGTGAAAGGGGCTGCCAGTCGAATCGATATAAACTGTGGGAACGTCTTGCAGAAGCGCTCATGCATGCGGCTGTGAAATTATGAAACTTCCTATAGCTTTCTGAATAAATATTTCTCAACGACTTGAATTTCCAGTATGTACGGATCGATGTTGACACACTTTGGAAATATCCGTTTAACTTCTTTGTCGTCCTAGAATGATTTTTCACACAGATGATCTTTACAAATATATGAATCAGTAAGGCGACAAACCACGGCTATATAAAACCTCCTGTCCTGCTGGAGAACACCTGCCGTCCGATTTCGATTGGTTATCTTAGTTCAATTTCCAGTATAAAGAGCAGTTGTGAATATACTTTGTTTTGTATCATCGTGGTTGTAAATGATACTCTCACAAAATGTACAGAGACTTAACTCACAATTGTGGAGAAGACATGAAAGCATTGGCTTGGCTGATAGAGGCCAAAATATATCTTTAGAAAAGTACATGAGCATGAATTATAAATGTAAGAAACAGCAACGCTAACGCTTTTTCCAATAAGAAATGTATGATACACCACAGTTATTGTCAGTATCTTATCCCTGGTTCTGACTGATACAATAGCACATGATGTTGACATTTTAATGAAATAACTATGTATAAAACGGTTCAGAATTAAACACTCTATTTACTACTGCTTGTTGTCACGTGCAAAACCGTGCTTGCTGGCAAGTGACGTCACTCGCTACCGCGAATTAGGCGTGGCGCCTCTCTTTACTCAAGCTATCTTAAGCATGACGGTATATAAGAGCTTACCTATTTGAAAGTCGATCTTGATGGTGTAGTGGTAACCATACTTGCCTTCTAAACCCAAGATCGCGGGTTCAAACCCGGCTAGAATCGATGGACTTTTTCGGGCGTAAAAATCCTAAGTATGGTTTCTTTCGGAAGTAAATTAATGCCGTGGGTCCCGTGTCGTACATTTACGGCACGATACAAGAACCTCAAGACTGAAAGAAGAGACCTCCGAGCAAAATTAATCGGCTGTTTCACGCCCTGAATAGAATGGGACGCTGATGACCTGAGGTGTTAAAGAGCGTCTATAAATAAACCAAAATCAAAAAGAATTCCATTAAATGCTCCCTCCGGATCAGTGCCATCAGCTGAATTCTAATTTATTGTATCTCAATAAATACACACATACATGTAGCAACTTTGTTTTGTCACATTTTGAAAATCGCTGCTAATTTACATGAAGCCAAGAATAAACTTGAGAAGCAGGTGCAATTTTAAAGTAACAGATCTCGCCTTGTGCTGTTCATTTTGAATATCTTATCCTTTTCTGTACACCTGTCAGTCTGCGATTGGTTCAAGCCTTCCTATGTTTTCGTTTTAAAACATTTTGTAACTACGCTAAGTGCTCCTTATTAATTTATATAAACAGGTATGAATCTGTAATTTCCCCCCCCCCCCCCCTGTAGAATCGGTCGTCATTATATCAGATCTATGGAAAGGATAAATAAGACAGGGAACAAGTGTTACCGTATCGTAAATGATTAGGCTTTCGCAGCAGTTAGTTACCCTTCAACCCTTGCGTATAGGACTGGCGTGAAAAACAGTATCTGACCAATTTGTTGTTAACATAATAGAATACACTATTGTTCGCGTATTTGTAATTGACTGCCGTTCATCAACAATTTAAGAAGAAAAGTGTAGGACACATTTGAACTGCCCGCTTATTTCAATATAAATTCCCGTGGAAGAATACGTTTTTGCGCTTCAAGCTTTACAAAGCGACTATTGATGTTATACATACATTCCAGATGTTCAGCTATTATGAGAAATGTTTTACTTTAGCTCAAAAGTTCTTTGATGTTTGTGAACGGGGGCGGAGAAATTCTGGCCTCTGGAAAATCCCTAGCTCTTCGTCCTTCAGAACACTTAATAGCTGCTTTTTCCGCATCACTGATGTTAAGCAATCTTCTGCTGATGGGATCCCGGGGCGCGTGGCTGTTTCTTTGCCAGCGTGCTATAAGAAACAATTGCTGGCCTGCATTCCCCTTATATGAAAGTTAACAGATGCCCTGTGCAACTTTATCGTATTCTTTATTATGTATTATAACCATAATACATTTTAAAACGTAAAAAGTAACGCCATAAATGACACGGAACTCTTGGCATTTCTTTTTTAAGGGACATTGGGAGTTTTTTTTTTGGCCAAAATCGGCTTTTTTTACACTCTACGCAATGCCTACCATTTCTTTGTTAAGAGACACTGGGAGTGAATTTATTGCACAAATGCCAACCAATTTTCTCAACTCATGAGTCGAGAAAATCTTTTAATTATATGTCATATTTACGTTATAAAATTTATGAAATAATTTGTAGCTTGCAAAGTATTATCCAACTTGAATGAAATTTTATATACCTTAACTTAACAGCAATGCGATTGCAGTAAAAGTTTCAGAACAATCCGTGCAAAAAGGCGAAACTTTGAAAAATCACCCCCATTTTCCCGTAACACTCTGGCACTTGGTTTGGCTAAAACCAAATATATCAAAGTAAATGTTTGTTAATGATTTGCGAAAAGTTCAAACCTTGTTCTAATCTTAGCATTTACGAAACGGAATCACAAGAATGTGACATTGAAACAGTAAATACGTTCAAAATCTAATGATATATGTATCTTACTTATGTTCATTTATAGAAATGGATGGATACCAAAGTTTCTCCATACTCCATGCTTTCATATATTTTATAAATGAAATACAAATTTCTCATTTTATCATTTAGAAAGTATTAATATATGAAACAAACAGATCTGAATTTCCTTAATCGCCGAGCTAGGATGTTCAGCTTAGAAATAAATAAACAAATACAAATTTAAAAAACCTACTTAGATGACATGTTTCTTTAGATTGGTAGAGTTGAGATTTCTTTACTCATATTATCCGAAGAAGGTAGACCACGAAACGTACCATCATTTGTGTGTGTGGGGGGGGGGGTGTTCACGTCCTTTTTTACTGCTGAGACATCATAGGCGACGGACACTGATGATATATGAGATGAAATGAAGGAAGATTATTTTTGAAAGAAAAGAAGCGTTCCAGACCTAAGTTTAGACTTAGGGCCTGAAGAAGACCTGGGAAAAACCTCAGTCAGGGAGGACGATCCTGGCAGGAGTGGAACTCCAGACTTCCCGCTCACAAGTCCGTGCCTTAGTTACCTCGGCCATTTGCGGCGTTGCCAACTGATTTAAAATCACATATAAATAGTAATATAAAACCAACTTTTATGCAAACGTACTGAAGTATGTTAGTGATAATGTTATTTGTGGTTATGTTTACCAAAATTACATTTTATTATTGATCAGATTGAGAACTGAAGTTACTTTGTAGCCAGAGCATGATTTTTGCATGACCACTGAAAGTGAAGTACGTGCTAGAATGTAATGCAATATCACATTTAAAATTGCCTACTTCAAATTGCAGTTCGGCACCCTTATTGCCCTGGTATATACTTTTTAAACAACTTGGTAGTTCAGACCATCTGCAGAAATATAAGGAAGGAAGGCCGCTTTTATTATGGGGTCGGCGGTCGGCATAGAATAGCATACAAAGTTTCGACCTCACGTACAAAGGTATCGTTCAATATCGATCTTTCTTGAGTATGTATTGACCTACAAAAATGATGTATCAGGTTCACTTTGGTATATTCTTGTAATGAGAGTCTCCGCACCCGGGTGATGTGCACTAATAGGAGAAAGTTGTACTTCTACATTTCTGACATTCATTCCTTCGAACTGATTTTTATCAGGTAATTCGATCATCTTTGCTAAGATTTGAACTTGAGAGTTTGTGCTTGCTTTGGTGGTTACGTGAACACTAACTATACGTTCGGCACGCGGTCAGTGCTACCGCCCGGATTCGCTTCCGTAGTGAAATCTCGGTTATAAAATGGCTGCGGAGTGACTGCTCGATAGCCCTTTATAATTTACTTAATTATTAATAATGGGAATACAATTATAAAACGGCGATTGCTTTCGTAATTAATTTGCTCGTCCTAGTAATTATGGAATGCCATAAGGCAGTCAGTGTATTAATGTTTGATTGCAGATTAAGATACTTGGAACATGGTCTGAATCACTGTCAGGTATACAAAATACTCCGAAGATCAAAACAAAAGTAAACTGATAATATAGAGTAAATGCGAACTTCAGTTAATGCTCAAATACTGTGAGAAGCCTGAAGTTTCTAGGCAGATTTTTGTAAAAGATTAAAATGTTCGATGTAAACTCTGGCGAACCACTGACAAATGTTTTATAATTTTCATTCTGGAACCTTAGAGGTAAACCTTTTCTGGCTTGTACATTATTTTAAATATTCATCGACTATTGACTGAACAGCGAATTTCACTTGAGAATGTCGCGGATTGTTGAACTGAAACTTTGTTTTAAACTATTGTATTCCATTGCTTTACTGTATAAATCTATGCAGTATTTTTTTTTAAAATGAACTTGACCGTTCTAAAGTGGAGGCTCATAATCGCCTACTGTGCACATCAAAAGGTTACAGAGGTTAAACTTGCGAGAAAGAATAGAAATGCAAATTGAGGAGTTCGTTGAGAAAGATCTGATTTATGCGTCAGTTTGTTAAAGTAGCACAATTGTGCTTGGTGTACGGGAACATGGGAATCAGAAAACTGAATGTTGAAAACCTCATAGTGACAGTGCATTATTTGCAGTTGCTTTTAAGGTTTCAACTGTACAGAGAGCTTATATATTAACAGCGATAAATAATGCCTTCTTTCTCTAAATAAAGGATTACATGTTATGATTCAAATGTGCCTTTATTTTCTTTCTCCATTTTTTCCTTCTTCGATGTGTACCTTTTTCCAAGGACATTGCAATTCTCATTCATTGCTCACATAAAACCTGATTTGTTTTGTTTATACAATGCAGTGGTCAGAAAGTCAATGTAGCTTGTGAACCTTTATACTGCGTAGGTATATTGAGAGAACAATTATTTTGAGTATTGCCTAAGGGGATAAGCAAGTGACGCACAAGAGCAAGAAAGCGAATTGTGCCTAGAGACTCGCAGCAATCCCTGATTATCCTTCTTCCGGCACTCGACGATAGCATAGCTATCACTAGACTTGAAGGTTTAGCCCCGTCAAGCGAATAAATCCGAGGACAAATAGTGCAGCCGGTTTAAGCTTCACATGAGCTGAGCTAAAGCTTTATATATATATCCGCAAAATTGCGTGTATTTTGTTGATGATTCTTATTTGAATCTCTAGGTTCTCAAAAGCCATATTTTCAGTTCGCTGAATGGGAACTGATAATGCTTATAGTTTGTGCATTAAACATGTTCCCTTATATTCTTTTTCTTCCAATCGTATTTCTTCCGGTACAAAATCAACAGGAGATAGACTCGCGAATATTGCTAATGACAGATTAACTTTAAAATATTTTTTTTAAATATAACCAAATAATATATATATATATATATATATATATACTAAACATAATACAAACAACTACACAATGACAAAAATATGTTCTACAACATTTAATCTTCGGCTATCTTTAGTTGCCAACCACAAGACTGGATAAAAGTGTACGTTTAATTTAACATTTCGTATTCGATAAATTGTGCTAAATATTCACTAAAATCAGATGGAATAAAGTCCTGTGAACTTGGGCACATGAGAGGTGGCAAATAGAACTTGCAGATGGGATCCTGAGGGTTTACGGGGGGCACCCTACTATTGACTACGTCGGCCCTACCCCAATAGGAACCTAGAAACATTTATTCATGAAAATTGACCAAAAATTAGCTATAAACAACAGTATCCTATGTTTATCCTTTCAATGAAATTTCTATTGCATCTTTTTCCTTAGCAAGAATCATTCATTATTTTCCTTGAGATAAATCCAGTAGTTCATTAGAATGAGTTAGAGAACCGTAGGAAAATTATGAAATAACTGGAGGCCTTTCAAGTAATTTCTTGTATTTGATGTTAAATGACCACAAAATGATTTCCCTCTTATTATGCTGTTCGTGACTCTAAGAGTAGTAATCTTAAACTGACTAATGGACATTTCCAGCTTCCACCCTCATTTGACCTAAACACGTTTACGACACGCACTGGTAGATAAGGCACCTATTTTATCGAGGTTATTTTTGAACATTCATTTTTTTTGAGATTATTAAGGTATTATTTTAATGGTAAAACTGTTAATTGTATCAGAACTCTTCATCGTTTTCCAGCCCATCCATCCTTGCAGAGATGTGACAAATGTTCTTTATGACAAACCTACAATGATCGATATACCTCACCCACCCTATAGCCCGAAACTTGCACCTTTAGGGCCTTTTAAAGAATTTATGTACCATGAAATTATTGGTACAAGATTTGACGATAACGAAATTAAAGCCACAGTACGAAGTTGGCTGAGAAACAGACGTGCAAAGTGATATTGCGACAGCATGGGAACTGATGTCATGGCTCAAAGCCATAGATTTCCTAAGGAATTTTATTTAAAAGCATGTAGCACTGTATAGCTAAAAATTGAGAGAAATAATCCAGTATGCTAGAAATGAACTAAACAACCCCTGAATAAAGGGTAAGCAATAACGTTATTTATTTGACAACACTGGTATGCGAGAAATTGTAGAAAAAATAGTCTAGCATCTTTCATTTTTAATCAAAGGACCCTGCATCCAAATTCTGAAAGCATAAAACAGGATTTTAATTAAATTTTGCAAAGTGTGCAATTTTCCCCTTTAATTTGCCGTAGAACTGGTTTTGAGGGAAGGGGCTATTTCATCTCGGTTACCCTTGTGCATTGCTCCCTGACCGTTGAGAGATACCTCTGAAAACGATATTTTAGCAATACTGATATTTATATAAACATTACTAATTTATCTATTTTGTCCTTAACTTATTCAGTCAAAATGCAATGCATATTATTGCTTTTTCTGTAAAAACACTGAACTTGTATGATAAGCCAGAGTCCTGGAGAAAGATTTTGTTTAGTTTTAAATTTATTTGACTCTCTTTTCTTTAGAAAATATACTGATTGCATTTTTTTCTTCTCTTGTAGGTTATCTTTTGTTCAAGGATTTCTGCGAAAGTGTTGCGGAAGAGCCTATACCTCAGCTTAGATTCTATGAGGAGGTAAGTTTATTTGCGTTATGTTGTGAGTAGTGAGTAAGGCAAGATAATTGAGAAATATGCACTGTACTTATAACCCCACACAAGCTTGAATCCTTTTAAGAAATCCTGTGTAGTTTTCTTTGTATATCAACTGAAGGCTAGCTAACTAACTTGCTAGTTAAATGCAAGGTTATGTTAAGGAGTGCATTGAACGAACTATTTAATAGTATGTGCTACTTTTTAAGGCATTAATCACGTGTATAAATAGCAAAACAAAACAAGCTTGGAATATTGGTTAATGATTGCATAAGCGATAATAGTGAATCACAGATTTTGCTTGTAGCTCGTTTAGGACTTTTTTTTCTAGATTAAAAAAAAAAAAAAGGTTCTGCCGCCAAAATTATGCAATGTTAATTTCAAATATGACTAACAACCGAAAAACCCTAAACAGTTAGGGGAAATGTTGGCTAGTTGATTGTGTGACATTGCAGTTATAAAGGGGGCCCACGACCTCTCCCCGCCCCCTTGACCTTGCCTGTATGCACGCAATATCACGCTTAAACCGATTCATGATCATTATTATGTATACAATTTAGGATAAATATCTACTCTACTCTTAGTATTTCATTTGTTTCCATGCAAAGAATACAACATATATTTGATTTTTGCTTTAAAAAACTTCTATCTAAAGCTTTTTATTTATGACATTTTTTTGTAATCTAAATAAACCAAGTGCATATTAGTAAGCTGTTTTTTAAAACCTTCCAGTAAACGTGGACCACGGGGTTTCTTAGAGAAAACATGAAAATAAGATTTTTGAAACCTTTTGTGTAAAAGTTAAAGATTTTTACATTCATTCTTCCTTTGCACATCCCATACGTGATAAATGTAACGCACGGCCGTCTTCTCACCTGCATCCGTCATAATTAACGATGTCAGGGGCATATAGCCAACACACCGACTTGCGCTGGGTATGAATATAATGATAAGGTGAAAACGGGTTTCGTTTTATGCCGTACCTACTTGAAGGCGGATTGTTTTAACAATTCTGCTACGTCACTGCTGGTGTAAATATGCAGCGTGATGAGTACATATTGTAATGGGAAAGATTGTCTTATCCTTAAGTATGAGAGATTTGTACTTAATTTTATTAAATTGAAATAAATTACCGTGACCTTTATTAATCAAGGTAAGACAGAAAACATTTGAAAATTAGCATTTTTTTCATTTTATTTATTTATTTTTCAAGAAAATAACCTGCGTGATTTTTTTTATTTTATATATATATATATATATATATATATATATATATATATATATATATAATTTAGATGGAGCTGCAGACTTTAACCCTTTAAAAAGGCATTTACGGGGACTGCGTGTACCTTTAAATGTTTATGTACTATGCCGGTTTCACTGAAGTTTATTAATTTTTCGGGTATTTTGTAGATAGCTTTTAAAGTCAATTTTATTACTCTCTCATCAAAAGGGCAAAAGGTGCAGGTAGCCAACCAGAAGGCAGCAGAGAGATGATTACTTTCAGGAATGCATTAAAGTTAGTTATGACTTTTAAATTTAGATTTACTTGAAACGACATTTCCTAAACACATTTTTCTTTTTCTCAGATACCGTTAATAGCTATAAGGTAGAAAATTTTCACACTTAAGAAAGATCATTTTTGTTAAATGCACTAAACTGCAATTATTTGTAACTGTAACATATTTTATAAAATGAAATATTTTGTCTAATAATTTGGAATGTAAATTTGACTTCTTTTACTTTATAGAGAAAAAAAAAATGAAACTGAAATACTATTAGCAGCTAAATTACTAGTTCAGTGGCGTGAAATACAGAAAAAATTCTAACCCTCTGCTTCAAGTAGTTTCTGAGAAAAACAAACACTATTTTTAACAAATGTTCTACCTTTGCAAAATATTTGCAAACAATACTCTGCCGTACCCACAACTGTAAGATTAGCCAGTGTAGAAGAATATAGGTCGAAAGTGGAGAAGAAAGAACCTTCAACTTTAGAATGATAGAACTGAGTAAGCAGAAATGTGCCGTATGTACGGGCACGTCATTCTTTATAAATGTCCTTCGCAGTACTTTACTTCGTGGAGTGGAAAAACAGAAATTGTAGTGCGTTCTGGTTGGAATTGCTTGCGGCCGGCTGGAAGATTTCTTGAGAAAGAAGTGTTCAACATGGAGAATTGTTACTCGCTGTCTGGAAGTTTAAGAATGACTTAAGACAGCTTCAGTTACAAGCCATGAAGCACAGTTAATTTGAGTGGTCCCACTGACTTGTTTCGCAGTCTCCTAACATATAACAAATACCATATCCATACAGCTTAGTTCAACTTTAGGAATAACAACTTTTAAAATAAAAATTTATTTAATTTTAAAGGAATCAGACATTTATTTTCACAGTATATTATTGGAATAATATCTGAGACCATAGGGCCTAACATATATTCAAGAAATGTGTCATTTAAATGTTTCTAATTGCCTTTTCTTACTCATATTTGCTTGACACTCCTAATTTATGTTATCCATTTGTTTGGAAAGGTATTGGCAAAACCTGCATTGATTCAGTTAAAATGTAGCGGGTCAGTTATTTCCAATAATATATTATTGTTCGTATTCCTCTTGAATGCACATTTTATATACTTGTAAATGCTTTTTTTTTTTTAATAACTTTTAACATCACATTATGCAATGCATATGAAGTATTTACATCGTACACAATTCTGTATTTAGATATTCAACATTTGAGACCATTTAGCTTCGGATTACTTCAAGAAAGTCTGTGTAGGATTTCATCAGGTCTGCTTATTAAAGCTGCACTACTTTATTCGTTTCTAGTTGCTTAAAAGTAGTTAGCCTGATCTCAGAATCACTTCTTGCTTGTAGAATTTTCATTGAGAAAGAGGAGAGAAGACTCTTAAATACATAAGGGGCAATGCCTCTTATCCGTTTTAGGATTTAAATAATAATTGCTGTATTTCTTCTTTTATAAACCTAGTCCTCTTTTCCAAAATATCTTGGACATCCCACAGAAACTGACATGGGCTACCATTTCTTTCTTGATATGTTTCGTAACCACTGCCGCTTTAAGGTTCATCCTTGGAAAATCTTTGACTTCTTCCTTCAGTGAGCGGTTATAAATTCGGTTACTCTAGACACACAGCATTTTTTAGACATCTAAAAATAAACCTATATGACACGAGGTTATGGCATGTGACACCACCATAATAAGCTGCGCTGTACTTCTCGAAAAAGAGTATAATTTTAAAATTATATACCATGGTATATTATAATAAACGCATTCTTCTGCTCTGAATTGGGTTTTCATTGAAAATAACGCATTCATTTGGGTTTCAACTAATGTAAATAAGGATGTGAATATGAGATATCAGTGACCCCATAGTTGTCAAGTTCATGGATTGTAACTCACGCTGTCATTGAACTGCTCTATGTGATTTTGTTAGACGTCAGGCAATAGAATGGGGAAATGTTTCTCATAGGCATCATTATCTTTCACCATTGCCGAGGTTTATGATGAAGTGTTTGCAACCAGCATTTCAAACGTTAACAGCGACGAATCCCGGCATTCCGTTTGAACTATGTCTTGCTATGTGAATGCAAGCTGTGAAAAGCAAAAACAGCTTCAGCTTTGGAAATGTTAGTGCTGTAAACAAAGGGAAAGCATTACAGCGCTTTTGGTGTCAAAGGGACGAAGTGCAATAGGCTGCATGGTGTATGCATAAATTCATACATCACGCTTCCGGTCTACATACAAACACATAGAAAAGTATGTTGCTGTTAGGAATTATTTTTATCGATCTGGAATGTCTGAAATTACCTAAAATATCGGAGAAAAATCATGTCATATTTTTGAGATGGGGCAAAATGTGTTTTGAACTTAAGGATTTCTGCTCTTCAAATATTCCTAATCTATTAAAGTGTAAATAAACTGGGTTTGAACAAACAGCTAAAATTATTTGGTAAAAAATAACTACTAGAGGTGTTCTAAAAAGTTCTCGGCCTGACCAAGAAAACGCAAGATTTAAATGCATTTTTTTTTTTTTTTTTTTCCATAGTCCCTTAGTAAGTTATTACATTTATTCCTACGACTTTCCAACTTTTTAATACCCTCAATAAAATAAGATTTGTCCAACTGTGAAAAATATCTTCAGCCATTTCTTCAGGTTTGAAACAAAAGTAATCGCTAAGCACTTGGAAGCGGAAGTCATGCAGTTTTGCAGCAACACTCCCAGATGTGTGTGAAGGCGCATTATCGTGATGAAAGAGAACTTTGTTTTACGCAAGGTGTGGACGTTAGACCTGAATAGCATCGTTCAGTTGGTCCCGTACTGAAACGTAATACTCTGCCATTCTGGAGATAGTCTACGAACACAGTCTACGAACACCATGACTTTTCTTGCAGATGGAACAGTTTTTGCTTTCTTTGGTGCACTTTCACCTGTTGTCACCCACTGTTTGGACTGCTCCTTCGTCTATGGCGTGTAGTGATGAATCCATGTTTCACCTACTTACGTCGGAAAAAAATCCTTGGAATTGCGTTTAAACAAGTCTAAACATTTTTGCGAAATGTTCAGTCGAATGCATTTTTGGTCCCTTATTAACAAATGCGGCGCAAATCGAGCGGAAAGTTTTCTCAAACCCAACACTTCATGTAAAATGTAATGGACACGGCCTATAGAGGTCTTTGCAATATCAGCTAAGTCACTCACCTTCGTTCGGCGATCATTGAGTATGCATTGTGAATTTTTGTCACAATCCCGTCGGTCATAGCAGTTTTGGGATGCCCTGACCGCTCATGATCTTGAATGGATATATTATTAGGCTTAATTTCAGTGGCCCACATTTTAACCGTCGAAAACAAACCGGTAATATCCTTAAACGTAGAATCTAACTCCTTTTGAATACCTGTTGGAGTTAAACCCTTCAAAACGAAGTACTTTATCTTGGCTCTTTCTTCAGTTTTATCCATTTTGTAGAAAATGTTAACACTTGTTAAAATGTTAATGTTTACACGATCTTAACAAGCACTTACACGTCTGAAACTTTACAGCGCGTCAGCTAAAGTATGATACTTAACAAGTGTCACAAGTAATATCACTAGAGGGTCTGTGATTGCCGATAAATTCATGAGCGTAGTGACTGAATTTATCTGGAAAGCTCAGACCCTCGACTGATATTTATTAGGACTATTTCGCGAATAAGTAAGAATTTAAATATCTAAACTTGGCTTTCAAAATTGTAATAATTGTGTAGAAGCAGATTGTCAGTAATGTCAATAAAAAGATCAAAATACGGCCTTAGGACGATTTCATGAGTAGAATAAATAAGAGTAAAAGTAACACACACACACACACACACACGAAATTTCCGTACAGAATATTAACACTTGTATAAAATGTTATACTTATGAATATCTATTTGAAGAACCTCCCATTTTGCGTTATGATTGTGGATTGTCCATACTTTTGTTGCTACCAATAGCTCCCCACCGCCTGCTAGCAAAAGTGGTCAGGTGGAGGTATAGTGTCGCGTGATGAAACGCATTTGATTTTTCGACAATTTCACTCCTTAATCCGGCTGTGATTGGTCAGAATTCAAATTTTTGTTTCGTTTCAAGATGACGTCACATGAGTGAAATATTCAGTAATTTGACCATCTTCACGACATCTCTGAGTCAGGCCGAGAACTTTTGGAACACTCCTAGTAGATTACACTTCATTCATGCTTATATAATAATGTACTGTTGGTGAAAAGGAGATTTATTCACCACCTGTTCGTACCCCAATTCTTATATGGTGTATGCCAGCTCGTTACTTATCTCGGTAGACTGTCTAATGACATGTCATGTACCTGTAGCTGTTTAAAGTCGATGACATATTAATCCTCTCTGTCATGGGGATGACTAATATCAAGTCTTACCTTTTCGGATCAGTTTGAAATTTGGATAACCTCATATGAATTATTATCTTTAAGATGTTTAAAAGAAAAGCCTTCATCAGCAGTGTACACGTATTGTATTTGGCTGAAAGTTTACAATGCATTCAATTAATTCTACTCGTGGAAGCAATATTTAGCCAGGTTTCTTTGGCGTCATTCACCATGGATATATTTGCAATTTTAGGTGATATATTTATAATGTAGGTCCCCTTTGCTCATTTTGTTAAATTTTGCCAGAAGTTAAGCGCCCGCTCTGTTTCATATTACGAAAACCTAGGGATTATTAGAGGGACTACTGTATTCTATAATGAGATCAAGTGAAGTTACCATGTCCGGATTTGTCGTTCTTAATGTTTACCTAAAGTGTAACTAATTTACCATATCGATATGATGTGGGATCGAAACCGGCCATACACTAGACTAATGTTGATACAGAATTAAAAGGGCTCAGTTGAAAAGATTCTTGCCTAGTCTTGTGTGCGAATATCGGTTGTCACAGTAAATCATGAAAAGTACCAAGTGGCAGTAAAATGCAACCTTACGAGTTTTGTGATTTGAAGCATTGTTCCAAAGAGCCCATCTCGCTACAGGTTTTTGTGTCGTTTCTCCTTGATTGCGTATTTTTAATTTTGAAATTATTTTTGCAGTATATGATCTATTATTGTGGCCCATTTCAGAATATAACCAATCACAACACCTTGTGCATCTGAAGGCTATACCCAGACTTTCTTGGGATGTGAAAACCCGCATATTTCCACCCCTTACTTTGAATTTTGGTTTCAAAATCATAGTGATAGACACGCGACTCATTTAGTCACAAAACTGTCTATAAATTTCGTCACTAACTTTAAAATATTATGTGCTTTGTGCTATGAGGTGTCTGTTTCCTTGTCGACTTGCAACGCTTAATCCTGTACAGTATGCGGCAAAACAAACGACACGGGGGAGTTAGTGACGTTGGTATGGAATGTACTCAAAATGTGCCACACAGTATTCATAACGTTTCTGAAGATTATTGAACAAAAACGACGTTATCTTCACGCATAGCTCGGGAATATTTGTTGGGGGTTATCTGTCATGAAAACCAGTTCTTTCATGTTCCACTTGTGAGCATCAGGGGTCGTGAGATTCGGGGGCATGCAGAATACGGGAATGGAGTTCCGCAAGAAATTAGGCGTGCTCCAAAGTGTCAAGTGTCGTTGCAGAAGGGCTAATGACTCCCCCACCCTCTGGTGTGGGTTGTTGTACCATCTTGCTGCATCCATTGTCATTAGAGGGATACGTTTCTGGCGTGACAAAGAGGGTGGAAAAAAGAAAGAAAGAAAGAAAGAAAGAAAAGAAAACGCAAATCCCGCTTGAATGGGAAATATGAGGTCTCTGTACCGCTACTGGTTTACTGTTTGCGAGTTCTGTGTAGCATCCTTTAGGAAATATTCTATGACTGGACACGGCACACCAAATCGTAACCCTCGTACTGTATAATGACATCAGGCATTGACGTAAAACTAATCCCGTACAACTACAGCTAACATTGTTTTATTTGTTACATTTCTCATCGTACTGTACTTTAATATGAAGCAAACTCGGTCAAAACCATAATTGCAGAAATCAACACAAAACTGAATTCACAATGCGTCAAACTATCATATACAATTAATAAATACTTCATTGCTATGAAACCCTCGACTGCAAATGATCGATAATTTCATTGTCACTTGTTTTGCCGCATACTGTGCTTTATTTATGTTTTCTTCTGTCGTGACACTTTTCCAAAGCCACTTCTTTCATTTGCAAGTGTTTAACTATAGCTCTGTTAGAAAAAAAAACAACTTTTTTTCCATAGTGACTGCAATTCTTATAGTTTCGAGCTACCATGACAAAATGATACCGGGCACGCAGCGTGTATACATTTCAGGCATTATTATGCCCATAAATTCATTTAGATCAATTATGGGGTTGAAATCAACCCTAGTAATTTTCTTTATTTGTAGTGTGTTCTTTATATAAACAGTTAATAAGATTTGCCCTTTTCTTTATCCAGGCTTCTGGTGAATCTTAGTATGTGTATTTATTTCTGTTTTACAGCTGTGCTTTAAATAATGTAGAATATTTGCAGCGTATGCGAGGGCGTGTTGGGTATAATCAAAATATGAATGTGGAAGTTAATCTGCACCCGTGGAACGCATAAAGCTCCTTAATAGGTGGTGCAATCCAAAGTACAGTCTTGTTTTAATTTTTTGGATTAAACAATGCCCTTTGACGGGCTCAAATTATTTATTTGTATTTCCATAACTTCTTTGATATTCGCCGTGCAGGTTTGTCTTTTAATTTGCTAGTTTACCTTACTTACAACTTTCGTTTTGTCGGAACACGTTTGATGCTGCAAACTGCATTGTCCTATTCCAGCAACCTTACTAGAATTGCGTGTGACACGCCATTGCTTGCAGTGAATTGACGTCATGTGACGGTGAGAAGAGGATATGGGAAAGAACCAGGATTGGCAAGCACTTAACCTAAGGACGGGAATTACCGGAAATGCGTGGAATAAAGCGCTGTGGTGAGGAAGTTTTAAACTAGAACATGTGGCAAGTTATTTCTTCAAGAGGTTTTAAGATAGCAGTGTCTTATCAAAAGTGGATGCAATTAGAGCTTGTAACGTCTACACTATTTTCCTTCTGAAGCTTTTAATGACTTTTGAGACTGATTTAGACATTGGAGAGAATAATTACAAAAGATAGGCGAAATGAGTGATGATATTCATTTCCATTGTGAGTTGTTTTATTTCCTATTTTATTTTAAGACATTTATTTTGCAACCATTTTTGTAAGATAATTTCAAGATGAATGCATATCAAGTAGCTAAGCTAAACCAAACCGGATAAGCCCCTAAAGTATACACAGCCGCTGTAAAAGTATACAAAATTGATGACAATATCATAAATGTTTTTCTACACACTTATAAAGGTAATTTTGAATGCAAAAATGCTTAATTTAAAAATTAAACTAGAAAGTATAATGACATTTTTGCATTTTAATGCAGACCAACATTAAAAAAATTATCAATAAGGATTAACTATTAATGTCTATCATTAGCAAATCGGTGAATGTACGTATTAAGAAACTGGTAAATAAAGATGTTAAAAAGTTTCACCTATATAAAATATGCGTTTAGTAAATTATAAAGTAATGAAGAGCACTAAGTAAAACACAAGACACTATGTGTAAATGAACTTTGCACATGTAGGTAGTACAAAATTAACAAGATACTTTGAATATCTATAACGTTTGCCCAAATGAAAGCGATACACTTTTTTCTGTAATTATTCATTGGTTGAAATATACAGAAAGTAAGGTTTATACTGGGTGACATATTCGGTACACATAGTCACTTTGTTAAAGCAAGAGTCCCAGCTTCTAAGGTTATGAATACCGTGAGCGAAGAATGTCCGTGGTTGACTGCGGAACCAATCTTCAAAGAAACGGACTCTCCTCTGCTTGATAACGCAGCAGATGTATGCAAGCACCCATTCGCCGAACCTCCTGCACCTCATAAATATGCGTGCAAACCTCGTGGTATCCCTATCGGTGGAAAATGGCATGAACAGTTCCCTTGCTCAGCGGCAACGTTTTTGCAATCTGTCGTGATGATTCGGCGATTCTCTCTTGCAAGGTTGTCTACGGCTGCAAATCATTCCTTGATGATGGTCAAGTGAACTTGACCAGATCTGACATTACCTCAGTGCACATGTTCATCACTAAATTCACCACATCAACTGAACACTGTGCTGCATGATGGATACACATTACCATAAACATCGTTCATAAACGATAAATTTCGGTCGCACTAACACCTTCTGCCTTAAAATTGTAAATTATTGCTCATAGGGTCCGTTTGGGGGAATCCATGTTGTGATCGTATTGGATTCAACGTGCTTCTCTACATGTAAACAACACCTTGCACCGTCATACCGTACCAGTCTGCTTTCTGGTTGCCGTTACCATAGCGGTCCATTGTTAATCACAATTTAACCGTAGACCATTAAAAATCTAAACCTGTCGGAATAGTTAAGAAATGATAGTGAAATAGACAGGTGCAATGAAGATTATTGGACTTTTTAGCACTTTTTAGAAAAGAACGAGCTTCCAAAGAGTGTCATTTAATTAGTAAAATGCTATCATAAAGCTAATTGTATTAACACTTTTTTTTGTTCTGAAATTCCGAAACATATTTAACAGATAACAGTAAAGTTAAGCTCCTGTCTCTGCAGCTGCTCCCAGGTCTTTTGAAGACTGTTCCCGGAAGGGATGGCTATAATAGAGTTCACTCAGTCAAGTGAGAAAAATTAGTAGCTGTCTATAAGAAGCCCATAAATGACCGATTGAGAAAAGAAACCCAGCTAAAATTTCATGATTGGCTTCTCCAGTTAGTGAAACATGGTAGTGAAACATGGATGGTTAAATAAAATCGATTTTAAAAGAATCGGTACAACTAAGAACGAAAGTTCTTAAGATAATTGAACACATTATAAACCGTTAAGCAAGATTTCAAATGTCAATATTGAGTGTTGCACAAAATTAACAAAGTATAGCGATAACTGTGCAAATCTTAATCAAATGCCAGAAGAAAGCTTTGAACATATTAAATTAGCAGTCGTTGGGATACCCAAGTATTGAAGTGCTGCGATGAGATGGAAGGTTAAAACACATTTGAACACATTAGAAATGCTATTCTTAAAGGATGACGATTGCTAGAAAAGTAGCAAACCGAGCCTCTAAGCCCGAGGTATACAGCGATGCCTATAGCAGTGAAAGTCGCGTAAGGGTCAATGTTGAAATTCAGAAATGTCACTACAAGGTCCCTGACTTTTCTATATTGTTATTGACGTAATCAAGAGATTTTAGTTTACTGATGGAAATATTTTGCTGAGTATGCAATTAAAATATTGTGAATATAGGTGAGGTTTCTAGGGTTTCAAAATGAAATTTCTGTAAGAATATATACATCGATTAAGCGTGATGGTGATGACATTTCTGAAAACTGAGTCTTAAATCAAGCTGTATGACAATCTCATTTAAATTCTCCAGAAGAAAAAGGGGTGCAAAATTTATACAACAACATTAACAGTTTTTATTGCCTTTCAGAGATGTCGTATTCGTTTACCCAATACTTAATTTCTGCAGTTATTTCATTGATCGCCTAGTATTACATCATGCCAGTGCATTGCAGCTCAAAAACACACAGATAACAGAGACACTTTTTTTTCTCCCTCTAGAGAACACGTCTATGTATTATTCAACTAGTGCAGCTTCTGGCAGGCTCGGCTCCGCAAGTGGTGGGAAGGGATGCCTTACACGTCCCATGAATATAATATCGATGTTTTACCAGGTGGCTCATAATTGCAAGTAATGCACTGCGTATCACATAATAACACTGCGCCCCTAGTGTTTGAAGGCATCCTTATTATTTTTTTTTTCTGACAAACCATCGCGCTATCCAGAAACACACAATAAGTGCTTGCAGTTTGTGATTCACAGTTGCATTCAGTCTATCATTATATATATAGACTTATCTAGCTTCTTGCCATTGAAGAACTCGCAGTAGTTCGAAATATAGCAATTTCAAGTGTGACTCTTTCTCAGTGTTTTAGCTTTATCTAATTTTATTATTAGTGTTAATTTGTTACATTGTTAATAGTGTTTCTTTATTTTTATTTTTCATATGTGTATACACACACACACACACACACACACACACAATTCGAACATATTTATATCTCGTTCTGTTGAAGTTTGACGTACTTGGATTGTTTGTTCCATGGTTAAAGCGAGAATTAGACGGAGAAAGAGATTTTTTAGAATCTGTCATGTTCTTTACTGGGTTAGCAAACCTGTACTGGTTGCCAGCATAAAATGTAATAGAAAGTCGCTAGTCGGGAGTAATATTCGGTAGCAACTGATATTAATCATTTGTCAGGCAGTGAAATCCGAGCAAAAATCGTATCATTTTCCATGCTAAGACTTGTGGCTTATTCCGTATTTAAGACATTTTTCTATTTTAGGACAATTTTTATCTAATAATTTGCAACCAACTAAAATCGTATTTGTGATTATTCTGTTTTTCTTTTATTAGTAAGCCATTATATTAACGTTCTTAGTTTCCGTGTGCTTCCGCTCGTTATATTTGACTTCTTTCATGCTGAAGTTTCGCACAATTTACCATGTGCTCTTTATACTAGAAGAGTTAAAATGAAACCGAACATGTATAGAAACTTTCATTACAGAGAAAATAAAAACTTTTACACACCACTACCTTATGAGCCTCTTGGACAATGCCAGAGTCAATACCAGATTTCGAAACCATTTTTGGTCAATTCCGGCACAGCATGTTTTTGACTTTCGGAAACTGGTAGTAATCAGCTGAAGCAAGATCTGGAGAGAGCGCAAGATGAGGAAGGGCAGATATGTTACGCTTGCGAGGAATTCGCTCCCTTGGAGCGACCGGTGTGCTAAGACGTTGTTGTGTTAGAAAAACCAATAGTTCCCTTGCCACAAATGAGGCACAATTATCGTCGCATTGTATCAAGATGGCGCCTAAGAATGGGCAACATAGTCTCCTTATTAACAGGAATGCCTTTGAAATATACCTGGCTGTGTACTGTATTATTCACAGTCGATTAACTACTACTATTGTGGAGCAGCAGTCTGTCATATGTGTTTGGGAATATACTGCATTCCAAAAAGGCAAGGCAAAGAAATTGCCTAAGTAGCACGGCGTAACTAAGGAAATTTCGGCATGTTTTTTAACCTACTATTATATTTCTCTGTACTCACATTTCTCCTGAGAAACTTTTACACAAAAACCGAGACTGAGTAAACAGAAATCCTAGCGTGCATGTCAGCGACACATGAAAGCCATGTTAAACATCTCCCTTCCTTCTTCAGCAGAGAACTCAATTTATTACCAAAGTGTTCGTCACTCAGTTCCTCTCCAACCATGGTAAATTCCAAAAATATCTCTACAGAATTGGCAAGTCTACATCTGCAAAATGTTCGTGTGAAGAGCAAGAAGAATAAAACAGCAATTCGCTCTTTTAATCCGATATCTACCTCATATCATAAAAAATGTGTTTTCTACAATCTGCAGAAGAAGTTATATAACGTGCTAAAATCCGAAGATAGTAGGCACTCGTAGCTACTGTAAACAATATAGCAAATATAAGTATTGTAAATAAACCGTGTTATATGTATGTGGATGAAAAAAGAGTTTTGAATGAATAACTTTTGGCCACTACCTACTAAATCACCTTCAAGAGTTATCGTTCCCATTGCAGCTCTATTTCTAATACACATCTCTGCAGCAACACAGTGCTGCAACTAGGCGCATCTCACCAACCGAAAGGGGCTCTCAGAACGATGCCATCTCCATACATACCATAAACCATAACAGCACAAGCATCTTACATCCTTTCTGCGCGGTAATTAAGCCCAGATTAGTTAGATAGCTGGCAAACTAATTAGGCTGCCTTAAGTTCAGCCAGCCGTTTGATCCTTGTACTTAGGATCCGGAAGCTATGCATTTGCATGCCCGGGGGTTGTGTGGTAACATTATCTTTGAAATTGTTAAACATGGCTTTATGTTGCACACATATATCGCCTAGTAACACTCTCTCCTTAAATTCGACAGAAGAGGTATAAGGAAAGTAATTAACCTAATTACTGAACACGGTCAATTTAGGAAACGTCTACGAAAAGTGGGAACTCTGTAAAGATGAACCTATTTGTAGGATGTGTAAACAGAATGAATAGGCTGTCTCGCATATCCTGCCTAAGTGCCCATTCCTGGTAAAACTTACTCTTTCTATAACCAGGAAAAACTTAGGGACGAACGTTACATGGGAACCAAAATACTGGAACTTGTTCAAGCGACAGATTTTGGGAAACAGTGGAGGCATCTCTTCCAATGAAGTAGCATAGTGTGCGGGTAGTCGACAAACTCTATCTAACTCCCCCCTTTATGAAATAAAATAAATGTTGTACTTAGCTACACAATTTTGCTAGTAATATAACCACCATGTTTCCAATACTTCGTTGTACACACACACACACACACACACACACACACACACACACACACACACACACACACACACACACTGACAGATCTGTTTTCCTTATCAGTTTTATAATTGCTATGAACACATCTGGCTTGAATAGAAACAAGAAAGTAGCCTGTATTTCAGATGAATTTCCGTGGCCATAATATATTTTTGTTAAAGCTCCCTCAAGAGTTCAGACGCTTATGTTAATAGCACCCGATCTCCATCATTGACGCTATGCCACGGGTGGCCGAGGTCGTTAAGTCTCGGACTCGTGAGCGGGAGGTCTGGGTTCGAATATCGCCAGGACCGTCCTTCCTGACTGAGGTTTTTTCCAGGTTTTCCTCAGTCCTCATAAATGGCAAATGCCGGGTAGGTACCCTAAACTTAGGCCTGGAACGATTCCTTCCATAACATCCTTTCCCAATATATCATTTCATCTCATGTATCATCAGTGTCCATCGCCTGTGGTGCCTCTGTAGCAAAAACGGGCGTTAAACACCATTCATTCATTCATTCATTACAGTCCGGAGTATGCCTTGTCCTGCCGCAGCGACCTCTGCTTCCTCTACCTCCGTCTCACGATTTCTTTGATTGAGGAGGCATGTGATCAGCATGCCAGCATCTCGCCTGTCACCTTTTTACGCAGCTCCCTGGATCAAAGGACGTCACCTCCCCTCATTTATCCTCACTAGGATGGGTGCGCCCCATTCCAGACCTCCATAATTTAGAAACATTCCTACGCAAGTCCCGGGAATCGAAATTGGACCTCCCTGCCGTCAGCAACGCTACACTAGACTAAGGAGTTGGTCAACACTAGACTAAGGAGTTGGTCAACACCTGCTATTGCTTGTACCTATAAAGTCGAAAAATCCAATTGCGAATATAGCTGAAATTATTCCATAATTACCGTAGACTTCTTTTATGCCTGTTTCATGTTCTCTATTGCCAACTGCATCCTCATGAGAACCTGGTTGATCTGGCTGTATGTTATGCTCAGCATCTTTAATCTTTTGAAGGGATGGTTAAATGTTAAAAGAGTCAAGTGAAGTTCTATCTACCAATACAATTGAAAATATGCTGTCAAGCTGCAAGCTGGAAAGTAATCTCTATTTCTTCTGACTTACCAAAAGCAACTACATCACAGGAATTTTCCGCCTGTCCCTTAAATGTCTCGCTAAAATTTTGAACATATACGAGAAATCTAACGTAATGGTTACTTTCTGGCAGTATAGAGCAAAAAGTAAAAGAAAAGGGTGACTAATGCAATTTTAGAATTTCTAATATGCAATATTGAAGATATTTTCAAAAAACGATTATTCTCCGTTATGTCAATATACTTATCAGTTATTGTCAATTAGTAGATATGTCCAACAGTCTCGCGTGATATGGAAAGAAGCATTTCAAGGTACAAAAACATCCTGAGGGAGAACAGACATACGAGTAGAGCATTTGAAAACACCTGTCGAGTGTTGGCCATGAATTGCTATTCATTGTTGATTTAGGGGAACAAAAATAAAAAAATAAAACAAATCGGTTCCCACATGGCATTCTTACTTTTACAGGTAATATATTCCTGCAATTTAGCATTATTCAGGCTCTCGACTAATTTCCTCCTGCGAGCGCTTGTATAAGTTTTGGTCCTGGTGAAGCGAAAGTAAAATTGTTAAAGTAAAAATGGGTTTAGATGTTCTTTCTAAACAAATATATTTGCATCGCTGTCGCAAGTTACCTTTAGATTTTCACTGGTTTGTGCTTTATTTGTGTCGGTTTGTTTCTTTCAGGTTCTGTTGTCGTTTCTTTGATCATTTAACCTGCTGTAGAGATTTTTAAACCACATGTAATACATAAACTTCCATTTCACCACATAAACGTAAACAGATACTTGAAAATAATACATAAAACCAAAGGCAACAACATCCGCAAGAAAAAGACTTTTTTTAACAGGAACTCGGCAATTGCACTTGGAATGGAGGACACAGTATTACACTTATCTATTGAAGAGGTTTAGAAGAATGGTGGGCGAATAAGTTATTCTATATTCCAAAATAAAATTAAAAGTGAAAAATGCTCAAAATGTATAATTTTTGTCAAATGCGATTACAAGATGTCTGTAAAGCATTAGTAACCTCTCTATAAATTATTTTGTGTCAATAAAAGAATAGAATAGACACATGGTTCATATGCAGCCTGGTTGGCCGGCCGCAGAGCATTCTTTTGATATCTGAGCTACAGTGCATTCTTCCCGGGTAGGTGGAGTTTAAAGGGTTCGACACTAACTTTTCTTCTTATTTCTGGTTTAGCGTAACTCGTTTAGCAACATTTTGTTGTAAAGCTTTACCTTTTACATTCTCGTTTCTCCTAACCCAAAAATAGGTCCAACGTACATATAAATGTCGCGCGTATGCGACCATATCATGCACTCATCATTTTCAACTGGTATAACACATTTACCTCTATCCCCAACAACCATTTCCTTATAGGTTCCTTAACTTGTTATGTAATCCATGCAGATTCCATTCCCTAGTCCTTTTAGTCTGATAGGCACGCAGTATAGTTAAAGGCATGTTCTCTTATAATACTGCCTGATGGTGCAGCACTTTGCCAGCTCATCCATGAAACTGAAATCAAAATGGCTATTACAGAGCGAATGAACTTTGCATTAACATTGCCACTTTCGAGATGGTAATACTACCATATAGCCCAAAGTTTTACTAAATATAAACACGGAAATGGCAAGATGCGCTTTTAATATTTCAATGTTAAAACTGAACTGTCCAGCATTTAATTGATTTGCAGGGAAATAAAATAGGACCTTTACACAGTAAAAATTCTATTGTTAATTTATGCTTACAATGAATATGTGTTGTTTTTTCATTATGTATATGTAATGGAGAAAACAACTTATATATATATATGCCCATGCTCTAGTGATAGATAAACTAAATCATAGGCACCCCAAAACTGTACTCCAACGATTGGTAGACCTCATTGCCCCCCCCCCCCCATAAAATGTTCAATGTATGAACATTTGCAACTAATGACTAAAACAAGATGTTGAGTTATGATTTGTGTCGTTACAATTTGAACATCGCCACTTTCAACTTAGTTCTCATTCCCTATTTTTCTACCTGTCCCTAACGTTCACTTCCAGTTATGCTACACAGGATTATTGTTATTTTTTTAATTGGTCATTGTCTATGCTGCTTGTATAATTATTAAATAGTGACGTCAGCCTTTCTTGCTAATCCATTGCGAGCAAGACTTTGCTCTGGGTAACATCATTTTGGAATTCTGGTTTCTTTCGGAGGAACGTCATTGTTATGTTGGAAATTTTTCCTGCTCAACATTCTCCCAACCGAAGACCAACTGATTTTGTTAGGTATGGGCAAACGCCGCGTTAATTGAGCTACGGTATTATAGTTGTAACCTTGTAATATTTTTTGTGCAAATTCTTATTTCTTGGTTTGTCCAGGAAATTTGCAACTGAAGTACAGGCCAGGCACTGTTATTGTTTGTGTCATATTCTATTTTGTTAATTAATGTGGGTTAGCTTATATAAAGTATCAAATCATTGCAATTATATAAGTAAAATTTATTTGTTCTTCTAATATTGTTTTATTTTAAGATTAATGGTATCATATCTCTTATTAATTGTATGGAGAAAGCAAGCTTTCATGTATTTACTAGCTTGAATCCTTTACTCGTTGCATAAATGTAATATTTTTTACTTTGTTGGGTAAACTAAGCATTCTGCGGTTCGACCCTGGAGATTTTAACGCCTTCTAATATAAATATGTTACTTTATCATCACATTCCTTGACAGCAAAGCATGCATATTCATCAAATTTGTAATCTTGGTAACATAGCGTAAGAACTCAAATTGTTACAACGGAACTGCCTTCTAACCAAGGCTATAATTTAACTAGTGGCATAGTAAAGGTTGTCACAAATGAAAAATTTAAATTATGATATTTCAAACAATTAGTTATCCTTCAAAGGCGAAAGAGTGCTGTTAAGTGAGCTGAATATGAGCAGTTTTTTGTTCAACGCTCTTTCCTTCACAAGCAGGGTATCTAGTTGTCCGAAATAAAGAATTCATGAAGCCTTGTTGTTGCGCATTATTTTGCTTCAACAAATTTTAGTCTAAGTTTCCGTTCTGATTGCTACCGATACTAACTTGAGTATCTGAAAGCGTCTCCAAAAGGAGAGCCATCTTACCTTTATCAAAGCATCCTATACAGCAGTTAAGTATAAGTAACTTATATTCAACCGATAGCTTATGGGGAAACACTGAATATAGGTTTCGGCTTTAATCGAGGTTTTTCTGCTTCCTCAATAAAATTCCACCAACACTGCACATTGCTTTCCGTTAACCTTGTTTTCATTTTCATTTCACCTTAAAGACTGGGTGTCTTTCTGGAAATACTAACATCTGTTGGCTCTAGCGGATGCTTCTCATTCGTTTCCTGAGCAATCCTGATCTTGTAGTTGCTACATTACCTTACAACTTGGGGTTGCTGAACACGGAACAAGTTGCTCACGTGGTGAAGTGAAATGGATTTACTGGAGATGCCTACCTGAGGTGTCTGAGCACGGGATAACAACACCCTTGGGTTCATTCATCCTCAAAAGCGAAAGCAGAATACCGAGGTGCTTCAAGCTTGCTTCCAACTTGCACTGTTGTGCTACATATGCTTCTTACTACTAAATCAATATGGAAATAAAATAGTACTTTCACTAGCAATGCGGAATACGTCGGGTAAAGTTGACGAATTTCTGCATTGTTGTTCAAGAGTTTGGTTTATTCCTTACGAGTAGTGAATAGTTATATTTCTTACCAACCAGAAGGGCGCTATCTCCTTTACCTTCCATCAGACTATATCACAAGCATCGTATATGTAGCGGTCAAGTCTAAGTGGATAGGTACGTTGCAAAACCACCCAGGTTGACTCAGGCTCAGCCTGTCATTTCATCCAAATCCTCATCCTATGAGGTTTTCACCTGTTTTAATTTGCAGATAAATAAATATTTAATATTAGAGTAGGCAATGCAGTATAAGAAGTAAAATCTGCATTTAGTGAATGCTGGTGTTTTCTGCTAAATTGTGATAGGTGCCCTGAAACTTGACAGTTTTGACTTGGGTGTGTAAATGCATGTTGGTACAAAGGAACTTTGATGCATTCCGTTAATGCCAACTTTTACTTTCAGATCTAGTCTACTACAAGCTTAAGAAACCAATCTTCTAAAGTACTATCATAATAGAAATATCCGTTGTATTCCCAGAGTTTTACACTCCAGTAAGCAGTGTTCTTCAGTTCATCAGACTGGACAATAGACGACATGTAGGCTTTCCATGGAGATTCTTATCGTCCACAAGTGTGATCACTACAGGTTTGCTCGCTATTCCTACTCAGTAGGTCCTTAGCCAGGGGTCTATCGAATGTTTTGATAAGAGTTTTAACCGGTAAGGTTCTTTCATCTTACCTAATGTGCTTTTCTTGATCCATGGTATACTGCGATTTTTAGCAATTTTCTGCTAATGCCGCAGAAATGTTCTGGTTCTATAAAGTTAATCTTGGTTCATTTTTTCCCCTGTTAATCTTCCGCGTCATTGTTTTCTATGCCCTGATGTCCAGGCACCCACAAAGCTGTAATTCATTCTTTGTGGTAATATTAATGACAGCCTGGAAACATTCCCATACACATTTAAAGTTGTCTTGATGAGACTTAAGCGCACTGAGTTTAGCTTGATTGCCTTTGAAAATGGACGTTGTTTAACATTATTTTTGTTCCCATAGAAGATATGACTGGTCAGAAGTGCAATTACTTTTGCCTAATAAAACTAACGAAGTTCAAAGCTTACAGAGATCTTTGTTTTTGGAAATAATCCAGAAACTCCAGTTTTTTTCTGCCCTTTTAAGACATCTGTAAGAATGTTAGGTAGAGAAGGTGAGCAATGTTATAAAATAAGTTTTTATGAAAATTTGAGGGGAACATTATTTTTGTGGTAATCATGCGATAAACTAGAATTATAACTTTTAGGTAATTTCTAAAGGATATTTACATAACAGAAATTTAACACACTTAGAATGGACAGCAAAGTGTAGCCCCACAAGGACCTGGCATGTATGAATTATAATTTGCTAGTGATTCAACAATGCAGCGCCGTGTTTATATGGAAAGTGGTACAGCCATCCAGTGTTTGACATTGCGGAACAGCCTATTATAATCAAATTCCTGACAAAAAAGGCTATAAACGGTCCAAAATCTGTGGTGATTGCAGAGATAGTGTGGCAATACACTTTCAAATGTTAGTGTCTGTAAGCGGAGCAGTGTGTTTAAAAATGGAATGGAGGTGGTGGATAATGGACGTAACTTGCCCCAGCTGAGGACTTCAATAGGCAAGACTCATTTGTCAGAACTGTATTTGCGTGAGTTTCTTCACAGATCGTCGCACAGTAAATGTTGGCAATTGCTGGGTACTTCTGGAAGGCCCAGAAAGGACATCCATTTGGAAATTAGGGAAAAAAGAAAAACAAAAAGTAAGGGCGCAAATGTCCATAAAGGTGAAGTCAACTTACATGAGGCTGCCCGCACCATGGAAACCGTCCAGAAACTGAAATGGAAAGTTCTAGTACTATATTCTCTATGGCGTCTGACCTTATACTCGTGGACTACCATCTCTTAAGTCTATCAATACATATCGAGGAAGAAGTTGTGCCTAATAAGAATATTCAATCAAAGAATTTTATGAAAGGTTCCAGAACGCTTGTGCAACTCTATTGTAAACCTTCAAAAGTAACAACTTCAGTTTCAGACAATGGATCTTATAAACTTCTTTATTTCGCAGGCTTTGTATGGAAAAGTGTATATAATGTTACGTTCAGCTTTCTTTAACAGTGCGATAAACGCAATCTTCCGAATGCACAAAGATAGTAATACAGCAGCACCTTGGTAATTAAATAATTTAAGAAAGCCTGGAATTACTAAAAGATGATGTTTCGTGAATAATAAAAAGTCAAACACAATTTCTGCAAAACATCAATGTTATTTATGATCAAAAGTCTGCATTAGGGGTTATATTGATCCAGCGAGTGTCCGTTTTTTCATTCCGTAGTAAGTTTTGTCAAATTCTGCAAAATAATCGTTAACAGTATTGCTGAGATTCTTTTTTTGACAAATATTTCTTGCCACTGAGCCAGATTTTAAGTTCGAAAATGTAAGAATTTGATACAGGCCAAATCTGAAGAAAATGTGAGCTAGAAAACAATTTATGCACTTTTACCTTCTAGACCGTCGATTTGTGAAATGGCGCATTTATACTGCTGAAAGAGCCTGTAATTTAAGTTGAAACAGCCCAGCAATGCTGCATTATAGGCTCTTCCTATTTCAAGTAGTCTACCAGGGTTAGTTCTATAGTCACCACCTTCTGACAAAACAGCATACCGTTGATTCGACTCAGGTGTGTATTAATGGATCAAGTTTCCTTCACGGCCATGAATAGATGAAAAATGTCTTGCGGGTCGTGATTAAATAACGCGAAACGCTGTCAAAAAGTTTCTTACGCGTGCTGTTTGGGTGTAATCAGTCGCAGCACCTATCGCATCATAACTTTCCTATAAGCAGTTTTTCGTGCAGGATGATGTGCGCTCGTTGAGCTCAAACCTGTATGGTTTCAGCTTCTTCCAGCAGAATACCAGTTATATCCTTCTTGGTGGTGTCTTCAATTAAACGTCAGGACGGCCCTTCTTCAGAGCATGTCGACACGCTTTATCTAGAACTAAGTCGTTCTCAGCGCTGTTGGAGAATCTCGATGAACTGAACTTGAAATAAAACTGTTTAATCGCTGCAAGGAACTTGCATTTGTATTAGATGCAACAGTAGTAAATTCAGAGTTATCGGGCATCGCAAGGATAGTTACAAATCTGTGCTCACCAACGGTGATACCACTTAAGGATAACATTTTAAATAAACTTGTAATACAGAGTGAACATCATTTATTGTATAATATTGCAAGTATTTTATTTTTAAGGAATATAATGGTTGCAGGTAAATATTCTTAGTAGAGCTATGGAATCAGGCATTTGCAGCAATTTCTTCCATATCAACGTTGTTGTTTACTCTTTTTACCTATAAGAAAACCCTCGGTCCTCCCCCATAGGGTCAGTTATAAATGCACGTTTTTTAGAGATTAAATCGGTTGATGTATTAGCCCACCAAGTTTTGAACGCAGTTTGCTGGATTAGGAGCCAGTTTCATGTAAACATTGGGCGGGGTCTATTAGTACATACATACATGTACATCCTCTCTTCCCGCAGCTCGCCGGATCTGCATCTGCAACATAGTGACGTAATGTCCACATTGCAGTGGCGCCCTCTAACTGCATTCATTTCTTAATTACAAGGAATATAGTTTGTATGTGTATTCTAATAGCCGGTATTTAAGGAGAATTCAGAACAAAAGAGACCTCATCTATCACGTCATATCATAAAAAATATAAAGTCAATAATCTTGTAACCATAGAAACAATTAAAGAATTAGAAATAGTAGATTGTGGTATATGTAAAGTTGAAAAGCACGTATTGTGCATTCGAATGTGATTCGTTGCATTTCACGCGAGGATCGAATGAGCCTCTCAACATATATGTTACACATTATTTTTATCTTCCAAATCGTATGCAGTTTATAATTTTATTTATTATAATCTCTTTCAATTTGGAAAGTTAAAACTAACGGGAACTGGAAATATCAAATCGATTAGTGTTTGTTAAAAATTAAATAATATGATATGAACAAAACTTCTACTTTCAGTTGTAATGTGTAAAATAACGATGCGAAGTAGTTGTTCAGAGTTTCTTTGCAGCACCATCTTCAATTGTTTTATAGCAATGCCACTTGACTGCTACTTTCAATTCTGAAATTAAATAGACAGTAATTACTTTAAGATACGATAGTATAAAAATAGTTTATTGCAAAAGTTAAGCATTTAAAATTCGTTTGTTAAATTTTAAAACATTATTTCATACTAAAAACAAAAAATAAAAATAAAATGAAAATGTTAAAAGTACGAGGATAACTAAACCCTGTCTACCGAAAACTGATATGCACTGTCAACAAACATATCTTTCGGCGCTTATGTTTGGGCGGAACTGGAGAAATAAAACACTATGACGGGGCATGGACAGAGACAAAGGTAGTAAGATTTTCCTTTCTATTTTTCCCACAATGGTCACAGTGTCTTATCAATAAAGTATTACCATATACAATTAAAAAGATTGCTTGATAAACATTCGTACAGTTATTTATTGGTAATTTTATTTACCAATAACGGAAATAACAGACTGAACTGGGCAGATATTTTGTTAACTATTTAACAAAGGAGGAGTAATACAGCGTTTGTCTTATAGTCAACAAGGACTACGTCTGTTGACATCGCATCTCAGCTGTCGTTAAACAGAGAACAGAAAAAGTTTGAGACTCGAGAACCTAAACACCACTGAACTAGAACATGTCCAGCGCAAGTTAACCAATCTTTCATATTATAGGCGTAACAAAAATCTATCCAATCTTTAATTTCAGCGCAGTTAAGTGAGATAGATGTAACTAAGTAAAGCTATGGATATCAAATGAGAGCATTTACCATCCATGGTTTTCTATTACTTTTAAAGTGGCTTTAACAAGACACAGGCACTCTAGCGTTTAGGCTTTCTCGTTCACGTACAACAATATCCTATTGGTTCAGCGAATTTTACCCTAAAATGGTATCGTAAAGTTTCCAAACATAAATGATAATGTGGTGTACTGAGGCTTATTTCATTTTTTGACTGAAGTATGGAACGAACGCAGTATACTTTCATATTGTTTAGGTAAGTGTACTTAAACCAATATAGGATTAAAAATCTAAATTTATACTAACAAGAAAACCACAACATAACTGTCTATTCATTTGAGCTGAGTTAATATGGACTTCTGCACTTTTATCATAGCTACTAATTCGGACATACTTTTTCATGTTTCCATGTGTGTCCATAACTAACCTACAAATAAATATTACTACAATTTATATGATCTTATTGTATTGTTATCTAAATGCACTACACTTACGGAGGAATACTTTTTTGCACTTACCTTTCACAAAATATTTCCAAAGTACAGTACTGTGCATCCCATCACACTTACTAACAAAAATAATAAGACGGGGTTCCGCTGACACTCCTTACAGTAAAACAAGCATTTTCACGATTGGGCGGTAATTTATGCTTTGAGAAAAACAACAGTTGAAACATCCTGCGTGAACACGCAGTGTAACCAGTAGGACATACAGGGGTGCTAAAATGTGTACACTGTTTGATCATCAATAACCTTGTAATACATTCAAATACAAGTCTCAAATATAAAGGTGTAGCTTAGTGTCTAGGACTTATGTAGCCGTGGATAGGTAACGTTTGTTTTGTTAACGTTTGTTTTGTTGGTTTAGATGACATAAACAGAGGCACAAAGTGACGAATGTGAGGCTATCATTCGAAGAAAGGAAGGTGATTTTGAATTGATACTTCTGTTTGAAAGCAAGTATGTGCTACAGTGAGAATGGAGAAAGGAGTTTCGAACATACCCACCGACACGTCTCAAATCTGCGCGTATTTAGGACAGATTGTCCTCTCGTAGGTTCATTGGGCCGTTCTTCTTTGAGGAAAAGTTACCGGTGCAGCAATCGATTTTACCTGCGGGACGAAAGGGACGAAAGGTTTCATCTGCCCACCTCACTATCATGGTGACTTCAGAGAATATCTTGATGAAACTCTCTCCCTGGACGACGAATAGACCGAAGAGGCGTTGTCGAATATGCAACACGGTTCTCAGACCCAACACTTCTACAGTTTTACCTCTGGAGTACCTTGAAGGATGTTGTGTATCGGACAAAGCCACTACGCGAAAACATTGGCTTTTCGTGTGCAGCTATTCCACTGGACATGTCACAGAATGTATTTCGGCGGCATCGACTGTGTTTAACTGCTGGTGGTGGCCACTTCGAACACCTCATGTGGTTTTAATAAGTTGAGCATTAAGCTACATCTTTGCCAAATTTGAGATTTGTATCTCAATTTATTACAAGGT
This sequence comes from Metallyticus violacea, assembly GCA_030762175.1. Classification (NCBI taxonomy): domain Eukaryota; kingdom Metazoa; phylum Arthropoda; class Insecta; order Mantodea; family Metallyticidae; genus Metallyticus; species Metallyticus violacea. Next base: position 126,071,217 of record CM060832.1, read on the forward strand.
TATTATGATCAAAAAGTGTATACATTTTTGGACCCCTCTTTATTTGTTCAGATGGGCGCCTCACAATTGACGCCATGAATGGATCTCGGGGCCTCCCGAATGCGTAGCTCCACAAGGCTACGTTTCGAAAATGCAGCTCGCATTGACTAGTGCAACTTATTGCAGCTTGATGAATTTCTTGAGTTATACATATTAAAAAACAGTTGTCCATACCGCGACGTTCAAGATTATAAGAATATAAAGATGTTACGGAAAGTAGTGGTATATTAGTGAAGACTGCTTCGTATACTAACCTTATTATTATTGCCTTAAACCTTTTCCTTCCTCTCGATACAAACTTGCTTGTTATTGGACATCCAACTTTTGGAAAGAATTGCCTCTATTTCCTGGAGAAGATAAAGAGAGCTGGTCTACGTGAGTGGAAATGCAACTTCCAGTTGGCTCACTGAAAATAACACTGCCAAGACGGACTGGTATTTGTTGGTATTTGTAGGAATTTCATGCTAGTGGGATTCTGCTTTGATTTTGTTAAAACTTTCTCGATGTTCAGTTCTGGAGTAGCTAAATGTCATTTATTTTTGGAAAAGATAGATTAAAATGTCTAGTATTTTGCATATTTACCATATCTAGTGGCTAACATAAAAGTTAATAAGTTCATTTTAATCCCCTCAATGTAGAAAATAGCTTTGTGCATGTTATTGCTGAGGTGATATCTCTTCAGTGTGAATACGCACATCTCTAATGCATCCTCCTTCCTTCCACATCTCCCTTTTGCTGCTTCAACAGCGATGTGGGCAGCTTTGATTTTATAAACGAGATAACCATGCCTTATGTAAACATACGTAATCACTAATCAGCGTTGACTTAATCTGCGAGCTTGATTTTCGGAAGGATCCCTTATCAGACATTATTCCTGAGGCAACGATATCGACTTTTTGAAAACGAGTTTTAATGAAATTATTGTACTGTGAGAGTAGTGTAAAAGTCCCGACATAGTTCCAGCTGTTTGGCGGTTAGACAATGCATTGCTCCCGGCATAGCATATGAAATAACAGAAGTTGATACTCTGCTTAATGTAGGGGCTTTAAATATTGTTCATATTCCTTGACAAACAATTCAAATCTTCTTTGAAAATATTTACTGATACGCATAACTAATGAACTAAACTTCGTTTCGAATATTTTTTATATTTTCCTCCAATTTCCACTTTTTGCCGATTGCCATGATTTTCTGAAGGAAGGGCTGATGATGGTGAAAAATAAATCCTCTGTGTGGAAGAAAAACGAATGGGGAGAAAAAAAGAAAAGGAAAAAAAAAATAGCCTGGATCAACTATGAATAGAAAACACATAATCGCAACAGTTTGTACTACGAAGTGATAGGATGTCCTTTTAGTAAACAGTGACATGAATTATTGACTTTAGGCTTCACAAAGCCAACGCTGTTAGTGGGGCGATTTTGTACTCTCATTCTCCCTTAATTGCCAAGTTTAGCTAAAATTACCGCTATAAATTCAAGTTTGCAGCAGAAGAACTTAACTAATTCTATCAAGCGATCTTTATGCATGTATAATTAAATACTTTGCAACTATGCAAAGAAACATTTCTTCCAGAACAACCGCATGCTTCATTAATTAATATTCCAAGTTTTGAAACAGAACACAGACTTAATAAATTAGCGGTTTCTTGTATCAAATTGTTTTCCTTTTACGGGTAATCCTCCTCCATGTCCTTCCTAAGAGCATATGAAGAGGTTTTGGGTAAGACTCCACCGTAGTTCGTTATGCAGATTTACGTTGAACAAATATGTACCTTTAACTTGGACATAGGGTAGGTTTGTGTTAAGTGCCAGTAGGTCGAAGATGCCACTTTGTTCATATTTCATTCTTGTAGCGCTATATGACAGTGTAGATCAGTTGTTATCGTGCATTTTGTCATATAGTGAGAATTGTGCATGGGAGATTCTCCAGAAGTTTCGTGTTGGATCAGAGGAATCCTAAAACATATATCTGTTGCACAAATGATCAATACACTTTTTATAATATTCGTCTTTGTTTTTTGCTATATTATATATGCTATGCACTTTAAGAAGAATTTGTTTTGCTTGGAAACAATGTGGAATGCATGACCCATAACCTAATTTGCCGTTTCATGAACTATACAAAGTTTAAATACAATGGCTGTTTTATAAATATTACACTTTTTGACATGCCTTTGCATGTATTCTTAATTTTGATTATCTTTCTCAATGTACTGTGCAATGGATGCAATGCACTTGTCCCAGTGTTTCTGCCAGTATTAAACACATGCTGGGGGAGGGGGGAATGACAGGTTCTTCACAATCTCCTTCACACCTGTTTCTGATGATGTAAAATGCCTCCCACGAAGGCATTTCTTCAATTTGGGGAAAAGGAAAAAGTCACAAGAGGTTAAATTGGGACTATAGGGAGGATGAGAGTCGCTTCACATGATTTTATGATATATTCAGAAACAACATTTGCTATCTGCGTCCAATTATCTTGGTACAGCATTTTGTTGCACGGAAATATGACCTTTTGTGTGTGATATGGCCTTGCTGAATTTTCAGGTCATTTCTATAGTATTGCCCAGTTACAATTATAGTAAACAGTAAAATAGTAAATTATTTTAAAAATGTGTTTAACTGTGTATATTTTAAGTTTTAGGTTTTACAAATGCTTGTATTATTGCGTTTCTGCAATGAAGCGTGATGTAAGAGATGAGAAGAAGAAGGGGGAAAAAACACAATTAATACTGTGGGATATAATTCTCATATATTTTAAAGTTAAAAGAAACATGTTGTGCATTTGGGTAACTGGATAGTTGCCCAACGTTTTAGCTATTTTTCAATCCACTTTCACATTGCCAACCACTATTTTGACTGCCGTTTTGTCTCCGGGTTTTGTGGCATATACAAGTTACGACTACAATCACAAAACGAGCCAGAAGTTATTCGAATTGTGCTACAACTTTTCCAAACCGATTTTGAAATATCCTTTCTCCACCGTTTGTGGTCTGGAGTCAATAACTTAGCACTAATCGCGCACTTAGTTCTTTATATGCAGAACATTATGCAGGATATGCACCCTTTCATATGACATGCATATCATTTCAGCAATCTCACGGGTCTTAATTCGACGGTCTTCTATCACGATATCATTACTTTTATCGACTATTTCTTCAGAAGAAACATCAAACGGGCGTCCGGAAAGTGCAGCATCTTCAGTGTTCGCATGGTCACATTTAAATTCATTTATCCAATAATAAATGGTCTTAAAGTGCTGGTGCAGAGTCCCCATCAAGTTCCTTAAGCTCAGTTTTTATATCTGGGCGCAGTCCACTTTTAAAAATAAAAATTATTTCTCACTACACGATACTCGTCGTTATTTCTACGAAACGTGTTACACCAAACACTTAAGAAAGCTGCTGAAAGTTTTAACAAAAGCTTACCAACAGTCATGCCGCTTAAAAAATTATGTACCATTTCGTTGAAATTTACTGCACTCTCATATGCTCCACAGGTTTCGAGGTCGACCAAGATCGTTTTCTGGCGCCGTCGTAGCATTTCTCTAATACTCGAGGAATTTATCGGCCTTGGAACGTGTAACATGAACATTCTATGTTTGATTTTTATATCTAAGATACAAACTCCTCTAGCGCATTATTGAAATCTACTATACCAAATGCCGCAATATTCGACATGGCAAAACGATGTACTACAAGCCATAAAAGCTTGAGAGGCAATGATCAATGCGTACATTAACGTTAAAAATGTTTTCGTAGGCTTTCGTTTTACATCGGAGTCCTTCGATCTCATCCGAAAACAGTTAATGTTATACTTTGTAGGTTATGTGTGTTATCAATCTTGCTTTAGAAAACACAAAGGATGTTTAATACACATTTTAAATATAAAGCGAAGAAATCAAAAGCAAGCCGACGCTTTAATAGAAAATGAAAGTAACTGAAAAATGTTTTCCATTGAGATTATGTTAATTGTAAGCTGTCATTTCTGTTAACAACCTTCTGGAATAATTTTCAACAATATTTGAATTTGTGCAATACTTAGTTCCTCAAAGCAACTTTAAGCAGTTTCAAAAGATAGAAAATATTCTCCTGAATTATAGTAGGGCAACGTTTGGAGTAATTTCTTCTATCACTTGGAGATTTTCTAAGAATCACCAGCAAGATCTCACCACAACAATAATATTAAATCTTGAATCGTGACCTTACTCTCTTGACTCATATGTCAGGTATAATACCGGTAAAGAGTCTCTATGCCAAATTCAGAGCATGTTTGATTTTCTTTGAGTAATGTCTTAGCATTTAACGTATAACGTAAGTACGTGCGAAAACTTAAATGAATAATGAAAATGAATAATGGAAGCATAATCTCCTATTCTGAAGTCTCCCGTTGCACTAAAGATTATCCAGGATGCTCTGAGAGGAACAGTGAAATAAATATGCCAGAGCCATGCTGGGTAATGTGGCAGGTAATACGTTGTAGCCACGAGACGTAGATCGATGCTCCTGTTTTAAACTGCTGGCCCAGTTTTTACCATCCGGTCCTGCATCGCAATGCTGCGGCGAGGCGACAACAGGTATGTGCAAGATGTCGCGTGCAGCGAAATGTAAACATGTCACGCAAGTTTGTACCAACATCCGCACACGGGCTAAACAGCCGATACTGCTACAAACACGCCAGACGTTCGTAGGTAGCCAGGCTTTTATTGGGTAGCATTTACGTGCTGTAAATTCATTTCAGCTCTCGCCTAGCTCGATGGGCAAGTACTCGAGTTTTATTTTCTTCGCCGTAATCATTTTTACAGCGCTTGCCAAATAAAAGGAACAAGAGGTTCCGAGGAGAGTTTTCATTCGGCTACCTTCTTGCCAGCTGTGAATTAGGGAAGAAGTCCTAGACTAAACGTTTTAACGAATAGGAAAACAGCGACATAGTTCTTTCACATCTAAAAGCATCTAGCGTAATCTGATCGGGGTTAATATGCGAACATGCCGCTATTTGGCCTACTTTCAATCACCCGTTAAATGAAGACCTTACTTTGCTGAAATTGTTTCATCCACAGCTCTGCATGAATTTGCTGGCCTATACATTTCGAACATTATGCCAACTTATAAGAAGACATCCACAAATTATGTAATTAAAACACCAAATGCTTCAACCGTTATTATTTTCACTCATTTTTCGTGACATCTGTTGTAAAACTACAATGAACAATGCACACGTTCTCTTTATTTTAGCTTTAAACGCACTGCATTGTTTCTGAGTTCTTTTATTTTAAAATTCTATTTTTCCCACGTGCAAAGACATGACTACGCCACTTGGATGTCAGCCAGTTTGCGGTCCCACTCTGCACGTCTCTCAGCTATCTTCGTATTGCAGCTATGACTTTCTCACTAAATCTCTTTTCACGAATCTCTTTAAAGAGAGAATTGAAGGGACAGAGGTCATAGGTGCATTATCTAGGATGTGTAATGTGTAAGTGTCCTAAGCGGAAAGCAGGGTAGACAATATAATTGAATACTATTGTTTGCCAGCAGAGCAAGCAGCGTGCATGTACAGGCAAAAGTTTATGTATATAAAACAATGGACAAGCTAAAGGTTTTGCGGAGATGGAAATTTCAAACTTAGGTACTGAAATGATCAAAGTAAAGACGAGATCAAGATTCCGCCAGTCACCGGCTCCATCAATAAACAAGTTCTCGCATTTCTATTCGCACAATTTTGGTCGGTAATAGAATGCATGCAACACTTTTTTTTTCTTTCATAATCAGATCCCGGAAATGTAGGCATTTATTTTTGTTAAAAAGGCACTAAAATACAAAAATTAGACATCAAAGTAATTAAAATACGCATATATTAAAAGTGAAATCGGAGAGAGAAAATAGGTATTTAAGATACTTAATTTCTTTACCACATAATAGTACTTTAAGCTCCCTTTTCTTGGTTACAGCAACAAGATAGTTTTTCAAGGTATCAACTGTCATAGTCAGCCGCTTGTTAGAGAGAATATTTTCATCATGGAAAGAGAACGTTTTTATTGAAGTGTTTGGAGCATATTTAAACCAAGCTGTTCCGGAACGAACAGTTACAACAGAACATTTCACATTCCAGGACATCAAGACAAAGTAAAGTAGTTTTAATAGTCCTGACGAATGAGCAAAATATGCTCTGGTCCAGTTCATTTTCTGTTTATGTGTTTATAGGAGAATCAGGTTAGTTTCTTTCTTACTTCCGTACTGAACACATTGTCGAGCCTGTTTATTGCACAGCTATACCATTTTCATCTTTCTCGCTTGCAGTTGTTTAATACATTTATGCAACTGAGAAGTTATCCCTACCACAAATTTCCTAGAATTGTCTCGCGCAAATTAATACTAGTCACTCCCCAGGACTATTCAAAACCATAGTACTTCCTTCATCCTCTCTATTTCCTGGTATTCTATGCCCGAGATGATCGTGCATTCTGCTGTTTAAAAAGCTTAAGTGGTTGGGTTAAGAAGAAAGTTTTTGACTGCTTGAAAAGAAATATATAACAAGATTTTCAATCGATATTTTTGTGGGGTGAACATGTCAGTTAATTTTATAACTTTTTTCACTTCGATATGTGCTTTTTTAAATAGGTAAATAATCACAGAAGAAATATGTAACGATCCAAAATAGGCAAAAAAAAAAAAAAAAGTTTGTAACCTTAAAATAGGCAACAGAAGCCAAAATAAGGGGGGGGGGGAGTAGGATGAAAATGGCTCTACGACCCCAAATGTACGAAACATGTTCATTAAATATATCCACCCAGACAGAAAAGGCATTTTGCATAACATCCTGTCTCCGTTCAAAATAGATACGAGTACTACTTTGTAGTATGGGAGTTGTGCAAAGTGATATCCGTCTGCATTCACTTATTTCTGACATCTTTAATGAAATTTGCATTCGCTGGAAACCAATATGCTTCTACAATTAAGTTCCTGTACAATATGGAGTAGTTCTTGTACACAGTGTTTTTTTTTATTCTGCTGGTAACATGTCAGTACAGTACATTACAGTAAAATTTGGTTCATTAATACATTGTAATTAATAACACTGGCCTGTAACAGTAAACTGCGAATAGTTGTCCACATACTGCCACCAGTGCTGAAATTGTTGTTATGCAAGCGAACTGATGTGGTTTTGTGCTGCGCTCAGCTACGGATACAGGCCAAAATAACTAGGATATTTACGAGATATGTATAATGCTTTGTGTTAATCTTTGGTAGGTTCTTATCATTTTAACAATCTCTTTCTTTCAAAGGATTCTTAATCCGCATTCCATCTTCAGAACTAAATCCTAATTAAATAGTAATTTTTTTTTAGTTTACACGAATGAATATATTTTGTACGAGTACATCTCTCATGATAGCAAATAATTCTTAGCAGGTATACACTTTTTCTGTAAAATTTTATACACATTTTCAGAATTTAAATAGCTAATATAGATAACCGAACTCTTGAAAAAAAAAAAAAAAATGCACTTGATATGCTTAAAGCGATCAGTTCTAGGTCAGAATTGTTTTTCTTCTGTTCATAAGCACAATTAATTATCATTACAAAGAACTTTAAAATCTTATGTTTTGATTCTATTCCGCAAATTGTTAAGCTTTTAATTACACAAAGTATTGAGACAGTCTTATGAGATACGAATTACAATATTGCAAACTACTGATCTTACATTCAACCAATGCTTTAATTTTAGATATAATAAATCTGGTATGCAGGTAAGTATTTCATAAGTAAATATGACATTTTCTGCATTAGCTTAATGCCACTAGCTGATATGTTCACATTTTTCCCTTGTATTGCTGCTCTTAATACTTGGTTTAGTTTTCGTTTTCACACTCGTGATTGAGTTTTTGTTCCTTGATCACCTTATGGTTCAAATCGGTCTTTTAAAGGCGTTTGCTTTTATTCATTAACGAGTCCAGCTTCTAACCAATCTTTCAATGTTTTTTAAGCTAAGTTTTATTAGGCGACACTATTCAAGCCCTTGCATTTTCAGTAATGCTTTTCTGCTTACTCGCCATGGTTTACACTCTAGACCACTTATTACAGCCAGCCAAAACAACAACATTTATTGTACTTCTGAACTAGATTAGCTAGGTTTTATAATCGATATGATAACTTTGATGTCGCTTTTCATTACATATATTTATGCATTATACAACTTGCACATTTCACTGGGCAATCGGAAATTGATATTCCGATGGGAAGTTACTGCGTTACAGCCTCACCACCTGCCGAGGGAAATCATGTCGCACGTCGGAACTCGTAGCGTGCAACGATTTCTTATTTCCTTATCTATTAGTAGTAAATAGAAATTAATGTTGTATCATCGAAGTGCCTGCCTACCCATCACTGAAATATGCCCGAATTTTGATAAGATTTTGAGACACTTGCCTCTCCCGAATACTGAAAAATGCCTCCCGGATATTTTGTTTCAGCGCCTTCGCGGGTTTTACTTCAGGTGCAGCAGAATTTTATGTAAAGGGAGATGCAGTAACTAGGTGGCCTTATATGCACTGCCGATGGATGCATCAACTTGCTTGGCTAATCAAGTTAAGACTCTCGAGTAAAAGTTTCTAATCACAGCCTATTTCGTCAAGCTTCTCTGCTATCCGGTTTTTAGGCCTCTAATCAATGAAAACTCCTTGGGTTCGAACTTTGTTTACCAATCTGAAAATTGGACGTGTTACTCCTGAAAATTTAGTCAGAAATTCTGTCCTTAAGCACTTTTATATGTATTTTTATTTTGAATATAATTATAAACAAATATTTGAGCACGCGCGTGTCTACTACGCACTTCTTACAGAAATGTAACTGAATCAGTTGGCATGATAAACACGACTGAAAAAGCTCGATTGCCTCAGTCGGCGGAACTTTAACTCCAGTCTTAACGGAAATCGCGCATCCTATGAGGACATAAAAACTCCAATTGTGTACGGAAATGAGGGCAGCATATAATGTTAACTGAAAAAAAGCTTTCAAGTGATGCATTTAATTTGAGAGACAATGAAATTGTTTGTATATTGCTGCCAATGTTTATGAGATTTATTCTTAGCAGGAAATCTAATGAAAGAAGTGATCGGACAGAGAATCGGCAGTTACAGACTGGTTTTGATTGTAAGCGTTCTCCCCCTCCCTCCCAGTAATTTTAGAATTCCCCTCGTCATATCTATTTCTTGTGTTAAGCACTTAGAAAGCATTCAGCGAAAAGCGTATTCATCAGAGCGGCTATAAACTCTCCAAGCAAATTTTAAAAATGCAAGGCGAGATATCCTCTCTAATATGCTCAGTTAAATTTCAAGTGGCCCTAAAGAATTATGCTGTATGATCTTAACAACACTTTTAGAAAGTGTAGGTTTTATTATTTTTTTTTTTTTCCCCTCTCTGGAAGCATTCGGCTGTAAAGCAGAGTGAACGCAATCGTTAAGCTTCATAGCTTTAGCTCCTTTGCGCAGATCTACTGTTCCTGCTTGGCTACCGCTCAAAATCTGTGCCATTTGGACGCCTTACTCACTAAATGATAAATTATGTGAAGTCACTACAAACTGCACCTCCTGCTAATCTTCCATCCATGACTGCCGATATATTTTCGAAACACGGGTGAATCAACCAGATACTGAAATTTTTTATGTGTGCAAACTAACGCTGTGCTGAAAATATGCACAACACACATACGTAGTTTACTCTAATATAGTTAGGTACACCGATTATATTTAAATGCAGAATAACAGGCATTGAAGTACAGAAAAACGTGGTTTTATACACGCGAGAAAATCTGGTTTGGAATCATGTTTCATCAGTAGGGCTCGTCGATCCTGACGGTGTATTGGTTGCCATACTTGCCTCCTAAACCCAAGTTCGCGGGTTCGAACCCGGCCAGGACCGATGGATTTTTTCGGGGCGTAAAAATCCTAAGTATGGTTTCCTTCGGAAGGGAAGTAAAGCCGCGGGTCCCGTGTCGTACATTTATGGCACGATAAAGAACCTCAAGCCTGAAAGAGAGGTCTCTGAGCAAAATTAGTCGGCCGTTTCACGCCCTGAGTTGAATGGGACGCTGATAACCTGAGATGTTAAAGAGCGTCCATAAATAAATCAATCAAAAAAAAAAAAAAACAGTAGGGCTCTGCATCTGGTCATTTTCCATACACGTTATGTGTTTGTCAGTCATTAAGTCTTCGCTTTCAACGGAGAGAATGGTTTAGCCAATAAGTTCAAACGGAAGGCGCCTCCCCACTACTACCTGCGGAAGAACTAGATACCTTATATGTTCGTTAGTTATAGAATCTTCGCCTTGAACGGAGGGCACGGTTTATTCAAAACAGTTCAAGCTACAGTGAAGGCACCACTCCGCTACTGCTCGCAGTAGAGCTATGTATGTGGGGTGAGTTGCCGCCAAGCAATACTCTATACACAGTTATACTGATGCGGGTTGCTTGGAGCTCCTTGCTGTCCTAACGCAGGGCTCTATTCATCAGTAATGCATATTAAGCGTGGATTAATTACCGTTTATCATTAACGTCCCCATAACATTCAATTACACAACTTTACGAACACCTGCCTGCAATTTGGACAATAGCGACCTTTCAAGTGTAAATTTACTGAATTTCGCGTGTAAATGACCCATTTTCTAAAACTTGGCCAGAAATGTGTGGCTGTAGTAGGACAACATTTTCAACATCTACTGTCGTAAGGTACCTGCCTATTTTCATTGTAAATGTGAGAACTTAATCTGTTGTGAGGATATTACTTCCGCTGATTGCCACCCGTCAACTTCCGTTAAACGGGAACAAAACGATGAAACAATCAGTACGAACTCGTGAATAAATTCGTTTTCTATTGCCAACTGCATCATAGATATAGCTCATTAATAGTTGAAATTCATTCATAGTTCATTATTTCACATTTGAAATAATTTAGTTTCTCGTTTTCGTTAAACGTATACTCATTTATTATGACTACCAAATTTTTATGTTATGAGGACGAAAATTGTGGGGAAAAAAAAGAAAAAAAAAGTCTGAACCTCTAATGTTTTCTGATAAATTCTGTGTATCTATCGTATATTATGTTTCTTATTTTAAATTTTGAATATTTGAGTAGAAATAACCACAAATAAAAACAATTAAATTTCTTCTAAACACGTCCATATTAAAAAAAAAAAAAGACTTTAAAATATTTCACATTTCCTGTTAACAAATTCAAACGAATAAAGATACTAATCCAGGAATATGGATTAAAAGCGCGTAACATCGTTATCACACACACAAACAGTATTGAATATTTTATCTCAATTTCCTACATATTTAAATTATTAATTTTCATATTCATTTTTCCAGCTTCTAATAGTTATGTTTTTTCTAATGGAAGAACCATTTAACAGTTTGTTATTGGTAACATATTCGTTGTGTAAACTTTTAGGCTCTAAGGATTAAAAAAAAAAAAAAAAAAAAAAATACAGCATACAGTGCTGTTGCGCAGACAATAATTTTAAGTATATAGAAGTCACTTAAAAATGCTTTACCAATTAATAGATTCGAAACCAGCATAAAACATTTTACCATACAGAATAAAAATTTCACCCTAAATTTCCATTTTTTGTATATTTATACTGATTTCTGGAAGCAAGTTTTTATAATAATTGTTTATTGTCGTATCCCATTTCTAGAAAAGCTCATGTCTAGTAGGCACAAAATTGAATGACATAATTACTGACCAATGACTCTAGTGACCAGAATTATATTTAAAAAAAAAAAAACTTTACGGATATGCGTTTTTTAAACAATGTCATTCGAATTACAGTAGTTCATCGTGATCAGAATTTCTAGTTAGAGAAAACAGCAATTTTTTTGAAACGTCATGCAAAACTGCAATGATTTTTGGCAGTGCATACTTAATTACACATAAAGACATTTGTTATATCAGGCAGATGGCGTATTCACAGAATAGGAACTGTGATTATTTTTCACCCTTACCCCATTTCATGATTGTTCTGCAATCTTTTGGATGCAAACTGATAAAACTCCGCACACGAGAAATTATAATTTATGCGACACTTGTAATATTGCTTCCAGTGATTCCATTTCCAGCTTGTTTCTTCCCTCTGTTCATTGAATATTCATATAAGAGAACACCCTCTCAACATTTGCGTTGTTTGATGGAATTGCAAAAACGTACCTACAAATTTTGCGCTGTTCAAAATGCTGTAGTTTTAACAACTAGAAATTAACCATACGCTAGCAGTAAATGCAACTTTAGAACTATAAAAATATCTTTGTTAAGAGAAAATGGGACAAATCTGCAAAGTAGTTTTTCGAGAAAATTCCGATTTCCCAGGATTTCTGGTCACCCTTCCAATAAAAGAACCTTACCTACTAAGAGACCCTGATAACTTTACTCCTGCAAACCCTTTAATTCTTCATCGTTGCCGCCGTTAAAGGGGCACGTGATATTCGGACAGCAATGAGAAAGAAACGAGGTTAACATAGAACAGGATTTAAGCATCCTATGCTATCCGGAATAAACAACGAGAATAATTAACTGATTACAGTGATAAAACTCTTAGGAAATGTCGAGACACTTACTCATTATGATATCTCTCTCGCCATTTACACGAGCTTGACGCTCTCTTCCTGCAGATCTGTAATGAGAGACAGAAGCATTAGTGCTATTAGTATCAGCGCTTTATGAAGTCATTTTCTCCATTGCATTGTTAACATCTGCTCTTTTAATACCGGCAAGGCCAATCCAAAATAAGGATGAACCTCGAGGTTTGTTTATCTTTGTCAATGAAATGTGTTCTTCCTTCCTTCCTTCCTTCCTTCCTTCCTTCCTTCCTTCCTTCCTTCCTTTCTTTCTTTCTTTCTTTCTTTCTTATTTCCGGAGCAGTTCTTGCAGAAAGATGAGTTCAAATGTACATCGTGAGCTTGGATACTTGGACTATCATCTTCAAAATAAAACTCTCCCTCTCTAACTGTGGTATTTCCTTTATGGAATGCAAGCAAGTTTTATGAGCGAAAATGATTAATGAATGATTATAGTCGCAGCGTGTTTACGTCTCTGCAAAGCGGAGCAAACTTCGTATTGGCCATTGCATTTCTCGGGTCTATGCCTTACATACCATTAACTTTACTGTCTTCTATAATTATAAGTAGCAGAGCGGGACTCTGGGGGGGAAAAAAAATAATAAATAATAAAAATAAAACTTAAATAGTAACTTGAGCTTCCCGCAACAAATTGTCTGATTGCAGTTTAAGACTGAACTACGAAATTTCCGCAAAAATTAAACGTATTTTAAATTTAGTATATAAATATAACGAATCCCCTTTGATACACACATACATAAAAGTCATCTCCAGATTCTGCGTGTCGATCGGAGAACTTCGGGTATTCTCCTAAACGCTGTATTCACAACGCGCCTGCAGCAGCTAGCACACTGCAATGGGCACTTTGCCTGTAAACTTTATATCACAATCATGAGCATATGGAAAGAGATTATTAGAGTAGCGGTGGCCGAGCAGTTTAGAAGGCATGGTTCTTCTGCGTTAGTTCCTGGGTTCAATTCCCACACAACTTTTTGTTTTATTTTTTTTATTATTGTTTTATAAGTGTATATGTGGAACATCATATATTTTAACAATCATTTGAGTTTTATGGTACTACCTATGCACACAGAAAAGTGTGATCACAAACTAACGCATTATTTACAAATAAATACATCAACAGAAACATACATTTTCTAAAGTGAAAACACATAGAAATAAACACAAAATAATGTCGGGTGTATGAACCCTCAACATATACAACTGCCCTCAATCTTCAGGGCATAGATAATATCAACTTTCTACAGTAGTGTGGACGAAAGGCTACAGCATCCCAAGCTTCTTGAAGTTGTGTCTATAAGCCATCTTTTGTCCTTCGTGCATGTTCGATGTGTGTGCAGCATATTAGATTTAGATAGAACAAATACTGACGGAAATATAATATTTATATATGTTAACGTTAAAGCTTGCTGTAACGTTATGTGGAAAACAATATTACTTATCTAATTTGTCATAATATATTACAAGGGTTTATTAAGGGGGAAAAAAAAGCGCTTCTTGCCGGGAGGCGAACTTGTGTTCTTAACCACGGCATCACTTACACACTCTGCCACAGAGCTAACGGAACATACACAGTAGTCAGCATCTTTAGTGCATGCTATGCAACAAACTGGTGCAGTGGCTACATAACTTTGTTGGATAAACGAGTTGGATATAGAAGAATTTTGCATTCAAGAGATAGCTTTTTAATGAGGTGTATATTATAAAGATATGGCAAAGGAAAAGTTAGGCTAGGTAATTTGAGATATAATGTTTATAAAAACTTTTGCAGCAACAAAAAGAAATCATGTTAGTTCTTTAATATCCCTGAGCCTTTGGTCGCAGAGAAATCAATTATCTGACTGCCACGGTAAGGTTCAATAGATCGCTATTTGACACTAGGCTATTGGTACACACATTTTTGGTAGCATTTGAGTGGCTGATAAATGTAATTTATTTTTGGTTAAATAGCCATCTGCTTAATTGAAATTGCTTGGGCTGTAAATAAAATAATGGAAATATAGTTATTATTAGAGTCCTGCCTTTGGTCACTTTGGTTAGAAGTTAAGTGTTCGTCAATCGTAGAAGCTTCGCTTTGAAGGAAAACATGGCGAGTAAAACAGTGAAGGCACCTCCCCACTACCACCTCTGGGAAGTTGTGTAAGTGGAGCGAGTTGGCACCAAGCAATATTCCATGTACAGTTATATTATTGCGAATTGCATGAATCTTATCGGTGTCCAAATGCAAGGTTCAAGTTATTGCATATATCACATGTTATTGAAATGACAGCGACAGTCAAATTACAGGTCTTCTATACAATCAGCTGCGTTGTTCTGCAATGTTTCCCAAATCCATGGTAGCCGTAGTACGCCATTGGCGAAGTGGTTATTGTTGATGTCGGCGATGAACCCCACCCCCATGACCCGTAGCAAGGAGGGAATATTCGGAAACCTGATTCCTCGAAAAGGTTCTTTCAACCGAAGAAAGAGATCGAAATCATATGGGCTCATGTCCAGCAAATATGGTGGATGTTCCAAAACATTCCAGTGTCACCATGACACATGACAGCATGCAAAAAGCAAGGTTGTATGTCCCTTAGGAAATGCAGAACTTTGCGACACACAGCTGGAGGAAACATTGGTAGGCCCAATCTGCTGACTCCGTCTCACCTGCACATAAAGCTTGACCCGATAAGGTAGCGAGCGCATCGTTGTCACACGCTTCCTGCAAATCAAGGCACTGACTGACAGGTATATTTACCACGGGCCTATTCGAGAGAGTTATTCCAGAGTTGCAAACATGCTTTATAGCACCTTACACAACACTGACTTCAACCCCTCGCTTTACCGACTACTTTCGGTACTGCACACATCCAGATCCTTCCTCCATACGAACATGCGCATACTCGCCTCCTAAAAGTGTTGCCACTACTTTATCTAGTAGTTATCACGTAATTTTAGAGTTCTTTAGTTAATTTAATTCTTATTCGAGTATTTTAGAGCTATAAGAAACAAAGTTTGACAGGCCTATTTTGAACAAATAAATTTAACACTAATAAATGGACAACGGACTGCCATTCTCCAGAGATCAATATATCTGCTTTTGAGGGAAACTTTTTGATGTGAATATCTCAATGTAGACGTGAAAGTTTTGTTAGTTGGATATAACGCAAAAGCTTTAAAAACAGTGAAGCATAATTTAATCAGACAAGATTAATGGAGCTTCAAATCCGCGCTGGTTCTTGAATTCATTAGCTGCCGTAATATATAACGTTTTCGTTCCATTTCATAGTGCGTTTTATTAATCATCATTTGTTTGCGGAGTACACCACAATAAGCTCCTGGTGTATTAATATGGGTCCTTTTTCATATGAATTTTATTTAAACTTGTAGTAAGTTGCTCACCTCCTTTTTAAAATGTTTATTATTTTGTAATCTACAATTTCGACACCACCAATAAGGAACCTGTATATTCCTTAGTGAAGAGGATAAAAACTCATGGGGTTTTTCAGAAAGAAAATTGGTGCTGGTATGAGGCATTATTACTCTGTTGGTAATGAGCTATGATAAGTTGTGTGCCTACGACCATGAAACGCTCTCTTCATTGGTTGATTTTATTTCTTTTTACTGCAGCTATAGTAAAACATTTTAATAGGTCGTTTAAGCGCGCAAACGAATTAGGACAGTTTATTGTGCTTTAGCCTGGAAGGCGGACACACACCAGAAGAACAATTGCACTCCTTTTGCGTGTTTTATTATAATTAACTCACTCATCTCTTTTGCTTATGAATGCTAAATAGACTCATTTGTATTCACTGAGCATATTGTTCACACTCGTCTCGTCTTAAAACTAAACAATGTGTTCCTTTGTTTGGATGTGCTTTATATTTCAGTGTCCTACTAAGGAAAGAAATTATTTGAAGAATTGATACTTATACACCTTAAGAAGAAGAAAAAACGAGCAGACTCTTGAAGCATTAATTTGTATGAAGTTCTACTCGGCTCAGTTCTGCATCTCTGGCGTGGGTTTTAATAGCCTTTAGCCTCATTCTGTCGCTTGGCAGACATACACTGATAACAGTCGAGCGGTTAAAATCAGTGTCTAGCAATTAAAACAACCGAAGTTCGAAAACTACCCATGCCTGAATTGATTTGTTGTTTTATGCAAGTAAAAATATTTAGTATGTATGATAATATAGCTTTCAATGGCAAATTAAAATGTATGCTCTCTCTCTCTCTCTCTCTCTCACACACACACACACATACATAGGTATAAAATAAATTAATGTAATGTAATCTTGTTTTAAAAATAAATAGGAAATTGGAAGGGAATAATATGACTTGATTTTTCGGGTTACGGCCGAATTCCAACCACGCACGGATTTGGATTTTCAACCTTCCGTGCTGACGCGCTAACCAATTGAGCTACCATGTCCTCCGAGCACGGAACGGCGAACCTCAATCTATTCAGTACATTCCTGAGACCTCCCTAATTTTTTATCTACTGTGAGAGTGTATCGATCCTGGTGGACTAGTGGTAACCACAGACGTAAAAATTCTAAGTATGGTTTCTTTCGGAAGGGGGAAAAAAAAACCATGGGTCCCGTGTCGTAGATTTACGGCACGCAAAAGAACCTAAAGTCTGAAAGAAGAGGCCTCTAAGCAAAATTTATCGGCTGTTTCACGCTCTGAATTGAATGGGATGCTTATAACCTGAGATGCTAAAGTTAAGAGCGCTCGTAAATAAACGAAATAAACAAGTCTACTGTGAGAGATTAAAGGTTTTAGCTTAATAATCAACTATATAGGGATAAATTTAGAATAGAAAATCAATACTAATTTTTAAATGAAATAAAGGTAATTTATATTTTATTTTTATTTTTCACGTTAGAATATTTATTAATGTAGTATTTATTTTGAAAACTAAGATTATTGATTTACGTTTTTGCGCTTGAGCGCAAATGCCTTAAAAGTCATTGTTGTCGAAATAAAAAATATATTATTGCCCTATATAAAACATTAATTTTTTTACTTGCAAAAAATAGCAAATAAAAATTTTAAGCATAACCAGGATTCGAACCGAGGTAGTTTATATTACTAAACAGGTGCTTTTGCCCGTTCAGCCGCTAGAGCACATGGTTCGAACAAGCGCCTTTTCTATTTATGACGTAATTTAAACATGAGCTGAATGTGGCATTAAATCATATATTGTGAACCCAGCGTTAGCGAATGCTTCTTATGTTTTCCGAATTGGCCATAGTTTCTGGCCATTCCTCATATTGTCATATCTATAGGTGAGATAATGTGTATATAAAATAGATCAAATGGAATTGGAAGTATGGTGCTAGGGATTTAGCAGCCATTGAAAGGTAACGTATAAACAATTGAAACTAGAACTTTGCATTGTGGGTCATTATTATTAAATCAATTGACTCTGATTGTTGCTAACACATGCTAATGCTTTGGCAAGAATATTTACGTATTGATGGTATATTATAAGTTTTTATATTTAAAGTGTATTACATTATACTTTTTGACAAATAATAATAGTAATTCTTTTAAACTATACTCGCAAAATTATGAAATACTAGGAATAGAAACGAAATAAACTTAATGTATGAATACATTCAATTCAGTAAATGTTCGGACAAGCAACTTTTTGCAGCCAGACAGTGGACTAGGTAGATCAAACAATTAGGTTGTTATACATATAATGCATCATTTCAGATAGTTGTGTAATCATTTATAGAAATTTCTTCTGACATTGCTTAGTTGGTCTCGCTGGACCAGCAAATAGATCTCTCATCTCTCTCATGCTTTTTTCTGCAAAAACAAATTCTTTTCTCCTGTAGTGTAGTACTCTGCCAACTTTTTTTCAACATATCACACATCGGAAATGCCTAGGATAACTGTCATCAAAGAGAGTGATGATGATGATTATTGCTTAAAGGGCGCAAAACTACTAGGTCATTAGCGCCCAGACACACCGAAGTCTGCGCAACATTAGCACTTTGTGCAATAATATAAAACCCGCTATTAATAACTGGGGTTAAATTCTCATCAACAGACCAGATCAAAACGCAGCTGCAAGAACTAGGATATTAAGTGTTATAATGGCCTAAAAGTATAACAATGAAACCCCTTAAAACAAACAACAAGGATAAAATTGTCTACAAAAGGACAAAAGTCTTAAAATATTCAGAAATTACCGTCATGGGTAAAACCATTAAAATTTAAAATTTACACCTTGCTCCAAAAGTCACAAATACGGATAAAGCGGAGCACTCGTTCCACAGCAACCACAGCATCGGCAAGTAGCTCCTCAATAGAGGAGGGCAAACCCAGGGAAAGTCTAAAAGTTGCCAGATGAGGGCATTCGAGTAAAATGTGACGCACCGTAAAGGGATGGTCACATCGTGGGCAATCTGGAGCTGGTTGACTATTAAAAAGGTGACGGTGACTAAATCGGCAGTGCCCTATTCTAAGACGAGCTAAAATCACTTCTTCGCGACGGACTGCGCGAGAAGAAGTCGACCAATGAAAAGGGGTGGATTTAATTTCTCGAAGCTTATTGTGGGGAATGATATCCCACTCATCGCGCCAGCGCGAGAGAATTCCTCGACGTATACAATGTTTAAAATCCCCTATATAAAAGCGTTGCTCGTACTCTGCAGGGTCTAAAATGGCGGATTTAGCTGCGACATCCGCGGCCTCATTACCCGGGAGTCCCACGTGTCCAGGTACCCATAGCAGAGTCACTCTGACACCAGCGGCCAGAAGCGAAGACACTGCATCCTGAACTTTCTGCACAAGAGGATGGTTGGTGTACAGGCGTTTAAGAGATAAAAGGGCACTCAGAGAATCGGAACAAATGACACTGTTCCCCAGCCCGTGGTCAGAAATAAATAAAATAGCCCGATATATAGCATAAAGCTCCGCCATAAAAATAGATGTCGCAACGTTAAGACCATATGTAAAACTAGCTCCATTAAAAACAAAGGCACATCCTACACCTGTGTCGGATTTAGAACCGTCGGTATATATAAAATTACATCCAGCAAAGTAAGAGACAATCTCGTTAAAATGACTAAGATGAATGGTGCTGCGGTCGAGGACTTTGGACAGGCCGTAAGCCCAAGATGGACGGGGGCCTCTGCTAAGAGCCAAGGGGGGGAATCAAAGAGAGTCATGCTGGTAATAGTGAAATAGATAAATTTTGTTTTTACAGAACCTTCTGATGCAATAAACATGATCCGCAATGTTAAATCCCTACTTCTCATTTCATCCTGCATGCAGAATGTTTCATAAGTGATGGTACAAACACAAGAAAACACACCGGTATCACAAGAAAAAATGTCATTAAACAGTCCAAAAATGAAAAAAATTCCAAATAAATCTGAACGTATGTTACATTCTTTGAGAAAATCCGTTTTCAGCAACATCAGAGTAGGTATGCGGTTTGTGCATAATGGTGCACCGACATATTTTACTGCAAATGTTATGTCAAACTCGAAGATGTGGTCAATGACGGATTGGTCTAGGTGAACGTACACTTTCACCTCGAATACTATTTGCTTTAAATCCTTTGGACTTTTGTGTCTGGCGTCTCTAAAATGCATACTGTACAGCTCTTTTGTTGACTCAGACGTTATCAGAGAGTTGTCGATGGAAAAGAGTATTGCAAGGACGGAATTTTAGGCCCCTCCTTTAACAAGTATCAGTAGAATAGAAATGTTAAACGCTCTTTCTATAAAAACATGAGTTTTGCTTTTGTTAAATGCTGCTAACTAGAGCTACAACACCTACTGCACAAAGGCAAAAAAGGTCACGATACAAATAACGAATCTTAACCATGTAGTCACAAGTATATCGCAAAGGGTTCTTTTGCAGACCTATGTTTATTGAGGCGTTTTTGCTTCTTCTATTATGTACTTTTCACCCTTTCTCTGTGTATCATTAGTTGTTAAATGCCATGAATACAGAGTGTTTCATTGCAGTAGGCTGCGGTTGCTATGTACATACAATCACTGTGCTTTGTATCATGTTGTGACTGCCGAAATGAGAAGGTTCTTTGTCATTGATTGAGCCGTTGCGTTGAACAGAATTCTAACCCTTGATATTCAACTTCTTCTTAGAGGGTACGTAAAATGTAAATTAATGTATATGTTTGGTGAAAGATAATTGAAAATAAAATAAGTTATAAATTATTTTTATTTATTATAGATCTAAGTGGTTATGTATATTTGAACTAAGCGTAAATCTGTTAGCGTAAACTTGAGTGGAAAGATGTTATAGGAGTACATGGAGAAAAAAGATTGAATACCACTATTCTAAACCCTTTGACTCATCTGAATGATATTTTGTATAGGTAGTGGATCGAACCAGGTGAAAAATATAGTTTATATTAGAATTTGGCAAACCACGCCTTCTCTAATTCCATTCCCTTTTACACACGCGTCTGCAAAATAAAGGCAACTGAATTACGCATAAAACCATGTGGATGTTTTTAGCTGTATGGCACAACTGTGTTTTTCTCTGATTTCATATCATAAGGGAGTGAAAGGTATAATTGAATACGCTGAAGGTATTTTGAAAATTTTATTTTCACAGTTAGGCGGAGACACATAGGTACTCGTAATTCCTACTAGTTTTAGTAAATTACTTTGTAATGTATATGCAATAATGTAAAGTTCTAGGTGACTTTGCATTTTGTCCTGTCCCAGATAATCTGATGTTAGTCATATGAAAGTAGAAGTTTTTCTTAATACGAGTTTGTTCTAAGTAGGAGAATTCGTAAAGGTTTTTCCTCCCTTCTGTCTTCTGTGAAGATAGTGCTTTCATCTAGAAAATGAAATAAACATTAAAGAATTTGTACCTTAATGTATAACTACGCCCACGCGGAGATAGGCATTGATGTTTTACAAACGTGGGGAAAAAAAAAAAAAAAAAAAAAAAAACCATGATCAGGTGGGTGTTAAAACAGAACATTAATGCGTTCTTTGAAATCTTCGTGCAATAGCAGTTTCCATGATGGGCGTTATCGCACTCGCTTGTCTTTTGTCAGCTTTGAAAAACGGAACAATTTTATATAACGCATTTACTGGTGCGGTCCATGTGAGCTGAATATGAATTTGTAACGCGATAGTGCGCATCAATTTCATTCACTGAAGGAAATGGAGTGTTCTAAAAAAAAAAAAAAAAAAAAAAAAAAAAAAAAAAAAAAAAAACACATTATGATTTCTCTGAGGTTTTTAGAATAAGAATAACAGAATTTTAAGCATTGAGGGAATGGGGTGCTCTAAAATGTTGGAAAAAATATGTTAAAATGCCTCTGATGTTTTGAGTTTAAGAATAATACACTTTTAAGCGTTTAAATCCATCTTATCCCTTTTCAAGTCTCTTACAGCTTTATTTTTTAAGATCTTATAGACATCACGTAAACTTTGTTTTACCTAGTATTATAGCATAAATATATTGGGAAAAAATGAATAAAAATAAAGTTAATTAAAGTTGCAGCTGAAAGATGGGTAAAGTCTTTGCGGCGCATATCGAGGCAAACATTGAAACTTTACAGACTTAAAGTTTGTCTTGTCATTTGTGATACTTAAAATGTTGAACAGATTAGAACAGCATTTGGATAATATTTTCCGCAAAGTTGATAATAATAATAACACAGAGCATTAACTCTGCCCAAAGATGTAGCTTTCTTTTAATAAGACATGTGCTATTATTGCATTAAAAATAGCACATCAATCAATAATATTTTAGTGCTCATCTCTTTCCTTGGTACTGTCACCTGATCGTGCTTGCGGGATTTTCAAGTTTAATTTATTGGTCAACATATCCCTTGCCTTCAGCGGTCGGTTTTTGATTTGGTTTATTTACGTACTCTCTTTAACATCTCAGGTCATCAGCGTCCCATTCAATTCAGGGCTTGAAACAGCCGAGAAATTTTGCTCAGAGGCCCCTTCTTTCAGGCTTGAGGTTCTTTTTCGTGTCATAAATGCACGACACGGGACACACGCTTTACTTCCCTTCCGAAGCAAGCCATACTTAGGATTTTTTTACTTAGGATCCATCGATCCTTACCGGGTTTGAACCCGCGATCTTGGGTTTAGAAAGCAAGCATGGTTACCACTACACCACCAGGACTGACCCGCCCGATCTTCAACCAATAGCAGGCGTTTTATGAAAGAGTAAGCAATCCAGGTATGAAAATATTGTTGGAATGTGGCGAATCGAATCAGGATTTTGATATGAACATTTTAAGTCTTTTTAATGGAAGGGGGGTTGCAATTGCTTTTCTTAGAAACTATAGCTAAAATATTGTGCACTTGTGTAGCACATGATGAGTTCTTTCTTTCTTTCTTTCTTTCTTTCTTTCTTTCTTTCTTTCTTTCTTTCTTTCTTTCTTTCTTTCTTTCTTTCTTTAAGCCCGTTTTTGCTACTGAGGCACCACAGGTGGTGTACACTGATGATATATGAAATAAAATGACATATTGGGAAATATTTTTTTTAAGGAAGGAAACGTTCCAGGCCTAAGTTTAGAGTACCTCCCTGATATTTTCCATTTATGAGGACTGAGGAAAACCTGGAATAAACCTCAGTCAGGGAGGACAATTCCGGAGGAATTCGAACCCCTCCCGCTCATTAGACCGCGCCTTAACGATTTCAGCCGTCTGTGGTGCCTCAGTAGTAAAAACGGGCGTTAAACACTATTAAAAAGAAGAAGAAGAAGAAGAAGAAGAAGAAGAAGAAGAAGAAGAAGAAGAAGAAGAAGAAGACCGGCCACTCGTGGCGGTATGAGGTTTTTTTTTTTTGCCACGTATACATTTTATATTGAAATGTATGAATGTCAGAAGTATATACTATTGAAAACTGAATATATTCTTGTATTTAATAATATAAAAAACGTTTATTCTCCGGCCTTCCAGTTATCTGATGCCGGCTCGGTAGGACGGGCTGTATTGGCTGTTAATTTACCTATGTAATGTAAGAATATACTGGAATTGCCTGCCTTCTTTTTACACACGTTTCTGGCATTTGTTTGGTTTAGTAATTACCCATTACTCTTCTTAATTATCTTTGAGAAATTTAATGGGTCTCTTCCTTTGGTGTTTTTGAATTTCAACTTGATCGACTCGAAATCTTTCTTCAAATAATATTTTGAGAGCACAAGTGGACTCGGTTCGGATAAACAATCATAAATAAAAACTTGTTGTGGAAAAGAATAATGAAATATAACTACTACTTGACAGCCGATATTCTTATCAGACTTTATGATTAACCCTGTTGTTTCTTTCACTCTTCAGACGGCACTGAGTTGCGTGAAACTCGGTGCTAACGCAATAATTTGGTATATGCCGACCCGACTCCTGCTGGCCTTGAGCTGGCGAAGCATTCCCTTGCCTCCGCTTTGTCATCAGATAATTGGATAGGCAGATTTTTAGATAACCTGAATATTGTGGTGCACAAGAGAGATATTTAAAAAGTGAAAATATGCCGGTTTTTTTTAACAAAATTGGAGTTATTTTTGATACATAATCATTTTTATAAAATCAAATACATATGTAACATAAAAACATAAATTAAAAAGTAGTATAAATCTTTTTAATGCAAAATTTTTTAAACAAATTCATTAAGAGCTTCATAAGTAATAGCATATTTCATTCCTTGGGGATTAACAGGGGCATACCCAAAGTACCTGTTCCCTTAAGTTTCACGAAACACATCTCTTTAATTTGGCATATCTGCTATTTTGTTAAGACGTCTGTATCCAGAAACTCAAAGTATAAAACAAATTTCTAGCAGTTAATTATTTCATTTTTTATCGTTATACATTTGATGATTTTGTCTGTAATATCACCATGATATTTAATTAAATTATTTAAATATTTAAGACGAAAAGATACTCGTTTACCAAAGCCTTTCGAAATGCAAAGCTCTTGTTAGGTCGACAAGGACTTTTTTCTTGCTGGTAAGTTAAAAGAGTATCATCATTCACATTGTTTTTTCTTTATCTCGATGTTCTTTTGTTCTTGGAATAAATGTTAAATTCGGATTATATTCAGGAAAACTGGTGTAATTAAGAGACGGACCTTTACTAATTATTTCCCATTGTCCCGCTGAAGTGGAAGGAATTGGGAAACTGGCTGTTGTTTGAGTGCAAGAGTTGTTTTACCTATTTTAAGCTGTTGAATGTTACGCATGTGCTCTGAATAAGAGGATGAAAAAAGATGGAATGAAAAGAAAAAAAAATATTAATATTATTATTTGAATTAAAGCATGCATAGTAAAACATAAATAGTAAATATAATTACATAAATAACTAAACAAATAAATTTAAGAACTTAATTGAATATTAAATATCAAGTTCTATGATACAGTGTCCCCAACTAACTATTAATACCGCGATCAATATCACAGTACATATCCATAATAATTTACTTGTGCAAATGGGTACAAGCAGAATTGTACCCCTCTTTAGTGACTGGTCATTTGTGTTG
Organism: Metallyticus violacea; assembly: GCA_030762175.1. NCBI lineage: Eukaryota > Metazoa > Arthropoda > Insecta > Mantodea > Metallyticidae > Metallyticus > Metallyticus violacea. The sequence goes on from CM060832.1 coordinate 126,096,366, forward strand.
TACATTATTTGCTTATACATCGTTAAAGGACATGTATACGTACATATACGCCCTTTAACTTCTATGTTGTTGTTGGATTCACATATGGAGAGCTCAAGGCAAACGCAGATAATTTTCTAATTATTTTTTTAAGAGACATAAGCTTATAGGTTTTAGTCTATAATTGTAGGAAGTGTTTTCAAGCTGTGCTCAATTTATGTAAATCTGAAATGGAAAATTAATAGATGATAATTTTGATTAATCATTTATTTTATAGTAAAATAAAACTAACAATTTGGACAAAACATGATGTGTAAAGGGGAAAATTCTGCATTAATAGCTATAAACTTAAAAAATGTTCATATGTGCATATAATTACATTTACAGAAACGCTGTTTCCAACCTAAAATTATATGATTATAGTGAACGTTTTTCAATAAAATATAAATAATTCTAATAAAATTAACAATTTTGAGTGTTTGGTAATTTACATTAGTATGAGATATCGTAATGCAGCTGTTGATAAGTGATTAGAAAGCTTTTTTACATTGTAATGTGAAATCTCATTTTGCATCATTTACCAGAGAGTTTACGTATTAAAGCACTGCATATTTTCAAATTAAATGTTCAAACATTTTTAGTTGACCAAAATTTCGCTTTTGCTTCGCATACTATAAAACAAAGTCGAAAGTGGTTTGTGAGTTAGCAGCTAAAACCAAGCTAAACAAAATGATTTAATGAAACCCAGATTACAATTCCTTTGTTCAGAATATGCGGATAAACTTGAATGAAGAATCTGATCTAGCAGTCACAAATTTCCTCATTCCGATATACACCTAACATCTTGTGACATAGAGAAATAATTCTCTTCTTAAATTCACATATTAACTGGGCAGGCGTTGCAGTCTGACGGAGCAACATTTAGAGCTGTTATTGGCTATTAGACCAAAAGGAAGTACATTAAACTCAGAATACAGATTAGGAAAACCTGATAATGCCTTCCCCCCCTGTTTCATTAAAAATCTCATCTTTAATTATTAGCCATATATGTACCCTATTTCACACGTGCGGTTTTATGGGTGAGTTCAATTCTTTATACGCGATTCTTTTCTTTAATTTTCTTAGCCAGTGTTTCCAGTATTGAAATATTAGTTTGGCGCTTGAAATCGGGTTGCCGTTTGGCCGTAGGTACCGACTGTGCTGCCCATAAAGTCCCGCCGCCATGCACGGGAAACTCATCTGCTCACCCAATACTTGGAAATCGTTCCGTATTATTATTATTATTATTATTATTATTATTATTATGGATAAGGTTTGTATAATGCTTACCCATCACCAGCTGTGTATATATATATATATATATATATATATCCTGTTTGTGCTTACTTAGCTCTGTTGAGCAAAATCCTAATCATATGACGTACGAATGTCCTTATATGAATACATGTGACAGAGTAATCTGTCATGATGAAATAACTTTAGTGATAATCCTGCGTAAAATCCTAAGTATGGCTTCCTTCGGAAGGGAAGTGATGCCGTGGATCCCATGTCGTAGATTTACGGCACGTAAAATAACCTCGAGCCTGAAAGAAGAGGCCTCTGAGAAAAATTTACCGGCCGTTTCATACCGTGAATAGAATGAGATGCTGATGATCTGAGATGTTAAAGCGCGTGCGTAAATGAATCAAATCAACAACTATTTCATTTAACGTATTGAGTGTTAAATCAAATGTCTGTTATACTGTATTTACAGCGATACTGTAATAATTACATTTTACATTTTATTTTTAGCCTGTTCAACACTGACATCGCATGATGGAACACTTTTACTCGATGGCATAATATCATTCGATTATTTTATTAGATTCCTTTTTGACAATCGAATCGTTCGATTAAAAATATCAATCCCATCGCTAGATGAGTTTATCCCATGCTTTTCATGAGTTTCAGGCATTGTTTTTCTTATGTTTTACAATTCAAGCATTTGGGGTTTCCTTTCACTTTCTGTTTAATCCCACATTTAAGTGAAAGCTTTGCCAGAGATAAAAGAGTAAATATTTATTCATTTTAAAATATTTGCAGACTTTCGTGAACTAATTACTTACTGAGATTGGCAGCTGTCATTGGTGGACTTAGTTCTGTTTAGTACTCGGAAAATGTTGTGATTTTCAGTTTTCAACAAGTGTTGGTACAAGTAGCGAAATAATGAAGGGTGGACCGGATGTTTTGAAGCTCTCAGTGGTACTCACTTTTACATTAATGTCGCATGCAAAATAATTACATTAGATTTGGTTTGCTACTTGTGTTCCGAACTCCCCATATGGCGTAGATGTTAAAAAGTGCATTACTCTGCATAGTTTCAGTGGTGGAGTGACAGTGCAACTTCCATGAATAATACTACAATATGCGTGTTTGCTGGTTTGCCCCAAAGTACACAGAAATGGAGATTGTGTGCGTTAGGGCAAATGTTCTGTTAGCCGTGCTCTCTACGAGGACTTTCATCTGGATGCCGTGTTTGAATAAAGGGGTCACTTACAATCACAGACGCTCAAAGGATTACAGCCCTTTCAGTTTGTTGTCTGGATTGAGAATCCGACAACCGAGATGGCACACATTTTTCATTTTCTGTAATATAGTCATATGAAATGTACTTTATACTCTGATATGCACAAATATCCATGATGGATACAAAGTAACATTCACAGGGGTAGGTGACGATTTGTCATTATTATTATTCCATTCTGGCCAGAACCATGTTCATTACACAGCAACAACAATAATAAGTTACCGTTATGTCATTTCTACTAATTATATTGCTTTTATTTGTTGTATTGTCTAAAATTAGGTTGGTGTAGATCCCGTTGTTTTTTTCCCCTCTTTTCCCTTTTGTTTAGGTAATTATAAGTTAAAAAAACCCTTGTACACGGAGTTATGCCGAGTATTACCCCCCCCCCCCAACCATTCTGCTTCTACCGTTAGCCTGTTCTCTGAGACACTGCATTCGCTTCCTCTTGAATATGATTTAATCACTCATTTTAATTATTTTATTTATTTTGTTATTTATTTACGGACCTCTTTCACATCTAGGATCATTAGCGTCCCATGTACTTCAGTGCGTTAAACGGCCTATAAACTATGCTCTTATGCTTCCTCTGTCGAGTTTCTTTTACGTGCCGCAAATGTACGACAGGGACCAATGGTTTGCTTCCCTTTCAAAGGAAGCATATTTAGGATTTCTGCACACTGAAAAAATTCATTGAACCTGGCCAGGTTTGAACTGGCGACTTTGGGTCTACAAGGCAAGTATCATCAGGACTGACTTTAAATGGATCTGTTGCACTATCTGCAGCCACGTGATCTTAACTTTATGGAACATTTCTGTGTCGCTTACACCGGGTCTTTCTTAGTTTTGCTGTCCGTTTCACGGCAGCTGGCTGATCGGCAGTCAGAGCGGCAACTCCCGGCGAAGCGGATGAAATATTTAGGTTTTCGCAATTACAACTGCAGTTACAATGAAAGTAATGTATTAACAAGTGGTGGAACATTTGCTACAATTGACACGAAGTTGACTCAGCATCAACCATACATTGTAGTTGATCTTGAACTCTGTCTGGTTTCCGTTGCAGAAAATAGTAAAATTGTACATTCTGGCCACAAACTTAAACCCCCTCCCTTTGACGTCATATGCCAGAGCGCCAGGCTTTGCTGAAGTACTGTTTCCGAAAAATTTGTTCCATCTCTAGTTATGACAGGAGATGTTGAAAATATTGTCCAGCACATCTACTTATGTTTGGCATATTTTTAGAAATTCGACATACACATGCATCGTTTCATATTCCGAAATAGATTTAATTTAAATTACGAGAGCTCTTTAATATTACTTTTGCAGTTACACCATCTACGCTCCTTAAGCATTTTTGTCACATTTTGCGGTCCCTAGAATACCTAGTGCAGGAAACTGGATAAACAAGAGTATAATATATGTATAAAAATCATTAGTTTTCATATCCTTGTACAGTTGATGGAAAAGAGCACACTAACAATCACAAGCATGCTTCATTCTAGGCATTGATTAAACCCAAGTGGATAGCTACGCTCGAATCAGGCTGATTTAGATTTAGCCGCCATTTACATCCTTTGAGAAGCAATACACAAATGTTTAGCAAAACTCAACCAAAAAGTATGATTGTATTTTACTTTGTAAATTATAGACACGGTTCCTCAGCAACACCCTCATTCCGCTGTCCTTCAGGTATAGATTTAGTAGTTTAAATATCAACAGTTTTCAAATACAATTTCAGTTCATTGAATAACTGCCAGATCAGGACGTTAGAGTGACTTTTTAAGGTGTTACCGGTCAGCTAGTTAAACTGGACATAAGACTTCATTTAGTCGAGCAACACAATTGAGCAAAATAGTAAAAACATTTCATAGTGGAGAGCAATAAAAAATGGTATCCCTCAAAGCTCAATTCTTGCTTCTGTACTGTTTCTAATTTACATAAATTATCGCTCGGAAACAATTGGAGAACTTTCAACTGTTATGCGGTTTGCATATTGATCTGGGCGTAATTTAGAGCTTACAAACTGTCTCTTAATTTAAATGAAACAAATGTAATTAATTAAACGAACTCTTTATGGTTGCCAAACCTTTTGCTGCATAGTGATGATAAATTTTTAAGAAGTGTGTTTCTTAGACAGCAGATTGATAATCTCTTAAACTGGAAATTACACATAATTTTATTTATTTATTCTCTGGCGAAAACTTAGCTCTGTGTGTTGTGTTGTTGGAGCAAATATTTATTATTGGTTAATATTTGCTCCAACGAAGCTGTAAAACGTTTATTTTGCCTAATTTTCTGTTATGAAGTAACATTTCAAAGTACTGAAAAAATGGGGGGGGGGGAGAAGAGGGAATATCATCGTACGATTATAACAAAGCCTGTCACTGAGATCGCTTTCGAAATCGATACAGCTCGACACTGTACTGGTATATTATAGTAGATAATTATGTTAAGCTTTATTAGACGGCTAAATGCTTATCAATACAATAATTGTATTCCATTATAAGCTAGTTTCATACTTTATTTTTGTATGTCAGAATTATAAAATAAAATTAATATTACTAATGTCGATTTTATAATTATTTAAAACGCCTTAATTTTTTATGCTTATGACGCCATTGTATTGATGGAGATTATTTAGTTAATTTAGACATTTTAGCCCAAATTGAAAAGGTTGAATTGTCATTAATTCTCAGAAAATCATATGATGCTTATCAAAATGATACTTGTCAGAAGGAATACGTAATCCATTAACTGGATGACGGTAAAAAATAATAAAGGTCTTCTTTCTGAAAATTTAGGTTGGCATATATAGTGACTTTATATGAGTTATGGCCGAGGCAGTCCTAGTGGTCTACTGGTAATCATACACCTCTCGTAGACTCAAGGTCACGGGCTCAAACTCGGCCAGACACGGTTGATTTTTGGGAAGAAAGCCAACGGATCCTGTGTTGTAAATCACGGCACATAAAAGAACCTTAAGTCTGAAAGAGAAGCCTCTGAGCTGTATCGGCCGTTTTACGCTCTGAATGAATGGGGCTATAATCAGGGGTGTTAAAAAACCATCCTCAAATATAAACATTATTATTATTATTATTATTATTATTATTATTATTATTATTACGAGCCACCTGAGCACTTCTCCCAGTAGCAACCACACTCTGCCGGCTAGTAACTAAAATAACCGCACTTGTTTTTTAGATCAGGTTAGTATTGTCATATTCTACTAATTTATTTGGTAGCAAATATTAATTTATTTATTTACTCAATTGTATTGTATTATAAGAATGAGAAAAGCGGAGATCGTCACGCCATAAAGTAAGGTGTCTTGGGGGAATGACAACATGTTAAGGGTTAGACCTTTTGTTATATTACTAATGTAATTTTATTTATTTCAGATGTGTTGCAGCATATAAGTTTAATTACGACAATTCGTTAAAAAGTGGGGATTATATAAACAATTATCGTCAAATACACCCAAAAAGTTATGCTGAAATATTTTTTATAATTAAAAATATACTGTGGCTAGTTTATGTAATACACATGTTCCCGGTTCTCTTCCTTGAAAGTTACACTTGAATCCTCTCTATTTTAACTGCCATAATATGTGTATTTACAATATTCCTCCTCAACATACTTAACTTTATTATTTAAACTAGAGAGTGTAATATGAACATCAGTAAGTTCATTAAACAGCTGAGTCCGCCATTCAGATTTTGGTACTCAACAGCAAAGTGAGCTAGCGATCACAACAAACTTCAATGCACATTGACCATGATGTACGGCTTCAAATCGTGCTGTAAGAGCTTTAACGTGGATTAATGTAATTAATAATATACAATATAACAATTAATATAAAATATTGTTCCACAATCATATGATTTCCACACATTATTACTTGATAAACTTAGATCTGTTGTAACAACAGAGCTGTAGACGTCACACTGATCTATGAACTGAAAAATGGTTGCGAAAACAAAAATTTCCTGCGTTCCAATTACAAACATACGATTCAGGGTACAATGATTTTTATCTATCGAATTTCTTGCAGGCTACCTAAAATGCGAATCTCTGGCGTTATTAATTCTACTGTTGTTATTCTCTCAAGACACCATAGTTGCAGTTCTGTTGTAATCTGGATTTGCTGTATTTTCTATGTCAAGTATGTCTAGTTTCACTTTCAACTTTTAAATGCACAAGTAGGTCTAGGAGTATTTTTGGATTAATTCTGTATTCTGCAATGAAGAGGTTTCCAACTATACACAAATGATTTCTTTCATTTATCATAACATTAAGTTGATGACGGAATTGAAGCAAAATTGTAAAATATTGTGTAACGCTTTTTTATTACTGAAGAAGCAAGACAGAAAGTGGACACCGTTGATACGAACATGACATGACATAAATTGGGATGATATTATTATTATTATTATTATTATTATTATTATTATTATTATTATTATTATTATTATTATTATTATTATTCAAGGAAGAAAGCCTTCCCGGTCAAAACTTAGGGTGTCTGTAGACCTTTTGTCATTTATTAGGACTTCTCATCCACCCATGTCGGTGCAGTTTAGCAAAGAAAACAATTTAATGACGTAGTTGTTACTATGGTAATTGTATGTAGCTACTATCATAATACAGCAATTTACTAACGATCTTAAGATCTGCTCTTAGAAAATGACTTAGGAACAAGGTATATTATTCTGTGAAACTTTGTAAATATGCAATAATATTATAAAAGTAATTTATGAGTAAATGATATATATATATATATATATATATATATATATATATATCCTTAGTGATAATGGTGCACAACTGTTTTTGTTACTATAATTATCGTATATTGTCTAGTTCTATATTGATGCGTTTGTGATAACAGATTAGTTACTAATCTCTCTCTCACACATATATGCTTTTAGTCTGGTATTCAGTAGGCGATCTGTGCACTGTGAAGGATACTTAGCTATCCGAATTATCGTATGCACTGTGTGCCTATTTTCGTTGTTAACAGTTTTTACACGTACTTCACAACTTTTTAACGAACCTTATTTATACTACTCTTAATAGTGTTTTCTACATTTCCTTATTTACTATATATGCAACTTTGCTATGACTCAAATACTTGTTTCGAAGTAAATTTTTTCGTTTGCATAATTGAAAAGGGGAAAATTCTCTTTGCTACACTTTCGTGTACATTGAATATCCTGCTACAAAAGAGGGGGGTGTGGTGTTCAGAATACGTGCTCAACCCGCAGAACTTATAGCCACGAATATAGCCTTCATAATTTTTTCTTTAATACATGGGATATGAAGATATCTTTAAATTACGCGCACTGGAATCGTCATTTCTATTAAAGAAAGTAATGAAACGAAGGCAATTGCGCGTGATATATGGCTTTTTGCGGTTTCTCGCCAGACATTTCTCCGCCCATTTGCACATAGTAATATTTTTAGATAACATTTATAGGGGAAGGGGATATTAATGCTGCGAGAGCAATGGAAGTTTGCCTTTGTGAAACTTGGGAAGTTTTATCCCGTATTATGAATATAATCATAATTCTCCTCCTTTCGTATCCCTTTCTTTACTTAAGTTACCTATCTACACGCGTTTCTTTTTAGCCTGCTTGTTAAAATGTTTTTCTTAGACAATGCCACTCATTCCGGCAATTGCACAATATTCATCCCAGTTTTGTGCAGTACAGTCGTCATATTTCGTTGATATCTTCAAAACAGTTGAACACCTTTGCTTGAAACGTTAGTGTGAAGCGAATATGATGCAAGTGAACTCTAGGCAGATTGACATAAGATGCATATTTGCATCAACAGTTGCTAAGGATCTACGGTTACAATTTTGTAAAAACTGTCTGAATAATAATTTGGATATGTTATGTTAATTTTTCTTGCCTCCACTATGTGTTATTGTTGATATTGTTAAATCTTATGAATGTAGGAAACATATGTAGGTGAAGGAGAAATATAGGAGGGCAGTCCTAAAACCTCCACGGCGGATGAATATCAGCATTTGCACATTAAATATACAATTAATATAAGATATTCATCATATTTTTATGATTTCCGGGTTGAGATATCGGTACTGAAAGGGAGTCTATAGTCTAGAAGTTCACTATTTTGAAGTTCCATCATCATCTTACTTAGAAGATTCAGGGAACTAGAGTCTAACAGGGAACGAAGAGTATTAAAGCCTTCGTGTTTTCAAATGCCTACTCCAATCAAATTAATTTTCTTTTCCATATATTGATATCATGTAATAATGCTTTTAAATGTCCTATAAAATGACTATAAAATTATAAAAAAATTATCTAAACTTTTTGGATATCCATGAAAAGCAATTTAGGTTGGAATGTATAATTGTTTTGTTAAGTGTAAGGTACTAACCTTTTTAAAAGCCTATGTTTTACACTCACATGCAGTAATTAAAAAGGAACTGCAATGTAAAAATGTAGCCATCTTATTCTGCATTGCCGTAAATTACAGTGTACATATACAGATTCCCAAAAGTAAAGTAAAGTAAAGTGATTTAGATAAGGAATGCTAAATCACTAGATGTCAGTTCTTCGAAATCTAAAGTGTTGAATTTTTCACCAGTTAGCACTTAAGAAATCAAGCACATGGAACAGTACTTCGAATTTTTATCTGGCACACTATTTATTTTATTTTTCATCATATCACCAACTTCACTACACATATAGCCAAGCGAAACTAGAATTTTGTTGACAAGTTCAGTGGAGGTCTCAAAACAGGATCTAAAGAACGTTTCCGCTAATAGGCGAGCACCTTCCTTTCCTGCATTCCATACTCATTCTCCAGTAGTGTACCCACGTTTCATAACAGGTCGAATAAAAATTTGCAAACCTTTTTTCTCATACCTATTCCCTAAGCCTCTGGCTGATGTTTTTTGAAACGTTTTTTATTTATTAGTGAGAATGAATAAAAAGTGGGGAACCACATCGCCGACACTTTCCGAAATTCTAGTTCTTCAGAAAGAATGATGTGTCCGCTTCCGCAATTCATACCCATCTCTGAAGCAATTTCGAGCACTCTTAGGAGTTGATCATCTTTCACAATGTACAAAAGGGCTGACCTTTGTCCTGGAAGTGCGTGGCTTTAATTTTTCAACGCATCACGCCCTCTGAAGAACTAAAATGTCGGTCAAACACTTGGGTTCGTGAAAGCGTAGTTTTTTAAACGGTGCCTAGTCTGGACAAAATCTCAGTCGGTTTGACTCGTTCTTTGGTTAGAAAACTAAGGATGGTCCGCTGAGCAATGGATGGTGCAACCTCTTGCTCAGACATAGCGCTACTGGTGATGGAACGACCAATGCGGAAGTATCCTTTGGATCGCTCTCCTTCACACATCCCCACCTAATCACCACTACGGCACCTCCTGCCATTCTTCCTTAACCTACAGTACAAAAGTCAGATTTAGATTATTTTGATGACTCTGACTTATTGAAAAATGCATGAAAATAAACTATATTATAACAAGTTTTGCTCTCTTTGGGCTGGCTATAAGTCTTCCTAAACAAAACAACGATGGTGAAGAGAAAACTCTTGCAAACTATTCCGCCAACCTGCTGCCCCCATGCTCTTGGACACCAAGGACCTTAGAAGCTACAGGGAAGAGAGAGCAAACCTATAGAATACGCTGCAATGTTCTACTCGACATTCATTTTCACTGCACTTCCAAGATTGTGCTAAAGGGCCTAACAGATCACTTACATGATCAGAAAAGTAACATTTATGGGGGAAAATGTAGCATCAAGAAACAAAAAGTATAATTATCTTGATTTTAAAGGGAGTTATAACACATTGTTTTCCCCTTCTATAATTGGAGAGCTCCCTCGAATAACGATGTAAGGGCCAAATTTTGTAAAATTTAGATTTACAACTTTATTCATGGAATATCTTCATTTCTTATTCGGTCGTTTATTTTATAATTGCATGTGTTTAGAAGAAAATCTATTAAGCAGATATTGAAAACATGGTATTACTTAAGGTTTTAAGTGAGAATCAAATGTTATTAAAGTGGAAATGTTCATTTACTGTCTTTTGAATTATTTCTTATTGATTTACAAATTATTAATGATAATGTTTTGCTACCTGTTGAATAAAATGGAAACTATACAATGCGGAAAAGTTAAAGCGGAAGCTAAAGTACCAATTATTTTTTATAATCCGTATAGAAAACTTAATTTCAAACACTGCAAAGGCATGTGCAGGCGATTGTGGACATTTCGGTTTGTGCCTTTTCCCTCAGTGGGAGCACCTCCATTGGGAAGGGATGAAGTGAGGGAAATACCGGGCGGCCAGGATCCATGGACGGTAGACACGGACTTACATGAGATCCCTATAATGTTTCTAGAAAAAACTCCAACACTGAAGCAGTTCATTTTTTCCAAGGAGATCGAGCCCCTGCGAAGAGCTGTTTCCATACCAGACCCGGGCAGAAACCTTATCAACGGCGCAAGCCACCTTCATACCGCATACAACACCAGCCCACATTGCCTAGCATTTTCAACTCGGTAACAGTACCAACATAATGAAATGAGATGAAGTGGAAAGTGGAAAATTAATGAAAAGGAAATATTCATCGCAGCATTCGCCTCAGCGACCAGGGTAAACCACGAAAGAACGCAAGATCAGGAATGCGATCCCAAGCATTACCATCTCAACTATGACGATGGCATTGGGAGTAGATAATTCACTCACTTCTGGTTACATCCTTCAGTTTGTTTCGGAATAAACGTAGTTTCTGCGTAATTTTTGTATATATGTAGTTTGATCGTGGAAAGCGCATTTCTACTGCCTGAACTTTGCTTGATCTTTCTCCTTTACATTCCATGCCTCCCTTCCATAAAACGTGATTGGCAACTCAATAAAAGCGTATCTGCGCTCCTATTCTCGATTTTTTTTTTAGTATTATTCTACAGAATTTTATACGAATATATGTTTTATTTTCATATTTAATATTCTTTAACGATTTTGCTTGCTTTTGGGTCTGTAATGAAGAGGCCGTTTCATCTCTTGAAAATTTCATACAGTACTCATAGCAAATGTAATTAATTCACTTTCTTCATCAAACATTAAACAGTACATTCTGAGGTCGGTTACAAGCAAGCGTTGGGATCAGTAACTAGGTATCTTAATGCAGCGTGGAATCCTGTTGGAAATCGTAGTAAAAGGATACTGGGAAAATAAATATTCAAAGATGTGTTTAAATCTGTATGAACCAAAATCTTGATCAAAACGCAAATCTTTGTTGACCTTAACGGCCCTTCTGCATCATGACAATGCTTAACTCATACATGTATCATTTTTATTGCATTCGCTATATTTGCTGACTCCCGCATCATCCATTGGCTCCAAGATAGCGGGTTCATTTCCAGCCAGATTCGATGGATTATTTTTTCGGGCGTAAAAATCCTAAGTATGGCTTCCATCAGAAGGGAAGTAAAGCCGTGGGTCCCATGTCTAGATTTGCGGCACGTAAAAGAACCTCAATCTTGAAAGAAGAGGCCTTGATCAAAATTTATCGGCCGTTTCACACCCTAAATTGAATGGGATGCTGATTACCTGAGACGTTATAAGAACGTTCGTAAATAAACCAAACCAACTATCCATTGGCTGCTCTTCTTTTGTGTTTTGAAAGCGGTGCAGAAACAGAAAGGAAAAGGAGGGGAAGAGGCTCCAAGATTACTTATTAAGTACTATATATTTAAAATATATAGAGTCCTGTGAGACTACATTGAAGAATTGGCCCACTCAACTGTGCCCTTTTTTGAAACAAAATGAATTTTATGTGATTTGCCATTTATTGAAAATGATTCTGAAATCATAAGACAGTTTCGATGGACAGAGGTAACCTTAATGCAGATTCGCCCATCTATTTATTAAGCTAGCTAAGTTTTTTTCCATTTACTGGAGCAAAACACATTCTTGGAAAACCCACCCAGAAGACAGTTGAGTTTAGTGCCTGGAAGCTCACAATTGCACGAATGTTTGTTTGTTTGTGCTTCTGTGCGAAAGGAATTGAATTAGCATATACTTTTTTCTGGAACCTTTGAAAAGAATAGATTGGTTAGCTGAAGTCTTAAAACAATTTTCTTCTCAGGAAAACATTGCTTTAGAATTAGTTTTATCAGTAGTGAAATTAACCTTAAAGCATTTTTACATTTACAAACGGGGTTTTCAAATTTTTTTTTGTTTTTGTTGAACGCTGGATGAGTAGATTCGTTCTTTAAAACAAGTAAAATCTTCTTTTCCCCCTCCAACGTAATTAGGAGAAATGAACACCAGTATTCCACATCAAGAAAATTGTCCTTGGGGTATAAGGTAACGGTCTCTAACACAAGAGCGGAAGGATTACCACCGCTAGCTAAGTAAACGAAATTGGAAGCAGATTGCTTTAGCTAATGTTAATTTGGATTGCAGAGGAAACCCAATCCGTAATACAAAGAAGAAGAAAATGAAACTGCTGAAGGACTGGCGAAGGACATGGAATATTTAGTTTTTGTAAATATTTAACTTGAATTACAGGTTACACAAACCCATTTTTGCGCATATTCGAAAATCATAGTTTTCTGTAGCACTATATGACGAATATAAAGAAAATATTGTCCCAAATTGGGAATCAATGTTATAATAGTAGTGTATTTATGTATTCCATTATTGTAAATAGCATTTTAGTTATAAAAGGATTATTATTTTTGATAAAGGGTTTTAATTGAAATTATTTTAATATATTACATGATTTGTGTGTGTATCTATTCTTCAATTACATATTGAATAATTTGTAACATTATAATTTGTTAAGTAAGAGGAATAAGTGATTATAATAAATAATTAGAACCACAAGGAAATGAATCTATTTAACAAAAGCAGCAAATACATGTAATATTTATTTATTTTGTTAAATAGCCAGGAATAAGTGTATTTTAACTGAAGGTACATTGCTCAATAAACGAATGAAATCATGCATAGTGTAAATTTAAATTTATTTTAATTTAAAAACAAATAATTTTAGGTAAAAAAGAAAAACATAGCTCATAATTTTTACATAAAGTATAACGCTGAACATCTATCACTTTATCTTTCGTGACACAGGATAAAAAGAGCAAATGTTCTATCTTTTTTTCCTAAACTAATATTTAGATATTGTTTCTTGAAGTATCACAAGGTTATCGCCATTCATTGAGGTTTTGGCACAAAGGTAGATATGTGTCCCCACTTTTTTTTTTTTTTTTGGAATGGTAAAACTATCACATATGTAACGTATATATATATATATATATATATATATATATATATTTTTAAGTTCTTACACTTTCAACAAACGGCGGCCATATTTGATTGTATTTGTAAAAGGGCCAAAACATATTTTATTTAATGTGTTAAATGTGATGTGAATTTTGCTTCATTTTAAACGTAGGAACATTAAAATATTTAAAGTTTATCCAACTTATTAAAGAGAAACATAATGTAATTCTGTAATTAAAAGTGCTCAGTGTAAAGACTGACGAGATTGTCAAGAATTGATGGTTTTTGCATTCAGTACCCTCAAAAGGTCAAATGTTTGCGGTCGATAGAATTTCTATTAGCGCACACCATACTGGATCGTTGATATCTGAAGTTTTCAGGAGAACTCTCACGCCCTTTTGGGAATCGATCCGGTTCATGTAGTTAGGTCGTAGACACCCAACCACCGAACACGAAATTAAAAGCTGGAACGTTTCGGGAGTACTGTAAACTCACTTGGAAAACATTGCAGTCGGTACCAAGGAAGTCTTCCCAAGAGAAATGAATATACTGCGGAGTTTCCATAACGGCATTGGGAATTCCAACACTTTATCAGTACTTTGCTGCTATGTAGTCCCAACTGAGCAATATCCTAGAAGAAGAGCGCCTGGCACTGTTGGAGGTGGCGATGGAAGTATGTCCAAGTAAATTCTGTTCCATTCATTTCCTGGATTAGCGAGCAGGTTAAATATAGCCCAGTACAGGCAATCTTCTGCAACACTTCGCGCAAGGTTTTAGTAGTAGATAAAGTGCTGCTGAATTAGTAGTGCAGCCGAAAGGCGTTGGTGATCAAACCATTAAGGATATTGCAAGCTGTTCTTCGTCTGGGCTCTCAGCTGTTCCCTTTTATGTTCTCTGTTTCTCTTCTTGTACTCTTCTCTAGTACCGCCTCTTTGTCTGTCCAATTCTCAGTTTATTTTTATATTTCTTTTTTCCCCTTATCACTTCCTGTACTATGCCCGTTCGTATTTCTTATCTCTACTCCCTGTTTTGTTTGCTATGGAGATGTTTATTGTAAAGTTAAATATGTTGGTTATGGATAGGGAGGAGGCCATACGGCCTAAACTGTGATACGTGTGCAAATTGCTGAACATTATGAGAATGGTGTTCCTTTGAATATATTGTGCTTGATCCTTTTCTTTGTTGTTTCTGCTTTCCCATTCTTTTGTTCCTTCACTCTTATATTACATCATCTTCCTCTTATATCGGTCGGTAGTGGTAACCATACTTGCCTCCTAAATCCAAGATCGCGGGTTCAATCCCGGCCAGCAGGATCGATGGATATTTTTGGGCGTAAACATCCTAATTATGGTTTCCTTCGGAAGGGAAGTAAAGACGTGGGTCCCATGTCAAAGATTTATGGCATTAAAAGAACCACAAGAACCACTGAAAAAAATAGGCCTCCCTGTTTCAGGATGTTTAATAATGTAGAATAATTTTTTTTTTTCACTTGATTCCCATTCATTGTCATTGATATAATGATTTAGTACATATGCTGTAGAAATTTAGGCACTTAACTGATAAAATTTGGCATGCAAAATAGACATTGAAAACACGAACTGCAGATTCTATTTTGTACAAATATAACCTTAAGTATAGAAAGAAGTATTGCTAGTTGTTAATCAGTGTATCAAATTATTCTTTGTTCCTCATCCCACTCAATTACCGATCGTCGCTTGTAGAACCCAAATGGATGTAAATGTGACTTTCAGCACCTTGCAAGTAATTGGTGAAATTTAAATGTGTGTTTCATCGCAATGTTAAAAACAGAAGACTGCTAGACTGAAATTAAGACACCGCTCTACAGCCACTAACAAAAAAGTGCACCGTGTGTAGTCCCCGGAGGGCACTTACTGGTACTCCATATTAGTATTATGGGATGAAACCAAAATTTAATCAGCATTGATTTTGAACGTATCCTTCACCAAAAAAGTGGCTTGTAGTGGCCGGAATTAACGCTGTTTACCATTTGTTGGCCTTTTCAGAGTGTAGCCTACGAGGCTAACATTTTTGGTATTGCATATTAGCACCCCCCTATTCCGTGTTTGTTCGCTTTCCTCTACATTTCTGACAATTAAATATGCCCCGTACTTCTATGTACTTATATTATGCAATGTATATACTTTTAAATATTTTACACCATGTAATGCAGAACTTTACATTTTCTATGCTCAAAGTACTTCCATGGAACGCAATTAAATGGTATGCTATGATTGACATTGGTATAGAATAAAATGTTAACGATTTTATCTCTGTAATGATTTATATTTGAACAATTCTCAATCACTGCAGTAGTTAACTTCCAGTTTGTTTTAAATTGAATGACGATTGCTTCTTCTGCTGTCAAACGATAGTAAAGTAATACTTTGTGGAAGGGAAGCGTCTTATTATGTCTGACTTGCTGAATGAGTACCGCGGTGTCTTTAAAGTCACAAATTGTTTCCAGGAAAATGTAAGCATTTTTTTTTTTTTGTGAGCTATTGTTGGATCTTATATTAGACTTTCTTCTGTAAAGAAGTTTCAAAACATCAACGGAAATAAGAGACGGTTTAAGTCGCTGCCCTTTCTCAGCATACAATAGGCTTTTATGATTCCAAGAAATACCGAGTCAAAAGTAGTAGCGAGGCATGACTTTTTGTAAAAGGAAGACTGAGACATGGGATGTGGGCTAATTTATGTTAAATATAACACGAAAATAACTTTGGAATGCTATCATAAACTTCTTTCATGTTCAAAATCATGGCATTGTCACTGTGAATAATGTGATTATTAATTAAAAAGTTCATGTTTCATAACTCACTGTAATCTGTTTGTTTATAGATTCAATCCTCCGGCCCTTTTTCACTCTTAAAATTAATTCATGATTTCATGCGAGATATCGACCAACGTTACGTTGCGTTTTAATTTCGTTCATGCTTATCAAATACAGTGTGAATATAGTATTTAATTACCTTTATCGTTTGCACACTACGCCGCAAGACTACGTGATTCGGACATTGGCAAGGTCTATGGTCTAGCTTCAACAAAAGCAAATGTCTTTTCACTGCCCTCTACACTACAAGCCATCAAATAAAGTGAAGCGTTGTGCTTGCACGCAGATTACTCCGTCGCATCATTTTAGTTTATGTATACTGTATTTCATTTTTGTTAATTAAATGTAAGTATGCGAGGTATACTTGAGGCAATGAAATACATACACGAATGTGGGAAATCAAGTGAAGAAATTGCCATTGCAGTGGTTACTTACTAATATAATATTTATTTATTTCAGATGTTGTGTTGCAGCTTGTAAGGTTAATTATGACAACTGGTTAAAAAGTGGGGATTACAATAAACAATAATTAGCATCAGATATACACACAAGAATTTTGACCGAGGGAGTTGAGAGAAAGATATAGGAGGAACCTCTTGCTTATAAGAGACGTATGTGTGCACCACCTGAAACGTCATTTCTTCTTACGTGCTTTCCTAGGAAAGTTTGCCTCGAGTTTTATACAGAGTAACGCTGTAGTTGCGTTACACAGTTGAATAAAATGCTTTAAAAGACTGTAAGAAAAGTATCATTGTTGAATGACAGGCTAGAAGAAGTTTAGTGTGAATTAGTCAAGTAGTTGCTTTATTTTCTTTCGTGTTAATTGAATGTAAAGAAAATTATCACTATACTAAGCTTACATTTTAAGCCTTTTTCTTTGCGACCATTGGAATAGATAATTTAAAAAAAACCTGGATCGGCCAATTCCAAGTATTAATGTATGATTTCAAAACACAGGGAGTATATATTACTTTCTGTAGAGACAGACTTCATCATGTAGATTCCTGACTTAAAGGTCCCCGATAAGTTTGCTGCCATGAAAACCAGGAGAATGGATGTTTTTGTTTGAATATGTGGGTAAATATGATTTTTTTTATTAAATGTTCTCTATCTGTTGTATATGCATGAGCGTTAAATCTAATTATTAAGATTATATAAGCTTGCGATTAGATTCAGCAGTGGCAGTAGTAAAGTTATGCACACCGGATGTAGGCTGCTACGAACATCCACTGCATGACGTAAATTGCATTATACATTTAAAAATTATTTACGCTGTAAATGTTACTCATTTACAGGTATCATGGTGACATTTTTACATAAAGAGAATAAGAGTGCGGGGTCATTGCATGTCAAATCAGCCAGGGACGACTGAAACCTTCGTGTCTCAGATTTTAAAGATATTTGACATGTCAATTGTATCTATAAAGCGCAATAAACTGTGCAATTTGAGATTTTTGATCCGATATTTTTTCTAAAATTAATTTATGAAAATCAGGGAATAACTCCAAATTTTCAGTGAACAAGGTTTACAAAATTGTAAATATTTCTAAAAATATTAATGCTAGAGAGTTCATCTAACACATTCTTGAATAAAGAAGGAAGAAATTTGGACCCTCAAATTATTAATTTTTTAAATATTTTAAATACGTTATTTTTTAGTTTTTAAATATGTTTTAAAAAGACATTATTCACGAGTCAGATTGTAAAAGTTCATTACGGAATACCACAGGGAGCATAATTAAATCATACGTTTTTCCCGTGTAAGCTTTACTGATTATTCAGCATATTAATTTTTGAGCTTCGTTTTTATTTTATTTGGGAACCTTTTCCCTCTTTATAATTTAAGTCTTAATGATAGAAGATGTGAAGATCTTTCAGTGTCACTTCTATTCACTTCTATACATCCAGTTGAAGTATTAAGTTAAACTTTTGTAAGCACCGCACTTTTGGAATACATTCTTATGTCGGGTATACTTGTGATTGTGAAAAAAGGAGATGTCGTCTCTGGGATGGAGAAAACAGACATTAAGCTTCATTCTCATGTGTAGCAACAAGGCTTGTCAGCTACCATGCATCTGTATACTATTCAATTCTTATAATGTGATCTGGGAAGGGAGGGGGGAAAAGTAATATCTGCTGAAGGCTTAAGAATAAAGGCACGAGGAGAAAGTATGTGTGTTTCTTCTTTATTTCTGCTTAAGTAAATATTGCATCCAATTTCTTAAGTTTGATCTTGAAACAAACAAAACATGTATGTTCCACGTAGAAAACGAGAGGTTGGTTCTCTTTCGCTGGTCAAGTAGCTATCAGCAGTTGCACATTCGAAGTGCATATCTCCAATTGAAAGGTTTGAAAACTCAAGTAGTTTCTCGGTGTCAAAAGCTGACCATTGTAAGGACATTGGAGACTTGCTTTAGCATCAGGTCGTTTCATGGTCCTTTCTAATCGATCACAGGCACTCTTGTAGCAAAGAATAGTCCCTCTACCTTGACGTAGAAGTCCTCACTGTGGTGACACATATCCAGAAAGGTTTTGTAGTGCTTATATTCTGTAGCACTGCCATCTAAGAAGCAATATATATAAGCTTCTGAATTAATGAAGTTAAGGAGTGTGATAAGTTTCTTTTGGCATTTGTAAACAGTTATAGTGTTATGCTTCCGGCTGTCAGAAATGAAAACAACGCTGAAATGCTACAATTCACTGTCTTCTTTACATTTGATTAATAATGCAATTTCTTTTTAAGTGTATTATTGTGTCACCATTGACTGATGCCTTGTAATTACTTACTCTAAACACTCTCACTTTCTTTATTTTCTATGGTATTTCCTGTAGATTTATTTCCCCCGTTTTATTGGTGACTCATCTAAATATGTAAGTGGATTATTAAAAACTCAAATAATGTTTCAGGGTAAATAAAGTCTGTAGGTTCCTAAAAGCGTACAGTGTTCATTGTGAGCTTTTCTTTGGTTTTGAATTCACTTAGTCTTTTCTTACATCTATCACATATGTTCATTCCCTCTTTTATTTCAAAATTATGTAATGAACGCATCCAGCTCGTTACTGTTCTTAAGTATTTTACTGATGCTGTATGGATTTTTTCTAAGAAGAAATTGTAGTATCTAACGGAATATACTGACTTGTGCCACTGCCATACTGAGGGTATTGTATACTACGACAGAAACTGGCAAACCTGTGTTGAACACTTTAATCACTGCAATATAAATCATTCAACAATGTTTCACCTTCAAAAGCTCACAAGCAGCAGGAAGGAACTGATTCTGGCAAGCACTGCTCAAATTGTGCTAACATATAATCATAAAGATATACAAAATGATCTCATTGTCATCCCAACTTGAACTTTTATTAAGGTTCTCATAAAATAAGTATTTTAACATATCTTTGCTTCGGTAAAATAAACTACGGCGTTTTCGAAATTTAAAAACCTTTTTTAAAAAAATAAAACATTTAAACCTTTTATCAGGGATGAATTACATGTAAAATTAAGACTCATTAAAATGCATTTAAAATGAACCCCGGATGAACTCTATAGAATTAACAGCTTCAGAAATATTTATGATTTTGTAAACCATGTTCACTGAAATATGGACACTTTTTCTGATTATTAAAAATTAATAAAAGAAGAACAGAAAAAAATATATATTCTGTAAATATATATGCGCCCCATAGGCTCAACTCATATATCATATAACATGAAAAAATCTGAGATGTCAGGGTTAAAAAATAATTACTGTGGTTGATTTTACATGAAATAACTCTCCGGGTTCTAAATTGTCCAGGATTTTAATGCTATTTTTTTAAAGAGTAAACATGTAAGTACTAATAAGTTGTGGACACTTCTATGAATTTGCTTAAAAATGCCCTAAAGTCAAGATAGCAAAAATGGGATAGCTCTAAAACGAATTATTAAAATGACAATAAAGCAGGTTAATGGTGTTATTAGTTAAAAGCAGAAATTAAAAGATGGAAATGAGCAAATGAAATAATAGACCAAATGGACCAATATTCCGAAGTTGTAAAGATAAAATTCGATCATTGCTCTTATTTTATTTATTACTTTTTTAATCTCTAACGGTTATCTCGGAGCATATGATGTGTTTCTTCTCTTTATGAACTACCTATAAAAATGTTTTATGAAAACCTAAATGAATGATATTTGATCCGTAATGGGAGGAACGCGATAATTTAACAAAAGTGCAGACATGGCAACATAAAATTTAGTTACCGCACTTTCTCTGTAAAATATCTTTGCATAAAATCTGGGTTGAATATGCATTATCGTATCACATTTGCCTGTTTAACTAAAGCAGACACAAAACTTAATGACTTATGAAGGCGCCGCATACTAAAGTTGCATCCAATCACGTGTAACCTTCGCCTCCCTGTGTTATCACTTATGATACCTGTAATAACTGAGAAAGTAACATTACTATTTTAAGCTCGAAAGAACATTTAAAATACAATTGTAAATGCAATAGTACGCAGCCATTTAGTTTGGTAGCCCTGCCACGCATAGAAATTAGCTGAGCTTCATAGGGTGTGAAGTTTTGTGTCTAGTATAGAGTGGAGAAATTTGCAAGCTACAGGTTAGGCTGACATTCCTGAATGCCAATGTGATGGTGATGGTTGCCTATTCCCCCATCCAGGCTATACGTTACATAACATAGAAAATATTGTTTAGCCCGATTAAAGGGTAATTTGGGATTGAATCATTAAGCTAAGTTATTTTAAATTTTCTTAAAGGTCTTTGATAAATACTTTTTTAATGCGTACATTACGTATAAAAGGTTGAATAATGACATCTATTTGCTTATATCGTATTTCCCAAAATTCAGTATCATAAAAAACCCTACAAATTAGAGAATGGTTGCTGCTCTGCACCGGCCATTCAGTTCAACTGAGAGAGAGAGAGAGAGAGAGAGAGAGAGAGAGAGAATAGGAAAGGGCAGAAGAGAAAGAGAACCCATTGCAGTAAAGGTTGTCGATATCTTTTGTTTCAAAATTATTTAGAGAAAAATGTGATAATCCATAAACACACAGCAAGAAAAACTGCTTCAATTACTGGAGCTAAAAAGTTGTTGTTCCCCTTAATAAGTTTTCAAACTACAGCTAACTAGACAGCTGTACAATACGTGATTTTCCAAAAAAATGGAATAAAATAATAAAATTGAACGCGAAAGGGACTCAAATAACTTACATTTTAAAGCTATATTTATTTTATACAAGTGCCTTAAGGCCAGACAGCAAAATATGGCTGAGAGATAATTGGCAAAATTAATTGTCCTACCGTTATACATATTTTCCATGTTTCAAAACAACAATTTTGTTTCCTTTAATTTAATTTTTTGTGGTGTGTTATTTTGACTTTTTTCGTTTTCATTGAATTGCATTCTTTAGATGAAAGCATTTGGAGGGGGGAGGGAATCTGCCAATACATTTTCCCTTCTATTTACGTATTATGCAGGATAATTATAAAGTCTCGATCCATTTTTGTAAAAAGTAGATATTAGATTCAAACCAGTATAGTGAATGTAAACCCTAACATACAGCCACATTTAATTCATTCCACCTGACCACCCTGCACTTCCACAATAGCTCCCAACGACGAATCATTTCACGAAACACCTTTTCTAGGATTGTAGGTGTGATGTTGAGCACCGCAAGCCCGAAACGCTCCTTTAAATGTTCAGTGGAGTTATTTTGACTTTGTACATTTGTGACTTTACTCCAAGCAAAAAAGCTAAGAGATGTGAAATGAGGAGAACGTGGGACCCAAATCTGGTGTGAAGCCCTACCAATCCATCTACGTGGAAATGTGGCTTCCAGGTACTCACGAACGACCCGTGCACTCCATCCTGTTGGAAAAACCACCGTTGCAAGATGTCATCCTGTTGAAATGGTTGTTGAAGAAAGAGCTACAGCATTTCGAGATGCAAAATGCTTGTCTCTGTGGGTTCTGCGAAGAATGTTCCGACCAACCACTCAAGAATCTCATTTGGATCTCTTTTACCCACACCCTACAGTTACCAAGCCGCTTGTGTGGAAGGTTGTTTCATCGCTAAAGCAAATTTTGCAGCAAATTATCCTCCTCAACTACCTGCAACAGGTTGCGACCGGCGTAGCTCCCTTTCCAGCTCATGTCGGATTTGAAGGTGGTATGACAATTTTTTCAAGATGTAATGGATAATTTTCCAGTGTCAGTTGTGGTACAGCCAACCCTTCACTTTAGTCTCCTGGTTGATGCATTTGGGCTTCTGCTAATTTTATCCTGTACGTGTTGCACAGTTTCAGCTGACACACTGAGCCTACCGGATCGTTTCACATCCTGCACACTACCCGTGGTCTTGAATCTCTTAACCAGTAGTCTGCTATTTGCCTTGTGAGAGCGAGTTTAAGCAATTTCCATTCAACGTGGCTTGAACCTCCTGGTAAGTAAATCTCAAATGCTCACACACCACAGCTATTCTTTCTTCAGTGAATAACATCTTTCGGATCACCTATAAAAGAAATGCATAATCAGCCGTTTTCTCAAAAATGGATCGAAACTTTATAATCATCCTTTATTTCTGTTCATCATTCAGTAAAATGCAAACATTGTGGTAACTATAACGGCCGGCGTTTTATTATCGCAACTGATCATTACCTGCTATTTTGCCGTAGTCATTGGTTCAAATTGATTTAAAAATCAAAGCATTCGCCTACGGCATCTTCAGTGGACTGAAGAAGCAGAGCTATAGAGGTCCAGAAGTGAAATGTTTGGGGAGGCAGAGGTATAGAACTGTTAGAAGCGGGAAGGGGTAAGAATGTTGGAAGAGTTGTGTTGCAGACGTTATTTGTTGACCAATAACGGATTGCAACTCTTGCTTATTCGAAATCCTCAGTCTTTGTTTACATTATGATACTCTATTTCTAAGGCCTCTCTTCTAGCAGATTAAAGTACCCTATTACTCTTATTTGTTTTTTCTTTCCTTCCAAATTTTATTCCATGGCAATGTTAAATGGTGTGTTCCGCAATAGCAAAATTTTCTGGTTGATTAAGGCGTAAATGTCGCTTATGTTCTACGAGCCGAGTTTTAATTGATCTTCCAGTCACACCAGAATAAGAATTGCAGCTAATGTATCAACTTTTTGTTGTGGTCAGGAAAATTGTTTTGATAAACAAGAAGACGTCGCGTTATGTATTACTCGGGTTTTAAGAAAGAAGAACATAACGGTTTTCACAACCACAAAAATATGTCAAAATTGAAAGACCTAAGAAACCCTCTCAGTTCCATAGGAATATATAAAGTACTTGCGAACGTGGAAAAGTATACATTAGTTTGACTGAAAGATCCATTAAAATTTCTTAAAACATAAGCGACATTTACGCCTTATTTAACCTAAAAATCTGCGATTGCGAGCTATTCAAAATTGCCATGGAATAATATTTGGGGGAAAAGTAAATAAATAAAAACTTCAACAACAGAATATTTTAATCTGGCTAAAAGAGGGGCCTCAGAAATCAAGCTGCATCCAGATAATATAAACAAAGTCTGAGGTTTTCAAATAGGCAAGACTTGAAATCCGTTACTGGTAAACATCAAACAACGTCTGCAACACAACTCTCCCTGCACTCCTACCCCCTTCCACTTCTAAGTTTGTATGTATTTATTTCTCAAGCTGTATTCCCCACTAGCAGTTAATATTCCTCAAACCATCTAGACTCTAGATTAGATTCCCATCTAGTGGGAATGTAAAAACAGAGAAAGATAAATATGCTGCAAATCGTACAAGATGTCACATGTGCACTGCGCAATTTTAGTTTTATTCGCAAAAATTAAAGTATAAACGCAATATTCGGTACTATAATGCAACTACAGAAATACTTAATGAAATAAATAAGTGTAACACATTTGTGGATGAACTCTGGGTAGTGCAGGGAAACCCAAAACTTAAATAAAAATCGATAACATAAAACAATACCAAATGATTTCTCCTGATGATGAATGTGATGGTTTGTGTGGTTACGGATGAACTCTGGGTAGTGCAAGGAAACCCAAAAATTAAATAAAAATCGATAACATAAAACAATACCAAATGATTTCTCCTGATGATGAATGTGATGGTTTGTGTGGTTACGGATGAACTCTGGGTAGTGCAAGGAAACCCAAAAATTAAATAAAAATCGATAACATAAAACAATACCAAATGATTTCTCCTGATGATGAATGTGATGGTTTGTGTGGTTACGCTTTCTGCGTGATCGAAGCTATTATATTCCAGCATTTAAAATGCAATGCAGATTAGAGAATACAGTTAATTCGCATGCGCTTAACTTGCTGTTCCTCAAAGACACCTGTAAGGTTTGTCAAATTTATTTAGCCACTTGACAGAGGTTAAGATGTCCATGAGTGCACTTAGACTCAAGAGCAATTCAAATTATAGTCCAGCAGATAATTTTAAGAATACAGCGGATTAACTTTCATCACCGTTTGAACATAAATATGTATTAAACTAAGAAACTGTTGTTTATGTATAGTGGACTGAATACCTAAGTAATTTAGGCAAATGGATTTTGGTAAATTATTAAAATAAAATGACAACATTCTTCCTCAAAGAATCCATCAATGTATTTTTTCCCTCCCATTTCATAAGAACCTCTTTAGTTTGACAGGCCTGAAGAGGCGCCACTTTCATATCAAGACTCATTTCCGATCTTCCGGCAACAGATGAGTCTTGTATTATCCTGTCCCGTCTAGAGGATCGATATGGGAAAGAGACGACCAAGTACAACTAATGAGGTCAAAAGAAAATCTTAATTAGCGGTTCTGACAAACTGTCTGCAAGTTAATTTTACTTCTCAGTCTCTAGTGGCTGTTTTCGGTATGCATCTGATGCTGTGCTTGATAATTCTCATCTACTAATGAATTTAGCCTAGAACAGCAAAGAGCTGTCCTGAAGTTTTCTTGTATAAAATGTAAACGACGATTTACTGCTGTTGATCACCATTACGGTTCAGATGTTTATGACATGTTTTTGTTTTTTCTTGCATATATTTCCATGTCAAATTTATTTTAGCGCAATGGAGCCTTTTGTCCAATAACAATTTATTTTTATTGGTATATGAGATAGAAAACTATGCTCTGAACGTTTGTCCTTAAAAGCCATATTTAGTTATATTTAAAAACAACTGCAATGTTCAACTTGACGTTTTAATTTAAAAAGAACTGCCTAAGTAAATGTCATACTTCACAGTTTCGGAACTTTCGGAATACTTTTCAACCTGGGGCGAACAGTCCATTAAGGTATAAGGCTGGGCCTATACAAAATTAATGCGCTGGCTTGTATATGTTAATTTTATTGACGAACTGAAATGCTTTCTAATTTGAACTAGTGCGCAGATAGCCGATCACCAGTAATAAAGTCGAAGCCTCAGCCTGTGTTGCACAATCCCAGTAATGTGTTTCTACGTCATTGCCAGGGAGAGGTGAGACGTCTTTCATGGAGTTTCCATTACTCTCTGGGGTAGTCTAGGTGGCAGCCCAAGTGATTATGCTGCCTACTTCCTGTGGTTTTATAGAACTTGAAGTCTAACAGAAGGACCAAGATGAGTCGATATCAACTTAAAATCTAGATTTTAGTTATTTTTAGTTGTATTGTTTTACTTTAATAGTAAATACCATTTATTATGACATTGTTTTTAAAACTCACTGTTGAATACGCTTAATTGCACTTTAGTTCTCGTAGAACCGCGGTCCGTATCAGAGATTGCTAACGCTTCGTCCGTAGCTCCTTTTTCCTCCATTTCTACATGATTGTCAATTGTTTCAATGTGAAACGGCACTGTATCTTTAAGCGGGATAACGATCAACGTTTGTTGATACGTGCGGAACGTTATAGAATGAAGTTCCTACCGCATGATTTGAGAAAGTGTTGTGACTGCTAGCTCACTCTTGTATGACAGGCTCACAGCTGTTTGATTAACTTATTGCTGTTCATGCGTTAAATAAAGAAGTGAAATATATTAAGGAGGATTGTTGTAAATGCACATGTTATGCAGTTGAAATCCTTGTTTTGCGAGGGAGGATTCAAGAGATACTTTCAAGGAAGAGAACGGGAAGCATGTTGCGTATTACACAAGCTAAAGGCAATACCTTTTTTAACTACAAAATGTTTATCAGTGAGATACAGAGACATTGAGTTGCAGCGCGACCGCAAAACAAATACAAACGTTAGGCGTAAGATAGAAGTCGCATACAGACATTTTATGCATAAAACGCCATTATAGGAAATTACACGTCGAACTTTACGGGGATAGCGCATAACAGCAACTTCCTTGATGAGCTCCCTCTGCACGTGTATAATGCATATTTTTGATTATTCTTTTTGGTTGGTTCCACATTATTGATATGTATATTTGTTCTGCTGTGCGCTGCCCTCGCCCCCATTCTTCCATGTTCAGTCCCGGTCAGGGTCACTTGAATTTTTTCGGGCGTAAAAATCCTAAGTATGACTTCCCTCGGAAGGAAAGTAAAGCCATGAATCCCGTGTGGTAGTTTTACGGCACGGAAAAAAAACTTCAAGCCTAAAAGAAGAGGCCTCTGAGCAAAATTTACCTGCCGTTTCACGCCCTGAATTATATGGGACGCTGATAATCTGAGATGTTAAAGAGCGTCCGTAAATAAAACAAATCAACCAATCAACCATTCTTCCAGTTCATTACAGAAGCAGCACTCCGCATCCACTAACTCTGGAGGGAAAAGGACTGATAAAAGTGTAAGTTAATGGTGGGAATAGCTTGGGTTTTGTTTTATTTATGGTTAGACTATACTATTCTAACTGTTAATTACTACTGTTGGAAAGAGCATCAGTATTAACTCGCTCTTCAATAATAATAATAATAAGAAGAAGAAGAATACAATGCATTTCTCCAATAATTAAGAATTCAAAGTTGAAGTTAACCTCAAACAGTAATGTGTTGCAAAACCTCTGATTAAACATAACTAAAACTATAGACATTTTACGTCGCGTTGTGAAGAACGAATTATATATAGAAATCCTTATGTATAGGATGGGTACCGCGATTGCTGACACCTGATCAAAAACTAGTAAGAGTGCATGTTCTAAGCAAAGGTTAGCTCATGTTCAGGGGCAACCTAAACATTTTATGCGACAAATGATAAAAGTGAAATAAAAGAGAGATCAAATCAATGGAAACATTGCGATTCTCCAACCCCCCACCCTAAAAAAATCCTTGAGGTTCAACGAAAATATTACGGTTTCACTGTTAGTGAAATTCGAAGTAATGCAAGCTATTATTGTACCAATGGAAAGGGTTTTTACTAATCTATCCAAATCTGCATCTATCGCATCTACTAAGAAACTAAAACATTTAATATATGTGTGTGTGTTTTGAAAATATGTAAATATATGTCCATTCTCTCTTTAGAGATCGCAATTTTTGTTTTTTCTCAACGATCCTCGGCACTTAGCCATCAATTAACAAAGTTCGTTAACCAGCAAAAACTTTGGGGAAGTTAACTCAAAGCGTAAATTTAGAGAGAGAGAGAGAGAGAGAGAGAGGGGGAGAGAGAGAGAGGAAGGAAGGAAGGAAGGAAGGAAGGAAGGAAGGAAAATCTCTCTAGCGGCCGCAATTTTTGCTTTATCTCAACGAAACTGGGTTAAATTTTTTTAATAAATTGATAAAAGTAGTTTTTGAATATCACGGCAATCGGCCCAATCAGAGTGGGAACATAAGTGAAAAAAATTTTAGCAGTTATAGCGAAAGTTATAAATCGCTCTAGTGGCTGCATTTTTAAAGGAAACTTGGTATATGTCATTTAAATGAAGTAGGGAAAAATAGTTTTCGAAAATCAGTGAAAACGTACTATTGGGAGGGGGGTTTTACCTCAAACCCAAAATATAAAAATCGCTCTAGTTGCACTAATATGTGATTTTTCGCAACGAAACTCCTTATATGCCATTTAAATAGAACAAGGAAAATAGTTTCTGAAAATCAGGGAAATTGGATATTAGGAGGGAGGTTAACTAACATTTAAAAATCGCTCTAGCAGCACCAGTAATTGTTTTTTCGTAACATAACTTGGCATATGCCATTTAAATCAAATAAGAAAAATAATTTTTGAAAATTATCAGATTATTGAAAGTGGGGAGTTACCTGAAAATGGAGAGGGGTTTAAACCGAAATTTAAAAATGACTCTTTAACAGACACAATTAAAAAAAAATTAATGTGAGCTCTATATATAAATAGAAATGAAGTAACAAAAATATTTTCTTATAATCAAATGAAACTGGGCTATTAGCGGGGTGGGGGGGGGTTACACAAAATTTAAAAATCGCTCTAGCGGCAACCAATATATATATATAGCTATAACTTGTCTTCTTGCCATAGAAGAACTCGAGTAGTTCGAAATATATAGCGATTACAAGTGTGACTTTCTCTTAATGTTTTATCCTTTTCTCCTTTTATAATTACTGTTAATTTGTTACATTGTTAATAGTGTTACTTTATTTTTATCTTTTTTATATATTTATATATATTTCCTGAAAACCAGTGAAATAGAACTATTAGGAAGGGGGTTTGCTTGCTCCCCAAAATTTAAAAATCGCTCTAGCGCCATTAATATGTTTTTTCGTAACGAAACTCATATATGACATTTAAATAGAAAAAAGAAATCGGGCTCTTGGGCGTGAGGGGAGGTTATCTGAAAAAAAAAATTAAAAATCGCTTTATCGGCATCAATATTTGTTTCTTTTCAAAAAACTCAAGACTAAAATTTAAACGTTTTAAATTATTGTAAATATCCCTTGATATATGTTCAGGTAAAACTCGGTTGCACACTGTTGAAAATTTCAAAAAAAAAAAAAAAAAAAAAGAGTTGTTATAATTCTTCATATTGAGGCGAAAGAGATTATACAGCCACGGGTGGCCGAGGTCGTTAAGGTGGACTCGTGAGCGAAAGGTCTGGGGTTCCATTCCCTCCGGGGCCGCCCTCCCTGACTGAGGTTTTTCCCAGGTTTTCCTCATTCCTCATAAATGGCAAATGCGGGGAAGTACGCTCAACTTATACCCAGAACGTTTCATTCCTTTAAAAAATAATCGTTTTCCAATTTATCATTTCATCTCATGTATCATCAGTGTCCGCCGCCTGTGGTGCCTCAGTAGTAAAAACGTGCGTTAAACACTATTAAAAAAGGATTATATTCGGAAATATACGTTAATATTTTATTTTTTTATTAAAAAAAAACAATGAAACCGGAAATTTTAGAACTCAACTTTCATATATGTCTTTTGCTTCATTACGAGTGTCAAGTTCTAAACTCTTCATCTGCTAGAGATATTATTTGAAAGAAAAGTCGCAACTGACTCTTAAATAAATTGTTGGTTTATGATTATGTCTAGAAATATAAGTTAAGCAGGTAAATAAGGTATGTATAAACGTTTATCGTCATCTCCTGATTGGAACAGACAATCTCTGCCATCAAAAACTCAACTCTTCGCAGATTTGCAAGCTGCATCTCTGCTGTTCGTTGGCCTTATTACATATCATTAAATACGTTAGCAGAGCAGAACCAAAAATAATTTTTACAAGTCCGTCAAAGAGTGCTGCCCCCTCACGACAGGTGGAGACGTTGGCAGTGGGCGAGGAATGTGGCAGATGTTGGCACGTAGTGGGGTTAGTGGCGTTCCTCCAGTAACAGGGAAAGTTATTGCAGCTGATCAATAAGAAGAGAACGTCGCGAGCATCCGTAGCGCGCATATGCCGTTAGAGGATCCTGATTTTGCACCGCATTAGGGCATAGATTGTAAACAATATGTTGCTATAACATAAACTCCTCCTCGAAAGAGAAAACCGCAGATTGATTATGCTTTTAGTATTGGCTCGCGCGTTTGTTAACCTTAAAATTATATTTTAGAAATTGTTTCGCATAAATTAGGTAACAGTATAAGTTTTCTATGAGGCCCCAGGGTGTCTTGACAACCGTGAGGAGATGCAAGTAATATAGTGAGTCGTATTCTTTGGTCACCTTCTGCCCAGAGAGTTTAAGAATCTTTTGAGTAAATAATTAAAAACAATTCATGTTTGTTTTCAGTGCTTCTATACTTTTACTCAAACTGGAAATTCTTTTTATAAGAATAAATGTGTTATAAGTCACCTATTTTATTTTTGGCACAATTGTACATTAAGAAAATGAGCAAATATGTTTATGTATTTAAAGTTTCCGGCTTGTGCAATAGTAATCATTCTTGTTTTTCTGAACAGTCAACCGCAACAGTTAACTCATGTGTGTTATTCAACACGGAGGTATGTGCATCAAGAAATACTTACATAAGTCTCAGCGGTTTTCACTCAATAACTCAAAAACTGAGAGAAATAACAACTTGGGAGTTTTCTGCATTGCAGTTGTCAACTCGACAAGTTTCATGTTTTTGATCATTTGAACATGGGCTCCTCTAGTTACAAATCCACCTAATGTTGAAAAGCACATTCAACCAATCATGAACACTGTAGACCCAGTGACAAGTTGCATCATGTTGGGAAATGATGCTTTGTTATGTGTTCCATTCATGGAAAAAAAAAAAAAAAAAAAAAAAAAAACCTTCCAACATGTCGAGATTAACAGTATGTTGAAAAAAGTGTGGTCTAATGACCTGATAACACCACACAGACTATCTACTTCCCTTTCGCAAACCACATAAGGATTTTCGGATCTCCATATCTATTAACTTTTCCGACATGCGAAAAGTGAACTATAAACAGTGCGACCCAACTTCTTTGCTTTGTACTATACTTCCATTTATCCGAATAAACAGGTCCATGACGTTCCTACAGAAACGAGAGTCATCTAGTGATGTGTACAGACACTTTTTGGGCTGTCTGAATTACAATTCAGAGAACCGCAAGCTGTCATCTTTAATAGTTTTTGAGTTATTAATGTATGAAATCAGTAAGAAATATACGAACACCGTATATATTATTGTATTGAACGAATATCATTGGTTTTGTACACGTGCTGAGTTGTCAAAAAATTAATACGCATGTACTAACATGCTTGACAGATTTTGGCATTTAGCTATAGAGAAAAGACCAATTTAGACTAATAAAATATTATATTTTTAAAATATTCAACAACAAAATAATTAAATTATGCACTAAGCAGCTAGATTGCTTTTCAAAGTCTCAAAAGAATCAGTAATACATTGTAGAACCTTTTTAAAGAACAATGTCTTTGCAAAATGCATGTCATATATCGTTTGAAAGATATATTACAATTCCTAAGATGAATTTCTGAACATTATCTCTTACGATTTCAGTTTTGGGAGTTATTTATTAAATGATTAGCGTTTTTGTTACGTGTCATACAGAGATATAAATAATCGCATGAAGTATATAATCCGGAGCGTTGAAATCATGATTTAAATTTTGTGACCTATAATAAGCTTTGTTAATATAAAGGATGGTTCATAGTTCTTCAGAGGTTATTTATAATATTGGAAAGAACATTTATCTTAGTAAAG
The DNA here is from genome assembly GCA_030762175.1 of Metallyticus violacea. Classification (NCBI taxonomy): domain Eukaryota; kingdom Metazoa; phylum Arthropoda; class Insecta; order Mantodea; family Metallyticidae; genus Metallyticus; species Metallyticus violacea. The sequence continues at coordinate 126,128,583 of CM060832.1, forward strand.
TGGGCAATGTACTTTTTGACCATAACGAATTCCAGCCATCTAGCAGGTCCCCTTAAATTTTGGTTTTAAATATGAAAAAAATATTTTGTTAAAGGTATGCTGCCACTTTTGTAAGTTGGTCAGCTCTCGCTTGTTTCCTATTGTCTCCGCATAACCTCGGACCCAACCTAAACAAGCATGCTTCTAATGTTTGGTCATGGTTTCCCTAATATCAAATACAATGACATTGAGATTGCATTTATCGGAGGCTGCGGCTAGTACTGCTTGGGAGTAGCATAAAATAAACACATTACATTTATTAGGTACACACTTTTCTATAGCTTTCTTGAGAACCAGAAGATCTGCCTGAAAGATTATGCACGCTGGCGGAATCACAGTCATTCATTATTAGGGACAGGAATTTTATGCTCTAATTTATCTTTAATTTTGAAGAGTTGGGATAATTTTTCTTAAAAATGGTTAGGGCATAATAAATAATGATACGCTTTTAGTTCTGCACACTCTCTACTTTTTTGTTGCATTTTACGACCACCAAAGGTTTTTAATTTTTCCATAGTTAAGCTTCCTTCTATTGCTTCTTAAAGATGTCCTTATGGCGGGAAAAGCTTCACTCCTCCTCATAGGCACTTAGGGGTGCGTATAAAAATGTTGCATAGTCAGTTCGGAACTTTTCCTGCTAAGATTTCTTCAGTCTCAGACATTTGATATCCTGGGGGTTTTGAAAGAAAACTTATGTATTTTTTTCCTTCACTACATTGACTTAATTTCTAGGTACTGAATTTAATTAGGAGATAATGATTTTGAAGTACATTAATGACTGGCACACGTAATACTGTTGGTTTCCAAATAAGTAATAGAGGAAGGAAGAAATGTAAGAAAAAAAATTTTTGGCTTCTGTGTTTATAATAATATATCTGTATGTAACTGTTTATAAGTCTAACTACCACACTTAGACTTAATTTTGAGAACTCCTTAAAAGACACCTTCAAACCGTAAGGGAATGACTACAATCAGACAATAGCCGATGTGAGGCGACCTATTGATTGTGTTGGATGTGAGCTACCGTGAGTGTTCCCAAGTTTCAAGACTTATTAATGGTACATATTATTTTGAAGCATCGTATTTGTAAATTAAATATGAAGAAAAATAAATAAAATTAAAATATATTTCTGAAATATACATATAAAACAACAAATATGCACAATTATAACTACTGAAATATTATGCCTATTAATAGAATAGGTAAAATGTGCATTATATGGAACAAAATATTATTTAAATTGTTGGAAATTTAGTAATTAACTCACGTACTAAGTGATAATAGAGGAGAAATATGCATTTGTATTAAAATCATGTCCCTATTCATTATATAATAATCGCACAACCTACAAGTGTACTTGATCTTTCACTGCTAAGATGACGTGATCCATCCATGTTTTTACATAAGCAGTCCTCTGCTTAGTCGGGTAAAGGTGAAGAGCAGAATGCGCAGACTATGAAATGCAGAGGGTGTTTAACTTCATCAATGATGTCTGAGACAAATCTCGAGCTACTATTCTTGAAATTTACCATTCTTCTATTATATTTCCAGTCAAAAGTAAGGGTTTATATGAGAACTGGTGCAGCATCTGTGAAAACAGTGCAGTACGCCCTTGAGATCATTAGCGCAAATTCACGTTGAATATGCGCCAGTTTCTTATTGCGCACTTTCCTTGGTTAGTATACATCAGTGTTATACTGCTCCAAGTTAGGGAATGAGCAAATGAACCTGCTCCCCTTAAGTTAAATGCTTAGTCCTAGCTGATTGCCTGAATAGAAGATAGGACTTAATAAATGGTGAAATAGAAGAATTAGGCAAAGAAAAAATAATAAAATTAACAATGCACGAATAAAAGCAGAAACATGGAGCAGTTTGTCTTTATTTAAAAATAAAATATTGTTAAAGGAATGACGGTGCAGTTAAAATTTTAATTGGTTGAACAAACACCACGGTGGCCTGGTTTTTCTTAACATCCATGAATAACTCTTTAGTTTCGAAGAGGCGGTTCCGACGCATCTGCCCTAACAAAAGATGTCCGTAAAGCTCTTCACGACAAAAAGAAACCTACATATGTCTACATATTCTAGAAGAAATCCTTCCTCGCCCACCCTACAGCCCGGATCTAGCACCTTCTGATATCCACCTCTTCGATCCTGAAATTCCGTAAGATTTGACGATGTCTAGTAAGTATAACCGAAATACAAGGATGGCCGAGAAACAGACCTGCAGAATGGTATAGACATCTAGGTGATACAAAGTCATAAATTTTCAAGAGCGACAAGGTAAATCCAGGAAAAGAATGACTGACACAAGTTCTGGAATATTTAGAACATTATTTTTGAATGAATAAAGGAGCACGGAGATGTGAGATACTGCTTGAAAGCTGTAAAAGATCCGCTTCTACTATAGATTTCAAAAGAAAGGAAAATGCAAAGAAACAGATAAAAAACAAGAAACATGGTACACATTAAAGCCCGTGGAAATATAAATTGTACATGTACGCATCAATAATACCTTGATACGACAGCTATGTCTGATACACAACGATATAGGTCAGTTATCAGATGTTATAAAATATTTACAACTTTCGCTTCTCGTAAGAGAAGTTACTAATCAAATGAAAATGTGCAAAGGATTAATTTGCTTTCTGTTGTGTGATAACTGCAGCAGAGTTCATTTTTATTCGGACGCGCTATCGATAGGGCATTTATCCGGCAGATAGCGACTCCTTGGCGCTAGTCGCCATATCCGTGCAGAACGAGCAACAGAAATATGATGCCTACATGAGAGCATTTATTCAGACATTTGTTCATTTTTATGGTACATATTCAGTCAATTACTGATCAAATATTTTTAATACTGTAGTATTCTAATTTAAAGTAAAAATATTCGAAAAGAATTGCATGAATGGTTTGCGTCATTAAAACTGGGCACCTTTCTATTGTTTAAGTACAAATCATACTCATATTGACGAATCATGTGGCACTGTCTCTGTAGTACACATAACACTTTCGTTTGGGGAGAGAGTTTTGATAATTTACAAAAGTGAATTTTTGAACTAGTGAAATATGTAACACACCATTAAAAATCTTAACCATTAAAATGGCAATTTGAGTAATTATAATTTAACATCTAAACATTTTAATGGAAAATAATGCTGAAGAACAGACAAAGGTTTTTAAATGTGCCCATTTCATAGAATCAATAGTACTATTTTTTAATAATTTCAGAATAAACTAAAAAATTAGGTGCTGTAGTTGTAACCATACTTGCCTCCTAAACCCAAGATCGCGTGTTCGATCCCGGCCAGGACCGATGGATTTTTTTCGGGCGTAAAAATCCTAAGTGTTGCTTCCTTCGGAAGGGAAGTAAAGCCGTGTGTCCCGTGTCATACACTTATGTATGGCACGACAAAGAACCTCAAACCTGAATGAAGAGGCCTCTGAGAAAAATTTGTCAGCCGTTTCACACCCTGAATTGATTGGGACGCTGACGAGCTGAGATGTTAAAAGCGTCCGTAAATAAAACCGAATTAACAAGAATAAACAATAAGGAAAGGAGGTATTTTAAATGTTGATAAATCAATGTTTTGTTTTTCAAAACTAGACAGACGAAATTCATATATTTGAACCAAAGACCCCTTCCATGGTCAATTGGTAGACTTTGCGACTACTAATCCGGAGGTCCTGGGTTCGATTCCCCGGTCAGGTTACTATGTGGGTAAGGTGTCAAGATTCCGAGATCATTTTCGCCATCATTAGTTCGTTTCATTCGACTCACATGTTTAAGGATGGATATATATTTGAACTAAACAAGAGATAAATTTTTATTTTCTATATTTAAGGACGTTGTACCAAATCTCTGGTCGTTATCATCCTATTCAATTTATGAGTTGAAACAGCCGATATATTTTGCTCAAAAGCCTCTTCTTTCTTATGTACCGCAAATCTATGACATCGGAACAAGGCTTTATTCGTAATTAGAAATTTTACGCCCTAAAATCCATCAATCCTGGCTGGGTTTGAACCCACAACCTTGAGTCTACAAGGCAAGTCAAAATACATAAATTTATTTACATAGGTACTATACAGAGTAGGGACTCTAAAACCGGCCAATTGAATAACAGGGTCATTTTTATAGAAGAAGAAATTTCTTCAGACAAACGTTTCTTAGCTTCAAGAGGAACATAATATATTGTTAGTTTTTTCATAGGGAAAGGTGTGGAGGAGAAATGAAAGGCAGCTTCGTTTTTTTTTTAATGGATCGACACGTTATATTGTTTAACTTTTAATAGTGTTTTGGGGGATGCATACAACTTGAGGGCCATTTTAATTCGTTGAAGACCAATGACTAAGAGAAATAGTGTACTTCAAGGAGTGATAATACTTTACAAATCAAATCTGAAACATTCATTCATTCATTCATTCATTCATTCATTTCCTTATCTGTGTCCAGTTTGTGGTATGCTATGCTTGCAATCAGACCACTTTTTCCTGTTATTCAAATGTTCATGATGCCATTATACAAAAGCCGACACGGATTTCAATTATTGCGAATGTCGCCAAATTAGAACAGTAGTGCTATTGTATTCTGAAAGATATCCTGATCGTGTTGCACCGTTGTGGCCTGTCTTTTCAAACAGTAAAAACTTTCAAAACAAAGTGTAAATAATAAAGGACGCCAACCGATGACGGAAATACAATTAACATTTTACAACTGTAGCACATGATCCACATGTCAGCACAAGAGGTCATTCTGTGAATACTACATTCCTACAAATTCCTGCTTTTCACGTTTCATTTCATCAGCAGCTGCAAGGCTATTATGGAAATCTGTTACAATTCTCCAAATTCTCTACGGCAACTACAAATGGATGACATATTCGTGACTTAAGTTTTATTTACAGATTAAGCTTCATTTACAAACCATTGACAAGCCAATCTTAGCAACTTGCGCTACTATTTAATTGAAAAAGCACCACAGCCAAAAGAAGTAGATAAACATATGTTGCTTTTAATAGTTTATAACGCCCGTTTTACTACTGTAGCATCAAAGGCGGTGGACACTGATAATACATAAGATGAAATGATTAATTACAAAAGGATTTTTTTAGGGAAGGAAAATTTTCAGCCGTAAATTTAGAGCAACTCCCTGGGATTAGGACTGAGAAAAATCTGGAATAAACCTCAGAAAGGACAGTGCCGGCGGGATTCGAACTCCAGATCTCTCGCTCATGAGTCCGTGCCTTTACGACCTCGGGCAAACAAAGGTCGTTGCTTGCAATAGTGTGATTTGAATTTGTAACTAATCGACTAGTTTGTCTCTCTTTCATCGACAGGACATTTAGTAACAAGTATACAATCGCTGCACTATTTATTAGGCGATATTCCAATGCACATACAGCAGTCCACGCTGCACCAACAAGGCGGATGTCCTGTACATTCTGCATATAATTGAATATTTGAAGATCGTTGGATTAGTCGGTCAGGAAACGTTAGCATAAGCTTGTTCAGATAAGTGCAGGGGAATGGCGGATGATTAAGATAATCGACGAATATGAGTAGAGAATTTGTTTTATATGTGGAGAGGAAGAATCACGGACACATATTCTGACTGAATGTAAAGGTGCTGAAGAATGGAGGGAAAAGTATCTACCGCCCTCCTTTACAGGATCGATTCCATATTGGGCTTTGATGGCAGGTGAGGAAGAGAAGGAGATTTAGTTAAATTTCATGAAAGTGACAGAGCTCAGGTCTGAAAAACTGATAACCGGAGACAGGGTTGGTGATTGATCCAGCTGTGTGTTATTTATAATGATATTCCTTTATATTTATATGTGTTTTATTGTTTCTAATTTGTTCTAGTATGTTAAGAAAACACGGCCCGTTGAACCCGTGTCCGTTGAAGCTATTTTGTGTTATATTGTATTAATACCACTGTAATATACTCCTACTACTACTTCTGACAAGTACAGATGAAGTTCGACATACAGTATTTCGACACAGAATCGCTTTGCAGCAGTCATCAATGCTTATAGTCACCATTTTAAACCCATACTATGATATAAGTCAATTACCGAAATATTATTCTGTTCCTTGAATAAAGTATTGTTAATTATTGATCTTCATTGACTTTAAACTACCCTCTTGTGTATGCATTCTGAAAACACATGTTGAAAGGGAATAATAAAACACAATTCCATTTAAAACAAAGAAGTTGACTTTCACATCCCCTCGACACAAACGATATCACATTATGTCCCCCTTCAAGTCAAGCAAATTATGTCTGAACATGCTTCTTCTGTCATTAAAAATGACAATGTTACTCGTGTGGCCTATTTTAGTTACTTCATTCTGTACATTTTATAAAAAAAAATAGGGCACAAGACGATATGTAAAAGAAAAGTTGTGCTCCAATAAAGGTCTGTCCCATCAACTATAGTCGCAATAGCAGAAATCGTAAGAGTGAAGAATGATGTGTTTAAAAACAGAGCGGTAGTGAGGCATTCCCCCCCCCCCTCTTTATTGTCGGTCTAGACATAAAGTAAATGCTAACTAAAACTGTTAAGCGGCTTACTGATCGTTGGTTGAAATAGAAGTCTATGGCGCAGTAGGTACTCCAAGTAGTTTATAGCTGCATTTAAATCTGGCTTTGCGGAGCAGGTACATTTGAGAACGATTAGGCATTCTGAACAGTCATACCCTCTTTTACTCGACACAAAAGCGCTTGAAGATGAGCCCGACCCTCTATCAACAACAGGCCATTCACGGGGCTTATAAGGGTTGTTTATAAAATATGACCACTGGCCTTTCACAACGTACATCATGTGCTCCCCCAACTTGATAAGCTGCAGCGGAAGAATTTTAGGTATTTTGACGCTCACACTTTTTTTTTTTTTTTCCATGGGGAATCTTCTATTTAGAGCCAATGTATTACACTACCGTAAATTAATCTTGCAAATAATTACAAGGCTATTGTTTAATTTTTTTATCGTACACATCTACTTTTAAAAATAGTTTTGCAATGACTATTTCGCTAATGTGACGTCATCATAAAACACCAATGAAAGGAAGCAACATTTTAAATTTTGACCAAATACAGCCCGATATTGCAGTGAAATTATCGTTAAGTTTTACCCAATCCCTTTACCCCGTGAAGCGCATTTATCTTCTGGTCGGTGTAACCAACTCATGCCCCTATTATACTTCCTGATCACGCATCACTGACCACTTTTGCTAGCAGGCGTTGGGAAGATATTAATAGCAACACAACTATCGACTGTCGACAATCAAAACGCAAAATGGAGGGTTCTTCAAAGACTTTAGGTGATGCGTCAAATATGCAAATTGATTTTATCGTTAGGAATCCCAAACCATAGATTACAAGTGCACGAATTTAAAATACATATTACTTTTATTCTTATTGTATTCATGAAATTAGCCCTAAATTCGTATTTGACTCTTCTCTATTGGCATTACTGACAATTGACATTCGTCTGATGCAAAATGACATGAAAAGTTAAGTATTCACAATAAAATATATAATTATTACAGGTTTGTAAGCCAAGGTTTTAGGAATCATATTAAAATTCTTATTTTATTCGTAAAGTAGTCCCAATAAATATAGTACGCTCGTAAATTTATTAGCAATCTCAGATTGTTTTGTGATAGCTACTTGTGATAAAACGTTTTGATTAGCTGTATTCCAGATCTTAATTGCTTCATAGAGAAGGAAAAAAAAATTGAAAAACGCTATACTTTTAGTCAATTTAGAGTTTCTTTTTAACTGCAGTTTTAAAAATAGTAATATATGGGGTGAGTGCCTAAAAGTACACCATGATATCTCTGAAACGAGAAGTGCTAATGATCCGCGGTTATCGCCGAAAGGAGGCTTGAATTGTAGCCTATATAACGATTGTAGCAATTAGAAAGTTACATTTTTTGAAATGGAACAATGCCTATTGATTTCAAGGTCTAGATGAGGTTACATTTCTTTTTTTCTTTTCTTTTCTTTTTCTTTCTTTCTTTCTTTCTTTTTTTTTTCCAATATTCTTGGACAAATAATTTCAAGGTACAGCCATATGTATATTCGGTATTTTTTAAAAATTTTAAAGAGAATTTCCACGATCGTTAGGCATTCCCCCAGTTGTTAGGCAAGAACAGTATATATCTGTTTACAGTTAAGACAGTATACAGTTCAGACAGTGTGTTACAGTTTATTCCAGATGGATGTAAATTTCGGAGCTCTAATAGTATGACATTTTAAATATTTGAGTTTTCTATTTAACTACTTAGGTACTACATTGGTAATGTACCGCAGCTGCCAGAGTTCTTCTCGTTCTTCTTCTTGAGAATTCATTGAATTTATTATGTACGCCAGTTGTGTAATCAGCTTGCTGTACCATCATCTGTCCTGCTTTACTGATAGAGGACCTTATTTACATATTACTTATTTATTTATTTTTTTTTTATTTCTTGTAAACGACACAGCGTTTTGAAGTTTCGTGATATTGAAGAATGCATTCCTCAGGACTAAACTCAGGTTCGAACCCTGCGCGTACTTAATGAGAAACTGAGATATTCCTGCAGAGACAATTCGTTATGTCTACCATAGCTGAAACGCATTTACATGCCAATGCTAGTATTTATTGCTGTTATTTATTCTTCCCCAATTTACTTAATATGCCACTTTTTTAAACTTTTTTCCCTTGTATTTATTGAAGATACCACTCTTCTGGCATTCTTCATTCTAATGAAATCGCTTCAACCGCAACAAATTCTTTTATTTTTGTAACTTGTGATTTTTTCGTTTACCCTGTTCTGTAAGCCATTAAAAACCTGTTCCGATACGGTTCATATTAGAAAAGAGCTGCTGTCTATTCAGTTCAGTCAATGAAAATGCATTACTTATTTAAATTCTGGTTAAAGAAAGTGGTAAACTGCTATGGTTTGCATGAAGAAACAAGCGTATAATTGAAGTTTATATCTGTCAATGCTGTTCACAATTACAATATGTAATGTACTGTAATAACATCGGATATGTTCGAAAGCACGAAGTGGTCTTTGTTTCCGACAAGCGGCCACTTTTTCTTTTGAAGAAGTGGACAATTCTCATCATTTCAATGACAATTTCGATCACATAAACACTTGTCAATAAATCCATGGTTCATTTGTACAGCTTTCTCATATAGTTCAAAAAAAGATTTACACTGCTTTTTATAGTGCTTTGTTGAGTTTTATCAGCTTCAGACGTTAAATAATTGACGATCACCATTTGCAAATTTCTGTTTTTTTTTTTTTTTTTGAGCATATTTCTCCTGAATTCTTTAGTTTAACATGTTGGTTCGAATGTTAAATGGCATGAAAACATGGTCTTTTGTTTTGACATCATCTTTTCAGGTGATGGTAAAATTTATCCCATAGTACCATCAAGTGATAAAGGGTTAATAAATTGAAGGGTGTTGAATTTGTTCTGGATTTCACAGATACATTATATTTGTAACTGATTAACTAAATATTGTGTGAGTGCTTCAGTTTCAGGAGAAGAGTTTTAACAACCCTCTCCGTGCTTAATGAAACAATTTCATACATACTTTTCTGACAATTTTGCGCAGCATCTTCAAGAAGGAAAACATAAAGGAACCGTTCGAAATGGCGCCATGTCATCTGATCGAGTTAGTTAAGTGTAGCATTGCAAGGCAGCAACGTTATATATAAACAAAATTGCTAAAAAGTTAGCAATGTAAGTTTATTATAACAACTTACCACATAAATTTTCAAATAAAATCGTTAAGTTCTTGTAAACTGCTGTGGACAAAAATATACACATAAAAGAAGTTTCTCTTCCGTTTGCAAATCACTCTCCAGTGGTACCAATATTAAACAAATAAACATACACCTGGTGTTCCATTTATTTTGCTCATCTAAAATAACTTCCTTTTCTGATGCGTCAAATGAAAAAGAATTGTTTGAAACAATTTTTTCATTTGACGCAAAAAATGGATGAGCAAGATAACTGGGACACCCTGTATATGTATAATATATTGGATCTAATTAATTTAATAGGAGTTGCACCTATATTGAAACAGTATCACTTTATAAATTCTCTTTTATTTTATTTATTTATTTTTATTTGTTTCGTTGATGGTATGGAAGAACGATCTAACCCTTATCTCAACCAGAATAAATACACAGAATAGGACATTTCATTTCCTAAATGCCTCTATAAACGTAATATAATTCAACATAATCTTACCCTTCCTTGAACCGCCGGAGCTCCATAGGACCCCAATACATAATCATGTGATTATGGGTTTGTATTGGGTCCTCTCAATTCACTATTCTGAGTTAATTAATTTTTCTATTATCAGACTCCAGAATATTGTCATATATTTCCCCCTAATTTTACGTAAATAATGCATTATCATTTAATATCGTTATGTCATATTTTGTTCAGAATACTTCCCCTAATATTTTCATTGATAACTGGGCATATTCATATTATCGTTTACAATGTAAATTATCATCACAAAGGATATCCCTCTACTTTAGTCTCCTCTCCCATCTTTCTCAACTTACCGCCACGAGTGGCCGAGGTCGTTAAGGCGCGGACTCATGAGCGGGAGGTTTGGGGGTTCGAATCCGAATTCCTCCAGGACCGTCCTCCCTGACAGGTTTTTCCGGGTTTTCCTCAGTCCTCATAACTAGCAAATGCCGGGGAGGTACCCTAAACTTAGGCCTGGAACGTTTCCTTCGTTAAAAAAATAAATCCTTTCCCAATTTATCATTTCATTTCGTGTATCACCAGTGTACATCGCCTGTGGTGCCTCTGTAGTAAAAACGGGCGTTAAACACTATTCAAAAAATTTCTCTCAACTTGATTAACGTCTGCTATAGCTCTTGAAAACCTTTTCTCTTGTTCCATAAATTCTTCTCTAATCCAATCGCTTTTCAATATATTTACCATACAATCGCAGGGAGATGCCCTTCTCTAAAGCTACTAATTTGCTGCTTTTCAATGTCTTCAATTCTGAGTTTACTTCTCATTAAAAAGTCTTGCCATTTTCCCCCCATCTATTTCCAAAACTAGTTCATAATTTGTATAATTAAATATTCTTGATCATCCAGCCTCATTCGATATTAACAGGTAATGAATGACGTTAATGGCAAAACTAATAATTGCTTTCAAAACACTTGGGCAACACGTAATTTTATTATATACCTGCTCATTTTAAGTAGAATGTTTGTGTTATTAAAAAACCATTATAATAACACAATGGTTATATTGGAGTGTAAATTGTAAAGCATATAGATAATATTTAATACATAATCAACAAGAACTGGATTAAATTTAGATAACTTACTTGTGATATAGAAGGAAAAAAATTATAATTGTACTGGATACCAGTACACATTTTCGCCGGAAACCAGTGGAAGTTGTTGTTTTAACTTAATAAATAAATAATAGTGTTTTTTGTAATATATATTTTTGTTTAACAGATGATTACCTGTTTTAAGTAAATTCTGGCTTCCAGCATGTATGGAGATTATAATTTAGTTCAGTTTTATTGTATATGCTAAAGTAGACATTCTTATAGTACTTTTAATTGCTTTCTTTTATTTTTAGTTAGTTATAGATTTAATTACATCCGAACATAATAATGTAAGCATGTAATTTGTGAAATAAACGATAAAATTCTGGAATACACATCCCGGGTAGGAAACAAGGTACTGGGATATAATATTACATATTTTATTTTTGTATTTTTATTTCTATTCTTTTTATTACAAAACCAAAGATAAATTATATGTTATTCAGTTATACTCGTACATATAATACAATACTGACAAATATTTCTGAAACACAATTAATCGCTTATTTATTCAGACAAGTGAAATGTAGTCCACGCAAGAATTTTGAAAAGAATGCAAAGACAGAAACATTTGTAGACTTTTAATTTTTACGCAAACAGTTAGGGCATATACTATGCCCCGAGTTTCAGGTTACTATGACGCGACACAGCTAGTTGACTGCGTCATCAGTAGCCAGCACTGCCAGTCTGCGTACGCAACAAACTCACTTAGCATGCATATTAGTTCTAGCTCTAGTTACTGGTACACGTGTTTAGCCGTTCCCTGATATCCCGAGGAGATATCATGTACCCCTTTCTTTTAAATACAGAAAGAAATAATAAAGAAGAAAATTATTTCGATTCATCGAACAGATCCTAATAGATTTCAAATTGCTGTAGGGTTCTGGCGTTATACAGCAGCCTCTCTCTCAGAAGGATGTCAATAATGGAGCTATTTCCGGTTCACCCAAGAAATCCTCTCCGGATCCATGTTCTGTACGCGCCACGCCCATCTCAAGTTGTGGGCGTCTTTATAAGGATCATCACATCTGCGCTTTAAGCGTGTAATAATTTGATTCATTGTTACCGATGCATACAAAAATATCGATTTATCTAATAAGCAACATTGTCTGCCTATCTATGTCTTTGGTATTAAATTGAAAGAATTTCATTTCATTTGGTGTGTAATGCAGTTATGTAGCAGGCAATACAGTATAAAATGTAGGATGGTCTAAAGTTAAAGCCAGTATTAACATGTAAAACGTTGCTTCGAATTGTAGATTTCTTTGGCATGAAATGCAATAGTGAGTTCAAAGTTATACAGTGCTTTTATTTCAAAACTTGCCAGTCGGAATAGCTGTCTATTTAAAACAAAATTTAATTTTAAACAAAAACACGTTAATTTAGAAGGTTAAAAACCAATGTTGATTACATTTTAGGATTCGCACCTTTACTATCAAGTACCTTACTCCACTATTAAATTTTAAATGGGTCTTTACCTTGAATTTGAAAAATAATTCAGTTGTTACCACATGGACAGAATAAAACGTATTGAAAGTTTAATGTAAATTACTTCAAAATAATATATACCCTGTAAGAAACAGCATAATGTAAGTGGGCTGGTTAGAAGTTCCTAAATAGACTATATTACCTTCTAGCCAAAATGGAATACACTTTGAACACTTAATTTAATAAAATTGAAATATTACACAAAATAGTGCTTTAGTCCTAAAACTAGGTGCCGTTTTACTCTGTCCAAATGCATACAACTATGTAATAAACCATGTTGGAATAGAAAACAAAGATTTGATAACAATTGTATCCTTTTAAAATTTAATACCATACGGCTAGTATGCCATTCTAAATTTCAAATTGTGGGTGGCTACGGATACAGAGGGGAAATCTGAAATTTAATAACATTGGTTTTCAACTTTCTCTAACATCTAAATGTATGTATTTTAAAGATCTTCCAACAGACATAAACAATCTAAGCTTAAAATGATAAGAACAAAATAGCATATTTATCGATAAATATTTGGCATTTGCTCTTTTCTAATATGAACCGTATCGGAACAGGTTTAACGTGGCAACTACAAAGTGTCAGAGCGGTTTAGATCGACAGATTATATGTATGAGCTAATCTGGGTTCGAATCTCGCGCAATTTCTACACTTTATTTAAAATATTTTTCTTTGTTTGTATGACCAGAAACTCAGTATAGAGCTAATTTTTAAATATAAGAGGATGTTTTAAAGCTTGTAGCTTTAAAATTTATATTGCTGCCTTAAGACCTTTCCATTGTAGCCTTAAAAATAAACATTTACAAGATTCGAAGTTGCACAGTTTCCAACATCACGTTTCGAGTCATCTAAGCCACTCGGTCAAAGCTGCAATCTACCTGTAGGCTTGCTCTAGGAGGTACTATAATGCGTTCACTCTTAAGGTTAACAAACATAATGTATCTTTCCGCAATTCGCGCCAAGTGACCAGAGTAACGGCAATTTCTGAGATTAAGTTTACTACCTCCTTTATTGTGAGTGCCGGATACTTTTCGCAGAACTTCCAAAACACGTTTAAAATAATTCTTTTCTCGCCACTACTTAAAGGCTTGCTCGGTTTATGCTTTATATAATATGACTCCGTAGCAGCATGTGGTTCGTTAGCGTTAGCCATGATAACAAGCGCAAACTTCTTACGCCTTGCCTTGTTTAAACAACTGCTGAATGTAGGGAGTTGTGACTCCGAAATTTAATTTCTTTAAGTCTGTAGTAATTAAATTCAAGTCATAATTATTGTTTCATATATAGTAGATGCTATTTATTACTGAACCCATCCTCATATTTAGATTGCTAACATGATAACATTGCACAACTTTTGCTTGCATTGCTACTGTGTTGTACTCGACTGCACTCAATCGTGGTAGTGACGTCACGCCACGTGACATTGTTCTGACAGGGATCTCTCTAAGGTATAGGAGTGTAGTGTCTTCTGCACTCTCTCTCCCTCAGAAATTCGCCATCATCTATGTGGGGGCCTTGATTCGAAGGGGAAAGGGACTGTTATATTTTGCTACCAAAAATGCAGCCTTCTTTTCATTCAGTGAGTGTACCGCATCAAACAGAGGAGATGTTTTCGTGATGTACTTCCCATTGGAAACCATTTTGAAAAAAAAAAAAAAAAAAAAACAAATAACGGAGTCAATGTATTTTGATATGAATTGTAACATGTATTTACACGGAATCTAAGTAATTTATATATATAAACAATATGAGTTTTTTCAAACAGAACAGTAGCGATGACAATAGAAAAAGAGACCTAAAGCCCATTTAAGATATATCTTTCAAAACTCACTTCAAACTTTTTCAAAAATTAATTCAAACTTTAAAGACAAGGCATCGCTAATAATTTATCAATAGTGATTAAAAGTATGTATGGTTTTAATAACACCACCTCCGTTGTATAGTGTTTAGCGTTGCTGATTGCTAGCCGGAAGACCCGGGTTCGATTCCCCATACCTACTAAGAATGTTTTCTAAATTAGAGAGGTCTGGAACGGGATCCATCCAAACTCATAAGGACAATTGGGAAACTGTCTGGAGAGATGGCGTTCTTCGATCACGAAATTCGCGTGATAGGCAATCTACGGGGTGCCGGCATGCTGACCACATGCCTCCCCCTGCAATACTGCCCTCTATCAATAAAATCGTAAGCCGGAAGTAGAGGATGCAGAGGTCGCCGCTGCAAGCCGAGGTTCACCCCGGGCTATAGCGCCAAACAAGAAGAAGATGCTTTTAATAAAAGTGCAATAGATATTGCACAAGGGATAATTAAAAGAAAGCATGAAGAAGTTAGTCAGGGATATCCCTTTTAGTCAGCACTTTTTAATTTGTATATGAATGACACCATTAACACTGTTATGAAAACTAAGCATAAAGGAATAAGTATTGGAAACAAAAACTGAAAACAATATTATTGCAGACTGTCAGGTGCATATGAGTGACTCGGAAGACGAATTGCGGAAACATCTTTGTGAACTACTTAAACCTTATAATTTTAAAATATCTGTGAAGTTGGATAAAAATATTTTGAACAAGTCCCAAATTTTAACTGGTGTTTCCTTCTAGTATGATTAGCGCCCTGCGATTTTTAACTATGGGGGCATTAAAGGAAAAAGTGTAGGACAAATCCACACACATTAAATGAACTGAAAAGTAACATTCGTGAAGAAAGTTCTTCCATTATTCAGAGGAAATTGCAGAGGGTTTTGTTATTTTCATAAGATGATGCCAGAAATGTAAGTATGGAAAATGAAGGGAGGAAGTTTCAGCATGTTTGCTTGGTAATGGTGAGTAAATGTATCATTTAAGTAGAGGCAGTTTCTCGGCGTGTTCGCTGGGGCGGCAGACTTCCAATGATTATCGAACGCCGATTAAGAGGCGCAGGCCTCGACACTTCGCCGTAGTAGACTCTCGATATTTTAGTTATTCATTGTAGCCCCACCTCGCACATAAGATTTTGCTGTTTCGTGTATTCTTCACCACGGGTCAAGGAAAGGAGGGATGCTGCACAGATTACTCCACGAGACTGCGTCGGAGCTTTATTGAATTTATTGTGTTGAGAAACTGCATCTTGCCTTCTGGTGCGTTGCCTTAGGGAACGAGGCTTAGTTGATTTGAGAGCGTATGTCTGAACGACATGAAGAACGGAAGTCAGAAACTTAACGTAACAATTCTGCAGGACGAAACTGAAATTAGTGGAGAACTACATTTCAAGTAAGATGTAATTATTCCGACTGCAAATGAGTCTCTGAATCTGAAACTGAATGACTGTCTAGTGGAGATGGAGGCGCAAGAACAGCTTCAAGGTGTTAATTATAACTTACGTAACAATCATTGCTTCTGACTTTCTGGCTCCAATCGGTGTCAGTTTGAACTGACTGACCGGCCGTTACGCGAAGGAAAAAATCACCTATTAGAAGCATCCGAGATGATTCAATTTCACTCTCAAAATACATAGTGTTAATCTCCCTTTGTGTTCGTAAATTCTTTGTATAGATATTTTTTCTTCAACCGATATTGCTGGAAAACAGGAACACGGGTGCACTAAGACACACTATACTGTATAGATCGCGCTTGCTTAGAAGTTAATGCCAATGCACTTGGAAACTCTTCGTTCTCTGTATATGTTAGTACATAATCACAACTTAGCTCGTTATAAACGAATGTGTGCATCGTAATGCGTTCAGGTTAGTGTCGCATCTTAACATATTCCTAAAGCCTTCTAACAAAGGTTTGCAGAGGCTATTACTAAAGCCTGAAGTTTTCTGTAATTGTTTTATTTCTGTCAGTTAAAGTAAAACGCGGGTATCGGAATATTATGTTCCGATCTGTATTTTAGATTTTCTGTGTATTTTACATGTCATGGTACATTCTATGTACTTGACATTACATAAAGCTAAACATCTAGGATTTTTTTAAATACACTTATATGCTGTGTCACTAATTTTCAAGCATTTTTCATAAATGAATGCATCCAGTGAAAGGAACCAGTAATCCATTAAGTCTATATGCAATTTATTCAGAGGCATTGTCTACATATTTGTGTGCTATAAACTGTAGGATTCTGATCATAAATATTTAAATATTACACCTCATATTTTCATAACATAGTTTTTTGAACACCTAGTTGTTCATAAAAATAATTGAGAAATTTAGGTCTTTACCATAATTTCTTATTCTTCCACTGCTGTCAACTATAAAAACACACCTACTGTCAGTAGCTCAGACAGGAATCCATGTCCTTGGCTTTATCTCGAGTGGAAGAATAAACAGACCATGAGCATCACATTTTTTTCACACTTGTTCGAGTATTGTTTACTCATAAATATATTTATTTTTTAACCATTAACGATAGTTACAATGCCTTTTGTGACTGAGAAAAGTTAGCGGAATTTAGGCAAAAGCGCTTGAAATAATGCAATACTAACAACCTGGAATTGAAATCACCATTGCATGTCCTTGCTATGATCCGATTTTGTGCCTGAAACTGTCATTCAATTAGTATCTTTTTTGAAGAGCTAAATTATGGATATTGGAATATGTAAAAATCACAACAAAATACTAGTCTTACCTTTTGCAGTAGTGAATTTCTGAAAAACAGTTTGTTTGATGGAAAGATGACAGCAAGCAAGTACTGTAATTTCAAAATCTTTTGATTTTGCATAAATTATTAAGAAAACGTATATTTTACTATACTAGTAATTTATTAAATTACTATTAATTTTAACCGTTAATTTTATTAAATATGTACACGAAGGGCTACAAAAAGTAACCGCAAACTCTATTTTTTGAAATATATATTTCAATTACGGATATAAATATGATACTTTGCGACATTACCCTCTTTGTCAACACATTACATTGTAGCACTAACTTTTTATTCCATCAGAAAAAAAAAAAGCCAGTTTTGATTGTGTCTTCAACCAAGAATACACTGCTTCTTTTGATTTCGTCATCACTTCGAAATCGTCCACCCCTCAAAGCGTCCTTCAGGGGTGCAAACACAAAGTAATCCTAAGGAACAAGATCAGGGTTGTATGGGGGATGCTGTAAGGTCAAATATAAATGTAATTTAGCCTCATTTAATCATCTTGATTTCATTAATAAGCATCCTAGGCTCCCAACCACAGTTTGCAGTAAGATCCACAACAATGATATGAGCGGATCCGATACTGATACCCAATTTCCTGGCTAAACCTTCTAAAGAGATACACCACTATTTCTCCTGGGGTTCAGGGTTCGATTCCCGAATATGGTGTGTTCAACAATACCGGCTCCGCGGGGGGGGGGGCATTTATGCTTCTTAGCCGTTATCTTTTACCTTTATTTGAATTGTGTCAGTGTTTAATCCTTTAGCTTATGAATAATAATATTTTCGTGTTTCGAAAGCGGGTTTTAAAAAATGGAAGTATCCATCATTTTACATTCATAGTAAAAATGCAATAAGCTTTACAAAAG
Source organism: Metallyticus violacea (assembly GCA_030762175.1). Lineage (NCBI taxonomy): Eukaryota > Metazoa > Arthropoda > Insecta > Mantodea > Metallyticidae > Metallyticus > Metallyticus violacea. The sequence goes on from CM060832.1 coordinate 126,146,987, forward strand.
GCTGCATCCCGTTGTGAGGAAAAATGGGATTTGGAAAAAGAAGAAGAAGAAGAAGGAGGAGGAGAAGGAGGAGAAGAAGAAGGAGAAGAAGGAGAAGGAGGAGAAGGAGGAGGAGGAGAAGAAGAAGAAGAAGAAGAAGAAGAAGAAGAAGAAGAAGAAGAAGACGAAGACGAAGAAGAAGCCTGAAAGCAGTTACTCTCTGCAAAGGGATTTTGTTTTGCACGGTAGAGACTTGGCAGATCGCATCCAGCTTTCGATATTGCATATTGGTATAAACCTTATCTTTCATAAAATTACAAACAAACAAAATATTAAATTTTGTTCCATTATTGCAGTATAATATGGTCTTAATTAGTTGTGCAATGAGGTTATTTGATTTACGGGCCGTCTGACCGTGGCTACGTAATGGAAAAATACAGCCGCCTCAACCGGAGAAAGGGAGGTAACTGATATAAAACGATACTGTATTTAAAACTTAATAATAAACATTAACCTATATTATAAATGATGTCGAAAAGGATGCCTATCAGTGACAATACATTACCAGAATCTGCATAGGATATTCCTGTATTTCATCTAATGTTTCTTCTGTAGGAACACGTTTCTTGTCAATGAGAGATGGTGTCTCTCGTAGCTTTTTTAAAGAAGTTGGTGTACAGTTTTCCTACCTGGAACAAAATTGTCAGAATATTTTCTTGCGAATCGCGTTACTCCTTCTCTACAAGAAACCGTTCTTCAGGACTATATTCATGTACCTAGTTACTTAACTGACAAAGAACAATTAGCACACGATGTACATACAATGAAAGCACCGAGTAACACTTGCTGACTATCTACAGCTTGCTACTTGCACGTGCATTGCCTGGCTTCTCCCAGTACGCAGCTGCGATCTGCCAGTCTATAACTCAAATACTTCACTGCATAATATACTGAAATACAGTTAACATTATGTGCAAGATCACTTTGGAGAAATTGGGAAAAAAAAATACACCATCCAAAATTTTCTACAGACCTTTGAAGAAAAACAAGCTGTAGAGACAAAATAACACAATATACTAGAAACCGAGTGGGAAGGCTCAAGCGGTTAAAATCCCTTGAGGTCGGCCATCCTCACTTTTCGTGGTTTCCTCTGATCGCTTGGGCGAATGCTGGGGGTTGGATCTACAAATTTCCGCGCTCCCATTTCATTTTATTTCATTTCGTTGTTCTGTTGCAGAGTGGAAAGTGCCAGGCGAGGGTGCTGGTGCTACGTGTCGGTGATTTGCGCTTTGGGAACTTTTTGGTGTGGAAACTGACCTTAGAGGCTCGAATTCCTTGAAAGGGCGCTCCACCGATGTCGGAAAACAATGTCAGGGACTCCGTCTGCATCCGTGCCCCCCGCCTCGGGATCCGGGCCCCTCGGTGTCTCCCGGATTTATTTGTAGGCACAAAAGACCAGCCCTTGAGCATGGCTGAAGTACCGAAAATTCCTCCTCTTTCCCTGTTATTCCAATCCAATAAAAGCAGGTTTCAGATGTTCAAGCAATGCCCTTTAAAACTCTGAAGGATATTTTGGTTAGTTCATGGCGTTTAAAGTTTGTATTTATATGCCGTACAGGAACATTTTCTCAGTGCAGATTTCTTTAGCATAGCATACGAATATATATTAAATTCTTTTTCTTAGAAACTTGCCCCACAGCACTTTTTACAGCGGATAAAGAGCTTTATATTATACATATAAAGAATAAAAATACTTTTGAATCATTAAAATAATGTTACTACAGCTATAACAAAACTAAAATGTTAAATGTAGAAGTTTTAAAGGGGAGAAAGAGATAGAAATACGGAATACCATTTTGTTTTTGAGTGATAGTATCAAAGTATCTAGAAAAATATTGTGAGATCATACACAATCTTTAGCCACATCAAGATTTCACATCAAGCTTTTAAAGAATCTATGGGATATGAATTGCTTAACAGGACTAAAAATGTAGAAAATACATATTTTTAAAAGAAACTAATTCCATTGTTTTGAAAAGCGGGGTAAAGTATGGAATACTGTTCAACGTTTAGTTTAGTTAATACAATTTATTAAAATGATAAGGCGAGTCTTTTTATACCAATCTAACAAGGGGGAAAATGCCCACATAAATCTTCTTTTGTCTTTCTTAATTTTCAGTAATCACAAACAGCACGTGTGCACAATTCGTATAGTTAACACAAGAGCTTGATCATATTTTCTCTGGTAAATTGGAAAGAAGTAACTGTGCGTTTCTTTTAAGATATCCTATTCTTCATCAAAAGCTACAGTCGCACCCTTTCTGTCCTCTCACTTAAAAATTATACGAGATACGGTTAGTTTATGGTCTGCAAGCCCCTTTTTGTTAGCCTAAAGAAGTTGTTCTCCATTGTAAAAAATATGTTGAAGTAATTGTCCTTCCATTTCATTAGGTATCACTGTTTCTGATCTAATTTAAGTTGAGTAGCCACACCTGCAGGCATTTTTTTTTAAATTTGACAACATAAACAGCCGCTTTAAATATATGCAATGCATTAAGGTAGCCCATCTTTATTTCTCTTATTTGTTTTATTGCTTTCTGCATTGCATGTAATCCGTGTTGCATCCTCTCTCCTACTTTCCAAGCCAGGCTCCCCAAAATAGCTGTTGAATAACGCATCTACATTTTGCGCATGTGCAGACATAGCCATTCCCAAGTTCACACATGCAACCGTTACATGGAATAACGAACTCACCGCCCTGGGGGGCGATTACTTGTATTCCAATTAGCGAAACTGCAACCCTCAAAATTCACGAGGAAACGCGTATGAAAGACAAAGAAATAAACATACTACAGCATGATGTTCGATTCACTTCCATAAAATGAATACATAATAGTTACACCTTAATACCTATGTACCCTTAAACATTCTTGACTCTTCAAAAACTAAATTAACTTCAGATTGTCCATCTCCGAGTGCAGCCCTACAGGCCAGAAACTTTGGTATTCCATATTAGCACCCTTATTCTGTATTTGTCCCCTTTCCTCTGCGAATCGTATTAAAAGCTAATTTATTTCTGGAAATACAATGCGCACTGTGCTCCACGGTTATAACGTTATTTTTATCGTAGTCTCTAGACGGTTGAAATATTTATCTAAACGTGAGGCGTAGGTTTTGTTTAATTTATTTTTTTTTATTATTTTTTATACCCTCGTCATAGAATTCGGTGTACTACAGCTTCAGCAGCGTTTTACTGCTGTCTTGACGTCATCGCAACTTCCCAACGTAATGTCCCTTCGGAGCTGGAGAGTGGTGAAAAGCACTTGACGCTGGATTAGGGCTATATACTGCATGCTCCAGTTTCCCTTCGAAAGTGATTCAAGAATTTAGCCTCACTGACGATTTGTCATATTGTCTCCATTCCACAAGCTGATAATGAATTTCTGCAACCAACACTTTTTTTTGGCATTCACAAATTCAATGGCACCTCTTGGTTTCCTGCCGAAGACTTGCCCTCTTGTACTTGCGATTGCCGTTAAAGCTGTTATATTGTCACCAAGGTACCAATCGAATTCAAGAAGTACCCGTTTACCATTCGGAACACCCCAACTAAAAAGATACAGGTGAACTTATTTGTAGTACGACTTTCATAAGTGCAATAGAGCTGAGAAATAATGATATATATTGGGTAATTTATGTTAGGCGTCCAGAGCAAAGGCTTCATATTGAAGTATATAATATTTTATCGCATAATTCAACGAGAAAACTTAATATTTATAGTCAACTTGTAACAAGTATTTGTAAAACTAATAACATAACTTACAGAAAATTTTAATGCAGCAAAACATGCACGTTCTAAACCGTATGCAGAAAAAGTTACTAAGTTCAGAATAAAAAAAAAATTAACTCTCGGTATAGACCCTCCTTAAATATTTAGCACATGAAAAATCATTGATAAATGACAAACAGGACTTTAAATAAAAGTCGCAAACATTTGAACATATTTTCGGGATCATTAAAGCAATAATAGAATATGAAAAGGCATTCAACTAAAGTTTTCTAATTCCGTTTGTTTGAAACTTATCTGGACAACGGCAACAAAATTAACTTCAATTATGCGGCAGACTCTATGTTCATTGATAACAAAAAGGTACAAAAATAAATAGAAAATGTTCAATTAAAAAGATCTTATAATCAAATAAAATCAAGAATGATGGACTTCTTTATGCAAAGAATGGCATAAGAAGAATGACTCATTAACATTGCATGTAATACTCCTACACTTTGTACACCAAAACTATAAAACTTTATTGTTGGTTAAAATTGTTAATAAAATACTACATTATGACACTAGTTTCATACAATGTTAATAATAATAATAATAATAATAATAATAATAATAATTGGAAAGGAAAAATCACACTTAAAACATGGCCGGAATTCGACCCATGGGCCTTCGGCCTTCCTTGCGGACGCTGTAACGAACTGGGCTATCGTGCCCTCCTTCAAGCACGAACTACGAATTTCGTTCATCTGATTCTACATATCCCGGAACTTCCCTAAGGTTTTCTCTACTTTTGAGAGATTTAGTCCTAAAAATGGGATTTAAAATGCTACAAGTACTTTTGACCCGACCTTCTTTTAACCACAAACTATATAAGGGTTGCTTTATAAATAGAAATAGTTTTCACACACTAACGTCTGTAGGCCATTATTGGAAAGGAAAAAATCAGACTTGAAAAATTCGCATCAAGGCCAGGATTTGATAATTCAATAATTTCCTATATAGTAAGAATGTATATACGTTTTAGGTAGCGTAGTTTAACATGGGCGCCGCCAACAGTAGGCCATACTGAGAGGCCAACGTTTTAACTAATAATTATATCTATGTAACATATAATTTAAACATTAAAATGTTTGTATTTTGTACGACCTGTTCATTCAAGATCATTGCTTTGTCATCTCTTGAAATGACGGCTCTAGCCTTTTCATTGGGCATTCCTTCCTTTGCATTGACACGGTGTCTAAGTTCGCTGATGCATGAACTCATGAACGGAGGATCTGTTGTTCGAATCTCGATAGGGCGTCCCCCCTACTCGGGTATTTTCCAGGCTTGGAAAGCCGCCCCCCTCCAAATCCTTTCTCGTTTATTTCATTTTGTGTATCATCAGAGTTAACCCTTAACAATGCCACAGTATTCAAGAAAACAACATATTGCTTTCTTATAATAGAGCATAGTTTCATGCATTCCCATGGTGAACTTTTGGAGCAGTGAAAAGTAACAAAAGCCGCCTTTTTCTCTATACATTCAGAATATTTTAAGACATTGAACTAACATGAACTAATTTTGAACTGTTATAACTTATAAACTAAGATAAATCTCAGATTCTAATAATAATGATAACAATAATAATAAACTTAAGTAAAACTTTAATTTGAATTTGAATTACAATTACGTTTCCTGTATAGAAGCAAAAATGTTTAAAAATATATTTAAGACATTTGAAACTTATGAGCAAAAGCTGAAGATAATGTATAAAATAATAATGGCAATGTTGGAGTTAAAACGTTTATTTAGTACTTCGATACATCATCAGAAGAGACAAAGAAATTCTATGAAAACGGGTTCTAAAGATTGAAGAACTGGAATTGCAGACATTAATACCGTTTCGAGTAGTAGAAATTGTTTACTGTAGAATTCACATTGTTTGCTTCAGGATCAGAAAATTGACAGGAAATAATGCAATTTCCTTACATGATACAGATGTTTAATATTGTATAATGTTGATTTTTGTATTGCATTGAATTTGTAGAATTTGTACATTTTTAGATAGCAAGTTTTGTGAAAACACCTCTTGGTTTAAAATCTAGAATATTCCAAACCAGCAGAACATTTTTAGATTAAGTATAGGAAGCGTTCATACTTAGGTATACTTAGTTAAAACTCCTCCAAAACAAATTTCTACCGAATATTTTTACCGTTAATTTTATCGTTAAACTTAAGCACGAAACAAACAGGTGTCAAACTCGTTCTGAAAGGTAAAGTGACTGTAACTGTGAAAATAATTCATACTATCTTGAAATTACTACCAGTACTGTTGATACATTAAATAAGAAAACCTTTACGAATATCACCAAATGGTTTTCTTCAGGCAACGGGTTAAAAGTGTGCCGACGTTTGGATCAATACACAAGCCCGGGGTCACAAACCAATCTAGCAAGCGACTGGGCACGCCTTCCAGGGAAGCAATGGGAACCAATAGGATAACGAAACCAAAATATCATGTTTAATTTACTAGATAAGTTCTATCATATAGAGTGGTTTTGAAACGTGCTTCAATATCGGTAACTAGGGCTAAAGTTGAAAGGTTCTCGTAAAAGGTACTCAGCTTCTGAAGTAAATCTGTAATACATCCAACGTTTTTGCCCTTTATCGTGGACATCCTTAGATATTACGGAAATTAGTTTATTGCTATATCTTTATAACTCCACCAAAAGCAATCTTTTGTTTCTTCCAAACATTTTCGGCATATACTTAAGACATTTCACATCATTCGCAGCAGTTTCTCTTGACAGACGCAAGCAATATTTTGCCGTTCAAATCTTCATATATGAATCCTTTTTACAGGCATTATACCCTGCAAAAGAAATGGAGCGATTTTATAGGGGAGTGTTCCAAACTAAGTATGAAATCATCCCGTTTATCCTCGATTCATATTTTTTTCATTTTCTTGTGAAGATGTTATAGACGTATTATTTTGATTTGTAGCTAATCAAATAATTAAATAAGGAATCTTGATTTATAGTTCATTGTTGACTAGCGCTCAAGTTATGATGGAGCTCTCTGCTTACGTTTCGGAGAAATGGGTCATTCTGTAAAAATAATCGGCCTTTAGTTACAAACCTTGTCCGCAGACGCGTCGTTTTATATCTCGGCTACTAAGCTTGCCATACCGGGCTAGGTTAATACGAGTATTTCAACAGCTTCACTTTCTAAAACGTGTACACCATATTACCTTAGAGCAGATGTTCGAATTTTCTTACCTGAACTAAACAGGCATTATATCGGAAAACATATTCTGATTAATTGATTTAGCTCGGCCATCTTAGGGATTCTGATTTCAGTATTAATTTCGAAAGTTATTTTATTGGAAAACGTTCAAATTTGAACCAATTTAATTCGGTTGAAACTACATTTTTGCTCCTTTTTTCTTCTTTCTTTCTTTTGCTTTGCATTGAACCAGTAGAAACAAATGTTTCATCGCAGTTCTGAAGAGAGGCAATTGCTCTATATTCTGATAAATTGTATATGTAAAAAGAGCTGTTTTGTGTTTAGAATAACGTTTACACACACAAAAATATGATGCTGTATGCTGCCCTGAGACCGGCAGGTAGAGAGTTCATGAACTTGGTGGGCAGGATCGCAGTTGATGTACTGATATATTTAGTAGCCGAGACGGAAAACACCTTATTAAGTTTATAAATAAACCGCTTTATAAGGCAAAGATGAACATCAATACTAATGGCTGCGGGAGTTGCTGTGAGTTATATGAAAGTTTTGTTTTGTAACAGTGACGAAACGGTAAGTATGTTATTTCATTACATCAAAACTATTGGCATTTTTCAAAAGGTATGGAATACCGGTTAAATGTTGCTGAATCGAGGAATTAGTATATAATAACTTCTCACGCAGAAAAGTCTAGAACACTTTGGACATTGTTTGCACTTTTATCCCTTCCAAAATCCTTTCGTAAGGAAAATCCTTTCACTCGCAGTAATGGAAAGGATATTTTGTATGGTGTTTATAAAATGCTATGAGGATACTGAAGTTAAAACCGTACGCAATTATAACATACAATATACTCGTAATTTACGCAACAATCAGATATATGTTTTGTGAGTGAATTTAAAATATAATATGTGGCAGAGAAATACCTTAATTCTCTCTTTATTTTCAACAAGGTACAGTTTTGGTATGTAAATGCCCAAAGCAAAACTGCTCTTGAAAACCCAACTTGCTTGAGAAAATATGAAGTACGGTTATGTAATAAAAGAAAAGAGCAGAAAAGGCTTCATTTTCTGTTAACTAATTGTTAATGTAAAATATATGTACATGAACACGACTATGCACCGCTTTGGAGAAATGATGGAGATAAACGCTGCTTTTTCTACGTGGAGAATATCTCCGTTTGAAACGTAAAACTACGAAACACGCAACATCAAGAAAGGAGAAAGGAGTAGGGGATCAGTGACAGTGAGGTGAGACCTTAAGCCTGTTGTTAATTCCACAATCTGCATTGATCTTCCCTCTTTTCCTTAAACTTTCATACCGCTGCAGTTACCTGTTGCGATTGTTGAAAGTGATATAATTAGAGGCATTAGCTTAGTTATCGCAGGCGTCGGGTGTATAATTATAAGCAATGTCAAGATTTGCATGGAGAACATCTGTGCAAATAAAGCCGATTATAATTGCAAACTTGGTGAAAAAGCTTGAGAGGACTGGAAACGTGTTGGATACTTTGTAAACAAGATAATTTCTAAGGATTTTTCACCAAAACTTCCCCACCTAAGTCGGCCTATCATTTCATTTTCCGGTGGGGTATCTTGAGAGGAATGGTGTTTGCCAACATGTAAAATAACCATCGACGTGAAGTTGCTGCTGTGAAGATTTCTCGCAGGCCACTTTTGCAAATATACAATCTTTATTTGCCTTATCACAGAATCTATATCAATAAGATTTTGATTCTCATATATCGTAATTCTCATTTTCTTAGGTTGGATACGCGTTTTATTTATATGTTACAAGATTTATTCTTAATGAAATTCTCTTCTACTCAAAAAAATCTTATTTGTCTTTCTCTACTCAGTCTGGACAATGATAGCAATCATTTTCAGTACAAGCTGTAATATTAGCATGTTTCCAATGAATTAATGTATGTTATTGCACATGTATGTTCTAAATCTAGTAGTTTTCGAGATATTCGTATTTTCTGGGCGTTTATATGTGAAAAGAATCTCCCTATGTAACAGCACATATAACGCTTCGTGAAGTGTTCGACGACGGCATTATCAGCAAGAATTTGTGGTACATTCAAGTTCCCGATGTAACCCCAAGTTTAATCACAAGGAAACATTAGAAGTTTAGTTCAGTATTCTAGAAGAACTTAAAAACCGATTCTTGTAATCGCCAATATTGTCCTGTTTCGATTATCGGTTGTGTGCAGCGCGCGCACCAGTAAAGTTGCCGCTTTTGCGACCAGAATATAATTCGATCTGCCAGTACAAGAGTGACAGCACTTTATTTTCAATGCAGAACAATTTAATTGTGTGGCGCTCTGAGTTACATCAACCATGATCAGTTTTAAAGACGTAATTAAATTGATTTACAGAAGGCAGGAGTGGTGGATCAATATATGGGCAGTTTTTATAATTGAATCATTTGACTACATCAGATATATCAGCTTGGGGAGTTGCGATAGAAATATAGTGAATTAAATTGAATAGCCAACAAATAAACTGCTATAAATACATTACTGTTGCTATTTATATAAATCTAGTTACATCTCCCTCCGAGCGCATTGCTGAGGTTCAATGTTAACAGCACAGATTCTTTCTCAAAACTGTAAGGGGGGGGGGGGGACTGACAAGGCTATGCACTATCGCCTAAAAAAAGTATATTCCTTTAGAAAAAAATACGAAAACATTTGTTATAAAGCGATATATTCCAAAGTTATTTTTCCGACACATTTAACTAAATTCCATAGTTATAAATTATACTTCATGTCCATATGTTTTCTGGGCCGAAATGATATCGGCATTGGAGGGAAGAGAATGGGAGGGATAGTTTAGCAGAGTGGTTCACTAAAAGGGATCTTGCATTTTCTAACATGAAAAATTGAGAAAATTGGCTTTACCAGAAAACAAAGTACATAAATGCTTTCGTGTATATAATCTGCTCCAATTAATATACCTATAATTAACTTTATTTTCCTTTGGCATATATTTTTAAAGTAAAATATTATTACTCTATTTGTGATACATATATAACAAGAACTATAGAAAAAAATTCCGCTTTTCTAGTTGTTATTTTAGTTATATTTCTAGTTACTTTAATTTAATTTTTATAAATTATAAATTATATTAAATTATATATATATATATAGTTGTCCCTTGTCTTCTTGCCATAGATGGACTTCACGAGTTCGAAATATAGCGATCTCAAGTGTGACTTTTTCTTAGTGTTTTATCCTTTTGTACTATTATAATTACTGTTAATTTGTTATTGTTAATAGTGTTACTTTATTTTTCTTTTTCTTTTATATATATATATAATGTGTATATATACATATATTGCATATTCCTCGGAAATTTGTACATTAAATAAATAATATTAATAATTCATGATTCCTTTTACAGGCTTTCAGACAGTTTTCAGCTCTGTTCCATTTGTTAACCGAAAGATCGCAAATATTTCGGATTGAATTGAAATTCGGAGATTTAGAAAGCCACGGAAGAGGGGATATTTCAGTGTGATGGTTTTAACTAATCCCTTTTTACGCTTAAAATGTGAATGCTTCAATTATTATGAACATCTTTGATTATTTCCATATCTTCGGCAGGATATACATTAGGATGTATCAAAACGGGTAGGGGGCTATATTTTTTTTTCAAAATTTTCTAAAGGTAGGGATGTAAAAAGTTGTTTCTTGGAATCAATATTATATATATATATAAAATTTCGTTTTCAATGAACAATTTTTAGCCGAGGCACACTGGCATTGAACATTTCTGGTCTTATTTGAAAGTAGACTGGCCTCGGTGTTGGAAATGGTGCGCTCTTTTTGGGTTCAAAATTCACGGGTTAGATTTTTTAAGGGCGTACAAATGTCGAACGCAAGTTTGCCGGAAGGAACTTTAAGTTCAAGTCCTCGTATTGTAGATTTACTCATTCTGATTAGCAATTGAAATTTCCCTCACGGGATGTGCCCATATCCAGGGAGGGAACGTGGGGTCCTAACTATTTTTGTTTTACCGCCAGGGTTGGCCGAGGTCGTTAAGATGCGGACTCTTGAGCGTGAGGCCCGTGGTTCGATTCCCACCAGGACTGTCCTCCCTGACAGGTTTTTTTCCAGGTTTTCCTCGGTCCTCATAAATGGCAACTTAGGCCTGGAACGTTTCCTTCTTTAAAAAAAAAATCCTTTCCCAATATATCATTTCATCTCGTGTATCATCTGTGTCCACCGCCTATGGTGCCTCAGTAGTAAAAACGGACGTTAAACACTTTAAAAAAGACTATTTAAAAGGTATCTAAATTACTTCGTAGCTCTTCGCGTGCTACAAACTATAATATTCATTCAATTTTCATATATTGATTTAAAATGAATAAAAAAATTATAAAATATAATCACACAACTAAATGGAACTGTTTAAATATTGTATAGGCTGTACCAATCTAAAACAGAAGATTGCTTTTGTGGAGTTTCACCCAAACACCCTATTTCCGTCTTTTATTTTTATCATTTCTTCTAACACTGAAGACATTTTAAGCTTGCATGAAGTTTGGAACCAATGCAGATATATCACATCACTAAAGACTGCCACTGTTCTGACGTAGACGTCTGCTTTATCAGTACTTACTGAAAGAGTAATTCTGAGTTAAGTGGTGCATTTCTGTTTAGCAGGTCTTAGTGTACATTTTAGCCGATATTTCAAGAGGAATTCCGAATCTGAAGAATTATTCTCTCTGGTGTGCTGTTTTCGGTCGCCTCCTTGATATGATGGTTAGCGCTGTAGCCGGGGAACCTGGGTTCGATTTGTTTATGAAATTTTCTAAGCTAGGGAGATCTGGAACGAGGTTCACCCAGCCTCGTGAGGATAACTGCGGAGCTGTCTCATGGAAAGGTAGCGTCCTTCGATCTTCAAAGCCGCATGATATGCGAACCGGCGGGGTGCCGGTATGCTGATCATAACCCCCACCCTGCAACTGCTCTCTATCAGTGGATCGTAAGACTGAGGTATAGGAAGCAGACAGGTCGCTGCGGCAGGCCATGACCCGAGAGGAATGAATGATGTTTAACGCCCGTTTTGGCTACAGAGGCGCCACAGACGATAGACACTGATGATACATGAGATGAAATGATATATTGGGAAAGGATTTATTTTTAAGGAAAGAACCGTTCCAGGCCTAAGTTTAGGGTACCTCCCCGGTATTTGCTATTTATGACTGAGGAAAACCTGGGAAAAACCTCAGTTAGGGAGGACGGTCCTGGCGGGATTCGAACCCCAGACCTCCCGCTCACAAGTCCGCGCCTTAACGACCTCAGCCACCCGTGGCGGTATGACCCGAGAAGGTGTGCTGCTTTCCTGTTTGCCCTCATTGTAGAAGTAAACGGTGGTTCTACTTTCATTTTATTTTCCTGGATCTCCTCGTTTTTGCAATTTTGAGGTTGCAATATCTAAACTACCAACCACAATTGTTCTACCAGTCCTCTGATCAGTAAGGATTATATTTTTTCGCAAAATCAACGCATTTGCATATTGCAATATTGACTTTTATTCTGCTGTTACGTCCCATATCATCCAGTTTAGGTCATTGGGTTTTCTGCTCTTTCTTGCTTTTAGTACATTCTTCACTTTATTATACAAGTATATTACAATGCCCGTTGCCGTTGTCGTCGAAACTACTGGAATCGAAGTACGCTGGCATATACACATTACTTTATTTGTAACCTTTTGTGCAAATACAAGCACGGTAGGCTCTATACTTCCGTCATCTATTAATTCTATGCAAGTGAAGAGATAATAGCTAGTTTCATATCGATAAGTATGAAAAGTCCTATTATGCAGTTCTTTTGAGGTTCCGAAAAGAAATTTCCTCCGCTCTTATTGGTGTCTTTTTTCCCTTTTTTACTGTGAAAAATACGTAATAAAACACAACACATATTTACAATATAATTCAAGCTAGAGCTCAAGGGCAACTGACGAACGGAAAACAGAATACCTAGCGACAGGAACCAGAATTCAGAATAGATAACATTTTTCCTCATTTTTCACCCTCCTCAACCCCTACTTATACCGATGAACTTAAACTGTGTTGCCAGTTTGAAGAAATAATTTAACCAAGTCTTTAATAGTTCTAAAACTTCAAAATAATTTTGTTCCGTTGGAAATTTAAACTAAAGCTCTTAATTGTTTGTACTTAATTACCAAGAGAAGTGACAACTTTTTTCGTACTGCATGCTTTTTAATTTCGAGAAATAATATTTTAGATTAACCCTAATATACAAACCAAGCACCGGGTTGCATATAGTGTTGCAGGATCTCTACATGCTCAGAGTTTATTCTTGGGGACACCCGGAGAAGCTCACCTTCACAGACAGTAGATATCCAGCTCCAGAAAGCGAACCGCTCTTTGCTCCAGCCACTACTTTTACAGGCTGTAGCGGGCTTTATCTGAGCGCCAAAGTGTGATCTTACCATCCTCGCCGGACGAAAACACTTTCTCTTCGGTCTGTAGAAGGAATTGCAATGCAAATCCAACTTGAGCTGCCTGATGTTCCGGTGTCAGATTTTGGGCTGGTTTCCCCAATTATGGATCTTAGTAACATAGGGCCGTCTTCTCACCGGTAAATGATTCGCTTATAATAGTGAACTTAAGAGTAGGATAGATGTTCTAAAAGTTCCTGGCCTACCTCAGAGATGTTGTGCAAATGGCAAAATGACTATGATAGTTGCTAAGCATCACTCTTTAGAGTGGAAAGTTTCAGACACGCAAGTGAAGTCACTTGTTTGTGATGACCGTGTAAACAAACTAGTGTTAACGTTTTATACAAAATGGATAAAAATTTAATTACGAGATGTGATAAAATACTTCGCTTTGAAGGGTTTAACCCCAGAGAAATAAAAGAGAGAGAGAGAGAGTTTGATTCCACATAAAAGGATTCTTCCCCTTCGTTGCGGTTGCGAATTGTCTTGCCCCCCCCCCTTTATTTATGCTATCGAAAGCGCACCGAAAGTCTCCCTCCAATTCTATAACTTAACTCCAACGTTGAACCATTAAGTCCTTCCGGGAGATGTATTTCTTTCCATGGACAGTGTTCTTCAAGAAACAAAAGAGAGAAAAATCCGAAGGTGCTAGATCCCAACTGTAGCGTAAATGGAGCATAGCTGTAAAATCAAGTCTGATTGCTGTTTTTCTTGCCTTTAAATTGCAGAAAGTTCTTAATTCTTGTGATGGAGCAACTTTTCTCGCAGAAACTTTTTAAAGTTTTTCAAAGTTTCTTGTAAACATCAAGAGTTTATTGTTCTATTTGACATCACATCCATAAGAATTATTCCTTCACAATATAAGAGAAACTGTTGTTGGAGATTTTTTAATGTTTTTTGTTTGTTTTATTATTTTAGAGAATGGAAATGATGCTATATCCTGGACTAGGTTTTGTTTCGAATTTCAAATTACGAATTCAAATCCACGCTCTTTTAACGCTGAAAGAAAGCTAGCTAATTTTTAACGGAGGTTATAGGCATGTGAAGGTTCTGCTAAGCAACGCATGTCTTTTACAAGATTTCAGATTAAATAGGCCCAAAGGGCAAAAATTGTGGTACACAAAATAAATAAAGCTGTACAAAGTGAACGATATTCTTTTAAACGGTAGTCATTTTTGTGGTCCTTAAAGGCAACCGACTTGGCATACCCGGGGTCCCAGGATGCTGTTGTGCCAGGGATTAAAACTTTTTAATTTAATTATCCCCAGGAAGAGAAATAAAATACCTTATTATAGCCTTCTTGAACTATAGAGATAATTACGGCTTTGTAATGAAGCCGTTATAAGCAATGCCAACGTAGAACCAATCCATACAATCGTGCCAAAAAGCTTTACTTTAATAGCCACTGTATTTACTCACTCATTTGTTTTGTTAAAGTATTAAGCTTGCGTACAGCGGATCTGCTTTGCCATCAGCTATTCATACTTTTGGAAAGTTATGCATTCCCATTGGTGAGAGAAATATTAAGGACGCGTGAAGAGTTTGAAAACTATTCTTGTATTCGTATGTATAATGCTTTCCAGATGTTGTAGTTCAGCATTAGTTAATTTGTTTATTTATCATTTCATAATTAATTATATTCTTCTTGATATTACTAATAATTTAATTACTTTTGAAAGCACAGTACCCATTAAAACTTTAAGGGGAGAGAGAGAGAGAGAGAGAGAGAGAGAGAGAGAGAGAGAGAGAGAGAGAGAATTCCTCTTAAGGGGAAGACATACATTTATAGCGCCACATACAAATATATGAAAGGGGCAATAACTCAATTGTTTATTTATTGTAAACTGTTAACCTGTTAAAACTAATCATTTTACTAAATAATAGAGATATTCATAATGAAGACCTCTTCATATAGGGTAGCTCAATGCATTGCTCTTTTATGTTTTTGTTTGTGTTACTTATTGTCACTTTAACTGCCTTCTTGGGTATCTGTAGATTGGAAGTGAATACTGTAGTTGTAAGTCTTTAGTTGTGAATAGAGTGAAATGAAATAATGATGGCGCCTTAAAGCTATCTGGCATTCACCATCACAAGGTAAGAAAAAACTCCGGAAAAAAAAAAAAAAAGCTTATGCGACAGCTTGACTTAACCGGGTTCGTGACCTCCGGACCGGTAGTTACCAACACTGATGTAGATACGGAGGCAAAAATTGTTATTGTTAATTAAAAGTTGCATTGTAATGAAATGTTTGCGTATTACAATTTGCTGCTTCTGACTAGCTTTTAAAACTATACTATAGAGTGAACCATATGAAATGACTTGTTATGTAAATACATAGAGCGTATAAAGAACTAAATTCCTGTTAACTAAAAATAATTAAGTCGGCGTATAATAAATAAATGTTTGATATGTTCACAATGAACTGTTTTTAATTCGAAATCCCAAAGGAAAAAAAAAAATCCTATTAGTAAAAACTTATACATATTTTAAAGAAAATCAACAAAAAAATTGTTTTTTTTCACCGAAATAATTAACATGCAGTAGAACTTACCTTAAAAACTGCCATATTTTGTGTATTGTTTTACAGTGCAAGATAAAAATCTCACCGCAATTAACCTGGCAGTAAATAAAAACTATTTTAAAGTAAGAAGGTAATGTGTTCGGTAGTATTCCATAGTCTTCAGCGATATAACGTTTCTTCTTTACACCTTTTCCCCGTCTTATTTTTTATAACTTCTACTTCACATCTAAAAACTTAGGGTCTTATGGGCACTAACTTCACTAGAGATAAAATTTTAATGGGTCAGGAGGTCTAAACGGCAGCACCTACACATAAAGGAGTTGGACAATTTACATTGTTGAGATAGTAGAGGCAGCATAGCTATTGGGGTTGGGGTTGAAGGACAGCACCTGCAAATAGAAGAGATGAAAAACCCACGCTAATGAGGAAAGGGTGAAAGTTGCAGGTACCGTACCTACAAGTGCATAAAAGCTACTTCCATACAACTGTCTTTGGATATCTGTAAACCAGTTGAAATTGCATTATTCTGTTGCTTAATGGTTCTAATCACAGAGAGAAATTGGAATTAAGAAATAAGTACAACTTTTTTAATAAATAAAACCGTACCTTTCCTACTTTCGAGTTATTCTAATAAAAGAATGGAACATTTAAATTTAATAAGAGCTTCTTACGTTTTCAATAGGAATTTCAAGGAGAATAAGCTTCTGTGTGAATTAAAAGGAGTCTGTGTTCGAATTAAAGAGAGAGAGAGAGGGAGGGAGGGAGAGAGAGAGAGAATCAGATAGGACAACTCTCCCATTGGGTACCAACGGAATCATTTCCCCTGGGCTTTTCGTAAATCAACAAGGTCTCCATCAAGGTCTTGGACCAGCTGTTACCAATTTTTTCATCACGTGGAAGAGAAGTGACATCCCCATACGACGAAAATTTCCCATCGAACCAACATTTTAAAATCGGGAGCGGAAAAGTCGCTAGGGCCTTAGACCATGTGTTATGAACAGAGAGAGCGAGATGCCTCAATGTAGATATTCTAGATATCGATTTGTATGATGTGCTAGCGGAGTGAATATATGGAACTCGAAAGCATTTTAAAGTTTCTTGAAGTTAAGGGGCGGTTTTTAAGGACAATGTGCAGCGCACAAAGTTAGAATTAATTACAAACTATACTAATTAAATTGAACCGGTTTTTAAGCTTTCGCCCATCTCAGACACCCTGGATAACAATAATTTTCCCCCTCCCTTTTTCAACAGACAAATCCAAAGAGTAAAAGATTGGGTTGTCCTCCCAAAAATTATCAATCAACAAACATCTCAGTGACGAACTTTTGTTGAAGTTTCGGATGACTCACCAGACTTACCATTTAGGCAATACTCACACGCTGTATGGTCATGACGAGTAACTCGCGTTACCAGAATATGTCCATACTGATTAAAGGCCGTATAGCAGTCCAATCATTCCTTCCGTGGAGGAATTCCAGCAATACCTCCCTTCTACACCCATTCTAGATCGCAAAATCATCCACCAGAAATCCTACGGTGAAGCTCGATACACGGTAGAACGCTGCACAGCAGACGCTCACAGGCTGGCCACTTGCCAGTGCTGACTGACGGTTTTTAAGCTTCCGCCCACCTGAGTGTGTAACGTGTACTTGCAGCTGTCCGCAGAGTATCGGCTGCAGCTGGATTCCAACTCGGTCACTAGCTTGTCCATTCCTTATTGTGTAAAATGAGTTTTCTCCTGAAGAGAAGGAGACGTAGTCTCATCAAATTAAAAGAGACAGAGAGGAAAGAATGTCTCTTCTTGGAGAGCTAATTATTTAGCAAACGCAGATCCTGCTAACAACTTCTTTTACCAGAGCGTTATTGAAACTATATCAAAATTCAATCTACACCTGCAATCTAAAGATAAATTAGAAATTTTAAAATAAAACACAATTGGAACGTTAATACTGTCTCATCACTTGTGACACTCAACCAGCTCCAACTCATGGCTCTTCCAATTCCGCATGATTTTTTTTTATTTTCCCTAAATAATTTCGGGGTATTTGTATTCTATGCTGATTATTTTCATTTATGGACAACTGAAACAAATTAAGACTTTTATGACATTGAAACTTTTAGAGAATGTAGTGCATTGTGATTTTTAAGCATTTAAAATAATGTTGATTTGCCTATTTATGGTCTAATCTCTAATTCTAAAAAGCAAATATACCTTTATATATAACACCTTACGTTACTGCAAGGCATAAGTTTTCCTCTGAGTTGATTTGAAGTCTGTGTCTATTGCAAGAGATTTTTGTAATGTATTTCCGGACAATATTTAACGCCGCCTAGAACAACTCTAAAGACAGCCTGAAATATTCGTGGAATTTTTTATCATTTCTAAAAAATCGTCGTTCCACCAACAATGAACAATCCCCCCCAGTTCTTCTCGAGGAAAACAATTTTCGTACTTTTTTTGATTGGATCTTTCATAATTAAAGGAGCAAATTTTCTTTGTCACATTCTAACACGTGTATCATTGCAGCTAACGCGATGTTGTCCTTGCGCGTACATTGAACTTAGCGAGCGTACATCCTTGAAAACCAAACCACCCTCGGCGCACAACGGAATTGTGGGACCGGCCGACATGTAGATTTTCAGTTATCGCCTTCTTAAAAACCCATACTTTAATGTCTTTCTCGAGACATGACTCATAAAAATATTTTGGAAAATTGAATAAGCTGTAACTTATCTCTGGGTGAGAAATTGTTGCATATTCTGATGATATTTAATAATTTATTGTTGCGGTTGATGCTCTTGAACGAAATGTATTGAGGACGCCAATGCCCCGGTGGTAACTACCAAGTGGATGACCATGTATTAGCATATAGACTGTATTTCTAGATTTTCGAGTTTATGTAATAACAAGATAGTCTGCAGTCACTCTGTACAGAAGGATAAGAACGTTGACATTTTGTGAATTCTGTGGTGGGCGAGAAGCAGCAGAAAGTTACTGCTGACAGAATAATGAAAATGGGATTAAAAATTCATAACTTGGTGTAATTAAATTTTCATATTTTTGCTAACTTGCCTACAACTTCTACATAAAAAAGAAAGGGGGAGGAAGTTATTAAGAGCAGAGATGTGTTTGAAATACACGAATTTGTTTGATTTTTTCTCTACATCTGTCCACAACAACACAAATATGAACGTGAGATGTGTAAACAGGAAAAGAATATGTTTTCTACAAACTTTTTCATCCCTTTATATTCTGAGAATTTTCGCAGAAGGTTAGTTTTTTCAGCATTTCATTATTTTCTGATTAAATAGCTTTATACTACTACAATGATTTAAACCAAAACTCTCATCAGATGAGCAAGACCCTTAAGTATGAGGGTTTTTAATCAAACTGTGAGCAATGGACCTATGTTTGGGGGTGGCATTCTCGATGCAGTTATTATTGCAGTTAATATATATTTACTTTTAATGAACAGGAGGGCTCGGACATAATAAAAGGACATTAAAAGTACGGACTACTATACATACCTTTTAGTTTTAGTTTTGCTCTTAAAAGGGCAATTTTTTATGTTTTTTAATTACAGAATCGAAAAGCAAGTGCTATAATATGTATTTAATTAGAAATGCAAATAAGCATACGTACAAACGAGTGCGCTAAATTGATATTTATTTTATTTATTTGTTTTTTTTAAGCGTGTTTTACCTGAATCAGCTGAACACTTCTATTTTTGCATTAATATATCTACCTTTTGCTAGTTTCAACTATTAATCTCTTTTTATATGACTAACGTGGCACAGGGTGTTATATAAGTTCAACAGTGCTATTATAGAATCTGTTCAGAATCGCCTCCTTATTTATAATACGCAGAACCCGTGAATGCATTCATTCCAGTGATACACTTTTGATAATTGTCATAATGTAATCAATTTGCAGCAAAGGAAACAATGGTTTATAGACTCCAAGACATACACTGTCGTGATGAGACCCTGAACAATCAACTCCAACTTCTGGATATTTTACTTTATTGTTTATAGATTTAATATCATCACAATTACTTCTGCTAACACTGTTGAGTTGAAGCGGCCTGCGACAAAAACCAAGGGTAGTTTCATGACGGGCCATGAATATCTGATAAGTAAAACTTTCAGGAATGTGGCTAAAACATTATACGCATTTTACTCTAAAAAAGAGATAAATGCACATAACTAAATACCCCAACATAGGTAAAAAATATATTGTTAAAAATATGCAGTAACCTAACTAAAAATACATTTTTGCACAAAAATTAGGCTCTAATCATGACTAACTAGAAAACTAAGCTGTACAGGTCAAAAGGCGATGCACGAACCTTAATCAGCTTAAGAACACCAGTAGCCTGAAGATATTTTGGACCTTGCGTTCGCTTACAGGGGAGGTTTAGGCTCTGTGTCAACGTATTGCTGGGAGAAACGGGGTTGCCTTTATTTGACTCCAAAAGCGCATTGCTCTGCTCCGTTTATCTTCTGGGGAGCACCGGACTTTGCTTGGTCCTGCTCCTGCTCCTCCTCTTCTTTTTCTTGGTATTGGCGAATACAATGTCTCACGGTTTCTTCTGATTTGCCCACTGCATCATCAGCTATGTCAGAAACTGAGAGGCGACACTTTCACATACTCAGAATGCGCCCTCAGCGGTGTACGGCATGACAATAGTGATAAATGTTTAGCAACTTTGTCCTTTATAGACTTGTGTCTTATCTAAAACCCCGCCTAAGCTTGTAGAATAGTGTAATAAGCAGAACCCGGAAGTTCGGGCATTTATTTTAATTAAAATTGGCATTTATTACAAGAAAACACAGCAATATCACCTATTATTATTATTATTATTATTATTATTATTATGGAAAATTGGTATTTAAGATACTTAATAATTTATTTATCACATAATTAAAGTACTTGAGCTTACATTTCTTGGTTACAAGCAACAACAGTGTTTTTTTCAAGATATCAACTCTCAAGCCAGCCGCGTGTCAGATTTCGTTTCATCATGGAAAAAGAACGTTTTACTTCCATTGAAGTGATTGAAGTACATTTAAAACAAGCTATTTGGTAAGGACTCATTCCAGTTAAACAGAACATTTGCTTTTCAGGAAATTACGGAAATGCTGATCAAGACAAAGTAAAGTACTTTTAAACAGTCCTGGCGAATCAGCAAAAGATGCGCAGTGGTTTCTGATCGAGCACATTTTCTGTTTATGTGTTTATAGGGGAGTTAGGTTAGTATCTCTTATTTCTGTACTGAACACATTGTAAAGAGAGTTTATTGCACAGCTGTACCCCTCTCATCTTTCTCGCTTGCAATTGTTTGTTACATGTATGCAGCTGAGAAGCAGCCCTACCGCAAATTTCCTATAATTGTCTCGCGCAGATTGATACTAGGTCGTTCGCTAGGGCTATTCATAACTACAGTACTTGTCTTTTCCTCTCTATTTCCTGGTATTTATATGCCCTAGGTAAACGTGCGACCCTTTCGCTAAAGAAGGTTCTGTTATTTAAAGAGCTTAAATGAATGGAATGAGGAGAAAGTCTTGACTGCTTGAAAATAAACAAATGTATAACAAGGTTCTCAATAGGTATTTTTGTGAGGTAAACGTGCAATTTAATTTGTATAACTTTTTTCACTTCCATATATTGAAAATCTTGATGTGCTTTTCAAAAGGCGTAAATAATGGCAGAAAAAATCCATAACGATCCAAAACAGGCAAAAGGGGGGAGGGTTAAACATTAAAATAGGCAACAGAAGCCAAATAGGCAAAATAATAACCGGCCCTATCGACCCCAAATGTACGGAAACATGTTCATTTGTGTCTGACCCTTAATATATATCCACTCAGATAATAAAGGCATTTCACCTAACTTCCGGTCTATGCTGATAAGCAAAAGCGAATGTAATATGCCTCAACAAAACAAATATAATAAAATAAAGTGCCTAATACTGAAAACATGAAAAGTATTATGTAGTATTATATTTCTTCATTTATTTTTGTAGGTATGTGCAATCAAGTATTTCTTTGTATCATTAATAGTTGTAGTATTCATTATTCTGTCATCTGTCAACAGCAGTAAATTAATTGTCAATTTAATTCCTTGAAATATAAATTATCATCTTGCTATATGTGTATCTTAAAATAATTTCAAACTGATTGGAGGAAAATTGTTTTTAGGAACAACCATGCTATACGAAACTACCCTTTTTTTTTTTATCCAGGTTGATATTTTAAAGGATTTTTACAATAAAGTAGTTTTTCTTCAATCCAAAGTAATACATTCCTCTACAAATTTCTGTCTTCAGCATTTTCTTCTGTAAGTTCCTTCCTGTTCATACTCCTGCTAGCACCATCCATCTATTGTTCTTATGTTTTTAGCTGCAACATCATCTTCGGAATTCTTTCTTGACCATTCTTTTCACGTTTCCAAACCAGTTCAATGTTTCCTCTTTAATTACATTTATAATATTCTTTTCAGCTTTCATGCTTTTTCCATATGTTTGATTTTTAGTTTATATATGAAGCATCTTCAATATCTTAGGTTATTATGACTTGGTCATCCGCGAAAAGTAAGTGATATAAGACGCATTATGGATTCATTGGAACTTTCATAACATTGCACTCTCTGGGCCATACATCAATATACTTTTTAAAGATTAGCGGTGGCATGCTTAATCTTGTGACAAAACCTTGTAGTGTAGAAATTCCTGTATAGACGGTTTCCAACTTTTAATTTGACATCTGTTCTTTGGATGTACTGAACTTAAAATTCTTATTGCATGTTCGCTAATTGATGCGCTCTTAAAGTTTGCCAGGATAACTTCCTGGATAGCACACTCTTTTTTATAGGTCAGTAAAAAGTAGTCCAGTCTCTCTTGAATTTTTCCCTACATTTTTGCAAAAGAACTCATTGTGTTAAGATGCGATCTATAAATGATTTTTCGGCTGTAAAGCCTCTTTGTTCCTCTGAACGATTAACGATGCTTTATTATTCTCGCAAACGTTTTCGGTATGTGATTCATTACACACAAATTCCTCGATAATTCTGACATTTTTATCTCCCTTTCTGTGTATTGAATTGATACATCCTAATTTCATCTCTTGCTATTTTTTTCTCATAATAAAACTCTCCTGTAAAATTTTGTAGTAATGTTAATTTTAGTCCTCCAAATTTTAACATTTCCAAATGAATACCTCCTGGACCAGTAGCATTGCCAATTTTCCTATTGATGGAAAGTATCTTCTTCTGACAATTCCCAGCCCATATCTCTATGCTATGCATCAAACCACTATCATCTTCTTTAAATTCAGAACTTTCTTCATTTAATAAATTGTTATAGCCACTGATTAGGATTATCAATTGAATATTTGTTTTCCTCTATGTATTTCTTTTCATTCACTTGATCATTTTCCATACTGCAGTTGATTGTTTAAAACCTACCTGACAATTTTTAACGGCACATGCATTGTTCTCCGTTTTTTGTCCCTCTGATTTCTTTAATAATATGTTCTTTCGATCTATATCGATATATATATATATATATATATATATATATTCTGTCCTCTTTTGTCCATGTATTTGACAATCCTTGATACGCTTGTCGTTTATCTACTATGATAAATCATTTATACTAAAATAATGTAATATCACAGTAAGGAGGGCTGCTTACACACGCTAAGCAGTAATAATTATGCTATAAACAAGTTTATTTATTTTTTTTCGGAACATATGATTTTTTTTTTTTTTTTTTGAGTAGTGTTTAACGCCCGTTTTTACTACTGAGGTACCACAGGCGGTGGACACTGATGATACATGAAATGAAATGATATATTGGGAAAGGATTTTTATTTTTTTTTTTAAGGAAGGAAGCGTTCCAGGCCTAAGTTTAGGTACCTCCCCGGCATTTGCCAGTTATGAAGACTGAGGAAAACCTGGAAAAAACCCCAGTCAGGGAGGACGGTCCTGGCGGGATTCGAACCGCAGACCTCCCGCTCACGAGTCCATGCCTTAACGACCTCGGCCACCCGTGGCGGTGGAACATATGATCACAAAAATAAATAGTAAACGCGTTTGGTTATGTTACAACCTTCAAACTTATTTCCTCCTCCTTTTGAATGTGAATAAAACAAAGTAAAACAATGTTGATGGCAAGGCAATTAGAGGAAACGAAGAGGTTTTTGTTTTTCAACTAAGAATGGCATCAATACCTTCAGTTCTACTTTAAACACGAACAAGTGCCAAAAGCACCGCTTACTATGTCATGGCGGTAATGAATATTTATGATTCAAACGAACCGAAAAATAGTCGGCGTCTGAGGTTACTCATAATTCGGCAAAATTTTACTGTGAGGGACAACTCCGGAATAAAACTCCAATCGGGCAATTTCTGCCCAGTTATGTCTAAATGTAATTCAAGAGATGACATGTTCGCGATTTTCAGGCATATAACCTTAGTTTAAGGGGATAATGTAAAATAGTGTATAACTTATAGCTAATGCGCCTTAGCTAAATGCCGAAATATCTGCGTTGGAATCTTCAGCATGTCTCCAACTGCCAGATGTCACGTGATGGTTCCCAACCTCAGGATGTACAAAAGTTGAAAAGAGCTACAATGCTGGCCTGTTCCTTTACTCGGTGGCTGTACATCGCTGTAATAGCCATGGAAATATCTTCCATTAAAACTCGTATAGGTGTGCATTCATTTCTGTAATAGGGCGTTAAATATTTATTCCCTTTAAAAATAAATTACGATGACTAATAATTTACCGCAGAAACGTAAAGAAACTAGAAATAGAGGGGGATTGCTTTCATCTATTTATCTTTGTATAATATTCTTACATGAGTTAGAATTCTTTATAAAAAAAAAAACAATGCACTGGAACATGTTGTTTCAAAATAAATCAGTTTTAAGATCTTTATTGTAAAGTATTTATTTTTGGGGACTTGATGAGTTACAGATCTATAATTCCTGGGGTCATTGATGTACATCTTTTCATCACAACGCTACCTGACACGAAACATTTTTAGCAGCGCTGTCGTTTATTAATGAGCGAGCGACTGACTGTACTTATCCCCTGCAGTGTCGGTTGCGTAGAACTACAGTTAAGTGTTGCAGGTTGTCTACTGCCACCGGCGAACCGTAGCGAAAGAACTATTTTTACTGCATAGTAGCAAAAATAGATAGATAGAATATAAAGACGAAATGAAACAATTATACAATGGAAGGAGTATATAGTGGTGGTGAAGGAAGATGGGTAGCAAAATTGATTGTAAAATATAGGCCAACTGGAAGAAGGAATGTTGGTAGGTGTAAGGTGAAATAGACAATTTCCATAGAGACAGTACTAGCCCAGGAAGCTCATATCGTGATGATTGTATTTTACTATTTTTAAATAATACGTGTATTTTACTGAACATTAACATGGAGCAAATTTCAACATTAGCTTAATTCTTTTTTTTTTTTTTTTTTTTCTATCACAGTTTGAACAAGGAATTAAAATTATATTTGTGTTTATTTTTCCATCAACGTTATAATAGGGGAGCTGAAATTT
The DNA here is from genome assembly GCA_030762175.1 of Metallyticus violacea. Lineage (NCBI taxonomy): Eukaryota > Metazoa > Arthropoda > Insecta > Mantodea > Metallyticidae > Metallyticus > Metallyticus violacea. The sequence goes on from CM060832.1 coordinate 126,172,547, forward strand.
TCATCAGATTAATAACATTGTAGATTTTCCACTCATTGCATTTTGAGGTCAATTTCACACGCATATAAGCTAAATACAAATTATATTGGCTAACTTTCAGAGGTTCAGGGATATTGACTGAATATTTTGATACTAGGAACCCATGGTCTCCGATTCCCAGTTACAGAATAATTTGATGTTGGTGTGTTAGATATATATTATATCCTTTGTACCATCGTGGATTCTTATAGATCACAAATAAAATTTAAACAACTATCTCTTTTGATATACGTACTATAAGTACTGTATAATACATAACAAAACAATAGTATTAGGGTAGATAACCAAACAGTTATAACTTATAAAATATTATATGAGTAATAAAATAATCCTAAAACAAAACTCCTACTTGTTTGTACACTACTTTTTAATACTGGGCTGTTTCTTACGAGCAGCTATTATATGGAACAACATTTGGGTTTGAGACAAGGATGTAAATTTAGTCCAATATTATTTAATTTTTAATAGATGCTAACTTAAAAACAGTAGGTACTGTTCGAATTATTGAAAAGAAGGAAGTACCAGGATTGCTTTTCGCTAACGATCTCATAACAGAAGTAGTAACTGTAATAGGATTACGACGTGTCATTGATGAAATTACTGAATTTTGAGCAGAGTGGGATTTAAGCATAAATATAATAATAATAATAATAATAATAATAATAATAATGAAAAATAAAATAAAGAGAATATTTAATGAATGATCAAACTTAAGGAAAGATGGGAGACTGTTTATAAATAGAAACCAATTTGATTATTTTGGGGCGAGATTTACGAGTAACGAAAGATGGGAGGTGCAGTCTAAAGGTGTACAATACAAAGGTAAATTAGCTATGAAAACTGTCAGAATAAGTTTGTATAAAGTTCCCTCAATACCAATGAAATATTTAGAAAGATTATATGAGGCTATGGTTGAGTCAAATAATCTATGCAGTAGGGATTTGGGGAGTGTCAAAGGGGTAGACAAAGGTTGATGTGGTTTATAGAATGTGTTGCAGAGAGGTTCTGGGGTTTAACTACTAGGAAGAATAAAAAGGGAAAGTATAATAGCGGAGAGAATCTTGAAATATTATATTAAAATGAGATAATAACAAGGCACTAAAAGAATGTCTTAAGTACCAAAGAGATGTTTTGGGAAGAGAGAGTAGGCTTGGGAAGGTGGGGAAACTATTGAAAGAAATTGGAATGGGGGGTGTGTGGCGACTGGGTGAAAGTAAGGTAAGTGGCTTTTGCAAACTAGTGAGGCAGAGGGCAGAAGATACAGAGAAGCAAGAGATTTGGGCTAGTTTTGAGAATAAAAATTATTTAGAATTATATCAAGTAGTCAAACGAAATTGGGGACGCAGAAATATATACATAATTGTGATCGTTTCGGAAGAATGAGTCTTTCATGGATGCCTACAGGGGTATTATTTCTAAAAGGATTAAGAAAATATATAGAAGGGTGTATTATGTTTGGAAAAGTAGATAGTAGGCTCTATTATCTGACTGAATGTGAAATGGTAAAAAGTAGAGGGATGGTATCTCCGAGATGAAAAAAGGGGCAAACTACAGTGGCAATAAAATGTCAGATATGAGGGTAGAGAAAATAAAGCGATTGGAGAATTCTTAGGATAAGTAAGGGATAAATGGAAGAGAAAAATAAGGAAGGAACTTTAGAGCACACACAGTTGTGAAAATGGTAATTTATTTTAGGGGTTCTTTATCATACATATAACCTGGTGGTTAAGTATGGGAGATCCTTAGATTTGGTATTGCTAAATTTTTAGATATTGTGTTTTTAAGTACATTTAATTGTAATGTTATTATGTTGATTTGTTTCATTTGCGGACGCTCTTTAATATCTCAGGTCATCAGCGCCTCATTCTATTCAGGGTGTGAAACGGCCGACAAATTTTGCTCAGAGGCCTCTTCTTTCAGGCTTGAGGTTCTTTTTCGTGCCATAAATGTACGACCCAGGACCCACGGCTTAACTTCCCTTCCGTAGGAAACCATACTAAGGATTTTTTGGCCCAAAAATCCATCGATCCTGGCCGGGTTTGAACCCGCGATCTTGGGTTTAGAAGGCAAGTATGGTTACCACTACACCACCAGGACCGACCGTAATGTTATTTACTGAAATAAAAATGCATTGTTTCATATACCAGCTATTCAAAATGTCGACCAGCATGGTAATAGCAAACTGTACAGCGACGCACCATGCAGTCAGTCAATAGTCAATATCCTTGAACAGCCTCTGAAAGCCTGTTGGTAGAACTCATACCACTCTACATATGAAGCTTAGTGGATAATCGGGGGGAAACTGCTTAAAGATCAGCCAATAAAGCAAACAAACCTAACTGGCTCTTAATTTTTGGAAACCATTTTATCAAACTGCATTGAAATGTGGCAGCGGTTAGAAATACTAATTAAGTGATACGGTTCAAATAGGAGGCTGTTTGAAAAGATTTAATTTTTTTTATATGAATTCGAAACATTAAATTCAAACCAACATTGAGCAAATGACGAATGGCTATAGGTTCATTTCTCATGCAGGAGGTCAGTCTTTTGAAAAATAGCGAATTTTTGTGCTTTAGCTCATTAATTTTACTAAGTTAAACGCACTGCTAATAGATGTTGATCTTATTACGCAACTGGTAGTTGATTATTGTGGTTTTTAATTAATCGTTTTAAAGGAAATGCTTCTAGAGTGTTGTTTAAAGATAACATTGCTCTACCCTCGCTGTTGTTCAGTGATTACGTTCGATCGTTCCCCGTCCACCCGTTTCTATCCCAGCAAGTGGCATGTGGAATTGTGGCGGACAATGAGGCGTCTCGAGGTTTCCTCCTCCAGTTTCATTCTGCCACCTTTCTTACAACTCTATCACTACCATCTTCATTATGATTTTGCACATTGCTATCTGCCGCAAGATATGAAACTGGAAATTGTATTGCGACCACTTTCTATCATAAACGCTAAGACTGGTTGTTGGTTGACGTTAGACGTATTTTTAATATTTCGGATTTGTGTTCAGGAATACGATCTAAGTTCGTTTTATAGTACAATTTGGTCGAGATGTACTGGCAGAAGGCAATAAAATTAAATGATTAAATAGGAATGAAACCTTTTGTTTCTCGTTTGTCTTGTGCATATATGACTGTTGATTATGTAGGCCTTAAAACAGGCGAATCATTCTTATCTTGTTGCCGAAAGGTCAGTTTGAATTATCACGAGTATCAATTGAGCGTTTCAGAAATAAAATCTCAGCAGTCTATGAAAACGGAATTTGAGATTAGTTTGTTCGGCATTCTGTAACTTCCTACAATAATATTTAGGTCTTCAAGCAAGGATACTCCAGTTATATTTATGGTATACATTTATTTATTGTGTTTATTTACGGACGCTCTCATTAGACATGATATATTCCATTTAGAACGTGAAACCGCAGATAAATTTGCTCATGGTACTCTTCTTTTAGGCTTGAGGTTCTTTTGCGTGCCGCATGGCCGTACTTCCCTTCCGAAGGAAGCCATACTTAGGATATTTACTCCCAAAAAAATCCATCGACCCTAGTCAGGGCTAACCCGCAATGTTCTATGAGGCTATGGTATAAAGTATTACAGAACAATTTATGTATAATTATTGCATTATAATTGATACATGCAATAAAACATCGAAATTGCTGTTGTTCATATATTTATCACTCAAATTATAGACAGTTTTACACAGTCTTTAAAAACAGTAAAGCTGTATTACGTAATTATCGTAATGTATCATTGTAGATTATGCATTTATTTCTTTTTATGTTAGTGGTGACAGGAGTGGATACAGACTAACCTAACAAGACCATTGCTATAATATTTACAGTGAACCTACGTACAACGTTCGATGTTGGGCGCAAGTGGCAAATCACCGCGCCGACCTGAAAAAACCCATATACGAGTGATAGACGTGATGTACCAAGACAAAGGTTTTCTTCTGTCGAGGCATTTAACGCTCACTTGAGTAAACTGTAATGAAAGTTCGTAAATGATTACATGATACGTAAATTTGCTGGTCCAAATGAGAGCGGGTTGATAATTGCAACGTGACCATGATAATCTTGCAGATGATTTGAGCCTAGTTCTTATGGAGTCAGGCGAAGCGTTAAGTGACAGTGATTATTGTCCTCTTGCCGAGATTTTAGTTGAGGTATTTTCCTTGGCATGATGAATGGGTAGAAGAAAGATATTTCAGCTTTTGTCCCTGTCTGTATAATAAACACTAGCATTTTTATAGCTATATTACATCTTATCAGATTCTCACACCTGAACCCTGCATTTTGCGAATGGCTTCGGCATTACGTATGGATACCCGCATTCCTATATATATATATATGTGTGTGTACAGAATAAATACATCCTACTTGTATGTAATTTATAGTACTTAAATTAGTGTGACAGCTTCTACAGTCAGGTACATGTCAATTTGACTTCATCAACCTGCGTGGGAGAGAAATGGAGCAGCTAGCCACAGCCGGAATGGCTGTTATTCGCCTCTGTTGACAACAAACGCATCCTATTAGCGCTGATAGCGGCTGCTCCGAGTTTAATCCTTATCGTAAATGAACTCCGCTTCATTATCATTTGCAAGCGGTCAACACATACCGTGGGCTTTGTTTTCCGCTTCTCTCTTGCTTGTGAGCTAGGGGAAGCAGATACACCACACTTTATTGTAGGGGGGAAAAAATTAGAAAAAGCAGTGTCGTCAGCTATCTTGTTTAGGGAATGTAGAAGAGGAATGTAAGCTTAAGAAGTAGAAACTTAGTAATAATTATAATTCTCAATAATATCGCATTGCAACTACATAATATGCGTTTAACTATATAGGAAACTAATTGGCTTCCTTTCATTGAAGAATTCGTAGTAATTCCCGAATTTTCTCCTGGTTGTTGGAACAAAAATAAATCAAAACACACTTTTTTTTTTTAGCTATATCGACAGATAACAAACGAATAACAAAATAAAAATTATATACTTTAAGACACGATCCCTGTTGATGGAATTAAAATTGATGGAGATTGAAAGGGAAAGCTGTGCAATCTAATAATGAATCGTGTTAGTGTTTCAAGTCTCGAAAAAGAAGAAGAAAAATCTGAAATTCGCGTCCTTTTAAGCACTTCCTCTCCGTATGGGATGCAGGAGATGTGCTATAAAGCTAAATTTTCTGCTTGGTTCTAATAAAAAATTATCCGGTATGGTCCAGACTGGTTGAAAGAGATGTGCAAATGCTACTAAAATATCTGCTTAGCTCTTGAAGTACAATTCCGCATTTAGTCCATATTATTTTAGTACCCAAAACATAACTCTTGTGTTTCTTGCATCAAAGGCATCTGGAACAAATAACCCCTGAAATTAGCAGGAAAAATGGAATTTCAGAATGTAAGGAAATGGTTAGCAAAGATTTCGGAAACATTGTGTGGTCGTGTAAGAGAACCAACGGAATGAAATGGGAGAGAAAAAATTGGTGAACAGGATAGATTCACCCCAGCATTCGTCTTAAACCACGAAATAAACGAAGATTAAGATGGCCGGTTCCACGGGATTTGAACCAGGTCTTACCGCCTGAGTCTTCTCGCACACTGACGTGAAATGGAGCTAATAACAAACAGAGTAAAGTGGGATTGGACGGAAAAATCCCTTTGCCGCCGATCAGGATCCGAATAGTAGTCTGTAGTTCAGCACTTTGCCCTGTAAAAACAAAGCTAAACATTTAACCCATTGGTGTAAAATATCTGACGATGCTGACCATGAAAAATTCTGAATAATTCTAGTGCACGAAAAACTTTTTATATAAACCAACAAGCGTTTGCCAAATAGGACTGCTTCTGATTTTGGAAAGACGCAACGCACGTGGAAGAGATTAGGCAGCGCAGTGATCCCATGCTGAATGCAAAAGCTGTAATGAGGGTCTTTGTGCGGGGTTTCTGAAGTGTCTTTTTTTCCTTCTTCCTACATAAAAAACACATTCAAAAGGCCAGAAAACAGCTGAACAAACTAACTCATCAGGCTGCAAGTATAGTCCTTTTTAATTACAGTTATTTGACATTTGTATGAAAAGACTATTATTATTATTATTATTATTATTATTATTATTATTATTATTATTATTAAAGTCACGAGTAGGGCATTGTACATAACCATCTTATGGAATATTTGAATTATTTTTGTGGGTGGAGCATTGGGATTTTTGGTGCTTGCTTATAACTAAGCAGGTATTCAAAATTCCATGACTTATATACTTGATCAGTCCATTTGTTCTACTTTCATAATGCTGACTATTAATCTGCTTATGTAGGGGTTTTTGTTCTTAAATTTTGATAATTAGCCATTGTTTTATATATGCTACATAGGCATTGGGAACAAATTCCAAGTTTATTTTGTGTAAGCAGATTTAAATTGATTTGCAAAAGTATATGCCAATATTTTAAGCTAGTTATTAACATTTACAAGTAAATAAATATTTCCTCTATATTTGTGGTTTTATTATTACAATTAGCAACATAGTTACACCATTTCACTGGTTTCTGTCAGTAGTAGCTCCCCTCCCTCCCTTTTTTTTATTTTTGTACTCTGGAAACTTGATATCTCTTTTTATTAGCAGTTTTGTTTTACGGATAGCATCTGTATATCTATGTTCCTCCATCCTGCTGATGAATTTCTAGATTTCTTTCTTTTTATTCTTCTTTGTTTTTATTTATTTTTTATTTATTAATTTATTCCCCCCCCTCACCTGTCTTGCATGCGCTGCATACTCTAATTTTATTATAATAGTTAACCAATTTTGTTCTGCTGCACATTTATAACATTTTGGAAAGGAAGGATTTACTGTGTACTATATTGATCAGACACTCATTAAACAGAAAAATGTTTCATTTAACTATATTAATTTCAATTGCCACCATAATTTAAGCTCATGGCCTGCACTAATTATAGTTAATATTGATCCATTGATAATTCAAGATTTGGTATTTTTAAATTTTTTCTGCTGTATTCTTTTAGAGTATTCATTCCATTCTTTCTAAATCTCATTTTCAGTTTTGTCAAGCTATAACAACTTTATTCCTCAGTTGATATAAGTATGCCAAATTTCCTCCATTATTGTCATTGTTTTTTTATAATTTAGAAAGTAGCAATGAAAATGACTGTAAAACATTTAATTTGCTTTGATTTTCTTTTTTCTTTGTTATTTCATTATTTTCCTACTTTATACATAAAAAGTAGTCGAGATACTTTATATGAGTGCCCTTCTCAGATATGGTTTTTGTGGATGTTAGTCAATTTATGTAATTAATTTATATTATTTGATTGTTTATCATTTTTAAAGTATCTGTAATAAAATATCTATTTTTTTGCAGATCAAGCAGTATGAGAAGCAAGAATGCGTTGAGGAGAGGAGAAAATTGGCGAGAAAGATCTATGACGATTTCATTATGAAAGAGCTCCTAGCACATTCCCACGTGAGCATTGAGTATAATTTGTTTAAACTTTTTTGATTTGTTGTTATTCAAAACAATTTTCAGTATTCTAGCAAACAAATGTTAAACCTAAATTAATTAATATAATTTTGTAGATGTAGAAAGATGCATAGGATAAGTTAACTGAAAATTATTCATATTTAATTTGGCGTATCCATGAGTACATAATTGAAAAAACCAGCTCAGATTCTCAGTTAGGATAGAATACCTGTACAAAATTTTTTATGTCAGGCATTATTAAGAGCTATGGAGTCACAGCTGGTTTTATATAATTTTCATAGTGACTCAAGCCAGTAAGCAAGAGATGAGCTCAAGGTATGGGCTCCTCAATTCTAAATGGCCTAGTACCTAGTACCTAATGGTTTAAACTAGGCCCCTCCTACTATAAGCAGGAATGAGTTTTAACATTCAATTGTAAAGAGAAGTACAGTTATTATCTTTTAGAAAGATAAAATTAACAAAAATATTTATTTACATTATACTGTAATTTCCAACTATAATTATGAAATAGCACAAACCTGAACATTATATGGTAGAAAGGAGGCTCCAAATCCCTTTTCATTTTTTCAGACTGGTTCCAAATCCTCAGGTAATCAGCATTGTGGTTCCCTCTCCTTTGTAGTTTCGCAGTTATTTAGTGGAAGATCCAGGAACTTAATTGACATCGGATGTGAGATGTAGATCTGTGATGTGAGGATAGAGTACTAAGACTAAATGCTTTGTTTACTTCAGCAGATCTTTTCAGAAATGATCTTAATGATCATCTAGGCCTTGATGGTGGTATCTGTCTTCCAGAAAGAACTATTGTCACTAAAGTTTCTGAACCCATTTACTTTTATGTTGTACTTTTTTAGTTTGTGGTCTTCAAGTCCACCTCTCAACAATCAACATGAAAATATAAGGAAATAATCCTAAAAAATTATTATATAAGATAATAGAAAATGTGGTATAACTTGCAGTCATTATAGCCATATATACTCTTAATAAGGGCCAAGGATACTTAGACTTAAAAAGTGCATATTGTTATACATTCCATATACTTAATCATTTGTGTACTCTGAATCAATAAATGTATTAGATTCATCAGAATAGTTATAGCTGAATAATCACCTTCAATACCACATATTACTATTTAAAAGCAAATGGTTCCTATCAAACAGCAAAATTAATTTCTTCCATTTACTCCCACAATAGAAGCATGACAGGTGATGGCTAAATTACAAGTTGTAACCAACTTGGTACTCAAAAGGTGCCAACCTGTGATTTACCAAAGCATGGAGGTAGAAAGTATGAAATCACTGACTGAAAGCCTAGTGAACAAGCATAAAGTTGGCCTTTGAATAAACAAAAGCTTCTTATACCAGCCACTAGGACATTGTGTATACTTGCTTGATAGCAAATTTTAATGGTGGGGATTTTAATCCAAATAGATTCTAATGTTATCAAATGGAAGTGTTTGTTCATGCCTATAAATACGAATATTAACCATTGAAACCTTTGGTTTCCAAACCTCAAAAACATGAACAGCAATTTGTTGTGAACTAGTGTAAACATGCTGAATATCACTATTAGTTACAATCATTTATGAAGAACAAAGTTATGTTCCATCAAGAATTGCATGTTAGGTTCAAAATATTATGTACTTACTGTGTACTATAGCATTTGTCTACAATAATTTAATCATATCAAACAAAGTTTAATATCTAATTAAGATCATTGTATGATTAAGTTAAACCACACACTCTTATTGCTCCACTTGTTTATAATATGTAGTACTAGTTTCACAAAACATTGTTTGCATTCTCAGCTACTCGGTGATCGCTGGTATAATTCATTATGCTGTGGGAATGTGTATTTTCTCTGGTGGAATTGTGATGAACTTAAAGTTTATATTTTCATCTCCAGAAGTGTCAAAGTTCATTAAACTGTCTCTAAATTTCTAAATGTAGTTTTTCTTCCATGTTGCTAATTCTGTAGGTCCTTGTACTGATTTTAATAATTTTGCTTTATTCACTATGATGTGGTTTTCTGTCCAGAAATGAAATGCTATTGCTGATTTCTCCATTTGCTAGTGTTTTATATTCCTGAAATATTCTTTTAATTGTGTGCATACATTTCTCCTTGTTCTTCCAGTGTAGATTTTTTCCTTTTCTGCATAATTTATTTTGTAAATACCTGCTTTTTCTCCTTATGAATACTCTCAGAAAATTTTTATTATTAAATTTATTTACAGGGGCCAATCTGATATTAACCTGGATGATATGTGTATTTTTTTAAAAAATAGCTTATCTTTTCTTGCTGAGAATGTTGTGGTTTCTTTAATAAGTTTTTGCCTCTTGAATTTCTATACTTTTTGTGTACTAGTTCTTTTTAAAATTATTTTAATGATTTTAATCGCTGTTCTTTCTATTCTTTAAAGTATTCTTCTTTGTTAATTTGTAGATTAACTAGCCTGCATGTTAAGCTGTTGATCACTGCATGCTTGTGTGTTTTGGGGTTAAATCCTCAGATTTGATTTGATTGTCTGTATGTGTATTCTTTCTGTAAATTCCAAATTCCAGATTTTCTTGGTGCTTCATTATTTTAATGTCCAAGAATAGTAACATGTTATCTGTTTCATATATGAGCAATATGTTTTTATCTTGTATATTCAGAAGTTTTATGGCATTATCAATGAGTTTTTTGTTAACTATGGCAAATATATTGTCAACATATCTGCACAATATTTTAAATATGTATGGGAATGCTAAGTTCATGTGTGTTTTAAATCTGCTCATGAAGAAGTTAGCTAGAAATGGAGATAAGGGGCTGCCCATAGTAGTCCTGATTATTGTTTATAGAATTTGCTCTTGAAAGAAAAATAGGATAGGTTTATGCAAATTTTGGTGAGTTTTATGTATTCTTTTGTTCTTATCCAATCATGCATATATTAGGAGATTATCTTTAGGTATACTTGGAAAAAGCAATTCTATATTGAAAGGCGTTCATGTGTCAGAAGGTTGTAATTTCATATCTGTAATTTTTTTTCTATTAACTAAAATGATTTGTTTATGTTCCTGCTTTGAAATTTTAGTAATGTCTTGAATCTATCAGTTAGCCATTTTGCTTTATAGTATGAAGGTATATTAATATTGTTAATAATCATCTCTTCTTTTGCTTCAAGTGAACTCTAATTGGAATATCAATGGACTCCTGGTAAACCTTGAAGTTCTCTCTAATGTTTATAATTGCAGGGAATTTTTTATCTAAGTGCACAGACCTATTTACTGACATAATTTATACTTGGAATATTCACTGTGCTTTCCAACAAATCATTTACTATGTTGCATCTTGTAAGTTAATTGACTTGTAACAGCTGGAAAATATATTAGAACAGGGTGCCAAAATGTGTCATGAGAGGTAAATGATGGACTTCTGCAGGCTGCCATATCTTGGTAGTTTCTGCATGCCAGGCTGATAGAATTGACCATTTTTGCATTTTACGTACACTTTCAATATGACATTTTAATACAAAATGGAGAATTTGCAAATTATGGTGAAACATAACTCTAGAACTCTTCATTATGCACATGATGATGTATACAGCTGAAATTTTTTTAAAAAAGGAAATTTGTCAGGTTTTGCATTTAGATTTCTCAAAAGCATGTGCATAAATATTAATTCCTTTTGTTGTTGAAAATAATTTCATAATTAATTTGTTTGTTCTGATTTCAGGATTATTCCAAAGAAGCTGTAGCTCATGTGCAAAAGTATTTAATGAAAAACGAAGTTCCGATTAACTTATTTGAGGTAAACACGAGAGCTAATATTAACAAATGAATTTATTTTAATTAAGTGTTCTTATTATCTTGCATAATAATGATTTTGTTTTGTGTTCTAGCCATACATTGAAGAAATTTTTAATCATCTTAGGGGAGAACCTTTTAAAAAGTTTTTAGAAAGGTAAGCAACTTTGAAAATGAGCAGTGACTTAGTAGCATGGCTGATGGTGTATCTTATATTTTGCATCCCCTATTTGCTTTAATTGCAATATATGTTGCTCTTTTTCTTTTCAGTGACAAATACACAAGGTTCTGCCAATGGAAAAATTTAGAGTTAAACATTCAGGTAATTTGTCCACACATTTGTCAGTAATTATAAACTGTTGTATGCTTGGAGTTAGGGACACATTTAGAACAGGTAATTAGGAATGTCATTACTATAATGCTACATAAGTAGGGAATATCACAGCTGGTAAATGATTTTGCATTATGTGAACTGAAGTCTTCTAGGATTTTGTCAATGAGCTTAGCTTAGAGTAAGTTAATGTCCATAGATTTTTTAAGGGCTGTTTCATAGTAAAATAGGTATTTTTAACCATTTTCCAAGATCTTTTAAGATGAATGAAATTGTGACACAAATTAATCCAAAGTCCTTAGCATCTAAGTTATCTAGTATTCCCTTTTTCAGGTTAAGAGAAAAAGCCAGAAAAAACCTTACCTAAGCAATATGTTCGACTGGGATCAAATATGTGACCTCTAGTTGACAAGCAGATGTGCTAGCATCTGAGCCACAGTGGTGGACTAAATAGCTGTTGAACTTGCAAAGGTGTGAAATGCCAAGAATGCTCTTGCATGTAAAGTTTGGAAAACTAGCATACATTTTTTATTTTCCATTTCCAAAAATTATACATTCCCCTCTATTAACTGTTAAATCAGTCTTTTTCAATTTTGTTAAAAGAGAAAAAAAGAGATATAAATTATTCTATAACAATTTTATGTTAATTTTTTTTGAAAACTGTATGAAAATAATAAAATAATGCAACAAAGATCCAGTGCACTGGAGTTGTAACTTGTTCATTTCAGAAGTATATTTTTTAACAATGGTTAAAGTATACCTTTAATTTTTGGTAGGATGCTAAACTAGGGTTGTAATTTGTAACTTTAAATAAAAGTCTCTCATTTCACATCTTGATAATTTGCTCAAAATGTAACAACAATATCTGTTGTACATTATAAACGATTCATGAGCATTTAACATTTTGGGCAATGACTTGAAAATCTTTTAAATGAATTGCAATAATAACATTGGCCCACAAAATCACAAAACATGCAAGCGAGGAAGAAAGGAAAAACTAAATAAAAAACTATACAAAAAGTAGGTTGTGCAGGTTGTAGCTGTGCAGCATGCAAAATTAGTTAAAAGAGCATAAGGGGGTGGAAACATTATTCTGCAATGCATTTGTAATCTACCTGCGATCAGTGATGCTTTTTCCTGATGGTGCAGGATTTTTTCTAAGAGTGAACCCCCTTACTTGTTTACAATGCAATTGTTGCAGTCATAGCTCAGTTGTTCCTGGGTGTTTTGGGTTGTTTGTTTCTTAATTTGACCATAAAGTGTATTATTCCTCCTGTATTTACAATGGCACAGCATGTCTTTATGAATGATTCATATGTGTTAACTCAGTGTTGAAAGAATCATAGGACCATTTTTTTAACATGCAGTTGATTCTGTTACTTATGTAAAAACCATATTAACTCTTTTTTCAGAGATTAACCAACAGGGAGCATGATCATGCATGTTTTAAACAGGACTCTGCCACTGCTCACACTGAAAATAATTCCATTAGAGCAATTCATAATGTATTTTCACAAGACAAGAGTTTTTAATGGGAATTTGTGGCCCCCTCAGTCCCCAACATTAACAGCCTGTGATTATTATCTGTGGGGTAAATTAAAAAATACCACGTATAAGACAACCTGCACACCATACAAAAACTCAAAAGATAATATTTATCAAGAAATTGTCCAGATTTCTGAAAATGAACTACAGCTAGTGATGAATAATTTCCTAAAGAGATGCAAAAAATTTTTTGGAGAGTAAAGACGAGCAGTTTCAACATCTCATTCAATAATTTATTAAGTAATGAGCCTCTTAAATTGGTTTGAGTGTTGTTGAATGGTTAGTTTGTTTATTGTTTTGCCCTCCCATGAATCACTGAGATCCGGCTGGCCGGCCAAATGGCTAACAAGCTGGGTGTCACTTATAGGCAAAGCACTCCAGAGGAGAAAAAAATGATCACACAGTATAAAGATTTATGATAAAATAAAACTTTTACTGCCACATTTTTCTGAACAATAAATCCTCTGTGGCATAGCATAAGAGTTCGAAAAAAACCAAATATAAAATAAATGAGAGAAAGAAATTCATATCTCTATTTGGTAGTCCAGAAAATAAAACTTCTCTCAAATTGCGCTTTCTGGGTGCTAATATGAACAAATAATCGAAAAAGATAGAGAAAGGCTAGTCAAAAAAATATGCTGTATAAATTATTGTCAGCTAAAATAGGAGACTACATCAGCAATATCAGCTGAACTTGTACATTTAAATGGTTATAGTGCTGCTTCACCTTATAGAATATAACATAAATGGAATAATGCAAATCTTCAGGACAATAGAGGCAAAAATATCCTGTGAAATATTTTATAAAAGAAAAAAAAACAGGATTAAGATAAAGCATTATAATAGACTGTTTCAATCCTCATTTAATTTATCATAGAATAAGAATACAAATTAACCTTCAGCTAATCCAAAGAGCTTGTAAAAGAAAGTTGTATAAGTCAGCTAACACTTATGAAATTTTCTGAAGATTTGTAAAGTTCCATAAGCTGCTCATTGGTGAATCCCCTTTATTGTAATTATGCTAATACAGAATTTACTATTCTGTCACAGTTAACAATGAATGACTTCAGTGTTCATCGTATCATTGGACGTGGTGGCTTTGGAGAGGTATATGGTTGTCGTAAGGCAGACACTGGCAAAATGTATGCAATGAAGTGCTTAGATAAGAAACGTATTAAGATGAAACAAGGTGAAACGTTGGCGCTCAACGAACGTATAATGTTGTCTCTAGTCAGCACAGGGGTGAGTAATTTGTCATAATGTTCTAAGTCAAATCATTTATTCTCTAGAGCTAAAAAGTTGGTAACTATTGTAAATGGCTGTTTAATAGTCTTTTGCATTATATTAGTGAACTGCTAAATAATGGGCAATGTTTATACACTTGAGTTTTTTCTTTTAACATATACAAAATACTTTATTTCTCCCCTGAATGCTTAAGATATGAACATTAAATTAAGTAAATGTTAAATAAATTAGGCAGTTTGTGCCTCATGAGCAAATAAATTAATAAAATCTTATTATATACTACACTTATGTATTTTTTGTTTACACTAAATTCCACTTACACAAAACTAAGACATGTTTTGTGAGCACTCACTCCCATCTTCAGTTGTTAACCAACTACTGTTTACTCAAAATGGTAGCTGGATACCCCGGATGCTCATATAGCAGTGTCTGGTGATTATAGTAGGAACTTGCCGAGTTCATCCATTGGAGGAAAATCAAAGTTCATTAAGTTTTCTTTATTTTTTATGATGAACATTTTTTTCCCAAGTGGATAGTTCCATTAGGGTGAAGCTGTTTCAGCAAAATAACCCCTGGTTTAATTTCATGATTTTTGGTCCAAAAATCAGCTGCTACTGCTAATCTAGCAACCTGCTAAGCCGAATATTCCAAAATCATTCTTTTTTCTGAATTTCCAAATTTCTCTTGGTTTTTCCAATGTATCTCTGATGACAATCTGTACATTTGATTTCATAAATCCTAATTTCTGATCTGTTGGTATGGTATCTTATACTATGCAACCAAATAAATTCTTGATACAATAATTGTTTTTTGAAAATCTTCTTAAATTTATTGTGGTAAGTTGGATGGCATGTGAAACATTTTAATTTGTATCTTTTCTTGATGTTCTTCAGTGTGGAAACTTCTCTTATCAATTTTTGTCCTTTAAATTTATCGATGATTTTTATTACCGTGTCTTTGTTGAAACTATTGGTTGTAGCTGTCTTTATTATCTATAGGTATTTTATTTTGTACTCTGTTTCTGTGAGAGGATGTTAGTTAATCTTTGTGCCAAGCTGTGAAACACTGCATATTTAAGTGGAATGGGGTAATAACTATAATGTTTTATGTAACTTTCTCTGTATGTTTCTTACCTATGAGCCTCAAAGTTCAGACAATCTCCATTTCTTATGATTTTTAAATATAGGAATGGGAGCCAACCATTTTTCTATTCTTCTATTGTAAATTGTATAGATTTATATTGTAGATTAACCAAAAAAAATCATTGAATAGATGCTCTGAATCTTCTTCATCTACAATATAAATCTGTACAATTTATCAAATTAAGTGAAATTAAATCAGGGGTTATTTTGCTGAAACAGCTTCATCCCAATGGAACTATCCACTTGGGAAAAAATGTTCATCATAAAAAATAAAGAAAACTTAATGAACTTTGATTTTTCTCCGATGGATGAACTCGGCAAGTTCCTACTACAATCACCAGACACCACCACAGAAGCATCTGAGTATCCAGCCACCATTTTGAGTTAACAGCAGTCAGTCAACAACTGAAGATGTGAGTGAGTGCTCCCAAAACATGTCTTAGTTTTATGTAAGTAAGTGGAGTTGAGTGTAAACAAATTGAATACATAAGTGTAGGATATATTATCACTCCATTGTCTACAGCTTCTTAAGTACATTTTATTTAAAATCTTATTATGTTATGAAGTTATTATTATTATAATTACTAAAGGATTTCTAAAAAATGCAAAATGCAACACATTCTTAAAAAAACAAAAGAAAACTAAATTCAAATTTTACACAAATGGAAAAATCTCTGTGTTTCTCATTATTTCTTGTGCACAGTAATAACTTTCTTCTCAAAATATTATATGATGGTTATGGTTGTACATCTAAAATTTTCCATGTCATTAATTACATATGCAGCATTGATTTGTAGGTATTGTTGTTTCAAGTGGTAATAAGTTTTTTAATTAATTTATATTGCCATATTTACTATTAAAATATGTTTATTTTGGTTGGTACAGTTTCAAGGTACTTGAGAATCATATCTCCTTAAGAATGTTAGGATCATTTTTTTTTATATGTGAAAGTATGATTAAAAATTGCAACATTTTATTAGTGTTCAGTTTCCTTAAAGGAAATTAATGCATAACAATTAAGTGGTATAAGACCAAATAACTATAGTTGTGCATGGTGGCATTACATGGCACAGGATATTTTTAATCACAGATAATGGGTTTTATGGGTACCCAGGAGATGTCCCCAAGATCAATATCATGCTTCATTATTTCCAGGCAAAAGAAAAAAGTTTGATTCAGTTAATTCATTGTTTGATATTCGTTGTGTTTGCCAAAGTAAAGTTGTTAGAATAGTATATGTGTATGCTGTATGTAAGTTATTTGATACTTAACCATAAAATATAATGCTTGTTTAATCATTTCCACATTTTGTTCATTGTATAACATTGTGCATTTTCTATAGCACAGACATTTCTATTAGATGAAATTATTTGAAAAAAAAACTGTCCCTTACATTTTTCTTCCAATTGTATTTGATATATACATGAAGCTTTTTCTTCTTCTGTCTTACAGGTTGATTGTCCCTTTATAGTTTGTATGACCTATGCATTTCACACACCAGATAAACTGTGTTTCATCTTGGACCTTATGAATGGTGGTGATTTGCATTACCACTTATCTCAGCATGGAGTATTTAATGAACATGAAATGAAGTTTTATGCAGCTGAGGTTATTTTAGGCAAGTTCTTAGTATAATATTCTGTGAAAATGTCTTGTTGTTAAAGTTAGAAGTGTAAATAGAGGCAATTCTTTGACACTCTGTGCTACAGAATGCTCTCAAGTTGTGTGTATGTTGCGGCAGTTGATGGGGAAATATCTAACACTAGCAACTCCAGTAAAGACTATCAAAAATTCCCTATACTTTAAAAATTGTTTTCTAAATATAAATAATATATCATAATTAGAATATATAGGTAACTATTAAATCTGATATTGTTTTTTTACTCTGGAAATTGAAAGAATCTATATCACTTTAATGGTACTTTTTCAAAAAATTGTAGCATCAGTGTTTTGAAGCACATACATAAATTATTTTCTATTAACTGTAGTGTAATGTCAATAAACTTGAACAGGTTTCCATTACATAAAAAAAAAAATTAATCCCAGAATCATATCAGAAATCTGACAATACTAGAATATATTTGTTTATTTCAAAATGGTAATAATGCAGAAATATAACTTGTAGCATTGGTACACTTATTTTACTATCCTTTCCATATTTCTGCTGTTTATCCTGCTTACATTCTTTTTATAGATTAATCAATCATTAAACAGATCTATGTCAGTCATTGTGATAGACAAAAGTTATCATCTGGCAAAGAATTTAAAAATTGTATATGTTGGTAGTGGATGTTAAACCATTTGATAGCATTTTTTAAGTTTAGCATGGATTACATATGTGTTGATCATATTGTAGAGTTATCAGTCCTGGTGGTCTTGTGATAACCATACATGCTTTTTAGATCAAGGTCTCGAGTTCAAATCTAGACAGGATCAATATTTTAGGGTATATATCCTTCGGAAGGGAAGTAAAACCATTGATTACACGTTGTAGATATGTGGCACCTAAAAGAACCTCAAGCCTTAAAGAAGAGGTGTCTGGGCAAAATTTGTTGGTTGCTTCACATCCTGAATTTGAATGGGACACCAGAAATGTAAAGAACATCCTTAAATAAATAAAAATATATGGAGTTACATTTGCAAACCTGTGTTTGTTAGCTAAGTGAAGATGAAAAAAAAAATTAAATGCCAGTACACCATCATGAAATTTTATATAACTTGTTAACATTGGAATAACAACAGGATTAAACATAGTTTTATACAGGTATTAACTGTGAATAATCACACTGTATTGTAATGATTATCATGCTTCATAATTTATTTTCTGGAGGTAAACCATTTCTACTTAGGAAATAAACAAAAGTGTAATTTAAATGACATGTGTAGGAAAATCTTCATTAATTACCATTTTTGTTTTGTCTCTAATCATTTTCCTGATCTTAATGCCTTGATACTGCAATACAATTTATGTATAATGAAAATAAGCAATATTCTTTTCATTTCTAAGTGTTCAGGCCCTTAGATTTTATTTATTCCTTAATTTAGTTTTATTGCATGGATGTGAACATAGTTTAACATCAAATTGTTACAATTCAATTAACGAGCTTAATAACTTCTGAGTATTAATATGAATTGTTTTGCATGTGCAAAAGAATCATGTGCTAAAAATGATTTCTGAGAGATGTGGATTAAAAATGATGTATTATAAGGGAATAAATAAGTGAAGTAATTTTGGGTTAGGATAGGATATGATAGAACATATTTATAATGGCTATATAAAATAATTCTATATAAATTTATAAAGGCAAATAATATAATAATAGAAAAGGCTGACATGCATCAGGACTAGACATAGGGCATGAAATAATGTGTAATCACTAAGTGGTATGAAATTATGTTTTCAACTAGTTGAATGAATACATATTGAATTAAGTTATGATCTCATTACAGGCTTGGAACATATGCACAGGCGATATATTGTGTACAGAGATTTGAAACCAGCCAATATTTTGTTAGACGAACACGGACATGTTCGGATATCGGATTTGGGCCTTGCATGTGATTTTTCCAAGAAGAAACCCCATGCTAGTGTGTGAGTGTTCTTATAAGTTTACTTACATCTCTAACTCATTCACACAGTATGATGATGTGTTTAGATGTGTTTCAGCAAATGGATTGAACAAGCAGTTTGTACTTTGAAAAGAAAATGAAATAACTTTAATCTGGACTTTCTCAGTTATGTTAAAAATACGGTATATACTTGGTTGCAGAAAGATATCATTAATATAAGAATAATATAATTGTCTACTTTAGTAGTTTCAACATTTATAATTATACATTTTTCACTTTTGTTTTATCAGACATACAGGACTATGCAAAATGAAGGGAATTGTATTCTCAGGGACATATAATGAGCATTGGAAATGTGAATGCTGTGAGTTAGAGAAGACTTGGAGGTATTGCTTGCTATAAGGACCTGAATTTCTGTGGATGATCCTATTCATAGCTGCAATGAAGATTTATCTTATTTAATCTACTGATCAGTCTGTGTAGTGTCCAACTTGGCACTTCTTCAACTTATTGGGGCCAACACATGTATGATGGGGGGAATAGGAAACAACTTGGCCTTAATAGCTTTATTAATGATGCATTTGTACTTCTAAAAGTACAAGTTTGTTTTTGTTTTTGTTTTAAGCTGGCAGATCCTAATTGAAAAGTTTGATGTTTTTGGTCTCAGGAATTAGAGCAAAAAACATTTGACTATTTGACCCTTGAAATGTTCTTCTGTTAATGATTTGGAGAATAATATTTAGAAAATTCCACAGTGCTTCAATCAACATTACACTCTGTAGTTCACATATTGCTTTTCCCCATGACAAACAGATTAATGATAATTCACTAGTTGCAGTAATGCTGCTGTAAAATAAGTTGTGCACTTTTACTGTACATCCACCTCTTCGTCTACAATGAGGATATTTGCATGATAGTAGTTTTAAGGTTTAAGGTGGGGTTCAATTATCAAAAGGCCCAGTGGTGAGCAGTCTGAGCATATTCCTTGGAATGCTGGCTGCATAGTTTGGCAAGCAGGATAAACATAGTACGCAGCATCAGTACTCCCATGGAGATAATGCTGAAATGAAACCATCCTGCATAAGCATATTGCTAATACTTTACTAAAAATTATTGCTTTTATGGTTCATTGTTGGAATTTGATGTTATCTCCTTCCATAAATTGTTTTTAAACCTGAATCCATGGAGATTGCTATTGTAAGTCTTATCTCCTAGATTTCCGTACAAATAAAATTACAGGGAGTTAAATTAGGTTATAATATAATACTAACAACATTATTGTCTAACATCAGTCTTATGCATTTGTTGAACCAAAAGCCATGACTAGTAGCAGAATGTTGTTGTAAAAGCATATGTTAACATCCTTAATCAGTTAGCAGTTTGTTTGCTGTTATTTGGTTATTTTAGTATATTTAATTTATTTTTCCATAAATTTATGCTGTTGTCATATAGGCATATGAATGTAAAATGTTAAAATCCAATAATGGTAAAAATAATATTAATGTATTTACACAAAAAAGTATGTACATTATCATTAAAATTCATATATTTACTATCAGATTTAAATGATATGGGATTATTATTTATTTAAAAACTCCTATACAGAATAATAGGATTTGTAGATATTTCTTAGAACAGATCTAAACAATTTTAATAAGATTTTGCTATGGTTAGGCAAAGCATTAAATAGTTTGACACAGGTTTAGAGAATTTCTTTTTAATAATGTGCCAAAATTTTTTGTTTATTTTCCTGTCTTATGTTAAAGTTATGTCTTCATAACTATATTTTTTTATATGAAATATATAGTAATGAAAGTATAAATTCAATTTATAATGTTAAGATGTTTAAATTTCAAAGCAGATTTTAGCTATAGAAGCTGTTATGAGAATGAGGTGTTATTCTTATTACTTGTTTTTTATAAAGATAAGTATGCTTTTTTTTTTTACTGTCAATAGAATTTCCTCAGAAAAAATGCCATATTGCATAATAGAGTGAAATTGGGCAAAATAAACAATTTTTATAGTTTTTTTTGAGAAATATTTAGTTGATAATTAAAACTATTATCAATTTACATGTCAAGAAATTTGCTTCTTGTGATTGAGCTAATAAATCAGCATTATTTCGTATATGCAATAAAGGTTTGGTGACTTTCAAATGATGAGTTTAATTACATGCTTTCTTCAAAATTGAATATGTTTTAAAATGTTGATACAAACTTCAGGTACAAGCTTTTAAATTAAGACATGTTTTGAGAACCTGTGTTTTCCCATCCTTATATACTGACTGACTGCTTGTAAGTTTTGGGCTGGTTTGTGTGGCCATGGCTGAATCTGAGTCATTTCTTTGTCAACATCTGTTAACTGAAATAGGAATTTGCTGAATTCATATAGAGCTGATGCATTCTCACCCAAATTTCTATTAGTATATCACATTAAGTATAATACTTTAAAGAATATTTTTAATGTTATGAAATTTTTACATTGCTAAGTCACTGATTATATTAAGCCTTGATGTAAATATTTGATCAACTTGAAAATATCACCATCTGTTCTATCTGTACAGTCAGAGCTAAAAGCTATTATACATTTAATAGATTGTGAACTAAATGGCCATGCAGAGTACCTTTCGTTTGTTAGGTTCATGAAAAAATAAAGCAGATATAGCTTTTTTGGAAGAAAATAATTTTATTTCTCCTTTCAAATCTATAGAGGTGAGTGAAGCTGAAACCTAGTCTGTATTCATGATAGATAAACACCTATTGCACAAATGTGAGCCTAAAAGAGTTTACCATTCTTATTAAATAAACATTCTAACAACTTGGACAAATACACTATACAGTTTATTGGCTTCTAAGTAAAAAAAAGTATTGCATAAACATGCAGGTTAGTTACCTCTCAAAATGGCTCGACTAAACACTCAGAACATGCTTCTGTTAGTAGCTGGGTATCACGTAAATAATCTGACCATATAATTACTAATGCAGTAATTTTTTTTCTTTCTATATATATATATATATGTATTTTCTTTCCTTGAATAGTGTTTAATGCCCATTTTTATTACTGAGGCACCACAGGCAAAGACACTGATGATACATGAGATGAAATGATATATTGGGAAAGGATTTTTTTAAGCAAGAAAACGTTCCAGACCTAAATTTAGGGTATCTCACCAACATTTGCCATTTATTAGGTCTGAGGAAAACCTGGAAAACCTGGAAGGATGGTCCTGGCAGTATTCAAACCTCAGACCTCCGCTCACAAATCTGTGCCTTAACAATCTTGGCCACCTGTGGCGGTAAATACATTGTGAAGCAGATTATTGTAAATATATGGATAAAGGAATGGAATCAGTGAGACATATTGTGATACAAGCATGTGTGTGTTTTTAATTATTATTATTATTATTAAAATTTGCATTTATTTTGACTGTTTTTAATCCTCTAATTTAATGCAATAGACAAGATTTGCTTAAATAAATAAAATTATGGCATGAATTTTAATGAATTTTAAGATTTCACTCATATTACCAGAATTTGTTCAATGTGAAGCTTTTCCATTTACTTGTTACAGTGGGACCCATGGTTACATGGCTCCAGAAGTGCTTTCAAAAGGTACAGCATATGACTCAAGTGCAGACTGGTTCTCATTTGGTTGTATGCTATATAAGCTGCTCAAAGGTCACAGTCCATTTAGACAACATAAAACAAAAGACAAACATGAAATAGACCGGATGACTTTGACAATGGTGAGTTCAGTTATATTTCTTTTAACTGTTATTAATGTGGATATAGCATGAAACTGTATTCATATTATTAAATATTATTACAGTGGAAATTTAAAAAAATATTAAATTACAAAAAGTGTCGTAATGAATGTCAAAATAATAATTATTTCCATTTTAAGATTTTTTTTGCTGTTAAATATTCTATGAGTTATGCATCAAAGCTTTAATTTTAATTGATTTTGTTAAAACATAATGAAATGGTCAAACTATACATTTAATTTCCAAAAAAATTGTTATTTTTGTATTAAGACATTAATTAACTAGGGAATTATTAAGCTGTAAGAACAATGGAATGATATAGTATCCACTGCATAACCATTAGTACTTTCACTGTATGCAGATGTCTGAAGCCTAGAAAAATTGCCAGCTGCCAAAATGTAAGAATGCACATGATTAGTTGAGAAAAAATGCACACCATTTGAAATGAACTAATCATCCTAATGATATACAAGATCTGAAACCACAAGCTTCCCGTACAAAATTTGTTGCCATTTCTAATATAAGTATTATCGTGGCATTACACTAGAAGGCGCCTGAGGCAATGTGCTGACCACCAGACTTCTGACTGTAGATGTTTAGTGTAACTAAATTTGAATGGTTCATATCATCTGTCAGGACTCAGAGCAGGTCCTAATCCTTTGAGTCGGTGGTGGTGGTGGTGGTGGTGGTGTTGTTGTTGTTGTTGTGGTTGTTGTTGTTGTTGATGATGATGATGATGATGATGATGATAGATATAGATATAGTAAGTACCTTTTATTATGCAGTGTACAGTGCATATTTTCACATAAGATATTTTAATTATTTATTTATGAATGGAACAATTTTTTGTGAATAGATTTTCTTTCTTTTTCTAAGACTTTGTGTTAAGTCAAGCTTAAAAACTTGTCAATGTAATTATTGATAATATTTAAACATTCTTTGTGCTGCATTGTTTTTGGTCTCTAAAGAAAATTGATGAAAATGAGGATAAAATAAGGAGATGAAACACATTTCTAGTTAAAATAATGAATATTTATATTCATTTCAACATATCTACCAGTTTATTTTGAAATTTGTATTTCAGAATGTAGAATTACCAGAATCCTTTTCAAAAGAGCTGAGGTCGTTACTTGAGGGTTTACTGCAGAGGGACATAGACAAAAGACTGGGATGTAAAGGAAATGGGTAAGTACTTTGTACATAGTTTTACAGGATATTAGAAACTATTATGCAGGTCACTGATATAGTGCCAATAATTTGTGAACTATTGTTTTGTCTACTAAACGGGTATGCAGAGTGATGAAATAACCATTATCCTAATCACAATGATCACTAAGAACCAGATTTTCATACTTATATATGTTTTTCTCCTGTGGTCATATTGCACGCTAACATACATTACTTTGCAATTGTAACATTTGCTACATTTTAAGCATAATTTTATGATGGTTATAAATTCATATATTGCTAATATTATTAAAATATTTGTTAGTTTATAATGTATATTTATTTTATTTGATAGAACAAATTTTAGAAATGAAACTAGGACTAGCGTCTATGAATCAAGGTTGAAAGTCACGCTATGCTGAACAAAGTGAGAGCTGTCAGGAAAAGAAAAGCAATCTACTTCTACTAAAAGCGTCTACTGGAATTCCATCTTCTATTTTCAATGCATTGTGAATCTCGCTGACAAAGTAAGAATTGTGAGGAAGTAAAAAACAAAATCATGTGTTGCAACTGCAAGCTTTGAAAGGACCATTTTCAGTGCAGTGGTTTGCTCAGACTTGCAAACTTAAGTTCATTCTTTTTAGCAGTGGTAGTGGCCATACTGAACAAAAAATTGGTTAAAATAAAAAAGCAAGTAAAAGTAGAAAACTACAGTACGCACAAAAAAATTTTAAAGGTGAAATACACAAAAAGTATGCCTGTTCAAAAACTTTTTGTGGCTATTCAGATACCACTAAACATTTTGTTTTCTGTTTTTTTCTAGCAGCTGATCATCTCCTATAGAAATTAACCTACCCAGCTAACTCTTAAGTAAATTCACTGAAAATAATATGCAGCATGAATCAACTCTGAGCAGAAATTATATGATGTAATATTGTAATGAAACAATTGGAAAGATTTGGAATCGCATTAAACAGCATTTTATATGGATATAAGTTGATAAACAACAGATTATGAAAGATACATATTGCAATTTTTATTGTTAGCATTCCTTCAAATGAACCATCTACTTTTCTTACTGTGGAAGAAGTTAAAAGTCTCTGTTTACAATCATAACATTTGTTCATCGATTTCAGCAAGTTTACTATTACCAGAAGGCATATAGTGTGATTGTGTACTGCTTTTTGTAAGCAATGATCAAGGCTTGTAAAGCTTACAAGTGATATTCCCAAATATGATGCATGTAACTTGTTTTGCACATATGTCAGAGACAGTTAGAGCTGATCTTCTACTTGATAATAAATTTATATCTTTAGTAAAATAATGTTTGTAAAAGCATCTCATATATAACAATTCTTTAAAACAATGAAACCAGATAGAACCCTTCTGTCCCAGAACTCACTGAAATACATGACTGCATGCTGTAATACACTGAACTAAACACTTAAAAACAATTAGGAATTGATTCTTTTGACACCAGTAATGCAGCTTCAATCAAATTAGCCTGAAATGTATTTTCATATTTAAAAATGGAGCCTATTCTTTATTTTATAGACATACATTTCTTTCTTCTTCAAAAATGGAGCCTAATCTGTATTTTATAGACATACATTTCTTTCCATTGCCATTTTCTAATTGGAAACAAGCCATTAAATGCTTTTAAAACAACATATTCAAACTAATGTAATATTAGCAAATTTGTTAAAGGAAAAGTTTGGTATATTACTTTAAAAATCCAGTTTATGAAGAATCATGTGAAGTAAAAGAAATCCTGAAAGGATCCTATGCTGTAATACTAAGTGGAAAAAAGCAATAGAACAAGTGACAGAATTATTATATGCTACTTTCTCACATATTTATAAAGAAGAAGAAGAAAAAAACCATAGAACAAGTGGCAGCTTTAGTGTATGCTACTTTACCATCAGGTGAGGTTAAATGAGATTTCTTGCACTGTACAGATATTCTACAAAGCAACAAGAGAAGACTGAATCTCTGAAACCTAAAACAGCCAGGAATGGTCAATGCAATACAAAAGATTAACCCAAAAAAGACTGAGGTATGTAAGAAATTTGGAAAGAAACTGTACTGGTAGTACATACGTTTTATGAAGGTTAGTTTTAACTGCTTTTTTTGTTACATATACTTTTTAAGTTTTAATTGCATAAATGCTAAATTTTTAGTGAATTTTACTAATTTTGTCCCTATTGATCATATATGGAGGGGGGGGAGAGAGAGAGATCAGAGGCTACCAGAGTAGTGAACACATTATTATAAAGATAGAATTCAGAAATAAACAAAATACTTACTCTATAGAATTGTATAGTTGTATTAATGTAAATGCCCTTGTTGTTGCAATTCAGTTCAAAGTAGATCATTGTTAGAGGGATAGGTTCAGTTTGCATGTATGTATGACATTTGTATATAAGAAGAAGCAAAACTTATTTTTTTAATTCTAGCTCCACCAATACTTGTTGAGAAAATTTATCTGGAAGTTTCAGTCCTAGAGTGCTTATGATGTTATTGTAGCTATTCACTGTTTATCTTTTTATTTCCTTGTTGCAACACTTTTTCCACTTAGGTAAACCAGTTTTCTTCCATCATCATGTACTTTGTCAGAGAGGATTGGTGCAAAGTAGACAAAATGTAGCTCAATTTTAATGCTGTGTTGACCAATTCCATCCTAAATCATATTTGAGAACAAGGAATAAGATGGTTTATGCTTTTTTCAGTGCTGATGAGGTGAAGGAACATGCGTTTTTTTCTGGGTTGGACTGGCAACAGGTCTACCTCCAGAAATACACACCACCATTAATTCCTCCTCGAGGGGAAGTTAATGCAGCAGATGCTTTTGATATTGGATCATTTGATGAAGAAGATACCAAAGGCATAAAGGTTTGTTTGATTTTTTTATGCCATATTGCCATTAATGGTTAATATTTGATAAGACATCATAAGGATATGTTAAGCCAGATTTCTGTTTTTATGTATCCTATCCTATTGGAGATTTTTGTGAAAATGTATTACCATCTAATTTAATATTATTACTCTCATGTAATAAAGTTAAATTCATATGCACCAGATTGTCTTGTATATGGATTGCTATTTGGCATTAGTTGAATTACTATTTGACATTAGTTGAGAGAAATTTTTGATCCTTTAATAAAAATGTGTAAAAGATAGTATTTAAAGGTAGCACTGCAAACAATGTCCCCCATTTAGAACAATTGATAAAAGTAGATAAATGCAGTGGTAAATGTGTCTAAAAAGTGAGCAACAAATATAATAAATATTGTACTTACGAAACTGTTGACAATGGAGTGGCAATATAACTTCAACTTATGTATTCACTTTTTTACACTTTACTCCATTCACTTACACAAAAGTAACTGAATGGAGTAAAGTATAAAAAAGTGAATACATAAGTTGATGAAAATATAATAAAGTTTATGCACTAACAACAGAATAGGCAAATAGAAAAAAAATTGAGAAAACATACGTATCTTGCTTAAATGTATGAATGAACTAGATATTTCTCTATTTGTAAACTTTATTTTAAAAATAAACATTTCCTGTGTCATGAAATGCATTATTGGAACTTGAAAATGTAGTTTTTCTTAAAGTAATCTCCTAACAGAATGGGCTCATTTTGTGCATATATATATGAACCACATATATGACCACTCATAAGGGGGAACAGAATAATTAAACTTACTATTTTCCATTTGAGCTTACTAGCAATTTGTATACCAATCTCCAACAAACATGTGTACTTAGTGTTCACTCGTAAAATAGACTGCATATCTGACCAAAGCAAATATCTTGTTAGGCTATTATATCAGAATTACCTAAACTACCTCCAACTGAAATTCTGCCATTATCATAATTCATAGATAGCTTGTCCACCCAGTATTTTTTTTTGCAGGCAAAAAACAGTTCGTCATTACAGCAATCATAAATAGCAGCTTTTTTTTTTCCTTCTTCCCCCCACTGATGCTCTTTAACGTCTCAGGTCATCAGCATCCCCTTCAAATCAGGGCTTGAAACTGCCGACAAATTTTGCAGGCCCTAAGGTTCTTTATTGCGTAGTAAATGTTTGACATGGGATCCATAGCTTTACTTTCCTTCCGAAGGAAGCATACGAAGGATTTTTACGCTGAAAAAATCCATTGGTTCTGGCATGGATTGAACCCGTGATCTTGGGTTTAAGAGATAAGTATGGCTACCACTACACCACCAGGACCGACAAACAGCTGTTCAAAATGCAGTATATCATGGTACACTCTTAGATATTTTCTCATTTACATTAGAAGTAGAGCTCTTATATTTTGGTAAGCTAGCCATGGTTGTAATCATTCTGGTATTACCCAGATGCACCACGAGAAGTGGGATTACTATTCACCCTTTTTACTATATCATCCAACCCAGATCATAAATACAGAAATTGTTTTACAATGAATTCTAAGCTATGTTGTATTAAAGGGAATTACTGATACTTTAGCAAAAAAAAGTAGCCACCATAAAATTATACCAACTTTTGAACTAGAACTTCCTTCTAAAGTAAAACTCATAAAAAATTTAATAACTGAACAAGAGCAACATAATAGAAAACAAAAATCTATAGGAAAGAAAACCATATGAAGAAGATCTAAGACTTTCAAACATCTTTTATTGAAACCAAGAAAAATTGGAGTTGCTCAATTCTGCTTAAAAACATGATTGCCTGTCAAAACATCTCTTCAGGATAAATTAATCAAGGACAGCTACTGCCCATTATGTAAGGATGTGAATACTACTATAAACACAGAACATTTATTTTTTTGCATCGGGGATTTTCACAGTGAAATATATTATAATATGACAAATTATTGTTACAAAATTACTCAAAATTTATTTATGGAATCGGTTGCAAAGACTGTGACATGAAATACATAGGGGAGGGGAAAGCATACATTTTAAGGAACACATAAGAAATGTTAAATATAAACACACAGAAAAGTCAGCAGTGGCAGACCATTTTTGGCAAAAAAAAAAAAAAAAAAAAAAAAAAACCACGAATTCCAAAAGGAACCAAAACTATTAAAAGCTCTTCAAAAACCCATAGAATTAATATTATGGGAAAATATATTTATAAACAAAAACAAAGAATTTTTGGTCAACTTTGATCTCCCAAGCAACAGCTACCTCATCAATAAGTTTGTTAAAGTCACAGAGCGACATCTTAATACTGGGAAGCGGCCAGTGGGGCCAAGCTGAAGATGAAGGCAATCGCCTTTGAAACATGTCCAAGTAAGTGGAACAAAATTAGTGAATATTGAGTGATTTCGTAACAATAATTTGTCAAACTTAGAACATTACTGAAATGCAGCCAACTTGATAACAACAAACAAATGAAAAATCATTTGCAGGTTCTTCTCTATTGGGAAGCTAGGGAAAAGTTATAAATATTAGTATCCTCAATGGATACCAGCAACCAAACTATTTACTAACAATTAGAATTAGAAATTATTTAGATACAATGATGTTAGAAACCAAGCTCATTATAGTTGTATGCTTCCATCCTCAACTTTATTTCCTTTCAAGCCATTTTTATAGTGATTGAAAACTAAATATAGCATTTAAATGAAATAATATTTGCAGTAAATATTTAATATATTGTTACTAAATAATTGTAAAATTCATGTAAATATTTTATTTTGATCAAGGGGCATTTGTATCTCTGTAGATGGGTTACAATATAGCATGTTAAATGCAATATTAAAGTTGTGTATTTGTGCAGCTTACAGATGCAGATCAGGATCTATATAAGAATTTCCCATTGGTGATCTCTGAGAGGTGGCAAGCTGAGGTAGCAGAAACAGTATTTGACACTATTAACCAGGAGGCTGATAAAATGGAGCAAAAGAAGAAGGCGAAACAAAAACTTAAGTTTGACACAGATGAAAAAGGTTTGCCAGTGCTTACATTCATGTTGCTGTTTGGTTTTTATATGCAACATAAAGTAAATACTTTTGTAATTATGTGATACCTACTTTTTTTATCATTGCCTTTTAAACATAAATTTGTTTAAGTAATGGTTTTAAGTTTCACCTATTTTAATGAACTAAAGCAAAATAGAGAGTAATGAAAGAAGTTTAGCTGTAGGAAATGAACTAAAGGAAATTGTGGTAGTGACAGCATGGCAAATATTTTAAATTGCTGTTATGCATTACAGAAATAAAGAGAAGAAAGTAGTAGTATTAGTAGTAATAGGAGTATTTATTACGTGGAACCCATACAATACAACAGGCTGTATGGATTGTACATATTTTTATGAAACATTTGGAATTTTTTATTTAGTACAAGATATCATCTTAGATATTCACAATAAGATATAAACATATACATTCTGCAATTAAAAAACCAATAAACATATAAAAATAAACATATAAAATATAAAGAAATCTCATAATGGATGACAAACAGCTGAATTCAGTCAGATTTTTTTTTTTTTTTTTTTTAAATTTTATTTATCAGTCAGTTTGTTTCCCACACCTTGCTTATCAGCCTTTTCATACTGAAGCTTCTCACTTTCATCAGAAATTTGCTCATTTGCCCCTCTCCTTCCTTGCCTGCAAATAAAGCCCAGCTTGACTATCTCTCTCTGTAAAGCAGCACAGTTTATACTTTTTCCTCCAATCTTCCATACCTTTACATTCAGCCAGAATTTGTGGTCCATGATTTCCTCACCTCACAGATTGAAAAAATTCTCTGCTTATATTTGTCAGTGATCTTAATCATCTGCCATGCCCCTAATCTGGGCCTCGAAAGCCCATGTCTGGTGAGTTTAGTCCCTCTTTTGATGTGCTGCTCCATCCCCCATTCTGATTTGAGTCCTGATTGTATTTCCAGCAAAATCATCTCTCTGCATTGCACAATTGTTTGCTACCTATCCATATCCCTCAAGCAGTTTCCAGCCTTCCCCCATACACTCTTTTCTATTCCCCTGACCTGCCATCCAAATGGAACCAATCCTTATTGTTTCTATCCCTTTCTTAATTTGAATGCCCATGTCTTGTTCCCATCCATCCCCAGCTGTTCATGATAGTACAATACCCTAATTGAATATGACAAATTATTATTACGAAATCACTGAAATAGCACTAATTTTGTTCCACTTACTTGGACATGTTTCAAAGGGGTTTGCCTCATATGAGGTTTAAGATGGAGGCAAACCCTTTGAAACATGTCCAAGTAAGTGGAACAAAATTAGTGAAATTTGATTGATTTCATAATAAGAATTTGACATATTATACTATATTTCATTGTGAAAATCCCCAATACAAAAATCTGCTGTAATTGAAGTTTGGTTTCCATGAATAATTTACAGCCAGTATTTCACTGCTCTGATTTTACACTCTGTGATCCTGTTGTAAGCCCCAAATCCTCTCTCAATTCTGCAGTTCACTGTGCATTTCTCCAGTCCCAAAATGCCTTTCAGAAAATATGTCCTCACCGAATCTTGTTTGCAGTTTATTCCCATTCCCAAATTTCTGCCCCTTATATCATTGTAGATTATACTCCATTACACCTATATGCATTTCTGGGACTCTGCTATATAACCAGTTTCTACTGCTTTCACTCCTGCTTTATGCTTTGCCAAGTCAGTGTGCTTTGTCCACCTTCCATTCATTGTAAAAGTAATGCCCAAGTATATGAAAGTCTTCATGTTATCTAGCATCTGCTCTGCATATGTTCATATGTCCTCCTACTACCAACTGATCTATTCTTGAAGGTCTATATTTTTGTCTTATTCACATTAGTGGTAGCCACTCGTCACATAGGTCCAATAAGGGAATAAACATCACAGAGGATTTCAATCTGAGGATAAGAGAGGAGAGAAAAGAAAGAATATCATTGTCAGTGAGATCAGGTTTTGTGATTTGGAGCTTATGATCATTTAGTGATTATGTGTCATGAAATCTTCAGCCATGTTTATTCAAGGCAATAAAGTCTTTATGTAGAGAGTACAGTCTCAAATCTTGCATTAACCCTAATTGGAGATTTAATACAGCAGTTTCTCCTCCAAACATAAATATGCAAAATGAAACTTTTTGGAAGTTGTTTACATTTAAACGTGTATTTTCACACAAATTGAACATGATGATTTCAAAAACCAAACTAATTTATCTCCATAAAGATGTATTTTTCACAAATTTTAATTAACTGCTGTTTTTACTACCATTATGCTAATATCTTGTACACTTGAAATTTTGCATACATAATTACAAATGGATTTAAAATGTGGCATTTGTTTAATTAAAATTAAAAATAAGGTTTAATAAAATTTTGCCTGTTATGCTGGTTTACTAGTTCAGGAAACTGAATATTTTTAACCATTAACATGGAGGTACAAGGGTTACCACAAAAATCACGGCAACCATTTTGTTCCACATAATGCGGGTCAGACATACAATTTTAAAATATATGATTTCAGGTCATGATATATGCCTAATGTTTAATGTTTGATTTTTGAACAAAAGAGAGATCTGTATCAGGATAGAGAATAGGACAAAATAAGAAACGTTGATTATTCATTACAAACTTATACACATATGCGTTTGCATACATATGTCATCTACAATCCTTCAAAGTAGTCTCCCGCAGAATCCACCACATGCTGCCAATGATGTGGAAGGCACCGAATACCCTGATTGTAATCATGAGAGAATTTTTTGATCCCACTTCTCATTGCTGTGGCAATGTATTCACATGTTTGAAAGGAAATCTCACACAATGGCTCCAATTTTGGTATGAGGTCAAAATCACAAGGAGAAAGGTCCCCATCATGCAAGAACATTCTATACACACTCTACTGTATGGGCTGTAGCATTGTCATTAAGGATGATTGCATCTTGTAGAAGTCCAGGGCATTTTTCTAAATAGCCTGATGTATGTGTCTTTGCATGAGAATCAGAGTGCGTTAAATGTTTGGCAATGTGGAATCAAAATTCCATCTTAATATCATATATTAAGATGACCATTAACTTGACAGAAGAAGGGATTTTGCCGAAATTTCTGCCTTCTTGGCAATCTTGATGTCTCCTTTCTACTGACTGATGCTTTAATTCTG
The DNA here is from genome assembly GCA_030762175.1 of Metallyticus violacea. Taxonomy (NCBI): domain Eukaryota; kingdom Metazoa; phylum Arthropoda; class Insecta; order Mantodea; family Metallyticidae; genus Metallyticus; species Metallyticus violacea. The sequence continues at coordinate 126,205,739 of CM060832.1, forward strand.
ATTCATAGATACTGGCGCAAAATTCATCCATGGCCACTATTCTTGTGAGCATGTGGTCTTCTTCTGCTTGTATTGTATCAGGTGAACACAGTATGTATTGTAACATCTCCACTGTTCCACTTCTCTTAGTGCATGTGGCACCCAGGCACCTATCTTGCAGCAGCTTTATGCATGTTTAGGTCTTCTCATAAATTCAAATGAAATACTTCTTTCTTCAATACTTATATGAAGTTGCAACTCGTGCAGAGTCCATCTCTTGTTGTCCTCCATTCACTGGGCAATTAGGTCACAAGCAAAGCCTGTATGAGCAGTCAAAGGTCGTCCTTAACTTCGAAAGTTGACAGTTGTTTCTCTTCCATGCTCAAATGCTACTGCCCACCTAGCAACAATTTAGTATGGTAGAACATCATTTCCTAATGCTTCCATGAGCTCTGTGTGATATTCTTGCATTCCTTTCACCAAGAACTGCTATTTTTAGATCTCTCTCTCTCTTTTTTTTTAGAGTATAGTGTTTAACACCCTTTTTTACTACTGAGGCACCATAGATGGTGGACACTGATGATGTGTGAGATGAAATGATATATTGAGAAAGGATTTTTTTTAAGGAAGTAAACATTCTAGGTCTAAATTTAGGGTACCTCCCTGGCATTTGCTAATTATGAGGACTGAGGAAAACCTGGAAAAAACCTCAGAGGACGGTCCTGACAGGATTCGAACCCCAGACCTCCTCACAAGTATATGTATATATTTAACCTGATCGTCAACTATTTTCTTTTCAGCCATTTAATATATTTTATTGTTTTTAATTAGCTCTCTTTCAGTTTCATCACTCTAATAATATAGTTTTCTTTTTTGTTTATATTTCTGATGCTCCTCAAGAGCTTCTTTTGCTGATTCATGAATTTTTTCTGTGATATAAGAATATAATTTCTGTGTATTTTCAAACTCATTGTTTTGTTCCATCTTTTCATCGATTCTTTTATATAAATATGAGGTATTTTCATTGTCCAAACTATTTATATTATAATTTAAATAATTTATTTCTGATATATCTTCCTTATATTCTTCATTTACTCTTTTATATTTATTTTGATAGGGAAAGATAATTTTGGATTTTAAAAGATAACGATCAGACTTACATGTTATTCCTCTATATACTCTCATATCATTTATATTCAAATTAATCTGTTGCTTGGCTAGAATAAAGTTTATAATAAATTTAATATTTAAAATATCCTGGTTCCATGTGAACTTATGAATATCCTTGTGTATGAATAACATGTCTTAGACTTTCATGCCAGGTGTTCATAGTGTTAAAATAAATATTTCCGGGCTGTTGTGCCGTGGTCTATGTTTTAAAATATAGACCGCGGCACAGCAGCCCGGAAATATTTATTTTAATACTTGTGTATGAAGTAACCATTTAATATTTTGAATGAATATTGCTCACACAATTCAATTAATCACTCTCCATTGTGGTTTTCAAAATCTTCTCCATATGGGCCACCAACATTTTTTAAATTTTTTTTTCCAGTTCTTCCATTGAAATATCATGTTAGAATAAATTCTATTCAGTTGCCTATTTTATCCAGGACTGTATTCAATTTTGTAGGAACTCATCTTTAAAAAGCATACTTTTCATCATTACTAGGTGCATAGATTCCAACAATAGTAACTCGTTTAATTATTATATTTAAATTTAATTTTATTATATTTTCATATATAGCTTCTCAATTTTAATGGATCTTTTATAGTTTCTTTTAATCATTATATAAATTCTCTTTTTGCTCTATTTTCTTTCGAAATACTACTGTAAGTGTAAATAATCTCTCTGATTTTCAACAGGGTTTCCTTTCTTCTTTGCTTCCATAAGTGCAATTATATCTATCTTTGTCTGTTCTAAATTATAAATTATTTCACTTATTTTACCACATAATCCTCTTATATTCAATGTTCCAATATTCAAAATCCTTTTTCTTAGCCTGTTTTGTCTTTTAGTTTTTAATACAGGTATTCTTTAATTTTGCTTTTTGATATTACATTTTCTCCTCCATGGATCTCATTGTAGTTGGCCCTATGAGTAACCCCTAAACTGAAGGACCAGAGATGTTTGCTTGAGAATGTAAAATAAATTAAATGCTTGTTTTCATACATCAAAATTATCATATAATGCATTCCTATTTCTTATTATTGATGTTATATATCATTGTGGAACAGAAGGAACAGCAGTGCATAGTTACAAGACAAATTAACATGTTAGACAAATTTTATAAAATGGAGAGTAGGCCAAGAGAACTGAAGTTTTCAAAACAAAGGACATCAAAAAAACAATTATAGATCCTCTCATAGGGACATTTACATACATAGGTCTAATAAAACAAATCCATAAGCTTAGGTGTGTACTTTTGCCGTTTCTCTGATATGTTTAAAATATCTGTGAGGGCAAGTTTTACTTGAACCAGCACGTTCTCTTGAGATAAATGAGACCTGTCTTTGATTTTAAATGTTTCATTAAAGAAAATGGCAGTTTTCAAAAATAAGTAGAACCGAACATTTGAAAATCCTTGAAGCAAATATTCTAAGTTTTGGCACTTGAATTTGGTAACATTTTAAAAAATTGGCTATCCACAATGCCTTGACATCTACTTTTCACAAATAAATCATGCTACAGTTGTACTTCTATTTGCAACTTTAACCTAATTTAAATCTATGGACAAGGGATTAGCAAACAGCAGGAAGTCATTTTCCAGTCCATTAGAATCTGTGAATCTGCGATCAATAAATTCAGATTTAGATTTTCCAACGGACATATGTATAGATCTGGTATTTAGGAAGTATTTTGAGAGACTTAAAACATGGAAAGTGAAAAAACTCTTTCTGTATCAAAGAATATTGTCAGTGTCAATTGTGATTTCATAAATCCAGTTTAGCTATAAATGCCTTAATTGATCCATAAATATGAATTAAGCTCTTGTTTCCTCCATGTAGGTCACATTTTAATTCATTAAGGTGCTCAGACACATAGTGAGAAATGCAAGATCAATGTTCAACTGGTCTTTTCTAGTTCCAAAATGGCTATCCCTAATAAAATAAATTACAATAGCACATACTGCATAGTAAACAAAATATATATGTGTATATATTTTACAGTGAAGGAGGAATAGATTATGAATGAACATCTTGTTGTAGCATGAAATTTCCTATCATTGCACTAAAACCAAAACTGACGAAGTATCTTTCCACAACTGAGCGACTTAATTTCAGTACAAAATTCTCATATTCTTCTCCCAAATCCTCAGAATTGGCATTGTTTAGGTGCCCTTGATTTATGCTATTAATAAAATGGATCACTATATCTTTACTTTTTTCATATTCACTATTTTGGAGCGCAAGGCTTTTTGAATTACATAATGTGAATTTATTTTTACATCTAGCCTAGTTCTCTTAAAAAACATTTCATCTTTCCAGTAAAGTCTCTATTTTTTCCAATCTAGTTAAAATTGCTATTTATTTCTGCTCTTGTTGTCTTCCCCATCAGAGGTATTATATCAAGTAAATATGCATATAGCGTAAGGTCCTCATCTATGCTGCAAAAGAATATTGTCAATTTAGCTGTATCATTTATATTAGAGCCCTCGTTTAAACCAAGGGAAAAATATTTATATTCCTGAATGTTTAATGCAATGACATTATCAATGTCTTTATCTAAGTCTGTTGTACATCTTATTAATATGCGACTCTACATCCTCAGGCTTTATTATTTAAAACTATTTTATTTTTTTGGGAATATTATTTCAGCTACTTTCAAAATATATTTTTACTTAAATTCACATTCTTTGAATGGTTTAATGGCTTGCTGATTTCCCAGGCAGCATGATAACTTGCAAGTGATATTTTATTTGCCAATTCATCATCTGAATTATTTGTTATAGACTCCAATTCCTTGAGGGTTTCTTTTAATTGATTTAAATGTCTTTCTTGATGCAGCTCTAAAATAAACAACACATATCTTGTTTAATCATGAAAACTGCCAAGCACCAGGGTAAGTCCATAAGTTTCTGACCTAACCATTTTCTATGTATGATAAAGACAAAAAGTATATTTCACTTTTCAGAATAGTTACCCTTTATTGCAATGCACTTCTCATATATTTGAATTAACATTTTAATCCTTTCCCCAAAAATTGTCAGAAGTCTTGTCTGCAAAATGGACATAAACAGCATCGATCACTTCTTCATCCCACTTAAATTTCCTTCCTTGAAGGTCCTTCTTGAGTTTTGAGAAGAGTAAATAGTCACTGGAGAGATAGATCTGGGCTGTAGGATGGTTGGTCCATCTTCTTGAAGCCACATTTCTTCACAGCTTCCTTTGCAAGAAGAGCTGTGTGCACAGGTGCATTGTCTTGAAGAAGGTGCACACCCCATTCAGCTTTCCTTGCCTTTTCTTTTTGATGAAAGCACATAGTCTGTGCAGTAGGCCAGCATAGTATTCCCCATTTACTGCGATGTTCCTCTCCTTGAAGTCGATGAAGAGTATTTGTTCACAGTCCCAAAAGATTGTGGTCATGATCTTCTTGGTTGACTGAATGACCTTGGCCTTTTGAGGCGGTGCTTCACCTGGTTTATGCCACTCCGTTGATTCTCTTTTGGACTAGGGATCATAAGAGAGGACCATTGTTTCATCTCTGGCAACAATGGTTTGCAGAACTTCTCTCTCATTGCCAAGGCAGAGCTCCAAAAATGGCTGACAACAGATGACTCATTGCTGCTTTTGGATTGAGTAAAGAAGTCTAGGCACCCAACTTGCATTAACATTATTCATGTTTAAATGTTCATGAATAATTCAAAGAATTGTTATTTTAGAAAGGCCCAACCTTGCTGCTATTTCTGTAACTTTGAGCGCCAGTCTTCCATAATTTCTCCTTCCACAAGAGCAGTGCATTCAGGAGTAAGCACCTCCAATGGCTGATCTGCATGCTCTTTGTCTTCAATGCTTTCTCAACCCGTTCGAAAAAGTTTGGCCCTTTATTTTATGGTAGAATATGAGGGGGATGCTTCCCCATATACACCGTTCAGTTGTTGTTTAATTTCATTTGGAGTAAGTGCTTCTTTTTGTGAAGTACTTCATAACAGCTCTGTACTCCATTTTGAACATGTTAGAATCTTCTGCAGATAGCCTTCCTTATGCAACTAGATCTGAACAACTGAACACAGCCGAGCTGAAGTTACAGCTGCAATTTTTACTTATTAAATAAGGTATGACTCCAGATAAGGGTTTTGTGAAGCCAATAATCCTTATCAGTGAGGCTGAAAACTTATGGACCTTCCCTCATATATTTAATATTGAATATTGTTTTACTTTTACTGTTATAATAAATTACTTTACTTCAATAATGCATTTTGTTTAACTGTAATCATTGAATTTCCAATTAAACATATTTAAAATTGAAACACTTACCTGTTAATTGATTGTGTTCTTTATGGTAGGTTTCATAATGCTGTCTGATATTTGCTTTGAAAATGCCCTTTAATATTTTGGAACCTACCAAATATCTCACATCCTCTCCATAAGGAATAAAGAAATATTCTTCTTCCCAGTCTTTGCTAAATTTTCTTTTGTCGGCAGAAGTCGATGACCTTGTTAACCCCCATTATAAATGTGAACAAACAGATTGGTTCCTCACTGGTTTCATTCACTCCCAAAGGGTGAAATGGGGGTTTTATGCAAAGTGCAACATGGGTTGCCATGTGCAAGAGGTGTATGCCATTATTCTAGATTCCGGAATCATTGTTTGCCGACCACTGTTTTGGATATACCACTGAAATTTGTTCAATTTTGTAATGGGAAAAATGCACTCCTATGATCTGTGACTGCTATTTGCATAATATTGGAGAGAGTATTTAGACCTTATCTTCTTCTGCTGCAACTTCCAAACCATTGTTAATTATTTCTTCACTTAATTTTGGAAAATATAAAGTAATTTCAAAAGTTCTGAATACTGCATATGCACCTTTAATAGAATGATGCAGTTATTCTGATTTTCCATCAGTGGTAAGTCAGAATTTGCACATTAAATTCAGAGTCTAGTTGTACTTGACCTACCTAACAGCTCTTAGAAATTGAAGAAAAAAATGATTCAGGATCTTACAGAATGAGAAAAGAAACTTTGAAAGGAAATTAGTAACACTTTAGTGTAGAGTTTGCACCTTGCAGTTCTGCCATGAGCCATTCTAGTATGAATTGTTACCAAAATTAAAAAAAAAAAAAAAAAACACATCTTATTAGAATTTGTAAAAATGTCTAATAAGATTACATAATCAGACTCATCAATATGGAAATTGTCCTCGTAGGAATACCAGACTTACTCAGATACTGGACCATGTGGTAGAACAAAAGTAATGCTTTTGACACCTGTAATTTATTGAAATTTTTCTTGTTTTTGATAGCCAACCACTTCTTGGATCATGTTTTAGGTTTACCCGACCTTCATGAAAACAAAAAGTACTCTAACATTCAGCTATGATTCGGTCACAAACTTCAAACAAAGCATTATGAATTTTGCTAAACTTTTTTCTTATAAGTTTCAGTTTTAATGAAAGATGGCTGGTTGGTACTTGAAATCTGATCTGACTTATTTTTATCCTCCATTTCAAAGTAAAGTTTTACAGAACAGAGAAATTTAATGAGCAAAATATATGCAGAATCTTATTTTGATTTAAAGTAAAACACTAAAAATCATGTCGTCACATTAAAACTCTCTTTAAGTTTCACAAACACACTTATAAAAGTAATTATGGTACCTGTTTCGTGAGGTACATTCCTCACATTGTCAACCAAAACGACAACTGAGGAGTCAATTTCAGCAAAGTATGTATGTTACTATGCTTGCTCTGGTGGTCTGTTAATGAACTTAAACAATATGTTGTCTGCTTCCGGTATATCAAAATTCATAAGTTTGTATTCATATTTTTTTATGTAAATTTTTTCCCATATATTAAGTTCTTTCGGATGTTGAACTGTTTTTAGTAATGTTATGTCCTTCTCTATTTCATGATTCTCATTCCAAAAATGTGCAGCCACTGCTGATTTTTCTACTTGTTTGTGTCTAATATTTCTCCAGTGTTCCTTTAATCTTATCCCCAGATTTCTCTTTGTTTTTCCTATGTATATTTTGTCACAATCCTTGCAATTAATTCTATATATACCTGAATTTTCTTCTTTCTTCTTTTTTTTAATTTTATTTAGTATCAGTAAAGAAGAATACAGGAAAGAATATGCACATATAATACAGACGGTAGAAATAAATGGATTTAACAAACAAATGGTAGATAAAAAAATAAAACGATTTAAAAATAAAAAGGAAATTAAACTAATCACTACACTCAGTTCTTCACTTAAAGAAAATACTTATCAAAAATTCACTAATCACCCTTATGTTAACCATAAATTCCAAAAAATTTTCAAAAAGTACAACATTACTTTGGCACCAATAAACAGATATAGTGTTGGTAAACTATTAAATCTAAATAAAATTAAACAAAAAAAGAAGAAAGAAGAAAATTCAGGTATATATAGAATTAATTGCAAGGTTTGTGACAAAATATACATAGGAAAAACAAAGAGAAATCTGGGGATAAGATTAAAGGAACACTGGAGAAATATTAGACACAAACAAGTAGAAAAATCAGCAGTGGCTGCACATTTTTGGAATGAGAATCATGAAATAGAGAAGGACATAACATTACTAAAAACAATTCAACATCCGAAGGAACTTAATATATGGGAAAAAATTTACATAAAAAATATGAATACAAACTTATGAATTTTGATATACCGGAAGCAGACAACATATTGTTTAAGTTCATTAACAGACCACCAGAGCAAGCATAGTAACATACATACTTTGCTGAAATTGACTCCTCAGTTGTCGTTTTGGTTGACAATGTGAGGAATGTACCTCACGAAACATGTACCAAAATTACTTTTATAAGTGTGTTTGTGAAACTTAAAGAGAGTTTTAATGTGACGACATGATTTTTAGTGTTTTACTTTAAATCAAAATAAGATTAACAAAAGTTTCACTGTGTGGATTCCGAAATTCTGTAAACATATATGCAGAATGTTCATCAACTAATCTTGACTGAGAACTAATGTGACAATCAAAATAGTGACACCATTGTATGGGCCAGAATTCACATAGGCAAAACTTTTGAAATAACTGCCATACAAACCATCACCCAGATATTCTATTCTGCAGTCTTGCCTGAAGTAATCAGTGATCCACATCTTGGTAATCTAGTTGATTGTTCAGTAAATCAACATAAATTATTTGCAGCATTTTTAGATGTTGATTGATTTGATTTTTCCATTTCAAGAAGTAGTATCACACAGCATTATTTTCAACACATCAAGATACTTAGTAAAATACTTTTTCTAGTCTGTGTATGCCAACAATTTTTAACAATGGTTAAGGTAATTTAGTCCTTCTCGTTCTTAATAAACTTTTCACATGGCATTTTTTTAATGTTGTAGTTGCATTAGGAGCAATGGAATATATTTATTTACAGAATCAGATTGCATTCTCCATGGATATATCAAGAAACTTGGTGGCCCATTCGCATCAGCATGGCAGACACGTTATGCCAAGCTGTACCCCAACAGATTAGAACTGCATCCAGAATCAGGGAGTACTAAACCAGAGCTCATCTTCATGGAGCAGGTAGAAGAAGTGAGTGGTGATCTTGTTCATGTGAAGAATGAACAGTGCATCGTAGTTCGCACTCGGGATGGGAAGATTGTCCTCACAAATCCGGTAAGGACCTTTATTGCAAAATTGTTTAAGTTATTAATTGTATTAGTTAATAGTTATGAAATGAAAAGTACATTCTTCACTTATTTGAGAAGACTCATAGTTTATGTTAAAAAGTGATTAAAGAATTTGCATAATTAATGCAAAATTTGTATAAGCTTTACTTGCAGAACGTGTTCTCATAGAAAATATAGAAATAAATCATAATTTAGTAGTTATGATTTTATGTTGTATAGTAAACTAGTTCAAAGCTGAATCCAAGAACCAAATTTTTTTTTTTTTTTTTAATTTGGCTAAGTTTCCATATTAATCACAATATGCACATTAATTTGATGTTAAAACTATGCTTCATGCATTTAGATATATATATATATGCACTTGGACATACTTCTCAATAAGACTTAGTATAATAGTCGGATAACAATACTGTTACTCTTACTAAAAATCATGTGACTTACAATAATTGCACTAGGGAAAAGTATAATGTTTTCTTTATGCCATTTTTTTAAATACTATTTTACTTTAGATTTTAATGCCTCATAAATTTGTATATTTTGTATTTAAATTGCAACATTATCTGATGTTAATAATTTCTTTCATTCTCACTTGTATCAACCACTGTAATTTTTTTCAAAAATCATTAATTGCACACTCTTTTTAGCCATACTGTTCTTACTTGAAAATGTAATCATTCAGGATACACAAAACAAATAAATCAAGTTGGCGCACATGTTTTAGAAACTTAGTTTAAAAATCTTAAAAATGTTCTAGAATTGATGTTATTGTATGATTTAATTGAACTATACACACTCTTATTTGACTGATTAGCTTAGCTGATAACAAGATGTTCTTGAAACTGATTGTATATATTATGTCAAGTATGTGAAGCATTAACAGTGTGTAGTTCAACTAAATCATACAATAATATCAGTTATATGATTGGCTTCACTGTGCAAGTTTCAATTAACATTTTAATTAATGCTCTAAAATATTTCTAACCAATCATGTAGATTCAGAGAAAACAATATTGTGGTATGTTTTTGCTGTAAAGATGAATAAAAAAAAATCATACTTTACCATTTCTAAAGATGCTGATAGATGCGTAAAAGGTATAGACCAGGCAGTACCTAGCACTTCTGAGTACCATATAGAAATGAAATGTGACAGGAGGAGGAGTGGCAATAGTTTAATTTTCTTTTGGTATATAGAACAAACTCCAGTTTATACAAAATATTTCTGTATAAAAATGTAGGTAGTCATGTATATTCCATTAATAAGTTTTACTATATCAATAATGATGCTGAATGTAGTTGCATTGACTCGAATAAGAATACTGTGAACACCATTGCTGACTCTTGTGAAGTTAACCACACTCTAAGCATTAAGAGTAAGGTACAAGGGGTGTTCTAAAAAAGTTCTTAGCCTGAATCAGAGATGTAGTGAAGATGGTCAAATTACTATGATAGTTGTCCTCTAGATGGCATGCTGTAAAGTTTCAGATGTGTAAATGCAGTCACTTGTTTGGTAAGATCGTGTAAACAAACTAGTGGTAACATTTTCTACAAAATGGATAAAACTGAAGTAAAAGCCTTGATAAGGTACTTTATTTTAAAGGGATTAACCCCAACAGGTATTCAAAAGGAGTTAGATAGATTCCACATTAAAGCATATTACATGTTTGTTTTCAATGGTTAAAAAGTAGGTTACTGAATTTAAGCTTGATTGTACATCGATTCAAGATGATGAGAGGTCAGGGCATCTCAAAACTGTTACGACCTATGAGATTGTGACAAAAATTCATAATTAATAAATTCAATTGCTGATTGAAGGTGGGTAAGTTAGCTGACTTGCAAGGACCTCTATAGGCTGTGTCCGCTACATTTTACAAAGTTTTGAGTTTGAGAAAACTTTCCATTTGTTAATAATGGACCATAAATGCACTGGACTGAACATTTTGTAACAGTGTTTAGACTTGTTTAAATGCAATTCCAAATAGTTTTTTCCGGCATAGCAATAGATGAAACATGGATTCATCACCACATGCCAGAGACGAAATGCAGTCAAAACAGTGGGTGGCAACAGGTGAAAGTGCTTCAAAGAAAGCAGAAACTGTTCCATGTGCAAGAAAAGCCATGGTTACAGATTTTTGGGATTCTTATGATGGTGGTGCTCATAGACTGCCTCCAGTAGGGCAGAACCATCACTGGGTAGTATTACGTTTCACTACTGAACCAATAGAAGGATGGTATTCAGGCTAAATGTCCTTGTAAAAAGGAATGCTATCTTTCATCATGATAGTGCACCTTTAGACACATCTGGGATTGTTGCTGTAAATCTGCATAACCTTCACTTCCAAGTGCTTCCACATCCACCATAATTGCCAGATTAGGCTCTTAGTGGGTACTTTTGTTCCCAAACCTGAAGGAACAGGTGAGTGGACAAAGAGTCACATCAAATGATGGGGTTGAAGCTGAGACAGTTGCTTATTTTTAACAGTTGAACAAATCTGATTTTACTAATGATATTAAATAGTTGGAAAGTGGTTAAACTAAATATATTGATTTACAAGGTGACAGTGTTGGGGAGGGGGGGGGGAGAAAATTCTCTTAAATCTTGTGTTTTCTTGGCCAGACCAACAACTTGTAGAACACTCCTTGTAGTGTACCCAAACACACAGGTCAGTCAGCCTCAACTCAATGCCCTGTGATTTTACAATTATGCACTACTGCCTGCACAGCTTAGAGTGGGCATTCAGTATCCATGTGGCATTCTCTGTCCCAGTGAGTTTCTAGTGATGGTCAAACAATTCGATACTGAATAATAAAATTGTTTTATTTAATTAAATCTGTGTCTTATACTTATCTATGTGTGAAAATAAAATCAAGGTATCTTGCATACACTTTTACTGAATCATTTATATTGAATGATATCTTATATTAAATTACAATACCTGTATTCATAAAACTCTTCAATCTTATATTCTGTAAATCAACCAGGTTATTCTTTCCTCATTAGTCGCAATTTTTGTATTCTTTTCTCTCAAACTAGTTTGTGAATATTTAGAACAGTAATCTGTTGTGTACATTTGAACAGTACATTTCAAGTTGGTAATCCAGTGTGGTTTTCTGTGACATTTTCATTATTTATAAACTGTTCATACATATAAGTTAAATGAAACATGCGGAATATATCAGCAACTTGCCTGTGTAATCATGGGAATAATCAAAATATATGTAAAAATCTAGCAGACTTCATTTGTTTTGTTATGCATTTAATAGGATTCAAAATTTTCCAAATTCTGGAATTTAAATATAACTCATTATGCCATTTGCTGGAACAGTTGGTGGTGTGTGCCCATAGTGTCGATTGAAGCCCCACATTGATGGGCCAAATTTGAGATAATGGGGATGGTTAATCATAGCCACATGTCAATGACATACGTGAATGATGTGAGGCCAGTAATTGATTGCTCACACAGGGAATACATTTCAGGTGTGGGGTTAATGCCGATTGGGCCAGCAGTTTTATTAACACTGATTCAGTGGAATAGTAAAAGGTGTTGCTATAAATGAATACACATCGAGAAGTAGATTAAGTTTACAGTTCAGCCTTCCAGCTTCAAGATCTGAACTAGAGTGAAGCTTGGAGCTCCAGATTGCCCATTTATACAGAGTTTGAACCTGTACAGCTAGGATGCTTAAGTTCAGCAGAACTTTACTAAATGTCATTTCTAAATTTTTAGGTTTGAATATAGCTCCCTAACTGGCCACTCATAAACTGGACATGGCTGATCTGATAGCTCTTTACTTATTCTTAAGGAACATCTTCACTTATATGAGAACTTTAAAGGTACTGGCAGTTTGGGTGATTCACACCAAGTGTGCTTTTTTAACTCCTGCACTTTTGTCGGTCCTGGTGGTGTAGTGGTAACCATATTTGCCATCTAAACCCAAGGTCATAGGTTCAAACCTGGCCAGGATTGATGGATTTATTCGGGTGCAAAAATCCTAAGCATGCCTTCCTTCAGAAGGGAAGTAAAGCAGCCGGTCCCGTGTTATACATTTACGGCACGAAAAAGAACCTCAAGCCTGAAAAATGAGGCCTCTGAGCAAAAATTGTTGGCTGTTTCATGCCCGGAATTGAATGGGACGCTGATGACCCGAGAATGTCCTTAAATAAGCAAATCAAAAAAATTCCTGCACATATACAACTTTCATAAAATTGTAGCTTCTAATTTAATAACAGGTCTCTTTAGAAAGGCCAAACAATAGCACAGCAAAATGCTTCTACAAAGAACACCCTGCTTTCTCCCACCTGTTATTGTTAAAGGTTTACTATGGGCAAATGGCATCAGGCACTTCCTAAGTTACAAGAATTTTGTCAAGTAGCAGATGTATAGTAATACAAATTAATACATTAATAGTTATTACTGCATATCATACTTTTTTTGTTTATTTACGGATACTTTTTAACATCTCAGGTCATCAGTGTCCATTCAAATCAGGGTGTGAAACGGCTGACAAGTTTTCCTCAGAGGCCTCTTTTTTCAGGCTTGAGGTTCTATATCATGCTGTAAATGTATGACACAGGATCCACGGCTTTACTTCCCTTCTGAAGGAACCCATATATAGGATTTTTACGCCAGAAAAAATCCATCGGTTCTGTCCGGAATTGAAACGGCAATCTTGTGTTTAGGAGGCAAGTGTGGTTACCACTACACCACAAGGACTTACACGTATCATCAAAGAAATAATACATCACCAATGAAAATGATGAAAACAGTAATTGTGGCGGTGGTGATGACAACAGCAGTTAAATAAATAGTGTTAATTGCAAGGTTCATGATAATAAAGAGGGTGAAGCCATTCATTCTGCTTCATTGTCTAATATTATGGCATATTCTTCAAAAATCACTAATTTCTTGACAACGAGAAATTGTGTTAGGTTTTGAACCCAAGTTGTATCATTATTACTTAAAATTAGTTTTCACAATAACTGTTTTCATATGAACATTCTTATATAGTCATGCAGCTATAAGATGATTTATTCTTTCCTCTGAAGGGAAAGATTAATAATGTTGAGGTGACTAGTTACATCATCTGGGAAAATATATTGAAAATATATTTTCATTTCGATGTTTGGAAGCATGCAGACAAATGACAAAATTCAACAATTAAATCAAATATCTTTCTAGATGTTTACCATAAGTTAACCACCGTATTTCACATTAATAAGGAAGATCGCCATGTGCAGTGTTTCAATCAGCCATACATGCTTTAAACTGCAATGAAGCATTCCTTTTGAAAGAAAAAAATTGTGGTTTTGTTGACTCAGGACATTTGAAAATTTTTAAATTTCATGCCTTTGGCAAATAAATTCTCTTCTGCTGCAGCAATTATGCATGTTTTGCAAATTCTGCATCCCTTATGATATGAGTTGTTTTGTTATTAGAAATATTTTAAAACTAAGACTTATAGCCTATTCACTAACATTATGGTTTTGTCCATATTCAAAGCTTTTTTTTTTCAGCTACTTTATCATTTCAGTTCTCCCCATTCCTATATATTTTTCATATGCATTACTATGAATAGCATAGAATGTGTGTAAATTATACTTCTTAATTGTGTTAACAACTGCCACACTAAAACTCTTAGCCAAATGACTATGATATACAAATAAAAATAGAAAATAGAAAATAGTTCTTCAAAAATAGAAACAAAAGTACAAAGAGAATATAACTGACTTTTAGAATAGGTGGAATCACTTTCAGAAGTAAATCCTTTAAACTAGTCACTATTGAAATCTGATGCACTATACTACAGAATAAGGTTCCGGAACCCTTCAAATGCAATGTAAGTACTGTCTACTGTAGTGCCCAGTCATGTTAAGGTTGCCAGCTGCCTGAATTTGCATGAGTTGATGTGACCTGCACAGGCAGTGAAAATACAAGGAGTGTTCCACAGCTCAGTTAAAGGTATAGTTGTATGGAGGGTAAGGAAGCACCTTGTTATATTTTTTAATTTGCTGAAATGAAAACGGATTGTTTTGAGTTTATTAATATTATCTTTATTATTATTGTTTTTATTATTATCATTATTATAATACTATTTTTATTAATTTTTTAAAATTTTAAGTTTATTCCTATCAGGCCAATTTACATTTTCTGTTCGAAAGATACCAGTGTACCACTGCTTTTTTCATTTATAAATTTCATACTGCTATTTTTTGTACTTCTGTTACATTATATAACAGTAGATTTTTGCAGTGTCAAAAGATATTTTTTTTTCCTGCACTTTTAGACAAGAGTTTAATGTATAAACTAAGATTTCCAGGCTATAGAGCCATTGTCAATTGTTGGAGCTCCTCTTCCTAGACATTTTGCCAGCAACTATGGCTAACATCTTCAGTGAAGCAACTGTTGCTGCCAAGAAAACTAGAAGATTTCACTGGAAATAACAACTGCTCCACTGACAAAATGTCTGGGAAGAGAGGGATTTCCAATGACTATGGCTGTATAGCCAGAAAGTCTTAATTTATACATGTGGCATTGATTGTGAAAATTTGTCATTTCTAGTAAAAGGGCTTTAATTATTTAGTAGTTATTTATATTACCATCATAATAAGAAACCAAATAGCATTTGCATAAAGTTGACTCACAAGGAATGTTTCTTATTCTGTATTACTGCAAAAAAGATTTGAAAGCAGAATATTGTAGCTAGTGAAAGGGAATATTATAGCATACCATTATTTAACAAAGGTCTTAAAGAACTCTGTGTTTAGGAATTTGAGTCTCTTGATAAAGATGGTATATTGCCTACATTTCTGCCATTTAATTTGACATTCTTATTATGTTGTTTAGGATTACAGGGAGTGTTTTTTGGAAATCCTTTCATGCCTTTAAATTCAACTTCTTTAAGGTATAATTTACAAAATAGTTAGCTTCTTTTATGGTGAAATACTCATACCCAAATTCAACAATTATGAGCAGCTTACACGTATACATTTTTTCCACGATTGACTGTTTTGTTTACTATTCTGCAGTGCTGAATGACAAACAGTAGGTAAATGATTGGTATGGAGTATGCTGTACTGTCTGACATTGAATCATGGTATAGTAAAGTCATAGACAAGTGCCTGTTTTTACTACTGAGGTGCCACAGGTGATTTGTTGTTTTAGATTGGTCATGTAATGAAGAGGAAATGGAGTCTAAGCTGTAGTGATCATTAGTGATGGAATCTTTGCTACCATGGACTAAAGCTGTCTCAACATCATCCGTATAATGTAGCTGATCCTGAATCTTTCCTAGTGTTCTGTTTTTGTTTACAGCAGCTCTATGTACTTCATTCGCAAACTCCCCTGCCTATCACATCATGTACTCTTAACTTGTGCCAGGCTTATAGTGATAACTTGTTAGTGAAGGAATTGTTCGATTTAATGATCATGAATTAAGTAGTTAGTTTTGGAATATATAAAAAATAACAGACAAGAATTCTGAAATTGTGCTAATAACATGACTGCTCAGTAGAATTTTTATTTTGTTGCAGGATGAAATAGGGCTGAAAGAGTGGGCTCACTCATTACGTTCAGCTCACAAGTGTTCCCTTGAGCTTCTTGGCAGCATGGCAAAGAAAGCAGGCAAGATATATGGCACAGAACGTGATGCAAATAACAGGAACCCTGTCATTGCAACAAGAAATACTAATGGCAATTAGTGATACCTGTTTATCTTCATGCACAAAGAAGACATCCTCATTGTTCAGTGAAATCTCAGTGGTAATAAACATAACAAATAATCAGTCATGCTCCTTATTCATACTTTGAACATAGCCACAAAACCTTTGAGCAAAGGTCATCCTGTATTTTTCAAATGAAGGTAAAACATATTTATGAAGAGTTTTAACTAAAAGCAAATCATTGTGGTATCACCATTCATTTCTCATCAAAATTTCACATTTTAACATTTTATAAATATCTATTTTTATATGTGATCTTATACATAAAATCTACTTTGTTGAATTTTTTAGTATCTCAAAATCATTTATGTTTGCATATTTCTAGACTTTTTTAATATTAATTCTTAATATCTTATGATGACCCTTACTGAAAAGTTTTGTGTATATGTGCAAATATATTTGGGAGAATAATGACTTTTTATGAATTAATCATGAAAATCATAAATTAATCTCTTATTCATCTTAAATCCTACCTGTTAATAGTAAATGGAAAAATGACATTGTTCAGATATGTATGTGGATTCAGTTATAGATAAAGTTGGAGTTTAAAGAGTCTAATAGGATAAAAGGACGTGTAATCTTATAATGTTGTAATCTTTCCTCTGTCTCCCCAGTAGGGAAGCCATTGTGAATGCATGTTCGTGTATGAATCAGGAAGAATAAATGTCTGAATGAGCAAAAGAATGAACATACGAGTGAATGGATATGGTGCCCCCAATAGAGAGTACGAGGAAATAAAGAAAGTATTTTGTGATTTGTTTGTTTGTCGTTGTACATAAACAATAAAAGATAGGGTTTTATTACTTTTTGCAACAAAAAGCTTTTTTTAAAAAAAGATAACTGTTGTAATAATTGTCTAGGTTCCTTTATTTATTTAATAGTGTTTTGATCCGTTTATCAGTCCTTTTTCCATTCACAGGCATTCATTGTCTTGTGTTTTGACTGGTATTAAAACCTAAAAATGCTGAAAATTTGTGATATAAGTCAAATGAGAATCCTTGACTTAGAAGTGTTATATCATTTTTATACAGTAATTCCCTTGTGTCTTTGTTGCATCACCATATAGAGGAGTTGAGAGTAGTTTTGGAACATGTTATATATGGATAAAATAATGTATAGCTGAAAATTTAGAACAACTGTATGTTTACATTTTTTTTAAATCATTAGATTAATCAGTGTCTTTGTATGAATTTATAGGATATAAAATGGGAAAGAAAAGCAAAAAACATAAAAGCACATAAACACACTCGGAGATGATCATGGTGATGTGGTTATATGAAAATGCTCTTACTTACTTGCTCATTTTGCTTGCTTTTTGTATCATGGTGCATGCAAAGACCTTACTCACAGTGGAAGTTATCAAAGAAAATAATTGAACTATACTTTTGTTCCTCATAAGATTTCGTGACTTATTTTCCTTTTCTTATTCAGAAAGATATCTAATTCAGTGCTTCATAAAGCAATACTACCATGATACTGGTAATCTTTTATATATTAATTATGAAAATGGGTTATAAAATTCTTTAATTTCCTGGAAAATCAAAAAAGCATGTGGTTTTATTAATGTGTAACACTAAGAATGGAGATAAATTTTAACTTCCAATCTTAGTCATCTTAGACAATCAAACCAAAGGGACGTAATATGCAAAAACTATTGCAAAGTTCAGATTAATTCACATTATTATCATTGCCTTAGTATATTACAGTCAAAATGCCCCACGAGTAAGGTCCAATTATTTATTTATGCCCCATCTCTTTTCCTTATAATTTACCATCCACGGTGAAATTGACTAGCAAAACTTGCCATTGTACTAGGAATAAGATTTAACTAATCTTAGCTGATAGAAATAGCAATCTCTTGCTTTGGAAAACAAATGGTGCAACACTCAAAACATCACATGATAAGCTATTCATAAATTCAAGTGACCCACAGAGAGGCATCAGAAGTTGATTTAAAACTAATGTAAACATTTTGGGAAGCTGTACACATTCCTTGAGTATTATGCTAAAATATTAAAATGTCTGTTCCAAAAAATGATGATGGTGGTTACTGAAATAGCATCCCACAGAGACTGAGTCACAGAAAATTGTAGCATATTGTATAGTCATTTTTTTCAGTATGGTATCTTATTTGAGAAGATGAATTCCAGTATAATGTTGTTTCATATTGAAAGATTACTGCTTCAGAAACTAAGCACTTATCTTGCTATTTTTTAGTACTTAGAAAGGGGTGGTAGAACCTCCTTTAAAATCCATGAAGAGGTTATTTATGCTATATCTGTCATAAAATACGTGCCAAATGTTTTGGAATTGTTTCACACTCAAGTATAGAAACAATATGGTCTATAAACAGATCCAAAAGCATCTGTGTTTATCTAGAATAAGGTAACCAAAATTTCATTCAACACTTTTATGCTGCGTCATTCAGCAATTTATACTTGCAAATGCATGCATCATGAAGCACATAATATTATAGAACATAAAATCAAACAAAGAATACAAATTGTAGTTTGAAAATGTGTTCTTAATCTTTGCTATTGTGTGTCATAAATGATCATTTCTGCCATTTGGACATGCTGCTTGCACATATATGATCTTCATGCAACATATTGTTTTCAAGGTACAAATATTATGTTAAGGCTGAGTGTTTATTATAATATTTGAAATTTATGGAAATATTCACAAGCTCAAAGAAAGACAAGATGTAAAAAATTATTATTTTTAAAATCTTAAATCTGTTTTTTATTTTATGTTACTGTCACTCCGAACCCTCTTTTCCTTAGAGTTTTTAATTTGGAATTTGTTTTGCACTGCACTAATAGTCCATCTTTCACACATTTGCATCAGCTTTCTCTTTTTGTCATAGATATTTGTACTTTGTCTATACTATGGAAGTATTACGGTTGAATTTATTTTACAGGCAGTAACACATATGCGCATGTAACAACATTCTTTGCCCCAAATTTTTCCTATAGGAATATGTGATGACTAGTTGCCAAGATATGTATGTATCATGGCTCGGTATCCAGTCAATTGAAACACAAACTTTATGTTTCAGCACTAATTTTGCCAAATTTACCACAAAGCCTAATGCAAAGTCTCTGCCCCACATTTCTGGATATTAATGTATTTTGTTATAGATGCTTACTAAGAGCTGAAGGAATTTTGTATGTGTTTTTATTCTACACTTTTCCACTCCTGGTAGAGACATTGATAAAGTGTGAATAGTGCTTTATGCTGCAAATGCATTCCAAATTAGGATTGAAAATCATATTTAGAAGAGATATGTCAAGAGTATAATGAAAATGTCATAGTGGAGTACTAAAGTTGAAATAGTGTAAAATCAACAAGAGGTAATGACTTTTAATGAAGCTCATTAGTTTAAATGTATTTCAAAAGTATAAATAATTAAGAGTTTAATATAAATGAAAAAAAATGTGTAGTCAATTAAAAAAAATAACTAAGGCAAATGAATTTGGACTGAGCATTGATTTTGTATGAAAAATCAACGTAATACACACAAACTTAGGTTGAGGTGACATTTGAGCTGAGTGGTGAGATTTATTTTCTCCTTTTTGAACAGTGCAGACTTGATCTAAGGATAATGTATGGAATCTCTAATAGATGAAGCAAAATCTGGACAGGTTTCCTCTAAGCACTGCAATTTCCAGCTACATTTTTTTCATCGGCATCCTAATCCCATAATTTTATGCTAAACATTATGTAGTTTGAAACTTGCTATGCATCTGCCTAAAATGATCTCCCAACATTGGTCAAATAGGTGAGTTAATATGAGCTGTCAGGATCATAATAATCTAGCAAGAGAATTGTCAAATTCTTCAGTTAAACTTGCTCAGTTGTATTCCCAGCTATGATTAGCAGTTTATTACATGGCTTGTTTCTTATATCCTATTCCATTTTAGGGTACCAAGATCTTTGTTCTTATCTCTGACCACATGTTCCCTTATATTTTGAAATGTGAGGTGACCTGTGAGGTTTCCAGTGTGGAACCATTTCATCATTTGCTCTGTAAGAATCCATTTTTGTGATTCAAAAGACACATAAGTGAGAAATGTTCAGTTTTTACAGCAACTTCAAATCTTGCTTCACCACACTAATAAGTGATTTCTCCACATTTTGGTGACTGTTATATTACAATTTTTGTTAGATATAAAAAAAAAACAGGCTAATATGTTCATGAGATACTTATTAATGGCCCTTCACATATTAACTGTGTTTGCGGGATTGTAAGTAGCACTGGTCTTAGTAAAAATTTACATTACATTATTTGCCTTGTACAGATTTCCACAGTAACTTCTTAACAGTATTTTATTATTTTTATTAAGAAGACCCAATGTCTGGGTGAAAACTTTTTCTTTTGGAAAGGGCATTACTTAAAAAAAATACTATTTCCAATATTTTTAGATGTGAATCGTCAAGATTCTTGCAATTTGATGGTTCCATTTGCTAACTTATAAAGCAGTGGTGATGATTAACTTGTTTTGCCTTCATTGTTTTTCATACTGTTCATATTATATAGTTTACCAGCTTATATTTATCCACTATTAGAAACATTTCCATACTTTAAACATGCTCCTCTTCACTATGTCTCCCTTGACATTAAACTGCATGGTTCTGAAAAACCAGAGAAATTTATGCAGTATTGTATTTCAATTGCCTTTCCAGGGCTGGATTAAATCTGTGTTCCAGATTATATCTAAATACGATCAACATTTGTTAGGATACCCTTGCCATCTAGATAATGCTTTTTAGGGAAATAGTTTAGCAAATTATTATTATTATTATTATTATTATTATTGTTGTTGTTGTTGTTGTTGTTGTTAAAAGTTCATCATTGTTGTATGTATCTTTCACTTGGATAATTTATGCTTTACAGACATATCCATTTACAGTCATACCAATGAAATGCTTGGAGTGATTGTCCTCTTAGTTTATAGAATATACCTGAGATGACTAAACAATAAAATAATTGCATTCTCTTTTGGCTTTATTTGCTGGTATATCTCCTAGTGTTTTCTTTATTGTGTGTACATAGGCATTGGCTACAGGGAATTTATAAAGCCCTTTGACTTAGGAGCATGTGTTTAGGGAGCATTGCCTTCATTAATTCTATTTCTGTACCAGAGTTTTGTTTCTCAAGAAAGATTGTTATACAAATTGCAACGTGAAATAATAAAAATATTCTCTTTTACAATCATAAGCATAGTCATTTCTTGTTTAATATGCAATTGTAAATAAAAACATGCTTATAATTCACCATTTGGCAATTTTAAAATACTTTGTACATCATGTTTACTTTCTTTGTGTTCAGCTTGTGCTTGTCACCATCTCCTCATGGTATTCAAATTTGGTTATCAGCTATATTCAGATGAATAAGCTAGCCTGCTAGTGAAATTGATTTATGCCCATTATTGACTTTTAGGTTTATCAAGATTTTGCCTCATATTACTGTTGTACTGAACATGACAGATCATTTAATTAAGATCATAGTTTTAACTTTTCTGTCTTTGAAGGGCTATAGATTTCATATGTATGTAATGAAGTATTAAAATTTTGTCTGTGTATAAGCATAGTGATCCATGCTGTTTTCAGTTTATAATTTTTTCTGTAATTTTCATTCACGACATCATTCAGAATCTGCATAAGCAGTTTTCAGTTCTTCTTAGTTATATATTGTACTTCCTAAAATGTCTCTTTTAGTGGCTTAGTTTCATATCTTATATCTTCAGTTATCATAACATAAGGAGAAAGAAATTACCTTTTCACTTGTTTGTCTTGTTTAGTTGTGAAGCAGAGCACACAACTTCAATTATTTTGTTATATAAATTCAAAATGTATCTACTTTTGATCATTTGCCTACCTGTTCTTTCCTTTTTCATATTAATGTTATCATTCTTATTAAGCTTAATCAACTAGTCTAAACTAGCAAGAGACTTTTAATTAATTTTGTTTCTTTGATTGCTATTATTTAATGTTATGCACAGGGTATTAATTCATGTTTTACTTTTTCAACTAATTTACTTTCATTACAGCTAACTCAAGAATTCTCTTTGGTTTATCCTGTCACATGCTACCATGCATTGTAAATGTTTATTTTGCATGAAAATGTAAGAATTAAAAATCAAAATATGGGCATAGTTTTGGAGGGAGGGAAGGGTAAATGTAAGCACTAATATCTGTTTGCTGGTGGTGATTCCACCTTGAGCTTGCCATTAGCAGAATTATAATAGGCATTGTTGAGAGATGTTTTGAAAAAGACAACATTACGAAGCAAATGTAGTAATTTCTTCCCCGTTGTTTACTTCACATGTTAATTTTGCTTAAATTTGTTCGGGTCACTTCTGTAATTTAATTAAGAAATATGCTTCTGCACAATGTATTTGGCCTATGGAACTGTATTGACTTGATATAAAATTCTGAACAGATTTTTAAAATGGCCATTGCATTTTTATTATCAAAGCATTAACTATGGCTCTGTTTCTGTGATTGGATTATTTGTAGATCTGTTTTTAATGTGTACAGCATTATGATATTTTATTGTTTAACTGAAAGAAACATGTTCACTTTATATATGTATTAAATTTTTCTTGGCCTATATTGGTGTTAGCAAGAGCTTATTGTTGTGACCATTTCCTTATAAATTACCTACAGCTTTGTTACTTATGTAATCCAGTCATTTAGCCACCATACTATCTATGCCAAAATACTTGTTTAATGCATATTTTTAATTTAATGTGTACTTTCTTTTAGAAATTTTGCATTTAAAGCAGTTGTTATTTGTTAATTGAATAATATATTTATATATTGTACATTTTTTAATGTAAATGTGTGTTATAGTTAGAATCTCAAACACTCCATGAACATTTTCTGTAGCCATTATAGTAGGATGGGAGAGAAATTGTACAAAATCCACGAATGCCTGTATTCATACAATTCTTTGAATTTCGGCCTGCTACATGAACTCCCCTACATGCTGTTTGTTCCTCACCCCTGTTTTATGGATATTGCAGAGTTGTTATTTACTGCTTATCAATGCATACAGAACTGGCCTATATTTGTTCAGATTGAATGCCATATTTCTCTTTCATCCTTCACAGACAGTTTGACTTTGTTTTAACTTTCCATAAAATTGCAGAAGTGATTGACAATATTGAAAAGGAGTTTTAAAAAATACTATACACAAACACACATGCAGAACATCAGCAACAACTGTGGGGTCAAATTGTTTCTCTATGAATCGCTGGTTAGAAAAATTTATGTTGATTTAACAAAATGTATATTTGTAATAAACAGTATTGAGGTTGAAAATATATACGGATTTAAAATGTTTTGGAAATGACTGAATGACTGTACATATGCAATGTAATAAGTTAGAATATTATCCAGTATCCATTTCATGTACAAAACTTATGTATATAAAAGCTGCTCAATATAATTAAGAGGTATTGTTTAATTTGGGATAAAGTTTTGATGCACAGCCCTAAGCCATATAAAGTTGCAACACTGTGGTTCTTCCATTTTGGTTATTAATTCTTAATTCTTTTAATTGTGAAAGTTAAAGAAGTAATTCAGAACAACATCAAAGACTGAATAAGAATATTTTTATTAATTTTCTTTTTGAACCTATAATAATGATAGTAAATGATAATGCTTTTCTGGGGTTTAATTAAGTAAATATATTTAATAATAAATATTTCAAATACAGCAGTTCATAATAACTGTAGTAAGCATTCTTAATAGCAGCTGTACTCATTCTTATGAGCAGTATTAGTATTTTATTAATCAGGCTGCTGCACTTCTTCAGGAGTAGAGGTGCACTCTCTACTGGGAGTGGGGGAAATACAAAATACATGACAATACAGCACAATGTTAAAAATTTCAGGAACTTATATGTTGTTGCATGTAAGGAAGCACAAATAATTTACTGTAAGAATCCAGTTATTTTGGGAAGATTCCATATTTCAAGGATATATTGGTCACTGTCAGTGTAATTTGCAATCAGCTGGTTTGTCTGTTTAAGTTGTTTCCTTTAACAAATGACTGGATATTTTTTAAGCTAGATAGTATTGTATAACAAATTATTATCGAGGAAATCACTCAAATTTCACTAATTTTATACTTGGATATGTTTCAAAGGCTGTTGCCTTCATCTTCAGCATGGTTCCACAGTCTGCTTCCCAGTGTGGTGTTAAGATGTCTGAAATTTGAGTGATTTCCTCAATAATAATTTGTTATATTATACTATAATTCACTGTGAAAGTTCCTACTTTCAAAACTGGATATCATTTGTTACTGAATCCACAAATTGCCTAATTCATTTTGCTACAAAGCTATACCATTTGTTGCTGCAATGGCCAGTATTATAGACTGAAAGTTGATATAGTTCTGTGTTGTCATAAGCACTAACATCAACTAGGTCTGGGCAGTCATATGAATGCATTGCATTCATGGTGGCAGTGCACCATTAAGAAAATGGTGGTGACTGGAGCATACCAATAAGATGAAACTAAGTGTTTAGTAGTTGTGTCCAATAATTGTCTGAAATGTAGCTAAATTGACTGCGTGCAGAAAGTGAATACTAATTTTGCTGCAAAACAGTTGGTGAACTTACCTTAACTTGCTTGTAATACTTTCAAATAATGCATAAAAGCCTTGATAAAACACATTATTTATAATATTTCATGTCTTTATTATGTCTTTTTTCTATCTCTTGGTCTTCATTAAAATAAATTTTTAAAAAGGTGATTCTATACAATGCTTCCAAGTACACCGTTTTTGTTTGATGATTTTCTTGGTCATTCCCAGTGGACATGAATGTACATAGATATTGGATTTTGATATTTAAAATGTGTTTTTCTTGCAGATTATAGATTTTAATAGACTGTACCACATGCTTTTACTTTTGAAAGTTAAAGACTTTAAATACTATAAATAATGTGACACCATATCTGCATTGTGAAGAAAAGTAAACTGAAATTAGACTCAGGAATTCAAGCTAATTGCCAGAGAAAATAACATTAAAAATATAAAACAGAAACTTTTCTTTCACCTTTGCTAATACTTTAAATTTTCATGTCAAACACCAAAGGTCTTCAAAGCAAATGAAAGCATGTTCTATTTGGTTCGGCATGCAATGTTTCATTCATTTCTTACTGTGGAATAAATTGCATGGTTTTAATTTATATTAGCAGTTTTCATGTCATACTGTTAATAAACTTAAAGTTTGATAGGTGTTCATATTCTCAAAAAGTTAAATAAATATTGAAGAGCATAGACATTAGATGCTATCAAGAAGAGGAAAAAAAAAGATGCATAGAGCAAAATGTGATCAAGACTGGATTGATTACTATGCTTAGACATATTAAACAGCTAAAAATAACTATAATTTATATTTAGTACTAGCAGAACTTTTTCACCCAATTTTATTACTCTGTATTACAAAACTAGATGAATAATTTCATTTATAGAAGAATTTATTTCCTATTGATAACCATTTATGTCACACAACATTATTATTATTATACATAAACGATTATCAATAGGAAATAAATTCTTCTATATATGAAATTATTCATCTAGTTTTGTAATACAGAGTAATAAAATTGGGTGTAATAATAATAATAATAATAATAATAATAATAATAATAATAATAATTTATATCAAAATTTTGATCTGCAGCTATTAAACATTAGACCTAATGTTGCAGTGTCATTCTTCTTCAGCCACAGCAAATAGTGTTTTAGGAAAATGCTCTAACTCAATCAAGCTATTTGCAAACTGCTCCATAATTGCAAAATAGAATGGAGAGAACCCCTAATGCATGCATAATTTTTTAATAATTTTGTGGTTTACTACTGAATGTGTTATGTTAAGGGTCTAATAATAGAAAATGTCACACATGCTATTCTTGAACAAAAGCTTATGCTTAATGTAACATATGAATTATGAACTGACAAGTACTATCTGTTCTTACCTTGCAGCTTCTATATTGATATGAAAAATGCCATGGAATAATAGTTTGTAGTTTTCCTCTTAAGAGATGCAGAAGTTGAGAATATTAGTATATTTATATGTTCGTTACATTTCTGTTTTGTAAAGATTAGATCACAAGTTTAAAAAGCATAATATCTGCAAATATAGATTTACATGTTACATATCTTAAATTCCATATTTAAAAATGCATACATTACAATATCTCAATTGGATTAGACATTTATCTAAAATCATGAAACTCTTAACATTTTAAAAAATTGAGTCGAAATTGTAACATACACACCACTAAAATTCAATAAAATGGAAGACTAGTTTCGGGAAACTAGTCTTCCATTTTATTGAATTTTAGTGGTGTGTATGTTACAATTTCGACTCAATTTTTTAAAATGTTAATATTTGACACCACTGTTACAAAAGTTTTCACTATATTTTATACAATCATGAAACACATTTGTTAATTTAAAACTTTAAAATTATGCATTTTGTTAACATGCATATATAGGCAATATAAGAACATTATAGTTTTGTAATTTCAATTTTTGCTATTTTAAACTTGCCTTCTGTTAAGCTTGGCAATTCCATAGATGTGCGAGGTTTAGTGTTAAGATGAATGAATATTTGAGCAACCATGGAATGGAAAAATGAAAATTAATGTATTATCTTTACTATTAGTGATAATATTAAGGAACATTTGCATTTTTTTGTCTTTATTTCAGCAACTTCTCTTCCTTAATTACTCTTATATCTAAAGTGATTTGATTGAGGAACCCAGCTATTGTTTCTGATTGATATTTTTCAAGTTCATTTATTTGTTTTGTTTTATGGGGGGAGAGCAGTGCAAAGTTTGTAGTTATGTGCCCCTTCTTTGACTCATAGGAGTGCATTTAATTGAGGTTGAGAGAAAACATTTTTCTTGAAGCAATTTCAGTATCCTGCACATAACCCTTATTGTGAAGTTAATGCTTCTGGTAAAATCTCATGTAAACCAATCTGCCTTACTTTCAATCACCTGGCATTGGCAGCTAATTAGCTTAGGAAACCTCTGCACGCTTGTCTTCTAAGTTAATGCATTAACCTTTCATATTTTATTTTCTGATTTTTCTCATTTGAGCTCATTTCATAAATTTGCTCCTTCAGAACAATATGGTCACATATGTTATACTTCTGGCCAAAAATTAAGCTACTTCATGCAAAATCCTATCTTTAGAGAAATGGACTTCTTCTTTCACTGTATTTACTATCTTCTGTTTGTATGACTTACATCCCTTGAGACAGACTTGCACAACAATGCCAGAATCAGTTTCCTGTTGGGGAACAATTTATTCTGGACTCACATAGAGCACACATGCACCCTGAGGATTTCCCTGAATCAATAGTCAATTTTATCAGGGCTGTCTCATTGACATCATAAACACAGAAGATGCAGACAATGTATATAATGAAGGTGAATCCACATTTGCACTTTCTGAAAATGGATTGAGGAAGACCACGGAATACCTCAGTCAATTATTCTGCTGCAGGATTTGAACCTAGGACCTTCCGAATGAGTTACTGCCTGAGCTCTGTGAACTGGACTTCAAAACCCTGAATCTTCAGTCACACAAAGTTCTAAAGCAATGCCATGGTACCAAATATAGCATGTACTAATACATTTATAGACAATTTTAATTGGTTTAGGACAGTATAATAATTATTTGTTACTTCATTTAAAACGTACATAATTGAAATTTTAATTCTTTATATAAATGTTCATATCTGAAGACTTTCATTCAACATGTAATGTAATTGTTTTTTAAGAGGTGTTAAACAGTTAGAATTCCCCCTCTGTATGCTTATATCCTATATCTGCTCAAAGATGTAAACAATGTAAAAATTATTTTTCATTAAAAAGTTAAATCGCACATTTATTGGTTCATAAATTATGATTCATTTAATTTTATAGGTTAAAACTTAGATGGTTCATATGTTTGTAATCCTTGTGAAACAGCCAAATGTTCAGTGGAAAATAGCAGTGTTTCTGGAAATGAAATTATAAAATATAATATGTCCCAACAATTTAGCCTTTCAGTCTTTGGGTTCATTTTTCATAAACCTGGAAAATTAACATTCTTTTTAGCTGAACAATTATTTCCATGTAGATTTTATTTATTTATTTATTTGGTATATTTACAAATGCTCTAGAACATCTCAAATCATCAGTGTCTCATTCATTTTAGGGCATGAAATGGCCAATAAATTTTGCTCAGAGATTTCTTCTTGTAGGCTTGAAGTTCTTTTACATGCTGTAAATCTATGACATGGGATCCATGGTTTTACTTCGCTTCAGAAGGAAGCCATACGTAGGATTTTCACACCCCAAAAATCCATTAACCCTGGCTGGGATTGAACACGCATACTTGGGTCTACAAGCAAGTGTTGTTAGCACTAGATCACTAAAACAGGTAGAGGCTATAGCAATTTACTTACACCAAATGCAGTTCATGCTTTATTTTTTTAAATTCAAGTAACACAATACAAAATGCATTATTCTGGTAATATTCAATATTTGGGCTTTTTTTAATAGTGTTTATTGCCCGTTTTTACTACTGAGGCACCACAGATGGTGTACACTGATGATATATGAGATGAAATGTTAAATTGGAAAAAGGAAAGAATATTTTTTTAAGGAAGGAAAGAAGCATTCCAGGCCTCCTGCAATTTACCATTTTTATGAGGACTGAGGAAAACCTGGAAAAAACTCTAGTCAGGGAAGACGATCCTGTTGGGAATTGAACCCCAGACCTCCCACTCACGAATCTGTGCCTTAACGACCTCAGCCACCCGTTGAAGTTTGGCAAAATGTAAGTCAATATAGAGGGTGTTAATGAACAATACCAAAATATTTTCACTCTATTCACAATAAGTAGTTTAATTTAGTAGTACTTTGGTAATGACTAGAGAAGTTCCTATACTGACTACATCACCTGAAACTGTTAGTTATTAATGAAAATAAATGAAATACTTTTCTGTACTTGCCACTGCAGATCAGTTTCTGAAACTCTACTGGTTTACTATAGCAGATTACATTGGTTACTGCAAGGTACTAACAGGTCATTCCCAATTTTACAGCAGATCCAGGCAACATTGCTAGATGTTCATACTGATAGATTGCACGTCAAAGTTTAATAGTTAATGAAAAAAAGTGAATAAGGCTTTTACTGCAAAAATTCTGTAGTGGCACAGTAGTAATGTAACATATAAGAGACATTTTATGAATAATGTAATTATACTTTACTTACACATTTAGTTCCTTTTTTGCAATGATCTTTTTACAGTGCAGTACAGTATCGGTGACTGTCCCAATGTCTCTGAAGCTTTACTTTTCCATTGAGGTTCAATTGTCAAATGTCTTAGATAACCTCCTGAAATCTATTCCAGGGAGGGAAGATGGATGTCCATGCAAGCTCTCTTTCAACTTAGGAAATAAATCAAACTATGGTGGACTCATGGGTTAAATGTATGGTGCAGGAAGTAATATCTCTGTATTTATACAATAATTGACAACATTTTTAATGGTGGGCAAGTATTGTCATGTGCCAAGCCTCAAGCAACTGAAACATTTTAAGTGCAATTTTTGCATAACATTATAATAATATGCTGCTTTAATACTTGTTCCACATGGAACTGTATAGTCGCAATGATTCTGTCATACTCATAAGCATAGATAATCATTTTTTGGCCTTTGATTGCACTCAGTCAAGGAGGATGAGCCTCTCCACTCATTTCAATTCTGTTTTAAAGTGTCTAATCCTCGTTTCATCATTAGTGACAATGACACAAGAATGCTTCTCATCAGCAGCCAAGCAATATGGGACCCTTCACACAGATGTTGTTTTATTCAAATCCTCTGTCAAAATATAGAACACAAATATTGGTGGAATCTCCATAGCTTCTGAAAGTTCCTGTTGCTCAATGATCTACTTCAAGAGCCTGTGCCACAAGTTTAACGCTTGGTTCATCTGCCTCTTTGATCTTAGTCCTTGTCTATGCTTACAGTGACTTAAAACCTTTATATGTGAAAACAAGTGGTATAATGGGAAAGTGTACCAATCCACTGAGATCATAAACTTCATTCAAAGCACTGTGGATTTCTGTGCAGCTTTTCCATGTAAATTGTTAATTTTTATATAACCTTTGATCTTCAACAGCCTCAGTATCAGAGACATGTGCAGACTCCATGTCTAGTACTTGTTATTTAAACAGAGTATGCCATAGTAACAAACATACTTCTTTGTGAAGCCTTCAAGTGCAAAAGATTGGATTGCTTCATTCACTCCACGGTTCTACTATCCTGATTTATGATGTAGCTATCATGTAAGAACAAAGAGTGCATATAACAATTTAATTTCCCATTTTTTTTGTCTTTCTTTTCCTTTCACATTTAAGTGAAAGAGATGAAAGGTTTGATGCCAATTGCACAAGGTGGAATGGTCCTCCTGACACTTGTTACTGAAATGAGCAAAAATTATGATGAATACAGTTTTATTGGGAGCGTCAAACTCTAAATCATGCATTGCTTTTTTAAGAAAATTAATTTATAAATGCTTCAGTGGCAATTAAACATAGAACTGAGAGGGAAAAATTACACACATCAAGAATATAATTAGGATCACAGTGGATTGCAACATCATCATCACCACCACCACCACCAACAACAACAACAACAATAATAATAATAATAATAATAATAATAATAATACTTTGTGAAATATTGGTTGTCTCTCTGTAAAAAGGTTTAGCTTATCGTCAAACTTCCTTCTATAAAGTGATGTTTTCAGATTATTGTGGGATTTCATATCTGCATTAAAGAATTTATGGCATGCAATTTTCATTGTCTCACTGTGATTAAGATTTATTGATTTAGAATCACCTTTTGTTATATATCACATGTCAACATCATCCCAGTATGAACACCCCTTCCCTGGAAATTAATTCAATTCAATTCTACAAATACATAGTAGAATCTTGAGTGAGCAAAAGCTTGTGTGCAGGTGTAGCTCAGTTGTTGGGAGAAATCTCCAAGTAAATAAATGAGCTATATAAGGATTGCCTTGTTGCATTATAAAAAAAAATTAATTAAATGCAGAGTAGTTTAATACAGAAGTTTAAAAGTTCTATAATAATGTTAACCTTAACATCTTTGAGATTATTTTAGAAGTATAATAGTACTATCTTACACTACCTTTTTTTTTTCTTTCTTGCATTTTGTTTTCTCCATTTTCTCACATACTCTTTTCATCATTTGGTGTATTCTCTGTGAGATAATGAGGATTGGCATCACTATCACTGAGAGACTACTGCTACAGGTGGCCTAGGTCATTCAGGTGCAGACTTGTGAATGGGAGGTCTGGGGTTTGATTCCCACCAGGACCACTCTCCCTCTCCGAGGTTTTTTCAGGTTTTCCTCAGTCCTCATAAATGGCAAATGCCAGGGAGGTACCCTAAACTTAGGCGTGGAACACTTCCTTCCTTAAAAAAATATTCCTTTCCAAATTTATCAATTCATTTCATGTATCATCAGTGTCCACCTCATGTGGTGCTTCAGTAATAAAAACAGGCATTAAACACTACAGTACTCAATTTTAATAAAAAAAAAAAAAAAAACAGAGATCTGCTACAATCACTTGTTTCAAACAATCACTTTTTGATTGTTTTCACACGATATCCTGACAAACCAGCTATATTACCATGAGTGATGGCACTCTCTTGCTTCTAAAATTTTTAAAAAACAAGAAAAATAATGCAAAGCAGAATCAAGAGCTACCTATCAGAAAACATGACAACTAACCATACTATTTGATAGTATACTATAAATTGCCAATAGATGGAACTAATATCTCAGTTTCAACATAAATGATGGTTATCACTACCTTCAGTCCAGTTCTTCAATTATAATAAATATTTATTATTCATCGTTTCCAGATGAAAGCAGTGTAGTTTCTATAATGGTATAACATACATTATGGCATATTGTTACGTTTATTTATTTTTTAAATGTTATTTATTGTTGGTTCTTCTCGCATTGGACATGGATTCTGTGGGTGTAAGTCTGTTAGTTATGAATGAAAAGAATTAATTGTGGTGCAAATGAGCTCAGAGTCCTTGGCACCTTAAAGCTATATGCATTCACCTTCTCTCAGGGTAAGGAAATACTCAAAAATAAACCTTACCCAAACAACTTGACCTAACCAGAAATTAAACCCAGAACCTCTGGATTAATTGCCACAAACACTACCACTAGACCACAGAGGTGATCAAATGCTTACTTTGTGACAATTCTTTACTGCTCTATGGAATGAATTTAATCAGTATTTTAATGTGATATACTTCTTGCCTTTTGACAAAGCAGCTTGATGCACTTTTTTCAAAGTATTATATGAAACTATTTGTTTCTGATATATTTTTCTGTGCATATTAACCTTTATTTATTGATCAAGATCATGTGATGGTGTGCACTTACTAAAATCAGTATTAATCTAACTTTTCTGATATTGCCAAACTAATTAGTTAATTAGATGAAAATATTTACTAGGTCAGCAGTGCAATCCTTACTAATTATCATTAGCATTACTGTTGATTATGAATTTTCTTTATGTGATTATGGGCAAAGGTTTTATTGAACACAGTATTTTCTTTCATTGAATCATCTTGTTTACAGTAACAAAATAAAACATTAAGCATTTTAAAAGATTTGTATGACTAATTACATAATATGATGTTGGAATTGAAGTTTTTATCTTCAGAATCAATTTTGTAAATAATACTTTACTTACATTTATTTGATGATGATATTTTATTATGGAACATAATATCTGATACATATTGTGCAAATTTTTGCTTTGTTGCATATGCGTACAAGTTTCAGTTTAATATTAACAAGTTGACCTTTGAGTCAAAATATTTAGAACACTCTTTATGGTTTAACTTGATGAAATTTACTCAGGACATGTTTAGTGGAACAATTGTTCACATCATCAGCTGTTGAATCATTCGTAGAATTGGGTATGGAACAAATGTTCCACAAAAATGTCCAATCTCATGTAAGTGAAAGTATAAAGAGTATTCTAAATATTTAGACTCGGAAGAGATTATTAACGTGTGTTTCACTGTGTTTGATTTCAAATTGAATTAATATTGAAAGTAATTACTTTCTTAGAATGAAAAAATATACCAGAAAAAAAATCAGCCAGAAAATGATTCTTTGTAGCATATTGATTCCTGTGCAATCCAGATTATACTAAGGGATTGAATATAGCATTATCATAAATATTAGTTAAAATATGAAAATATTGGCATATATCATGGCTTCAGCAGTTCAAATTCACCACTTCAAGCACTGCAACAATTGTCTGCATGTTATCTGAAGGGTAAGGGTTTCCATTATGATAGTGCAATAAAAATAGTTGAATTAATTGGAATTATAATATGATGATGTTAAATGTAGAGCTACATTAGCATTTAAGATCTTGTAGGACTCTTTTGTCTTCAAATTATAAACATGTAAAATATCGTAAATTTAAAGAAGTTTGAAACAGTGAGGTTGATTGATAATACCCAAAAAGAGGTCTGTATTAGGTGACACTATACTTCACAAACTGATTAATTTATGTTTCAAGAGCATTTTCTCCCATCTTCAGCTGGGGACTGGAAATATGCTTTTCCACTACATAAAGGCCAGTATTTAATTGGGAGAGACAGAAAATGCAAAAGTAATTAAATTAGTAGTTAATAATTTTTTGCATTTGAATTGCTATGTGTAGCTATAATTAAGATTTCACAAATTCATTATTGCCCTGGGCCTATGCAGAGTGGATTCTGGCCTTGCATTTGTGCTTTTATTATTTTGATGCTTCATCACAGGAAGACATAATATTCAAAGGATTTGATGCATATAAGCTTCACAGGTTTAAATCTGTTTTGACTGCTGTATTATGTGCCATATGACTAAACTTTAACTGAAATCCAGCAAAATGTCATTGTTCTCATTTGCTGATATAGAATAGCATTTAGAGGTCCCATACATAGTTCTCACCTCTTAGTCAAGAAAACCCAGAAACATTCCTATAGGTAAAATAAAATTGGACATTTTCTGTGGGTGTTTTTTTGCTTAATGGATATTGTATTCTGCCTGGTAATAAATTAGCTGGCTGTGTAGCAAAGGAAGTTATACTGCTTTCAAATAGAGTCACCTGGAAAGTTTCTCTAGGCGATGTAAAATGTGCTCGGACAATTGGTCTTTCAGCAATGGCAAAACAAATGATATAATAGTGCACCAATGAGGTTAACAGTCTGTACAGCTTAGTCCTTCTTGTCTATCTGAAGAGACCATATTCATATTTGAAACTTATTACATATATCTGTGACTGAAACACGAGGCACACGTCAAATTTTGTAAAAATTGGCATGCTGTTAAACACATTCTTCTCTTAAATGTAAATTGGAACTTACACAGTGAAGCCAATCATATTAATGAATATCATTGTATGATTCAGTTGAACTACACACTCTTAAAGCTTCACTTACTTTTCATAATATTACTTACTTTATGAAAAGTAAGTGAAGCTTTAAGAGTGTGTAGTTCAACTGAATCATACAATGATATTCATTAACATTCTTCTCTGTTATCTTTTCTTTGAAGCTTCACAATTTTATGGCCTATCCAGCACTCTTTCAGAGAAGCATAATGTAGTTATGTACAATATCATGATGTTTGGTTTTCTTCAGTCCAAGGACTTTAATCTGACAAGAAACCCACTCACGTTAAATAAGTTAAATAACTCAAATCACAGGTCACATGAAATATGTAAATAAATAGGTGAATGTGACACCACAGACCTCGATATTGCTATACATATGATAGATAATTATTGTTTTTGTGTGGTAGTTGTGCTGGGTATTTTCTTTTTACTTAACAAATGTAAAGGTTGATGCTTTTATGGAGCATGCTTTTGCATTATTTGCTTATAATAAATAAAAAAAAAAAAAAAAGAAATATACAAGGCCATTTGTAGCATTAGGATTACAGAACTTCATCACCGCCTGTTGCCTTCTATTTTGATGAATGAAATTTGCATTTTTATCTCTCTCCCTCCCACAATTTGAATATACCCGAGTGTGTTAGACATTCTTAAAAATGAACTTTCATCATTAAATGCTTTTCTGTGGTCTTACACCAGCAGAAAAAATTAGTTTCTGCTACCTCTGTACTGCATGTTTATATAATAAATAAATATAGAGCTGCTGCATACGTAGTACATATGTCCTGGAGAAGTGCACTGCATTGGCCAGTAGTCCCATTACACATTCTTCCTACTTCCCTTGACATTGAAGCTATCTATAATGTTAGAATCACCTAAGAACATATGCCTGATTGCATGAGCTGGGGGATGCATGAACAATATATATTAGTCATAGTGGAGTTGTTCTGATGGTGACATGTGTTTGAATGATGTGCCATTTCACTGTGAAAGAAGGAATTTTCCTTTGAATTGTGCTTGTTAAGCTTAAAGAGAGTTTATTGAAACTTTTTCTAATGCAGTGCCCTCTTCAAGAAGTACTACATCAAGACTAGTGAATAAATTTGAAGCAGCAGGTACAGTGTTGGAACAGAACATGTTCTAAAGGTGAACAATTTTTAAAAAAGAAAACATTGGATGAAATTAGAGCCAATCTAGAGCATTCACCACATAAATGAACAAGAAATGCAACAAAGTTATTGAATTAAATGTACTTACGAAGTTATTGAAGTTAAAATCATACAGGTACATACATACTTTGTAAAAAAGTGATCCAGTTCAGAGTGAATTATTGCAATTAGTTTCTGTATAAGTTTTGAATGCTGAAATTAATCCACTGCTCCTTTTTATAACAGATGAATCATGGATTTATTTAAATGGGTGTGGAAACAAACAACATAGTTTGCATTGGTCTTCAGAAATACTAGTAATTTTGCATGAAACCCATCATTGTGAAAAGCAAATGGTGTTTGGTGTCAGATAAGTGCAAGAAAAATAATAGATCCAATTTTTTAATGAGGTAATAAATGCAAATTGATATCAGCTTCTAATCTTAGCACAGTAAATTACATTAAAGCCCAGTCAGTGAGGTATGTTCAATGATAGAATAATTTGGTTCTTTTATTTATGGAGTAATTTGAAATAGAAATTATTTTGCATGAATCCCCATGCATTAGAAAAAATTCTGGCTAATATTGAACATGAAATGAAATTGATGGAGGGCACTTTCAGCAGTAAGGCGATGTTCATAATCCATTTGTGCTTCCAACATTGTAGGGAGCATCTTATTGGCTTATGTTCTACCAATTGCCTATGGCCAGACCTTCCAAATTCCCATGCTACAGCTGCCTTATATATTAATGACCCTGAATGTATGATGCAGATATTAAATAATACAGAAAATATGCCGTTTGTTCAGATTTATGATCTGTTCATTATAGGTTTTGCAGCATAAGAATGTTTGAGCATGTCTCAAGTCTACCAGTAAATTGTTTGGTTTTACTCAGATATGCAATTAGGAATTTAGAATATATAATGGTAGAGAAATGAAATAAATTAGTGCATGTCATAAATTTAACATTGTAGGACTATTAAAATTTGTGTTTGGTGCTTACATCTAATGTTTCATTTTACAAACAATTGGATAAGTAAAGTAAAAGGAGGAATGCAAACTTTTTGGTCTGAGGCAGGACTTTAAAATGAAAGATTGAACAAAATCAATTTTTACACAATGAGCAATGTGCGAAAATTCCACATTACTGGATTATGATAAATTGCTCTTGATATACAGTTTTTAGGCAGTTAATTCCATTTAAAGCAAATATAATATAAAATGTCATAACTACAGCATGTGGAGAAAAACATCTCCATTGCATCCATCTTAAAATTGCATTGTCTTGCTGAAGGTCTGTTAGTTTTATAAAACCTATTAGCATGTTCAGTAAGAATGCATAAAGAGGAGCTAACCTGTACTTTGTTAAAATAACATAAACTGAGCTTTTAAACAATTGTTTCTATATGATCTTTTGAAACTTACGACATAGTAACCGTTTTAAAATTACTTAGCCAAAGTCATTATATTTAGAAACTGAAAGGAATAACATGGTTTGGAAGGAACTTGGCTCTGTATTTGTTGCCAGCTATTCTCTTTGAGCAGAAATATCTTGTTAGCCACAGTTTACTGAAATGGGTCATTGCCGTTGCTTGCTTGGAAAATGTGTAAATTGCAGCATTTAGCCAATGTTATTATTTCTATTAATCTTATAGTTATTTCTAAATCGTTGTTAATGGAAATGAGTTATTTTATGAGAATGTGATATAGTTTAAACAGTTTCATTATAAGACTACAGCAACTTTGTGTGTTACACCCTAATATTTTTATTTCTTATGTTGCTGTCATTTTTTTTTTCATACTTCAGTTTCTATTATTAGATTTTGTTATAGTTTTGAAACACACAAGAATTATTAATTATACTATTAATTAGAATGGACAGCAAGTACTTTGAAATGATACTGGATAAGACTTATGCACAATGTATCAAGTGAGTTATCTTTTACTAGAGCAGGTATGATGTGATACGACAGTATATTATGTCCTGTTAACAGTTGTAACAATTGTAAATAAGAAAACATGTATAAATGAAATGCACTTGAGAGATTTTTAGATTTATCTTTGTTTAGTAATTATTCAATTTTATTTATTTTATATTTTAAAATAACCTTCAATTTCCCTCCCAAACCATAAAATGTTAACTTTAATAGTAAGTATCCAAACAGAGGTAAACAAACAAAATCATCTATTAGAGATGTATTTACGGTTGCAATGTTGTTAGCATTGATTTTCCTTACCATATTTCAAAACACTGAAGGTAAGGAATTGACGTTGGATGTTTCTTGTCTGTAACCAAGAACAGAGAGTACAGTTTTTGATTTTTAGATTTTAACTGTAATAATAATAATAATAATAATAATAATAATAATAATAATAATAATAATAATAATAATAATAATAATAATAATAATAACATAAAATAGAACAACAACTATCCTAGCAGAGGTAAACACAATACACAAGTATCAAGGAAATTTATGCATTATAAAATAAGATAATTATATGAAAAAAGAAAATTACAGTTAAGATTAAAAAAATCAGTTACTTCAGGCAGTGCTGTAATTATTATATTAAATTATACTGTGTGATCAAATTTATTTGAACTTTACAGCAAGTCATTTCAATATAATGTCATTATTGTGGAGAAGTGTCTTATCAATATAACCAGTTGATCAAGGGTTTAGAATTCACTGTGGAGGGTAAGAGTGTACCTCAGAGGGGGGGGGGGGGAACAGAGAGAGATAGAGATTAAAAGAAGGAAAAAAATCATAGTTATAAGTCAATATGTTTAAAAATGTGTCATGTTAGCTCCTAAACCAGTGAGGTTGCCCATTATCTGCTCTTGAAGCCAATACCCTCTAAGGCAAGGTGCATTAACTAGTAATTATGTCATGCATTCAAAATGACTCATGGTAAAGACTGAATAAATTTGATCTCCTGCTATTGATATATAAATGAAAGTAAAATTAAAAAATACTCCCTTTTTCCAGCATATTTAAGTTGTTAAATAATGTTCAAGCAAATAAGTAATACACACGGGAAGGTACAATGAAAAAAAAATTACATATTTTGAGCCTGTAAGTTTCCTCCTCAATGTAAAGAGGTAAGTAAATAAGCAACTAAAAGCTGGTTGACAAAATGTTACAGTGTAACTGGCAGGGCAATGAACTGCAGAAAACAAAAACATCTGAAATAAGTTTCATATCAAAGGAACAAATGGAAAAAAAATTACATAACAATAAATGCATCTTAGACCAACAAGAAAAGCCTATAAAGATTAAATTCAGGAGGTATGCATGCTTTATGGAAAACTATAGCTGTCATCTCTAGTTTTCTTAAGGTATTTTAGAAGCTCAGAGAGGCAGAGCATAGATAACAGTTAGTGAGAAATGTTCATCAAAAGTACACACGTGATAGGGCTTGCTGTGCAACAGATAAAGAAGATGCAGTTTTTACTGAGAATCTGTAATTATTCCTTCTAAGGGAGACAACTGTGAAAGTCAAGTCAATATAAAAGGCTTAACAAAATTTACAATTGCATAAAAATAGCATTCTTTGAAGCACAGTTGATAAAAAAAAGATTTTAAAATATTGATTGAGATTTGGCTTCTATGTGGGCTTGGGATAATAATCATACAAGTTAAGAGTCTTGAGAAGTTTTTGAGTTGGGACTAAAATTGCTGCAAAACTTTGGGAATGATCTGAAGCTTAAGCATGGCATTCTTTGGAAATGGTAAATGTAGCAGAATTCTGCAAAAGATGTGCTGAACAAGCTCAATGCCTGGAAAATAAGTAGTAATAAAATTTAACATTTCAATAGTTTCTTTTCCTGCTTCCTTGGGAATAGAATTCTTGTGCAAAACAACAGTATGTTTCTCAAATAAGTGTACTTATTTGAGTAAACAGTATGTTTATTAAAAGTGTTCAGGGATAACCATCCCCTAGAAATTTTTCCATTAAGTTGGAAATATAGTTTTCCAATGAAGAGTTGTTGCAGAGACAATGACCATGAATTGATAAAGAAAAGGGAATAGATGTCTTAATACGTTTAGGGTACAACTATCAAAATAAAGGTATTGCTGTAAGTTAGTTGATTTAATGTGATCCAAGATTAAGAATTGTTTATTGACTGAAGTAATGTCCAAGTCTTGAATTGTAATTAATGAATAAGAAACAGTAGAAGTCAATTTGACTGAATAGTTATAAGAGTCGAGTCTTTGAATAAAATTACAAAAGGAATCCATGCTGTAAGTCCAAATGTTAAATATGTCATCATTGAACCTCAACTAAAGTGGGAATATTGGTTACTGATTGTAAAAAGTCTTCCTCTAACTAGGACAGAATGTTGAAAGCAACAATATACCAAACACAAATCAAACAGATGCAACTAAAGAGATGAAGCCAACAATTTGGAAAGGAAATTAAAAAATCTACAACACTAACAGTAACAATAACTTTAATTTGGATGATCTAGAAATAAATAAAAAGACAATTGTAATAAGGGATATAAATGCATAGATGGGGCTACATTTACAAAGCAGGAAAAAAAAATAGAAGAATTTATATACTCAAACAGGCAAATTTAAACCAATGAAGCACTGACAACCCAACTTATCTTCATTAAACAAGACAATTACTAACCCTGGCCTAGGAATAGTATTAACAAACAGTGCAAATTAAACTGAAAGACCTGTATTGTATGATCCAGATAGTAGGCATAAAATAGTAATCCTACAAATAATGACTTCATCACGAACTCAATTTAAAGAATCAAAAAATCTACATGGAATTTCTTAAAGGTAAAGGAGGAAAATTACAAGGAAAATGCAGCCTAAACAAAAACCTAATAACCACCAATGTAATCAAGGAACTAAAGAGCTACATCCTCCTCATTGTAATACACATTATACCCAAAGGAAGAATGTATACAAACCATTCAAAACGGGAATTAATAAATGTTACAAGAAAGAAGAAATTAGCCAGAAGTGATGCAGAAAAGATTAACATTTCTTAGTACAGACTAAAATGAAGAAATTGTTAACCCTTTTGAAAAAAGAATTCATGAAAGCAAAAAGAGAAGCACATGATGAATTTTTGAACAATCTAAATCATAGAACCAAATCTACCAAAGTACATAGACTTATAGAAAAAATAAACAGCCCAGGGAAACCAATAGTGGTTAACAATCAAGAGGTAATAAAACACAAGAGATTGCAAATAAATTGAATGCCCTTTTCATCTTGCAATACAAATTACAAAACAAAAAACAAGATGAAAATTTCAAACTAGGAGTTATCAAACAATAAGAAATGAAAAAAGAAGGGGGAAAAAAACAACCTGGGGCCAAATTATATCTACCCAGTGCATTAAAAATGTTGATGTAAAATCTTTAAACTTATTGTTATTGCTCTACAACATTATGGAATGCCAAAGACGGATACCAGCTGATTTTATGAAAGAAAACAATCCCGATATTTAAATCAAATTAGTTTCTTCTTCTTCTCCTCCTCCTCCTTCTCCTTCTTCTTCTTCTTCTTCTTCTTCTTCTTCTTCTTCTTCTTCATTGGTGCTATAACCTGAGATCAGGTCATGGCCTGCTACAGGGACCTCTGCCTCATTTTAGAAGGTAGACCAACTCAACCAATAACCACCTTCCAAAACTGAACAAATAGGAGCGAGCCAGTATCATAATAGATATTGTGTAATGGCCAATAGAACAGCAAGAATCGAGTCGAGTTCTATAATATTTGAGGATTTATATTTTGCGTAGATGGAGCTTAATAACACAATACACTTTATATCAAGTATAAGGTAGCAGTAAGAGCCACTTAGAGTCAGTTGTAGTTATGATAACAGTGTGTGGGGAATAAACAGTTAGTTGTGGTCAGAATCAGTGTGTGGGAATAGATAACCAGATTTGAAGTGTGTAGTCAGTGAGTAGTCAGCATAATGAGAAGTAAATATGAATTGTTAAAATTAGTTAATAGTCAATAGTCAATTTAAGTGATCGCAATCGTGAATTAACAAGACTTATTTATAAATCGTCGGAAACCTTTGAACTATCCTCAAGTCACTATGGACAGTTCAATATATGTATGTAAAGACTGAATAATCAATGAATAAATAGTGTCGATTGAGAATTCTCGAGTTTCTGTGTAGCCTGCTACAGATCCTGCCTTTCCGGCTGACTGAAACCAATCGCAAATTTCCAGAATTTCCCTGAGATTCAATATTCCTAAAACAGAAGCAAAGGGGCGTCCATCTAATTAAGTAATCACGTAATTCCCCACTCCTATCACCCAAGCATCCCAAATACGGCCCCAATGGGTAGTATCATTTTATCTTCTGGCGCCTATCTACATGCATGTTTTTAGCATTTTGCTGTCTATTTCTCCTCGGCTTATTTTTAAGTTAAAGACAAAACTATTTTTTAAAACGTTTATAGATATTACATACGCAGGTGTGCTAAAATGTTGCTACAAAGTTTCTTAAGAAATTCAAACTTAAATTATGAATTATGTTTATTCCCTGAATAGTAAAAACCTACAATATATAGAGTTTGACTGAAAAGAGGAGTGTAAACGAAGACATAAGATGCCAAAATTACAAGAAAGGAAGCAAACAAGTTGAAGCGTCCTAGTAAAACTATTATAGATTACAGACATATGGCGAAGAACCTTACTTTTTAAATAAGAGTCCAAAATGTTTGTAAAACTACATTTTCAAAACTGCAGATATACGAAGTGCATTCAAGTAGTAACGCCTTCAATTTTTTTTCTCACTAATCACACGAAAACTATGAAACTAGGGTCACTTCTCGATGCAATCTCCCTGCAGCCATACACATTTTTCACAACGTCGACGCCATGATTCCATGGTCTATGCGAACGCTTCTGAAGGAGTCTGTTTTGACTATTGGAAAATCTGAATGAATCTGAATGCTTCCATTGAGCAGACTGGCGCTGCGTTTCTGGATTGAAAAACGACATCCTGTCTCATATAATGTCACAATTTATGGAAAAAAAAAGTCCCATTCATGCCATCATTACGCATCAACATTGCCTGGCAACATGGCACTCACGCAGCCTTGTGGTGTCCGTCAGCATTCGTGGCACCCACCTGGAGGACACTTCGCATTTTCAGGTCTTCATGAAGGATTGTGTGCACAGATCCCACAAAAATGCCAACTTTGGAGGCGATTCTCCAAAACAACTTTCTCCACTCGCTAGATCATGCTTGTGCGAGGCCTTGATTCCCTTGGTTTGTTGTCACATGACGATCTGCCTTCCTTGAATTGTCGCACCCAAGAATACACATTAGACATATCAATGACACCATCACCACATTCCTCACTCAACTGACGATGAATTTTAATCGGTGTCGAACCACGCAAATGGAGAAAACGAATGATTAAACGCTGTTCTTGTAATGGATACGTCGCCATTTTTAAGTAATCAAAAACAGTCCTCACTCTTGCCGCTGCCGCTAAACTCTGTATGCAATACAGTTCTGCCATCTCTGTCACGCATTGACGTCTGCCCGCGTATTGTAAAGCAAACCGCATGTTTCTGTTTCCAGCGCCGAGTAAAAAATCATAGGTGTTATAACTTGAATTCACCTCACATTAATCATATATTGTGGTTCTTTTATGGTAGGGAATATCCCCAAGAA
This sequence comes from Metallyticus violacea, assembly GCA_030762175.1. Classification (NCBI taxonomy): domain Eukaryota; kingdom Metazoa; phylum Arthropoda; class Insecta; order Mantodea; family Metallyticidae; genus Metallyticus; species Metallyticus violacea. The sequence goes on from CM060832.1 coordinate 126,249,634, forward strand.
TAAAATAAATAACTAGTAATGCTATTCTTATAAGCATTCACAATCACTTCTGGAATTGAAATTAAATAAGATTATGACGAGAAATAAAATATCCGTGAAGCAGTTTATTCGGAGAATGAATTGCGGCCAGTGTCTCAGCCTTTTCAATAGGATCCAAGATGTCTCAAAGTGAAGGCTGGCACTTCGAGCATCTACTAAGCTGGCGAGTACAGCTACAAATACAAATATTAATTACTATTTACTATTAATTAAGAATAACAGAAACACAAGATGCGCGCTATAATTTCTCTGGGAAGAGACCGGTACGCAGTAGCATCCCATGAGTAGGCAAAATAAATTTCCTATTGCATTACGGACAGAGCTTTGTATGTATATACAGGATGTTTCGGAAATACTTTTACAAACTTTGGGGGCGGGTTCCTCACATCAAAATAAGGGGAAAAAATTCATGTAAACATATATTAGGAAATCCTTAGTTTTTAAGTTATTAAAGTTTATTAAAAAATCCAATCAAACATATGTTCAGAAACTTTTATTTTAATAGGTTATTAATGAAAGTCCATACGAGGTGTGTTCAAAAAGTATCGCGAATTTTATGTTTTTTCCAAAAGTATTTATTTATTCATGAATATCTATTTTGTCCCCTTCAAAGTAATCCCCACCAGATAGTATACACTTGTGCCAACGTTTTTTCCAATCCTCGAAGCACTTTAAAAAATCGTTTTTTGTGATCTTGTTCAGCTCCTCCTTTATCTCCTCAATCGTCGCGTAGCGTCGTCCTTTCATGGGCCTCTTCAGTTTTGGGAACAAAAAAAGTCATAGGGGGCTAGGTCTGAGGAGTATGGTGGCTGCGGCATCATAAGTGTGTTGTTTTTGCCCAAAAATTCGCGCACAAGCAACGATGTGTGAGCAGGTGCGTTATCATGGTGTAAAAGTCAATTTTTGTTCTTCCACAAATCCGGGCGTTTCTGGCGGATTGCTTCACGCAAATTGCGCATAACTTGCAGGTAATACTCCTTATTGACCGTTCTACCCTGTGGCCAGAACTCATGATGCACCACGCCCCTGCAATCGAAGAAAACTGTAAGCAAAACCTTCACATTCGACCGAACTTGGCGCGCTTTTTTCGGTTTTGGCTCGTGTGGCAGCATCCATTGGGATGATTGAGCTTTAGTTTCCACGTCATAACCATAAACCCATGATTCGTCATCAGTTACGACCATCTGGAGCAAATTTGGGTCGTCGCGGACAGAGTTCAACAGCTCCTTAGCAGTGTTAACGCGATAGTGTTTTTGATCGAAATTGAGCAACTTTGGTACGAATTTTGCGGCGACCCGTCTCATGCCCAAATCATTGGTAAAAATCGAATGGCACGAGCTAATCGATATGTTTAGGTCCTCTAACGGTGATTCGACGATTGGCCAATACTATTTTCTTCACCTCTTCAATGTTTTCGTCTGTTGTTGACGAACTCGGGTGTCCGGGACGCTCTTCGTCGTTCACACCTTCTCGACCCTCTGAGAACATTTTGTACCACCGATAAACGTTGCGTTAGTCCAAGGTAGCTCCACCATTTGCCATAGTCAACATTCAGAATGCATCCGCGCACTTAATTTTGTTTTTCACACAAAATTTGATACAGATTCTTTGTTCCATTTTTTGGAATAGGCAAAAATCGAAGACGAGCCAAAACACATCCAAGCAAAATAGCTGTCAACAATTAACTGAACATTCAAAATGGCCACGCTTGTCAACATAAGTGAGGGACACGAGTACCAGCATAACGCCACAAAACAATCGAAAATCGAATATACGTAGCCGACGGAAATTCAAAATTCGAGATAATTTTTGAAGAGACCTTGTATAAACATGTGCCCGGAAATCCTTAATTTTTAAGTTAATGAAAGTTTGCGCCAGAGTTAAAATGACTGTTTCTATCACATCTTTAATACGCTTATGTTAGACATATAAATATGTATGTCTAACATTCAATAGTGCTATTGCTGCATTTTGCAAATAATATTTTGTCTTATAAGTATACAATGCAGATGCGACAAGTGCATCAGCAGACTTGTATTTATATCATTCGATTACTTAACAAAATGAATTTTATTTTCGGTTACGAACTTAAATTTTTAGACTTACCTTGAAATGCATTGAAGTAAACTTTCATTAATAACTCAAAAACTATGGATCTTCAGACACATGTTTATATTATTTTTTTTTTTTTCTTGTTTTGGTGTGAGGAAACCGCCATCAAAGTTTTTCCCTAACCTCCTGTGTGTAGCAAATGATTAATACACATTTATATATAAACGAATCATCTACTACGGAATTGATATATTTAATAAAAGGGCAATTGGTAAAATCAAACAATCGCCGCGAAACTCTCTAAGCTCACCTACACCATATGTTGATTATTAAAACTGTATCCTAAAAGATTACAGCTATGCAATCATCCAGAGACAGGCAGAGAAGAAACTGGTTTCTTCAGTCCGTATATAATGATGCTTTAAACCGAAGATTTGTGTATTTGACAGTGAAAAGGTGTCGCTCCACTTGCATGGCCGAGTTAACCACTCCCCAGAAATTGATACCGAGCAGAAAATCCAAAATTCAATTCACTTTCAATTGCTTAGTATGTATGTGACTTACCAACTTATATCGGGCCGTTGCTGCGTACTCTCAGCTCTCAACTGTCGAGATCGCTCTGCATAAAGGAAGGCCCAAACAAACAGATGACATATTAGCTGAATTAACTGTGGTGCCACCACATACCACCAGATAATCACACAGCTGTTCATCAAGGCTCACCTATAACATATCCAGTCAACAACTTATAATCGCCCTATCTCGTTTACTCATTGTACAGCAGTCCACGTATCCGTGTCGGTTCTGGTGGTCTAGTGATAACCATACTTGCCACCTAAACCCAAGATCGCGGGCTCAATCCCTGCCACAGTCGACGTAAAAATCCTAAGTATGACTTCCTTCAGAAGGAAAGTAAAGTCGTGGGTACCAAGAACCTCAAACCTGAAAGAAGAGGCCATTGAGCAACATTTATCGGCAGTTTCACGCCTTGAATTGATTGGGACGCTGATGACCTGAGATGTTAAAGAGTGGCCGTAAATAAGCGAAATCAATACTTATCCGTTTAGAATGTCAGACTGCACTTATCTAGCGCATATAGCCCCATATCAGTTTTCCAAGACCATAGGATTCAATTGTCTCTAAAATACTCGATGATCGCTCTCACTTTGGCAGCGAGATAAATATATTTAAAGGAACTAAATCTCTCTAACAACAACAACAATAATAATAAACAAAATAACCCCAGGAATATAAATTAATAATAAAATTAGCATTATTTTATTAAGAAATAAGATAATATGCTTAACTATCTGTAAAAATGTATAAACTTATTAGGTTGCGATAAAACTAAAATGAAATAGCGCTAAATGGACCTTATTGAAACCTTACTTCAAACCTAAAAACTATATAAAAAAAACTACAAATACAGATAGTTTTCTAACGATGGGGACAATTGCTGCTTAAATATGCTGTCGTTTGTTAGAAAATAATAAAACAAATTACATTAAAATAACCTACATCGACTCTTAATTAGGAATCTAAGCAATTGTTGAAACAGGCTTCATTGGAAGTTACGAGGATGGTTTGATAAGAAGCTTGGAGGTCCCCTGGAAGTTCAACGAATTGCGCCAAAGGTTCTCCAGGTTTGTGATTCTCTCGTGGAAGTGGGTTTCATCGAGGCCCTCAAAATACCGGTTTACCTTCTGTTTGACCCCCTCATTTGACTTAAATTTGTGCCTAGTGAGGAAATTTTTGAGTTTCGGGAACAAATGATAGTCCGAGGTGACGACATCAGGTGAATGAGTGAATGCGGAAGAATTTCAAATCGTAATTCGGCTAGTTTGTTCTGAACGACGCCATTGCGAAAAACTTTTTTTTTTTTTTTTTGGCCATATCCGGATGTTTTTGCAATTGCTGTCTTCAGTATCTCTAACAATGATGCGTAGTATTCTTTAATAATGGTTTTCCCCTTCTCCAGTCAGTCAATCAAGAGAATTCCTTTTGCGTTCCAAAAAATTAAAGCCATCGAATGGAACGCATTTCGCCTTTTTCGGAGTCCGTTCGCCTCGTGCGATCCTCTGTCTGCTGTTTCATTCCAGCTGTATAGTAATGAATCCACGTTTCGTGCAAAGTCACAAAATGACGTAAAAACTGGTTAGATCCTTCTTAAACATTTCCAACCTAGGCAGATTTTGCTTTTGCTCCGGAGTGGGCAGACGCGGCATCTATTTTGGGCAATGTTTTTTCATGTGCACGTCATCAAGCAAAATAAAACGAACCCATTCAGTTGCGATGCTCGGAGCCCCGGTTATGTCGCACTCTTTCACTCGTTTGTCAGGTTTAAAAAAAAAAAATCCATAGTTTTTGACCTCACAGCTGATTTTATTAGTATCTTCCATGCTTGTTCTGCCACCCTTGAACTCATTTACCTAGAGTCGAAAGGTTTCATAGTAAGAGCATGCTCTCAAATATAGGCGAGATCCTATCATGAATTTCCTTTTCTGTTTTCTCTTTTAGAAAAAAAAAATTGAATCACATCACGAACTCTAATCTGAACCATTTTTCCACCATCGCTCGAAATGCTTGTGTTTAAACAACTGTCAAACAATGAATTAACATCAGTGCGAATATTGAATATTGATACATAGAAGGCACACTTTATGACTACATATACAGATGTTGCGTTTCCCTCTATTAGTATGTGAATTAAGTTACTTATTTGAACCTCTCTCGTAGTTACCGTTTGAAAATATGTTGTGTGCTTTATTAAGCAAAAGTTGCATTAATGGGAATAAACTCGACTTCTGTTGCTTGAATCCATTACACAAAAAAATTACTCACTGCGGTATTTTAACACTCGTACTATGCTTCTATTATTTTGCTATTAATCATCGATACGTTCCATCTCAGTGCAGATGGGATCCTGTCTCAGTTTCGTTCCAATGAGTAATGATTTTCCGGAAGTAAATGGGGTTGTAAATAATGACAGGTGTAACAAATGGCTTTCCTGTAGCATAACACCGAAGTGATTTAACTAATATTCATGATCGATGTTAAACCAAACCAGGGTAACCATTAATAGCAGTGGGGACCTTTGCTTCTTTCCACGTAACAGATGACTGCACTCCTTTTCCCTTTCAACCCATCCCGGCGTAACTTTAGACTGTCGCATGTCACTCCATCTGTAGAGAAGATTTTTGTTTTGTTTGTTTTGTATTTTATACTTCCATTTCCGGCATGTAGTAGAATGTAAATGTTCAGACAAAAGCATGTATTTATACAACAAACAAATAAACTAAATACATTTTAAAAACAATAGATCTAAATATATAGGTATATAAGATAAAGTAGTAGGAGTGTATTTATTACAGTACAAAACAACACAGTACAGTACAATACAATACAAAACATCTTCAACAGGGCAAGGGTCTGTTCCCTTACGGATTTCGTATACTTTAATGTACCTGCTTGGTATTACAGTAAGCAAAAATCTGTTGGTAAAAGTTGGATCATCTTAACACTACAAGCATTTCAAAAGTCTTGCATCGCAAGCCTTGCAGTCAGGCAGGTAACTCACATTCAAGATATGAGGTTTTGGCATTCAGATGTATTTTTACGCGAGTTCTGATTGTAAATGCAAGCCTATAATTATCCCCATAGGCAAAAAATCACCGACGAACACTCTCGTTCCATAAGCATTATTATACACATTCTACTGCTAATTAATCACAGTAGCGATACCACTGAAATCACGAATATTCTCCCAAGAGCGTCATGTCTCCTTGTCGCCTCTTCTTCCCTTGCTATCGTCCTGGGTTCTCCCCTCATAAGATCCTCCGTGCATCTCTCTTGGTATCTCCCCTAGCTTCCCGGAACAGCCTTCTACATTTTATTGGCTTCGTACATATTCCTACACAAACGACTCACGTGATTTTACTTTTATCCTATCACTAATGTTATTTGTTATTTTTTCAGAGTTCGTAACAAAGGATTTCATCAATATCATAGTGTTGAAGCTTCATGCTACTTTCATTGACTACTAATCTGGAAATCCCGATGCTACGGGGTTCTTGCACGACTTCCAACAATTTACTGTACTCTATTTAACTTTAAAATATTTTGTATTAAAAAAAAATGAAACTCTCGATTGCTCTGTAAACTTCAAGGCTCGTCATTTCTATATATTGCCTTAAAAAGATATTCACAAACATGTATAGTATTGGCTCTCTTTTGCATTTTATTTTTTTACACATTCTTTCTGCTTATGATTTTATTTTTAGGTTGTTTCCTTTAGCAAAAACTTGTTTTCTCCTTGCTTATATTTTCAAAGGTTCCCAACACAAGAGAAGTTTTGGACGAGCTGACTTTGTATTTATTTTTGTCACAGTTTATAATTACGGATAGCATTTAAAACAAAATAGCTTAACAAATTTAAGCAGAAATATATTTATAACTAAGCTATTAACATTTTATTTACTGTATTTAACTGGATATTCCAAAACAATGCATTATGTTGACATAGAAAGGCTCTACCGCCTTTTGTTATGGTTGCTCGTGTTTACTGAGACATTTGAAATAAACATCAAATAATAAAACGTGTTTTCTCATTACGTCTTCAAGACTTTTGGATAACTCATGACTAGTGCAGTAGTGAATTATTGTACTACTATTGTATTCAACATTCATATTACATTTTTAATATACATTTTTATTTCTTTTAAATAAATGTAGCTCAAAACTAGTATTATTCACGAACCGTAAAAAGTTTATTATATATCGAGTGCGTGCCAAACTGCATTCTCACTTTATATATAAATTTTTGTTGTATGACTATATGTAATCTTCTTTTATAATTCTGTCTCCATACTTATTTATTTGGGAGCTCAAAAGTTGTTACATTATAGGTTAGGTGTTAAACGAATTTCATACATTATGATTGATTTATTTCATCAGTAAATAGTGAATGGAAATTAAAATAGAAAATAATAAGTATAATATTCGAATTATTACAGCGAGAATACAAGCAATGAAAAATAATACAGAACTTCAATACTCACGCGTCATAGATATAAAACATTTAATTTAAATAATCGGGTTTATGAATAATCATGTAATGGTAACAATATTATATAACTTAACTGGTAGCTTTTAATCGTTTAATGTGTTCTGCAGATATGCTGCTATTACTGAATAAATATTTAAAGTATTAATTACAACTATAGAGAGAGCAAAAATCGTTAAAATAATTACTGTCTTTGGCTTTAAGAACTACTATATTTTAAGTACAGCTTTCGTTTTCTTCAATACTATTATTCTCATTAACCTTTATTTATTTGAAAGCATGCTTTAAATTTAGAAAGTTTTAAATCAATAATGCTTTGACGTTTAGAACATTGTTTACATTGTCAAACTACATATAACAACAATTTAAAAACTCTAAAATACATGTCATTATTTAGGCTGTTATGTTTTGCATTTTTTTTTCCATGACAAACTAGGCATTCATTTATAAGCGTAAATAAGATAAATGTTTAAGCGGTTTGGTAAAGCAGCCACGTTGGGCGCCAAATTTTGACATGGTTCGATGGGTGGCGTTGTTATTGTTGGCCCCACGTTGGGCAGTCAATTTTTGAAGCGGTTTGGTATGGTTGGACACCAATCTTGAAGCGATTTATTGTTGAGTCTTGTGACCTCACGTTGTGATGTCAGTTTTTGAAGCGGGTTTAGTAGGCTGATTATTGGTCGCTTCGGTGTTATTGCCTACGCTTCAATGACAACAATTTCTCAGGGTAAAATCCGCTATTTTGTTGATTGAGATTCAACAGGACCGGGAGAGAAGTCCAATAGTGTAAATAAGCACGCAATGCAACATAATATATATTAGTATTTTATTATGTCCCAAATCTTTTGCGTTCTCTGGTGTTTTGCGTACGATAGACTACATTGAATATACACTTAGTTGCCGCGTGTGAAACGTGTGATAAGTGCCGCGACGCGTGAAACTGAAAGTCTTACAATGAGTACTGCAAACTGCTTCTGCGAACTGCGCGTTTCTTGCCGCTTGTTGAACTGGCGAACGAAAACTGACTCGAATGTACTGAAGACTGAGTGAACTGGCAGTATCTTGCCGCGTGTGTATATCTTCAAATTGAGTGTCTCAGCAGAGCAAAATCTCCCTTACATATTAAATTCAAATCAAACAATTGTTGGTTTTAATGATGCCACGGGATTACATAGGCAAGCGCAATCTTCGCGCCTGTTTTTAGAAGTTCAAACACACATTCTCCATTGGCTGATTCAAATTCACCTACTACACCTGCCATTCGCTATTTTTTTAAAGTTTTAAAACACATAGTCAGCATTGGCTGGTTTAAAGGGGCAACAGTACTACAGCCGGCAAAGGTCAAAGACACAAACGTTTCAAAAATCTTTTAGTTTGTTGGCCCTGCAGTAGCTGGCCTTTTAAAAGAGAAAGGGACACAGCGACCCTCTTCCATTGTATAGTTTTACTATCCTGTTAACTTTTTTAGCTATAGCACCGGAAAACACCAAACATTCTTTTCGTATAATTCTTACGCCGAAGTTAAAGCTTATGACATACATATGTATATACACAATATTTATATTACTTATAACAATATCAAAATATGATGACTATGCTTATGTAAATATACATTATAATTATATTGCAGTAGGGATGGGTCGTAAGGACTTTTTCAATATGCGAGGAATATAGAAATGAAGATTATTTATGCATAGAATTATCACGACAAAAATACTTCTTTCCCCAGATCAACAGTAGGCGTTTTCGGAACATTTATTTCTCACTGATTTGACGCAAATAAAATATCTAATCATTATCACCTCTTGCAACACTCATAAAAGCGTACAGGCTAGACAAGGAAGGTAGCAGATCAAATCTTACGTTATTTGGCGAACACTTTGAGCATGGCATTATTTCTCTTGTGCAGTGTAAAGAGAAATTGGTTTTGGAGAGGGTAGGTGTAGGCTCATCAGCTGGGAAGGAAGAAACCTCTGAGAATGTAACAGGTGTGCGGCATTCTGCGCACACAGTTCAGCGACAAAGCTCTATTATGCCATTGGGCCGGGGTAACCAGAAGGGAGAGGTGCCCCCCTAGCCCCGGGCATGGGTGAAGGAGGGTAATAAATCTTAGGAGGAAACAACAGTGCCACTGTGTATGACATGAATAAACTGTTTGCGGGTCATAAAGGTGAGGTAAACGATCGTAGATGGAAAAATTTACGGTTCATAAGTTCCATGGCTTTAAGGGATGCTAGATAAGACCGCAGTGTTTGGCACAGAATCGTCTTATTCACATTGATTAGGTTCTTTTAATCACTAATTTTCTGTTCCAATAGCCATATTTATATACATCACAATCAACTAAAGGATGTCACGATGAAAATGATACGCACTTTAAGGGCCAATTGTATAAAGAGCTAAGTTGAATTTAGAGCTAAAAATTAACCATCACTTGCACTTAACTTGGACATTTTGGTTGTTATAAGCACTAATCTAAAATTATATCGTCTTAACCGCAAGTTAAATCTAGTTCTACAGATACTTGCTTTTACAAAGAATTTTCCTGCATATTCACATTATAATTTATTTGATATAAATATACAATTTACATCAAACCTCTGGTCATATTTATACCATGTATGCTAGATATCTATAGTAGAGTACACTTCATGCTACTTGCAAGACACAAGACATAAGGCAATATAAGTTCGCTATAATTTATGCAATACGCAAATTTGTATCCTTGTGAGGTCGGGGGTATTTCAAAATGTTTTAAACGAACAAATCCAACAAGAGAGAAAGAGAGAGAGAGAGAGAGAGAGAGAGAGAGAGACAGAGAGAAACAACTTTCAAATCCCAGTAATTTTTAGAGAAACATATGATGGAGAGATTATAATTAATACCAACAGTTGGTTTTGTAAGAAAAAACACATTGACCACTTTGTGTGCGAAATATTTTTGCATTGATCTTGCTCTGATGCCCCTGAGTTGGTTTCCGTCCATTTCAATCACAATATTGTTTCTTAAATGACTACGAATGGACTACACTTTTTCATACCAAGCCAAGTTAAAAAAAAATGGCCAATGTTTTTAGATGACCACGTTTCAGCTTTTGATTTGTGAGCACGGTTATATGGATTCTCGAGTTATAAAGCAAATTAAATGGAAATCTTTAAAATACGACAGAACACTAAAGAGTCATTAACGACAAAAGAAAAACTCGCATTTACTTGATATATTAAAGAAAAGGACATTAAGTGAAACATTGGCTGCAGATTGGTATGGAATTGCATAGGCGAAGGAAACTATTCTCTTCTTTTTGTAGTGTTACTGTGACATTATAGAAGATCACAAGAGCCATAATGTTTCTTAATAGACATAATGTCTATAGAGACATAATGTCTCTTCTACTGCAATGACCAGAAAATTTAATGATTCTCGGAAAAACATCTTCTCTTTAAATAATTGATATAAATATTTGAGTAAAGATAAAATTGGCTTAGGACGTACGGTGTAAAATTCCCTAGGAAAGGAATGCCACCACTCAGATACTATGGTACTAACCCTGCGGACTCCCTTAACATCGGTTTTAGCTACGATGGACACTGATGATACGTGAGATGGGAAATTATTATTATTATTTTTTTTTTAAAGGAAGGAAGGAAGCATTCCAGGCCTAAATTTAGCGTACTCCTGGCATTTCCCATGAGGAAAACCTGGAAAAAATCTCAGCCAGGGAGGACTGTCCTGGTGGGAATCGAATCCCTCATCCTTAACGGTCCCTTATATATCTGTCAATGCTTTAAGACAATGCCCGTTGAGTATTCAAGCCTTTGCCGCAATGGCATTGTCCAGAATGAATTCATCAGTGGTTCTCGATACTCATCAGTTATTGAGGATGTCGGGGGGCTGCTAAGCGTCTAAATAAAGCTCCTGTATTAATCTGGAGAAATAGGAAACTGTGCCAGGAATGCCGACTCTAGCTAAATGTGACAGGAGCCGAATGCGTCATTTATATTCATAATCTTCGCCGATAGGTTCGAAGAACGAAAGGGAATCCTCAATCGCGTTCTATCATCATTATCGTCGTCGTCATCATCATCATCATCGTCGTCGTCGTCATTATCATCGTCTTCGACGTCGTCGTCGTCCTTAAATAAACAAATAAAAATCGTCGTCGTCACTGCCGTTGTCGCGTTGTGTTTTCTAAACTAGAATAACGAAATTAGAATTTTATTATATTATTTGCAAATGAAATAACAAAATGCATCCCAGTAAAGAATGTATTCCTGTATATCAAAGAAATGATGCATAGATGTTATTGGAAGTTTATTTTCTGTTATTCTCACTCAGAATCTTCCTGAAAATATGAACAAGAAGAAAAGTTTCTTCAACATGCATCGCAAGATGTAAAACGTTGTCAAGGTCGCTATTCTGCAATGATGGATGATTATGGATAATCTATAGTTACATGTAACTCGCACAAAGGACTATTCCAAAGTAGTTGCCAAATTCAAAAGTTCAAGATACTATTCCCCGTGGCATACACGCATCGTTCAATTTCATTTTCACGTTTTCTTTGATAGCAGTTTTAGTTGGTTGGCACTAACGGATAGCAATTGTCTTCGATTCTTCGATTAGTTGCTGTGTTTCTTTTGTTAATACACATTCATTTGTTCGTGTGTTATTTATTTGAAGCAATCTTCATTTTGTAAGTTCTCTTGTTGTGTGTGGTGTAAAGTGAAAAACGTTTTAGCATGGAAATGGAAAAAAAAAAAAAAAAATTACTGTCAAAAAAGGTAAGATAATTCTTACTGAATGATCGGAGGTATTGTTTTTAGAAACATCTTGCTAATAATGTGGAACTTTGAGTGCGTACTAAGGGAAGTTGTGTTTTTTAAAATTACTTTCTTTAAGTAATTATGCATGAAAGACATACGCCCAACATGTTCCATTGTCGAAAATTTTCAGCCACTATCTGATGATCTAACCTAAGAAATCAACTAACGAGTTCCAAATAACAGGTGTATTGATAGATACCGCTTAAGACATAAATCGCATAAGTGCACAAGTTCCAATAGAATTTCAGGATTTCCTAAGCAACAAAAGTAGAAACATATTTTGTTTTCAGATGATAACCAAAATAAAAAAAAATGAACTCGTTTTTGATAAACAATGCAAGTCGGCTGTTACAAATTATGTTTCAATCAAAATGTTGAAATAAAAAATTATTGGCGATTAATAGTGCAATTTGTCACATTTTTTAAAACTTTATTATTATTATTATTATTATTATTATTATTATTATTATTATTATTATTATTATTATTATTATTATTATTATTATTATTATTATTATTATTATTATTATTATTATTATTATTATTTTATCAGCACCATCTTTGTAAATAATAGTCTGGCATTGCGCTTTTAAGAAAATCTGAATATATTTGTTTTGCTTTCAGTAAAAATAATTAAGTAAATGCAATAAGTTACCTATATGGGTTTCAGAATGAAAACACAGATAGTTTTATCCGTCTTCAACTTTTGCAGGCAAATACTTGTTAATTTTCTGAAAATTCTGAAATGTTTTCTTCCCATACACTCCTTTAAATAAATTTTGGAAGGTACTGAATTCTGAATCTGTAATCTAAGACTCAATTACTTTCTTTTCTAATAGGTAGTAAAATGTGTATATCTTCCTTTTACAATAGTGACTTGGAATTTATTTTTAGTACTGACTGACATTTTCAGCTACAGATGATAATCTTTTTGAACGCTATTATTTCACAACTTTTTTATTACTTTTATGTCCCAATTTGGCCTATGCTGTTTAATTTTTGAAATCATCTTAGTAAAACAATTTGAAACTTTTAAGAAATATAAATACTATGTTGATATATCATTCTTTTAAATATTAATCAAAATTATTTGTGACATTGGTGTTCAAACAAGTATATTTACATAAGGTAGATAGAATGGGAAAGGGAATATTGCTTACATCCCATATGGATAATGCTACATTATACACTAACAAAACACGGAAACAACCTTGGACAATTGAAAATACTTTATATAGCCTTTGCATGGACTATGAATTTATATTGCTTGTCTTCGCAGCACGAAAAATAAAACTTTATATCTTTCTCAGTTATTATTTTTTTTAACCAAAACATTAATGAGATTAGATTGCAGATGTTGACATTTAAATTAGGAAAGGATAAAATGCATTTTACATTTAATGAACATGGAATGGAATAATTCATTGCAGTTTTCGGAAATAGTTTATTTATTTTAGTTGTAATTTGTACCGGTGGTATGAAAACATTACATCTCTCTCTTCCTGGCACTATTATTAAACAACGTAATCAATGAAAAATAGATCAAAGGGTATAAAAGAAACATAAAAATACCACTACCTCCAGAACAAGAATCTTTCAGTTATTTCCCCCCAGCCCCAGATTCTTTCATGAATCTAGTGGTGAATATGGGCAGCGGCGACCCCAGTGTTCATTATCTTGTCTCTAGGTAGCAAATATTTGCAAGTTGGTTCTCTAATACAAGTGTTTTTCACGAAATTAACAATTCCTCACACTAACGATAGTGAAAAGTGTGTTTATTGTTTTCGGCGCGTTTATTCGCGATGTGTTCGTATGAATAGTAGAACAGGCTGTATCGTGCGTATCGCAGTCTGCGAGAAGCTCACATTTCTCAAAACGTGTCTCTCGAACTAACCCTTGTTCTATTCACACAATTAGAGACAACTTTTAAAACTATACATCTACATTAGAATACAAAAGAGTATAAGATCGAGACCATTCTAGAGATGTACAAATTTTAAGAATTCCTTGATCTGCATAATGATCTTATTTTCATTTCAAGTTCCAGATTCTGACACGCTGAAAGAGGTTCAGTACATATGTGTTCGGTGACTAGCGATAGACAGTAGTCATATTCCGGGTCCCATGTAGTGAGAGATATACGAAACGAGAGGCGATATACTAAGGGATGAAATAGCGGGGGATCTTGAACTGGAGCATAAGGGTATGGAAAGTGCTATGTTCTTTTAGAGGTAGCCATGACAGCTGATTGCTCAGGAGTGTCACATGATCAAATTTAAGAGTGTTGTAGACGAAACAAACGGCGGTAATTTCTAAATAACTAGTGATTAATGAAGCTTCTATTCGAAGTGATATCCGGTTCGAGCCTCGTTTGTACATTTTTGCTTTTACATCTTAATTAATGTGCATACCTAATCACGAAATAAACAAAAGAATAATAACCTAATAACCTGCTCCACAGAACCTGATCTAGATCTTCTTCTTAATGCTGACTTATCAGCATCCAATTTCAAATTTGTTATCACAATATAACTCCGTTATTTTTCTTCGTGAATCACAGATTCCTTATCCCAAATTGCCTATTTAAGAACCCTGTACAACACCACAAGTAATATCACAATGTCACGATCTGGAAAGCTCGGGCCTTCGAGCGGTATTTATTAGGATTATTTCACGAATAAAATTTAATGATAATTTCCGTAAACTTGTCTTACAATATTAATTGTACATTTGTTCAAGCCATCTAGCAACGGACGGATGTCGATTGTCAGTAATGCCAATAGAGAAGAACCAAATACGGGTTTGGGACAATTTCATGAATAGAATAATAAATAATATAAAATAATATAAAATAATAAATCGCACACAGAGCGTAACATTTGTTTAAAATGTTATACTCACTTACGAGTAGCTACAAACCGTAAAAATGAATTAGAGAAAGTCGATTATTTCAATCAGAACCGTTCGATTTACAAATACCAACTGAACAAAACAAAACATTTTACCATTCTGAACAACGTGTTTACTAAGATTTATGGTTGTTTACGCAGATATTATTACTAATTTACAAAACAATTTCAGACAGTTTGGTTGAATACGCAAAAACAATTGCTTGCGCGAATACACGTTAAGTTAGTTAAATTTACAATTGCTGAAAACACGGAAAAGTGGAAGTAATGCGTGCTCAGGAATTATATAGTAGAGGTATATGGTTGACTACGCTGACCACAAGATAAATGCACGACGCGAAATAAAAGGATTTGATAATTTTTTCTGTCAATTTAACTGCGATATCGGGCTGTGATTGCTCAAAATTCAAAATTCATTGATCAATTTTATAATAACGTCGCACAAGTGAAATAGTCGGTGTAAATCTTTAACACTTGAAATTTACTCATTTGAAACAGAAAGCGTGAACCTGTCTGAGAGTACAAAAACGAACCCCATTTTATTTCCTAGGCTTTTGAACTTTACTATTATGTACATATTTGTTATGCACACTTTATATAGCTATTATGCAGGAATTAAAAGGGAATAACAAATATGCTAAAGTATTAAAATAGTAACATTTGAAAATTGCGAACACAACTCGTGGGTCGCCAACTGCTTTCTCCGGTATGGGGAATTTTCGAATAACGACTGAGACAAGTGGAAGCTGAACAGAAGAGACAGCGTACAAGAGATGCCCCGATTGGAATTCACAAAGGGAAACTAAAGGAAAAGGATTATATGGAAGGCCACAATGGAAAAAGAATACGCAGAAAACGAAAAGAGCTGGAACGAAATAAAAACAATATATGGTTCAGAACAAAATAAAGGCCATGTGCCTCTCTAAGGATTGAAAGGAATAATATTACACGACCTAGCAGAGTTTCCAGTTTGATATTAAAAAGTTGGTTTACGCCACTATGGGAACCTTATTGACCCATACGTTTGTATGGGCAAACAAGTAAGGGAATATTTAAGTGTGTTCTTGGTTTGAAACCCAATGTGACAATATATATAATTGAAATGCTAAGAAAAAATACAAGGACGCCTACAACCTTCTGGCCCAGTAGTTATATGTGTGTGACCCCACAAATAGAATTAATGTATTACAATAACTTTTAATACATTATAAACTTATAATAATTATTCTAATTCGAATTCTTACTACAGAACAAAATAAAATAAAACACGGTTCTCTCTTTCAATACGTTATGTCATATGCTAAGCTCTATCTTTGGTTCGTCATTCTCTCTGTTTTTTTTTTTTTTTTATTTGACTTGATATTCAGCCAGTCATATTCAAGTTTACAAATAACATACTTGTATAAATTGTGATTGCCTCTTAAAAGTAAACAAAAAGTACAGACACTAGCATAAACCTCTGTTTGTGCTTCTCCTTCTCTTCTCCAATTCCACTTACTTTTCACTTTACTTACATACTGTCCTACATTTTTACTATTCTTGCTACACATTTCAACTAAAGCTATTTTTATATTTAATTTGAGTAATTTCTTATTGATAAGTTCCTTTCTTCAGAGTTCACTCCCTTCATTAGTGTTCAATATCTTCCTTTTCACCACATCTGTGGAAAGCAGTTTCTTAGTTCTTTTAGTCTCCATACAGCTACTCTTATCCCTGCAATACCCTTTGTACCTTATTTACTTTACTTTATTTATTATAAAATATTAGAGATCAGTTTTGTATTAAAGAGCATCTTCATCCAAAATTTCCGCGCGACATAGTCACAGTTTTACCGTAGAGCTCTGCTATTTTAAAGTTTCAGCCCACTAATGTTCATTGTCTATGAAGATTGAAAACGCACTACAATCTTGAACATTGTGTGAGTGGGATACCGACATGTTTAAAGTTCTGGCTTGGAACCTATGATTTGGTTTACATTTGCCTGGCTTACGAAATGGTCTATTTTCTAATATTTTTTATGGTGACTGTCTAACTAGTTAACAAAGTTCAGATAAATTAAAGAGAAATACCGAAAACTGATACACAAAACATGCGATATTTTGGTTAACACCTACTTTTGTATTCAAGCTAAATAACAGCCAACTGTGTAGAGTTTCTCTACGGAACATAACTAGATAGACACCCGAAATTTGAAAATTTTGGGAGTCAGTTGTCAATTTGTATTATTAATTGCAATTAAATATCTTATTGCTGTTGCATAAATTGTTTACTCTTTTTGTTGTAACAATAAATACTGAGCTAATTGCATTTCAATTCTGTCAAAACTCAGGAGTCTATTTGGATATGCTTAATGCATTCACTATTATATTTAAATTCACAACTGTTTCTAGAATTCCAAAGTGAAAGACTTGGCACAACAGCAGACATAGTATATCGGTCGAGAAATATGAGAATGTGACGAAGGAAAACTCACAAACCTGAAGCGATCTACTTTAGCACGAACACTTGAAAAAGAACGAAAGCAGATGTAAGAAACCCAAAGCAGAAATACTTCCAGGTTAGAAAAATTAGGCTAATAATAACAATGTAATTAAAATAGACCAGTCTAACATATTTATCTAAAGATGCAACAATATAAGAGGAAGCAGTGAGTAGGAAGATTTGGTAATATTAAATGTTAGAGCATGTTAGAATAATTATCCTTTTGAAAGCAACAATTAACAATAATCCATTCAAAGACACACGTTTCATACAATTGTAAAATTATTAATTCTGGTTTTTTCAAGTAACTTAGCTTGGAGCTCATGTGAGCTTGTCAAGTCACGAGTACACGGCATTCATCTGCTCAACTAGAACTGCGGCCTTACTGTAGGTTCAGCAAAACGAGCCTTCTCAGTTCGTATTTATCAGTCACTCATTCCTTACAGTCCATAAAGTAGAAGCAAACAAAACCAGCAAAGGAATTGCTTTGGTCTCAGTCAAGTTGGCTCGTTAGTTTGTGATAGATATTCATTTCAGGAATCGGTCCGTATCGAGTTTGGTATTTTTCAAAAAGGAACAAATGAAACCGCATCTTTCTCCTGTATATATATCTGGTGTATATTTATTAACCCAATAAAGGTCCTTTGATAGTTTTTTTTTTTTTTTTTTTTTTTTTTTTTAAAGGACTCATTGATCAAATTTTGTTTCATTCCTCTTCGTCCACTAATTCAAGAGTAGGGTCCAGTTCCTAAATTAATATAGCATTATTTAACACCATAATGAATTATTCTGGACAATGATGCAAGATATAATAACATATGTGTACTGCTTAGCGGTAGGCAGCCTAATTAAAGAGCGCTGTAAAAATTTATTACATGGCGTGACCTAGTCAAGTTATTTTGCACACACAAGGAAATAATTCGCTCACATCTCATGATTAATATAGTGCAGTCATTTATATTGCTGTTCTGCTTAAATTCAGCTATGGAGCAAAATATTATTTATACAGAAATATATTACAATCACTGTTCGAATTTGCGTTGAAGAAGAAGAAGAAGAAGAAGAAGGAAGGAAGGAAGAAATGAATGAATGAAAGAAAGAAAGAAAGAAAGAATCATAACTCGCCACCTATAATTCCAACTTCCTACACCTCACAACGTATTATGAGAAAGAAGAGACCTGTAATTTTAGTTTTGCTAAGTATACTCTCTAAAAACTTATTTTTTGTTATCTAAAGATGTTAATGAAATTGAATTCCATTATAAACGTTAAAAGATCAGTAATGATAATGACTGATGCATGGAGGAAGGAAAAGAGACACGTAATTAAATTGAAGAGATGAAACGTAAAAATAGCTTAAATTATACAGTTTTTAAAATTGCTAGTTATTTTGATATATTCACCAATAACACTGAACCATAAAATTGAGCCTAGAATACTTTTAGTGCAAAGTACGCCATATTTTATGAATTTTGATGTTCTGGATTCAAAAGTAGCATGAATCTTCAGGTTTTAGTGTATCACATATTTATCATTTTCGAGAGTAATAAATTAAAAACAAATTATAATATGCAATAGTATCCTGATAATTATAAAATGATTTATTTTTTTAAAACTAACTAGTTAATATATCTAAAACATTACCACTCGTTTTCTAGCCCATCTGTTGTTCTGCTAGTTACATTTCTGCAGTTTGTTGCTTCTTTGTGACTTCCTTCATTAGATTCCAGCAATGATCTGCAAGCATACTGGGTTTCCATCTTTCTGAAATCTTTTCTCCATCTCCGAAATAACTTGGTGGAATCTTTCTCCATGTTCATCACTGATTTGTGCAAGGTTAACAAGGAAAAAGTCCTAAAGGGATTTCAACAAGTTTTATAATTTTGTCATTTGTGATTAATTGTTCTAGATTTCTGCTTTAGTATTAGATAAAAAGAGTGCTCTTGAATGAAAATCTTGCTTCTAATTTCACATCAAATAATTTTTTATTGGTTCTGTTATTTGGACAAACAGCAAATACTACAGTACTTTTAGACGAAGTATCAGTGAAAGAAAAGAAAGCATTCACGTTTTTACGTAAACATTCAATAAATCAAAATAAACGCAACATTTTTATTGATAAATTTAAAAGAATCAATAAAATAATTTTTATCACGAAAACTGTGTGATAGGCGACTGGCATGGGTGCCGGCATGGTAATTACAATACTGCCCTCTATCAATGAAGTCGTAAGACGGAGGTAGAGGATGCAGAGGGTCACCGCGGTAGGCCAAGCTCGCACCGGACTTAAACGCCAAATGAGAAAGAAATAAAATAATTGAATCTATTTAAAATTTAGTGAAAATTGCCATGGTTGCGTACGCATGTGCAAAAATTCAAGTTGTAACTGAACGGTCAACCATTGTGTGTCAAACTCCAGTATAAAACGCAAACCTTTCACAGCGCACACGTCCCCTTTTAATAAACCAGTGTGAAGTGTGTACAAGGCTAGGGAGCACTGTCTTCCAACTCTCCCTACCCTGCACTGTCAGACATTGTCGCAACACGAACTCCGGTTAATAATTATGATTTATGCAAAACATAATTGCTAAATTGCAGCATAGACGCGCTTAAGGAAGATAGTGAAGAGAATAAAATTTGCTGCCCAGCTGTGTTTTACTTTGTTTTTAAACACGCCTTGACGTAATCGTTTCTTATTTGAATTATAAGGCCATAAAAGCGCTCAAAACCTTTTTTTAAAATACGTTTTCAAGGTCTAAAATGTATTGATTTTTTTACTTGTCTCTTTATATAGAAATATCTCCTTAGTTGAAGACATCTATATTACTTCTACCCAGTATGTGTGTGTGTGTGAACAACTCCAAAACCAACCTTATGTATTATGCACAAATACTCTCTGAGCTAAATCATGGAACAGCGAGGTACATACCTGTGATTCCTGAGGGAGTCATAGAAAGAATATTTTTGATGAATGTCCTAGAGAGAAACAAATTAATGTATGGCTCAAAATCTGGTTTTACTGTATATTCAGTGTTGAAAACTCATGGTTTTATAGTGTGTATAATTGAAGTATTTAAGGAAAAGCTAGTTGTCTGCAATGAATTGCATTGTGATGTTGGTGTGCTGGAAATTTCGAGTGAAGTTCATCAGTTACGGAAGATTTTTAATAGCGTGCTGGGTATGCTTTGATGTGCTTTTTAATTTAAAAAATGTTCACTTGGAATTAAAAGCATATTTTTAAAAATATGTTTTTTTTCAGATATGCAGCTTTATATGTCAGTTTCGATATGACTTATTTAATCGTAGAAAAGCAGCAGTAGTTTAAACAATTAATATTTATTGTAGGTCATTTCGCATTACAAAGCTGCAGTTATTGTTACACCTGGACGCTGTAATTACTGGCAAGTGTGTTGACGCATTTCGTGACTTGGTTATAAATGATTGTTGACGTAACCTGGTCCCTTTGTGAGCATCACAATGGACAATGAGATCTCTAGTGCAGTGACGGGTTCCAAATGCTATCAGTCCATCGCGTTACATTATCTATTAGAGCAGAAACCTTCAGTTTAGCCCCTGGACATTTCTCCTATCGATCTACGTTGACAACTGCACTAGACAATTAGCCGTGCTAATCGATAGGTGAAGTTAAGATCTTAGATTAAGAACTTTTGCAAAAATGACACTAATTTATCCAAACTTTATAGCTTATTTACATCCAGTAATTTAGAATATGCGTTTGGATGCTATTTTTAAAACAATTCGGAAAAGTTTAAGATAATTGTGATATTGTGAATTGTTTTTAAAAGCAATTGGTTTTTAGCTTATATCCACTCTACTTTTATCCTTGATGCTGAATGACATCTTTTCATGAGTTGACACTAAGTTAAAATATTTGAACACAATACCTTTAAGCTCTAATAACTCAGAATATACAAAAGATGGAGTACAGAAACCATCGTGTAAATGAAGCAACAAATAAAGAGCTGAGTTTTATTATCTTACAACGTTTTGACATTTATACAACACTTACAAAACAAAACAAAAAACAGAAGAAATGTTTATGTGTAGACATTTGTTCCTAAGCACGAAAGAAAAAATCTAAATCTATTACGAATAACGTATGCCAAAATTATTCAAGTTTTAGCCCACATGGTAATCATTTGTTCTAATAATGCATTACGCCACTATAAGATCTCTGCACGCAGCAATCAAGCAAGCTGCACTAACATGTACGATACGTATATACAGCTTTCTGCAGACATTATTAAACGGATATAATGCATATTAGGGACTCACGACTCTCCTATTTATTTTTAAATAAATAGAGACATTTAGAAACTCCGACACCCATTTACAATTTGCTTGATAAATGTTACGCTTTTTAAAAATATGTTCAGTTCTATCTCTTTAATGAATGTTTTGGATGTCAGCTTTACTTATGATTTACTTTATCAGGGCTGTTTAGGAACTTTATTCAAGTATTTTAAAGTATTACTTTATTCAAGTATTTATTCAAGTATGTATTACTTACATACCTGATCCCTCTCTCTCTTTCTATCTCTCATATACACACACACTACAACTTCTAATAATGTAGGAATAGTCTTTAATTTATCTTAAACAGTAGTTCCCACGTTTTGATTTAGCCATATATTTAAAACTTATTTTTTGGACCTTTACTTCTATATTTATCCTGTATATGTAATATATACTGATCGTTTATATTCAACATTAAATTATATTTTACTTATTTATTGTCACATATCATTAGGGATAATGGGAGTGCATAACTCAGACTTAGTTTTAACAATAGAACAATATGAATTTATTACCAATGTATTTTTAAAGGCGAGAGCCTAGGCCTAGATTTATTTCCATATATTTTGGAGTTTACTGACTAAAGCCTCTTGCAGCGTCTAATGGCCGACAGCGTCTGAACGAGTAGGAGAACAAGCGCGCATCGGTGTGCCAACTTTAAATACAAAGTGCTATCACGACCTAGTTGAACAACTCCAACTCATCTTTATCGTCCGTTTTTTTTTTAAGATGTAACTTCCTTCGGAAGGGAAGTAAAGACGTGGGTCCCATGTTGTAGATTTACGGCACGATAGAGAACCTCAAGCCTAAAATAACAGACCTCTGAGCAAAATTTATTGGCCATTTCACGCTCTGAATTGAATGGGAAGCTGATGACCTGAGACGTTAATGAGCGTCCGTAAATAAACCAAATGAACAAAATCCAAATTATTTTATCCAATTTGATTAAAACATTGAAACAGTGGAATGGGATAAAGGGCGGGAGTTTTGGGATTTTTCACATCGCATTGGCTTGCATATTTTTATAATTCTTTTGAGGCTGGGGAGGGGCTCAGCGAACTACGGAATCAAGGGAGAATTGGAGCCTATAGCGAGAGCATAGAGAGTATAATCAGAGTAGTGAAGTACTGGCTGTGAATTATTCATGGAAAGCAAACTTTAATTAGGACATTGTGCTATCATGAACAGCTGAGAATGGGAGGGAATAAAACATAGACATCCAAATTAAAAAATAGACTAGTAAGAAGAATGGGCTCCATTTGGATCGCGGGTCAGGGGAATAAAAGAGCTCACGGAGAAAGATTAGGAACCTCTTAGGGGATATAGATAGGCAGCAAACAATTGCGTAATGCAGAGATATGATTTCGTTGGAAATACAATCGAGGCTGACATCGGAATTGGGGGGTGGAGCAATGCATCAAAACAGGGACTAAACTCAATAGACAAGGGCTCGTGTGGCTCAGACTAGGGGCTTGGCGGATGATTAAGATCACTGACGAATGTGAGCAGAGAATTTGTCCCAACTGTGAGGAGGAAGACTCATGGACACACATTCTGACTAAATGTAAAGGTACGGAAGAAAGGAGGGAAAAGTATCTACCATACTCCTTTACAGGATAGGTAGATGGTCATGCTGGGCTTTGCTGGCAGGCAAGAAAAGAAAGGGGAGAATAGATACATTTCTGATGAAAGTGAGACAACTCGGGTTTGAAAAGGCTGATAACCGGGGGAGGGGATTGACTGAATCCAGTTGAGTATCATTCATAATGGGATTTATTTATATTTGTAATATTTATAAAATAATTATTATTCTGGTATTTCTTATAATATTTTATTTGTTTACTTTTATTTTTAAATAAATATGTTTTATTTCTAACGTAATATCTTGTGCTAGTTGAAACATGCCAAGTGTATCATTAAAGCACGTCGGTCCTTTAGACCCATGCGCCTGTTGACGTTGTTTCGTATTGAATGCTGCCACTGTAATAAACACACTCCTATTACGTATCTTTGGGTATAATTGCAATCAGGTACAGATGCAGAGGAGAAGTGAGCAGGAGGACTGGTGGTCATAGAGCTGTGAAGAAAAGTAATTCATAATATGGTTAAAAATATTCCAAAGAAAGGTAGCTGTTATTTATGCCCAAGAAGCAATAACCAAAAATACATGCAGTCCTGTACTTGCAATAAGTATGTACGCTCATACAGTATAAAAAAGTCCATGCCCATTAGAAACTGTTGCATCGTGAATCTGAAAGATTGTTTATATATATATATATATATATATAATATGTATATATATTATCCCTTAGTATGTTCAGTTACTGTGCACTGTTATATTACATGGCTATAGTAAATGAGCTATGATACATTTATTAAATATTTTATATATTTTGTAGGTGTCTATTGATAATGCTGAATATTTTATAAAATGAAAATCAATTCATAGCGCTTTCTGAATACAAATACTTAATTCTAAATAGATATTTTATGACATCTTTGTTCTGCAGCAGCTGGATGCCTAATTATTTATATATAATATCCCTAAGTCATAACGATTTTAAAAATATATATAATTTATATTCGGTTCAAAACCACTATGCACCCTGTGGAATTATTGGCTTCCCCCGCCCTCAATGGTATTAATTGGTGCTACATGTGACAAGCGACTGTTAAGCAAGGGCTTGTCGCTGGGCATTCCACACTCCCACATCTTCCAGCCAAATGCAAAACGAATGGCATACCTCTTCATGAAGTGACATCGGCATCCTGCTAGAGAGATACAATGGGACGTTCACGAATAGGGCGCCACACTGTAACCGAAAACCTTGACTGCAATCTATCAACAATACCTCCCGGATATTTGTCATTGGAAACCCAACAATGGCAGGTATGACGGCTGATATGAAAGATGGCCTCCTCTGACCACAACATCTATCTCAAAATGCCAGGGTTCCTTACGAATCCAAAGTAAAATTGCATGGATTCCGCAAAAATTCGTCTTGATGTTCTAAAATGACAAAGAAAGGAAAAGTGCGGCTTTCATGGTCATCTCTTCATTTCGTTAATCCGTGAGATACACGACTTCCCGCTAATATTGCCTTTCATAAAACTCTGGAAAGATGAAGAATTTGCGTAAGCTTTGACTTCATTTATAGCAATTATCGGCGCCCTTCTGTTAATTAACTGAACTACTGTGTATCAAGTTAGCTTATGAATTTGAAATGCAGATCTATCATTTTCATGCTGCAACTGGGAAACAGGCATACACTACAGACTGTACGCTTCTGTCTTCACCTCTGTTAATTACCACTGGAACACCATTTGCAGTTAATAAGATTCGTTCCCATTAAGATTAAAATGACAAAGATCACGTACGTTCTGGCAGTGAAATAGGTTGCCTAACCTGATTATTTTGACTACCATGGTTCAATATAAAACTGAATATTAGTATGATCATAAAGTACTATACGTTGTTTCATATTCTTTCTATGCGATAATTAAATACAGCATTGCTAATTAAAACATTATAGTTGTTCCAGCATTTGTCTATCCGTTCTAATCTGGTATTTGTTGCAGGCTTTACACCGAATTGCATTGCCGTAATTTCATTTAATTTGATATGCGTTTTTATTTAGAGTGAAGAGTTTTAATATAATATAGAATCACAGTATTCAAAGTAAACTACTGCAAAAGAAAAAGTAATGCAAAATACAGTTTATGTTATATATGTATAAGAAAAAGCTTCACCCTATAAAGAGACCGCCACGGGTGACCTAGATCGTTAAGGCGCGGACTCGTGAGTGGGAGGTCTGGGGTTTGAATCCCGCCAGGACCGTTCTCCCTGACTGAGGTTTTTTCCAGATTTTCTTCAGTCCTCATAACTGGCAAATGTCGGGGAGGTACCTTAAACTTAGGCCTTTCTTTCCCTAAAAAAATCCTTTCTCAATATTTCATTTCATGTATCACCAGTGTTCACCGCCTGTGGTGCCTCAGTAGTAAAAACGGGCGTTAAACACTGACTGTTAAAAAACCTATAAAGAGCTCTACTGAATATGCAATTTAATTTGCAAAAGAAAGTTTCAATTGTTCTCGAAACAAAATTTATTTTACTAGATTTTCTACGTCTAAATTATGATCAAATGGGAAGCATACCTTCAATGTATGAAACTACAAATGACACTGCCTCTTAAAGAGTTCTAAGATTTTAAAATTTGTAAATAGATTATTAAGTAAATAACTTTTTTTTCTGGCACTCACATGAAAAATATTTACTTTATTTTTTTTCTATCCTCATACTAATTTTTAATTTATTTTTTGTTTTTTAGGCATTCTCTGTATCAAATGTATTCAGAAATATTGTATGTTAGTTGTTAGGTAAAAATGTTTTGTTTTTTTTCTCCCTCTTTTCTCCTCAGATTTACGTTTTGACAGGGAGTACAATTTTCTGATCTTGGAAAAAGCAAAATGATGCTTAGTATAGACTTTAAGTTGAATAGTTTTTCCATTATGTTGTTGATTTTATTTTTGTAATAATAACTCAAAATAAACTATCAATGTATTTTTGAAAAACAGATTATTTTTGTTCTTTTCCACTGCTGGACTTGTTCATATAGCTTTTCATAAACCTCCTCGATTTTAGGGGTAATAAATTATTATTCACATTCATACCTTTGTTTACAGGATGTATTTAACTTACTTCCACATAGTCGATATTACTTATGTTATATATTTTTAAATCAGACATTGGTGAAAAATCACAAACTTGCAAAAACGAAATTCTGTTTCCATTTGTTTCATTTCCGTATGTCGACTTGGCTTACATCATCGCTTAGAATATTTTCTCTTTCCCATTATTTCAGACGATGTTCATAGTGCTATATCGTCAATATCACTAAAATCCAAAGTTTCTAGAACGTGTACAGCTTTTTACCTGCTACTTTTGTAACTAATCGTAGAAAAACATCGTTTGCAGTCCTATAAAATGGCTATTAGCGCACTATTGCGAGATTTGCGGCTTTTGCCAAGACTTGCATTGTAGCTTGCTTCATACCCGTGTCTTTTGTAAGCTATCATACACATCGTTGCATAACATACTATTTACCGACTTGTTAATATTTCACATTGTACTGTACTGACTTTTGATTTCATTTAAACTGAAGGGAACTTTTACAATTTTCATGTTAATCTGATTTACAACAACAGTTTGGGCGATTGTACACAAAGTTTTCAATAGCAAGCTAAATTTGAAATTAATGCAAAAGTATCTAAGAGGCACAGATGAAATAATTTACTAATAGTTTGACCTTATGAAGAATTAATTTACAAGTTCCATTATGCTCATTCTCGACGATTATTTTACAGATAAAAGAGTACATTTTTGTACTAGAGTAAGTTTCTAGGTGTAAACGTTAGTTACCTGTTCTGTACTGACTTTACTACCTATAAATAAATCTCTATACCCTGCTAGTAAACGTTCATTCCTTTTAGGGCTGAAACTAGTGACGCCATCTGTTAGTAAAATGCTATCATTAAAAGCCCTAAATAAAAGTATATTAATTACATTGATTTCCTCGAATCAGATCTCCATTCTGTCTTGGATAAGAGTTCACTGCAGAATATGCTGAATCGTAGCTTGTCTCTCTGGCTGTGCTTGGCAGATCTCGCCATCTTGATTACATGTCACTGTTTGTTGTAAGGAAACGAAATTCGCAGAAAGTGAGTGCGAAGGTGAAACAACTCTTATTCTAAAACCATTTTAAAACTATATTTCGATTTTAGAGAGAGACCATTAGAGATTACTATTGAAGTAACCTTTTTATTTTTTGACATTTTAATATGTGGTTAAGGTGTAAACAAAATGGAGACAATGTAAACAATAACTCTAAAACAGTAGTCATCAAAAAGCAATTTGAAATTTCATAACAAATACCAAATAGTATAATCGGCAAATTTAATTTATTAACATTAAAATAGAATAAATATTTAATTGGCTTCTATCTTTAAATTAAGATTTGACACCAATGCAATAGCTAGTTTACTAGCGTTACGTTTTAAAACACGTATTCAATATAGAGCATGGTTTTCATTACATTTAATTAAAGGAATCACCAAGTGAAAGAAACAGAAACTAATTAAATTACCCAGCAGTTATTTGTAGAACTATTAGTAGTAGTAATGTCGTGTGCCTTCCTACCAATTAGAAAGTTTGTTGCTTCACGCGACAGACATTTAAAATTCTGATGTTAAATAATTGCTAAGCTGGTAGTATGCATGGCGCCATGTAAATTATTTCAAGCACCTATGTTAATAACGTTCCCTTTTTGCTGCAAGCCAAAAAACTCCCAGAAGTTAATTACAATGTTTTATAAAGGTTTACTTGGTGGAAAGGGTATTTGCGCTAATTATGGAGACTGAAATTTTGCGTATGTGCGTGAGATAGAGAGAGAGGCTGGAAAGCACAATTTGTCTTCTGTTTACTTTGCTGAAAAGCCAACAGTAACGATAAATGCGCACAGCCACAAAGGAAAGAAAGAACAAGCAATTGTTTAGCAGAGAATTCCAATCATATGAGGTTAGTCACCTGCCTTGATTTCTTAAAAGATTCGGAGAGTAGGCTTTTGAAATTGAAATGTTCATATTGCGGCATTCATATATTGTTTTTTTTTTAATGGTGTTTAACGCCCATTTTAACTATTGAGGCACCACATGCGGTGGACGCTGATGATACATGAAATTAAATAAAATTTTAAAATGGGAAAGATTTTTTTTTTAAGGAAGGAAGCGTTTCAGACCTAAGTTTACGGTACCTCCCCGACATTTGCCATTTATGAGGACTGAGGAAAACCTGGAATAAACCTCAGTCAGGGAGTTCGGTCCTGGTGGGAATCGAACTCCAGACCTCCGCATCTTAACGACCTCGGCCACCCGTAGCGGTCCCATCATATTTATTGAAATGTTCTATGGGATAAAATTTTAGCAAACATGGATTTTTATACTACACAGAGATTTGCTATAATATCAGTTTGTGTATGTACAGGTACATGCTTTTCTGTAAAAATGCATTGTTTACTGAAATGCAAAATTACCAATAGAGGAATATATAAGTTTTTTTTTTTTTGCACATATAAACATTTTCTTTTTGTCTTTAGTTTGGAAACATTTAACATGAAACAAGAAAGGAGCCCAACTATTGTTTGGTAAAAGTAGCAGGTTGTAATTTCGAAATTTACACTTTGGGAGGGGAAGGGGAGAATTACACAATCGTTCCATGGGCGTGCTTTGTTTACTAGAATTACTTTTTTCCTGCATGTGCAGCTCACCATCACGCCAGTCGCCTCATAATACGTAATAGACATGTCTCGCGATGTATGCTGTACGTAGGCAGCCAGTCGCAGTTTGCTGTTACAGGAACAATAAATATTTATGACTTCATGTTGTTTTAGCTCTGCCTGCGGTTAAGAGCTCAGTAAAACTTAAGTATTTGTATCATTTGGTGTAATTAGAGTCCATCTTGTCAATGTCATTAATTATGACATTAGTGAAAATACTATTCTTCTTCTTTTTAATCAGGTCCTCTGGGTATCTTACGGTATTAAGGATACGACAGATCTCTATCACTTCCTCTCTGCAGTTATGGTAATTGCTTCTCTCACTGACAATCCCTTTTCCTGCAGTGTATCTCTAATTCCATCCTCCCAGGTCTTCCTTCGTTGTACTGGTCCGCTCGCTTCTTCCACCCATATCTTCTTAATTAGCTTCGGCAACGACATCCGCTGGACGTCCGAATCATATCAGCTGATATGCTTGGATAGTCTTTTCCAATGGCTTCACACTCAACCTTCTCAAAATGAGATTATTCCTCATTCTATCGCTCCTGATTTTATTTTCCACTTTCCCTAGTTATTATAGACGCAACGTATACTGTAGTGTGTTATGTACAAACGTTACTTCTAGAATAAAGTCTACAGGATTAACTTTCACGCTGTAAAGGGACTTAAAGAAAATGTCAGGATATAAACTGAAATAATTACGGAAGCAAATCTTTTACAAGTTGATGTACACATCAGAAATATGTGGCTGGAGATGGAAACTAATGTATAACACTGCTAGAACGCATTATGAAATAAAAGTAATATTATGTGCATGATTTTATTGATCAAAGTTATGCCGCTAAAAATAGTCCATCAAGGGAGTTGTGACTGGTACTACCTTGGCTCTGCGGATGTAGGCCAAAAATAGTTCTCTGTCTGTACTCTTGAGCATTTCATTTAATAAGTTCTGATATTGGTACCGTGGAAAGTCATCTTTGGGCTAACTTAATACTTTTTGAGGACGTGTTGACAAATAGAATAAAAATTTAATTAAAAAAGACTAATCGAGCAGGTTGACTGAGACAGTAACTCTTGCCAGTCATATTCGAGAGGTTTCAGGTTTTAATCCTGCGACCAACCTGAATGAGGTTTTCCAGTCGATTTTAAGAAAGGGAAAATGCCGGGTTAGTATTTCGATGTTGAATATTTTGTACTTAGTTCCTTTCAGTTCGAAATATAAGCATAAGTAATCAATTAGCATTTCAAACTACTGTATTGTTATGTTTGCAAACCGAGTATTAAATTAAATTTGAATTCCGGCATCAATAAGTGGACATCATTTTCATAGTTTCGGCAATCTTTGATGGGCAATTCAAAAAATCTTTCGTATAATATTGTCAGATGCAATGCAATGAGTAATTTTTTTAAGTTTAACAATCGTATTATTTAGGAGAACTTCCCACTTTCATAGCATTATTTGAAGCTACAACTACAGGTCCTGCACCTGGCAGCTTTGTCTGAAAAGTATGGTGCACATATCTGTCATAAAATTATACAACAGTTAGAAGGTACCTTTCTTCAGCATATCTAAAAAATAGATTACGGCTTATTCCTTACACAGCTGTTGTAGATAGCTCCTTTCATTACCAATAGCAATTAAAATACACTGTAAGAACATCACTTAGTAAGTTTTAATTCTCGTAGGTTCAATTGTAGATTCGACCAAACTGAAGTTTAATTAATATTAAACAGAAATGGATCTTCTAAGAAAAACATCTCAGTGTTCTAAGTTAGACCCAACTAAATATGAAGAGATAAGAGAAAACAATTAACTTTGCAACTCCATTATTTCCACTGCGTTATAGTAACTAAACGGTTAAAATTGAACACATTGCGGGGGTGGGTAAAACGTTTTACCAAAGAAGACTTTTGATTAATTTTCAACTGCAAAGAAAAGTAGAAGATAGCAGAAAACATCATGTATGGAAGGAATTAATAAAATGATGAAGACGATATTTGCAGGAAAGAGCCTGGGGGGATGTGGAGGCGAATATGGAAATAAAATTGATATTTTTTCTTCCTTTGTAAGAAATTTAATAATAATGTGCAGTCCCACACTTGAATGAACTATTTCATTCCTGTCTGTCACAGCTAACCAGCTGGAATTACAGGGTGTCTCATTTGAAATGTCCTATCTTGGCATTATGATAATAAATTCGTTTACAGAAGTATTGTCTTATAATTGCAGCATGGTAAGCGAACTAGCATTCTGAATTCGGCGTTCCATGCTAGGAGTGTTGATGCCAGGCAGATTGTAAACGACTTATGTAGCAAGGAGGTTAAGTCATTTATGATAACACGAAATTCGGCTCAATTATGCTTTTGCAACAAGTTTCTATCAGGTGTATCACAGAAACACCTCTGCACCATGGATAGAGAATTAGGACAAGGAAACAGACATTTGTGCAGACGGGTTTAATGGCTGTTACGTACGGCGCTAGCTGACCATGTGCAATGCATCACTGACACATTACAAAGAAGAACAGATAAATTCATTTGTAGAATATCAGGGCACTGACTGTAACAAAAGCAACTCAGCACAGAGTTGCGAATAAGCATCTGAAGTTGTAGGCCTATTAATTAGAAAATGCTGCAGGCACTAGGACCCAAGATAGGCCGAAAAGAACAGCTTTTGCAACATACATTTAGAACGCACTAATATCGATACATTGTTTTTCTTTCTTTCCTTTTTACCCCGATGCTGTTTTAGGTATCAGGTTTCATTATTCTTATATCTGGCGACACAACTTCTGCTTGACGGGAGAGACCTAATGCATTATTGCAAGAGACTGCCTTACGACTTCTCTTCTTTGCTGGAATTGCTACGATGGGCATCACTTACTTCGACACATTGCAGCAGCTTGTGTTCTCACAAATTCAACATAGGCATCCGGTAAGATAGAGTTCCTCCAAGTGGTGAGGAGTCCCTCGGAAGAGATGGGGCATTTGCATGACAACGTGGAGGTACGTTAAGGGCACAGTGTATGCAATACGAGTAACAAACATGCATCTGGTGTGTGAAAATATTCTGAATGTAATAATGAAATTCAAAATACTTCGGCGCCCATGGAAATTAATCAGCTATCTACTTGATATCCTTCTTGTGACTGCATGTGAGGAAATGTGTTATTTATTATTTTTTGCCCAAATATAGCGAGTCAGACTTTTATTATATTTATAGTTCATTTTGATACGATTCATATTTTAAGAGAAATAGAATATTTCGAATGGGATGTACCAACTTTGGTTTACATTTATGAAAAAAACTGTTTTCCTGTCGTGGCTAGTTAATGTTTATTTGTTGTGTTAAGAAAAGAATTTTAGTTTTATAGATCTAGTAATTTCATAACTCACTAATGTGCGGGATAAAACTTGCCTTTGAATAGTTGAACTACCTGTCTTATTTACTAACTTAAACTAAAATTACAATAGTTACTCGGAAAGTTTTGGCCTTTATCTAAATATTTCGATTAAAAACAAAGTACACATCTTCGACGAAGTTTAAAACATGTTTAAATTATTTATTTAAGTTAGAGACAGATCTTACGTTTGAAAAATAAAGATTGATTCTTAAAGCCTGAATATGTCCAAGTCCACTCCTTATTCATTAACTCCCCTCGACTGTGTTACATAGATAAGCTTTAATTGGATACTAGTGTGACCTGCACGAAATTCACTGGACATTTAACGAACGAAAACAAATTTGTCTACTTTAAATCCAGGTTTACAGAGTGCCACCGACATTATCCGAAGTTGGATTTACTCTGAAACGGACTTTTTTTTTATTCTACATTGGTACAATACTGTTGTG